>CM042692.1:242397573-243667983 GCA_023614405.1 Avena insularis
AAGCTGCTTTCCTATGTGTTTTTGGTCTCTATGACCATGGTTTGACACATGGATCCCCTAGAGTTATTGCATGTGTTCTTTTCCTGAACCAAATTGATCCCCTAGAATCATCGCATGTGTTCTTTTCCTAAACCACATTGATCCCCATGACCACACACACTCCAATGGATTCTATGATGCAACTTCTGCCACACTGGTGCAACATGCAATTTGGAAGCTCCTTTCCTATGTGTTTTTGGTCTATGTGACCGTAATTTGACACATGGATCCCCTAGAGTCATTGCTTGTGTTCTTTTCCTAAACCACATTGAACCACATGAACACATTGCATGTGTTCTTTTCCTAAACCACATTGATCCACATGACCACACACACTCCACTAGATTCTGTGATGCAACTTCTGCTACACGGGTGCAACATGCAATGTGGGTGCTGCTTTCCAATGTGTTTTTGGTCCATGTGACCATAGTTTGACACATGGATCCTCTAGATTCATTGCCTTTGTTCTTTTCCTAAACCACATTGATCCACATGACCTGACACACTCCAGTGGATTCTGTGATGCAACTTCTGCCACATTGGTGCAATACGCAATGTGGAAGCTGATTTCCTATGTATTTTTGGTCTTTGTGACCATGGTTTGACACATTGATCCCCTAGAGTAATTGCATGTGTTATTTTCCTAAACCACATTGATCCATATGACCACACATACTCTGGTGGATTCTGTGATGCAACTTTTGTCACACTTGTGCAATATGCAATGTGGAAGCTGCTTTCCTATGTATTTTTGGTCTCTATGACCATGGTTTGAGACATTGATCCCCTAGAGTCATTGCATGTGATCTTTTCCTAAACCACATTTAACCACATGACCACACACACTCCAGCGGATTCTATGATGCAACTTCTGCCACACTGGTGCAACATGCAATGTGGAAACTTCTTTCCTATGTGTTTTTGGTCTCTGTGGCCATGGTTTGACACATTGATCCACTAGTGTCATTGCATGTGTTCTTTTCCTAAACCACATTTATCCACATGACCACACACACTCTAGTGGATTCTATGATGTAACTTCTGCCACACTGGTGCAACATGCAATGTGGAAGCTGATTTCCTATATGTTTTTGTCTATGTGACCATGGTTTGACACATGGATCCTCTAGAATCATTGCATGTGTTCTTTCCTAAACCACATTGATCCACATGACCTCACACACTCCAGTGGATTCTATGATGCAACTTCTGCCACATTGGTGCAACATGCAATGTCGAAGTTGATTTCCTATGTATTTTTGGTCTCTGGCCATGCTTTGACACATTGATCCCCTATAGTCATTGCATGTGTTATTTTCCTAAAACACATTGATCCACATGACCACACAGACTCTAGTGGATTCTTTGTTGCAACTTCTGTCACACTTGTGCAACATGCAATGTGAAAGGTACTTCCCTATGTGTTTCTGGTCTCTATGACCATGGTTTGAGACATTGATCCCCTAGAGTCATTGCATGTGATCTTTTCCTAAACCACATTTAACCACATGACCACACAGTCTTGTGGATTCTATGATGCAACTTCTGCCACACTACTGCAACATGCAATGTGGAAACTTCTTTCCTTTTTGTTTTTGTTCTTTGTGGCCATGGTTTGACACATTAATCCACTAGTATCATTGCATGTGGTCTTTTCCTAAACCACATTTATCCACATGATCACACACACTCTAGTGGATTCTATGATGCAACTTCTGCCACACTGGTGCCACATGCAATATGGAAGCTGCTTTCCTATGTATTTTTGGTCTATGTGACCATGGTTTGACACATGGATCCTCTAGAGTCATTGGATGTGTTCTTTTCCTGAACCACATTGATCAAGATGACCACACACACTCCAGTGGATTCTGTGTTGCAACTTTTGTCACACTTGTGCAACATGCAATGTGAAAGATACTTCCCTATATGTTTTTGGTCTCTATGACCATGGTTTGAGACATTGATCCCCTAGAGTCGTTGCATGTGATATTTTGCTAAACCAAATTTAACCACATGACCACACACACTCCAGTGGATTTTGTGATGAAACTTCTGCCACACTGGTGCAACATAAAATGTGGAAGCTTCTTTCATATGTGTTTTTTGTTTCTGTGGCCATGGTTTGACATATTGATCCACTTGTGTCATTGTGTTCTTTTCCTAAACCACATTGATCCATATTACCCCACACACTCTAGTGGATTCTGTGATGCACCTTCTGCCACACTAGTGCAACATGCAATGTGCAAGCTGCTTTCCTATGTGTTTTTCGTCCTTGTGACCGTGGTTCGACACATGGATCCCCTAGCGTCATTGCATGTGTTATTTTCCTAAACCACATTGATCCACTAGTGCCATTGCATGTGTTCTTTTCCTAAACCACATGGATGCACTAGTTTATTCCATGTGTTCTTTTCCAAAACCACATTGATCCACATGACCACACACACTTAAGTGGATTCAGTGATGCAACTTCTACCACACTGGTGCAACATGCAATGTCGAGGCTGCTTTCCTATGTGGTTTTGGTTTCTATGAAGATGGTTTGACACATGGATCCCCTAGAGTCATTGCACGAGTTCTTTTCGTAAACCACATTGATCCACCATTGTCATTGCATGTGTTCTTTTGCTAAACCACATTGATCCACATGACCACACACACTCTAGTGGATTCTGTGATGCAACTTCCTCCAAACTAGTGCAACATCCAATGTGGAAGTTGCTTTCATATGTGTTTTTGTTCTCCATGACCATGGTTTGCCACATGGATCCCCTAATGTCATTTCATGTGTTCTTTTCCTAAATCACATTGATCCACTAGTGTCATTGCATGTGTTCTTTTCCTAAACCACATTGGTCCACTAGTGGCATTGATCCACATAACCACATTATATGTGTTCTTTTCCTAAACCACATTGATCCACATGACCACACACACTCCAGTAGATTGTATGATGCAACTTCTGCCACACTTGTGCAACATGCAATGTGGAAGCTACTTTCCTATGTGTTTGTGGTCTCCGTTACCATGGTTTGACACATTGATCCACTAGTGTCATTGCATGTGTTCTTTTCCTAACCCATATTGATCAACATGACCACACACACTCTAGTGGATAATGTGATGCAATTTCTGCCACACTTGTGCAACATGCAATGTAGAAGCTGCTTTCCTATGTGTTTTTGGTCTCTATGACCATGGTTTGACACATTGATCCCCTAGAGTCATTGCATGTGTTATTTTCTTAACCCACATAGATCCACAAGACCACACACACTCTAGTGGATTCTGTGATGCAACATGCAACGTGGAAGCTGCTTTCCTATGTGTTTTTGGTATCTGGACCATGGTTTGACACATTGATCCCCTAGAGTCAATGGATGTGTTATTTTCCTAAACCACATAGATTCACATGACCACACACACTCCAGTGGATTATGTGATGCAAATCATGTCACACTTGTGCAACATGCAATGTGGAAACTGCTTTCCTATGTGTTTTGGGTCTCTGTGACCATGGTTTGAGACATTGATCCCCTAGAGTCATTGCATGTGTTCTTTTCCTAAACCACATTGATCCACATGACCACGCACACTCCAGCGGATTCTATGATGCAACTTCTGCCACACTGGTACAACTTGCAATGTGGAAGATGCTTTCCTATGTGTTTTTGGTCTCTTTGACCATGGTTTGACACATGGATCCCCTAGTGTCATTGCATGTGTTCTTTTCCTAAACCACGTTGATCCACTAGGGTCATTTCATGTCTTATTTTCCTAAACCACATTGATCCACTAGTGTCATTGCATGTGTTCTTTTCCAAAACCACATTGATCCACATGACCACACACACTCTAGTGGATTTTGTGATTCAACTTCTACCACACTAGTGCAACATGCAATGTGGAAGCTGTTTTCCTATGTGTTTTTGGTCTTTGTGACCATGGTTTGACACATGGATCCTGTCGGAGATTTGTCCCGCGAAGGAACTAAGGTCCAATGATCCCTTGGTTCGACAGGGGACTAAACACGTGAGTCCGATGGAGTCCATCGACGGCTATGGCGGCGGAGCTGATGCACGACAGAGAGTTGACACTAGGATTGTTTACCCAGGTTCGGGACCCTCGTGAGGAGGTAAAGCTCCTACTCTTGCTTGGTCTCTGTGACCATTGTTTGAGACATTGATCCCCTAGAGTCATTGGATGTGTCCTTCTCCTAAACCACATTGATCCACATGACCACACACACTAGTTGAATCTGTGATGCAACTTCTAGCACACTGGTGCAACATGGAATATGGAAGCTGCTTTCCTATGTATTTTTGGTCTTTGTGACCATGGTCTAACACATTGATCCCCTAGACTCAATGGATGTGTTATTTTCCTAAACCACATAGATCCACATGACCACACACACTCCAGTGGATTATGTGATGAACCTCCTGTCACACTTGTGCAACATGCAATGGGGAAGCTGCTTTCCTATGTGTTTTTGGTCTCTGTGACCATGGTTTGAGACATTGATCCCCTAGACTCATATCATGTGTTCTTTTCCTAAACCACATTGATCCACATGACCACACACACTCTAGTGGATTCTATGATGCAACTTCTGCCACACTAGTGCAACATGCAATGTGGAAGCTGCTTTCCTATGTGTTTTTTGTCTCTATGACCATGGTTTGACACATGGATCCCCTAGAGTCATTGCATGTGTTATTTTACTAATCCACATTGATCCACTTGTGTCATTACATGTGTTCTTTTCTTAAACCACATTGATCCACATGACCACAGACACTCCAGTGGATTCTGTGATGCAACTTTTGCCACACTGGTACAACATGCAACGTGGAAGCTGCTTTCCTATGTGTTTTTGGTCTCTTTGACCATGGTTTGACGCATGGATCCCCTAGTGTCATTGCATGTGTTCTTTTCCTAAACCACATTGATCCACTAGTGTCATTGCATGTATTCTTTTCCTAAACCACATTGATCCACTAGTGTCATTGCATGTATTCTTTTCCTAAACCACATTGATCCACTAGTGTCATTGCATGTGTTCTTTTCCAAAACCACATTGATCCACATGACCACACACACACTCTAGTGGATTCTGTGATGCAACTTCTACCACACTGGTGCAACATGCAATGTGGAAGCTGCTTTCGTGTGTGTTTTTGGTCTATGTGACCATGGTTTGACACATGGATCTTGTCGGAGATTTGTCCCGTGAAGGAACTAGAGTCCAACGATCCCTTGGTTCGAGTGGGCGCTGAACACGCGAGTCCGATGGAGTCCGGTGACATCTATGGCGGAGGAGCGGATGCACGACAGGGAGTTGACACCACGGTTTTCTTACCCAGTTTCAGGACCCTTGTGAGGATGTAAATCCCCTACTCCTCCTTTTTTGTATTGCTCGCTTGCCTCGCGAGGTTACGATGGTGGATGAAAGTCTAGGGTTTTAGTTCTCTGGGATCCTTCCCTTACAAGGTAGGATAAGGGCTCCTTATATTGGGCGGCATCGGGCCTCATCCCCCAACTATTGGGTAGGAAGGGTCATCACATTCCCGCTAATGGATTTGGCCCCAACTTGTATTCTTGTGACCGCCGAGTGGTTGCCATGTCAGGGGGTGGTTGGCTGTCCCTCTGCTTTACGTTGTTATCCTAGTCTTCTTGCACCAAAGAGGCTGTGCCAAAAGCTGCCTTCGTCCTGTGTCATGCCACTCCCCTTGCGTGCCTTGCTTTCTTCGGGTGGACCGGTCATTACTTGGACCGACTGTTGGGGCATCGCCTTGTGGAGCACACCCGGGCCATGCGAGGTTTCCCTCTAGAGGTCGTAACATGGGGCCTCGCCGCCCGGTTGTTACAGTCTCGAGCACCCAAGGAGAGTTCTAGCATCTCCCCTCCTTCAGAGACCCACCCTCTTTGAGAGCCCTCATGAGGTCATTTATGCAGGGCCCGGCGACCCGGCGCGACAGGGTACCCGAACCGATTGCTTGGCTTGCACATCACCAATAAGGGACAAGGAGGTCAAGGGGCCTGATAGAGTCGGGCCCAGCTGTGTGGTGATGTCGATGCACGACCTCCAAAGCTACTGATCGCATCTTCCACGTGCCCATACGGGACGTGGCGCACGTCGGGTACAGGAACCGTCGTTTCACTATTTAGCCTCGGGGATGGGGTTGCCCGAAAAACCCCAAATCCCAGAGAACTCGCCGGCTTCCACCCTCCTCCGCCGCCAATCTGCCAGCATTCTTCACGATGTCGTTCCTCCTTCTTCTGTGACGTGCGTGATGGTGCTCAAGAGAGCCCGCGATACTTCAGCTGCGTCGAGCTTTCCCGCATAGATAGCGGGAACCCTGTCACCGGTAGTGATTCTCAATAGGGAGGGGCTAGAGAAGGTCCGCAAGCTGATGGCGTTAGACTCGAACGAGTGTGGCGTCGCTTGTAACACCCCCGGGATCAGGGTTAAACAAATCCTAGACCTTAGTGTAACACCCCAAAAATATTAATCAAGCTGATCAAGTTCTAACTACCCAAGTTTAGGGTTAACAAAAACTTTTATTATTAAATCTCATATGAGTGTATGTGTGAATTGCACTAGTGTATGAATGAGTGCAATTGACATGTTTGATTGCTACAAATGATAAAGAATGGTTTAAAGATGAATACTACATCATCTAGGCCAACTACAAACAAATTCAAAAGAAAAAGAAATCAAATATGAATCATATGATCAAATGGTCATTTTGACCAAAGTTAACCACTACCCCACTTTGGATGTCTAGTAAAAGATTTCTAATTGAAACTTTTCCAATTATTTTCACCCCTTGCCAGACCAAGTAAATATGAACCCAAGCCCACTTTACAAACCAACAGAAACAAATTCCAAATCTATTTAAAGGACAATTCAAAATTGAATCAAGTTCATACGCTAAGATCACCACTTTTCCAAAACCACTCAAATCAATTCCACTTAACTTTTCCCAGCAACCATAGACACTCAAGCATGTGACAAACACACTCACAAAATTTCATTCAAAAATTCAAAACTTATTTTCATGCGGCCATTTGGTCGAACACATTGCAGACACAGATAAACCAGTGCCTAACTTACACGGTTTTGAGCAGTGATCACTCACCCCTTTGTCCCCTCTACACTCCACTCACTCACCCCAGTGCCCAGCAAGCGCAAGACATGCTCCCTTCTTTGCTGTTGCGCTAGTGCCACGCCGCCCGACGCTCACCGCGTCGGTCGACCATGGATAGCTCGCAGCACGCAGCGCCGCCCTCTCCCATGATGACCAGGAGACAGGCGACCGTCCACCGCCACCCTCTGTCCACCCTCGACCGCAGACCAGCCATGGACCACCCGAGAAACACCGCGCCCATTTCTCTGTTGCCATTCCGAGAGCGCGCCAGAGCGCCGCAGCCGACACGCGCACACACGCCGCCCCTCGCCCTCGCCACACATGCCCGCACTCGCTGTGACCCTAGCTACCTCCCAGACATGCCCGTTCGCCGTTGCGCGACCCGTAGCCCCTGTACGCCGTCTCGAACTCCGCTGCTCCCGCGCAGAGCACCGACTTGTCCCCACCGTTCTAGACCGCCCCGTGCTGCACCATTAAGCATGCGACGACCGCCAGGAAGCACCGCGCCGAACCCTACCCGCAGCCATGCCTATAGCCCCATGTATTGCCGTCACCGACGACCCCGAGCCACCCCGCTCTGTCCCCATCGCCGGTGTATAAATAGAGGTCACCCCAGCCTTTATTCTCCACACCATGTCACTCCCCACTCCTCACAGAACCTCCCACACCTCTCCCCGGAGCAAGGTGAGCACCACATCGCCGGAATTTGGCCAGAGTCCGCTACTGTAGAGGATAACAGGAGCCATTGATTGGAGCCACTACGACCACCATTCGAACCACCATCATCTACAACGTCATTCGCCCCCATCGCCGACCCTAGCTAGAGCCTAGGTGAACCTCCACGTACCCCCACCATCGCCGTTAGGGTTCAGTCTCGCCAGAGCCGTTCGACGTAGAAGATGAACCTCAGCCGTTAGATCCTTGTCTAATCGCACAGCCTAGATTGACAGATACCGTTTCAGTTAGATAGACTCACTAACATGTGGGACCGTCCTGTCAGCAGCCTATTGCGCCAGCGTAGTGCAGCTGGGCTAGCCCATTTGGTTTCCCGCGCAGAGCCCATCCATTCAAATAATCTTTTTCCCATTTAGTTAAAACTACATTCTGTCAGTAGATTCAAAAATCAATTCAAAGAGATTTACTAAACCAAATTGCATGATTCCAATTTTGTTAGAAAGGTATTCAAAATATCTATCCAAGCCCGTTGGATTTAAACCATTTTAAATTATACATCACCTATAGTAAAAATAACAAGACAAAGACTATTCCACATTCAAACATTTTTAAAAAATCAACCATAAATGCTTTTGAGTTGATTCCAACTCTCAAAAATCACATTTGATAAGATCTGTCTGAATATGTAAAAATATTTAGGTTTACATGTAGTGATCTTGGACTAGTACTAAAAGAATGCTATATGGGCATTTCTAGTCACTTTAATTGTATTAAATAATAATCTTAAACTTTATAAAATATGACCACCACTTTAAATCACATTCCTAAGTATTATAATATGTGGTGATGACATGTGTCAACATGATCCCATATTTTAATTGGAGAGTATTAAACCTTAAGTATTTTCAATGAGTAGAAATTACTTTTCTAAAATAAAATAATAAAACTAGGTCTTTATTTCATGTGATGATTGTGATGATGCTAAATCATCTAATGTTAGCCTTAATGTGCTAAATAGAAGTAGTTAAGTATTGTTTGGTGATTGTGTACCTCGTATTCATTTATAGACGATAGTACCGACCCGGGATACGAGGAGGAGAAGTACTACCAAGAAGAAGAAGAAAACTTCAACCACTGCACTACTCAAGGCAAGCTAACACTTGTAAGTCTCATGCCTATGCAAGCCATCCTTGCAAGATAACCTATGCAAGATGCCTTAGGCATGCTTGGTTGTGCAACTTTGATTATACCAATCCCAAGTTTTACTTGCAAGCTTTATCCTTTTATTCTTACCAAAGTTCTTTACTTTTAGTTAGTGCTTTGTGAGTATTGGAAAAATAATATAGATACCATAAAGAGTATAAAACTAGGCCTAAGTAGTTATACTTAGATGTCAGCAAAAGGCATAAATTAGAGCTGGATAGTTACACTTGATTAGCACCCCTCATTAGTGAATACCCTAAACTTTAGTGGCTAGTGCTGAGCTAAAAGTTGATCACTTTAGATGAGAATACTTAGTGACAATGATTATGAAAACCTTGGAATGATGGTTCATTCTATTGAAATGTTTTGACATGTGTTATGGACAAAAAATGATTTGATGATGAAAATGTTGAGGCACGAGCCTTGGCCCTTTATAAAAACTAATGGTTGGGTTCGGATGCGATACCATTCCAATTTTACCATACAACCACAATACATGAATTGGGTACGGCTTAACTGGAAGTTTATATGCCTTAGTATGGGTTCCCTCGCGGAAGAGGTTGAGATGAGGCTACCTCGTGAGTGTGAATGCCCACCTATGCAGTGCCCAGGATGGCAGATGGCCATGGCTGGGAGGCCAAGCTCATAGGGGAGGTGCCTATACTAGAGTGTGTAATTGAAAGGTTATGATTGATTATCCGCAAACTAAGTATGATGATTCAGGGTTATCCCTGACGGATGTATCGAATTTTGTGGTGAAAGTGTACCACCTCTACAGAGTGTCAAACTATTCGAATAGCTGCGTCCGCGGTCATGGACAGTTGGAGTGGCCATACTGTTCTGTTGTCAGATGTTTTCAAAATGACTTGTGAAGTGAACTATGACTTTGACTTGACCACAACAGGGCTGTGGATATCAAAACTAGGTTCCCACTTAGGTGATGTAGAACATTAAATTAGTTTTCTTTACTTCTTAACTCAGTATGAAGTAAACCTGGCTTTTTGCAAATAAACCTAGAGCTTAAGATTCCCACTAGAACTACCTTACTTGTCAGTGATAGTTTGCCAGTACTTAAAGAGTATTCATGGCTTTGTCCCTGGCTATTCTCGTGGCTATACTATGAGGAGGACTACCATGAAGATGGACAGCAGGAGGTCTATGACAACTAGGATCATCTCCCATCGTTAGTATTGCCTGTGAACTTGAAGATGGAGCCCTACTACGTTTATTTTCCGCTGATTTGATTGTATTAAGACTGGATCATGAGATCCTTTATTTGTAAGACCTTTATTATGGTTTGTAATGGATGATGTACTTGTTGGGAATATGCCCTAGAGGCAATCGTGGTTGATGATATTTCCCAAAGTATTCATGAAGTAAAGTTGTCCTTATATGAACATCAGATATATATCACTGAATGCGTGATTCAGTTGTCGAACTATGTATTCATGATTGTTCATATTAGATTGTCCTTGGTCGTTGAGGTTGTGCTGGACACACAACTTAGACCAATGTGCAAGTCGGCTGATGACACGGTTCCACTTGTCATGGGCATGGTGATGCTATTCCGACTTACACTGATTCGGCTAAAGAGTTTAGCGAGTCGGACTGACCCATAGTTGAGATGCAATGAGCATGTTGTCATTTGCAGTCTCAAGCAATGGAATCCTTCGACCTGAGGTGATTGCATGATCCGAGTTGTGGATCGCCAACGTAGGTTCTATCAAACGTTGTTCCATAAATGGGCAGTTATAAAGGTAGAGTTCGGGTTGGTTGTCAAGCAAGCTGCGTGACGTGGATTACCAAGATGGGATTTTCCCCTCCGTAATGGAGAGATATTCTCTGGGCCCTCTCGTGTGATATGATTCAGAAGCATGGTCATGCGCTACTCAGTTAAGTGTTAACTGAGGAGTCGGACTAAGACTTAGTCCAATGAATCACATATCATGGTACGAGAAGAGAGTTAACCTATTTAAGGGATGGCAACTACTCGCCTATAGCTTAATAGATATATCGTGAGGCAATGGGACTTGGACGAAAGTCACATTGAAGGTTCGTCTTCTGACTTTACGACACTTGGGAGTTGGAACGTCTTGCTAGAGGCCACTACCATCTATCAACTTGAGACGGAGTGTTCATGGGAGTTAGTTGGACTCAAAGCCATGAAGGGATACTTGGAGGAGTAGCTCATGTCGTGTCCAGGTGTATGTGAACCTACAGGGTCACACACTTAAGGGTAAGGAGCCCATGTGGATTAGATCCATATGGAGATTGGAGTACAGCCTAGATGGGCCTCAAGCGTTGAGCCCAACTAGGAGTGTATATAAGTGGAGTGACAAGGGATAGTCCCTGACCTAGCCGTCACTTTCTCCACTTCCATTGAGGGCTAGAGAGGATGTAGAAGTCCTTTGTCCGAACCTCCTTCCTGTATGTGTGGATACTGGTAGAGGCGTTGCACGTGCGGCGCTGGAGAGGGGGAAGCTCGTGGGGATCTGACGAAGGAGTTTGTGGGATTCAGAAGGGATGTCCGGGGATCGTTCGGCACTGCTTCGACACGCTACATCAACTTCCGCATCTGTGCATCTAGCGGTAATCTCGTGGCCTATAACCTGAGCTGGATCTTGGGTGTACCGCATTAGGGGAAAAGTTTTGTTTATCTCTGTGTGGCCCAATAGTGGTATCAAAGCGAAAGCTTCTGGTTTTAGGCTCTAGATCTGTGCGTATGTGATATGCATGAGGTGGTGGATATATGAGATAGATCGGTTTTGTGCAAGATTGATTGGATCAATCGCACTCGGGGGTGCATGGAAGATCAGGTGCGGATGATCAATGAGATTGGTTAGATCTGCACATGGATCATATTTGGGTAAAAGTGTTTTATCCAATGAAGGAATCCATGGTTCAGAATGCAGATTAGATCAATCACACTCGGACCGCCGGCTTCACCCTGTCATAGCACATTAGATGTCGTTGCAAGGTTCACAATGCCGGTAGATATCATATCTATGCATAACTTGTTTTTGCAGGAAGTTGTGAATGGTATGGCTTATATGCATGTGATGTGTGTAATCCATACGTGATCTGTGTATCACGGGTTTGTCAGCCGGCTGGAGCCAAAGTGTTGTCACTGTTATTGTATAACAACCTGCGTGTTGGCATGAGATGCCATCTTCTTGTATATTCCTTAGTGCTAATGTAGCATGTTTGGAGGACTTGAAGGACACTACAGCCAAAGGCATGATGAACAGGTTCATGGAGATGGAGATCGCCATGAAGGGAGCCATACCATTTCACATTATAATTGGATTATTTTGTGTGATTGTTATGTCTCTAGTTTTACCTCTATGAGATAGTGGTTAAACTTTAATCCCTCAAAGAAGGTCTAGTCGGTCTCCCCGCTGGTGCTGCACCATCACAAGTCGGACATTCTTGGTAGTGATCTCATAAAATTGAGGTGCTACCAATTCTTTTCGACTAGATGGGTTCGATTCGGACTCTTATAGCGGAAGCATTTGGTAAGCTAGACGGGTCTATCACAACGGTTGTGGGGCTCGGGGAGAGGGAAGTCGGGAGCCGGGGCATGAGATGCCACCCGACCAACAGGAGTCGCATGAGATGCGATTGGCAAGGAGTTGCCTACCTAGATCACTTGACGGCTAGCGGTGATGCTAAAGCTCACTAGTCGGCTTGCTTATTTAGGATCCTGAATCACTAAGTAACCATCAGAGGGATGTTGGTTCTAGTGGGAGCATGAGTATTAAAATGTTTAATACGCCTGCTCTTTTATGAATACTTGTCTTAAATGTTTTGCATATTTCTGTTGTAGATAATGGCACCTAGTAGCAGTCTCCCTCAGTTGTCCAATTTTGCTTTGAGGACCATCCTAGAGAAAGATAAACTTAATGGGACAAACTTCACCAACTGGTATCGTAATCTGAGAATTGTTCTCAAACAAGAGAAAAGGGACCATGTTCTAGACAACCCGCTTCCAAATGTGCCGGATGAGAATGCGAGTGTCGCAGCAACCAATGCCTATCGTAGAACATGTGATGAGTCTACAGAAATTAGCTGTCTTATGCTTGCTCACATGGAACCAGACTTGCAGCAGCAGTTCGAGAATGTTGAGGCATACGATATGATCAAAAGCCTCAAAAGTATGTTCCAGGCTCAGGCAAAGACCGAGAGATATCAAGTCTCTCAAGACATGCTGAGTTGTAAGCTTAAGGATGGTGATCCACTAAGTCCGCATGTGATCAAGATGGTTGGTTACGTGCAGTCTCTAGAAAGGCTTGGCTACCCCCATCAGCGAAGAGTTCGCTACGGATATAATTCTGAACTATCTTCCTAGTGTGTATGGTCAGTTCATATCGAACTACCACATGCATGGTATGGATAAGAAGCTCACTGAATTACATGGGATGCTTAAGCAGGCAGAGGTTGATCTCAAGAAAGGTACTAGCCAAGTGTTGGTGGTACAGAATAAGGCTAAGTTTAAGAAGAGTTCTTGGACTAAGAATAAGAAGGCTAAGTCAGGAGGTAATTCTTAGGATGAGATCCCAAGCATTTCCTCAGGGACTAAGTCATCTCCTTCAGCCGGTTTCGCTTGCTTCTATTGCAAGGCGGATGGCCACTGGAAGAGGAATTGCAGCAAGTATTTGGCGGATAAAGCCAAGAGTGGAGGTGTGACTTCCAACTTAGGTACACTTGTTTGCAATGTAGACCTTTATCTTGCTGATGCACCCGGTAGTTCTTGGGTATATGATACCGGATAAGTCATTCATATCTGCAACTCGTTGCAGGGACTGGTAAGAACTAGGCGTGGCGAGGCGAGAGTTGACATTGAATTGACAACAAAGCAAGAGTTGCTGCGTTGGAAGTCGTCACGATGCAACTTCATTTACCTTCAGGATTCTTAATGGAACTAAATAATTGTTATTATGTTCTAGTGCTTAGTCGAAACATCATTTCTGCCTCATGTTGGATGAGACAAGGCTACGAGTCTAATATTAAGAACAATGGTTGTTCTTTATATTTGAATGATATGTTTCACGGCTTTGCACCCATTCAGAACGGGTTATTTATTTTGAATCTTAATGGTGGGTCGGTTTACAACATAAATGTGAAAAGGTTGAAACCAAATGATCTGAATATGACTTACTTTTGGCACTACGACTTGGTCATATAAGTTGGAAACGCATGAAGAAGCTCCATGATGATGGACTCCTAAATTCGTTCGACTTAGCGTTGTTCGAGACATGCGAATCCTGCCTTCTAGGCAAGATGACCAAGACACCTTTTGCAATTAGTTGTGAAAGGGCGTCTGACTTGTTGGGACTAGTACATAGTGATGTATGTGGTCCAATGAGCGCGACAGCCACGGGTGGTTATGAGTACTTCATTACCTTCACTGATGATTTGAGTAGATATGGATATGTCTACTTGATGAAACATACGTCGGAAGCCTTTGAAAAGTTCAAAGAATTCCAGAATGAAGTACAAAATCAACTTGGCAAGAAAATAAAGTTTCTTCGGTCAGACCAAGGAGGCGAGTACATGAGCCACGAGTTTGATGACCATCTGAAGAGTTGTGGAATAGTTCCTCAGCTCACTCCGTCAGGTATACCGCAGAGGAACGGTGTGTCGGAATGGCAAAATAGGACCTTGTCGGACATGGTACGATCAATGATGAGTCGGACAGATCTACCTTTATCAGTTTGGGGTTATTGTCTAGAAACAGCGGCGTTCACACTAAACAGAGTACCATCAAAATCTGTAGAGAAGACACCACATGAGATGTGGACAGGCAAGAAGCCAAGTTTGTCTTTTCTTAAGATTTGGGGTTGTGAAGCATTTGTCAAGCGACTTCAGTCGGACAAGCTTGCAGCCAAGTCGGATAAGTGCATTTTCGTTGGGTATCCAAGGGAAACCTTGGGTTACTACTTCTACAACCAAGAAGAGGGCAAAGTGTTTGTCGCGCGGAACGGTGTCTTCCTAGAGAAAGAGTTTCTCAGTTGGAAAGTCAGTGGGAGTATGGTGAGGCTCGAAGAAGTTCGAGAGGAACCGGTCAGTAGCGATTTGGTAAAAGCCTTGGAGGTTGAGCCAGTCGTGGTAGCTGAGCCGGCAGCTGCACCTACACTGCGAAGATTGGCAAGATTGCGAAGTGTTCGTGATGTATTACTGTTAGACAGTGATGATCCAGCAACTTATTCGGAAGCGATGGTGGGTTCTGATTCTGAGTCATGGCTTGGAGCCATGCGATCCGAGTTAAAGTCCATGGATGATAATCAGGTTTAGAACTTCGTTGATCTGCCAGATTGTGCAAGACCCGTCGAGTGCAAATGGGTCTTTAATAAGAAAACTGATATGGATGGACACGTTTCTATCTATAAAGCACGGCTTGTCGCAAAGGGGTTCCGGCAAGTTCAAGGAGTTGACTACGATGAGACTTTCTCACTCATAGCGATGCTTAAATCAGTTCGGATCATGTTAGCTATAGCAGCCTATTTCGACTATGAGATATGGCAGATGGATGTCAAAACGGCTTTCCTTAATGGAAAATTAACCGAGGATGTGTATATGATACAACCTGAGGGTTTTGTCAATCCGGTTAATGCTGACAAGGTATGCAAACTTCAGAAATCCATTTATGGATTGAATCAATCATCTTGGAGTTGGAACATTCGCTTTGATGAGGTAGTCAAATTGTTTGGCTTCATCAAGAGTGATCATGATTCTTGTTTATACAAGAAGTTTAGTGGGAGCAAAGTAAACTTTCTGTTCTTATATGTGGATGACATATTATTGATTGGAAATGATGTCCAGATGTTGCAAGAAACCAAGGAATCATTGGAAAGGAGTTTCTTAATGAAGGACTTGGGTGAGGCAATTTATATACTAGGAATCAGGATCTATAGAGATAGATCCAGGCGGCTCATTGGTTTGAGCAAAAGTACATATTTGGACAAAGTGTTGAAGAAGTTCAACATGGAATCTTCTAAGAAGGGGTTCTTACCGATGTCCCATGGCATAAGACTTAGCAAGACTCAGTGTCCTTCGACGACTGATGCGCGAAGTAGGATGAGTGTGATTCCGTATGCTTCGGCAGTCGGGTCCATCATGTATGCCATGATTTGTACTACGCCGGATGTTTCCTATGCTCTAAGTGTTGTGAGAAGATACCAGACTGACCCTGGAGAAATCCACTGGGAAGCATTTAAGAACATTCTTAAGTACTTGAGAAGGACTAAGGATGTGTTCCTAGTTTATGGAGGTGAGGTTGAACTCACTGTAAGGGGTTACACGGATGCGAGTTACCTTACTGACTCAGATGATTATCGTTCTCAATCTGGGTACATGTTCGTTATGAACGGAGGGGCTGTGAGCTGGAAGAGTTCCAAGCAAGAGATTGTGTCTGCATCTACAACAGAAGCTGAGTATATTGCTTCCTCGGAGGCAGCAAAGGAAGCTGTTTGGATCAGGAACTTCCTGATTGATCTTGGTGTGGTTCAGGGCTCATCCAATCTGTTAGACGTGTATTGTGACAACAATGGTGCTATTGCACAAGCCAAGGAACCCAGACAACACCAGAAGAACAAGCATATACTCATGCGATACCACCTGATTCGCCAGTTCATGGATCATGGTGATATCAAGTTATGCAAGGTACATACGGATGTAAACGTTGCAGATCCGTTGACAAAGCCACTTCCATAACCTAAGCATGAGGCGTACGTAAGAGCCATGGGCATTAGATGCCTAGACATGTGATGTCGGATGATTGACTCTATGCAAGTGGCAAACTGTTGGGAATATGCCCTAGAGGCAATCGTGGTTGATGATATTTCCCAAAGTATTCATGAAGTAAAGTTGTGCTTATATGAACATCAGATATATATCACTGAATGCGTGATTCAGTTGTGGAACTATGTATTCATGATTGTTCATATTAGATTGTCCTTGGTCGTTGAGGTTGTGTTGGACACACAACTTAGACCAATGTGCAAGTCGGCTGATGACACGGTTCCACTTGTCATGGGCATGGTGATGCTATTCCGACTTACACTGATTCGGCTAAAGAGTTTAGCGAGTCGGACTGACCCACAGTTGAGATGCAACGAGCATGTTGTCATTTGCAGTCTCAAGCAATGGAATCCTTCGACCTGAGGTGATTGCATGATCCGAGTTGTGGATCGCCAACTTAGGTTCTATCAAAAACTGTTCCGTAAATGGGCAGTTATAAAGGTAGAGTTCGGGTTGGTTGTGAAGCAAGCTACATGACGTGGATTACCAAGATGGGATTTGCCCCTCCGTAATTAAGAGATATTCTCTGGGCCCTCTCGTGTGATATGATTCAGAAGCATGGCCATGCGCTACTCAGTTAAGTGTTAACTAAGGAGTCGGACTAAGAGTTAGTCCAGTGAATCACATATCATGGTATGAGAAGAGAGTTAAGCTATTTAAGGGATGGAAACTACTCTCCTATAGCTTAATAGATATATCGTGAGGCAAAGGGACTTGGAAGAAAGTCACATTGAAGGTTCGTCTTCTGACTTTACGACACTTGGGAGTTGGCACGTCTTGCTAGAGGCCGCTACCATCTATCGACTTGAGACCGAGTGTTCATGGGATTGAGTTGGACTCAAAGCCATGACGGGATACTTGGAGGAGTAGCTCATGTCGTCTCCAGGTGTACGTGAACCTATAGGGTCACACACTTAAGGGTTAGGAGCCCATGTGGATTAGATCCATATGGAGATTGGAGTACAGCCTAGATGGGCCTCAAGCGTTGAGCCCAACTAGGAGTGTATATAAGTGGAGTGACAAGGGATAGTCCCTGACCTAGCCTTCACTTTCTCCACTTCCATTTCGGGCTAGACAGGATCTAGCAGTCCTCTGTCCGAAGCTCCTTCCTTTATGTGTGGATACCGGTAGAGGCGTTGCACGTGCGGCGCTGGAGACGGGGAAGCTTGTGGGGATCTGACGAAGGAGTTCGTGGGATTCGAAAGGGCTGTCCGGGAATCGTTCGGCACTGCTTTGATGTGCTACATCAACTTCTGCATCTGCGCGTCTAGCGGTAATCTCGTGGCCTATAACCTGAGTTGGATCTTGGGTGTACCGCATTAGGGGAAAAGTTTTGTTTATGTCTGTGTGGCCCAACAGTACTGTGATACCAATCTATTATGTCTCGCGAAAATGTTTATCCTGGGACTGCGATGTATGGCATGATAGGCATCTGGGATTTAAAATCCAAGTGTGGACAAGTTGGTATCAGAGCCATCCTAACCATAGGAGACCCTAGTTAGAATGGACGTCTGAACAAAAACTTAGTTTCAAAACAAAAGAAGTGAATATTTATGAAAACATATTCCCACTCTTATCCTTGAGATTCTTTCAAAAAAAATCATGATCCTCCAAAAATTCTTGCAATCCTACATAAAATTTGACACACTTAATCACCCCACTAACTTGCTCACCCTAAATTCTTATAGATGGAGGTAAAGTATAGCAAGTTCTACCAGCTGGGCAACGGAGGCCACCTGATCTTTGAAAGGGATCTAGATGCACTTGCAGAGTACCTTGAGAGCCCACACCCGGAATTCTTCAGGGCCCAACTGAATGATCCGCAAGGAGGAGAGCTATCATGGCTGATAATTGCAGATCTTCGAGGCAAAATGGAAGCACCCACTTCGGGAGAATAACTGGCTAGATGGATTAGCCAGGGCTATGCAAGAAGCTCTTGCCCGTCTGTGTGGATAAAACATCAACGAGATCCAGGGAACTCGCTTTGCTCACTATGCAAGGCGTGATTCTATGGGAATGCCCTTGATGATGCAAGGACACCAGGAGTTGAAGCATCAAGTGGATAATCTCGACTTCATGTTGTATGATAGACAACAAGAGTTGGACAATGTCCGTGCCTACGCCAACCACAACCATGCCATTGCAGTCAAGAAGGACCAGACCCTCGCCATCCTCGCCAAGGAGTGCCAATCACTTCATCGTCAACGTGACAAGAAGGATCGCATCATCAATCGTCTTCACAAGAAGGTGGCCACTCTCGAGAAGACCATTTGTGAACAAGAGATCCAGCTTGAAGCGAAGGAGGAGGAAGGGGAAGATATCCGTGGAGATCTCTACTCTTACCTCAATGATGATGATGACTACCTAGAAGATGATGCCATGGAGTTCCACACTGATGATGATGATTCCGAATTCATTGATGATGATTAGATGCACTTGAGCACTACCATAGGAATGAGTTGTACCCGGTCCCACTATATCGTCGTTTCACAGAATGGTTCTTAAAACCATATGTTCTCTATTTGTGTTGTGGTGTGTGTTTGTATTGTGTGCTTGGAATGAATGGATGAGAGGAAGTTGTTAGTTTGCAAAACCTGAGTCAAACTCGAAGATTATAGTTTTGAAACAACACCATGAACCTTAGAGATTTCCCTCTTATCTCACTATCTATCTCAATCTTCAGATGACTCATGGAAATCCCGGAGAAAGCAGTTCATCTTAGGACCCAATGCTGCAGATTCTGCAAATGCTAGTTTCTGACTATGAAGCTAGTAGAGCCGAACATCAAGCCAACTTAGCCACTCTTCAACAGATAGCTCAGATGGCCCACAATAATCAAGGCCACGGAAACCAGGATAACCATGGATCCAAGCTCAAGAACTTTCAGAATACCAACCCACCTATCTTTAGTAATTCTAAGGAGCCCTTAGATGCTGATGACTGGCTACAAACCATGGAGAACAATTTGGAGGTTGCAGGAGTTGAGGCCAGTGAGAAAGTACTATTTGCCACCCATTATCTGGCAGGTGATGCAAGAGCCTGGTGGAATACCATTCATACCATGAACGGAGGTCAGATGATGACTTGGGAGGAGTTCAAACTCAAGTTCAGCAGGACTCATGTGCCCCTAGGTTTGATTAAGAGGATGAGGGATGAGTTCAGAGAATTGAAGCAAGGAAGGATGACTGTGGTGGAATACCGTGATAAATTTCTGTCACTAGCTAGATATGCCCCTGATGAGATTGACACAGAAGAAAAGAAGAAAGAGAGATTCCTGAACGGACTGCATGATGAGATGCAAACCGTGCTAGTCAACATTCCCTTTGATGATCTTGAAGCGTTAGTGGACTCTGCCATTCAGATGGAAGGGAAGATCAACCAAGCCAATGACAATCGCAAGCGCAGGATGATGCACCAACCTGGATCCCACCATACCTAGAAGTATAGCCCCAACCCATCTGCAGGATATGCCCCAAGAAACAACAGACCCCCTATGTCCCGTCCAAGCTATCCCAACCATGGAGGAGGAAACCCAAGGTCTAGAGGAAACCATAACAATAACCCTGGCAACTCCAATAACTTCAATCGTGCATCGCCCAAGTCCAACAACAACAACAACAACAATACTTCCCGAAGGACTAGGAGCAATGTTGTGCCTATCGCAGGAAAAGACAAGTCCCAGATTACTTGCTTTGAATGCGGAGTCAAGGGTCACTACTCCAACGAGTGCCCTAGGAAGCTTGCAGCAGCCACCAATGTGAATGCACCTGCTCAGCAGCAACGCCGTGTTCAGCCTGGAAGGAGATTTTTCTCAGGGAATTCACTCAACCGCAACGGCCATTTGTTCCACATGAATACTGAAGAAGCTCAGGAAGCGCCAGATGTCGTGCTGGGTATGTTTTCTGTTAACTCGATACTTGCAAGAGTGTTGTTTGATTCTGGAGCATCGCACTCGTTTGTTATAGAAGAATTTGCATGCACTAGTAAGATTCAACCAACAAAATTGAAGCATGTTATGATAGTTTAAATACCTGGTTCAACCACCAAAGCTAGAAAAATGTGCAAGGTTGTACCTATCAGAATCCATGGAATAGATTTTTATGCTAATATAATACTCCCTCCATTCCTTCATATAAGGTGTATAGTTTTCTTGCACGAATATTAGCGCACGGGCTGGGAGGGCAAATTTTGTTGCTTTAGGACAGGAATACCCCAGGTGATTGACGTGATATAGAGGGAACATACGAAATCTGGGTATCCCCTCTCTCCAGATCGGATTAATTGCCTCCTAAATAAGATGAACAAATCCCAAATTTCTCTATACACCTTATATTATGAATCTTTTCACAAAAAACTATACACCTTATATTAAGGAATGGAGGGAGTAGTACTTGGAACCAAAGGTTTCGAAGTAGTACTAAGAATGGATTGGATGTCGAAACATAAACGATTAATCGACTGTGCCAAGAAAGCCATAACCATGACCAATAGCACTCGAGTATCAGTAGAGCATGTATCTGAGACATTGCCCTGTCAATTCAAGTGCAACAAGAGTCTAGCCCAACCAACCCTAGACCAAGTCAGAGTAGTCTATGAATACCCCGACATGTTCCCAGATAAATTGCCCGGTATGCCCCCAGATCGGGATATCGAGTTCATTATTGAACTAGTTTCTGGAACTGGACCCATAGCTCAGAGACCTTATAGTATGAACCCATATGAATTAGTTGAGCTGAAGAAGCAACTTGATGCTATGCTGGAGAAAGGTCTGATTCAACCAAGTGCATCACCATGGAGATCGCCTGTTTTGTTTGTGGATAAGAAAGATGGAGGTAACCTGATATGGGGTGGCCCGATCTTCTCAGTAAGCGGATGCCAATGATAATGGTGGATGATAGATAACTAGCCTGTAGCTATGAACTCTCCCGCTCGATCCCTGATGCCAATGCAACACCTCTCGAACCTTGTAGGATATTCACAACACCACGCTCTTGCGCACGCAGCCGTTACCACGAACGGTAGTATGCAATCTACTAATTCCAAATGGAACAACATATCACACTCAATTATAGTTGGTAGATTCGAACACAGGGTAATTCCAGAGGTTCTATGAAAGAAACAAAACCAAAATAGTTTTAACGTGGTCTAAACCCTAACTAGAGGTCGTCCCATAGCTTATAAGGGCGGCTGGGGCGGCTAGAAACCGAAACTAAACGCAAACGACTCAAACTGATACAAACCGACTCAGACCAGATTCGGTCGGCGGGCGGACGCTCTGGTCGAAGTGGGCCGGACAGTCCGGTCAGGTCGGACACTCCGGGTGAAGTGTGCCGGACAGTCCGGTCTGGCAAGAAACTTTGAAGTTTCTGGGTGGTGTCCGTGTAGTGTCCGAACTAGCATACTGAATGTCCACGCCAGTTTGCCTCTCGACCAGACCGGACAGTCCGGGTGGATCTGGCCGGACACTCTAGTCGTGGCAGATCTTTTTGCCTTCGTCTTGATGATCTTCTCTTGCGCCTTCCTCCCGCTCCTCCCTCGTGCATCCTTGGGCGATCATCATGTTGGGCTTCTCTTCTAGCCCTTCTCCTCCTCGTGCCATGCTTGTTTCTCCAACGAATCTGATCATACATAAATGCATAGACTTAGGCAGTATAAAGTTCTCATCAATCAAAGTACCAGATTCATTTAGGAGTAAATTCACCTGTTGTTCCAGTAGCTTAGCACGAGCTCTTGTAATAGGTCCCATTCTAATCTCATTGGACTGATCCTTTCTTGCAACAGTTGTAGCATCTTCAGTAGTTATTGGGGTAGGTGTAATTGTAGGGATGTCCTCATCATCTCCCCCCTTCAAAAGGCGTTGACCTCGACGCTCCAAGGTCTTCTCCAGCATATGGTGACAAATCAGCAACGTTGAAGCTATTGCTAACTCCACCAAACTCCTCAATAGGTATATCGATCGAGTAGGCGTTATCATTAATCTTGGCTAACACCTTGTAAGGACCAGCACCACGTGGCTTCAATTTTGACTTTCGAAGTAGTGGGAACCTATCCTTGCGTAGATGCACCCAAAACATATCTCCAGGCTTGAACAACACTTCTTTCCTTGCTTGATTCCTTGTAGCAGCAATGTTCTTGCCTTTCTTCTCAATAGCCTCTCGAGTCTTCTCATGTATTTTCTTCACATAATCAGCACGTTTTGATGCCTCTATATCAACTCTCTCATGTAATGGCAGAGGCAACATATCAAGTGGCGTCAATGGCTTGAAACCATACACCACCTCAAAAGGACAAAACTGAGTAGTTGAATGCACAACCCTGTTGTAAGCAAACTCAACATGTGGCAAACACTCTTCCCACTCCCGCAGATTCTTTTTAATCATGGTCCTTAGCAGCTGTGATAATGTCTGATTCACCACCTCCGTTTGACCATCTGTTGGGGGATGACATGTAGTACTGAACAGCAACTTCGTTCCTAGCTTTCCCCATAAGGTCTTCCAAAAGTAGCTCATGAACTTCACATCACGGTCAGAAACAATCGTCTTTGGTACTCCATGTAATCTCACGATGTCCCTGAAAAACAGGTTAGCAACATGCGACACATCGTCGCTTTTGTGGCAGGCAATAAAATGAGCCATCTTAGAGAACCTATCCACTACCACAAATATAGAATCATGACCTCTCTGAGTTTTAGGTAGACCTAGCACAAAATCCATACCAATGTCTTCCCATGGAGTAGTCGGTGCAGAGAGAGGTGTATACAAACCGTGAGGCTTCAGCTTAGATTTCGACTTGTGGCATGTAATACATCGGCTCACAAATCTGTACACATCACGCCTCATCTTGGGCCAATAAAAGTGATTAGCAAGCATGAGCAACGTCTTCTCATGCCCAAAATGACCCATCAAACCTCCAGCATGTGATTCCTGCACTAAGAACAAACGCAACGACGATTCTGGAATACATAGTTTGTTAGCTCGAAACAAATATCCATCATGTATATGATACTTATCCCATGCGTTTCTAAGAGCACAAACGATATGGTTCAGCAAAATCATGGTCAGTTGCATAAAGTGCACAAATAGCTTCTAATCCAGAATTTTAACATCAAGATTGGTTAATAGCATGTTCTTCCTAGATAGAGCATCAGCAACAACGTTCTCTTTTCCCTTCTTATAGTTAATGATATAAGGAAAATACTCAATGAACTCAACCCATTTAGCTAATCTTCTATGCAAGTTTGATTGAGCTTTCAAGTATTTCAATGCTTCATGATCAGAATGTATGATGAATTCTTTTGGCCACAAATAATGTTTCCAAACCTCAAGTACTCTAACAAGTGCATACAATTCTTTATCATAGATAGAATAATTCAAACGAGCACCAGTCAATTTCTCAGAAAAATAAGCTATAGGCCGACCCTCTTGCATCAAAACGCCACCTATACCTATACCACTAGCATCACATTCAACTTCAAATTGCTTTGAAAAATCAGGTAATGCAAGTAATTGTGCAGAAGTAAGCAAACGTTTTAATGTATCAAATGCAATGTCTTGAGCCGCGCCCCATACAAAAGGAACACCTTTCTTTGTCAAATCATTTAATGGTGCAACAATGGTGCTAAAATCTTTCACAAAGCGCCTATAGAAACCAGCGAGACCGTGGAAACTACGCACTTGACTAACATTCATCGGAGTAGGCCAATTCTGAATTGATTCAATTTTAGATTCATCTACCTCTACTCCATGCTTAGAAACAACAAATCCTAGGAATATGACCTTATCTTTTGCAAATGTACACTTCTCAAGATTAGCATACAGTTTATTATCACGTAACACTTGCAAAACTTGTCTAATATGAGTGCAATGTTCAGATTCGGTGTGGCTGTATATGAGTATATCATCAAAGTAAACAACCACGAAACGACCAATAAAATCTCTCAAAACATGATTCATCAAACGCATGAAAGTACTAGGTGCATTAGTAAGACCAAACGGCATAACTAACCACTCATACAAACCGAATTTAGTTTTGAAAGCAGTTTTCCATTAATCCCCTTCTTTCATCCTAATTTGATGATAACCACTACACAAGTCAATTTTAGAGAAAACAGCAGCACCACTCAATTCATCTAGCATATCCTCTAAGCGTGGAATAGGATAATGATATTGAATAGTGATGTTATTAATCGCTCTACAATCAACACACATGCGCCATGTACCATCTTTCTTAGGAACTAAAATAACAGGAACAACACAAGGGCTAAGAGAGACACGAATGTACCCTTTATCCAGTAACGCTTGTACTTGCTTCTGAATTTCCTTAGTTTCTTCGGGATTAGTCCTGTAAGGTGCACGGTTGGGAAGTGTGGCGCCAGGAATCAGGTCCACTTGATGTTCTATACCACGCAATGGGGGCAAACCTGCGGGTACGTCTTCTGGAAACACATCCCCAAAATCCTGCAAAACAGAAGAGACACCAAGAGAAATAGGGGTCATGTCGTTAGAAACCAATACCTCGCCCTTATACATGAGCACAAGTGGCATGGCTGTAGGATCCTCACGAAACTCTCTCATATCCTCCTTGGTGGCTAGTATCAATAAACCAGGCACTCTCTCACTTTTCGTTATATCACTCAATTTAGGCTCAATTACATCAGGAATAGCTGTTACACAGTCTCGCCGAGTGGTAGTATCTTCCTTCAACTTCACCTCTATCTTCTGGCGAGAATCATTCACAATTTCTTGTGGTGTCATTGGCTGCATAGTAATCTTCTTTCCTTTGAATTCCAAGTGATATGTATTGGCTCGGCCATTGTGTTGCACATGGCGATCATAGAGCCAAGGCCGACCCAATAATAGGTGACGAACACTCATAGGAACCACATCAAAATCAATAGAATCTTTGTATGGCCCTATTTGAAAATTCACACGTACCATATGATTTACCTTCATCTCACCATTGTTGCTCAACCATTGTATGTAGTATGGCTTGGGATGAGGTAAGTATGTCAAATTCAGTTTGGCACATAGTTCCTTACTTGCAAGATTTCTGCAGCTACCTCCATCAATAATTACCTTGCAAGCTTTGTTTGGTCCAACTAGAGCTTTTGTTTGGAACAAGTTGCAACGCTGGGATTCCTCAACCGGTTGCACACTAAGTACATGTGACGATACGACAATAGTGGGTGCACGCTCAGCATATGCATCAGCACCTTCCTCGCCGTCATCAATATCATCATCAGAAGCTTCATCTCCACTTTCTACTTCACCTTGTTCATTAACAAACATAACCTTGCTGTTTGGACAATCTTTCTTGTAGTGACCTCTACCTCCACAAGTATGGCACACTACATCACGAGTGCAAGATGAACATGTTGGAACCCGAGCTAGCAGCAGGAGCAGCGGGTTTCCGAGCATTAGAACCAAACGAAGGTGTACTTGCTGGTTTGGCCGATGGTGTAAACGGAACAGCAGCTGGTGGCATGACTGTAGGAGGTATAGACCTGGCCGAAAATCTGCTGGAGGATGGAAAACGAGCACGTGACTTCGCCTCTTCTGCCAACTAGGATTCAGCCTCTCTAGCATGATGCAACAACTCATTCATGGTCTCATACTTGTGATGACGAACAATGCTTTTGATCGGTAACTTCAAATTGTTTAGGAATCGCTGCATGGTCATCTCAATGGACTCACGAATTCTAGCACGCTGCATAAGCATCTCCATCTCCATGTAGTACTCATCAACTGTCATGGTGCCTTGCTTCAGTTGCGTCAATTTATCAAAAACTGATCGCAAGTAGTTGGTTGGTACGAAACGAGCTTTCATGATTTGCTTCATCTCGCGCCAATCCATCACAGGAAGTTCATTGTCCTCCCTCCTATGTTGCACAAGAGCATCCCACCAACGCAAAGCATAACCATCAAATTCAAATGCTGCAAGCTTGACCTTCTTATCTTCTGGATAGTCAAATAAGTGCCAGAGTTTCTCAATCTTCAACTCCCATGTGAGGTAGTCTTCAGGATCAATGGAACCATCAAACTTAGGAATTGAGAATTTTTGCTTGCCCAAACCGTCATCAGCAGCTTGGTTGGGCACACGTGGACCATGCCCAAGATGGGCAAACCCACGACCATGAGCAGGGACAGGGGGAATACACGTCCCCTGCTAGCATGTGGAGCAGCATCAGCAGCGCTACCCTCATCGAAATCATCAAAAGCATCATCATGTTGAGGATTTTCCCTTCTATGTAAAGCGGCTGTCAAACCCTCAATGGACTGCTGCAAAGTGGTGACATTGACATTGAGCATAGCCACTTGTGTTTGGATAGTATCAACCGTCCCAACATGTTGATCCAATCTCATATTCATATCTTGGAGATTCTTGTCAATGGCATCTGTCGTGTTAGTAAACACACGTGTCAAGTGGGATTGCAAAGCCTCATATTCACGCCAATGGACGAGCTCCTCATCCTTCTTTTTCTGCAACACAACATCATCATCACTAGTAGACATGATTAGTAGGTTAGTGCAAAAATCAGAATTTGTATGGTGGAAACTCTCACAACTCACTCACAACTTAATAAGAAAGGAGATCTTACCGTTCCAAAGTGAATAGAGATGCTCTACCAAAACAAAATCAAAGTCTGCAATGCACAAGAGAGACGCTACTAATAGCTCAAATATAACAGGCACAAGATTGCTCAATCTACCAGTGCTATACACAACAAGTCCTCCAAAATTGCACACTTCTATAACTCTTTTTTTGTTAGGCTTGTAGCGCTTTTCTCTTTTTTTTATACTGATTCTCTTTTCTTTTCTTCTTTTTTTCAACTATATTACTCAATGCAAACGAGTACAACAAAGTATAACAGAACTGGGCCGGATAGTCTGGTTGATATGCGCCGGAGACTCCGGTTGGGCGGGCCGGATAGTCCGGTGTGATTTGGCCGGATAGTACGGTTTTGACTATCGAAAATTTCTGCACTGCAAACCCTAATGAGTAGCCTATCGGAGCAAAGCAACTAGTCTCGTGGGTACGTTCCTAGGCACAGATGCTGTAGATAGGCTGTGTCTATGGTATGCAAAAAAAAGTACGCTATGTGGACTCGGAAAAAACGATAAATACTTGCGGAAACGGTAACTGTGGGAATAGAGGAAAACCAGATGAAACCTTAAACCTAGACACAAACGGAAACTAGACTCCTACGAGGAAAAACCTGCAGATCGGATCTACGAGAAGATAAAATTAGCAACTAAAAACTCGAAAACGATGCAATCTAGTCTATGGCAAATCTTTTTGTAAGGCTTTTTCTGTATAGGATGAAAACACTCTCTAATCTATGGATGGATTTGTGGATGCTTACCGAGGCAACACTGGAAATATGATACCAAGATGATATGGGGTGTCCCGATCTTCTCAGTAAGCGGATGGCAATGATAATGGTGGATGATAGATAACTAGCCTGTAGCTATGAACTCTCCCGCTCGATCCCTGATGCCAATGCAAGAGCTCTCGAACCTTGTAGGATATTCACAACACCACGCTCTTGCGCACGCAGCCGTGACCATGAACGGTAGTATGCAATCTACTAATTCCCAATGGAACAACAGATCACACTCAATTATAGTTGGTAGATTCGAACACAGGGTAATTCGGAGGTTCTCTGAAGAAAAAACTCAAAAATATTTTTAAGGTGGTATAAACATTAACTATAGTTCGTCCCATAGCTTATAAGAGGCTGGGCGACAGAAACCGAAACTAAGCATAAGCGACTCAAATCGACAAACCGACTCGGACCAGATTCGGTCGGCGGGCGGACACTCCGGTCGAAGTGGGCCGGACAGTCCGGTCAGGCCGGACACTCCGGGTGAAGTGTGCCGGACAGTCCGATTTGGCCAGAAACTTTGAAGTTTCCGGGTGGTGTCCGTGTAGTGTCCGAACTAGCATACTGAATGTCCACGCCAGTTTGCCTCTCGACCAGACCGGACAGTCCGGGTGGATCTGGCCGGACACTTCGGTCGTGGCAGATCTTTTTGCCTTCGTCTTGATGATCTTCTCTTGCGCCTTCCTCCCGCTCCTCCCTCGCACATCCTTGGGCGATCATCATGTTGGGCTTCTCTTCTAGCCCTTCTCCTCCTCGCGCCATGCTTGTTTCTCCAACGAACCTGATCATACATAAATGCATAGACTTAGGCAGTATAAAGTTCTCATCAATCAAAGTACCAGATTCGTTTAGGAGTAAATTCACCTGTTGTTCTAGTTGCTTAGCATGAGCTCTTGTAATAGGTCCAATTCTAATCTCATTAGACTGATCCTTTCTTGCAACAGTTGTAGCATCTTCAGTAGTTATTGGGGTAGGTGTAATTGTAGGGATGTCCTCATCATAACCGTTTGTGTACGGATTGCCGGAAGCTGAATGATGTCACCATCAAGAACAAGTACCCACTGCCAAAGATAGAGGATCTGTTTGACCAGTTGACTAGTGCCAAAGCGTTTTATAAGATTGATCTTAGAACTGATTATCATCAACTCAAGATTCGTGCAACGGATATCCCAAAGACCACCTTTACCACTAGATACGGATTGTATGAGTATACTGTCATGTCTTTTGGATTAACCAATGCCCCCGCTTATTTCATGAATCTCATGAATAAGATTTTTATGAACTTCCTGGATAAGTTTGTCGTTGTGTTTATCGATGATATTCTGATCTATTCCAAGTTAGAAGAAGACCATGAGCTACACCTGAGAAACATCCTTGAAACCCTTAGAGAACATCAGTTGTATGCCAAGTTTAGCAAATGTGAGTTCTGGTTGAAGGAAGTAGGATTCCTAGGACATATTATGTCGACAGGAGGAGTCGCTATTGATCCCGCCAATGTTAAAGATGTTGAAGAATGGAAAGCCCCAACCACTCAAACCCAAGTCCGTGCATTTCTCGGATTAGCGGGATATTACTGCAAGTTCGTAGAAGGATTTTCAAGCATGGCAAGACCAATGACCCAACTATTGAAGAAAGATAAGAAGTTTGAATGGACGGACAAATGTGAAGCAAGTTTTCAAGAACTCAAGAAGAGATTGATTTCAGCCCCAATCTTGATTACGCCAGATATCAAGAAGCCTTTTGATGTATATTGTGATGCATCCAAGATTGGTCTCGGATGTGTGTTGATGCAAGAAGGCAAAGTCATATCATATATGTCCCGACAACTGAAGCAGCATGAGCAAAACTACCCTACCCATGACTTAGAATTGGCAGCTGTAGTTTTAGCTTTGAAGACATGGGATCATTACCTTATGGGTAACCACTATTAGATTTATTCGGATCACAAGAGTGTGAAGTATATTTTCACCCAGAAGGAGCTGAATATGAGGCAGAGGAGATGGATAGAGTTAATCAAGGATTATGACCTTGACATTCACTATCACCCAGCAAAGCCAATGTGGTAGCGGATGCTCTTAGCAGATTGCCATGTAGATTAAACACCATGATAAAAGAAGCCCAGCCAAGTTTACATGAAGAGTTGGAGTAGTTTAGAATGGAGCTAGTTAGCAAAGGATTTTTAGCTAGCATAGAAATTCAACCCACTTTGATCTGTCAGATCAAGGAAGCGCAGAAAGGAAATGCAAGTATCGACGGAATCAAGCGTCGTATCGGTACAGGGAAGGTACCCGGATTTACCAAAGCTGAAGAAGGAGTTTTGGGGTACAAAGGACGTATTTGTGTGCTAGTAGATTCCAAGTTGAAACAAGTCATTATGCAGGAAGCTCACGATACTCTTTATTCTATCCATCTCGGAGGAACAAAGATGTATCAGGATTTGAAGGAGCAATTTTGGTGGCACAAGATGAAGAGATAAATCGGAAGCTACATAGCCAAGTGTGATATCTATCAGAGAGTCAAAGCGGAACATCAGAGACCCGCAGGACTTTTGCAACCATTGTAGATTCCGGAATGGAAATGGGATTCTGTCGGAATGGATTTTATCACCGGTTTGCCTACATCTAGTAGGGGAAATGACTCTATTTGGGTCATAGTGGATAGACTATCCAAGGTAGCCCATTTTATACCTGTCAAGACCACCTACCAGAGTTCGAAGCTAGCAGAGTTGTACATTGCTAGAACCGTCAGTTTGCATGGAACCCCTAAGACCATAGTATCGGATCGAGGAATCCAGTTTACCTCAAGATTTTGGCAGAAAGTCCAAGAAGGATTAGGAACCAAGCTGAACTTCAGCACAGCATATCACCCGCAAACCGATGGACAAACTGAAAGAGTCAACCAAATCTTAGAAGATATGTTGAGAGCTTGTGTGTTAGAATATGGATGAAAATGGGAGGATTATCTGCCTTTCGCAGAATTCTCATATAACAATAGTTATCAAGCTAGCTTGCAAATGGCCCCATTTGAATTTCTGTATGGAAGGAAGTGTCGTACCCCCCTAAATTGGTCGCAAGTAGGAAAGAGTCAGATTTTCGGACCCGACATGCTACGAGAAGCCGAAGAGAAGGTTCACAAAGTCCGTGAACACCTCAAGACCGCCCAATCCAGACAGAAGAGTTACGCTGACAAAAGACGTCGAGACCTGACCTTCAATGTCGGAGATTTTGTGTATCTCAAAGTATCACCCTTGAAAGGAATGCAACGTTTTGAACTAAAGGGAAGTTAGCCCCCCAGATATATTGGACCCTTCAAGATTTTGAATCGTCGATGAGAAGTATCATATCAACTGGAACTGCCGGAGGAGATGTCATCCATACATAATGTGTTCCATATCTCGTTACTTCGCAAATGCCTAGAAGTTCCGGAGAAGACCGAAGTGTTCAAGAGCATAGATCACCGAGCAATAGATATCAACAAGGATCTGACGTATCATGAAGTACCTATTCGTATTTTGGAAGAAGCCTTTAAAACCACCAAGACCCAGAGTATCAAGTTTCTCAAGATCCAGTGGAGCAACCACACTGAAGAAGAAGCTACTTGGGAGCGAGAAGATTACATTACGACTGAGTTTCCAAATCTCTTTAGTTCCTATTTTTCTTAAATCTCGAGACGAGATTTTGTTTAAGGAGGGAAGGTTTGTAACACCCCAAAAATATTAATCAAGATTATCAAGTTCTAAGTACCCAAGTTTAGGGTTAACAAATAGTTTTATTATTAAATCTCATATGAGTGTATGTGTGAATTGCATTAGTGTATGAATGAGTGCAATTTCCATGTTTGATTGCTACAAATGATAAAGAATGGTTTAAAGATGAATACTACATCATGTAGGACAATTACAAACAAATTCAAAAGAAAAAGAAATCAAATATGAATCATATGATCAAATGGTCATTTTGACCAAAGTTAACCACTAGCCCACTTTGGGTGTCTCTAGTAAAAGATTTCTAATAGAAACTTTTCCAATTCTTTTGACCCCCTGCTAGACCAAGTAAAAGTGAACCGGAGCCCACTTTACAAACCAACAGAAACAAATTCCAAATCTATTTAAAGGACAATTCAAAATTGAATCAAGTTCATATGCTAAGATCACCACTTTTCCAAAACCACTCAAATCAATTCCACTTGAATTTTCCCAGCAACCATAGACACTCAAGCATGTGAAAAACACACTCACCAAATTTCATTCAAAAATTCAAAACTTATTTTCATGCGGCCATCTGGTCAAAGACATTGCAGACACAGATAAACCAGTGCCTAACTTACACTGTTTTGAGCAGTGATCACTCACCCCTTTGTCCCCTCTACACTCCACTCACTCACCCCAGTGCCCAGTAAGTGCAAGACACGCTCCCTTGTTTGCCGTTGCGCCAGTGCCACGCCGCCCGATGCTCACCGCGCCGGTCGACCATGGACAGCTCGCAGCACGCAGCGCCGCCCTCTCCCATGACAACCAAGAGACAGGCGACCATCCACCACCACGCTCTGTCCAACCCTCGACCGCAGACCAGCCGTGGACCACCCAAGAAACGCTGTGCCCATTTCTCTGCTGCCATGCCGATAGCGCGCCAGAGCGCCGCAGCCGACACGCGCACACACGCCGCCCCTCGCCCTCGCTGTTTGTGCCCACACTCGCCGTGACCCTAGCTACCTCCCAGACATGCCCGTTCCCCGCCGCGCGACCCGTAGCCCCTGTAGGCCGTCTCGAACACCGCCGCTCCCGCGCAGAGCACCGACCAGTCCTGACCATTATAGACCGCCCCGTGCTGTGCCATTAAGCATGTGACGACCACCAGGAAGCACCGCGCTGAACCCTACCCGCAGCCATGCCTATAGCACCCTGTATCACCATCACCGACGAGCCCGAGCCACATCGCTTTGTCCCCATCGCTGGTGTATAAATAGAGGCCAGCCCAGCCTCTATTCTCCACACCATCTCACTCCCCACTCCTCACAGAACCTCCCACACCTCTCCCGGGAGCAAGGCGAGCACCACATCGCACCACATCGCTGGAATTTTGCCGGAGTCTGCCGCTGCAGAGGAGAAGAGGAGCCGTTGATTGGAGCCTCCCCAGGAGCCGCCGCAACCACCATTCGAACTGTCGTCATCTACAACATCGTTCGCCCCCATCGGTGAGCCTAGTTGGAGCCCAGGTGATCCCCCACGTACCCCCACCGTCGCCGTTAGGGTTCAGTCTCGTCGGAGCCATTCGACGTAGAAGATGAACCTCAATGTTAGATCCTAGTCTAATCGCACGGCCTAGATTAACAGATACCGTTTCGGTTAGATAGACTCACTGACATGTGGGACCATCCTATCAATACTTTCACGCTTGACCACCGATCTGGTGGGCGGCCCATTGGTGGTTTCCCATGAGCCCATCCATTCAAATAATCATTTTCCCATTTAGTTAAAACTAGATTCTGTCAGTAGATTCAAAAATCAATTCAAAGAGATTTACTGAACCAAATTGCATGCTTCCAATTTTGTTAGAAAGGTATTCAAAATATATATCCAAGCCCCTTGGATGTAAACCATTTGAAATTATAGATCACCTATAGTAAAAATAACAAGACAGAGACTTTTCCACATTCAAACATTTTTCAAAAATCAACCATAAATACTTTTGAGTTGATTCCAACTCTCAAAAATCACATTTGATAAGATCTATCTGAATATGTAAAAATATTTAGGTTTACATGTAGTGATCTTGGACAAGTACTAAAAGAATGCTATATGGGCATTTCTAGTCACTTTAATTATATTAAATAATAATCTTAAACTTTATAAAATATGACCACCACTTTAAATCACATTCCGAAGTATTGGAATATGTGGTGATGACATGTGTCAACATGATCCCATATTTTAATTGGAGAATATTAAATCTTAAGTATTTTCAATGAGTAGAAATTACTTTTCTAAAAGAAAACAAATAAAACTAGGTCTTTATTTCATGTGATGATTGTGATGATGCTAAATCATCTAGTGCGAGCCTTAGTGTGCTAAATAGAAGTAGTTAAGTATTTTTTGGTGATTGTGTACCTCGTTTTCATTTATAGACGATAGTACTGACCCGAGATACGAGGAGGAGGAGTACTACCAAGAAGAAGAAGAAAAAACGTCAACCACTACACTATTCAAGACAAGCTAACACTTGCAAGTCTCATACCTATGCAAGCCATCCTTGCAAGATAACCTATGCAAGATGCCTTAGGCATGCTTGGTTATGCAACTTTGATTATACCAATCCCAAGTTTTACTTGCAAGCTTTATCCTTTTATTCTTACCAAAGTTCTTTACTTTTAGTTAGTGCTTTGTGAGTATTGGAAAATAATAAAGATACCATAAAGAGTATAAAACTAGGACTAAGTTGTTATACTTAGATGTCAGCAAAAGGCATAAATTAGAGCTGGATAGTTACACTTGATTAGCACCCCTCATCAGTGAATACCCTCAACTTTAGTGGCTAGTGCTGAGCATAAAAGTTGATCACTTTAGATGGGAATACTTGGTGACAATGATTATGAAAACCTTGGAATGATTGTTCATTCTATTGAAATGTTTTGACATGTGTTACGGACACAAAATGATTTGATGATGAAAATGATGAGGCATGAGCCTTGGCCCTTTATAAAAACTGATGGTTGGGTTCGGATGCGATACCATTCCAATTTTACCGTAGAACCACAATATCTGAATTGGGTAGGGCTTAACTGGAAGTTTATATGCCTTAGTATGGGTTCCCTCGCGGAAGAGGTTGAGTTGAGGCTACCTCGTGAGTGTGAATGTCCACCTATGCAGTGCCCAGGATGGCAGATCGACATGGTTGGGAGGCCAAGCTCATAGGGGAGGTGCCTATACTAGAGTGTGTAATTGAAAGGTTATGATTGATTATCCGCATACTAAGTACGATGATTCAGGGTTAACCCTGAAGGATCTATCAAATTTTGTGGGGAAAGTGTACCACCTCTATAGAGTGTCAAACTATTCGAATAGCCGTGTCCACGGTCATGTACAGTTGGAGTGGCCATACTGTTCCGTTGTCAGATGTTTTCAAAATGACTTGTGAAGTGAACTATGACTTTGACTTGACCACAACAGGGTTGTGGTTATGAAAACTAGGTTCCCACTTAGGTGATGTAGAACATTAAATTAGTTTCCTTTTCTTCTTGACTCAGTATGAAATAAACCTAGCTTTTTGCAAATAAACCTAGAGCTTAAGATTCCCACTAGAATTACCTTACTTGTTAGTGATAGTTTGCGAGTACTTAAAGAGTACTCATGGGTTTGTCCCTGGCTATTCCTGTGGCCAGACTATGAGGAGGACTACCAGGAAGATGGACAGCAGGAGGTCTATGACAACTAGGATCATCTCCCATCGTCAGCATTGCCTGTGAACTTGAAGATGGAGCCCTGCTACGTTTACTTTCCACTGCTTTGATTGTATTAAGACTGGATCATGGGATCCTTTATTTGTAAGACCTTTATTATGGTTTGTAATGTATGATGCACTATGATACCAATCTATTATGTCTCGCAAAAATGGTAATCCTGGGATTGCGATGTATGGCATAACAGGCATCTGGGATTAAAAATCCGGGTGTTGACACTTAGCCTAACATAAGGTTAACCTAGAGCTCGAGGATATTCAGTGAGAAGTCAGTAACACAATAGTAACCCTATGACATAAAACTTATTACATCAAGCTCATAACTGAGCGAAGAACCAAAATATTACAAGCAGAGGTCACTGAACACAAACATCAAACAATGGAAGGAAAATTATGCTATTAAGTATAGCAAACTTAACAAATGGCCTAAGAGGCCTGAAGCATAACGATGACGTCCCAGCCCATAGATTCCACTCCGTCCGGGAACCCCAAGCTACTCGTCAGTGTCGATGTCATACCAAACAAATCTTCAGGGGAACAATTACTCTGCTACAAAAGTATCAATAAAGCAAGGGTGGGTACAGGGTATACTCCGCAAGACTTATGGCTGGTGGGGTTATTTTGCAAAAAGCCATCTTTGTTTATAAAACAAGGGGAAGAGAAGAAGTTCGTCTAATCAAAATATTTTAAAATGGGATAAGAGAGCGACATCTCCGAAGAATTGATCATCATCTTTTGATATCCACCAAAGTAATCCTCATCTCACAACTAAGATCACCCCCTCGTACCCATGAGGAAGCATCCTTAACAATTATTAGTTGCCAAGTTTTATGATTAGGTTAATGTTCTCTATGATCTTCATGTCTGTTCCCAAGTCGTCCAAAACCGTGGACACGACTTTTCCAATAGATTAATACCCTGTAGGGGTGTACAACTTTACCCACACGTACTAACCGACTCTTAATGCCACTATAGTTGAGCCCTCTTCCTTGGAAGGCTGGCAGAGGGTGGTTGGACATGACCTTTACCTTGCTTTCACCGAGACCATGAGTCATGCCCTAAGGAGGGTTCCGTCGTAACGGGTCAAATCCTAAAGCTGGTCCCTAGAGATGTGAGTCGGGGTTTGTTTACCAAGGGCTCTATCCACCATAAGCAACCCCGGCCATGCTTACCTACCTGTTATGATGAACCTTCACCCACCAAATCTTTCAAAATGTTTTACATGCATATGTCGAATGGAACGCCCGAACTATGTGACTCATGGAATCTACTAGGCAAGTTAGTTACTCGTGAGGTTTTCCAGGCCCCGTGTGGTTGTACGCTCATCTTGGTTCAAGAGGCTAGAACTCGAGCTCCTAGTGGTGGCGAGCATGGGACTACAAAACCACATCCAAATGTGGCCTCCCATACAGGCCTTAGCATATTTAACCTTAACCACTGATCTTACCTCAGCAGTATACCTCGTTCTCCTGTCATACTAGATTCTCAGCATCTGATACATCATCTGGATGAACCAACACTGACAACTAAGCAGGGCTAAGCAAGACACAGATATAAGCTCTAGCAGTGCATACAAGCTAAACCTAGTTATGCTAGGAGAAGTGGATCAGGTAATATAAGCTCAAGGAAGTAATGCAACATATAGGATACTCTATCTATCGATAAAAGACAGAAGTAGAATCGTATGCATCATGGCAAGAATGAAATACTTTCAAAACCATAGGATTATATCATGGTGGGGCTATGCTTTCCTTTGCCTATTGATACCCAGATATAGATCTTCGGAAGCCTTGTACTTGACTTGATTACAGTTGGTCAAGTATTGTTTGTCGATCTTTGATGGTGTTGATCTCAATCTTCGATCTCGATCTTGATATCATATTCTACCGGAAAGAAGCAAACACCAGAAATAAAGGGAAACAACAATCAACACATGGCATCGATGCAATGCTCAAGCAAGGATGATGATATGAAAGTTAAATGGAGTTAAAATGTAACCCTAAAGCATGCTTGGCAATTTAAGCGGCGTTCAAGAGATGCAAACCCTAGAATAGGGGAAACCTCGGAGTCACCTATGGGGGTTCACTTCTTTCTCTAATTAAACTTGTAATTGAAGTTGTTGAACAATGCATGATTTTGAGTCTATTGTAAAGATCTCATTTTTTTAACATTTTGATATATTATACATATTTTTCTGACTTATAAATAATTAATTATTAATTTTATAAGATTTATCCTTTTTCCAAAATTATTAAACCATATTAAAAGCTTTACTGCGTCACTATGACGTCATTATTACTGGTAGGTACTTTGTTACTGCACCTAAACCTACCCTCAGACACTGACAAAACGAGCCCAAGCCCACGTCAGCAAGCCACGCAAGCGGTCAGCGGTCAACGGGACCCACGGACACGTCAGCGCCACGTTGGCACGACATCACCATGACGTCACGTCGCCAGCCACCTGCAGATGGTCATCAGCGCCAGCGATTTCGAGCACGCGCGCGCGAGCTGGGTATGTTGTTCAAATCGGGGCTGCAAGGCGAGCTAGCTAGTGGCAGCGCCGCTACGATTTGACCACCAGAACTGTGGCTGCAACAACGTGCGGTGGCGGAACTTGTAGATCAGCATGACGGCGGTGGCATAGAGTGAGAGGGAGTGAGTGGAGGGGTGCCTGAGCACCATATGCTCACCGTGAAGCTAACGGGCGAGATGGCAAGGATGGAGGTGGACCAGAACAACGAGAACATGGACGGTGACGCTTGTCGGTGTCGAGGAAGACGACCTCGATTCCGGTGATTGAGGGCACGCGCACTTCCGTGGCTTGGCTAGGAAGGACCAGGAGGACGAGGCGGAGGTGATGGCATGCTCGGTTGGCCACGGGGAAGTGCAGAACAGCGGCGGACGACGGGGTCCGACGGGGTTAGGGTTTGGTCCTGCACGGGAGAGAGCAAACGAGAGCAAGAGAGAGATGGAAAAGTGGACATGGAGAGCGAGGGCGACATCGTGGCAATCTTATCCTCCATCCAGAGTGCGATGGACAGCGGCGAGGGAGCGGTGCAGATCAACAACGGTGGCATCGCCAGGCAGCTGCTTGGCGTCATGGACGACGACGACAAATAGCCGAAGCGGTATTGGGACTAGGTGGGCCAGCTGCTAGGCTGTGGCAAAGAGAGTGAGACTGCTGATGGCTTGCGCACGAGCGGCAGGTAGTGCAGGGAGATTTTGGGCCGGCCTGGCTTAGGTCTGGCTCTGTTTTTATTTGTAAAACCTTTTTCTTTTTAGTTTCTATTTTGATTTCTCTCTTTGTAATTTTAATTTGAAATCTGTTTTGGGTATTTCAAAGATACCAGAAGCTTTTATAAAACTAGTAAAATATTGTGGGGCCCTCTTAGTCCATTTGGGATCCATAGTTTTGGCACTTTTCAAAATACAAAACCTTTTTGATGCATTTCAGAAATAGAGGGGAGGATTAGGGTTTAGGATTTTATTAATTTCCTCTTTGCATGCATTTTTTAGAGGATGATACTCATGATGCACAAACAAACCCTAAATACTATTTATGTAAAACTGGGGTGTTACAGCTCTATCCCCCTTACGAGAATCTGGACCCGAGATTCCAAAGGTAGGAAGGGAGACAGAGAGAGAAAGAAACATGGTCACTCTAAATATAAGAGGGAAACACACTAAACAACACATAGAGTATCGCATGGTCAAGCAGTGTTTATGAACAATCTGATATGACAAACATGAAACACATCAAGGTTACTGAGGAAACAAGAGGAGAAGGTTTCAAGTTGTTAGATAGATGGTCTTCATAAGGGTTGAGACCATGGAGCTTTAGAAGAGTTTTGAAGCTTCTAAAAGGAAAGCTTACAACAGGAAGAACATGAGCACAAACTTTGAGAGGTGAAATTCTACTAAATGGCTTAAGTAGAATTTCAGATACAGAGATACGGATAACCAAGTTGTTGAATTACTTTTCATACAAAAGGATCACTCTTTATTCAACAGAAGGTTAAGACGGAAAGGTTGTTTTGTGGCGAGGACTCATAAGAGTCACAAGGAACATGTAATAAGAGGAATTTATGATTACCAAAATCATCATCGCTCTTGAACATGATCGGGAAACGAAGGAAACACTTTATTCATCTAGGTTTATCAAAATCTTTGCCGAAGATCATGATATCACTTTGGACCACCAGGATGACTAAGTAAGAAGATTCTTGATGACACGAGGAAAAGAAATTTCATTCTCAGACTTCAATTACTTGGCACAACAAAACACTTGTCAACATAAAAGGGTCTGGAGGATCAACCGAGAGACATTTAGAACACTACTTTAAATGTTCTCCTTGATGTTTGAGGAAGCATACATCAAGTAAAGGTCGGACTTCGGAGTCAAAGGAAACCATAAGCGCAACTCCTATAATAAAATCATAGAAGGAGCATCATGAAGAGTGGTTGATATTGCTGAATCAAGAGAATATGGCAATAGGTCTTCCGACTAATTGTGTCAACCATTACATCAATCTTGCCGGATTTACAGAGAAACCTATGTCAAAACCTTGAAAAACACCAACCATCATATCTGCTTGAAATTCAGATTTGGTTAGGTGAAATGATACTTCAGACTCAGCATGTCCGAATAGAAAGTGTGTAACATTTACCAAAGAGATAAAGTTACTAGAATCTCAAGACATGGACTATAGTGTTAAGCTCCAAAAGACTGAGTTAGATTACTAGACCCATGCATTAGCAACTTGTCGATAGACAACGTCTCATACATCGAGTACTTGCAACGAAATACACATGTGTCCTTAAGGTTACAGAGATAACTCTACTCGAATCCACGACGACATCTTTCTACAATTGCACATGAATCGGAGAAGGTTACTTCTAACATCTAGAACACATACTTAGAGATGACATGAAGAAGGTTCTCGAAAGTTTTCCAACATTGGTGCCAATTGTTCTATATGAATCTAATCTAGCATGGAGAAAGTAAGATGTTATCGATAGGCTCAACAACAAACTTATCGAGACACTCCAGGAGGATGGACTCATATGTTGTATGTACAAGGCAGAGTATTGGTCAGACCAACGGACATGAGGATGTACTCAAGTGAAACATCACGAGTAGTAACATCATCACGATAGTCCTTGGAACTGAGTTTGATTTGACGATAATCTAAATCAAATCAAAGGCGAGGAAGATAACATATCCACGAAGGAAACACTATCTTTCTTCAGCATGAACAAAACTAGACATCCCTTTAAGATGAACTAAGTCAGATAGAACTTTTGTCTTACAACTCTCCAAGTTGTTGTTTAAGCTCAACCAACTAGTTCAGGGGTATCCAGCACGGATCCTTGGAGAAAGGAGCAGTTCAGAGAACTTGCTTGCTCATGAACTTGACAACACAGTCATGTGGCATCATGGCGATACTTCTAGAAAGGCGTCTAGAATATCACAAACCACTGATATGTCACTTAGTTCAAGAGGAAACTTCCTTGGTAAGGCAAGAAGACATAGTCTCAGAGTTTGGGCATAAGCCTAACTCTTTGACCGAGGAGAGTGTACCAGAATAACAGACTTGGTAGCACAAACGTTTTTTGCATAGTGATAGGGTTAGCCAATCACGCTAAGGAATAGCACAAATGTCCTTGGAGTTCAAAGAAATAAGAATTGCTAAGAATCTCATATGACCACATTAGTACGCACACGCATCATTCACGAGCGCGAAAGCTTGGAGGAAGGGTAGGTAAATATGTGTAAGAGCATCACTTCATTAAGAGGGTTGTGAAACTCAACACGACCTCTTAGTATATAAGAGTGTGATACTCTAAGGGAGAACAGATAGAAGCTAATTGATACGTTGCAAACGTATCTATAATTTTTGATGTTCCATGCTTGTTTTATATCTACTTTCTTATGTTTTGTCCACACTTTGGAGTATTTCTACACACTTTCTTGGACTAACCTATTAACAAGATGTCACAGTGCCAGTTGCCTGTTTTCTGCTGTTTTTGGTTCCAGGAAAGTTAGAAAATCAATATTCTCGGAATTGGACGGGACAAAAGCCAAAGTTAATATTTTACCAAAAGGCACATGGAGTCTGAAGGAGAGACGAAGGGGGGCCACAGGGCGGCCACACCACCCCTTGGCGCGGGAATCCCTAGGCCGTGCCAGGGCATGGTGCGGGCCTCCTGGCCGGCCACCGAGCTCGCCCCTTCGCCTATAAGAAGCCCCTGGGATGAAAACCCTAAATCGAACATCCTCCACCCACGAAAAGTTCCGCAGTGCTGCCGCCACCAAAGTGGAGATTCGGGGGACAGAAAGTCTCTGTTCTAGCACCCTGCCGGGATGGGGAAGTGCCCCCGGAGCCACCTCCATCGATCTCCACCACCATCTCCATCGCTGTTGCTGATTCCCATGATGATGAGGGAGTAGTTCTTCCTCGAGGCTAAGGGTTCTATCGGTAGATATGTGTTCATCTCTCTCTATGCATGATCATATTGTGATCATGAGCTTTGTAATCAAGTAGATCTACCTTGCTACTCAAGTGCTTTAATAGATCTCTGCTCTCCCCATGTGTGTGAAAGTGATAGCGTGCACACCATGGTGACACTTAGGCTAGAGATTACAAATACGTGTTATGAGTTATATTTGGACTTGGATGGTTCTATGAAATTGTGGTGTTTGTTGGAACCATCTAGTGCTCAAGGTGACAGTATGGGGTTATCTAGATGGGGAAAGCAAACTTTGAGGTGTGCTGTTATAGCCCTACCATGGATTAGAGTGTGCAACCGGAGAGTAGTTAAGAGTAGTATATAAAGAGAAGATATTTATATGAGAGTGTTCACTAGTGAAAGTATGATCCCTAGGCCTTGTTTCGAAACATTTAAACACCATTTGGAACTAGATATGTTACATGTTTGCTTGCTTCCCTCTTTTTTCCTTTAGTCTTTTCCACGCGCCCCGAAAGCTCTTTTCTAGCACCGTTACCACTTATAATTATCCATACCACTTGTATTTCACTATCTGTTCGCCGAACTAGTGCACCTATACACCTGATAAGTGTATTGGGTGTGTTGGGGACACAAGATACTTCTTGTATCTTGATTGCAGGGTTGCTTGAGAGGGGATAACTTTGACCACTTCCTCCCTGAGTTTGATAAATCTTGGGTAATCTACTTAAGGGAAACTTGCTGCAGATCTACAAACCTCTGCACTTGGAGGCCCAACAACTGTCTACAAGAATAGAAGTGCGTAGACATCAAGCTATTTTCTGGCAACGTTGTCAGGGAGGTAAGGTAAAAGGTACTCACATCCTCCGGTGTGAGTGCTCGAAGTTATTTCCTTTAGATTCTGCAATTTTGTCTTTTTGTTTCTTGTGTTCACTAGTTAGGCTTAATGGAAAACAACAACAAAATTAGAGAGCTTTACCGTATTTATCTTGAGTTAGGACATGAAGTGTTTGAAGAGAAAATTAAAAAACCTATGGAACTTTCTTTGCATGCTAATACCAATGTTATTAGTATGAATTCTTTGGACACCATTATTGCTAATGCTATGGAAAAGTCTAAGCTTGCGGAAGCTAGTTTTTATGAAAATGATCTTTTTAGTTCCCCAGCTTTGGAAGATAGCTATTGTATTGCTTATGATGATACTATACCTCCAATATATGATGATTACAATGATGAATATGATATTTTCAGTTCACCTACTATTGAGGAGAAGATTAATTATGATTGCAATATGCCTCCTATATTTGATAATTATGGTGATGAGAATAATAATGATAGCTATTCTGTTGAATTTACTCCCACTACAATTAATAAAAATGACTATGTTTATGTGGAGAGTAATAATTATTTTATGCATGTGGCTCATGATAAGAATGTTTTATGTGATAGTTATATTGTAATTTTATTCATGATGCTACTAAAAGTTATTACAAGAGAGGGAAACATGGTTTTATGTATCTCAACAATATTAAGTTTCCCCTCTTTATGTTGAAAATTTTGAAGTTGCACTCGTTTTGCTTTACTATGCTTGTTGCTTTGTGCTTTCATGATTTGTTTCTTTACAAGATTCCTATGCATAGGAAGTGGGTTAGACTTAAATGTGCTTTGAATTTGCTTCTTGATGCTCTCTTTTACTTCAATTCATATTTCTTATGTGAGCATCTTCTCAAACTATCATGCCTAACTTAAAGGTGTTAAAGAAAAGTACTTCTTGGGAGATAACCCAATAGTTTTCTTGAGTCTTGGAAGTTATTACTTCAATAATAACCTCTCATTGTCCTTTTTATTTTCTTTTTGTGCCAAGAGTAACCTCTAATGAGAGAGAAGTAATGCTTGGGAAAGTTGCTGTCCTGAAACAAATTTTTGTGCTTCGCTGTAAAAATTTGTGTAAAATCTATTTATGTTGGTTTGAGCTGTAATATTTTGTGCTTCTGCCCCAGGTTGTTATCCAACTTCCGTTAGTTCAACACTTTTTGATTTGAGCAACAGAAGGTCTTCGAAAAAATCAGTTTTTACCTGCTGGTCTGTTTTGATAGATTTCTGCCATTATTTGCATTTGCCTCTTAATCTCTTTCACTTTGAGTTCACTTTGATCATTTGAACTTTTTAAAGGAAGTGATACAGTAGCTTGTGTTTTAATGGAAGTTTTACTTGTGTTGAAACTGAACCAAAAGACTTATTATCTTGAGTACGCTAATGTTGCTAATGAAGATTGTGTGAAGTTTTGTATGAAGGAAAAATTTCAGGTGTAAGGAAAGAATGATGTACTTGGGGATGCCACCCCGTGTCACCCCAAGAAATATTCAATAGGTACAAGCGTCAAAGCTTGGGTATGCCCAAGGCATCCCCTTCTTCATCAATTAAAATCTCAGGTCTTTCTAGACACTTCGTGTTTATTGTTTCATGCACTATTGTGTTGTTCTTGGAGCATCTTTGTTTTTGTTTTTAGTTTTCTTTTGCTTGGTTTGCTGCAATAATTTGGTTGGATCCCAGCACTTATTTTAGAGAGAGACACACTCTGTTTTCATTGCCTAGAACACTCTAGTTTTCATTCTTATTGTCTTGTGAGTGTTCTCTTTTGCTAGCACTGTGTTTAGCCTTAGTTTTCTTGTGCTTTCAGCTTAGAACTTTTTAGTTGTTCCTTTTGGATTTGTGGGACAAGCTCACTGACCTTTATTTATTATTATCTTTGTGAGTAAATTTCAAATAAGTTGGTTTGGATTAGAAAAGAGTAGGAAAGTTCATGCTTAAGTGGTAAAAAGGTGCTTGTTTTTACTATGGCTTAGACTTTATCATGTCATTCTAGATGTTGCTTTGACCTTATGCTTAGTGATTATTTCTGTAGCATGACTTGTTCCAAACAATTGAGATTTCTTAATGTGCCTTGAAAGAATCATGCGTTGTTTTAGCATATTAAAGCATAGTATTGTGGTATTCTCCTTTAATGCTTTATTTGGGTTGACTTGGCGCATGCTCACACCATGTTAAGACTATCCCAAGTCACCATAGCCTCTATGATCCTTTAGTTTTCGACTTGTAATATCACTTTATACTTTAATTAATGATGTTTTGTCGCTTTGCATGATTATGGCCGTTACAACTCTCTTAGTTGGTCGCTCCTAGTCTTTTCTTAGCATCCATAACCAAGTATGAGTTCAACTCATGCATCCAACTCCAAATAAAACCAAGTTATTCCAAAGAGTCCACCATACCTACCTATTAGCATTTGCTATTCCAAGTATATTCATGTTTTTATCTACCTTCCGAATTAAACTTGTTATGAGAAAACTAGTGATTAAAGCTCTCACGAACTTGATGGCACACTTTACTTTTCTTGCCCCTAATAAACTTGAACCATTGTGTCGTCTATGTTGTATATGCTTGCACTTATATGTTGGTGATTAGCAGAACCATGCTATCATGGGGAACGCTTTCAACATTGCACTTGTACTTTGTACCTAGTTGATATCATGCTCTTTTGTCTATGGATGTCGTCGGTGTGAAATCAAAGGGGAGCTTGTAAGTCCATGGAGTTATGTATGTGTGTTAGATAAACGCCTGGGCCGCCGATCTAATCCATGCCTAATCATGGTGGAACCTGCAGCGTAACCATAATGGGCAATCTATGAAGCATTCTTCTTATAAAAAAAGATATAGAGATTGAGAAAAAAGAAAAAAAGATGAGAAAAGAGGAAAGAGAGAAAAGGCACCATTTTCCCATGGTAAATAAGAAGATTGCTGAGATCCTCGTTGTCTGCTTGCCTTGTCATTTTGATATGGGGATTCTTCCGTATCATCGGGCATGGGGTACCCCATTGGCGGTTCTCTATGATACACATGTACTTACTATGACAAGAACTTACCAGTAACTAAACTTGAGTAGCATGAGGAGCGGCCCTCGTATTCAAGGGACATGAGATTTCCAATTTATACTTTGTAAAGCATATACTCCATAGTTTGTTCACTTTAATCTTAATCACATCACGATGCTTATGATAGGGGCAATGAGAGCTGAACGCTAATAAGTACCATAATTTTTGGAAGCTCTTTATGAGACTTGAATCCCTGCTTCCTTCTATGAAGGCCTTTCTTTTACTTTTATGTTGAGTCACCATCTTCTATCTTTATGCACCTATTAAGAGAGCATAGTGGACATTCTTAGTTCTATGTGCATTGTCCCAAAACTTATTGATTGATTCATAATGTTGATATTGCTTGTTCTTGAATTATTTGTATCTAGTCACCCTTATGAACTTTGAAGGTGTCCTATGCATTTCTTGCTAATCATTGAGGGACAAGCTGACTGCCACTATGCTATGTTTTCTATATGTGAAACAAACAAACATATTTCAAATGCTTTGTTATTCATGATCTTTGTTTGTACCTTTTCATGTTACAACATAGTTACTATGTATTATTGTTAGAACTTCATCTTTCATGCTCATGTTTAGAGTACTTTGATCCTTTCAATGTTTTACAAATACTTTGATCAAGTTTATGATGGTGCATGTCACCTCAAAAATTATTCTTTGTTTTTATCACTTACCTACTCGAGAACGAGCAGGAGTTAAGCTTGGGGATGTTGATATGTTGCAAACATATATATAATTTTTGATGTTCCATGCTTGTTTTATATCTACTTTCTTATGTTTTGTCCACACTTTGGAGTATTTCTACACACTTTCTTGGACTAACCTATTAACAAGATGCCACAGTGCCAGTTGCATGTTTTCTGCTGTTTTTGGTTCCAGGAAAGTAAAAAAATCAATATTCTCGGAATTGGACGGGACAAAAGCCAAAGTCAATATTTTACCAGAAGACACATGGAGTCCGAAGGAGAGACGAAGGGGGGCCATAGGGAGGCCACGCCACCCCTTGGCGCGGGCAGCCCTAGGCCGCGCCAGGGCATGGTGTGGGCCCCCTGGCCAGCCACCGACCTCGCCCCTTCACCTATAAGAAGCCCCTAGGACAAACACCCTAAATCGAACATCCTCCACCCACAAAAAGTTCCGCAGCGCTGCTGCAACCGAAGGGGAGATTCGGGGGACAGAAAGTCTCTGTCCCGGCACCTTGCCGGGACAAAGAAGTGCCCCGGAGACATCTCCATTGATCTCCACCACCACCTCCATCGCCGTTGCTGATTCCCATGATGATGAGGGAGTAGTTCTTCCTCGAGGCTAAGGGTTCTACCGGTAGCTATGTGTTCATCTCTCTCTCAATGCATGATCATATTGTGATCATGAGCTTTGTAATCAAGTAGATCTACCTTGCCACTCAAGTGCTTTAATAGATCTCTGCTCTCCCCATGTGTGTGAAAGTGATAGCATGCACACCATGGTGGCACTTAGGCTAGAGACTACAAATACTTGTTATGAGTTATATTTGGAGTTGGATGTTTCTATGAAGTTGTGATGTTTGTTGGAACCATCTAGTGCTCAAGGTGACAGTGTGGGGTTATCTAGATGGGGAAAGCGAACTTTGAGGTGTGTTGTTATAGCTCTACCATGGATTAGAGTGTCCAACCAGAGAGTAGTTAAGAGTAGTATCATAAAGAGAAGATATTTATATGAGAGTGTTCACTAGTGAAAGTATGATCCCTAGGCCTTGTTTCTAAACATTGAAACACCGTTTGCAACTAGATCTGTTACATGTTTGCTTGCTTCCATCTTTTTGCCTTTAGTCTTTTCCACGCGCCATCAAAGCTCTTTTATGGCACCGTTGCCACTTATAATTATCCATACCACTTGTATTTCACTATCTCTTCGATGAACTAGTGCACCTATACACCTGACAAGTATATTGGGTGTGTTGGGGACAGAAGAGACTTCTTGTATCTTGATTGTAGGGTTGCTTGAGAGGGGATACCTTTGACCACTTCCTCCCTGAGTTCGATAAACCTTGGGTAATCCACTTAAAGGGAAACTTGCTGCTGTTCTACAAACCTCAGCACTTGGAGGCCCAACAACTGTCTACAAGAATAGAAGTGCGTAGACATCACTAATCACTGCCTCTTAATCTGCGGACTACAACACTTTGTCCTAGTCCTAGAAATGTCGAGGTACTGGAGTTTGGTTCTCTTGACATCCCAAAATAAAATGTTTGACGGACCATAAGATTATCTTACATCGGAAGACACCTATGCACATTTACTACTTGGCTACCAATTGGTAGAGAAAGGTCAAAAACAACAAAGGAAAATGAACAGGCTCAGGATAAAATCTCGAGATGTGGATGCATAAGTCAACAATCTTCCGAGGACCAATGCAGGAAAGGGAGGTGTGGCAGTCATGAGTGTAGATACGAGACTCACGAGGAGTACTCTCGTCGTGATCTATTTGGTTCCATTAAAGAACATCTGCCATAGCATGTGGTAGGGGAAGTCCTTTGTTTGTCATAATTTAATTGCGACAATAACCACAAGCTTGAAGGTCGTACTAGAAGGTTCTAGCCATCATGAAGTAATGTTTGAACATTAACAACAGGGATCAACAGAATGGATCTTGGGTTAAAGGTCAGCTTCATGTACAAGATTCTCAACACTACAATCTAGCACATTCAGGGATCTTCGGTTCAAGTCCAAGGGTTAAAACCTGAGAAAGGAGTAACTACTATCTTAGTAGCACAAATGGTACTACCAGGTAGTAATCACGAGGTAGCTTCCAAGAGAAGGAACAACTTCTGAAGTACCCAACAAATAAACAAAAGGGAGGCACACGAGGTGAAAAGAAATATCTAAGCCTAGCACAAAATACTATGGATCCTACAATATAATATTGTGGTCCCATGAGATAGAGAGATCATGATGGAAAGGAATCTCTCAGTTGAAGCAGGACAAAGGTAACAAAGAATTCACAACTCTAGAGAACTCAACACTAGGTCAACTGGCTAAGAAACGACATGCCAAAAAGGCACCTAAGCTTTGAAAGACTAGAAGAGATATCAAAACTTCTCCAAATCAACAAAAGGTAAGATGATGCAGAGTTAAGAGCGATACCAGATAAGGAGCAAAAGAAGCATACTAGAGTTTTCGCAAATACATTTCATCTTTAAAATAGTTTTCACAAGCACTAGACTCAACATCGACCAATAGCAAGGTTTTCCTATGGTCGGTACTGCTCTGATACCAAAGACTGTAACACCCCCAGGATCAGGGTTAAACAAATCCCAGACCTTAGCCTGACATAAGCTTAACCTAGAGCTCGAGGATATTCAGTGAGAAGTCGGTAACACAACAGTAACCCTGCGACACAAAAATTATTACAGCAAGCTCATACCTAAGCGGAGAACCAAAATATTACAAGCAGAGCTCACTGACCACAAACATCAAACAACGGAAGGAAAATTATGCTATTAAGTATAGCAAACTTAACAAATGGCCTAAGAGGCCTGAAGCATAATGATGACATCCCAGCCGATAAATTCTAGGCTGCCGGCCGGGAACCTGTTAACACCTGGATTTTTAATCCCAGATGCCTATTATGCCATACCTCGCAATCCCAGGATTACCATTTTTACGAGACATAACAGAATTGGTACCATAGTACATCATCCATTACAAACCATCATAAGGTCTTACAAATAAAGGATCTCATGATCCAGTATTAATACAAATCAAGCAGCGGAAAATAAATGTAGTAGGGGCTCCATCTTCAGGGTCACAGGCAATGCTGACGATGGGAGATGATCCTAGTTGTCGTAGACCTCCTGCTGTCCATCATCCTGGTAGTCCTCCTCATAGTATGGCCACGGGAATAGCCAGGGACAAAGCCATGAGTACTCTTTAAGTACTCACAAACTATCACTAAGAAGTAAGGTAGCTCTAGTAGGAATCTTAAGCTCTAGATTTTTTTGCAAAAAGCCAGGTTTATCTTATACTCAGTTTAGAAGTAAAGAAAACTAAGTTAATGTTCTAAATCACTTAAGTGGGAATCTAGCTTTGATATCCACAACCCTGTTGTGGTCAAGTCAAAGTCATAGTTCAATTCATAAGTCATTTTGAAAACATCTAACGGCGGAATAGTATGGCCACTCCAACTGTCCATGACCGCGGACGCGGCTAGTCGAATAGTTTGACACTCTGTAGAGGTGGTACACTTTCACCACACAATTCGATACATCTGTCAAGGATAACCCTGAATTATCATACTTACTTTGCGGATAATCAATCATAACCTTTCAATTACACACTCTAGTATAGGCACCTCCCCTATGAGCTTAGCCTCCCAGCCATGGCCATCTGCCATCCTAGGCACCACATAGGTGGACATTCACACTCACGAGGTAGCCTCAGCTCAACCTCGTCCACGAGGGAACCCATACTAAGGCATATAAACTTCCAGTTAAGCCCTACCCAATTCGGGTATTGTGGTTGTATGGTAAAATTGGAATGGTATCGCATCCGAACCCAACCATCAGTTTTTATAAAGGGCTAAGGCTCATGCCTCAACATTTTCATCATCAAATCCTTTTGTGTTTCTCAACACATGTCAAAATATTTCAATAGAATGAACCATCATTCCAAGTTTTCATAATCATTTTCACCAAGTATTCACATCTAAAGTGATCAACTTTTATGCTTAGAACTAGCCACTAAAGTGGAGGGTATTCACTAATGAGGGGTGCTAATGAACTGTAACTATCCAACTCTAGTGTATGTCTTTTCATGACATCTAAGTATAACTACTTAGGCCTAGTTTTATACTCTTTATGGTATCTATCCTATTTTTCCAATACTCACAAAGCACTAACTAAAAGTAAATAACTTTGGTAAAGTAAAAGAATAAAGCTTGCAAGTAAAACTTGGGATTGGTATAATCAAGGTTGCATAACCAAAGCATGCCTAATGCATCTTGCATAGGTTATCAAGTTTGCAATTAGTGATGGCTTGCATAAGTATGACACTGGCAAGTGTTAGCTTGCATAGCTAACTTGTAGTGCTAGGCTTGCCTTGAGTAGTGCAGTGATTGAAGTTTTCTTCTTCTACTTCTTGGTAGTACTCCTCCTCCTCGTATCCTGGGTCGGTACTATCGTCTATAAATGAATACGAGGTACACAATCACAAAACAATACTTAACTATTTCTATTTAGCACACTAAGGCTCACACTTGATGATCTAGCATCATCACAATCATCACATGAAATAAAGACTTAATCTTGTTTATCTTATTTTAGAAAAGTAATTTCTACTCATTGAAAATACTTAAGATTTAATATTCTCCAATTAAAATATGAGATCATGTTGACACATGTCATCACCACATATTCTAATACATGGGAATGTGATTTAAAGTGGTGGTCGTATTTTATAAAGTTTAAGATTATCATTTAATAGAATTAAAGTGACTAGAAATGCCTATAGAGCATTCTTTTGGTACTAGTCCAATGTCACTACATTGTAAACCTAAATATTTTTACATATTAAGATATATCTTGTCAAATGTGATTTTTGAGAGTTGGAATCAACTCAAAAGCATTTATGGTTGATTTTTGAAAAATGTTTGAAGTTGGAAAAGTCTCTGTCTTGTTATTTTTGGTATAGGTGATCTATAATTTCAAATGGTTTGAATCCATCGGGTTTGGATAGATAATTTGAATATCTTTTTAACAAAATTGGAATCATGCAATTTGGTTTAGTGAATCTCTTTGAATTGATTTTTGAATCTACTGACAGAATCTGGTTTCAACTAAAATAGAAAATAACTATTTGAATCACTAGGCTCTACGCGGGACACTAAATGGGTCGGCCCAATCTGCACAGCACAACGCAGAGGGCTACTGACAGAGGGGTCTCACTAGTCAGTGACTAGTGAGGGGCATTGTGGCATGGGTTGGCTCCTCCGGCGACGGTGATACAACGAGCTATCGACGTGGTTAAGGGTAGGGGCGACGCGGTGCTCCCTGGTGGTCATCACGGGATTAATGGCATGGCATGGGGCGGTCTGGAATGGTCGGGCGCGGGCGGTGCTCTACGCGGAACTGGCGGCGTTCGAGATGGCGCACGGGGGCTACGGGTCACGCGGCGGTGAACGGGGATGTCTGGGAGCTAGCTGGTGTTATGGCGAGGGTGTGCACGCGCGGAGAGGGCGAGGCGCGGCGCGTGCGAGCTTGTCGGCTGCGTCACTCTGGCGTGCTCTCGGCACAGCGTAGACAAAATGGGCGCGGCGGTTTTCTGGTGGTCCATGGCCTGGCTGCGGTCAAGGGCTGGACAGGGGTGGCGGTGGACGGTGGCCTACCTGCTGGACATCATGGACGAGGGCGGCGCGGTCTGTTGCAAGCTGCCCATGGTCGGCCGATGTGGCCAGCTTTGGGCGGTGCTGCACTGGCGCTGTGGGACCCCCGGATTAATCCTCCGAGAATTCCTTGTTATGCATACAACCACGATCCCATGATCAGTTAGTCGTGGAACATAACCTACAAGTATCATTACAACATCCGAGAATATACCGAATTACAAGACTTATAAAAATGCCATTATGGCTACATCAATAATCAGCAGCGGATCTTCATCAAGCGTAGAGCCCGAGCCATGCCTTAACCTACATGCAACTGACTGGGAGAACGTCCTAGCTCGCATAGTCGTCCACTTCACCCCCTCTTGATATTTGGCCAAGTTAATAGCCAGGGACAATGCCAGTGAGTATATTGAATATACTCGCAAACCACCTTAATAAAATAATAGTAACAAGAGGCTATGCAATATGGCTATGGTATTAGGAGGGCTCCAAGAGAGGTTCTTTTCTCAAATAGTTTCTCTTGTAGATATAGCATCTATCTATCTTTATTGAAAACTTTTGTAAACATTTTGGAAACCGTTTTGAAAAGTTTTGGAAAAACATTAGGACTGGGTCACCCATTTGCTCCTTTCTCCCGGTCGTCCCACGACCCAACTCCTTCCATACCCCTTTGACCATCCCATGGTCAAAGAAGGTATCCTTTCCGACCATCCCATGGTCAAAACATTTTCAAAGCCTTTGATTTTCCGAAATCCTTTTTGAAAACGAAACCAGCACCGCTCTACAGAAGTTTGTCCAACCCGTCCTTAACCGCGGACACGGCTATTCGAATAGATTTACACTCTGTAGAGGTTGTACACTTTACCCACACCATCCGGGTACACTACCCTGATCTTCACCGATCGTGGGTCGCGTAACCGATCAAGACTCTCCGGATGTCTACTCCAGTATAAGTGCCTACCCTATGAGTGTTAATCCCCTCAACACCGGGACGTCGGACGAGGACCAACCGGAGCGCCTTTTTCTACCTCCCAGGTGTGCGCTTTCAATGAGGGGCTCACAGTAACGCGTGGAGGCCTGCCGACCCTTCATTCCTTCTCCAGGTCGATGTCCCACAAGGACCCTTACGTGAGAAGGCCCACCCTCCAGGGACGTTCGGTCCCCTATAGTTGTTGCGAGGCAGCTTATACCAGGGTAGACAAACATCAAATCCAGCCCTGTCCCATACCAGAGTAATGTGGTTGCACAGGGTTAAGCTATTATAGCTAGACTGCAGAGAACCAGGTGCGTTTTTGTAAACCTTTTTCCTCCATCTTTTCTTCAGCAATTTTTAAAGTGGATTAAACTCTAGTTTAAGGAAATAATTCACCAGAAAAGTTCTGGAGTTCCAAAAATTATTTCCTTGGATGGTTTGGTAGATTTTGATGTACTGAACCACCTAGAGTTGGAATCAGGTCAAAAGGATTACCAGAATGCCCTCAGGAAATTCCTAAAGACAGTTTTGTATGATTCTTCTATTATTTACCAGATTAAATCTACAGGAGATATTGAGTTGGTTCCGAGGGCAGGTGATAGGCATGTCCAATACCTTTCTGTAGGAATTGGATTCACCCTTTTTGGAGTTGTCAAACTCCTGGAGTGATTTATTTAGTGGAAATACTCCTTAGAGAAGTATTTAAATCCCTAAAATTCAACCATAGCTCAATAAATTCTGAGCTGCTGGGATTAGGTGGATATTGGTTCTTGGGTGTACTGGGAGGTGGAATTAGGTCAAGACAACATTCCGTTAGACCTGGGGAATTTATTTAAGACTGACTGTTGCTAGTTTTGTTATTTTTGTTAAAGGCATCCTACTGTTCACCTTGGTATAGGACCAGTGCTGGGTGATATGTATGTCAAATACCTTCCAGTAGGCCTTTGGTTCATCCCTAATGGAGATGTAGAACTCTTTGTGGATTTTAATTAGTGTTCTAGACACATTTTAGCAGAATAATTCCTAGCCAACACTGGAATTTATTTTGGGCATGGTGTTGCCTCTGCATTTTTGAGAAAATATCAGAGAACAATCAAAAAATTTGATCTAGGCATTTGGATTAGGTTTTCCATTTTATTTGGATTTAAACCAAATAGATAGCTTCTGGATTTAAAGGACCTTCTAAAAGAAAAAGAAAAGGGGTGCAATGGGGCCAAATCTAGGGGGGCTACTGGGCCGGCTAGGGGGATTCAGCCCACGGCAGGCGGCCTTGGGGAGGCTCGTTTGAACCTGTGGCGGGGCCCAGCGAGGTGTGTGAGTGTGGCGTAAGCGGTATGTCGCCCGTTAGTTCAAATGGCTGGCAAGGACGGCAAGCAGCTGCATCCACCCCCGGGCTACTTGGCGACTAGTCTAACCCTAATAGAGGGTGGCGCGGAGTGGGGAGCTCACCTGAGGGCTCAAGGAGGGTTGGGGACGGTGCAGGACGACGCGGTCGACGACGGCGTATAGATCGGTGGGCGGCACGACGGCGGAGGACCACAGGAAGGAGCTCACGTGACGGCGGCTGAGCCGGATCTCGTCAGTGCTCAACAGCGACGGCGGAGGAGACTGTCCTGGACAGAGATAAGCGCATGGTTAGGTAGAGGAGAGCTAGGGGAGCTCGTGGGCTGACATGCAGAGGGAATGGAGTGGAGGAGAAGATGCCTTGCTCGATTTTGGGGAGGAGGCCGAAGCTTTCCTCTTCTTCTTTCTCGGGCAACACAGGGCAGGGGAGAGGGTGTGGTGCTTGGGGGAGGCAAGTGGGGTGGAGAGGGGGAAATGAGGGCAGAGGGCTGGCTGGGGGAGTGCTGCTAGCTTTATACCAAGGTGGGGTGCTAGGTGGTGTGAATTACCAAATTGGACATGGTGGGGAGGGAGTGCTGGCCATGGACTGGTCCAGGGGGAGGTGGAGAGGGGTAGGATGGTAATTGGGTCGTGCTGGATTAGAGAGGGAGGCTGTGGTGATTAATGGATAAGATCCTTGTAAGAATTGGGGTTAATTCTCCCCTTACCACTAGTACAAGGGCATAATGGTCAAGGTTGAGGTGGAGCTACAGTACTAGTCGACCAGTGGTATGTCTTGATGTTGAAGATAAGCTTTGATCAAGAATTGATGGAAAGAGAAAATGCTTAGAGTGGTGATTTGCTTAATTGACAATTATTGATCTAATAGATGGTTGTGAAGGAAGTCCACAAACTTGCATTGGACCAGAGGAGAAAATGATACTGGTAGATGGGTAGGGTTAATATGCCTCTCTAGGATTTATTTGGGATTTTTCAGAAGGTTAGAAGTCCTCCTAAAATCCTTTATTCAAAAAGTGCAGAAGTAGTTTCTAGAAGATCATTTGATATTTTTACATGGGACAAGGTGGGTTTCTGGTTTGAGAGGGTCCCAAATGTGAGTGCTCACTTAGGGGAATTTTCCCAAGATTTATTGAGGAATAAAAGTATTTAAAACAATTATTATTCCAATTCAGCCTTTTAAGAAAAAGGGCAAAAAGAAATAATAAAGCTTCTCACAAATATTTATTTTTGAGATGGAAAGATAGGGGATGGTTTGTGGGACTCACAAGAGCCAAAAGTTAGGGAAGTGGTTTGGTAAAAACCAAACTTTCCTTTATGGAGGGAATTTTGGAGATTTTGACTATTTAAGGAATTAACTAGTTTTGGGACCATAATAATTATGGATAATTATTTATAAATACTGAGGATCAAAGTATAGGATATAGACAAGGTGTAGCAAGCATTTTCAACATTGTGGAATGAAATTCCAACTTAAAAAGGATGGAAAACAAAGAGTTGATGATCTAGGGTGGTGTTATTTTTATACCACCAAAACATGCTGGCATCTTGGAGCTTAGAGCTCATCTTGATGCAAGGGATAGGTGGATAGGTAGACCAGGTCATATAGATGACCATGGTAGGAAGAGTTTGAATTAAAGGCAATTGAGGTGTTCTAGAAGTGATGGCATACTTTGTTGAAATTAAGGCTGCCATGCAGAAAGAGTCATGATGTCTCCTAAACCATGTGGGTTTAAGAAGCATAAAGCTCCACTTGGGTCAAGTGAAGTAGGTTTTGGTAGACATCATGGAGTAGGACACAACCATGTAGAGAGTTGGTTCATAGGGGTTTGGATGGTGGTGGGAGCTTCTAGCAAAGTAGGCATGATGACTAGTTTTGCAGGAAATGTTATTTTCTTGTCTACAAAACCATCATGGACAAGTGGGTTTGAGGAGGATCTAACCAAGGGCAAATGTGGGCCTTGGTAGTTCTTAGGATGGTTGTCAAGGTGGTGCAAGTGCATTTCCAAAAATGCACATGGTTTGAGAAAAGGAGGCATTCAGAAAGGTCATGCTAGAACTGTTTCCAGACAGCCAAATTTGGCAGTTTTGAGGGATTTGACTAGAGTATGAGAGGGAAGGTTCTTGGAGGAGTTGCAAGGTATCAGAGCTTTACAAGTGAGTGATATGGAAGTGTAGAGTGAGTAGAAGGGATCCTTGCTTGATATTGTTCTTCATGGTCTTGGAAACATCTAGAATGGAAATCCTTAGATTGGATCTGATTTAGGGTTTTAGATGATCACCTAGTGGCTAGGGATCACAACAAGGTTTGCTTTCTTTCTTAGGGATTGAGGATTGGGAAACATCTGGATCCTAGTGATGAGCTCCTAGGGTGGCTCATACTACTTCCTGAGCAAACAAGTCAAGCAGCAGATCAAAGCAACTCATCAGACAGCAGATCAAGGCAACTCATCTTCAACTACTCTAGGGTTACTATCAAGCTCATCTTGGGGTAGGGTTGGGGCATTTTGAAGAGGTTGAGTTTTGAATAGGATGAGGGTTCTTGGTATCTCTACCAAGGTAGAATTCAAATGCTTTGAACAAGAGTTTTGGGAAAACTAGAGGTAAGATTATTTGAGTGTTCTGTCTTGAAAACATAAGGAGATTGTATTATATATCTCTCCCTAGTTTTGTTAATAGAAGCTACTAAAAATAGTTTTGGTTACATAGGCATCTTGGCTCCTGTTTTGAAATGCCAGAACGTTTGAGAATATGTAAAGTAAGCCAAGATAGTTTTGGTAAATAGCTTTTGCCAACTAAGGTTGAGGTAAGGAGTATCCTAAGATACACTTCATAAGCACAAGTACAAGCAAACAACAATCAAGCCTGCACTAAAGAACAAGAAAAAGTTTTTGTTCCCCCTGATTTTTGCATTCTAGACAACAAATCAGGATTGCTGAAATTGGGATGTTACAGACCTTTCCCCCTTAAAAGAATCTCGTCCCGAGATTCCAGAGAGTAAGGTTAGGGGATTTTGAGTCGGGCTGATACTAGGTGTCTTACGCGTACTATCTCACGGACTCCGTCTTTGAAAGTGACTACTTTGTCGATGAACTTGAGCTTCAGTCTTCCGGGATGCACTGAGAGTTGAGTAGAGTCCAGTCCTGATTGCGAGGGATGACCTTCTTTTCCTTTTGGATTCTTATCTCGAGGGCTTAGACTGGGCCGACTATCTCGATGCTGAACTTCATAGAGTACTCGTCAAAGGGTAGAATCTACAGCTGGGAGTACCTCCCTGTAAGGATTCACAGCTGTTCCTTAGGGTTGTAGCGTATCCTATTAACGATGTTGGGGTCCAAGCTTCTGGGTTTGCTCCTGGTGAGGGTTTACTCTATTTGTGTGGGAAAGACGCTGTCTTTCCCCCTTAGGATTTGACTAGGTTAGCTCGGAGATAACGCATTCCTTCCTTCTTGACTTCATTGGTGGCGGTTTTGAGGATTGTCGTCCATCTTTCTCCTAGAGTTGGAATCTTCCGAAGACGTCCGCGAAGGGAGGTCCTACGGGGCTTATGTACTATGATTATTCGTACTTAGCCTGTTGGAGCCATCGGAGTCTCACGACCTCTAAGCATTAAGGACCTAGGGGTTAGCGGTTTGGCGGTCCTTCAGGTGGGTCTTCAGCTGAAGTAGGGAGGGACCTTGTAGAACCTTCAGTTAGTTTCTCATCGGATAACTCACGGTTGTTGCTTGGCGGGAAAACTTCGGATCCGGGGACATTTGCTGATGTATCTTCTGGTAGACAGTCTTCTAGAGATTGAGTTGGAAAGACGCAGTCTTTCCCCCTTAGAGATGCACTCAGGTCCGTCGAGAATGGTGCAGAGCTTCTATCTTGAAGGGCTGGCGAGGTGTTGCAGGGGTATGTGTCTCCCTGGGTCTTGGGTTGAGCTCTCCGAGAGACGTTCTATTGCGGGAACCAGGTCAGGGTGGTTTTCTAACGCAGGCTTAGTGGTTAACTCTGGGTAGGTTAGTGGTTAACGACACTTAGTGTTAGCCTTCCGTTAGGTTGGAGACATTCATCTTCGGAGAGGTTATCCTTATTCAGACTTATTGACATTGCTTTTGCTTGGTGGTGAAGTAGACTCGTTGCCTTCAGGCAGTCCTGTCTTCAGGAGGTTGGAGTAATCTGGTCTTTCAGGGAGGAACTTCCCGTCGGTTTGGGTAGGTTCGACTAGATCAGTTAGTCTCCTGAGATGGTCAGAAGCTCTAATGCAGTAGATGGTAGTGCGGTTAGGTCTTCACTACTTGTCTTGGTTGGTTTTTCGAGCGGTTTCTTGTGGATATTGAGGATCCTTCGGTGATTGACTCCTGGTTTCAACGGGATTTTTGTTGTAGTAGTCTGATGAACAAGGGAGGGTTGAGCTATTGACGAGTCATGCAAAGTGAGTTTGACGAGGTATAACGTCCTGCTGAGGTGAAGTCTTCGAGTTGATTCTGACTTGACGATGTCGAACTCCTGGTTCTTGCGATGCTTTTCCTCTCATATACTCTCGAGGATAGTTTGGGTCCCATTACCGACAGCTATCACAGGGGTTTCCTAAGTTACTAGGTGGGTTATCGCTCCTCGAGAAAAAAAAATTAGGAGGTCAAGGCAAACCAGAACATACAAACAATGCGAACAGAGCGAGGGGTTCGCCATGTCCTCGGCAAACAACACACATCAAGCAACACAGGATGCACTTAGGCAAGCAATCACGGTCAACGTTAGGGACCAAGGAGTTAACTACTCACGATGTAGGGGAATCCTATTCTTAGGACTATTGACCCTAGATACCGTCTTTCTTTAGGTCGGTGTCACTATCCTGCCGGGGAAGCCTTCATCGTATCTTGGACGCTTCTTGATAGTGCAACACCCGATGTCTTCTGATGGTGAGGATTCCGCTTGTAGAGCGATCTTGTAGTCTCCTTGTGTTTGCTGGTAGTTTGCTTGTCTTCATCTTGTTCTCATTGTCTTCACCGGGTTCCAGATCTTAGTTATTTAAAATCCGTAGGTTTGAAGTTTGGACGAGAGTTAGAGGAAACCATTTTCGAAAGCAGTAACTTAGAGTAAGAGAAGAAGTAGAACTTTTTGAAACTCATTTAGAAACTAGTTTTTGAAAGCCGAGGTTTTCAAAATAAGGTTCATGTCTAGCGACCATGCTAACTATGGTTCTCCTACAGTCAGGATGGCTCTGATACCAAGTCTGTGGGACCCCCGGATTAATTCTCCGAGAATTCCCTGTTATGCATACAACCATGATCCCTGATCAGTTAGTCGTGGCACATAACCGACAAGTATCATTACAACATCCGAGAATATACCGAATTACAAGACTTACATAAATGTCGTTATGGCTACATCAATGATCAGCAGCAGATCTTCATCAAGCGTAGATCCCGAGCCATGCCTTAACCTATAGGCATCTACCTGGGAGAACGTCCTAGCTCGCATAGTCGTCCACTTCACCCCCCTCTTGATATCTGGCCAAGTTAATAGCCAGGGACAATGCCAGTGAGTACATTGAATGTACTCGCAAACCACCTTAATAAAATAATAATAACAAGAGGCTATGCAATATGGCTGTGGTATTAGGAGGGCTCCAAGAGAGGTTCTTTTCTCAAATAGTTTCTCTTGTAGATATAGCATCTACCTATCTTTATTGAAAACTTTTGTAAACATTTTGGAAACCGTTTTGAAAAGTTTTGGAAAAACATTAGGACTGGGTCACCCATTTGCTCCTTTCTCCCGGTAGTCCCACGACCCAACTCCTTCCATACCCCTCTGACCATCCCATGGTCAAAGCAGGTATCCTTTCCGACCATCCCATGGTCAAAACATTTTCAAAGCCTTTGCTTTTCCGAAATCCTTTTTGAAAACGAAACCAGCACCGCTCTACAGAAGTTTGTCCAACCCGTCCTTAACCGCGGACACGGCTATTTGAATAGATTTACGCTCTGCAGAGGTTGTACACTTTACCCACACCATCCGGGTACACTACCCTGATCTTTACCGATTGTGGGTCGAGTAACCGATCAAGACTCTCCGGATGTCTACTCCAGTATAAGTGCCTACCCTATGAGTGTTAATCCCCTCAACACCGGGACGTCGGGCGAGGACCAACCGGAGCGCCTTTTTCTACCTCCCAGGTGTGCACTTTCAATGAGGGGCTCAGAGTAACACGTGGAGGCCTGCCGACCCTTCATTCCTTCTCCAGGTCGATGTCCCACATGGACCCTTACGTGAGAAGGCCCACCCTCCAGGGACGTTCGGTCCCATGTAGTTGTTGCGAGGCAGCTTATACCAGGGTAGACAAACATCAAATCCAATACATCCCATACGAGTAATGTGGTTGCACAGGGTTAAGTTGTTATAGCTAGACTGTAGATAACCAGGTGCGTTTTTGTAAACCTTTTTCCTCCATCTTTTCTTCAGCAATTTTGTAAAACAAAACCTTCTCCTTTTTCAACATCTCTTGGGAGGTCCCACCTCACCAAGGTTTTATCATAAAACATTTGGTAAAACTTTTTCCGAGGTCTTCCCATCCTCCAGCTTTTGCTTCGGCTAAATCGAGGTCTCCAAAGGGGTATGGTGGCTATGCACCGTCTATTCTACTAGGGACAGGTAGGTGTCACCAAGGGGGCTGTACTTAATAGTACAAAGGTATAATGGTTCGGAGGAGCCAAACCACTACCATATATATACGTCAACATAAGGTAAAACAATGCAGTTTTCATAAAACAATGAGTAAAACATGCATAAGTAAAACAGTAGGACAAGGCTTATGAGAAAGAAGGTGGCTTGCATGTGATCAGCAATAAGTCCCTGGACTTCTTTAGATGACCAAGAATACCCAAATATATAATAATAAGAAATCCCTTCCTTCTTGTCGTCGGACACTCACACTATCGTCGTCATCGAGTATACATGCAAGCAGACAATACCACACTCAATACAAGGCATACAACATCAGATCATACATCAAACAATCATGAGAAATACTACTGGAGTTGGGAGGTTTTGTAGGAGTGGGATTGAAATGGTGGAATTTACAAGATTGCCACTAGGGTGTATTCTTTTGGAGGATAGTTGTCAAGGCTAGATATAAGGAACTTGGATTAGGGATCTGTGGTTAGTAGGATATAAATGTGCAAAAGTGATATCCTCAGATATGTCTGGTCAAGACAAAACCATCACAAGTGGTTTCACTTGGTTATCATATTCCTAGATTTAATTATGATTTTTAAAGTGGATTAAACTCTAGTTTAAGGAAATAATTCACCAGAAAAGTTCTGGAGTTCCAAACATTATTTACTTGGGTGGTTTGGTATATTTTGATGTACTGAACCACCTAGAGTTGGAATCAGGTAAAAAGGATTACCAGAATGCCCTCAGGAAATTCCTAAAGATAGTTCTATATGATTCTTCTCTTATTTACCAAATTAAATCTACAAGAGATGTTGAGTTGGTTCCAAAGGCAGGTGATAGGCATGTCCAATACCTTTCTGTAGGAATTGGATTCACCCTTTTTGGAGTTGTCAAACTCCTGGAGTGGTTTATTTAGTGGAAATACCCCTTACAGAAGTATTTAAATCCCTAAAATTCAACCAGAGCTCAATAAATTCTGAGCTGCTAGGATTTGGTGGATATTGGTTCTGGGGTGTACTAGGAGGTGGAATTAGGTCAAGATCACATTTGGTTAGACCTGGGGAATTTATTTAAGATAGACTGTTGCTAGTTTTGTTATTTTTGTTACAGGCATCCTACTATTCACCTTGGTATAGGACCATTTCTGGGTGATAGGTATGTAAAATACCTTCCAGTAGGTCTTTGGTTCATCTCTAATGGAGATGTAGAACTCTTTGTGGATTTTAATTACTGTTCTAGACACATTTTAGTAGAATAATTCCTAGCCAAAACTGGAATTTATTTTGGGCATGGGGTTGCCTCTGCATGTTTGAGAAAACATCAGAGAACAATCAAAAAATTTGATCTAGGCATTTGGATTAGGTTTCCCATTTTATTTGGATTTAAACCAAACAGATAGCTTCTGGATTTAAAGGACCTACTAAAAGAAAAAAGAAAAGGGGTGCAATAGGGCTGGATCTGGGGGGGCTACTGGGCCGGCTAGGGGGATTCGACCCACGGCGCAGGCGCGGCCAGCGGGAGGCTCGTTTTGAACTGTGGCGGGGCCGTCGTGGCGAAGCACAGAGCAGCGGTATCGGCCAGATCAGTCCGTTCGCTTAAGTGGCGATGGACGGCGCAGCGTCATCATCCACCCCAGGGCTCGCCGGCGACGAGTCTAACCCTAACAGAGGGTGGCGTGGAGCAGGGAGGTCACCTGAGGGCTCGAGGAGGGTTGGGGACGGTGCAGGACGACGCGGTCAACGACGGCGCATAGATCGGTGGGTGGCACGACGGCGGAGGACCACGGGAAGGAGCTCACGCGACAGCGGCCGAGGAGGATCTCGTCGGTGCTCAACGGCGACGGCGGAGGAGACTGTCCTGGACAGAGATAAGCGCATGGTTAGGTATAGGAGAGCTAGGGGAGCTCGTGGGCTGACATGCAGAGGGAATGGAGTGGAGGAGAAGATGCCTTGCTCGATTTTGGGGAGGAGGCCGAAGCTTTCCTCTTCTTCTTTCTCGGGCAACACAGGGCAGGGAGAGGGTGTGGTGCTTGGGCGAGGCAAGTGGGGTGGAGAGGGGGAAATGAGGGCAGAGGGCTGGCTGGGGGAGTGCTGCTAGCTTTATACCAAGGTGGGGTGCTAGGTGGTGTGAATTACCAAATTGGACATGGTGGGGAGGGAGTGCTGGCCATGGACTGGTCCAGGGGGAGGTGGAGAGAGGTAGGATGGTAGTTGGGTCGTGCTGGATTAGAGAGGGAGGTTGTGGTGATTAATGGATAAGAACCTTGTAAGAACTGGAGTTAATTCTCCTCTTACCACTAGTACAAGGGAATAATGGTCAAGGCTGAGGTGGAGCTACAGTACTAGTCGACCAATGGTATGTCTTGATGTTGAGGATAAGCTTTGTTCAAGAATTGATCGAAAGAGAAAATGCTTAGAGTGGTCATTTGCTTAATTGACAATTATTGATCTAATAGATGGTTGTGAAGGAAGTCCACAAACTTGCATTGGACCAGAGGAGAAAATGATACTGGTAGATGGGTAGGGTTAATATGCCTCTCTAGGATTTATTTGGGATTTTTCAGAAGGTTAGAAGTCCTCCTAAAATCCTTTATTCAAAAAGTGCAGAAGTAGTTTCTAGAAGATCATTTGATATTTTTACATGGGACAAGGTGGGTTTCTAGTTTGAGAGGGTCCCAAATGTGAGTGCTCACTTAGGGGAAATTTCCCAAGATTTATTGAGGAATAAAAGTATTTAAAACAATTATTATTCCAATTTAGCCTTTTAAGAAAAAGGGCAAAAAGAAATAATAAAGCTTCTCACAAATATTTATTTTTGAGATGGAAAGATAGGGGATGGTTTTTGGGACTCACAAGAGCCAAAAGTTAGGGAAGTGGTTTGGTAAAAACCAAACTTTCCTTTATGGAGGGAGTTTTGGAGATTTTGACTATTTAAGGAATTAACTAGTTTTGGGGCCATAATAATTATGGATAATTATTTATAAATATTGAGGATCAAAGTAGAGGAGATATACAAGGTGTAGCAAGCAGTTGCAACATTGTGGAACGAAATTCCAACTTAAAAAGGATGGAAAACAAAGAGTTGATGATCTAGGGTGGTGTTATTTTTATACCACCAAAACATGCTGGCATCTTGGAGCTTAGAGCTCATCTTGATGCAAGGGATAGGTGGATAGGTAGACCAGGTCATATAGATGACCATGGTAGGCAGAGTTTGAATTAAAGGCAATTGAGGTGTTCTAGAAGTGATGGCATACTTTGTTGAAATTAAGGCTGCCATGCAGAAAGAGTCATGATGTCTCCTAAACCATGTGGGTTTAAGAAGCACAAAGATCCACTTGGGGCAAGTGAAGTAGGTTTTGGTAGACATCATGGAGTAGGACACAACCATGCAGAGAGTTGGTCCATAGGGGTTTGGATGGTGGTGGGAGCTTCTAGCAAAGTAGGCATGACGACTAGTTTTGCAGGAAATGTTATTTTCTTGTCTACAAAACCATCATGGACAAGTGGGTTTTAGGAGGATCTAACCAAGGGAAAATGTGGGCCTTGGTAGTTCTTAGGATGTTTGTCAAGGTGGTTCAAGTGCATTTCCAAAAATGCACATGGTTTGAGAAAAGGAGGCATTCAGAAAGGTGATGCTAGAACTGTTTCCAGACTTAGCCAAATTTGGCAGTTTTGAGGGATTTGACTAGAGTATGAGAGGGAAGGTTCTTGGAGGAGTTGCAAGGTATCAGAGCTTTACAAGTGAGTGATATGGAAGTGTAGAGTGAGTAGAAGGGATCCTTGCTTGATATTGTTCTTCATGGTCTTGGAAACATCTAGAATGGAAATCCTCAGATTGGATCTGATTTAGGGTTTTAGATGATCACCTAGTGGCTAGGGATCACAACAAGGTTTGCTTTCTTGCTTAGGGATTGAGGATTGGGAAACATGTGGATCCTAGTGATGAGCTCCTAGGGTGGCTCATACTACTTCCTGAGCAAACAAGTCAAGCAGGAGATCAAAGCAACTCATCAGACAGCAGATCAAGGCAACTCATCTTCAACTACTCTAGGGTTACTATCAAGCTCAGCTTGGGGTAGGGTTGGGGCATTTTGAAGAGGTTGAGTTTTGAATAAGATGAGGGTTCTTGGTATCTCTACCAAGAGTAGAATTCAAATGCTTTGAACAAGAGTTTTGGGAAAACTAGAGGTAAGATTATTTGAGTGTTCTGTCTTGAAAACATAAGGAGATTGTATTATATATCTCTCCCTAGTTTTGTTAATAGAAGCTACTAAAAATAGTTTTGGTTACATAGGCATCTTGGCTCCTGTTTTGAAATGCCAGAACGTTTGAGAATATGTAAAGTAAGCCAAGATAGTTTTGGTAAATAGCTTTTGCCAACTAAGGTTGAGGTAAGGAGTATCCTAAGATACACTTCATAAGCACAAGTACAAGCAAACAACAAGCAAGCCTGCACTAAAGAACAAGAAATTTTTTTTGTTCCCCCTGATTTTTGCATTTTGGACAACAAATCAGGATTGCTGAAATTGGGATGTTACAGGCGCAACGGCAAAGGGGGAGGTTGTCCACTGCATTGCTAGGTGCTGGGGGAGACAGGGATGTTTTTTAAATAGATTTGAAAATAGTTTCTATGAGTTTGTAAAGTGGGCTTGTGTTCAGTTTTACTTGGTCTAGCAAGGGGTGAAAAGAAGTGGAAATGTTTCTGTTAGAAATTCTTTACTAGGAACCCACAAAGTGGACTAGTGGTTAATTTTGGTCAAAATGACTATTTGATCATATGCTTTATATTTGATTTTCTTTTCTTTGGATTTTGTTTGTAATTGTCCTAGATGATGTCGTATTCATCTCTAAACCATTTCTTACATTTGTAGCAAACACACATGGCAATTTCACTCAAATCATACACTAATGCATATCACACATGCACTCATATTCAATTTAGTAATAAAAGTTTTTGTTAACCCTAAACTTGGGTGATTAGAACTTGATAATCTTGATTAATATTTTTGGGGTGTTACAAACCTTCCCTCCTTAAACAAAATCTCGTCCCGAGATTTAAGAAAAACTAGGAACTAAAGAGATTTGGAACTCAGTCCTAATGTAATCTTCTCGCTCCCAAGTAGCTTCTTCTTCGGTATGGTTGCTCCACTGGATCTTGAGAAACTTGATACTCCAGGTCCTGGTGGTTCTGAAGGCTTCTTCAAAAATACGAATGGGTACTTCACGATAAGTCAGATCCTTGTTGATATCTATGGCTCGGTGATCGATGTTCCTGAACACTTCGGTCTTCTCCGGAACTTCTAGGCATTTGCGAAGTAACGAGATATGTAACACATTATGTATGGCTGACATCTCCTCTGGCAGTTCTAGTTGATATGATACTTATCCTCGGTGATTCAAAATCTTGAAGGGTCCAATATATCTGGGGGCTAACTTTCCTTTCAGACGAAAACGTTGCATTCCCTTCAAAGGCGATACTTTGAGATACACAAAATCTCCGACATTGAAGGTCAGGTCTCGACATCTTTTGTCAGCATTTTGTCTAGATTGGGCGGTCTTGAGGTGTTCACAGACTTTGTGAAGCTTCTCTTCGGCTTCTTGTAGGATGCCGGGTCTGAAAATCTGACTCTCTCCTAGTTGCGACCAATTCAAGGGGGTACGACACTTCCTTCCATACAGAAATTCAAAAGGGGCCATTTGCAAACTAGCTTGATAACTGTTGTTGTATGAGAATTCTGCAAAAGGAAGACAATCTTCCCATTTTGATCCATATTCTAACACCAGCTCTCAACATATCTTCTAAGATTTGGTTGACTCTTTCGGTTTGTCCATCGGTCTGCAGGTGGTAAGTTGTGCTGAAGTTCATCTTGGTTCCTAATCCTTCTTGGACTTTCTGCCAAAATCTTGAGGTAAACTGGGTTCCTCGATCCGACACTATGGTCTTAGGGGTTCCATGCAAACTGACGATTCTAGCAATGTACAGCTCTGCTAGCTTCGAACTCTGGTAGGTGGTCTTGACAGGTATAAAATGGGCTAACTTGGACAGTCTATCAACTATGACCCAAATAGAGTCATTTCCCCTACTAGAAGTAGGCAAACCGGTGATAAGGTCCATTCCGATAGAATCCCATTTCCAATACGGAATTTGCAATGGTTGCAAAAGTCCTGCGGGTCTCTGATGTTCTGCTTTGACTCTCTGACCAATATCACACTTGGCTATGTAGCTTCCGATTTCTCTCTTCATCTTGTGCCACCAAAATTGCTCCTTCAAATCCTGATACATCTTCGTTCCTCCAGGGTGGATAGAATAAAGAGTATCATGAGCTTCCTGCATGATGACTTGTTTCAACTCGGAATCTGCAGGCACACAGATACGTCCTTTGTACCACAAAACTCCTTCTTCATCTTTGGTGAATCCGGGTACCTTCCCTGTACCGATACGATGCTGTAGAGTGATTATTTGCAAAAGGGCAGATTTATCAGTTTAGATAAATCTGGCTTTTTGCAAATAAACCTAGAGTTCTAAACTAGCTAATCAACATGGCTTGAAGTTCAATGCTGGCTAAAAATCGTTTGCTAACTAGCTCAGTTCTAAACTGCTTCAGCTCTTCATGCAAACTTGCCTGGGCTTCTTTAATCATGGTATTTAATCTCCACGGCAATCTGTTAAGGGCATCCGCTACCACATTGGCTTTGCCGGGGTGATAGTGAATGTTAAGGTCATAATCCTTGATTAACTCTATCCATCTCCTTTGCCTCAAATTCAGCTCCTTTGGAGTAAAAATATAGTTCAGACTCTTGTGATCCGAATAAATCTCACTATGGTTACCCATAAGGTAATGACACTATGTCTTCAAGGCTAAAACTACAGCTGCTAGTTCAAGATCATGGGTGGGGTAGTTCTGCTCATGCTGCTTCAGTTGTCTTGACAAATATGCTATGACTTTGCCTTCTTGCATCAACACACATCCGAGACCAATCTTGGATGCATCACAATACACATCAAAAGGCTTCTTGATATCTGGCATAATCAATATTGGGGCTGATATCAATCTCTTCTTGAGCTCTTGAAAAGTTGCTTCACATTTGTTGGTCCATTCAAACTTCTTATCTTTCTTCAATAATTGGGTCATCGGTCTTGCGATGCTCGAAAATCCTTCAATGAACTTGCGGTAATATCCCGCTAATCCGAGAAATGCACGGACTTACATTTGAGTGGTTGGGGCTTCCCATTCTTCAACATCTTTGATCTTGGCGGGATCAACAACGACTCCTCATGCCGACACAATATGTCTGAGGAATCCTACTTCTTTCAGCCAAAACTCACATTTGCTAAACTTGGCATACAACTGATGCTCTCTAAGGGTTTCAAGGATGGTTCTCAGATGTAGCTCATGGTCTTCTTCTGACTTGGAATAGATTATAATATCGTCGATAAAAACAACGACAAACTTATCCAGAAAATTCATAAAGATCTTATTCATGAGATTCATGAAATAAGCGGTGGCATTGGTTAATCCAAAAGACATGACCGTATACTCATACAATCCATATCTGGTGGTAAAGGCAGTCTTTGGAATATTCGTTGCACGAATCTTGAGTTGGTGATAACTAGTCCTAAGATCAATATTAGAGAACACACTGGCACCAGTCAACTAGTCAAATAGATCATCTATCTTGGGCAGTGGATACTTGTTCTTGATGGTGACATCATTCAACTTCCGGTAGTCCGTGCATAAACGGTTACCTCCATCTTTCTTGTCGACAAACAAAACGGGCGATCTCCATGGCGATGCGCTTGGTTGAATCAAACCTTTCTCCAGCATAGCATCAAGTTGCTTCTTTAGCTCCACTAGTTCAGATGGGTTCATACTATAAGGTCTCTAAGCTATGTGTCCAGTTCTAGGAATTAGTTCAATAATGAACTCAATATCCCGATCTAGGGGCATACCGGGCAATTCATCTGGGAATACATCGGGGTATTCATAGACTACTCTGACTTGGTCTATGGTTGGTTGGGCTAGTCTCTTGTTGCATTTGAACTAACGAGGCAGATACATGCTCACTGATATTCCAGAGCTACTGGTCATGGTTATGGCTTTCTTGGCACATTCGATCAATCCTTTATGTTTCGACATCCAACCCATTCCTAGTACTACTTCCAAACCTTTGGTTCCAAGTACTATTAGATTGGCATAAAAATATATCCCATGGATTCTGATAGATACAGCCTTGCAAATTTTTCTAGCTTTGGTGGTTGAACCAGGTATTTGAACTATCATAACATGCTTCAATTTGGTTGGTTGAATCATACTAGTGCATGCAAATTCTTCTGTAACAAATGAGTGCGATGCTCCAGAATCAAACAACATTCTTGCAAGTACTGAGTTAACAGAAAACATACCCAACACGACATTGGGTGCTTCTTGAGCTTCTTTAGCATTCATGTGGAACAAACGACCGTTGCGGTTGAGCGAATTCCTTGGGCAAATCTTCTTCCAAGCTGAAGACGGCATTGCTGCTGAGCTGGGGCATTCACATTGGTGGTGGCTGCAAGCTTCTTGGGACACTCGTTGGAGTAGTGACCCTTGACTCCACATTTAAAGCATGTAATCTGGGATGTGTCTTTGGCTAGAACAGGCACAACATTGCTTCCAGTCCTTGGGGCAGTATTGTTGTTGTTGTTGTTGGACTTGGGCGGTGCACGGTTGAAGTTGTTGGAGTTGTCGGGGTTGTTTTTGTGGTTTCCTTCAAACTTCAAATTTCCTCCACTACGATTGGGGTAGCTTGGACGAGACATCGGGGGTCTATTGTTTCTTGGGGCATATCCTACAGATGGGTTGGGGCAATACTTCTGGGTATTGTGGGACCCAGTCTGGTGCATCATTCTGCGCTTGCGATTGTCATTGGCTTGGTTGATCTTCCCTTCATCTGGATGGCAGAGTCTACTAGCTCTTCGAGGTCTTCAAAACGGATGTTGATTAACACCATCTGCATTTCATCATGCAATCCATTCACGAACCTTTCCTTCTTCTTGGCTTCAGTGTTGATCTCATCAGGGGCATATCTAGCTAGGGATAGAAATTTGTCACGGTATTCAACTGCCGTCATCCTTCCTTGCTTGAGTTCCCTGAACTCATCTCTCATCCTGGTGAGTAAACCCTGTGGCACGTGGGTGCGGCTGAACTTGAACTTGTCAGCTTCCCAAATCATTATCAGACCGTGGTTCATAGTACGGGTGCTATTCCACCAGGCTCTTGCATCTCGTGCCAGATAATGAGTGGCAAACCGTACCTTCTCGTTGGCGTCAACTCTAGCGACTTCTAGATTATTCTCCATGGTTTGCAGCCAGTCATCAGCATCTAAGGGATCCTCAGATTTGTTAAACATAGGGGGATTGGTATTCTGAAAGTTCTTAAGCTTGGATTCATGATGATCCTAATTTCCATGGCCTTGATTATTGTGGGCCATCTGAGCTATTTGTTGAAGAGTGGCTAGGTTGGCTTGGCGCTTGGCTCTACTAGCTTCACGGTCGGAAACTAGCATCTACAGAATCTGCAACATCGGGTCCTGCGATGAGCTGCTTCCTCCGGGGTTTCCACGAGTCATCTGAAGATTGAGATAGATAATGAGGTAAGAGGGAAAGTTCTAAGGTTCATGGTTTTGTTTTCAAAAGCTTTAAACTTTGAGTTTGACTCAGGTTTTGCAAACTAACTCTTCTCATTCATTCATTCATTCAAGCACACAGTACAACACACACCACAGCACAAAAGAAAAACAGATGGTTTTAAGAACCATTCTGTGAACTAAGATATAGTGGGACCAATACCACTCATTCCTACGGTAGTGATCAAGTGCATCTACTCATCATCAATGAAGTCAGAATCATCATCATCGGTGTAGAAATCCATGGCATCACCCTCTAGGTAGTCGTTGTCATCACTGAGGTACGAGTGAATATCCCCCTGGATGTCTTCACCTTCTTCCTCTTCCTTTGCTTCAAGCTGGACTTCTTGCTCGTGGATGGTCTTCTCGAGGTCGGCCACCTTCTTGCGAAGATGAGCGATGGTGCGATCCTTCTTCTCGCATTAACGACGGAGTGATTGGCGATCCTTGACGAGCATGGCGAGAGTCTGGTCCTTCTTCGTGGCAATGGCAAGGTTGTGGTTGGAGTAGGCTCGAGCATTGTCCAATTCCTTCTGTCTATCGTACAGCAGGAAGTCAAGATTCTCCACTTGATGCTTCATCTCTGGGTGACTTGGCATCTCCAATGGCATTCCCATAGAATCACGCCTTGCGAAGTTTGCGAGTTCCCTAGATCAAGTTTATGTTTTGCCCAAACAGACGGGCAAGAGCTTCATGCATAGCCCTGGCTAATCCATCTAGCCAGTTGTTCTCTCGCATGGTGAATTGAATCTTCTCAGACAGGGGTGCTTCCATTTTGCCTCTGAGATCTACAACTATCAGCCATTGTAGATCTCCTCCTAGGAAATCCTTGAGTTGAGCTCCGAAGAATTCCGGATGCGGGCGCTCAAGATACTCAGACAGTGCATCGAGATCCCTCTCAAAGATCAGCTGGCCTCCGTTGCCCAGCTGGTAGAACTTGCAATACTGAACTTCCATCTATAAGAATTTAGGATGAAGTTCGAGAGGTGATCAAGTGCGTCAAATTTTATGTAGTAAGGTAAGAGTTTTTGAGGAACATATTTTTTTTGAAAGAATCAAGGATAAGAGTGGGAATATGTTTTCATAAATACTCACTTCTTTTGTTTTGAAACTAAGTTTTTGTCCGGACGTCCATTCTAACTAGGGTCTCCTATGGTCAGGATGGCTCTGATACCAACTTGTCAACACCCGGATTTTTAATCCTAGATGCCTATTATGCCACACATTGCAATCCTAGGATTACCAGTTTTGCGAGACATAACAGGTTGGATATCACAGTACATCATCCATTACAAACCATAATAAGGTCTTACACAAATAAAGGATCTCATGATCCAGTCTTAATACAAACAAGCAGCGGAATAATAAGCGTAGCAGTGGGATCCATCTTCAGGGTCACAGGCAATGGTGACGATGGGAGATGATCCTAGTTGTCGTAGTCGTCCTGTTGTCCATCTTCCTGATAGTCCTCCTCATAGTCTGGCCACGGGAATAGCCAGGGACAAAGCCATGAGTACTCTTAAAGTACTCGCAAACTATCACTAACAAGTAAGGTAGTTCTAGTAGGAATTCTAAGCTCTAGGTTTATTTGCAAATAGCCAGATTTATCTAAACTGATAAATCTGGCTTTTTGCAAATAATCACTCTGCAGCGTCGTATCATTACAGGGAAGGTACCCGGATTCACCGAAGATGAAGAAGGAGTTTTGTGGTACAAAGGAAGTATCTCTGTGCAAGCAGATTCCGAGCTGAAGCAAGTTATCATGCAGGAAGCTCATGATACTCTTTATTCTATCCACCCCGGAGGAACAAAGATGTATCAGGATTTGAAGGAGCAATTTTGGTGGCACAAGATGAAGAGAGAAATCGGAAGCTAAATAGCCAAGTGTGATATCTGTCAGAGAGTCAAAGCAGAACATCAGAGACCCGCGGGACTTTTGCAACCATTGCAAATTCTGGAATGGAAATGGGATTCTATCGGAATGGACTTTATCACCAGTTTGCCTACTTCTAGTAGGCGAAATGACTCTATTTGGGTCATAGTTGATAGACTGTCCAAGGTAGCCCATTTTATACATGTCAAGACTACCTATCAGAGTTCGAAGCTAGCAGAGTTGTACATTGCCAGAATTGTCAGTTTGCATGGAACCCCCAAGACCATAGTGTCGGATCGAGGAACCCAATTTACCTCAAGATTTTGGCAGAAAGTCCAAGAGGGATTAGGAACCAAGTTGAATTTCAGCTCAGCTTATCACCCGCAAACCGATGGACAGACTGAAAGAGTCAACCAAATCTTAAAAGATATGTTGAGAGCTTGTGTGCTCGAGTATGGATCAAAATGGGAAGATTGTCTGCCTTTCGCAGAATTCTCATACAACAACAGTTATCAAGCCAGTTTGCAAATGGCCCCATTTGAATTTCTATATGGAAGAAAGTGCCATACCCCTTTGAATTGGTCGCAACTAGGAGAGAGTCGGATTTTCGGACCTGACATCCTACGAGAAGCCGAAGAGAAGGTTCACAAAGTCCATGAGCACCTCAAGACTGCCCAATCCAGACAGAAGAGTTATGCTGACAAGAGACGTAGAGACCTGACTTTCAATGTCAGAGATTTTGTGTATCTCAAAGTTTCACCGTTGAAAGGAATGCAGCGTTTTCAGCTGAAAGGAAAGTTAACCCCCCGATATATTGGACCCTTCAAGATTCTGAATCGCCGAGGAGAAGTATCTTATCAACTGAAACTGCCAGAGGAGATGTGAGCCATCCATAATGTGTTCCATATCTCGTTACTTCGCAAATGCTTAGAAGTTCCGGAGAAGACCGAAGTTTTCAAGAACATCAATCACCGAGCCATTGATATCAACAAGGATTTGATGTATCGTGAAGTGCCCATTCGTATCTTGGAAGAAGCTTTCAGAACCACCAGGACCCGGAGTATCAAGTTTCTCAACATCCAATGGAGCAACCATACCGAAGAAGAAGCTACTTGGGAGCGAGAAGATTATATTAGGACTGAGTTTCTATATCTCTTTAGTTCCTAGTTTTTCTTAAATCTCGGGACGAGATTTTGTTTAAGGAGGGAAGGTTTGTAACACCCCAAATCTTTAATCAAGGTTATCAAGTTCTAATCACCCAAATTTAGGGTTAACAAAAAAACTTTTATTAAGAAAAATGAATATGAATGCATGTGTGTTTGCATTAGTATAGAATTAAGTGTATATGCCATGCTTGATTGTTCTAAATGTTGTGAAATGGTTTAAAGGTGAATGCCACATCATCTAGACCATTTACAAACAAAATCCATAGAAAAAGAAATCAAATAAGAATAAATAAAGCAAATGGTCATTTTGACCATTTTAAACCACTAGGCCACTTGGTGTGTTCCTAGAAGAAAATTTCAAACAGGAACAATTCTATTTCTTTTCACCCCTTGCTAGACCAAGTAAAAGTGTATCAAGGCCCACTTTACAAACTTACAAAAACATCTAGCAAATCAATTAAATGGACAATGGAAAATTGAATCTCATTCATATGGGAAGATCACACTTTTTCAAAAACCTACCAAATCAATTCACCTTGACCTCTCCAAGCAAACCTAGTCTCTCAAGCTTAATTCAAGTTCACTCAAAAATATTGAATCAAAATTTCCAAACTTCATCTCATGCGGCCATTAACACAAACACTTGGCATGCATAGAAAAATCTCTAGCCTAACTTCACTGTTTGCCACAGTGATCATCGATCAAATGGTCCCCTCTTAACCCTCTGGTCCCCTCTGAGTCTAACCAGCCCCAGACCAATCCCGCCTTCGCTGTGGAGCACAGTGGAGCGCCGCTAGTTTTTGTTCATCGTTGGCCGACCATGGCCAGCTCGCACCAGACAGCCCCATGCCTAACCAAGATGTCCAGTAGCCTTGCCACAGCCTACTGCCAACCCCTGTCCAGCCCACGATCGCAGCCGAGCCATGGACCACCCTAGTCGTGCCGCGCACCGCCTCTCAGCACCGTGTCTAGAGCGTTCTAGTGCGCTGTGCCCGACCAGTCCCGCCAGCTCGCGCCTTGCCCTCACCGTGCACGCACAGCCTCGCCATGATCATGCCAACCTAGTAGACACCCCCATTCGCCTCCATGACCCTTGCCGCCGCATCAAGAACACTGCCGCCGCCATGCATCGCCGCATCAAACTAGACCGCCCCACGCCGCGCCTTTAAGTCCGAGAGAACCGCCAGGAGACACCACACCGTCCTACGCCCTCGCCCACGCCGATAGCCACCTATAGCGTTGCCACCGTTGAGCTCACCGCTCGGTCCCCTTGCTGCGCTATAAAAGGAATCCACCCCCGCCTCCATTCTCCACACCATTGCACTCCCCACTCCTCACTGACCTTCCCCACCTCTCCCCGGAGCAAGGCGAGCACCACCATGCCGGAATTTCACCGGAGTCCGCCAATGTTGGAGGAGAAGGGCGCCGTCGATTCCGACCACCCCAAGCCATGTCGTGACCGTGCCTCGCCTTGCCATCGTCTACTAAGTTGTTTGCCCCTGTCGCTGACCCTAGCTGGAGCCTAGGTGAGCCCCGCGAGAACCCCACCACCGCGCTAGGTCACATTACTCGTCGGAGCTATTAGTAAATCGACGATGGCCTTTCTAGTTGGATTACAATAGGATCGCAGCTCAGATCGCTGATACCGCTTTAAGCGTTAACATTGACTGGTGGCCCCATCTATCGGTAGCAGCATTTGTGCGCATGCTGTTGGATCGGCCCGTTTAGCTTTCCCGCGTAGCCCAGAAAATTCAAATATGGATTTTCCAATTTAGATGAAATCCTATTCTGTCCCTAGATTCAGAAATCAATTCAGAGAGTTTCACTTAACCAAATTGCATGATTCAAATTTTGTTAGCAAGATAATTAAATTATCTATCCAAGCCCATTGGATGTAAATCATTTGGAGTTAGAGATAATCTTTAGCAAAAATAACAAGACAGAAACTTTTGCAACTTATAACATTTTTCAAAAATCAACCATAATAGCTTTTGAGTTGATTCCAACTCTCAAAAATCACATTTGGCAATATCTATCTGAATATATAAAAATATTTAGGTTTGCATGCTGTGACTTTGGACTAGTACCAAAATAATGCTATTAGGGCATTTCTAGTCACTTTAAATCTATTAAATAATAATTTTACACTTTATAAAATGTGACCAACCCTTTAAATCACATTCCCATGTATTAGAATATGTGGTGTTGATATGTGTCAACATGATCCCATATTTTAATTAGAGAATATTAAATCTTAATTAATTTCAGTGAGTAGAAATTACTTTTCTCAAATAAACTAAATAAAACTAGTTCCTCATTTCATGTGATGATTGTGATGATGCTAGATCATCAAGTGTGAGCCTTAGTGTGCTAAATAGACTAGTTAAGTATTGTTTGGTGATTGTGTATCCCATATTTATTTATAGACGATAGTACCGACCAAGGATACGAGGAGGAGGAGTTCTACCCCGAAGAAGACGAAGAAAACTTCAATCACTGCACCAATCAAGGCAAGCTAGAACTAAGAAAGTTAACACTTGCCCCCCTGAGAACTTAAGCAAGTGCATTAGGCATGCTTTTGTTATATACTTTTGATTATACCCATCCCAAGTTTTACTTGCAAGCTTTACTCTTTTACTTTACTAAAGTTCTGTACTTCTAGTTAATGCTTTGTGAGATTTTGGAAAGTAGTATAGATAGCATAAAGAGTATAAAACTAGGCCTATACTAGATGTCATTCTATGGCATGAGATTCAAGACTAGCACCCTCATTACTGAACACTCTTACACTACTAGGAAACAACCTATAGATAGACAAGTTAATCTGTGGCGCATATGTAAATCCATGCGCCACAGAGACTTGTCAGTGGTGCACTAGGAAACATGCCACGAAACACTGGAGTTCGTGGCGCATTCATGCAATATCGCCATAGAAGATTGGTGGGACCCGCCAGCCGGGGTGGGTTGATCCAAGTTCTGTGGCAAATAACAAGATATGCGCCATAGAAGTTGCCTCTTCTATGGCGCATATTTTATTATGCGCCACAGAACATGGAGGAGGGCCCCACCACGGAATCTAATTCACCCACGATATGTGGCGCATTTGCGGATATGCGCCACAGATATGTTTCACTTCTGTGGCGCATATCCTCACATGCGCCACAGAACATGGAGGAGGGCCCCACCACACGGAATCTAATTCACCCACTTTTGTGGCGCATATGGACTTATGCGCCACAGAAGATTGAGCATCTATGGCGCATTTTCTCCATATGCGCCACAGATGAGGGCGTCCAGATCCATGTTAAAAAGGTGACAAAAGCTCCCACCTTATCTATCCACCACCACCCATTTCACATCTCTTCCTTTCTACCTCCTCCCAACTTGTCTTCCTCCTCCCTCACACCCCATTTTGCCCATAGTTTCTCCATTTTCTTGTAACTAAACCTACTTTAGTCCATAGATTGGTAAGTGGAAGATTCCCTCCAACTTGTAGATCTAAAAGTTCCTTACTTTTCTCTCTCACATGTCTATTTGTTTACTAATTTCCTCTCCACCAACTTGTAGATCTAGTTGTCCACACTCTCTCATCGTGCGGTCTCGTCTCGCTATTATTGTGTCTACTAGGTGAGTACTTGGCCATGAACATGTAGGTGAAGCTTGTCGCACGGGTGGTGTGTGTGTATGATCCATGGCGAGGCAATGCTTGTGTGGTGCATGAATGTTTGCAATGGGAGGAAGTTTTTTGTTGCTTGCTTGTTGTTGTCCCGGCCAGTGTGGTTGCATGGATGTTTGCCGAAATGTTGATTCATTTCCATTTCGGCAAATTTTTGCACTACCCATATGTCCTAATTTTAGGAAAGGTCATGCTGAATTTTTTCCGGCTAGCATTGATGCATGTGTGTGTTCATATGGTGTGGTTCTCACTTATACTCTCTGTTTTGACCACTCAGGCAACCATGGTCCTCACGATGAGCGAAGGTCGAATTGCTAGGTACAAGAAAGACGCGAAGGAGGACATGATTCTGAACAACAAGACCATGATAAGATGTCCATGTCGAACATGCAACTGCAGCGCTGGATCGACCCTGAATCTGGACAATTGGAGGGTCACCTGCTCAGGAGCGGTTTCATGCGCGACCTCAATGAGGCGCCGGTAGGACATGGTGGTCACGAAGACGTGGGCAGGCGAGAAGATGATGATGAGGACATCCCTACAATTACACCTACCCCAATGACTACTGAAGATGCTACAACTGTTGCAAGAAAGGATCAGTCCAATGAGATTAGAATTGGACCTATTACAAGAGCTCGTGCTAAGCTACTGGAACAATAGGTGAATTTACTCCTAAACAAATCTGATACTTTGATTGATGAGAACTTTATACTGCCTAAGTCTATGCATTTATGTATGATCAAGTTCGTTGGAGAAACAAGCATGGCGCGAGGAGGAGAAGGGCTAGAAGAGAAGCCCAACATGATGATCGCCCAAGGATGCGCGAGGAGGAGCGGAGGAAGGCGCAGAGAAGATCATCAAGACGAAGGCAAAAGATCTGCCACGACCGGAGTGTCCGCCAGATCCACCCGGACCGTCAGCCTGGTCGAGAGGCGAATGGCGTGGACAATCAGTATGCTGGCCGACACTACACGACACCACCCGAAACTTCAAAGTTTCCGCCAGACCGGACTGTCCGCACACTTCACCCGGAGTGTCCGCCTGATCGACTATCCGCCCACTTCGACCGGAGTGTCCGCCGAATCGAATCTGGTCCGAGTCGGTTTGTATCAGTTTGAGTCGCTTATGCTTAGTTTCGGTTTCGGTCGTCTAGCCGCCCTTATAAGCTATGGGACGACCTCTAGATAGGTTTGAGACCACGTTAAAATATTTTGGAGTTGTTTCTTTCATAGAACCTCTGGAATTACCCTGTGTTCGAATTTACCAACTATAATTGAGTGTGATCTGTTGTTCCATTGGGAATTAGTAGATTGCATACTACCGTTCGTGGTCACGGCCGCGTGCACAAGAGCGTGGTGTTGTGAATATCCTACAAGGTTCGAGAGTTGTTGCATTGGCATCAGGGATCGAGCGGGAGAGTTCATAGCTACAGGCTAGTTATCTATCATCCACCATCATCACCGCCATCCGCTTACTGAGAAGATCGGGCCACCCCATATCATCTTGGTATCAGATTTCCAGTGTTGCCTCGATAAGCATCCACAAATCCATCCATAGATTAGAGAGTGTTTTCGTCCTATACAGAAAAAGCCTTACAAAAAGATTTGCCATAGACTAGATTGCATCGTTTTCGAGTTTTAATTGCTGATTGTATCTTCTCATAGATCCGATCTGCAGGTTTTTCCTCGTAGGAGTCTAGTTTCCGTTTGTGTCTAGGTTTAAGGTTTCATCTTGTTTTCCGCTGTTCCCACCGCTACCGTTTCTGCAAGTATTTGTCGTTTTTCCGAGTCCACATAGCGTACCTTTGTTTGCATACCATAGACACAACCTATCTACAGCATCTGTGCCTAGGAACGTACCCACGAGACTAGTTGCTTTGCTCCGACAGGCTGCTCATTAGGGTTTGCTGTGCAGAAATTTTCAACAGGCAAAACCGGACTATCCGGCCGAATCACACCGGACTATCCGGCCCAACCAGAGTCTCCGGCGCATATCAACCGGACTATCCGGCCCAGTTCTGTTATAAGTTGTTGTGCTCATTTGCATTGAGTAATATAGTTGAAAGAAAAAGAGAATCAGTATAAAAAAAAGAGAAAAGAGCTACAAGCCTGAAAAAACAAAAAAAAAGAGATATAGAAGTGTGCAATATTGGAGGCCTAGTTGTGTATAGCACTGGTAGATTGAGCAATCTTGTGCCTGTTCTATTTGAGCTATTACTAGCGTCTCTCTTGTGCATTGCAATATTCCTGTTCATAAATTGCTTTGCCACGTTTATCTCCACTGTGTGTGTTTCTTGGGTATTTGTACGATCAGCACTAGGACTTGTTTGCGGTGTAGATAGGATACCATACCTATAGCTCCACCTTAAATAACCTGTGTGCCCTGCGATTGTTCTCTATACCTTTGATATTCACTTCATCACATCAAGTGCATCGGTCTTTGATTTCGTTTGGTAGAGCATCTCTATTCACTTTGGAACGGTAAGATCTCCTTTCTTATTAGTTGTGAGTGAGTTGTGAGAGTTTCCACCATACAGATTTTGAATTTTTGCACTAACCTACTAATCATGTCTTCTAGTGATGATGATGTTGTGTTGCAGAAAAAGAAGGATGAGGAGCTCGTCAATTGGCGTGAATATGAGGCTTTGAAATCCCACTTGACATGTGTGTTTACTAACACGACAGATGCCATTGACAAGAATCTCCAAGATATGAATATGAGATTGGATCCGCATGTTGGGACAGTTGATACTATCCAAACGCAAGTGGCTACGCTCAATGTCAATGTCACTACTTTGCAGCAGTCCATTGAGTGTTTGACAGCCACCTTGCATAGAAGGGAAGATCCTCAACATGATGATGCCTTTGATGATGTCGATGAGGGTAGCGCTGTTGATGCTGCTCCACATGTTGGTAGGGGACGTGCTATTCCCCCTGTCCATGCACCTGCTCATGGTCGTGGGTTTGCCCAACTTGGGCGTGGTCCACGTGTGCCCAACCAAGCTGCTGATGACGGTTTGGGCAAGCCAAAATTCTCGATTCCTAAGTTTGATGGTTCCATTGATCCTGAAGACTACCTCACCTGGGAATTGAAGATTGAGAAACTCTGGCGCTTATTTGACTATCCAGAAGATAAGAAGGTCAAGCTTGCAGCATCTGAATTTGATGGTTATGCATTGCGTTGGTGGGATGCTCTTGTGCAACATAGGCGGGAGGATAATGAACTTCCTGTGATGGATTGGCGTGAGATGAAGCAAATCATGAAGGCACGTTTCGTACCAACCAACTACTTGCGATCAGTTTTTGATAAATTGACGCAATTGAAGCAAGGCACCATGACAGTTGATGAGTACTACATGGAGATGGAGATGCTTATGCAGCGTGCTCGAGTTCGTGAATCCATTGAGATGACCATGCAGCGATTCCTAAACAATCTGAAGTTACCAATCATGAGCATTGTTCGTCATCACAAGTATGAGACCATGAATGAGTTGTTGCATCATGCTAGAGAGGCCGAATCCCAGTTGGTAGAAGAGGCAAAGTCACGCGCTCGTTTTCCATACTCCAGCAGATTTTCGGCCAGATCTACACCTCCTACAGTCACGCCACCAACTGCGGCTCCATTTACACCATCGGCCAAACCAGCAAGTACACCTTCGTTTGGTTCTAATGCTCGGAAACCCGCTGTTCCTGCTGCTAGCTCGGGTTCCAACATGTCTACTGCACGTACTCGTGATGTAGTGTGCCATACTTGTGGAGGTAGAGGTCACTACAAGAAGGATTGTCCAAACAGCAAGGTTATGTTTGTTAATGAACAAGGTGAAGTAGAAAGTGGAGATGAAGCTTCTGATGATGATATTGATGACGGCGAGGATGGTGTTGATGCATATGCTGAGCGTGCACCCACTATTGTCGTATCTTCACGTGTACTTAGTGTGCAACCGGTTGAGGAATCCCAGCGTTGCAACTTGTTCCAAACAAAAGCTCTAGTTGGACCAAACAAAGCTTGCAAGGTAATTATTGATGGAGGTAGCTGCAGAAATCTTGCAAGTAAGGAACTATGTGCCAAACTGAATTTGACATATTTACCTCATCCCAAGCCATACTACATACAATGGTTGAGCAACAATGGTGAGATGAAGGTAAATCATATGGTGCAACACAATGGCCGAGCCAATACATATCACTTGGAATTCAAAGGAAAGAAGATTACTATGCAGCCAATGACACCACAAGAAATTGTGAATGATTCTCGCCAGAAGATAGAGGTAAACTGGAAGCAAGATACTACCACTCGGCGAGACTGTGCAACAGCTGTTCCTGATGTAATTGAGCCTAAATTGAGTGATATAATGAAAAGTGAGAGAGTGCCTGGTTTATTGATACTAGCCACCAAGGAGGATATGAGAGTGTTTCGTGAGGATCCTACAGCCATGCCACTTGTGCTCATCTATAAGGGCGAGGTATTGGTTTCTAACGACATGACCCCTATTTCTCTTGGTGTCTCTTCTGTTTTGCAGGATTTTGGGGATGTGTTTCCAGAAGACGTACCCGCAGGTTTGCCCCCATTGCGTGGAATAGAACATCAAGTGGACTTAATTCCTGGCGCCACACTTCCCATCCGTGCACCTTATAGGACTAATCCCGAAGAAACTAAGGAAATTCAGAAGCAAGTACAAACGTTGCTGGATAAAGGGTACATTCGTGTCTCTCTTAGCCCTTGTGTTGTTCCTGTTATTTTAGTTCCTAAGAAAGATGGTACTTGGCGCATGTGTGTTGATTGTAGAGCGATTAATAACATCACTATTCGATATCGTCATCCTATTCCACGCTTAGAGGATATGCTCGATGAATTGAGTGGTGCTGCTGTTTTCTCTAAAATTGACTTGCGTAGTGGTTATCATCAAATTGTTTCTGACCGTGATGTGAAGTTCATGAGCTACTTTTGGAAGACCTTATGGGGAAAGCTAGGAACGAAGTTGATGTTCAGTACTACATGTCATCCACAAACAGATGGTCAATCGGAGGTGGTGAATCGAACATTGTCACAGCTACTAAGGACCATGATTAAAAAGAATCTGCAGGAGTGGGAAGAGTGTTTGCCACATGTTGAGTTTGCTTACAACAGGGCTGTGCATTCAACTACTCAGCTTTGTCCTTTTGAGGTGGTGTATGGTTTCAAGCCATTGACGCCACTTGATATGTTGCCTCTGCCATTACATGAGAGAGTTGATATGGAGGCATGAAAACGTGCTGATTATGTGAAGAAAATACATGAGAAGACTCGAGAGGCTATTGAGAAGAAAGGCAAGAACATTGCTGCTGCAAGGAATCAAGCAAGGAAAGAAGTGTCGTTCGAGCCTGGAGATATGGTTTGGGTGCATCTACGCAAGGATAGGTTTCCACTACTTCGAAAGTCAAAGTTGAAGCCACGTGGTGCTGGTCCTTACAAGATGTTAGCCAAGATTAATGATAACGCCTACTCGGTTGATATACCTATTAAGGAGTTTGGTGGAGTTAGCAATAGCTTCAACGTTGCTGATTTGTCACCATATGCTGGAGAAGACCTTGGAGCGTCGAGGTCAACGCCTTTTGAAGGGGGGAGATGATGAGGACATCCCTACAATTACACCTACCCCAATGACTACTGAAGATGCTACCATTGTTGCAAGAAAGGATCAGTCCAATGAGATTAGAATTGGACCTATTACAAGAGCTCGTGCTAAGCTACTGGAACAACAGGTGAATTTACTCCTAAACAAATCTGGTACTTTGATTGATGAGAACTTTATACTGCCTAAGTCTATGCATTTATGTATGATCAGGTTCGTTGGAGAAACAAGCATGGCGTGAGGAGGAGAAGGGCTAGAAGAGAAGCCAACATGATGATCGCCCAAGGATGCGCGAGGGAGGAGCGGGAGGAAGGCACAAGAGAAGATCATAAAGACGAAGGCAAAAAGATCTGCCACGACCGGAGTGTCCGGCCAGATCCACCCGGACTGTCTGGCCTAGTCGAGAGGCGAACTGGCGTGGACAATCAGTATGCCATTTCGGACACTACACGGACACCACCCGGAAACTTCAAAGTTTCCGGCCAGACCGGACTGTCCGGCACACTTCACCCAGAGTGTCCGGCCTGACCGGACTGTCCGGCCCACTTCGACCGGAGTGTCCGCCCGCCGACCGAATCTGGTCCGAGTCGGTTTGTATCAGTTTGAGTCGTTTGCGTTTAGTTTCGGTTTCTGGTTGTTCCAGCCGCCCTTATAAGCTATGGGACGACCTCTAGATAGGTTTGAGACCACGTTAAAATATTTTGGAGTTGTTTCTTTCATAGAACCTCTGGAATTACCCTGTGTTCGAATTTACCAACTATAATTGAGTGTGATCTGTTGTTCCACTGGGAATTAGTAGATTGCATACTACCGTTCGTGGTCACGGCTGCGTGCGCAAGAGCGTGGTGTTGTGAATATCCTACAAGGTTCGAGAGCTGTTGCATTGGCATCAGGGATCAAGCGGGAGAGTTCATAGCTACAGGCTAGTTATCTATCATCCACCATCATCACCGCCATCCGCTTACTGAGAAGATCGGGCCACCCCATATCAGATGAAGAGTCTACCGGGCATGATCATCATGACGAAGGAGATGCCGGCAGGCATGATCATCATGACGAAGGAGATGCCGGTAGGCATGATCAGCATGGAGAAGGATATGGCGACGGGCATGATCATCATGAAGAAGGAGAATACGCGAACACACAGACGCTGCTAACTTCAGTCTTGTAGGACCCTCATGTTCAAGAACTGCTCCTCAAGGAGACGAGCAACGACAAAGCTGCAGCCAGAGAGAAAGCCAAGCTGGCCCAAATGGAGGTATACGGGATGACTCCATTGTATCCTGGGTGTCGCCCCGAGGATACATGTTTGAGTGTAATGCTCAAGGCTCTGGAGATGAAGGCCGAACACAAATGGACCGATGTGAGCTTCAACGCGAACATGGAATACTGGCATGACCGACTTCCTAAGGGGAACACATTGCCAACAAGTATCGAGGAGGCCAAGAAAATCATGTGCCCTCTCGACCTACCATACATTAAATACCACGCATGCATCAATGATTGTGCACTTTATCGGAACGAGTACGCGGATAGAACCACATGTCCGGTGTGTGGCCAAGGACGGTACAAGAGAGGGAACAAGAAAGTTCCTCAAAAAGTGGTATGGTACTTTCCTATCCCCCCCCCCCCCCCCCGTCTACATCGATATTTCGTAGATCCTAAGGAAGCGAAGCTCATGCAATGGCACAAGGAAAGGGAGAAACCCGAAGATGATCTAGAGAAGGGCAAGATCCTGACACACCCTTCAGACGCTAGCTAGCGGAATGCATTAGACATCGAGTTCGAAGAGTTCGAGGGCGATGCAAGGAACGTCAGGCTGGGTATGAGCACCGATGGACTCAATCCTTTTGGAAACCAGAGTAGCATGCATAGCACCTGGCCCGTGTTTGTATGGCCGTACAATCTTCCCCCATGGCTATGCACAAAGCAAAGGTATGTACACATGAGCATTCTTATTCAGGGGCCAAAACAACTAGGTATCGATATGTATCTGTATCTCGGGCTATTGAGAGAGGAGTTAGCCAGCTTGTGGAAGACGTCGGCCCATACGTGGGACACCTACACTAAAGAATATTTCCATTTGAGAGCCGCGTTGCTCACGACTGTGCAGGACTATCCTGGTTACGCATATGTATCGGCCCAGGTGAACCACGGACACAATGCATGCGTCAAGTGCATGGATGAGACACCGCATCTCCAGCTACCAAGGGATCCCGGGTCTTCGAAAACCATGTTCCAAGGTACTCGAAAGTGTCTCCACATGGATCACCCGTGGTGACCTATTCAATGGTAAGGACAAGCTCGAAAGAGCCCCACGTCTGAGGAGCAGCGAAGAAATCGAGGAGCTTTTGAATAATTGGGTAGATTGCCCTACGCCTAGAAAAAAACGACCGAGGACAAAGCCGCTGCTGGGTGTATGGAAAGAAAGATCTGTTTTCTGGGACCTGCCGTATTGGAAGGTCCTTCACACTCCCCATAGCCTCGATGTAATGCACATCATGAAGAATGTTACCGAGAGTCTGCTTGGCACTCTACTGAACATGCCAGAGAGGACCAAGGATGGGCCGAAAGCAAGAAAGGACCTTAAATTGCTTGGCATCAAGAAAGATCTTCAGTACCCCGATAGTGATGATGATGATGATGATGATGATGATCAGACGGAAGGGACTCAAGGTCACCACAAAAGAGTTAAGAAGAATGAGGTGGTGCTTCGCGCTACCTGCTTCACTCTGAGTCTGGAGGAGCTCGAGCAGTTTTTCAGGTGCCTCTTAGGAGTGAAAGTTCCTCACGGTTACTCAAGAAAGATAAGCAGATATCTGGATGTGGCGAAGAAGAGGTTCAGCGATATGAAGTCTCACGACTGTCACGTGCTGATGACGCAGATACTCCCTGTTGCGATCCGTGGGATAATGGATGAGCATGTCCGTGAGACGTTGTTTGGCCTCTGTAACTTTTTTGACATCATATCTAGGAAGTCGATCAGTGTGAAGCATCTCGATAGGCTACAGGAAGAGATCGTGATGATACTATGCGATCTTGAGATTTACTTCCCGCCCGCATTCTTCGACATCATGGTGCATCTGCTTGTACATGTCCTGGACGACATCATCCAACTCGGGCCGACATTCCTGCACAACATGATGCCGTTTGAAAGGCTAAACGGTGTCATCAAAGGATTCGTTCGCAACAGGTGTCGTCCAGATGGAAGCATAGCCAAGGGCTTTCTGATCTACGAGTGCATATCCTTCTGCCAGAATTATCTAACCACCGAGAACGAGGATGTTGGAATACCCACAAAGAAGCACCTCGGCAGGCTCAGTGGATATGGTCACCGTGAGGGCTACCACTCACTGCATGTCGGCATTGATGGTCGACGCACTGATTTTGAAAGGGCACACCGAGTCGCGCTACAACACATTGAAGTGGTCGGCCCTTGGGTCGAAGAGCACAGAAGCTTAATCGAGCAGGAGTACGTCGACCAGGGTCGGCCGAGGAAGAAGGGAGACGTAACCAGAGAGCACAACTCTAGCTTCACGGGTTGGTTCAAGAAAAGGCAACTAGACAATCCCCCACAGACGCCTTCTACGGAAGATCAAAAACTCATATTCTCCTTGTTGCAGGGCCCAGGGCACAACCTAAGGACCTATCAGTCATACGACATAAACGGTTACAGATTCTACACTGAGGAAAAGGACAGGAATAGCGAATATCAAAACTTAGGAGTAACTATGTTATCCTTTGCTGATGACGAGACTACTGTGATGGAAAGATTCTACAGAAGGATCGAGGAGATATGGGATCTCGACTACTATGGAGAGATCGTACCGATGTTCCGTGTTAGATGGGCCAAGAACGTGGAAAAAGAAGGCCAGTATTTGACCACAATGGTTATACCAGATGCCAAATTGACGAAGAACGCCTCCGCAAAAAATGAGCCTTGGGTACTCGCTAGCCAAGTTGATCAATGCTTTTTTATTACCAACCCGTCAAAGCCCAACCGTGTTGTAGTTAGGAGGGGCAAGAGGAGCATCATTGGAATGGAAGGAGCCGCCAACGAGCAAAACTTCGACAAAAACGGCGACCCGAAGATTGAAGAGGAATTCGACAAGTACTTCGACATGCCTACTACTACTAAAGTAAGAAGGAAGACCACACTGCCTACTAAAGGTTGTCCATTCACAAGAAGAAATCTCAAAGTGCACGGGCTAAAGTATTCAACCGCGACGAAAAAGGGCAAGAAGATTGTGAAGAGACACTAGCAATTGTGTGACTTTTTGGTGTATTAATTCGTGTGGGTATAATGTGATATTAGTGTGGGTATTAGTTAGAGACTAAAACGTATAATGTGATATTCGTGTGGGTATACAAATTCACATTTGTGTGTGACAAGCAAACACACACATATATATATATATGTTTGAATAAATATGCATATGTGTTCTTGCTTTTTTTGAATAAATATGCATATATGTATATGTTCTTGCTTTTTTAAAATAAATATGCATATGTGAATAAATATGCATATATGTATATGTTCTTGCTTTTTTGAATAAATATGCATATGTATGTAATTAAAAATATTTTTTTAAAAAGAATAAAATGTGTGAGACAGCCAGGATTCGAACCTGGCTGCCCCAGGTGAGAGCAAGCGAGCAAGACCACTAGGACAAGTATCGGATCTTGTCATACAAAGACGCCACTCTTTTTTGTACTATGTCCAAAAGTTCTGTGGCGCATTCCCACAGAATGCGCCACAGAAGTTGGAACTTCTGTGGCGCATTCTGTGGGAATGCACCACAAGAACTTTGGCACTTAGCCAAATAGACGGTTCGGCCTCTCCCCGTAATCCCACCTTTCTCTCTCGATCCAACACTTAGCCAAAATCTCCCCCTAATCGAGCAACCTCTCTGTCGTCGCCCGCGCGCAAACCCTAGCGCATCCCTCGTCGCCGGAGCCCTAGCCACCGCTGCACCGGAGCCCTAGCAGCCCATGGAGGAGGAGCCACCCGACGAACCCGTGGAGGAGGAGCCGCCGGAGGAGGAGCTGCCCTACAGCCCTATAGCCCGTGGAGGAGGAGTCACCGCGCCGGAGCCCGCCACCCTCGTCGTTGTCGAGCACCACAGCAGCAGCGCGCACGGTTCGTCCCCCAACCCTCCCACCCTCCTCTGAACCCTAGTTGCTTATTTTCTTGGTCCTATATAAAGAACTGCCATGCAGCCTTTTGAGATCAAGCTACCTTGCCTCCTGGGCAAGATCCCTCTCAACCTCTCCCAGAAACACTAGTACATAACATCTGACACCACTATTATGTTCTCCTTTTTTATATAAGTAGTTGCATACTCGGTTTCATAAATTGAATACAGAAATAGTTGTATTTCTTCAAGGGGCAGTCAAACGAAATTGATCATAGGTAGAACCAAATAGGAAGCATCAGAGGAGAAAATCATTGGCAGGAAATAAATAATTATACAAGCTATATATACCTGTGGACAGTATGCTTCCCATGCAAATATGCAAGACCATAGAGAATTTGACCAGTATGAAACCACTGCAAATGAGTAATCTGGTAATTTTTCATGTGCATGTACACACCATGTCCCTATCAGTTGTAACAATAGCAACTCTAAGCACCATATAAGCTATGACTTCCCAATTTTTGGGTGTGACATTGATCTCTCACCTTTTTTTGGCAATGGTTTGTCACTGATTCTGGCATCTTAGGTATCCGTCGCTGATTAGGATGTGAAACTTTTTTCTTATCTGGTACTCATCTATTGCAATGGTTGTAATTATTTTTAGTAGCTTTGGATCATCCTTTATGCATGTAATCATGTTTTGTTTATGAGATATGTGCACTAGATGCTAAAGTTTGATGGAATTCTTGGATATTCAGTGAAGGCTAATCTTTTGCATGTGCCAAGTTGAATGCTAATCAATGAACTAGCTAGGCCTGGTAGTGACTGATTATTAACGAGTGGTAGATTGAGTAACAAGGATGCAAGCATGGAACAAATTAAACGATCTGGTTGATTTATATTTTAGTGGTAGTGGAATTGATTTGGTCTTGGGCGTTTGTTGCCATAGCTATGTAAGTTTTCGGGTATTTTAGTGGTAGTGGTATTGTAAATCATCCACCTGCATTTATAAGAAAAGTAAGAATAATGCAAACTTAGGTACCTAATAAAGGAATCACTTCCAAAAGAACAATGGTGATGTTTGTCACACTACCTTTATATAACCAACTCTGTTTTGGTCAAAGTACCTAAAAGCCTAGAGACAGGGAAAACAAGATCATGTGTTAGCAGTCAACTAGGAATATGATGCATGTAAAAGACAGAATTTTAAGGCAACTCATTTAATCCACTCTGGTTCCTGTGGTTTAGTTATTTAACTATTGTGAGCTCCTGATCTTGGTTCATGTGGTTCAGTTATTTAACTATTGTGAGCTCCTGAGCTTGGTTCCTGTGATCCACTCTGCCTGAGCTTGGTTTGATCCATTAATAATGTTTTATTGATAGCTTGTCCCAGGTTTTAGAACATGTCCCAGGTTTTAAATGAATATGTCCCAGGTTTTAACTGAATATGTCACAGTAGAACATGTCCCAGGTTTTAACTGAATATGTCCTAGGTTTTAACTAAATATGTTACAGTAGAACATGTCCCAGGTTTTAACTGAATGCTCTTATAATTGTTTCATAGTTTAGCTTTTTTATTTACATGTAAATTTGTTTTGCCTCTGGATGTATACAAGTTATTGGAACTTGTATACCTAAAAATGTTGGGCCTCTGGATGTATACCTGAAATGGCCTTTTCTCTCCGTTTGGCTGTTGATGATACCCTATATAGTGCAATTTTTTACTTTGTGTGTTTGGCTAGTGAAGGCATCTTGTGGTATAAATATTATGGGTCCATGATCTGGACTAGATCTACTTTTATTACAGGTTGAGGTAAGTTTCTGGTTCTTCTTTGTGTCCTGGCCATCAAGTTGATGACCCTTATTTGGACTATGGTGATGATGTACATGTGGTTCTATTATTTCTATTTACAAAATATGGTGTTGTCTGATTCAATGGGGCTGGATGGGGGCTGTGAATGGGGCTGGATGGGGCTGTGAATGGGGCTGTTTTCTTGTGTGTGAATGTTGTAGGGATTTCATTTGAGTTGCCCATTTCTCCCGAAGTGTCGATTCACTTCCGTTTCGGTTGAGAAATGGGCACTCCTAGGTCAAAAAATTAGCAAAGGTCATGCCAAATTTTTCGGCAGAGATTTGTGCTAACTTTGCCTCTTTTTAATAGAGTAGTGCAAACATGTCGGGCAACAACGAGGCCGGCCCTTCTAAGCACATGATCAGCATCGAAGAACAAGCTAGACAGGCCAACCAGTCATTCTGGCAGGGGTCCCAACAGGAGGAGGAGGAGGCGATGAGGATGACACCACCACCGGAGGAGGAGGCGACCGTCGCTAGAGCTGCTGGGGCCAATGAGGGAGGAGATCCTGATTACGAGGGGGACAAAGATGACTATGATGGAACTAGTGAAGGCGGCGGCGAAGAGGATGACACCACCGATGGCGGCGAGCGCATGGATGGCGGTAGCGGCAACCCGGCTGCTTCTCAGAAGAAGAAGAAGAAGGAACAGAAGGAGCGGAAGGTGCCAGTGCTCGCCACCGTCTGTGATGAGTTCACTGAGGTCACAAAAAGTGGCCTACCCATTGCGCCAGAGGCGATTGCTAAAGGGTACGGCCTGCAACTCGGGTGCATCGTCCGGGAAAGCATGTCGATCAACACGAAGTACATCAGACATGCTGACAATGCAGCTTTGGTTGATAACCTCCTTAAGAAGCTTCACAAGCGATACAGATTCCCAGAGCAGTTTAGAAACCTCGAGAGAAAGAACCCGGTGAACAAACTAGCCCTCACGAAGATGAGAAACACCTTGAGCAGCTGGAAAACCCGGGTGAAGACTAGCATTAACAAAGGTGAAAGCTGGGAGGTTATTAGTAAGAAAAATCCGATGCTCGACAAAGAGGAGTTTAAGATATTCAAGGCGGATATAGCTACCGCTGACGCTATAAAATGGACTAAATGGGGAAGGAGTATGCGGGGACAGAACATAGGTAACCACCACCTTGGAAGCGGCGGTTACAGGGGGAAACATGCCATTTGGGACAAGGAGGACGCCGAGCTTGAACGCCTTGGTAAAGACAACCCTTGGCTTAAAATCATGGACTTGCAGCTTAGGCAATTTGTTCGGGCCCGCTACGACCTGGACAAGGAAACAGGGGAGTTCATCACCGATGATCTGGATGTGAAGGACTTCGAGAAGAAGCTGGTAAGGAATTTACCGCCGATCTCAAGTCTATTGCATTCTAATTAAAATAATGAAGCCAAGAATCTAAATGGGTTCACCTTTCCTTGTCTCTACAGGAGGATGAACTGAACGCTACTGCCACAGAGTCGTCCTAGGATTTGACGGAGCCGTGGGACATGGTTTTCAACAGGGCGACCAATGCTTACAAGAAGAGGGACAAGGGGTTGCTGCCGTCCTCAGCTGGTCGTGTGTCCGGCTTCGGTACGAGCATGAAGTTCAAGGAGTACTACAAAGAGGACGCCAAGAAAAGAAGAGAGAGGAAGAACCAGTTGGCGGCTAAGGATAAAGCCGTTGTTGAAGAGCTGAAGATGAAGGTGCAGACACTGGAGGAGAAGGCGGTGGACGAGAAAACGGTGGACAAGTTAGTGGAAGAGAAGCTCCGCTCGATGATCCCCCCTGAGTTTTTCGAGGGGCTTACTGCTTGGAATGCGAGAGGTAGACAGGGGCCGATACATCTGCCCAGCTTAAGCGGCAGCAACTCGGGCATCAATGTTACCGTGTCTCCGGACCTGGTGACCCCGCCGGCCATCAATGTCGGGACACAGCCGCTCGTTTTGGTCACACTGACGCCCCCTCCCGCCAAAGATACCAATAAGGCGTAGCCGACGACGGTGGTGCTTCGTGAGGCACCCGAGCGGGAGATTGCAGATGATGATAGGCCGGCCGCCGGCATTGACCGCGTCTCTACATTAGCCCAGATCCACGCCATCACTAAGGTAACTATTAGTTAGTGCACGTCATCTCCTTTATGCCTTTGATGCATGACTGTTGCCATCTCATGACGCCCAACAACATGTTTTGCCTCAGGACACTTCTTGCGTACTCCTACTTAAAGATGTCGGCGGTGAGTTGAAGGATGTTGCCAAGGGCACTCTCATACAACCGGCGAGCCGCACGATGCACAACAATCCAATGGATGATGACGTGATGAGGGTCAGGTAGGCTCGGGTGTTGCGAGGGTGCGACGACATGGACCCCCATTTCAACCTCAGGGAGCCGACGAACATAAGACCCTTGGAGAATGCTACAACTGGCCCTTGACATTGCCGAAGACCCAGATTCGTCTTGCAGGGGGAGCACCGGCGCCACCTCTCGACCGATCGCCCGGCCACCACCTCGGAAGCCAGTAGCCGCCGTCGTCGCCACCACCAGCCGTCACCAGCAACTCTTGGTAGCGTGTGCACCGCCACATGGCAAAGACGTTGTGCCGCAACCGCCGTCGCCCCCGCTACCACCACCACATGATGGCACCCATGAATATGATGATGAATTGGTCAACGTTGACGACTTCATCAACACCGGCGCTGCCAAAGGATTGTATATGCCTTCTGTGGATGAAGAACCCTTCACAGCTCGCGATGACCATCAAGCTGGTCGGCCCAATACATGCACGCAGCGCCTGGTCTTCCATGGTCTTTCTCAAGAGACGCCTCCGGTCGCCGATCCACCACAAGAGAAACCGGGATTGGTTTTTAGCCCGAACACACTCCAAAAGGCGGCTGATGAGTAGATGGCAGTGGCTGACACTATTGTGAAGAAGAAGCACTACGGGAAGAGAGGTAATAATAATAAGAAGAAGGGTGCGAGCCAGCCTCTTCCGAAGAGGATCCGGGGTCAGGACGCCATCGTCGTACCATCCACACAATATGGCTTGCCCCGAGTGCATGTAGCTGGTGATCCGATATTGACTCTGGATATGATCCACATTGCGGTTGGAGCCATGTTAACTTTGCACGAGGGTGTCAAGACACTAGAGGGCCTCCTTCTTAAAGACGAAGATCCAAATTATCCGGTTTTCACGGCCAAGGTGCCATTGGACGTGGGTTTCGTTGATGAACCCCCCGCGGATATATTCTTCATAGCATTCAAGGACATATTCAAGCTATTTCTCACGAAACGGCTGGACTATAACTTGGTCCACCTATGCGCGCTCAATCTGGCGATCAAGATCAAGAGAGAGTACCCCGGAAATCACGATAGTGGATCCCTACTACATGCGGGACAGCCAGTTGGTCGAAGGATCAGAGACACGGACCAAGGCGACGGCGTACCTCAAGAAGTTCATGGTGGACAACAAGAGGAAGGGCACACTTATTTTGCCTTTCTTTCCTGAGTAAGTACACACACTCGCTCATCGCCACCGTAACTCATGCCTTTCTTATAGATTTCTTCCTTTGCTCTTTTTCCAACATTCCATTCCAATCGTGTTGCGCAGAGACAAATATTGCACACTCATCATCCTTGCCCCGAGGTATTCGCTAGCCACGTATTTCGACTCGGGGAGTTTGACAAAGAAGAAAGACTACACCAAAATAAGGGGTGTTCTCAATGAGGCTCTCGAGGGCTACACCAAGAAGGGATGCACCTTCGTAGATAAGGGGGAATGTATCAAGGATGGAAAACACGTGTTCAAGCACGTGCTCGAGTTCCCCTGCGTCAAGCAGTCGACTACTGGTGCCAAGGAGGCCTTCTACGTCCTCCATCACCTTAAAGGCTATGTTCGGGATTGCCAGAAGCTAAAGCTACCATCTAGTCTCCGAGGATGGGCCGAAACTTTGGCGCGAATCGATGATCTTAGAGAAGACTTCCATCGCATTCAGATGAAGTTGTCACAAATCATCATTGAAGATGTCAACAGAAGGGGGGTGCCCTACAAAATCCAGAGGGTTGAGTAAGAGGGAGATCGAAGAACGGCTCCATAAGCAGGGTGACACAAGGACGTGGATGACGAAAGAGGGCTATCTACCGTTCTCGAAGCCGAGCGAGAAGAGGAAGTCTTCATGATCGATGTGTGCCTCTAGCATGATCCAGTGTGTGTATATTCTTGATGGACGCCTGTTGTATTAGTGTGTGTGTCATAAACTTTACTATCTCGTGGTCGAAATGGTCATTGTTGTTAGACTTAAACTACCTTGTGGTCGTGTTGTCATTGAACTTATTGCTTCTATGATGATCTATCTTTTAGGTTTATGGATCCTTTGTTTTATATTCTGTGAACACATATATATATGTATGTGAACCCTTTATTAATTCTTTTCGTTGTATTTTTACTAATATGCCTTGTCGTCTATAGATATGGCGACGAGGTGGTATGTGGTGTACATGGGTAGGGTTCCAGGAGTCTACGAGGAGTGGGGGGATTGTCACAAACAAGTGAACAAGTTCAGCGGCAACATCTACAAAGGACACATGAATAGAGAGGAGGCGGTAGCCAAGTGGAGGAACCACTTGTGGAAGAAGAACCGGATGAAGATATTGGTCGGGCTAATGCTCTTGCTCACCATTATCATAGCTGTATTCTATTTGATCCTAGTGTAGGCGGCGGTGGCCACTTCATATTTGTAATGTGAGATGATATGAACTTTGTATTCGGCACTTCTGTAAAAATTCGGCACTTGACACTATATATGTATCTCGATCGGGCTCTAAGTGTTTATATTATATATATGTCGGCTTTCATGCATCTACTACTTGTACAATGTACTTTATACTCATCTGGATAAATACTGTATAAATCATGTATAAATACCTGATTATACACCAGGAACGTATTTTACTTCGAATACGTGTTACACAATCAGTGGCGCATATAATTATATAGTCAGTGGCGCATGGGCTTTCTATGGCACATATATGTAAATGCGCCACATAAGTTCTTCCTATGGCACATATGAAGAAATGCACCACAGAAGTCTGGGACTTCTGTGGCGCATATCCATATGCGCCACAGGAAGTAGTTATCAGTGGCGAGGTAACAGTGGCGACTAGGATATGCGCCACAGAAGTCCCATTTCCATGCGCCACAGATAGGCTGTTTCCTAGTAGTGTTAACTTAGTGGCTAGTGCTAAGAATAAAACTTGATCACTTTAGATGGGAGCACTTGGTGAAAATGATTATGAAAACCTTGGAATGATGAGTCATTCTATTGAAATGTTTTGACATGTGTTGAGAAACACAAATGGATTTGATGATGAAAATGTTGAGGCATGAGCCTTAGCCCTTTATAAAAACTGATGGTTGGGTTCGGATGCGATACCATTCCAATTTTTCCGTATAACCACAATACATGAATTGGGTAAGGCTTAGCCGGAAGTTTATATGCATTAGTATGGGTTCCATCGCGGGAGAGGTTTGAGCTGAGGCTACCTCTTGATGATGTCCACCTATGTAGTACCCAGGATGGCAGATGGCCATGGCTGGGAGGCCAAGCTCATAGGGGAGCTGCTTATACTAGAGTGTGTAAAGGAAAGGTTATGATTGATTATCCGCATACTAAGTATGATGATTCAGGGTTATCCCTGACGGATGTATCGAATTTTGTGGTGAAAGTGCACCTCTATAGAGTGTCAAACTATTCGAATAGCCGCGTCCCCGGTCATGGATAGTTGGAGTGGCCATATTGTTCCGTCGTCAGATGTTTTCAAAATGACTTGTGAAGTGAACTATGATTTTGACTTGACCACAACAGGGTTGTGAATATGAAAACTAGGTTCCCAACTTAAAGTGATTTAGAACTTTTACTTAGTTTTCTTTACTTCTGAACTTAGTTTAGATAAATTAGGCTTTTTGCAAATAAACCTAGAACTTAGGATTCCTACTAGAACTACCTTACTTGTTACTGATAGTTTGCGAGTACTTTAAGAGTAATCATGGCTTTGTCCCTAGCTATTCCCATGGCCAGACTATGAGGAGGACTATCAGGAAGATGGACAACAGGACGGCTATGACAACTGGGATCATCTGCCATCATCAGCATTGCATGTGACCCTGAAGATGGAGCCCACTGCTACGCTTATTATTCTGCTGCTTGTTTGTATTAAGACTGGATCATGAGATCCTTTATTTGTGTAAGACCTTATTATGGTTTGTAATGGATGATGTACTGTGGTATCCAATCTATTATGTCTCACAAAAATGGTAATCTGGGATTAAAAATCTGGGTGTTGACAACAGGTTCGGGTCTTGACAGATGGTATCAAAGCACTGTGTTGCCTATAGGTTCGTAACCCTTGGATTTGGACAAAACCCCTTAGAAAATAGGAGTTACATTTGTTCTAAGTTATTTACAAACAATCTTGTAAACTCTATCCTTAGTATTCTGCTTGTTTCTACATCTCTGCCTTTTTCAACTTGATCACAAAGGACTTCAAGATCATCACCGCAAAGGACTTCAACTTCATCTCAAAGGACCTTCAACTTCATCATCGCAAAGGGCTTCAACTTCATCATCACTAAGGAGTTCATCTTCAACATTTCCAAGGACTTCAACTTTAACATCACAAAGGACTTTAGCTTCAGCATCACAAAGGACTTCATGTTCATTTTCACTAAGGACTTTGGCTTCATCATCACTATGGACTTCAAATTCGACATCACTAAGGACTTCAAGACCACCTTCTTGGAATTGGACTTCTCAACATCGTCAACATGCTGGATCTATATATATCCATCACCAACAGAAGCCATGGGAAGAAGTTTTAGAAGGAATATTTGTCCTTCAAATAGTTCTAGTACTTAGGGATTTTATTCAGTATATTGTTGATGGTAGGAGCAACCAACTACTTAGGAAATGATGAGCTACACGCCCAACTCAAGGATAAGTACAAGGAATTCCAGGATCAAGAAGAGAAGTTCAACCTCAATAAATAAGGACAAGAAGGGAAGTTCAAGATGAGAGAGAAATTAGGAATGATCTTAGGATGAGAAACTTAACTATTATGGTTTTACTATGTTATATTTTCTTTTGTTTCTAGTGGAACTATCTTGATTCATTTGGCTAGCATCAACAACTACATCAAGGAAGACGACCATAAGACAAATGTACATTGGATGTTCACCAACTCAGAACCTCATATGTCATTCTTCGACTCTACGAGAAGTGCTGCATGGAGGGATATTCAAGAACTTGGAGAAAGACTTAGGCATAGACTGCACAACACTTGGAAGGACTTCAAGGAAGAGAAAAAGAATACTCAAGACCTGGAAACTAAGGCAACCCAACTTAGGAGAAACATTATAGACATTGACTTAGAGCTATGTGACCAAGAGGCCATAATTTCTTCTAAGGACGCCTTGATCTCATTCCTGATATAGTAACTATGGAGTAGTATGAATAATCTCGAGTGAAACACTATAGTTGGACCACCACACTAGTTGTCTTGTTTAAATAATCGACTTCGTGATCATTTATTGATCGTACCAACATATATGGTATGGCAATAATATTTTGTTTTGCTAAGTGATGTTTGAACTTCGTTGTTGAACGTATGATTGATATTGCTTGCATATTGCTTTGTGTGATTTTTTGTGTATGAATATAATTCTTTCCCTAGGAATCTTTTGTTCATTCTAATCCTAATCCCAATATAGCACAAGTAGATGACTTATCCAAGGGACCACAACTCTGACATTAATGATAGTGACAACAACCCGGAGATGCACATGACAATGCGACTGCTAGCAGCAAAAACAAAGTTGAATCAAATGACAACCCAGTTTTTAGCCAACAGCCACAATAACATTGAGTTAGACCCAGAAATGCTAAAGTTCTTGGGAGCCCAATCCCAATTGTTGCAAAGCATGACCAATCAGGTGGTTAACATGAGCAACAACCCTTTTAGAATGACTATAACAACAATAACACTAAGGATGATCTTATGGCAAGACCATGAACCTACAAAATATATGGAGAGATAGGACATACTTATAAAGAGAATTGTGATGGAAGCCATAGAGATGAATAATGCCCCACATCTCAAGTAACATCTTTCCTATGTGAAGGAACTTATCATGTTCCTATCCAATGCTAGCCAAGGATGGAATACATCAAGCATTCAGGAAGACCCATGAAGATCCAAGATCCAGGATCAAGATCGAAGCAATAGTCGAACCTCAATATGCAATCTATTTAAATTTTTTTAAGGGTGGTAGTACCCTAGTTGTCCTGAAAACCAGCATATTCCTTCTAGCCTTCTCGAATCTCGGGACGAGATTCCTTTTTAGGGTGGTAGCCTGTCACATCCCAAAATTTTCCGAATTTTGAAATATGAAAAATCAAACAAACAAGGAAATAAAGGATGAAATTTAGGGGGAAAAGAAACTTTTTGTTCCTCTATTGGAACCTTACTTAAACAAACAGAATTTTGAATGAGGAAGTTACAAATAAATTATCCAAAGATAAAATGCAATCATCCATGACATGTATCTTGTCAACCTCTGAAGAAAAAGGATAGACCCGAAACCTAAACACTAATAAGAGAAATCACCATCAAGTTCAAAACAAGACTATGGCTATGTTCCATATAAAAATTTGGCAACGTAATACCTAAATAATCTATAATGATAAACAACAATGTTACAAAACCATAGGATTTGGTTTCACGCTATTTGGAGACATGTATAAAAATATATGAATTATTTGATAAAAAGAAAAAAATGGAAAAATATTACAAAGCAAATTTAAGCCATAACTAAATACATATTTTAAAAGAACTAAAGTATTCTTAAAAATTATATAATGATAAATAATTATTGAATAACTCTATATAATTTGGTTTGAACATTTTTTGAGCTCTAAGTCAAAAGATATGAATTAATTGAGAATAGAATTAAGAAAATACAATATTAGCTATTAAAGCCAAAGTGAATAAATTTGATTAGTAAATTTTGAGATGGAAAGTAAATGTGTTCTATAATGTCCTAAAAACATAATTTGATTTTTACAAAATTCTATAAATTTGTTTGATTCAATTTGGATCACTAAATTAAAAGTTATTGAAGAAATCGGAAAAGGAAAAAAGACAAATTAAAAAAATAAAGAGCCGACCCAGCCCAACTGCGGCCACCTGAGAGCAGTCCAACCCGCCCTCATCCCACTGTTTTTTTTTCTCCCTTTACTTTTGATTTCGGCCACACTTCCCTAGCCCATCTCAGTCGATCGAGCGAGCCACTCCTCTTCTTCCTCGTGTTCACGTACAGAACATGGAACATTACAGCCATGGCTACTGCAACCACTCCCTCTTCGTCTCCTCATCAATTGGGCAACCGTTTCCTTTCGAATTTAATACGAAATATGTTCAGGATTCCGTGGTGGTTCCGTTCAGGGTATTAGTTTCCCGTTTTGTTGTGTTAATTTCCCAAACCGAAGCGGTGCTCCGAATGCCACCCGTGGGCATACATCACTCGATCTCCCTCCCTAGAGCATATCAAGATGAACCGAGAGAAGCAGAGCGTACCTCTATTCCTACTCCTTCACTTTCATTCCTAAACTTTATCGAGAGTATGTCTCTACAATCCATACCATTGGTGCCAAGATTAGCCAAAAACCGGAGTTCATCATCAGATCTTCTCGTCCAAGGTGAGAAACTTGTCAATTTCTCGAACCTGAATACTCTCCTCATTGTTGCCTACCTCCAGGACATGATGGTCATCTTCTTGTTGTAGTTCGTCGTGCCGCCCGACATCGCACATTGCTCCAGCCAAGGATTTCTGCCTCTCTTGGACCGTACCGATGACTCCATTGTCTCTATCATATTCTCCTCGATGTTCTCTATGCCGTACATGTCTCCCACGACTCCTAAAGCATCCCCATCGACGGGAACGTCTATGCCGAGCCCGTGCCCGCTATATCGGCGACATCTCCGGTGAGACTTCCTAGTCTGTCCAATCTTCATCTAACGGTCAAAATCAGATCACTTACCGAAGGGGTACCGGCCTACCAGATTTTGCCATGTGGCGTAGCTTATTCTATTTTCAGAATTATAGACAGAAAATCATAGAAACTTTTAAAAATCATATCTTTAGTTCTGTTCATCCAAATTTAGCAAATAATATATCTATGGATTCACAAAAATGAGTAGAACATAGTAGAGCAACAATTCCGTACTTTTGTGACGGTTAAAATCACGTTTTATACAGAACCATTTGTGGAGTATTTTGAGTCTAAAAATTGTTGTGTAAATTATTTTTGAGTGAATCCTTTTGCAAAGGGTCGTATATTTAATCCTCTGTACTGTAGGATCTTAATCAAATTTTATTTTAGTACATAGGATTTGTGTAGCATCTGTTAGTCAAGTGTGGATTATTTTAGTGTTATAAAATGTTTTAAATAATCTCTTTGCACTAAAATTATTACAATTAGCATCCCACTTATATAAAGGACCAGTAGGCGTTTGTAGTGTTCAGAACCTTGTTGTAACAATAAAATATCTTGTTGTATGCTTGCATGCATTTCGTTGTATTCATGTGTTGTTTTTTGATGCTAGTTTTGAGAGTGTTTTTTTTGCTTGATTGTATTGTTGTAGACTTTGAGGAGTGTAATCTTTGAAAGATCAAGAAGAGTACCTAAATATTTTACTATCAAGGCAAGTGACACTATCATCAAGCCCTACTGTTTTCATTATACTTAGTGGATTTTTGTAGTATATGCATGATAGACTATATTATTATGCTATGCTATATCTCCTATGTAGAATAGGGAATGGTAGTTTCTACTTAGTAGGTGAAACATCGTAGGATTAGAAATTCTTAGCCCTGCTATAGTTTTCGGGGTGGAATATCATATTATGATTATATGGAGTATTGGAAAATATAGGCTTTCTATAATAAAACAAGTACTTAATGAAACACCTGGGTGGAAATGGGACTTGCTTGGATTATGTTGAGTGGTTACTCAGGGGCCATATCTATGGTCGGCTGGTGTATCGCACGGCCACCCAGGAACAAAGAGATTGGAGACGTTCTTGTCGTGAAGCTTCCAGTGCAGCCACATGGCATATGGGCTCTGCCTTGACCGACTAAGTTGCGAGAACTCAGCCAGACGGACAGAGGGTGGTAGTGATGATAGGATGGAACGCATCTGTGGTGGTCTGAGGGATTTCTTATGAAAAGTCTCGTCTCGATGCATGTCGAGTCTTGTGGGGAAAGTGCACCACCTCTCGAGAGGGTAAAACTAAGTACTTAGCCATGTCCCCAGTTATGGACAATTTCTGAGCATCAAGACATTGAAGAAGTTCAAGAATCTCATCATTCTAATTTCCTAAGTTAAAATTTGATGGGTGAACAAGGGTTGTTGGTTCATTGATTTCTATCAATGGAACCTAGGTTCACAGATTTCTATTAGTGGTACCACTATGTTGTGATTGGAAATATTACCTGGAGGGTATCCAGTGTAACTTAGTTGATAATAAGTGTTGCAAACTATTTGTAAAAAGATAGGGAAAAACATTCTTGCTGCAAACTAGCCAAAGCTCTACCTGGCCAGATATTCATGTAGTAATAGGTTCCACTTTATATCCACATACTAGTGACACTTGCCAATACAATTCAAAATGTATTGACCCTTTGTGGCTGTAACTTATCATGTTGCAAGATTACTTGATGATAGTGAAGTTTGATGAGTAGGGATTGCGGGTCTGCACCCAACATGTTTGCCTGTGGCACATGAAGATGAAGCACTCCATGCTTTATAGTTATATCTGCTGCTTTGTAATAAGATAGCCATATGAGCTATGTAAGTTGTAATGAACTGTTTTATTCCTGGATATGCGATGCAATATGACCTTTGTTTCTTGATATTACATCTTAAACTGTGGGTGCTAGCTATTCGATCCAGGGACTAGCACTATAAACACAGGGATATGTACCTTAACGGGTTCGTGTCTTGGCGGAGGCTGGTTTGACACGACCTTTACCTTGCTTTCGCCGAGACCATGAGTCACGCCCTAAGGAGGGTTCTGTCGTAATGGGTCAAATCCCGAAGCCGGTCCCTAGAGATGTGAGTTAGGGTTGGTTTACCAGGGGCTCCATCCACCCCAAGCAACCCCGGCCATGCTTACCTACCTGTTATGATGCACCTTCACCCGCCAAATCTTTCAAAACGTTTTCTATGCATATGTCGAATGGAACGCCCGAACTATGTGACTCATGGAATCTACTAGGCAAGTTAGTTACTCGTGAGGTTTTCTAGGCCCCGTGTGGTTGTACGCTCGTCTTGGTTCAAGAGTCTAGAACTCGGGTCCTAGTGGTGGCGAGCATGGGACTACAAAAACCGCATCCCACTATGGCCTCCCATACAAGCCTTAGCTTGTTTAACCTTAACCACTGATCTTACCTCAGTAGTATACCTCGTTCTCCTGTCATAATAGATTCTCTCCATCTGATACATTATCTGGATGAACCAGCACTGATAGCTAAGCAGGGCTAAGCAAGACACAGATATAAGCTCTAGCAGCACATACAAGCCAAACCTAGTTATGCTAGGAGTAGTGGATCAGGTAATATAAGGTCAAAGGAGTAATGCAACAGATAGGATACTCTATCTATCGATAAAAGCCCATAGTAGAATCGTATGCATCATGGCAAGAATGAAATAGTTTCGAAACCATAGGATTATATCATGGTAGGGCTATGCTTGCCTTTGCCTGTTGATACCGAGATATAGATCTTCGGAAGCCTTGTACTTGACTTGATTACAGTTGGTCAAGTATTGTTCGTCGATCTTCGATGGTGTTGATCTCGGTCTTCGATCTCAATCTTGATATCGTATTCTACCGGAAAGAAGCAAACACCGGAAAGAAAGGGAAATAACAATCAACAGATGGCATCGATGCAATGCTCAAGCAAGGATGATGATATGACAAGTTAAATGGAGTTAAAATGTAACCCTAAAGGATGCTTGGTAATTTAAGCGGTGTCCGAGGGGTGCAAACCCTAGAATAGGGGAAACCTCAGAGTCACCTACGGGGGGAGAATATCATTTTGCGACCCGAAAGTTGGGGCGCCCAGGCAACGTGGTACCCAAGTTGATTTTAATCACCGCGATTCAAAAAGTTGGGGCGCCAATTGCTGAGAGGGGTGTTTCGAGTGAATGATGGCCAAATCCAATATTTTCAAATCGCGCTTGTTAAGTCAGGATATTCCGTTACACTAGTTCATGTTGTGCCCCTTCTTCACCGGTCACTCTTCTTAGCCACCCTTCACGTGTCGTAGGGGAAAATCCATTATTGTACTTTCCTAACTCTCGACATAGAATCTTGTTGCGGCGGCGGCGGCGGTCCCTTTTCTTCCCTTCCACGACCCTAAATCTGCCGGCAGCGGAGGACCGTTTTTCTCCCTCCCTCGACACTGAATCTGACGGCGGCGGCCCAGCATGTCTTGCAAGGCGAAGGTTGTAGCTACGTCGCCGACTGATTCGGGTCCGTCGGGGCCCAAGTCTGGGGCTCAATGCGAAGCAGCGGCCAGGTCTTCAGCCCCAGCGAGGAGGCCAGCAAGGATTCTGCTCCCAAGGTACCTACGAGCAGCGGGTTGAAGAGAAAAGCAAGGCTGGCGGCGGATTGTTCGGCTCCGGTGGGCGGATGCGGCACCCAGATCTTGAAGAAAAAAACCCGGGAGAAGAGCGAGAGGTAAATTTTTCTTATCTGTGCCTTATCTTGCAAGTAGATTAGTTATGGCATAATAGAATCGAATGAACTGAAAAGTTCCCCTTTTAAATCAAATTAGACACAGCTTTGATACAAGGGACCTATATGAGTTCACAGTTCATGTTCACCAGTACACTGCAAAACTTGATTTTGGTTGCGAGAGGGTTGTGTTCGCGCAAGATGTGCATCTGCTTGTGAATTGCAAAGAGGTTGTGTCTGTTTCGCAGCTGGTAGATATGCTTGCCGCTAGAATTCCCTAGGGTTCTAGACAGAGGACAAAATTGGTGTGGCACAACATGAATGATACCTATCAGCAAATTGGGCACTCCCATGAGCTTCAGATGGTTTGGGAGTGTTGTGCAGCTGATCGTAAGGTGAAAGTTGAAGCGACGATTAATGATATGTATGCAGATGCTGGAGATCTTGCTGCTAGAGCTTCTGCTCCTAGAGAATACGGACCAATAGATGCTGATCTAGATAAGTTCAGTATACGCATAGAGGTGGATTCATACATGGCAAAACTTGATGAGGGAGTTAAAAAGCCAGTTTCGTCATGTACTATGGAGATCACTGTCGATTCCAAAAACATAACTCTTGATGAAATTAGAGAGATGATCGGTAAGGAAATCAGTATTGGCCCTAAGCAGATGGCAAAATCCGGTGGTGGCATCATAAGAAGCAGCAATTCATAGATGTTTTGGATACTGAAGATCTTATGCAGATTATGTGACGAAAGAAGCGAACCAGCAAGGTGTTCTTCCTTGGTACCATTTCTGATGTTGTTTAACAGGTTATAGTGGATGTAGATGCCCCTGTAGTGGCTGAACAGAATGAGGTGGTCGACGTTGATGAGAGCTGCTACCCTAGGCTTGTCATATGGACCGTAGGGTTCCCCTGCCTATATTTGTAATATTAACTGTTGTTGCATTTAGAGCGTGTTTCTGTGATTATGTTTGTTGAGAGATTACGATATAATGTTGTGCGAGCTGTTGAGATTTTCGGACATGTCACTCACTGAAACCATTGTTGTTGTAATAAGGCATAAATACATTGTAGTTGACATGATTATGTTTCTTAAGATGATGTACCGTACTTGTTTCTGTTATTATGTTTGTTGGGACATTGTAATGTAATGTTTTGTGAAACCATGACTAGACAAGTGATGCATAAATACATTATAGTTGACATGATTATGTTTCTTGAGATGATGTACTATACTTGTTTCTGTTATTTTGTTTATTGAGAGATTGTAATGTAATGTTTTGCGAAACCATGACAGGACAAGTGATGCGTAAGTACCTTGTAGTCGACATGATTTTGTTTCTTGAGTTGATGTAATATACTTGTTTCTGTGATTATGTTTGTTGAGAGATTGTAATGTGATGTTTTGTGAAACCATGATGTGATTATGTTTGTTGAGAGATTGTAATGTAATATTTTGTGAAACCATGACTGAAGAAGTGATGCATAAGTACCTTGTAGTTGACATGATTTTGTTTCTTTAGATGATGTAATATACTGGTATGTTTTTGTTAGGCAATGAAATTGGGATGGAGGGAGTACAGGTTTAATATTTGAAATAAGAATGTATGAAGAGAATCCATATTAGGCAGGAGACAGTAATCCAGCTAAAGGGCATGGTATCCATTAAACTATTGTAACATGCCAATTTAGTCATTGTTGCAGCGATAGAAGGGCTGCTCTCTCTCTCTCTCTCACTGACGCCGACGCTGACGCCGTCGCCGTCGCCTGCGACGACGCATTCGCCATGCTGTCCTTGAACGGCGAGGTCGACCAGTCGAGCAGCGACAGCCTTCTCTCCGACATCGAGTATTCCTTCCATGATGTGAGTTCCTCTGTTTTCTCGGGCTAGGGTTAGGCAATGGTAAATCTCTCGATCTGAGCTCCATATGTGGATGTAATCATGTTCAATTTCAGCTTTGCGTTTACCTATAGGTACCACGGACGATCTACGACTCTGAATGGGAGGGCCTAGATCTCGATGGAGAAGTGCCATGTGACCATGGGATAAAACTGAGGAGATATGTTGCACTCGAAGGCAGTAACACTGGGAGAAGGTTTTTGGGCTGTACAAATCAGGTTTGTTTACATTATGTGCAACTGTGACATGAAGTAAAATGTATCTTGCATGTTCATAACACTATAGTGTGTGTGTTTTTAGGTTGGCCCGATGTGTAAAGCAGTAGAGTGGGTGGATCTTGAGTAGCCAGATGCACTTAAGAAATGTTTGGCATAGTTATGGGAGATGTATGAGTTGGAAAGGTCGGGGAGATTTACTGATGTAAGTGATGTAGCTGGAAAAAATTACAAGCTATCGGTACGAAATAAGGAGCTGGAACAAGAAATCGAGAATTTGCAGTTAGAGCTAACTGACGGAATCAATGGGAGCTTGGTTGTTGGAACTGCAAAGAAGCTTTAAGATAGTCACATGTTGCTGATTCATAATGCAGAAAAGGAGAGGGATCAGCTCAGGGAAGACGAGAAGAAGCTAGAGTACTGCATTGCGGATCTGTTGAAGGAACTGAAGAAGGCGCGCGAGGGTGAACAAGGACAGACTATAGAGGATAAAGGAAATTCAAGATGAATAATTTATGTTGTGCCAATGCCTGAAACTAGTTAACTGTAAGACTTGAAGTTGCGCTTTCTTAACTAAGCCAAACTCAATCCTCGAGCAAACTAATTTCAAACGAACACACATATCATGCATAGAGTTAAGTTCATGCTTACAAAATCACCACTACAAAGGATAAACCAGGCAGTTCAGTACTAAATATACATATGTTGTGTTCAAGCGAGCCTGGCCCGGAGCTGCTTGTTTTCCTCCCTAAGATCGGCCAGCTCCTTCAGTACTTTGTCGTGCTTCAGCCATAGGTTCCAGCGCTCCGTCACGGATTGGAGAAGTTGGTCCGTAGCCATACGATTTTCCTTCAAGATCCCTTTCATGATCTCCGTCTGCTTCCTAGCCGAGGTGCGACCTTCACTGTAGAAGCCCGGCGCGTTTAACTCCTTCAGTTTCTGGCACTTGTCAGAAAGGACCGCGAGTTCAGCGCGTAGGTGGTCAAAGGCCAGTTTCTGGGACTTCTGCTTCTCCTTTGGATTTCTATCTTGTCATTTAGCCAGGTCGCCAGGTCCTGGTCGAGCTTTCGCCTCTTTCTCTGCAACAAAAATACATAGTATGTTTTGTTCAGTTCACCAGGACAAGCTGGTTAGTTTCCATAATTAACTGAATCGACTAGTGGCACTGTCATAATTTCAAGGAAGAAGCAATCTAGGACTAATCAACATTTTATGAATCGACTAGTGGCACTGTCATAATTTCAACTTCAAAGACAAATAAGATTTATCTGCAGTTTAGTGTGCTGTGGGTTCTTCCCAATATCACCAAATAGTAGTGGGCTAGTGACAAACTCATAATGCAGAAACCCATGGCCAGATACATAATGGAAAGAGCACATGGTGTCCATTCATGAACATGAACACCAACACATGTACAGATAGATAAGGAGTTGCCCTAGGATTCTTATTGCACCCTATAATAGGAAGCAGACTTGGGCATTGCTCCCTGAACCCTAAACATTACAAAAGGAGTGGAGGACGAAATGATATTCGTGTCCCCGCTAACGGGAATCAGACTTGGGCATTGCTCCGATACGCCTCTAGACAAGCCCTTAGCTCCTCGTTCTCTTTCCGAACACCCTCGAGTACGGTGATCCCTCTGCTCATGTCCTCCTTCATCTCCTTCACTGCATCCAAGCAACGGTTCCTGTTATGGTAGGCTCGGATGGTAGCCTTGGTTTCCTCGACGCGTTCTCTGAGTGCCTCGGTGACTTCGTCCCGCAGGAGAGTGCACCTTTCCACGATATTCTTCTTCTCCTCCATGAGCTCGTTGATTATCTTGATGGCCTGTTCTTGCATGTTCAAGTTACGGTCGAGCACTTTCTGCAGCCTCAGGACGTCACGTGCAAAATCTAGTGAGATCTCCTTCTTCACAGATAATTACTTGTGTAGGCTCTTGTTAGCTTGGGTGAGGGAGCGTGCAAGCTCATGTTGGTTGTCAATCTTGGAACTGATCGCGGCCACCTTGTCACGTTACTCGGCCTTCGATCGCTGCATCGTTCATGTTAATTGAAATAGGAATTCTATAATTACACTCCAGGTTCCAGGTGAATACTAATAAAGATCAAAAAATCCCCATTGAATCTATTGACCGTAGTGTTAAAAATGGACGTAGAGATCTATTCATGACCATGATAAACTAATCCTAATCACAAAAAATCCATAGTGAATCTATGAACAGCGGTATTAAGGAAAGACCAACAGATCTAGTCGTATTCATGAAAACTAATACAACTCGCAAAAGAAGAAGAAAAACCAATGCGGGGTGGACAGGATCTAAGAAATCCACATCACAATTTGGAGAAATAACAGTGTGAAGATTTGCTACCTCGTTGAGACGTGGAACGGGGCCAAATGGGTCCTGCAACGCCTCCGTCGTGGTGGATTCAGGCTCCACGGCCAGCCTGTAATACGTAGAAGAGGAAGAGCAAGAAGAAGAAGAAAAACAAGAAGAAGTTGAATAAGATCATGATGGAGAGGGAGATGGAGAATAAGTAGAACAAGAAGACCGTACCGGGAGGAGCCCTCGCCTGCTAGAACATTCTGCGCCATTATCGGGGGAGATTGGGCCTCGATGAGAGGGTGGGCTTGAGCGGCTGGTAGAGCAAGAAGTGCCTCGCGGCGATTTCTCTCCCTTTTCTCTGCAAGGATCGTCGATCGGCCTCTCCCCCTCCTCAGGGGAGCCATGGCTTACAGGGTGAGGGTGGTGGCGGTAGGAGGAAGAAGATAGTGATTAGTGTGGGAGAAGAGTCAAAGAGTACAAGCCGTGGTCCAGTAGTAATAGTACTATTATACAAGACCACCGTGTACGGTCTACCTTCTCAAAGAAGCCAGGGAGGCAGGGGTAGGGAATCGATGGGACTTGTCTTTATTATGATGGACACTTCAATGGTCTTTGGCGCCACCCAAAATCCAGTATATAATAAGGGGAGTGCGAGCCGGGTGGTCATCACGGGCATCGGCGCGCACATCCCGCGTGCTTGTGTCACGTGTTGATGGGGCAATGACACGCGCAACTGCTGCATGATCATGTCAGCATGTCGAACTCCACGTCGACATGCACGCACGGGATATTTACGAGTCTAGAATACGCTGTGCCACTTTTATTGTGATCAAATTATGTTCACTACGCGAGATATTACTTCTTTTTTTTTTTTTTGATAATCGACAAATGCATGTGTGGACATGACGCACGAAACCGCTGCTCATCCTTGATCAGATCGGCACCCCACTCTGTGTGCCCGCCATCGACCATTCAGAGCAACTACCTCGAGCACGATGCCCCCTCGCCGTGGCAATGGCAGGTCCAAGCCATCCACTGACCGTCATGTGTCCCCGTCTCTTTGCTACATCGTTCGCGCTCGCGAGCCGCCTGCTGAGGAAGCACATCGTGTCCGACCACGCCAGGATCCATCAACATCGGCACTCGAGGACACGTCGAAGCTCGTACCGGCCATGCAGGAGGAGCGTGGGGTACCTGCAGCGTCGGACGAGCACAAAGCAGTAGCCAGGACGGGGGCGCGTCTTGCACCGGTGAGTATGGACAAGAAGACGAATGAGAAGAAGACTAGGAAGAAGAGAGGAGATAGCTATTTGGACGAGTTCGACTCGGCCAACGAGGAGGCGTTCATCGATCAGTTGGAGGCAGAAGCGTAGGAGAGTGACGTGGACCCGTGGGACTATGAAGAGGAGGAGGAGGACTCCGACAAGGAGATAGCACGCTTATTCGAGGAAGGGGCGATGTCGAGTAGTTAGAGGAGGACACCGACAACAGCGATGGCAGGGACTATGGCATTGACGAAGACGAGGACGAACCGGAAGATGAAGACGATAGCTTCTTCAAAATATGATCATTTATTTTAGTTAGATAGATGGATTTTCACTTGTTTATGGAAGTAAAGTATCGGTGGCACGGATAGAGAGGTGGCACAGATTGACCATGCATAAAAAAAAGTGGAGAAGGGAGGGGTTATCCTGCCCGTTGGATCACATAGGATCAATGGTTGGTGGAAACGACCCGCGTGACATCTAGCCAATCAGGGTGTCGCACCCAGAGTGGGCACACGTTTGGGATCTCCACATGTTTGGGCTTTTGTGAGATTTGTGACCGAGAGAGAGGGCAAATCTCTTTTCACAATCCGCCTATGGATCCACCAGTGTCATTGCCTGTGTGTTCTTCTTATTAACCACATCTAGAGTCATTGCATGTGTGTTCTTTTCAAATACCACACATGGAACCACTAGTGTCATTGCATGTGTGTTCTTTTTACTAACAACAACTGGAGTCATTGCATGACTATTCTTTTCACATACCACATATGGATCCACTAGTGTCATTGAAATGTGTGTTCTCTTCAGACACCACACATGGATCCACCAGTGTCATTGCATGTGTGTTCTCTTTACTAACAACAACCAGAGTCATTGCATGTGTGTTCTTTTCCCAATCCAACTATGGATCCACCAGTGTCATTGCATGTGTCTTCTCTTCAGAGACCACACATGGATCCACCAGTCTCATTGCATGTGTGCTCTTTTTACTAACAACAACTGGAGTCATTTCATGACTATTCTTTTCACATACCACATATGGATCCACCAGTGTCATTGAAATGTGTGTTCTCCTCAGAGACCACACATGGATCCACCAGTGTCATTGCATGTGTGCTCTTTTTACTAACAACAACTAGAGTCATCGCATCACTGTTCTTTTCACATACAACATATGGATCCACCAGTGTCATTGAAATGTGTGTTCTCTTTAGAGACCACACATGGATCCACCAGTGTCATTACATGTGTGTTCTTTTTACTAACAACAACCAGAGTCATTGCATGTGTGTTCTTTTCAGAATCCACCTATGGATCCATCGTAGTCATTGCATGTGTGTTCTCTTCCGAGACCACACACGGATCCACCATTGTCATTGCATGTGTGTTCTTTTTACAAACAACAAATGGAGTCATTTCATGACTATTCTTTACACATACCACATATGGATCCACCAGTGTCATTGCATGTGTGTTATTTTTACTAACAACAACCAGAGTCATTGCATGTGTGTCCTTTTCACAATCCTCCTATGGATCCACCAGTGTCATTGCATGTGTGTTCTCTTCAGAGACCACACATGGATCCACCAGTGTTATTGCATGTGTGCTCTTTTTTTATAAGAACAACTGGAGTAATTCCATCACTATTATTTTCACATACAACATATGGATCCACCAGTGTCATTGAAATGTGTGTTCTCTTCAGAGACCACACATGGATCCACCAGTGTCATTGCATGTGTATTCTTTTTACTAATAACAACCAGAGTCATTGCATGTTTGTTATTTTCACAATCCACCTATGGATCCACCGTAGTCAATGCATGTGTGTTCTTCTCATTAACCACGGACTTAGTCATTGCATGTGTGTTCTCTTCAGAGACCACACATGGAACCGCCATTGTCATTGCATGTGTGTTCTTTTTACTAACAATAACTGGAGTCATTTCATGACTATTCTTTTCACATACCACATATGGATCCACCAGTGTCATTGAAATGTGGGTTCTCTTCAAAGACGACACATGGATCCACCAGTTGCATTGCATGTGTGTTCTTTTTACTAACAACAACTAGAGTCATTGCATGTGTGTGCTTTTCACAATCCACCTATGGATCCACCGGTGTCATTGCATGTGTGTTCTTTTCACAGACCACACATGGATCCACCGGTGTAATTGCATGTGTGCTCTTTTTACTAACAATAACTGGAGTCATTTCATGACTATTCTTTTCACATACCACATATGGATCCACTAGTGTCATTGAAATGTGTGTTCTCTTCAGAGATCACACACGGATCCACCAGTGTCATTGCTTGTGTGTTCTTTTTTACTTACAACAACCAGAGGCATTGCATGTGTGTTCTTTTCACAATCCACCTATGGATCCACCAGTGTCATTGCATGTGATTTTTTCTCATTAACCACCGCTAGAGTCATTGCATGTGTGTTATCTTCAGAGACCACACATGGATCCTCCAGTGTAATTGCATGTGTGCTCTTTTTACTAACAACAACTGGAGTCATTTCATGACTGTTCTTTTCACATACAACATTTGGATCCACGAGTGTCATTGAAATGTGTGTTCTCTTCAGAGACCACACATGGATCCACCAGTGCCATTGCATGTGTGTTAATTTTACTAACAACAACCAGAGTCATTGCATGTGTGTTCTTTTCACAATCTATCTATGGATCCACTAGTGTCATTGCATGTGTGTTCTCTTCAGAGACCAGAGAACACACATGGATCCACCAGTGTAATTGCATGTGTGCTCTTTTTACTAACAACAACTAGAGTCATTTCATGACTGTTATTTTCACATACAACATATGGATCCACCGGTGTCATTGAAATGTGTGTTCTCTTCAGAGACCACACATGGATCTACCAGTGTCATTGCATGTGTGTACTTTTTACTAACAACAACCAGAGTCATTGCATGTGTGTTATTTTCACATTCCACCTATGGATCCACCGTAGTCATTGCATGTGTGTTCTTCTCATTAACCACACCTAGAGTCATTGCATGTGTGTTCTCTTCAAAGGCCACACATGGATCCACCAGTGTCATTGCATGTGTATTCTTTTTACTAATAACAACCAGAGTCATTGCATGTGTGTTATATTCACAATCCACCTATGGATCCACCGTAGTCATTGCATGTGTGTTCTTCTCATTAACCACGGACTTAGTCATTGCATGTGTGTTCTCTTTAGAGACCACACATGGAACCGCGATTGTCATTGCATGTGTGTTCTTTTTACTAACAATAACAGGAGTCATTTCATGACTATTCTTTTCACATACCACATATGGATCCACCAGTGTCATTGAAATGTGGGTTCTCTTCAAAGACCACACATGGGTCCACCAGTTGCATTGCATGTGTGTTCTTTTACTAACAACAACTAGAGTCATTGCATGTGTGTTCTTTGCACAATCCACCTATGGATCCACCAGTGTCATTGCATGTGTGCTCTTTTTACTAACAACAACTGGAGTCATTTCATGACTGTTCTTTTCACATACAACATTTGGATCCAGGAGTGTCATTGAAATGTATGTTCTCTTTAGAGACCACACATGGATCCACCAGTGCCATTGCATGTGTGTTATTTTTACTAACAACAACCAGAGTCATTGCATGTGTGTTCTTTTCACAATCTATCTATGGATCCACTAGTGTCATTGCATGGTGTTCTCTTCAGAGACCAGAGAACACACATGGATCCACTAGTGTAATTGCATTGGTGCTCTTTTCACTAACAACAACTAGAGTCATTTCATGACTGTTCTTTTCACAGACAACATATGGATCCACTAGTGTCATTGAAATGTGTGTTCTCTTCAGAGACCACACATGGATCCACCAGTGCCATTGCATGTGTGTTCTTTTTACTAACAATAACCAGAGTCATTGCATGTGTGTTATTTTCACAATCCACCTATGGATCCACCGTAGTTATTGCATGTGTGTTCTCTTCAGAGACGACACATGGATCCACCAGTGTCATTGCATGTGTGTTCTTTTTACTAACAACAACTAGGGTCATTTCATGACTATTCTTTTCACATACTACATATGGATCCACTAGTGTCATTGAAATGTGCGTTCTCTTCAAACCACACATGGATCCACTAGTGTCATTGCATGTGTGTTCTTTTTACTAACAACAACCAGAGTCATTGCATGTTTGTTCTTTTCACAATCCACCTATGGATCCACCAGTGTCATTGCATTTGTGTTCTCTTTAGAGACCACACATGGATCAACCAGTGTAATTGCATTGGTGCTCTTTTTACTAACAACAACTGGAGTCATTTCATGACTATTCTTTTCACATACAACATATGGATCCACTAGTGTCATTGAAATGTGTGTTCTCTTCAGAGACCACACGTGGATCCACCAGTGTCATTGCATGTGTGTTCTTTTTACTAACAACAACCAGAGTCATTGCATGTGTGTCATTTTCACAATCCACCTATGGATCCACCCTAGGCATTGCATGTGTGTTCTTCCCATTAACCACAGCTAGCGTCATTGCATGTGTGTTCTCTTCAGAGACCACACATGGATCCACCAATGTGATTGCATGTGTGTTCTTTTTATTAACAACAACTGGAGTCATTTCATGACTATTCTTTTCACATACCACATATGGATCTACCAGTGTCATTGAAAAGTGTGTTCTCTTCAAAGACCACACATGGATCCACTAGTGTCATTGCATGTGTGTTCTTTTCACAATCCACCTATGGATCCACCAGTGTCATTGCATGTGTTTTCTTCTCATTAACCACAGCTAGAATCATTTCAAGTGTGTTCTCTTTAGAGACCACACATGGATCCACTAGTGTAATTGCATGTGTGCTCTTTTTACTAACAACAACTGGAGTCATTTCATGACTGTTCTTTTCACATACAACATATGGATCCACCAGTGTCATTGAAATGTGTGTTCTCTTCAGAGACCACACATGGATCCACCAGTGTCATTGCATGTGTTTTCTTTTTACTAACAACAACCAGAGTCATTGCATGTGTGTTATTTTCACAATCCACCTATGGATCCACGGTAGACATTGCATGTGTGTTCTTCTCAATAACCACAGCTAGAGTCATTGCATGTGTGTTCTCTTCAAAGGCCACACATGGATCCACCAGTGTCATTGCATGTGTGTTGTTTTTACTAACAACAACGGGAGTCATTTCATGACTATTCTTTTCACATACCACATATGGATCCACCAGTCTCATTGAAATGTGTGTTCTCTTCAGAGACCACACATGGATCCACCAGTTTTCATTGCATGTGTGTTCTTTTTACTAACAACAACCAGAGTCATTGCATGTGTGTCCTTTTCACAATCCACCTATGGATCCACCAGTGTCATTGCTTATGTGTTCTCTTTAGAGACCACACATGGATCCACCAGTGTAATTGCATGTGTGCTGTTTTTACTAACAACAAGCTGAGTCATTTCATGACTGTTCTTTTCACATACAACATTCTGATCCACTTGTGTCATTGAAATGTGTGTAGTCTTCTGTTACCACACTTGTATCGACACGTTTTAGTGCATGTGTGTTCTTTTTACTAACAACAACCAGAGTCATTACATGTGTGTTATTTTCACAATCCACCTATGGATCCACCATAGTCATTGCATGTGTGTTATTCTCATTAACCACAACTAGCGTCATTGCATGTGTGTTCTCTTCAGAGACCACACATAGATCCACCAGTGTCATTGCATGTGTGTTCTTTTATCGACAACAACTCGAGTCATTTCATGACTATTCTTTTTTTTTGAGGTGAAACAGTAGGGAAAATCCCCACTGCAATTTTTTTATTATTATATGGGTATCAGTATGTTACAAAGATAAAATACAGATAGTATATTGATCTAAGGCAGATCAAAACAAGAAAGGAAAAGCCACCTCTAACGTGGGAAAAATCTACTCTATCTCTAATCTAAGTGTTGATTCAGCTAGGTTTTGAATTTCTCCTTGTATTTTCTTTTGATTCTGAATCAGATCCATCTCATCTCTTGATAGAAGATTGCTTTCCATCTTTCTAGTGTGGGTGTTTTGTCATTAAAAATCTTCTCATTTCTGCAGATCCAGATACCCCAGGTAGCCATGACAATGATTTCCATTGCAAATGGCAGGTGTACCTTTTCTTTGATGTCTGAAATAGCCTCCAGCCCTGATAAGTTTGGAGTTCTGTTTCTGTAAATATGGTCCCAGCATTTGTTTGCAAAAGAACATTATCAGAATAAATGGTTAACTGATTCTTCCAAGTAACAGTTGGAAGTTACACAATTGTAGTTAGGCAGGATAAACTGTTTTCTTTTCAAAATATTCCTTGTATTCAGTCTGTCCAGAAGCAAAAGCCAGAAGAAGAATTTGTGTTTATTCTGGCAAGAGGATGTCCAAAGCCAAGAGAAGTGAGGTGGTGATGGGGAGTAGCCAATCATGACTATTCTTTTCACATACCACATATGGATCCACCAGTGTCATTGAAATGTGTGTCTTTTCAGAGACCACACATGGATCCACCAGTGTCATTGCATTTGTGTTCTTTTTACTAACAACAACCAGAGTCATTGCATGTGTGTTCTTTTCAGAATCCACCTATGAATCCACTAGTGTCATTGCATGTGTTTTCTTCTCATTAACCACAGCTAGAGTCATTTCATGTGTGTTCTCTTCAGAGACCACACATGGATCCACCAGTGTAATTGCATGGGTGCTTTTTTACTAACAACAATTAGAGTCATTTCATGACTATTCTTTTCACATACCACATATGGATCCACCAGTGTCATTGAAATGTGTGTTCTATTCAGAGACCACACATGGATCCACTAGTGTCATTGCATGTGTGTTCTTTTACTAACAACAACTAGAGTCATTGCATGTGTGTTATTTTCACAATGCACCTATGGATCCACCAGTGTCATTGCATGTGTGTTCTTCTCATTAACCACACCTAGAGTCATTGCATGTGTGTTCTCTTCAGAGACCACACATGGATCCACTAGTGGCATTGCATGTGTGCTCTTTTTACTAACAACAACTAGAGTCATTGCATGACTGTTCTTTTCACATACAACATATGGATCCACCAGTGTCATTGAAATGTGTGTTCTCTTTAGAGACCACACATGGATCCACCAGTGTCATTGCATGTGTGTTCTTTTTACTAACAATAACAGGAGTCATTTAATTACTATTCTTTTCACATACCACATATGGATCCACAAGTGTCATTGAAATGTGTGTTCTCTTCAAAGACCACACATGGATCCACCCGTGTCATTGCATGTGTGTTCTTTTTACTAACAACAACCAGAGTCATTGCATGTGTGTTCTTTTCACAATCTACCTATGGATCCACCAGTGTCATTGCATGTGTGTTCTCTTCAGAGACCACACATGGATCCACCAGTGTAATTGCATGTGTGCTCTTTTTTCTAACAACAACTGGAGTCATTTCATGACTGTTCTTTTCACATACAACATATGGATCCACCAGTGTCATTGAAATTTGTGTTCTCTTCAAATACCACACATGGATCCACCGGTGTCATTGCATGTGTGTTCTTTTTACTAACAACAACCAGAGTCATTGCATGTGTGTTATTTTCACAATCCACCTATGGATCCACCGTAGTTATTGCATGTGTGTTCTTCTCATTAACCACAGCTAGAATCATTGCATGTGTGTTCTCTCCAGAGACCATACATGGATCCACCAATGTCATTGCATGTGTGTTCTTTTTACTGACAACAACAGGAGTCATTTCATGACTATTCTTTTCACATACCACATATGGATCCACCAGTGTCATTGAAATGTGTGTTCTTTTCAGAGCCCACACATGGATCCACCAGTGTCATTGCATGTGTGTTCTTTTTACTAACAACAACCAGAGTCATTGCATGTGTGTTCTTTTCACAATCCACCTATGGATCCACCAGTGTCATTGCATGTGTGTTCTCTTCAGAGACCACACATGGATCCACTAGTGTAATTGCATTGGTGCTCTTTTCACTAACAACAACTGGAGTCATTTCATGACTGTTCTTTTCACATACAACATATGGATCCACTAGTGTCATTGAAATGTGTGTTCTCTTCAGAGACCACACATGGATCCACCAGTGCCATTGCATGTGTGTTCTTTTTACTAACAATAACCAGAGTCATTGCATGTGTGTTATTTTCACAATCCACCTATGAATCCACCGTAGTTATTTCATGTGTGTTCTTCTCATTAACCACAGCTAGAGTCATTGCATGTGTGTTCTCTTCAGAGACCACACATGGATCCACCAGTGTCATTGCATGTGTGTTCTTTTTACTAACAACAACTAGGGTCATTTCGTGACTATTCTTTTCACATACTACATATGGATCCACTAGTGTCATTGAAATGTGCGTTCTCTTCAGAGACCACACATGGATCCACTAGTGTCATTGCATGTGTGTTCTTTTTACTAACAACAACCAGAGTCATTGCATGTGTGTTCTTTTCACAATCCACCAATGGATCCACCAGTGTCATTGCATGTGTGTTCTCTTTAGAGACCACACATGGATCAACCAGTGTAATTGCATGTGTGCTCTTTTTACTAACAACAACTGGAGTCATTTCATGACTATTCTTTTCACATACAACATATGGATCCACTAGTGTCATTGAAATGTGTGTTCTCTTCAGAGACCACACGTGGATCCACCAGTGTCATTGCATGTGTGTTCTTTTTAATAACAACAACCAGATTCATTGCATGTGTGTCATTTTCACAATCCACCTATGGATCCACCCTAGGCATTGCATGTGTGTTCTTCCCATTAACCACAGCTAGCGTCATTGCATGTGTGTTCTCTTCAGAGACCACACATGGATCCACCAATGTGATTGCATGTGTGTTCTTTTTATTGACAACAACTGGAGTCATTTCATGACTATTCTTTTCACATACCACATATGGATCTACCAGTGTCATTGAAAAGTGTGTTCTCTTCAAAGACCACACATGGATCCACTAGTGTCATTGCATGTGTGTTCTTTTCACAATCCACCTATGGATCCACCAGTGTCATTGCATGTGTTTTCTTCTCATTAACCACAACTAGAGTCATTTCAAGTGTGTTCTCTTTAGAGACCACACATGGATCCACTAGTGTAATTGCATGTGTGCTCTTTTTACTAACAACAACCGGAGTCATTTCATGATTGTTCTTTTCACATACAACATATGGATCCACCAGTGTCATTGAAATGTGTGTTCTCTTCAGAGACCACACATGGATCCACCAGTGTCATTGCATGTGTTTTCTTTTTACTAACAACAACCAGAGTCATTGCATGTGTGTTATTTTCACAATCCACCTATGGATCCACGGTAGACATTGCATGTGTGTTCTTCTCAATAACCACAGCTAGAGTCATTGCATGTGTGTTCTCTTCAAAGGCCACACATGGATCCACCAGTGTCATTGCATGTGTGTTGTTTTTACTAACAACAACGGGAGTCATTTCATGACTATTGTTTTCACATACCACATATGGATCCACCAGTCTCATTGAAATGTGTGTTCTCTTCAGAGACCACACATGGATCCAACCTTTTTATTTGCATGTGTGTTCTTTTTACTAACAACAACCAGAGTCATTGCATGTGTGTCCTTTTCACAATCCACCTATGGATCCACCAGTGTCATTGCTTATGTGTTCTCTTTAGAGACCACACATGGATCCACCAGTGTAATTGCATGTGTGCTCTTTTTACTAACAACAACTGGAGTCATTTCATGACTGTTCTTTTCACATACAACATATGGATCCACCAGTGTCATTGAAATTTGTGTTCTCTTCAAATACCACACATGGATCGACCGGTGTCATTGCATGTGTGTTCTTTTTACTAACAACAACGGGAGTCATTTCATGACTATTCTTTTCACATACCACATATGGATCCACCAGTCTCATTGAAATGTGTGTTCTCTTCAGAGACCACACATGGATCCTGATGTCATTGCATGTGTGTTCTTTTTACTAACAACAACCAGAGTCATTGCATGTGTGTCCTTTTCACAATCCACCTATGGATCCACCAGTGTCATTGCTTATGTGTTCTCTTTAGAGACCACACATGGATCCACCAGTGTAATTGCATGTGTGCTCTTTTTACTAACAACAACTGGAGTCATTTCATGACTGTTCTTTTCACATACAACATATGGATCCACTAGTGTCATTGAAATTTGTGTTCTCTTCAGAGACCACACATGGATCGACCAGTGTTAGTGCATGTGTGTTCTTTTTACTAACAACAACCAGAGTCATTACATGTGTGTTATTTTCACAATCCACCTATGGATCCACCATAGTCATTGCATGTGTGTTGTTCTCATTAACCACAACTAGCGTCATTGCATGTGTGTTCTCTTCAGAGACCACACATAGATCCACCAGTGTCATTGCATGTGTGTTCTTTTTACTGACAACAACTCGAGTCATTTCATGACTATTCTTTTTTTTTGAGGTGAAACAGTAGGGAAAATCCCCACTGCAATTTTTTTATTATTATATGGGTATCAGTATGTTACAAAGATAAAATACAGATAGTATATTGATCTAAGGCAGATCAAAACAAGAAAGGAAAAGCCACCTCTAAAGTGGGAAAAATCTACTCTATCTCTAATCTAAGTGTTGATTCAGCTAGGTTTTGAATTTCTCCTTGTATTTTCTTTTGATTCTGAACTGTATCCATCTCATCTCTTGATAGAAGATTGCTTTCCATCTTTCTAGTGTGGGTGTTTTGTCATTAAAAATCTTCTCATTTCTGCAGATCCAGATACCCAGGTAGCCATGACAATGATTTCCATTGCAAATGGCGGTGTACCTTTTCTTTGATGTCGAAATAGCCTCCACGATAAGTTTGGAGTTACATTTACGTAAATATGGTCCCAGCATTTGTTTGCAAAAGAACATTACCAGAATAAATGGTTAACTGATTCTTCCAAGTAACAGTTGGAAGTTACACAATTGTAGTTAGGCAGGATAAACTGTTTTCTTTTCAAAAGATTCCTTGTATTCAGTCTGTCCAGAAGCAAAAGCCAGAAGAAGAATTTGTGTTTATTCTGGCAAGAGGATGTCCAAAGCCAAGAGAAGTGAGGTGGTGATGGGGAGTAGCCAATCATGACTATTCTTTTCACATACCACATATGGATCCACCAGTGTCATTGAAATGTGTGTTCTTTTCAGAGACCACACATGGATCCACCAGTGTCATTGCATTTGTGTTCTTTTTACTAACAACAACCAGAGTCATTGCATGTGTGTTCTTTTCAGAATCCACCTATGGATCCACCAGTGTCATTGCATGTGTTTTCTTCTCATTAACCACAGCTAGAGTCATTTCATGTGTGTTCTCTTCAGAGACCACACATGGATCCACAAGTGTAATTGCATGGGTGCTTTTTTTACTAACAACAATTAGAGTCATTTCATGACTATTCTTTTCACATACCACATATGGATCCACTAGTGTCATTGAAATGTGTGTTCTATTCAGAGACCACACATGGATCCACTAGTGTCATTGCATGTGTGTTCTTTTACTAACAACAACTAGAGTCATTGCATGTGTGTTATTTTCACAATGCACCTATGGATCCACCAGTGTCATTGCATTTGTGTTCTTCTCATTAACCACACCTAGAGTCATTGCATGTGTGTTCTCTTTAGAGACCACACATGGATCCACTAGTGGCATTGCATGTGTTCTCTTTTTACTAACAACAACTAGAGTCATTGCATGACTGTTCTTTTCACATACAACATATGGATCCACCAGTGTCATTGAAATGTGTGTTCTCTTCAGAGACCACACATGGATCCACCAGTGTCATTGCATGTGTGTTCTTTTTACTAACAATAACAGGAGTCATTTAATTACTATTCTTTTCACATACCACATATGGATCCACAAGTGTCATTGAAATGTGTGTTCTCTTCAAAGACCACACATGGATCCACCAGTGTCATTGCATGTGTGTTCTTTTTACTAACAACAACCAGAGTCATTGCATGTGTGTTATTTTCACAATCTACCTATGGATCCACCAGTGTCATTGCATGTGTGTTCTCTTCAGAGACCACACATGGATCCTGATGTAATTGCATGTGTGCTCTTTTTTCTAACAACAACTGGAGTCATTTCATGACTGTTCTTTTCACATACAACATATGGATCCACCAGTGTCATTGAAATTTGTGTTCTCTTCAAAGACCCCACATGGATCCACCGGTGTCATTGCATGTGTGTTCTTTTTACTAAGAACAACCAGAGTCATTGCATGTGTGTTATTTTCACAATCCACCTATGGATCCACCGTAGTCATTGCATGTGTGTTCTTCTCATTAACCACAGCTAGAATCATTGCATGTGTGTTCTCTTCAGAGACCATACATGGATCCACCAATGTCATTGCATGTGTGTTCTTTTTACTGACAACAACAGGAGTCATTTCATGACTATTCTTTTCACATACCACATATGGATCCACCAGTGTCATTGAAATGTGTGTTCTTTTCAGAGCCCACACATGGATCCACCAGTGTCATTGCATGTGTGTTCTTTTTACTAACAACAACCAGAGTCATTGCATGTGTGTTCTTTTCACAATCCACCTATGGATCCACCAGAGTCATTGCTTGTGTGTTCTCTTCAGAGACCACACATGGATCCACTAGTGTAATTGCATTGGTGCTCTTTTCACTAACAACAACTGGAGTCATTTCATGACTGTTCTTTTCACATACAACATATGGATCCACTAGTGTCATTGAAATGTGTTCTCTTGAGACCACACATGGATCCTGATGCCATTGCATGTGTGTTCTTTTTACTCACAATAACCAGAGTCATTGAATGTGTGTTATTTTCACAATCCACCTATGAATCCAGCGTAGTTATTTCATGTGTGTTCTTCTCATTAACCAGAGTCATTGCATGTGTTCTCTTCAGAGACCACACATGGATCCACCAGTGTCATTGCATGTGTGTTCTTTTTACTAACAACAACTAGGGTCATTTCGTGACTATTCTTTTCACATACTACATATGGATCCACTAGTGTCATTGAAATGTGCGTTCTCTTCAGAGACCACACATGGATCCACTAGTGTCATTACATGTGTGTTCTTTTACTAACAACAACGAGTCATTGCATGTGTGTTCTTTTCACAATCCACCAATGGATCCACAGTGTCATTGCATTTGTGATCTCTTTAGAGACCACACATGGATCCACCAGTGTAATTGCATGTGTGCTCTTTAACTAACAACAAGCTGAGTCATTTCCTGACTTTTCTTTTCACATACAACATATGGATCCACTAGTGTCATTGAAATGTGTGTTCTCTTCAGAGACCACACGTGGATCCACCAGTGTCATTGCATGTGTGTTCTTTTTACTAACAACAACCAGAGTCATTGCATGTGTCATTTTCACAATCCACCTATGGATCCACCCTAGGCATTGCATGTGTGTTCTTCCCATTAACCACAGCTAGCGTCATTGCATGTGTGTTCTCTTCAGAGACCACACATGGATCCACCAATGTGATTGCATGTGTGTTCTTTTTATTAACAACAACTGGAGTCATTTCATGACTATTCTTTTCACATACCACATATGGATCTACCAGTGTCATTGAAAAGTGTGTTCTCTTCAAAGACCACACATGGATCCACTAGTGTCATTGCATGTGTGTTCTTTTCACAATCCACCTATGGATCCACCAGTGTCATTGCATGTGTTCTTCTCATTAACCACAGCTAGAGTCATTTCAAGTGTTCTTTGAGACCCACACATGGATCCCACTAGTGTAATTGCATGTGTGTCTTTTTACTAGAAACAACCGAGTCATTTCATGGTGTTCTTTTCACATACAACATATGGATCCACCAGTGTCATTGAAATGTGTGTTCTCTTCAGAGACCACACATGGATCCACCAGTGTCATTGCATGTGTTTTCTTTTTACTAACAACAACCAGAGTCATTGCATGTGTGTTATTTTCACAATCCACCTATGGATCCACGGTAGACATTGCATGTGTGTTCTTCTCAATAACCACAGCTAGAGTCATTGCATGTGTGTTCTCTTCAAAGGCCACACATGGATCCACCAGTGTCATTGCATGTGTGTTGTTTTACTAACAACAACGGAGTCATTTCATGACTATTCTTTTCACATACCACATATGGATCCACCAGTCTCATTGAAATGTGTGTTCTCTTGAGACCACACATGGATCCACCGATTTCATTGCATGTGTGTTCTTTTTACTAACTACAACCAGAGTCATTGCATGTGTGTCCTTTTCACAATCCACCTATGGATCCACCCGTGTCATTGCTTATGTGTTCTCTTTAGAGACCACACATGGATCCACCAGTAATTGCATGTGTGCTCTTTTACTAACAACAAGAGTCATTTCATGACTGTTCTTTTCACATACAACATATGGATCCACTAGTGTCATTGAAATTTGTGTTCTCTTGGAGACCACACATGGATCGACAGTGTTAGTGCATGTGTGTTCTTTTACTAACAACAACCAGAGTCATTACATGTGTGTTATTTTCACAATCCACCTATGGATCCACCATAGTCATTGCATGTGTGTTATTCTCATTAACCACAACTAGCGTCATTGCATGTGTGTTCTCTTCAGAGACCACACATAGATCCACCAGTGTCATTGCATGTGTGTTCTTTTTACTGACAACAACTCGAGTCATTTCATGACTATTCTTTTTTTTTGAGGTGAAACAGTAGGGAAAATCCCCACTGCAATTTTTTTATTATTATATGGGTATCAGTATGTTACAAAGATAAAATACAAATAGTATATTGATCTAAGGCAGATCAAAACAAGAAAGGAAAAGCCACCTCTAAAGTGGGAAAAATCTACTCTATCTCTAATCTAAGTGTTGATTCAGCTAGGTTTTGAATTTCTCCTTGTATTTTCTTTTGATTCTGAACTGTATCCATCTCATCTCTTGATAGAAGATTGCTTTCCATCTTTCTAGTGTGGGTGTTTTGTCATTAAAAATCTTCTCATTTCTGCAGATCCAGATACCCCAGGTAGCCATGACAATGATTTCCATTGCAAATGGCAGGTGTACCTTTTCTTTGATGTCTGAAATAGCCTCCAGCCCTGATAAGTTTGGAGTTCTGTTTCTGTAAATATGGTCCCAGCATTTGTTTGCAAAAGAACATTATCAGAATAAATGGTTAACTGATTCTTCCAAGTAACAGTTGGAAGTTACACAATTGTAGTTAGGCAGGATAAACTGTTTTCTTTTCAAAATATTCCTTGTATTCAGTCTGTCCAGAAGCAAAAGCCAGAAGAAGAATTTGTGTTTATTCTGGCAAGAGGATGTCCAAAGCCAAGAGAAGTGAGGTGGTGATGGGGAGTAGCCAATCATGACTATTCTTTTCACATACCACATATGGATCCACCAGTGTCATTGAAATGTGTGTTCTTTTCAGAGACCACACATGGATCCACCAGTGTCATTGCATTTGTGTTCTTTTTACTAACAACAACCAGAGTCATTGCATGTGTGTTCTTTTCAGAATCCACCTATGAATCCACCAGTGTCATTGCATGTGTTTTCTTCTCATTAACCACAGCTAGAGTCATTTCATGTGTGTTCTCTTCAGAGACCACACATGGATCCACCAGTGTAATTGCATGGGTGCTTTTTTACTAACAACAATTAGAGTCATTTCATGACTATTCTTTTCACATACCACATATGGATCCACTAGTGTCATTGAAATGTGTGTTCTATTCAGAGACCACACATGGATCCACTAGTGTCATTGCATGTGTGTTCTTTTACTAACAACAACTAGAGTCATTGCATGTGTTATTTTCACAATGCACCTATGGATCCACCAGTGTCATTGCATTTGTGTTCTTCTCATTAACCACACCTAGAGTCATTGCATGTGTGTTCTCTTTAGAGACCACACATGGATCCACTAGTGGCATTGCATGTGTGCTCTTTTTACTAACAACAACTAGAGTCATTGCATGACTGTTCTTTTCACATACAACATATGGATCCACCAGTGTCATTGAAATGTGTGTTCTCTTCAGAGAACACACATGGATCCACCAGTGTCATTGCATGTGTGTTCTTTTACTAACAATACGAGTCATTTAATTACTATTCTTTTCACATACCACATATGGATCCACAAGTGTCATTGAAATGTGTGTTCTCTTCAAAGACCACACATGGATCCACCAGTGTCATTGCATGTGTGTTCTTTTTACTAACAACAACCAGAGTCATTGCATGTGTGTTCTTTTCACAATCTACCTATGGATCCACCAGTGTCATTGCATGTGTGTTCTCTTCAGAGACCACACATGGATCCACCAGTGTAATTGCATGTGTGCTCTTTTTTCTAACAACAAGCTGAGTCATTTCATGACTGTTCTTTTCACATACAACATATGGATCCACAAGTGTCATTGAAATTTGTGTTCTCTTCAAAGACCACACATGGATCCACCTGTGTCATTGCATGTGTGTTCTTTTTACTAACAACAACCAGAGTCATTGCATGTGTGTTATTTTCACAATCCACCTATGGATCCACCGTAGTCATTGCATGTGTGTTCTTCTCATTAACCACAGCTAGAATCATTGCATGTGTGTTCTCTTCAGAGACCATACATGGATCCACCAATGTCATTGCATGTGTGTTCTTTTTACTGACAACAACAGCAGTCATTTCATGACTATTCTTTTCACATACCACATATGGATCCACCAGTGTCATTGAAATGTGTGTTCTTTTCAGAGCCCACACATGGATCCACCAGTGTCATTGCATGTGTGTTCTTTTTACTAACAACCAGAGTCATTGCATGTGTGTTCTTTTCACAATCCACCTATGGATCCACCAGTGTCATTGCTTGTGTGTTCTCTTCAGAGACCACACATGGATCCACTAGTGTAATTGCATTGGTGCTCTTTTCACTAACAACAACTGGAGTCATTTCATGACTGTTCTTTTCACATACAACATATGGATCCACTAGTGTCATTGAAATGTGTGTTCTCTTCAGAGACCACATGGATCCTGATGCCATTGCATGTGTGTTCTTTTTACTAACAATAACCAGAGTCATTGCATGTGTGTTATTTTCACAATCCACCTATGAATCCACCGTAGTTATTTCATGTGTGTTCTTCTCATTAACCACAGCTAGAGTCATTGCATGTGTGTTCTCTTCAGAGACCACACATGGATCCACCAGTGTCATTGCATGTGTGTTCTTTTTACTAACAACAACTAGGGTCATTTCGTGACTATTCTTTTCACATACTACATATGGATCCACTAGTGTCATTGAAATGTGCGTTCTCTTCAGAGACCACACATGGATCCACTAGTGTCATTGCATGTGTGTTCTTTTTACTAACAACAACCAGAGTCATTGCATGTGTGTTCTTTTCACAATCCACCAATGGATCCACCAGTGTCATTGCATTTGTGATCTCTTTAGAGACCACACATGGATCAACCAGTGTAATTGCATGTGTGCTCTTTTTACTAACAACTGGAGTCATTTCATGACTATTCTTTTCACATACAACATATGGATCCACTAGTGTCATTGAAATGTGTGTTCTCTTCAGAGACCACACGTGGATCCACCAGTGTCATTGCATGTGTGTTCTTTTTACTAACAACAACCAGAGTCATTGCATGTGTGTCATTTTCACAATCCACCTATGGATCCACCCTAGGCATTGCATGTGTGTTCTTCCCATTAACCACAGCTAGCGTCATTGCATGTGTGTTCTCTTCAGAGACCACACATGGATCCACCAATGTGATTGCATGTGTGTTCTTTTTATTAACAACAACTGGAGTCATTTCATGACTATTCTTTTCACATACCACATATGGATCTACCAGTGTCATTGAAAAGTGTGTTCTCTTCAAAGACCACACATGGATCCACTAGTGTCATTGCATGTGTGTTCTTTTCACAATCCACCTATGGATCCACCAGTGTCATTGCATGTGTTTTCTTCTCATTAACCACAGCTAGAGTCATTTCAAGTGTGTTCTCTTTAGAGACCACACATGGATCCACTAGTGTAATTGCATGTGTGCTCTTTTTACTAAGAACAAGAGTCATTTCATGACTGTTCTTTTCACATACAACATATGGATCCACCAAGTGTCATTGAAATGTGTTCTCTTGGAGACCACACATGGATCCTGATGTCATTGCATGTGTTTTCTTTTACTAACAACAACCAGTCATTGCATGTGTGTTATTTTCACAATCCACCTATGGATCCACGGTAGACATTGCATGTGTGTTCTTCTCAATAACCAGCTAGAGTCATTGCATGTGTGTTCTCTTCAAAGGCCACACATGGATCCACCAGTGTCATTGCATGTGTGTTGTTTTTACTAACAACAACGGGAGTCATTTCATGACTATTCTTTTCACATACCACATATGGATCCACCAGTCTCATTGAAATGTGTGTTCTCTTCAGAGACCACACATGGATCCACCGTTTTCATTGCATGTGTGTTCTTTTTACTAACAACAACCAGTCATTGGATGTGTGTCCTTTCACAATCCACCTATGGATCCACCAGTGTCATTGCTTATGTGTTCTCTTTAGAGACCACACATGGATCCACCAGTGTAATTGCATGTGTGCTCTTTTTACTAACAACAACTGGAGTCATTTCATGACTGTTCTTTTCACATACAACATATGGATCCACTAGTGTCATTGAAATTTGTGTTCTCTTGGAGACCACACATGGATCGACCAGTGTTAGTGCATGTGTGTTCTTTTTACTAACAACAACCAGAGTCATTACATGTGTGTTATTTTCACAATCCACCTATGGATCCACCATAGTCATTGCATGTGTGTTGTTCTCATTAACCACAACTAGCGTCATTGCATGTGTGTTCTCTTCAGAGACCACACATAGATCCACCAGTGTCATTGCATGTGTGTTCTTTTTACTGACAACAACTCGAGTCATTTCATGACTATTCTTTTTTTTTGAGGTGAAACAGTAGGGAAAATCCCCACTGCAATTTTTTTATTATTATATGGGTATCAGTATGTTACAAAGATAAAATACAGATAGTATATTGATCTAAGGCAGATCAAAACAAGAAAGGAAAAGCCACCTCTAAAGTGGGAAAAATCTACTCTATCTCTAATCTAAGTGTTGATTCAGCTAGGTTTTGAATTTCTCCTTGTATTTTCTTTTGATTCTGAACTGTATCCATCTCATCTCTTGATAGAAGATTGCTTTCCATCTTTCTAGTGTGGGTGTTTTGTCATTAAAAATCTTCTCATTTCTGCAGATCCAGATACCCCAGGTAGCCATGACAATGATTTCCATTGCAAATGGCAGGTGTACCTTTTCTTTGATGTCTGAAATAGCCTCCATACGATAAGTTTGGAGTTACATTTACGTAAATATGGTCCCAGCATTTGTTTGCAAAAGAACATTATCGAATAAATGGTTAACGATTCTTCCAAGTAACAGTTGGAAGTTACACAATTGTAGTTAGGCGAGATAAACTGTTCTTTTCAAAATATTCCTTGTATTGGTCTCCGGAAGCAAAAGCCAGAAGAAGAATTTGTGTTTATTCTGGCAAGAGGATGTCCAAAGCCAAGAGAAGTGAGGTGGTGATGGGGAGTAGCCAATCATGACTATTCTTTTCACATACCACATATGGATCCACCAGTGTCATTGAAATGTGTGTCTTTTCAGAGACCACACATGGATCCACCAGTGTCATTGCATTTGTGTTCTTTTTACTAACAACAACCAGAGTCATTGCATGTGTGTTCTTTTCAGAATCCACCTATGAATCCACCAGTGTCATTGCATGTGTTTTCTTCTCATTAACCACAGCTAGAGTCATTTCATGTGTTCTCTTCAGAGACCACACATGGATCCTGATGTAATTGCATGGGTGCTTTTTTACTAACAACAATTAGAGTCATTTCATGACTATTCTTTTCACATACCACATATGGATCCACCAGTGTCATTGAAATGTGTGTTCTATTCAGAGACCACACATGGATCCACTAGTGTCATTGCATGTGTGTTCTTTTACTAACAACAACTAGAGTCATTGCATGTGTGTTATTTTCACAATGCACCTATGGATCCACCAGTGTCATTGCATGTGTGTTCTTCTCATTAACCACACCTATAGTCATTGCATGTGTGTTCTCTTCAGAGACCACACATGGATCCACTTTGCATGTGTGCCCTTTTTACTAACAACAACTAGAGTCATTGCATGACTGTTCTTTTCACATACAACATATGGATCCACCAGTGTCATTGAAATGTGTGTTCTCTTCAGAGAACACACATGGATCCACCAGTGTCATTGCATGTGTGTTCTTTTTACTAACAATAACAGGAGTCATTTAATTACTATTCTTTTCACATACCACATATGGATCCACAAGTGTCATTGAAATGTGTGTTCTCTTCAAAGACCACACATGGATCCACCAGTGTCATTGCATGTGTGTTCTTTTTACTAACAACAACCAGAGTCATTGCATGTGTGTTCTTTTCACAATCTACCTATGGATCCACCAGTGTCATTGCATGTGTGTTCTCTTCAGAGACCACACATGGATCCACCAGTGTAATTGCATGTGTGCTCTTTTTTCTAACAACAACTGGAGTCATTTCATGACTGTTCTTTTCACATACAACATATGGATCCACCAGTGTCATTGAAATTTGTGTTCTCTTCAAAGACCACACATGGATCCACCGGTGTCATTGCATGTGTGTTCTTTTTACTAACAACAACCAGAGTCATTGCATGTGTGTTATTTTCACAATCCACCTATGGATCCACCGTAGTCATTGCATGTGTGTTCTTCTCATTAACCACAGCTAGAATCATTGCATGTGTGTTCTCTTCAGAGACCATACATGGATCCACCAATGTCATTGCATGTGTGTTCTTTTTACTGACAACAACAGCAGTCATTTCATGACTATTCTTTTCACATACCACATATGGATCCACCAGTGTCATTGAAATGTGTGTTCTTTTCAGAGCCCACACATGGATCCACCAGTGTCATTGCATGTGTGTTCTTTTTACTAACAACCAGAGTCATTGCATGTGTGTTCTTTTCACAATCCACCTATGGATCCACCAGAGTCATTGCTTGTGTGTTCTCTTCAGAGACCACACATGGATCCACTAGTGTAATTGCATTGGTGCTCTTTTCACTAACAACAACTGGAGTCATTTCATGACTGTTCTTTTCACATACAACATATGGATCCACTAGTGTCATTGAAATGTGTGTTCTCTTCAGAGACCACACATGGATCCACCAGTGCCATTGCATGTGTGTTCTTTTTACTAACAATAACCAGAGTCATTGCATGTGTGTTATTTTCACAATCCACCTATGAATCCACCGTAGTTATTTCATGTGTGTTCTTCTCATTAACCACAGCTAGAGTCATTGCATGTGTGTTCTCTTCAGAGACCACACATGGATCCACCAGTGTCATTGCATGTGTGTTCTTTTTACTAACAACAACTAGGGTCATTTCGTGACTATTCTTTTCACATACTACATATGGATCCACTAGTGTCATTGAAATGTGCGTTCTCTTCAGAGACCACACATGGATCCACTAGTGTCATTGCATGTGTGTTCTTTTTACTAACAACAACCAGAGTCATTGCATGTGTGTTCTTTTCACAATCCACCAATGGATCCACCAGTGTCATTGCATTTGTGATCTCTTTAGAGACCACACATGGATCAACCAGTGTAATTGCATGTGTGCTCTTTTTACTAACAACAACTGGAGTCATTTCATGACTATTCTTTTCACATACAACATATGGATCCACTAGTGTCATTGAAATGTGTGTTCTCTTCAGAGACCACACGTGGATCCACATGTCATTGCATGTGTGTTCTTTTTACTAACAACAACCAGAGTCATTGCATGTGTGTCATTTTCACAATCCACCTATGGATCCACCCTAGGCATTGCATGTGTGTTCTTCCCATTAACCACAGCTAGCGTCATTGCATGTGTGTTCTCTTCAGAGACCACACATGGATCCACCAATGTGATTGCATGTGTGTTCTTTTTATTAACAACAACTGGAGTCATTTCATGACTATTCTTTTCACATACCACATATGGATCTACCAGTGTCATTGAAAAGTGTGTTCTCTTCAAAGACCACACATGGATCCACTAGTGTCATTGCATGTGTGTTCTTTTCACAATCCACCTATGGATCCACCAGTGTCATTGCATGTGTTTTCTTCTCATTAACCACAGCTAGAGTCATTTCAAGTGTGTTCTCTTTAGAGACCACACATGGATCCACTAGTGTAATTGCATGTGTGCTCTTTTTACTAAGAACAACTGGAGTCATTTCATGACTGTTCTTTTCACATACAACATATGGATCCACCAGTGTCATTGAAATGTGTGTTCTCTTCAGAGACCACACATGGATCCTGATGTCATTGCATGTGTTTTCTTTTTACTAACAACAACCAGAGTCATTGCATGTGTGTTATTTTCACAATCCACCTATGGATCCACGGTAGACATTGCATGTGTGTTCTTCTCAATAACCACAGCTAGAGTCATTGCATGTGTGTTCTCTTCAAAGGCCACACATGGATCCACCAGTGTCATTGCATGTGTGTTGTTTTTACTAACAACAACGGGAGTCATTTCATGACTATTCTTTTCACATACCACATATGGATCCACCAGTCTCATTGAAATGTGTGTTCTCTTCAGAGACCACACATGGATCCACCAGTTTTCATTGCATGTGTGTTCTTTTTACTAACAACAACCAGAGTCATTGGATGTGTGTCCTTTTCACAATCCACCTATGGATCCACCAGTGTCATTGCTTATGTGTTCTCTTTAGAGACCACACATGGATCCACCAGTGTAATTGCATGTGTGCTCTTTTTACTAACAACAACTGGAGTCATTTCATGACTGTTCTTTTCACATACAACATATGGATCCACTAGTGTCATTGAAATTTGTGTTCTCTTCAGAGACCACACATGGATCGACCAGTGTTAGTGCATGTGTGTTCTTTTTACTAACAACAACCAGAGTCATTACATGTGTGTTATTTTCACAATCCACCTATGGATCCACCATAGTCATTGCATGTGTGTTGTTCTCATTAACCACAACTAGCGTCATTGCATGTGTGTTCTCTTCAGAGACCACACATAGATCCACCAGTGTCATTGCATGTGTGTTCTTTTTACTGACAACAACTCGAGTCATTTCATGACTATTCTTTTTTTTTGAGGTGAAACAGTAGGGAAAATCCCCACTGCAATTTTTTTATTATTATATGGGTATCAGTATGTTACAAAGATAAAATACAGATAGTATATTGATCTAAGGCAGATCAAAACAAGAAAGGAAAAGCCACCTCTAAAGTGGGAAAAATCTACTCTATCTCTAATCTAAGTGTTGATTCAGCTAGGTTTTGAATTTCTCCTTGTATTTTCTTTTGATTCTGAACTGTATCCATCTCATCTCTTGATAGAAGATTGCTTTCCATCTTTCTAGTGTGGGTGTTTTGTCATTAAAAATCTTCTCATTTCTGCAGATCCAGATACCCCAGGTAGCCATGACAATGATTTCCATTGCAAATGGCAGGTGTACCTTTTCTTTGATGTCTGAAATAGCCTCCAGCCCTGATAAGTTTGGAGTTCTGTTTCTGTAAATATGGTCCCAGCATTTGTTTGCAAAAGAACATTATCAGAATAAATGGTTAACTGATTCTTCCAAGTAACAGTTGGAAGTTACACAATTGTAGTTAGGCAGGATAAACTGTTTTCTTTTCAAAATATTCCTTGTATTCATGCAGTCCGTACAAAAGCGGAAGAAGAATTTGTGTTTATTCTGGCAAGAGGATGTCCAAAGCCAAGAGAAGTGAGGTGGTGATGGGGAGTAGCCAATCATGACTATTCTTTTCACATACCACATATGGATCCACCAGTGTCATTGAAATGTGTGTCTTTTCAGAGACCACACATGGATCCACCAGTGTCATTGCATTTGTGTTCTTTTTACTAACAACAACCAGAGTCATTGCATGTGTGTTCTTTTCAGAATCCACCTATGAATCCACTAGTGTCATTGCATGTGTTTTCTTCTCATTAACCACAGCTAGAGTCATTTCATGTGTGTTCTCTTGAGACCACACATGGATCCACCAAATGTAATTGCATGGGTGCTTTTTACTAACAACAATTAGAGTCATTTCATGACTATTCTTTTCACATACCACATATGGATCCACCAGTGTCATTGAAATGTGTGTTCTATTCAGAGACCACACATGGATCCACTAGTGTCATTGCATGTGTGTTCTTTTACTAACAACAACTAGAGTCATTGCATGTGTGTTATTTTCACAATGCACCTATGGATCCACCAGTGTCATTGCATGTGTGTTCTTCTCATTAACCACACCTAGAGTCATTGCATGTGTGTTCTCTAAAGAGACCACACATGGATCCAGCATGTGTGTGCTCTTTTTACTAACAACAACTAGAGTCATTGCATGACTGTTCTTTTCACATACAACATATGGATCCACCAGTGTCATTGAAATGTGTGTTCTCTTCAGAGAACACACATGGATCCACCAGTGTCATTGCATGTGTGTTCTTTTTACTAACAATAACAGGAGTCATTTAATTACTATTCTTTTCACATACCACATATGGATCCACAAGTGTCATTGAAATGTGTGTTCTCTTCAAAGACCACACATGGATCCACCAGTGTCATTGCATGTGTGTTCTTTTTACTAACAACAACCAGAGTCATTGCATGTGTGTTCTTTTCACAATCTACCTATGGATCCACCAGTGTCATTGCATGTGTGTTCTCTTCAGAGACCACACATGGATCCACCAGTGTAATTGCATGTGTGCTCTTTTTTCTAACAACAACTGGAGTCATTTCATGACTGTTCTTTTCACATACAACATATGGATCCACCAGTGTCATTGAAATTTGTGTTCTCTTCAAAGACCACACATGGATCCACCGGTGTCATTGCATGTGTGTTCTTTTTACTAACAACAACCAGAGTCATTGCATGTGTGTTATTTTCACAATCCACCTATGGATCCACCGTAGTCATTGCATGTGTGTTCTTCTCATTAACCACAGCTAGAATCATTGCATGTGTGTTCTCTTCAGAGACCATACATGGATCCACCAATGTCATTGCATGTGTGTTCTTTTTACTGACAACAACAGCAGTCATTTCATGACTATTCTTTTCACATACCACATATGGATCCACCAGTGTCATTGAAATGTGTGTTCTTTTCAGAGCCCACACATGGATCCACCAGTGTCATTGCATGTGTGTTCTTTTTACTAACAACAACCAGAGTCATTGCATGTGTGTTCTTTTCACAATCCACCTATGGATCCACCAGTGTCATTGCTTGTGTGTTCTCTTCAGAGACCACACATGGATCCACTAGTGTAATTGCATTGGTGCTCTTTTCACTAACAACAACTGGAGTCATTTCATGACTGTTCTTTTCACATACAACATATGGATCCACTAGTGTCATTGAAATGTGTGTTCTCTTCAGAGACCACACATGGATCCACCAGTGCCATTGCATGTGTGTTCTTTTTACTAACAATAACCAGAGTCATTGCATGTGTGTTATTTTCACAATCCACCTATGAATCCACCGTAGTTATTTCATGTGTGTTCTTCTCATTAACCACAGCTAGAGTCATTGCATGTGTGTTCTCTTCAGAGACCACACATGGATCCACCAGTGTCATTGCATGTGTGTTCTTTTTACTAACAACAACTAGGGTCATTTCGTGACTATTCTTTTCACATACTACATATGGATCCACTAGTGTCATTGAAATGTGCGTTCTCTTCAGAGACCACACATGGATCCACTAGTGTCATTGCATGTGTGTTCTTTTTACTAACAACAACCAGAGTCATTGCATGTGTGTTCTTTTCACAATCCACCAATGGATCCACCAGTGTCATTGCATTGGTGTTCTCTTTAGAGACCACACATGGATCAACCAGTGTAATTGCATGTGTGCTCTTTTTACTAACAACAACTGGAGTCATTTCATGACTATTCTTTTCACATACAACATATGGATCCACTAGTGTCATTGAAATGTGTGTTCTCTTCAGAGACCACACGTGGATCCACCAGTGTCATTGCATGTGTGTTCTTTTTACTAACAACAACCAGAGTCATTGCATGTGTGTCATTTTCACAATCCACCTATGGATCCACCCTAGGCATTGCATGTGTGTTCTTCCCATTAACCACAGCTAGCGTCATTGCATGTGTGTTCTCTTCAGAGACCACACATGGATCCACCAATGTGATTGCATGTGTGTTCTTTTTATTAACAACAACTGGAGTCATTTCATGACTATTCTTTTCACATACCACATATGGATCTACCAGTGTCATTGAAAAGTGTGTTCTCTTCAAAGACCACACATGGATCCACTAGTGTCATTGCATGTGTGTTCTTTTCACAATCCACCTATGGATCCACCAGTGTCATTGCATGTGTTTTCTTCTCATTAACCACAGCTAGAGTCATTTCAAGTGTGTTCTCTTTAGAGACCACACATGGATCCACTAGTGTAATTGCATGTGTGCTCTTTTTACTAAGAACAACTGGAGTCATTTCATGACTGTTCTTTTCACATACAACATATGGATCCACCAGTGTCATTGAAATGTGTGTTCTCTTCAGAGACCACACATGGATCCACCAGTGTCATTGCATGTGTTTTCTTTTTACTAACAACAACCAGAGTCATTGCATGTGTGTTATTTTCACAATCCACCTATGGATCCACGGTAGACATTGCATGTGTGTTCTTCTCAATAACCACAGCTAGAGTCATTGCATGTGTGTTCTCTTCAAAGGCCACACATGGATCCACCAGTGTCATTGCATGTGTGTTGTTTTTACTAACAACAACGGGAGTCATTTCATGACTATTCTTTTCACATACCACATATGGATCCACCAGTCTCATTGAAATGTGTGTTCTCTTCAGAGACCACACATGGATCCACCAGTGTCATTGCATGTGTGTTCTTTTTACTAACAACAACCAGAGTCATTGCATGTGTGTCCTTTTCACAATCCACCTATGGATCCACCAGTGTCATTGCTTATGTGTTCTCTTTAGAGACCACACATGGATCCACCAAAGGTAATTGCATGTGTGCTCTTTTTACTAACAACAACTGGAGTCATTTCATGACTGTTCTTTTCACATACAACATATGGATCCACTAGTGTCATTGAAATTTGTGTTCTCTTCAGAGACCACACATGGATCGACCAGTGTTAGTGCATGTGTGTTCTTTTTACTAACAACAACCAGAGTCATTACATGTGTGTTATTTTCACAATCCACCTATGGATCCACCATAGTCATTGCATGTGTGTTGTTCTCATTAACCACAACTAGCGTCATTGCATGTGTGTTCTCTTCAGAGACCACACATAGATCCACCAGTGTCATTGCATGTGTGTTCTTTTTACTGACAACAACTCGAGTCATTTCATGACTATTCTTTTTTTTTGAGGTGAAACAGTAGGGAAAATCCCCACTGCAATTTTTTTATTATTATATGGGTATCAGTATGTTACAAAGATAAAATACAGATAGTATATTGATCTAAGGCAGATCAAAACAAGAAAGGAAAAGCCACCTCTAAAGTGGGAAAAATCTACTCTATCTCTAATCTAAGTGTTGATTCAGCTAGGTTTTGAATTTCTCCTTGTATTTTCTTTTGATTCTAATCATCCATCTCATCTCTTGATAGAAGATTGCTTTCCATCTTTCTAGTGTGGGTGTTTTGTCATTAAAATCTTCTCATTTCTGCAGATCCAGATACTGTGTAGCCATGACAATGATTTCCATTGCAAATGGCGTGTACCTTTTCTTTGATGTCCCAAATAGCCTCCCTACCTGATAAGTTTGGAGTTACTTTACGTAAATATGGTCCCACATTTGTTTGCAAAAGAACATTATCAGAATAAATGGTTAACTGATTCTTCCAAGTAACAGTTGGAAGTTACACAATTGTAGTTAGGCAGGATAAACTGTTTTCTTTTCAAAATATTCCTTGTATTCAGTCTGTCCAGAAGCAAAAGCCAGAAGAAGAATTTGTGTTTATTCTGGCAAGAGGATGTCCAAAGCCAAGAGAAGTGAGGTGGTGATGGGGAGTAGCCAATCATGACTATTCTTTTCACATACCACATATGGATCCACCAGTGTCATTGAAATGTGTGTCTTTTCAGAGACCACACATGGATCCACCAGTGTCATTGCATTTGTGTTCTTTTTACTAACAACAACCAGAGTCATTGCATGTGTGTTCTTTTCAGAATCCACCTATGAATCCACCAGTGTCATTGCATGTGTTTTCTTCTCATTAACCACAGCTAGAGTCATTTCATGTGTGTTCTCTTCAGAGACCACACATGGATCCACCAGTGTAATTGCATGGGTGCTTTTTTACTAACAACAATTAGAGTCATTTCATGACTATTCTTTTCACATACCACATATGGATCCACCAGTGTCATTGAAATGTGTGTTCTATTCAGAGACCACACATGGATCCACTAGTGTCATTGCATGTGTGTTCTTTTACTAACAACAACTAGAGTCATTGCATGTGTGTTATTTTCACAATGCACCTATGGATCCACCAGTGTCATTGCATGTGTGTTCTTCTCATTAACCACACCTATAGTCATTGCATGTGTGTTCTCTTCAGAGACCACACATGGATCCACTTTGCATGTGTGCCCTTTTTACTAACAACAACTAGAGTCATTGCATGACTGTTCTTTTCACATACAACATATGGATCCACCAGTGTCATTGAAATGTGTGTTCTCTTTAGAGACCACACATGGATCCACCAGTGTCATTGCATGTGTGTTCTTTTTACTAACAATAACAGGAGTCATTTAATTACTATTCTTTTCACATACCACATATGGATCCACAAGTGTCATTGAAATGTGTGTTCTCTTCAAAGACCACACATGGATCCACCAGTGTCATTGCATGTGTGTTCTTTTTACTAACAACAACCAGAGTCATTGCATGTGTGTTCTTTTCACAATCTACCTATGGATCCACCAGTGTCATTGCATGTGTGTTCTCTTCAGAGACCACACATGGATCCACCAGTGTAATTGCATGTGTGCTCTTTTTTCTAACAACAACTAGAGTCATTTCATGACTGTTCTTTTCACATACAACATATGGATCCACCAGTGTCATTGAAATTTGTGTTCTCTTCAAATACCACACATGGATCGACCGGTGTCATTGCATGTGTGTTCTTTTTACTAACAACAACCAGAGTCATTGCATGTGTGTTATTTTCACAATCCACCTATGGATCCACCGTAGTCATTGCATGTGTGTTCTTCTCATTAACCACAGCTAGAATCATTGCATGAGTGTTCTCTTCAGAGACCATACATGGATCCACCAATGTCATTGCATGTGTGTTCTTTTTACTGACAACAACAGGAGTCATTTCATGACTATTCTTTTCACATACCACATATGGATCCACCAGTGTCATTGAAATGTGTGTTCTTTTCAGAGCCCACACATGGATCCACCAGTGTCATTGCATGTGTGTTCTTTTTACTAACAACAACTAGAGTCATTGCATGTGTGTTCTTTTCACAATCCACCTATGGATCCACCAGTCATTGCATGTGTGTTCTCTTCAGAGACCACACATGGATCCACTAGTGTAATTGCATTGGTGCTCTTTTCACTAACAACAACTGGAGTCATTTCATGACTGTTCTTTTCACATACAACATATGGATCCACTAGTGTCATTGAAATGTGTGTTCTCTTCAGAGACCACACATGGATCCACCAGTGCCATTGCATGTGTGTTCTTTTTACTAACAATAACCAGAGTCATTGCATGTGTGTTCTCTTCAGAGACCACACATGGATCCACCAGTGTCATTGCATGTGTGTTCTTTTTACTAACAACAACTAGGGTCATTTCGTGACTATTCTTTTCACATACTACATATGGATCCACTAGTGTCATTGAAATGTGCGTTCTCTTCAGAGACCACACATGGATCCACTAGTGTCATTGCATGTGTGTTCTTTTTACTAACAACAACCAGAGTCATTGCATGTGTGTTCTTTTCACAATCCACCAATGGATCCACCAGTGTCATTGCATTTGTGTTCTCTTTAGAGACCACACGTGGATCAACCAGTGTAATTGCATGTGTGCTCTTTTTACTAACAACAACTGGAGTCATTTCATGACTATTCTTTTCACATACAACATATGGATCCACTAGTGTCATTGAAATGTGTGTTCTCTTCAGAGACCACACGTGGATCCACCAGTGTCATTGCATGTGTGTTCTTTTTACTAACAACAACCAGAGTCATTGCATGTGTGTCATTTTCACAATCCACCTATGGATCCACCCTAGGCATTGCATGTGTGTTCTTCCCATTAACCACAGCTAGCGTCATTGCATGTGTGTTCTCTTCAGAGACCACACATGGATCCACCAATGTGATTGCATGTGTGTTCTTTTTATTAACAACAACTGGAGTCATTTCATGACTATTCTTTTCACATACCACATATGGATCTACCAGTGTCATTGAAAAGTGTGTTCTCTTCAAACACCACACATGGATCCACTAGTGTCATTGCATGTGTGTTCTTTTCACAATCCACCTATGGATCCACCAGTGTCATTGCATGTGTTTTCTTCTCATTAACCACAGCTAGAGTCATTTCAAGTGTGTTCTCTTTAGAGACCACACATGGATCCACTAGTGTAATTGCATGTGTGCTCTTTTTACTAAGAACAACTGGAGTCATTTCATGACTGTTCTTTTCACATACAACATATGGATCCACCAGTGTCATTGAAATGTGTGTTCTCTTCAGAGACCACACATGGATCCACCAGTGTCATTGCATGTGTTTTCTTTTTACTAACAACAACCAGAGTCATTGCATGTGTGTTATTTTCACAATCCACCTATGGATCCACGGTAGACATTGCATGTGTGTTCTTCTCAATAACCACAGCTAGAGTCATTGCATGTGTGTTCTCTTCAAAGGCTACACATGGATCCACCAGTGTCATTGCATGTGTGTTGTTTTTACTAACAACAACGGGAGTCATTTCATGACTATTCTTTTCACATACCACATATGGATCCACCAGTCTCATTGAAATGTGTGTTCTCTTCAGAGACCACACATGGATCCACCAGTTTTCATTGCATGTGTGTTCTTTTTACTAACAACAACCAGAGTCATTGGATGTGTGTCCTTTTCACAATCCACCTATGGATCCACCAGTGTCATTGCTTATGTGTTCTCTTTAGAGACCACACATGGATCCACCAGTGTAATTGCATGTGTGCTCTTTTTACTAACAACAACTGGAGTCATTTCATGACTGTTCTTTTCACATACAACATATGGATCCACTAGTGTCATTGAAATTTGTGTTCTCTTCAGAGACCACATGGATCGACGGTTAAGTTAGTGCATGTGTGTTCTTTTTACTAACAACAACCGTAGTCATTACATGTGTGTTATTTTCACAATCCACCTATGGATCCACCCTAGTCATTGCATGTGTGTTGTTCTCATTAACCACAACTAGCGCCATTGCATGTGTGTTCTCTCGTGAGACCACACATAGATCCACCAAAGGTCATTGCATGTGTGTTCTTTTATCGACAACAACTCGAGTCATTTCATGACTATTCTTTTTTTGAGGTGAAACAAGAGGGAAAATCCCTACTGCAATTTTTTTATTATTATATGGGTATTGTATGTTACAAAGATAAAATACAAATAGTATATTGATCTAAGGCAGATCAAAACAAGAAAGGAAAAGCCACCTCTAAAGTGGGAAAAATCTACTCTATCTCTAATCTAAGTGTTGATTCATAGGTTTTGAATTTCTCCTTGTATTTTCTTTTGATTCCGAATCAGTATCCATCTCATCTCTTGATAGAAGATTGCTTTCCATCTTTCTAGTGTGGGTGTTTTGTCATTAAAATCTTCTCATTTCTGCAGATCCAGATACCTGTAGCCATGATAATGATTTCCATTGCAAATGGCGGTGTACCTTTTCTTTGATGTCCTAAATAGCCTCCAAATCGATAAGTTTGGAGTTCTGCTTTGTAAATATGGTCCCAGATTTGTTTGCAAAAAGAACATTATCAGAATAAATGGTTAACTGATTCTTCCAAGTAACATTGGAAGTTACACAATTGTAGTTAGGTGATAAACTGCTTTCTTTTCAAAATATTCCTTGTATTCACCGTCTGAAGCAAAAGCCAGAAGAAGAATTTGTGTTTATTCTGGCAAGAGGATGTCCAAAGCCAAGAGAAGTGAGGTGGTGATGGGGAGTAGCCAATCATGACTATTCTTTTCACATACCACATATGGATCCACCAGTGTCATTGAAATGTGTGTCTTTTCAGAGACCACATGGATCCACCAAAGGTCATTGCATTTGTGTTCTTTTTACTAACAACAACCAGAGTCATTGCATGTGTGTTCTTTTCAGAATCCACCTATGAATCCACCAGTGTCATTGCATGTGTTTTCTTCTCATTAACCACAGCTAGAGTCATTTCATGTGTGTTCTCTTCAGAGACCACACATGGATCCACCAGTGTAATTGCATGGGTGCTTTTTTACTAACAACAATTAGAGTCATTTCATGACTATTCTTTTCACATACCACATATGGATCCACCAGTGTCATTGAAATGTGTGTTCTATTCAGAGACCACACATGGATCCACTAGTGTCATTGCATGTGTGTTCTTTTACTAACAACAACTAGAGTCATTGCATGTGTGTTATTTTCACAATGCACCTATGGATCCACCAAAGGTCATTGCATGTGTGTTCTTCTCATTAACCACACCTATAGTCATTGCATGTGTGTTCTTCTTCAGAGACCACACATGGATCCACTTTGCATGTGTGCCCTTTTTACTAACAACAACTAGAGTCATTGCATGACTGTTCTTTTCACATACAACATATGGATCCACCAGTGTCATTGAAATGTGTGTTTCTTTTAGAGACCACACATGGATCCACCAGTGTCATTGCATGTGTGTTCTTTTACTAACAATAACAGGAGTCATTTAATTACTATTCTTTTCACATACCACATATGGATCCACAAGTGTCATTGAAATGTGTGTTCTCTTCAAAGACCACACATGGATCCACCAGTGTCATTGCATGTGTGTTCTTTTTACTAACAACAACCAGAGTCATTGCATGTGTGTTCTTTTCACAATCTACCTATGGATCCACCAGTGTCATTGCATGTGTTCTTCTTCAGAGACCACACATGGATCCACCATGTAATTGCATGTGTGCTCTTTTTTCTAACAACAACTGGAGTCATTTCATGACTGTTCTTTTCACATACAACATATGGATCCACCAGTGTCATTGAAATTTGTGTTCTCTTCAAATACCACACATGGATCGACCGGTGTCATTGCATGTGTGTTCTTTTTACTAACAACAACCAGAGTCATTGCATGTGTGTTATTTTCACAATCCACCTATGGATCCACCGTAGTCATTGCATGTGTGTTCTTCTCATTAACCACAGCTAGAATCATTGCATGAGTGTTCTCTTCAGAGACCATACATGGATCCACCAATGTCATTGCATGTGTGTTCTTTTTACTGACAACAACAGGAGTCATTTCATGACTATTCTTTTCACATACCACATATGGATCCACCAGTGTCATTGAAATGTGTGTTCTTTTCAGAGCCCACACATGGATCCACCAGTGTCATTGCATGTGTGTTCTTTTTACTAACAACAACTAGAGTCATTGCATGTGTGTTCTTTTCACAATCCACCTATGGATCCACCAGTCATTGCATGTGTGTTCTCTTTAGAGACCACACATGGATCCACTAGTGTAATTGCATTGGTGCTCTTTTCACTAACAACAAATGGAGTCATTTCATGACTGTTCTTTTCACATACAACATATGGATCCACTAGTGTCATTGAAATGTGTGTTCTCTTCAGAGACCACACATGGATCCACCAGTGCCATTGCATGTGTGTTCTTTTTACTAACAATAACCAGAGTCATTGCATGTGTGTTATTTTCACAATCCACCTATGAATCCACTGTAGTTATTTCATGTGTGTTCTTCTCATTAACCACAACTAGAGTCATTTCATGTGTGTTCTCTTCAGAGACCACACATGGATCCACCAGTGTCATTGCATGTGTGTTCTTTTTACTAACAACAACTAGGGTCATTTCGTGACTATTCTTTTCACATACTACATATGGATCCACTAGTGTCATTGAAATGTGCGTTCTCTTCAGAGACCACACATGGATCCACCAGTGTTATTGCATGTGTGTTCTTTTTACTAACAACAACCAGAGTCATTGCATGTGTGTTCTTTTTACAATCCACCTATGGATCCACCAGTGTCATTGCATGTGTGTTCTCTTCAGTGACCATACATGGATCCACCAGTGTCATGGCATGTGTGCTCTTTTTACTAACAATAACTGGAGTCATTGCATCTGTGTTATTTTCACAATACACCTATGGGTCCACCGTAGACATTGCATGTGTGTTCTTCTCATTAACCACGCCTAGAGTCATTGCATGTGTGTTCTCTTTAGAGACCACACATGGATCCACCAGTGTCATTGCATGTGTGTTCTTTTTACTAACAACAACTAGAGTCATTGCATCTGTGTTATTTTCACAATACACCTATGGGTCCACCGTAGACATTGCATGTGTGTTCTTCTCATTAACCACACCTAGAGTCATTGCATGTGTGTTCTCTTTAGAGACCACACATGGATCCACCAGTGCCATTGCATGTGTGTTCTTTTTACTAACAAAAACTGAAGTCATTTCATGACTATTTTTTTCACATACCACATATGGATCCACCAGTGTCATTGTAATGTGTGTTATCTTCAGAGACCATACATAGATCCATCAGTGTCATTGCATGTGTGTTCTTTTTACTAACAACAACCAGAGTCATTGCATGTGTGTTCTTTTCACAATCCACCTATGGATCCACCAGTGTCATTGCATGTGTGTTCTTCTCATTAACCACAGCTAGAGTCATTGCATGTGTGTTCTCTTGAGAAGCCACACATGGATCCACCAGTGTCATTGCATTTGTGTTCTTTTTACTAACATCAACCAGAGTCATTGCATTGTGTTCTTTTCACAATCCACCTATGGATCCATGAGTGTCATTGCATGTGTGTTCTCTTCAGAGACCACACATGGATCCACCGGTGTAATTGCATGTGTGCTCTTTTTACTAACAATAACTGGAGTCATTTATTGACTATTCTTTTCACATACCACATATGGATCCACCAGTGTCATTGAAATGTGTGTTCTCTTCAGAGACCACACATGGATCCACCAGCGTCATTGCTTGTGTGTTCTTTTTACTAACAACAACCAGAGGCATTGCATGTGTGTTCTTTTCACAATCCACCTATGGATCCACCAGTGCCATTGCATGTGATTTCTTCTCATTAACCACAGCTAGAGTCATTGCATGTGTGTTCTCTTCAGACACCACACATGGATCCACCAGTGTAATTGCATGTGTGCTCTTTTTACTAACAACAACTGGAGTCATTTCATGACTATTCTTTTCACATACCACAGATGGATCCACCAGTGTTATTGAAATGTGTGTTCTCTTCAGAGACCACACATGAATCCACCAGTGTCATTGCATGTGTGATTTTTTTACTAACAATAACCAGAGTCATTGCATGTGTGTTCTTCTCACTAACCACTGCTAGAGTCATTGCATGTGTGTTCTCTTTAGAGACCACACATGGATCCACCAGTGTCATTGCATGTGTGCACTTTTTACTAACAACAACTGGAGTCATTGCATGACTGTTCTTTTCACATACAACATATGGATCCACCAGTGTCATTGAAATGTGTGTTCTCTTTAGAGACCACACATGGATCCACCAGTGTCATTGCATGTGTGTTCTTTCAACTAACAACAACCAGAGTTATTGCATGTGTGTTCTTTTCAGAATCCACCTATAGATCCACTGTAGTCATTGCATGTGTTATCTTCTCATTAACCATAGCTAGAGTCATTGCATGTGTATTCTCTTTAGAGACCACACATGGATCCACCATTGTCATTGCATGTGTGTTCTTTTTACTAACAACAACCATAGTCATTGCATGTGTGTTATTTTCACAATCCACCTATGGATCCACCAGTGTCATTGCATGTGTGTTCTCTTCAGAGACCACACATCGATCCACTAGTGTAATTGCATTGGTGCTCTTTTTACTAACAACAACTGGAGTCATTTCATGACTGTTCTTTTCACATACCACATATGGATCCACCAATGTCATTGAAATGTGTGTTCTCTTCAGAGACCACACATGGATCCACCGGTGTCATGGCATGTGTGTTCTTTTTACTAACAACAACCAGAGTCATTGCATGTGTGTTATTTTCACAATCCACCTATGGATCCACCGTAGTCATTGCATGTGTGTTCTTCTCATTAACCACAGCTAGAGTCATTGCATGTGTGTTCTCTTCAGAGACCACACATCGATCCACCAGTGTCATTGCATGTGTGTTCTTTTTACTAACAACAACTGGAGTAATTTCATGACTATTCTTTTCACATAGCACATATGGATCCACCAGTGTCATTGAAATGTGTGTTCTCTTCAGAGACCACACATGGATCCACTAGTGTCATTGCATGTCTATTCTTTTTACTGACAACAACCAGAGTCATTTCATGTGTGTTCTTTTCACAATCCACCTATGGAGCCACCAGTGTCATTGCATGTGTGTTCTCTTTAGAGACCACACATGGATCCACCAGTGTTATTGCATGTGTGTTCCTTTTACTAACAACAACAAGAGTCATTTCATGACTATTCTTTTCACATACCACATATGGATCCACCAGTGTCATTGAAATGTGTGTTCTCTTTAGAGACCACACATGGATCCACCAATGTCATTGCATGTGTGTTCTTTTTACTAACAACAACCAGAGTCATTGCATGTGTGTTCTTTTCACAATCCACCTATGGATCCACTAGTGTTATTGCATGTGTGTTCTCTTTAGAGACCACACATGGATCCACCAGTGTAATTGCATGTGTGCTATTTTTACTAACAACAACTAGAGTCATTTCATGACTGTTCTTTTCACATACAACATATGGATCCACCAGTATCATTGAAATGTGTGTTCTCTTCAGAGACCACACATGGATCCACTAGTGTAATTGCATGTGTGCTCTTTTTACTAACAAGAACTATTTCATGACTGTTCTTTTCACATACAACATATGGATCCACTAGTGTCATTGAAATGTGTGTTCTTTTTACTAACAACAACCAGAGTCATTGCATGTGTGTTCTTTTCACAATCCACCTATGGATCCACCAGTGTCATTGCATGTGTGTTCTCTTCAAAGACCACACATGGATCCACTAGTGTAATTGCATTGGTGCTCTTTTCACTAACGACAACTGGAGTCATTTCATGACTGTTCTTTTCACATACAACATATGGATCCACTAGTGTCATTGAAATGTGTGTTCTCTTCAGAGACCACACATGGATCCACCAGTGTCATTGCATGTGTGTTCTTTTTACTAACAATAACCAGAGTCATTGCATGTGTGTTATTTTCACAATCCACCTATGAATCCACCGTAGTTATTTCATGTGTGTTCTTCTCATTAACCACAGCTAGAGTCATTGCATGTGTGTTCTCTTCAGAGACCACACATGGATCCACCAGTGTCATTGCATGTGTGTTCTTTTTACTAACAACAACTGAAGTCATTTCATGACTATTCTTTTCACATACCACATATGGATCCACCAGTGTCATTGTAATGTGTGTTATCTTCAGAGACCATACATGGATCCACCAGTGTCATTGCATGTGTGTTCTTTTTACTAACAACAACCAGAGTCATTGCATGTGTGTTCTTTTCACAATCCACCTATGGATCCACCAGTGTCATTGCATGTGAGTTCTTCTCATTAACCAAAGCTAGAGTCATTGCATGTGTGTTCTCTTGAGAAACCACACATGGATCCACCAGTGTCATTGCATGTGTGTTCTTTTTACTAACATCAACTGGAGTCATTTCATGACTATTCTTTTCACATACCACATATGGATCCACTAGTGTCATTGAAATGTGTGTTCTCTTCAGAGACAACACATGGATCCACCAGTGTCATTGCATGTGTGTTCTTTTTACTAACAACAACCAGAGTCATTGCATTGTGTTCTTTTCACAATCCACCTATGGATCCACGAGTGTCATTGCATGTGTGCTCTTCAGAGACCACACATGGATCCACCGGTGTAATTGCATGTGTGCTCTTTTTACTAACAATAACTGGAGTCATTTATTGACTATTCTTTTCACATACCACATATGGATCCACCAGTGTCATTGAAATGTGTGTTCTCTTCAGAGACCACACATGGATCCACCAAATCATTGCTTGTGTTCTTTTTACTAACAACAACCAGAGGCATTGCATGTGTGTTCTTTTCACAATCCACCTATGGATCCACTAGTGCCATTGCATGTGATTTCTTCTCATTAACCACAGCTAGAGTCATTGCATGTGTGTTCTCTTCAGACACCACACATGGATCCACCAGTGTAATTGCATGTGTGCTCTTTTTACTAACAACAACTGGATAATTTCATGACTATTCTTTTCACATACCACAGATGGATCCACCAGTGTCATTGAAATGTGTGTTCTCTTCAGAGACCACACATGAATCCACCAGTGTCATTGCATGTGTGATCTTTTTACTAACAATAACCAGAGTCATTGCATGTGTGTTCTTCTCATTAACCACTGCTAGAGTCATTGCATGTGTGTTCTTTAGAGACCACACATGGATCCACCAGTGTCATTGCATGTGTGCACTTTTTACTAACAACAACTGGAGTCATTGCATGACTGTTCTTTTCACATACAACATATGGATCCACCAGTGTCATTGAAATGTGTGTTCTCTTTAGAAACCACACATGGATCCACCAGTGTCATTGCATGTGTGTTCTTTCAACTAACAACAACCAGAGTCATTGCATGTGTGTTCTTTTCAGAATCCACCTATGGATCCACTGTAGTCATTCCATGTGTTATCTTCTCATTAACCATAGCTAGAGTCATTGCATGTGTGTTCTCTTTAGAGACCACACATGGATCCACCATTGTCATTGCATGTGTGTTCTTTTTGTTGGAATTATGCCCTAGAGGCAATAATAAAGATGTTATTATTATAATTCTTGTTCATGATAAAGTTTATATTCCATGCTAGAATTGTATTAAGCGGAAACTTTAATACTTGTGTGGTTTGTGAACAACACCGTGTCCCTAGTACGCCTCTATGGACTAGCTCATTGATCAATGATGGTTAAGGTTTCCTAACCATAGACATGAGTTGTCAATTGATAATGAGATCATATCATTGGGAGAATGATATGGTGGACAGACCCAAACTAAGCAAAGCTATTAGATCGTTTCATCGTGTTCGTCTTTGCGAAGGTTTTCTCATGTCAAATATTGTATTCCTTAGACCATGAGATAATACAACTCCCTGGTATCGGAAGAAAGCTTTGAGGTCATCAAACGTCATCCTATGAGAGGGTGATCATAAAGGTGTCTCTCAGGTGATCGGAAAGTATCTGTTGGGTTGTATGTATCGAGATGGGATTTGTCCCTCCCAAGTCGGAGAGATATACTTCGCCCACTCGTAATCGATATCAACACCGCTGAAGCATGTGGTTAAGAGTTAATCACAAAGTGATATCGGATTACGAACGAGTAAAGTATTTTGCCGTGAGCGAGATTGAACTAGGTATGACGATCTGGCGATGAATCTCGCAAGTATAATATCGCGAGACGAAGGGAATATATATATGGGATTGATTGAATCACGGCATCGTGGTTCATCCGATATGATCATCGATGAATGTGTGGAGTCAATATGGGTGCCTGCACTGTTGATTATTGATAGAAGATCATGTCTCATATTCTCGAACTCAGAGGTCACACTTAACGTGTCTCACGCTAGGATAGATTGGATAATTGGTTTGAGTTCGATGACCCTCTTGACGGTGGCTGCTGCAAAATATCACGTTGCATCCTCGTTTGCCAGAATAAGATTCATTGGCATCCACTGATTAATTTGCTGGCGAAATGAGATATGGCAAAGCTTTTGTTTCAAAACTTAATTACATCTATTCCAACTGAAGTGGTAGAGTTGCGAGGCTAGGTTTTGGGGTGTCACCGTCTCGCTTCATCTTCATAGATTATATTTGATTTATATAGGTTCAAGAATAAAAAAAATGGAAAGAAAAAATTAAAATGGCAGATGTTTTAAATAGCATGGTAGTTAGAAAAAGCTGATATTTCTTAAAGACTTAGAGGGCGAAGAGTACCAAGGCTTTCAGAATAGAATTGGTTTTCACGAAAATATAAAAATTTTAGTGCTTGATTCATTGATAGTGATAGAGCTAGAACCTCAATATCTCTAGCAATAATTTTTTCTAAACCAGTGAGGGTCTATAAGATAGAAAAGCAGATTGGTCGGTTGCGATCATAAAAAAAATTCAGTGACTATGAAAAGATATTTTCTAGAATAGGGACAGGTTCGTTGCTGGTAATTCATCATCTGTCGAGACCTTGGTCATGAATAATCATGCATCCATTGGGTTAATTTGCTGGCAATACAGTGCAAGGTAACCCACAAAACAATGTGTAGTACAATTGTTATCAAGGTAGCGTAATAGAACATGGATGTAATGCTTTTCTTCTTTCTTGTTTCGCTTGTTGATCCATGTATCAACTTTAAGTATTCATGATTTGCAGCCCAGAGACTGTTTATATTTTTTTCACTCCCTTTTGTAGCAGTGTCATTTTTTTATAATTTATGCCTCTGCTTTTCACGGGTCCAATGTTATTTTGTGTAAAATATCTATTTTTTCCTAATTTACATGTTGGTGCTTACATGTCCAATATTAATACCTGGCAACAATAAGTACTTTAAATAGACCTCCCAGAAGTCATAACCCTTTTCCAGGTAGACGTATTAATGCACAACTAACGTGGAGAAAAGTAAGATGTTCCTTATAACGTCGCCGGGCCAAGTGGAGCCTCCATCATTAGGTTAATGTAAAACCAGCTTCAACAATAAAATGCTTGATATGGCGTGCTGAGATCCAAGGTCTAGTAATAACAGGACCAGTTTTCGAGATGTGATAAAGGACTTGGTTGTGTTTTAACTGAATAATCAGACCATAAGCAATGATGTACAGAGATACAAAGTCTTTACTTGTGGTGAAAACCTACTTTGATCTTAATTATTAGACCGGCAAGGGCCTCGTTGAATGCATTGTTTGAAAGCACGACCTTTCCAGGGTAAAAGTCTGATCTTGACTGCTGCACAACATCACTTGTGCAATTATTTTTCTGGAGGCGGGCCAAGCTTAGAGATTTCCGGACTGTTATCTTCGTAGTGGTTTAAAGGTAACCACAATGTTCTTGATCAATTATAGTGATGTTATGTTTTTCTTCACTTGTTCTAGGGTTATATGCATCCGTAATGTGTTTAGGGATGTTTTTTTATTAGAGAGGCCAATATAATTGGTATTCTTTTAATATATTTCCTTTGTCAAAAAAGCTTCAAATAATACACCTGAGCATGGAGCCGAACTCCATCGACCTGGTATGCATAGGATGGGTGGCATAATTATTTAATCTCGTTGTAATTTGCATAGTACCTAGTTCAATAAAGTTTGTCTTTTTTAAACAAAAGGAATTGAAGATTTTAAATAAACGGGACTCAAGGATGTCATTGCGCTAACAAGTGCATGCAAATAAAACAGAATTTAGCTTTGGCTTTGCTGCTGTCTTGAATCATTTTTATCTTAAAGCACAATTAGTTGGTGGTGTAGATTCTGGATCTATTATGTTGCTCCATTATGGGTTGATGTAATAGGATCGGGAACCTGAAAGAGTGGTTTTTTTGTCCCATAGCGTATGTTTAAAAGTCATTGGGTTATGGGTAGCTTCATTGGGGAAAAGTAGAGCAGCCACTCAATGGGAGATGAAACAGATAATGTAAAGAGGTGTCACCAATCTAAGCACAAGCTTTCAGGCTGTTTTCATCCCTCCAAATTTTCCTTCTTACTAACTTATATGCTATAGTGCATGCATGCATGAGACGAGATTTGACTACCATTGTACGGATGGGGCAGAAATATTAACCAAAGTTGAGGGGTCAATTGAAGCATTTTACAAATAACTTAGTGGCAACATTATTTGCTAGTGGGCGATTCCTCCTTGTCTCCCCAACTAAGCTCCTGTCGCAACTTAAATACCACCAATTATGTCTACCTTGGAGCCCTTTTGGCCTTTAGGTAAAAAAGCATGAAGTCCGAACAACAGACCTTTACTGACGTTGTTTTCCGTACTGGTGAAAAAAATCGGTCCTGCACCATCAATAGCCTCGTCTGCACATCAGATCGGCCAGCCCGGCCACAAGCAACGAAATGAAGTGTGGCGGCGGTGGTTGGTTCTAAGGTTTGCATCTTAGATCCTTATATCTGTGGTAAGGGTATTCAGTGGTGCCTGCTGATCTTCTTGCCTGTATTGGGAGCATGTAGGTAAAACATGGGGCCTGTCCATTCACCTAATAAAAAAGGTATTCTCAGTTCTTTTCCAGTAGCATCACAACAGTAATCATATCCATTCGGTTGCAGATGTGTCCCAACACTTACTACAAAAAATACACTTTCACCATGCCTGGTACTTTTGTCTTATTGCCGGTGGCAATTCGCAAAGTTGGTTATCCGCGGATTTAGCAATCACAAAACCATTTTTCCGAAGTGCAAATTTCAGCATTGACAATCAAGAATGGTTGAGGAAAATATCATCGCATAAAAAATCTATGATTGCTTATGAATTTATTTTAAAATATTGAAGTATTACATATGTTATTATGCTATTTAACTATAAAGGAAGATTTACAAACAAATGGCATGTCATATAATAGATATTTCCCATCAACTTACATTTTTCTAACATGAATAAATTTAAAAAAAAGTTTAAAGGAATGAGAAGGAAGCAACGCAGTCTTTATCATTATCTTTTCTCGGATTTGATTTTTCCGCTGATTAGATATGCCAAATTCTTAATTGCATCCATCTCTCTCAGCCCCCCGCTTCACATCACAATCATTCATTTATTTTTCACTTTTACCCTTTTAAACATTTTATTTTCTTTTGTCTTCGCGATCTTTCTTAGCTATTCTTACAAGATACTTTGTTTGTTAAAACCATCATGGATATGCAAAACTTTAAATCTCTACATCTTATTTCATATCAAATATTTTCCAAAGTATTATGTAAAGTTTTTTTTATAAAAAATTGCAGGAGCTTAAAATTAATTAAACCTTCCATCCCAGCATTTTACCCGCCTCCTCATGTTTTGAGGGTTTACATTTTGAAGTTACATCAAATTAATTAAGAGCCATAGTCGCTATTTTCCGACATACATGGATTTAATGATCTAGTCATTGGTCGGCAATTTCCTCAGGCATTTCCATGAATTTATTACGCTTTATTTATGATTTAATTTCTCACATTACAAAAAAACTATGAATGATACGTATTATCATGGTATATATATATAGGAGGATAGCACTTTAATATCTCAACGGACAGTTCTACTGTGAATGTGGATCTAGGTGACGTGTAACTTAGCAGTAGAAGATAACTTCAAAGGAAGCTTGGATATAGGGAGCCCTATTTAAATTTCCTTAAAACCCAGTTTTACATTTCTCAACAATTTTTTGAGAAATAATATGCATGCACTATCAATTTTTACTAATTGTTCGATCCAATTAATTGATTTCGGATTTGAGATAATGGATGTATCTACTATTAAAACATGTAAATGCATTCAATCTATGCAAATATAAGTTGATTAATTTGATAGGAAGTACTTAATTTGGTAATCAAGGAGGTATTGACTATGCCAGCATAGTAACAATGAGTGTACATATAGTATATTAGTTAACCAAACCATTTACTCGGCCATCGCTCATTACACTTCTAGCTAGGAATGTGTTTCCTTGTTTGATGCCCTTCGTTCAAGTGAAGGTAACTTGTTCAAACTTCCGCCTATCTTGATCTCCCGAATGACATAAGCCCTATATCTTCCTCTTCAATATTCTTGATCACCTTGTTGACAGTAGCTCGTCACACAGAGATTGGGAGCATTGATATTGTATGTCATTTATAGCCCTATAATGTTTTACGTGAATTGGGGTTGAAGATCGCTAAAAGAATAGCTCAGATGCTTACACTTCAAGCAAGAATAATTGGGCGTATACTTCTATCAACCCCACGAGACCACAACGAATCTTTAATCAGTCGTACGAGATCCACAGCCTCCATCGCCACGACGGAATCACCTTCCGATGTCCACCTCTATATCGTGGACCCACCTCGTGGTTGAAGAGAGCCGCTGGCTCCCGGATCCGTCTCCTCACACCCCGAGCATCAATTCTGTTTAATTGCTTTCAGCATCTCATCCCCTTCGCTTTTTCTTTCTTCAAGGCAAGGCGTAACGTCAGTGATGTCGAGTTTGCTTCCCACCGCTTATGGCTCGTATAGCGGTGTCATGAGGAGGTGCCTCAACAGCCGCGTACTAATGCTCTAAAGCTGCTTGTCAGCATCCATCTACAAGATCGCTTCCTCAATGGCAACATTGATGAAGAGTTGTATATGATGCAACCCGAAGGTTTTGTCGATCCTAAGGATGTCGATAAAGTATGCAAACTTCAGCTGCCCATTTATGGATCAAGCAAGCATCTCGGAGTTGGAACCTTCGTTTTGATCAAGTGATCAAGAGCTTTGGATTTGTTCCAAATTGCTACGAAGCTTGCATCTACAAGAAAGTGAGTGGGAGCTCGTGACGCTTCGGTACTATATGTGGATGACATATTGATTATGGAAATGACATCAACATGCTTAACGATGTGAAGAGTTATTTGAACAAGTGTTTTCAATGAAAGACCTAGGTGAAGCTGCTTATATATTGGGCATCAAAATCTATAGAGATAGACAAAGACGCTCGATAGCTTTAAGCCAGAGTACATACCTAGACAAAGTTCGAAAAGGTTCGAATGGATAAGGCATTGAAAGGTTCAAAGGCCTATGTTGTCGTAAGATATTGAGCAAGGCTCAAGGTCCAACTACGGTAAATGATAGGGAAGTTATGAGCAAAGTGTTTTATGCCGGCCATAGGTTCCATCATGTATGCCATGCTGTGTACTAGACCGGATGTGTCCAATGCTCTTAGTTTGACGAGCAGATATCAAAGTGATCCAGCCGTGAAGAACATCCTAAGGTACCTGAATAGGACTAAAGAAATGTTCTTAGTCTATGGAGTGATGAACAACTCGTCAGAAAAGGTTACGCCGATGCTAGTTTCGACACCGACAAGGATGATTCTAAATCTTTATGTGATACGGTATATTTTGAATGGAGGAGCTGTGAGTCGAGAAGCTACAAGCAAAGCGTGATCGCGGGATCTACAAGAGAAGCGAATACATGGCTGCCGCAGGCCAAGTGAAGGAGTTTGGATCAGAAACTTCATCATCGAGCTTGGCGTGGTTCCATGCATTGGACCCACTGGAGATATTGTGTGACAACACCGGCGCCATAGCACTTGCTAAGGAACCAAGATATCATCCAAAGACCAAGCATATCAACAAGTTTCATATAATCCGAGATTATATAGCGATGGAGATCCAAGATCAGAAAGTACATACAGATCTGAATGTCGCAGATCCATTGACTAAACCTCTTCCACGTAAAACATGATCAAAGACCTCATTGCCATGGGTGTGAGATTGTTGCCAAATGTAAACTAGATTATTGACTCTAGTGCAAGTGGGAGACTGTTGGAATTATGCCCTAGAGGCAATAATAAAGATGTTATTATTATAATTTTGTTCATGATAAAGTTTATATTCCATGCTAGAATTGTATTAAGCGGAAACTTTAATACTTGTGTGGTTTGTGAACAACACCGTGTCCCTAGTACGCCTATGGACTAGCTCATTGATCAATGATGGTTAAGGTTTCTAACCATAGACATGAGTTGTCAATTGATAATGAGATCATATCATTGGGAGAATGATATGGTGGATGTAACCAAACTAAGCAAAGCTATTAGATCGTTTCATCGTGTTCGTCTTTGCGAAAGTTTTCTCATGTCAAATATTGTATTCCTTAGACCAAGAGATAATACAACTCCCTGGTATCTGAAGAAAGCTTAGAGGTCATCAAACGTCATCCTATGAGAGGGTGATCAGAAAGGTGTCTCTAACGTGATCGGAAAGTATCTGGGTTGTATGTATCGAGATGGGATTTGTCCCTCCCAAGTCGGAGAGAGATATACTTCGCCCACTCGGTAATCGATATCAACACCGCTTGCAAGCATGTGGTTAAGGAGTTAATCACAAAGTGATATCGGATTACGGAACGAGTAAAGTACTTGCCGTGAACGAGATTGAACTAGGTATGACGATACCGACGATCGAATCTCGCAAGTAAAATATCACGAGACGAAGGAATATATATGGGATTGATTGAATCTCGGCATCGTGGTTCATCCGATATGATCATCGGCGAATGTGGAGTCAATATGGGTGCCTGCACCAACTGTTGTTTATTGATATAAGATCATGTGTGCATTTTCTCGAAACCTCAGGGTCACACACTTAACGTGTCTCGACGCTAGGATAGATTGGATAATTGGTTTATGAATTTTTGTTCGGAGTCTCGGATGGGATCCGGGATATCACGAGAGGTTCCGGAATGGTCCGGAGAATAAGATTCATATAAGGCAGTGCAGTTTTTGGAGTTCGGAATAGTTCCGGGTTAATCGGTATTGTACCGGAAGCTTCTAGAACCTTCCGGAAGGGGACCAACGTGGCCCCACCTTCCGGGAGGGGGCATGGGCCTATGAGTGAGTGTCCTGGACGCATTGGGCCAGGGGCACAAGGCCCCATAGGGCCCAGCCGATTCTAGATAGATTTAACTCGTTTAAATCTAGAGATAGAATTTCTAGATAAGGGAGAGTTTAAATCGTTTAAACTAGAGATAGGCTTGGAGGATGGGCAAGGGCTGGCCGCACCCCCCCCTCTATATATAGAGGGCTGGTGCGCCCCCTTCCCCCACACACACCTTCCTCCAAACCCTAGTAGCCCTACTGCCTTCCTCTCTCCCTCCCGACTGTTTGTAGGCGAAGCCCTGCTGCAGAAATTCTCCACCATATACACCACGCCGTCGTGTTGTAGATCCAATCTATCTCTCCACCCTACTTGTTGGTCCGAGGAAGGAGGAGACGTCGAGGTGCTGCACGCAGCATCTCACGGAGGCACCGCCACTTGTGGTGCTAGATCGGATCGGATCGCGAGGAGGAGAAGCGAGCACGACTACATCACCCACGCTCGATTTAACGCTCACTGTGCGAATCTTCAAGGGTATGAAGATCTAATCCAATCTCTCTCGTTGTATGCATCTCCTAGATTAGATCTTGGCTTTCCCTCTGTTCGCTTCCGTAGAAAATTTTGATTTACTATGCTGCGAAACCCTTCACTTTTTACTAACAACAACCAGAGTCATTGCATGTGTGTTCTTTTCACAATCCACCTATGGATCCACCAGTGTCATTGCATGTGTGTTCTCTTCAGATACCACACATCGATCCACTAGTGTAATTGCATTGGTGCTCTTTTTACTAACAACAACTGGAGTCTTTTCATGACTGTTCTTTTCACATACCACATATGGATCCACCAGCGTCATTGAAATGTATGTTCTCTTTAGAGACCACACATGGATCCACCGGTGTCATGGCATGTGTGTTCTTTTTACTAACAACAACCAGAGTCATTGCATGTGTGTTATTTTCACAATCCACCTATGGATCCACCGTAGTCATTGCATGTGTGTTCTTCTCATTAACCATAGCTAGAGTCATTGCATGTGTGTTCTCTTCAGAGACCACACATCGATCCACCAGTGTCATTGCATGTGTGTTATTTTTACTAACAACAACTGGAGTAATTTCATGACTATTCTTTTCACATAGCACATATGGATCCACCAGTGTCATTGAAATGTGTGTTCTCTTCAGAGAACACACATGGATCCACTAGTGTCATTGCATGTCTGTTCTTTTTACTGACAACAACCATAGTCATTGCATGTGTGTTCTTTTCACAATCCACCTATGGAGCCACCAGTGTCATTGCATGTGTGTTCTCTTTAGAGACCACACATGGATCCACCAGTGTTATTGCATGTGTGTTCCTTTTACTAACAACAACTAGAGTCATTTCATGACTATTCTTTTCACATACCACATATGGATCCACCAGTGTCATTGAAATGTGTGTTACCTTTAGAGACCACACATGGATCCACCAGTGTCATTGCATGTGTCTTCTTTTTACTAACAACAACCAGAGTCATTGCATGTGTGTTCTTTTCACAATCCACCTATGGATCCACTAGTGTCATTGCATGTGTGTTCTCTTTAGAGACCACACAAGGATCCACCAGTGTACATGTGTGTTCTTTTTACTAACAACAACCAGAGTCATTGCATTGTGTTCTTTTCACAATCCACCTATGGATCCACGAGTGTCATTGCATGTGTGTTCTCTTCAGAGACCACACATGGATACACCGGTGTAATTGCATGTGTGCTCTTTTTACTAACAATAACTGGAGTCATTTATTGACTATTCTTTTCACATACCACATATGGATCCACCAGTGTCATTGAAATGTGTGTTCTCTTCAGAGACCACACATGGATCCACCAGCTTCATTGCTTGTGTGTTCTTTTTACTAACAACAACCAGAGGCATTGCATGTGTGTTCTTTTCACAATCCACCTATGGATCCACTAGTGCCATTGCATGTGATTTCTTCTCATTAACCACAGCTAGAGTCATTGCATGTGTGTTCTCTTCAGACACCACACATGGATCCACCAGTGTAATTGCATGTGTGCTCTTTTTACTAACAACAACTGGAGTCATTTCATGACTATTCTTTTCACATACCATAGATGGATCCACCAGTGTCATTGAAATGTGTGTTCTCTTCAGAGACCACACATGAATCCACCAGTGTCATTGCATGTGTGATATTTTTACTAACAATAACCAGAGTCATTGCATGTGTGTTCTTCTCATTAACCACTGCTAGAGTCATTGCATGTGTGTTCTCTTTAGAGACCACACATGGATCCACCAGTGTCATTGCATGTGTGCACTTTTTACTAACAACAACTAGAGTCATTGCATGACTGTTCTTTTCACATACAACATATGGATCCACCAGTGTCATTGAAATTTGTGTTCTCTTTAGAAACCACACATGGATCCACCAGTGTCATTGCATGTGTGTTCTTTCAACTAACAACAACCAGAGTCATTGCATGTGTGTTCTTTTCAGAATCCACCTATGGATCCACTGTAGTCATTGCATGTGTTATCTTCTCATTAACCATAGCTAGAGTCATTGCATGTGTGTTCTCTTTAGAGACCACACATGGATCCACCATTGTCATTGCATGTGTGTTCTTTTTACTAACAACAACCAGAGTCATTGCATGTGTGTTCTTTTCATAATCCACCTATGGATCCACCAGTGTCATTGCATGTGTGTTCTCTTCAGATACCACACATCGATCCACTAGTGTAATTGCATTGGTGCTCTTTTTACTAACAACAACTGGAGTCATTTCATGACTGTTCTTTTCACATACCGCATATGGATCCACCAGCGTCATTGAAATGTGTGTTCTCTTTAGAGACCACACATGGATCCACCGATGTCATGGCATGTGTGTTCTTTTTACTAACAACAACCAGAGTCATTGCATGTGTGTTATTTTCACAATCCACCTATGGATCCACCGTAGTCATTGCATGTGTGTTCTTCTCATTAACCAAAGCTAGAGTCATTGCATGTGTGTTCTCTTCAGAGACCACACATCGATCCACCAGTGTCATTGCATGTGTGTTCTTTTTATTAACAACAACTGGAGTAATTTCATGACTATTCTTTTCACATAGCACATATGGATCCACCAGTGTCATTGAAATGTGTGTTCTCTTCAGAGACCACACATGGATCCACTAGTGTCATTGCATGTCTGTTCTTTTTACTGACAACAACCAGAGTCATTGCATGTGTGTTGTTTTCACAATCCACCTATGGAGCCAGCAGTGTCATTGCATGTGTGTTCTCTTTAGAGACCACACATGGATCCACCAGTGTTATTGCATGTGTGTTCCTTTTACTAACAACAACTAGAGTCATTTCATGACTATTCTTTTCACATACCACATATGGATCCACCAGTGTCATTGAAATGTGTGTTCTCTTTAGAGACCACACATGGATCCACTAGTGTCATTGCATGTGTGTTCTTTTTACTAACAACAACCAGAGTCATTGCATGTGTGTTCTTTTCACAATCCACCTATGGATCCACTAGTGTCATTGCATGTGTGTTCTCTTTAGAGACCACACAAGGATCCACCAGTGTAATTGCATGTGTGCTCTTTTTACTAACAACAACAAGAGTCATTTCATGACTGTTCTTTTCACATACAACATATGGATCCACCAGTATCATTGAAATGTGTGTTCTCTTCAGAGACCACACATGGATCCACTTGTGTAATTGCATGTGTGCTCTTTTTACTAACAATAACTATTTCATGACTGTTCTTTTCACATACAACATATGGATCCACTAGTGTCATTGAAATGTGTGTTCTCTTCAGAGACCACACATTAATCCACCAGTGTCATTGCATGTGTGTTCTTTTTACTAATAACAACCAGAGTCATTGCATGTGTGTTATTTTCACAATCCACCTATGGATCCACCGTAGTCACTGCATGTGCGTTCTTCTCATTAACCATAGCTAGAGTCAGTACATGTGTGTTCTCTTCAGAGACCACACATGGATCCACCAGTGGCATTGCATGTGTGTTCTTTTTACTAACAATAACTGAAGTCATTTCATGACTATTCTTTTCACATACTACATATGGATCCACCAGTGTCATTGAAATGTGTGTTCTCTTCAGAGACCACACATGGATCCACCAGTGTCATTGCATGTGTGTTCTTTTTACTAACAACAACCAGAGTCATTGCATGTGTGTTCTTTTCACAATCCACCTATGGATCCACCAGTGTCATTGCATGTGTGGTCTCTTGGATCCACCAGTGTAATTGCATGTGTGCTCTTTTTACTAACAACAACTGGAGTCATTTCATGACTGTTCTTTTCACATACAACATATGGATCCACTAGTGTCATTGAAATGTGTGTTCTCTTCAGAGACCACACATGGATTCACCAGTGTCATTGCATGTGTGTTCTTTTTACTAACAAGAACTAGAGTCATTGCATGTGTGTTATTTTTACAATCCACCTATGGATCCACCGTAGTCATTGCATGTGTGTTCTTCTCATTAACCACAGCAAGAGTCATTTGATGTGTGTTCTCTTTAGAGACCACACATGGATCCACCAGTGTAATTGCACGTGTGTTCTTTTTACTTACGACAACTAGAGTCATTTCATGACTATTCTTTTCACATACCACATATGGATCCACCAGTCTCATTGAAATATGTGTTCTCTTCAGAGACCACACGTGGATCGACTAGTGTCATTGCATGTGTGTTCTTTTTACTAAAAACAACCAGAGTCATTACATGTGTGTTCTTTTCACAATCCACCTATGGATCCACCGTAGTCATTGCATGTGTGTTCTTCTCATTAACCACAGCTAGAGTCATTGCATGTGTATTCTCTTCAGAGACCACACATCGATCCACCAGTGTCATTCCATGTGTGTTCTTTTTACTAACAACAACTGGAGTAATTTCATGACTATTCTTTTCACATACCACATATGGATCCACCAGTGTTATTGAAATGTGTGTTCTCTTTAGAGACCACACATGGATCCACTAGTGTCATTGCATGTGTGTTCTTTTTACTGACAACAACCAGAGTCATTGCATGTGTGTTCTTTTTACTAACAACAACCAGAGTCATTGCATGTGTGTTCTTTTCACAATCCACCTATGGATCCACTAGTGTCATTGCATGTGTGTTCTCTTCAGAGACCACACATGTATCCACTAGTGTAATTGCATGTGTGCTCTTTTTACTAACAAGAACTGGAGTCATTTCATGATTGTTCTTTTCACATACAACATATGGATCCACCAGTATCATTGAAATATGTGTTCTCTTCAGAGACCACACATGGATCCACTAGTGTAATTGCATATGTGCTCTTTTTACTAACAACAACTAGAGTCATTTCATGACTGTTCTTTTCACATACAACATATGGATCAACTAGTTTCATTGAAATGTGTGTTCTCTTCAGAGACCACACATTAATCCACCAGTGTCATTGCATGTGTGTTCTTTTTACTAACAACAACCAGAGTCATTGCATGTGTGTTATTTTCACAATCCACCTATAGATCCACCGTAGTCACTGCATGTGTGTTCTTCTCATTGACCAAGCTAGAGTCATTACATGTGTGCTCTTTTCAGAGACCACACATGGATCCACCAGTGTCATTGCATGTGTGTTCTTTTTACTAACAACAACTGAAGTCATTTCATGACTATTCTTTTCACATACCAGATATGGATCCACCAGTGTCATTGAAATGTGTGTTCTCTTCAGAGACCACACATGGATCCACCGGTGTCATTGCATGTGTGTTCCTTTTACTAACAACAACCAGAGTCATTGCATGTGTGTTATTTTCACAATCCACCTATGGATCCACCGTAGTCATTGCATGTGTGTTCTTCTCATTAACCAGAGCTAGAGTCATTGCATGTGTGTTCTCTTCAGAGACCACACATCGATCCACCAGTGTCATTGCATGTGTGTTCTTTTTACTAACAACAACTGGAGTAATTTCATGACTATTCTTTTCACATAGCACATATGGATCCACCAGTGTCATTGAAATGTGTGTTCTCTTCAGAGACCACACATGGATCCACTAGTGTCATTGCATGTGTGTTCTTTTTACTGACAACAACCAGAGTCATTGCATGTGTGTTCTTTTCACAATCCACCTATGGAGCCACTAGTGTCATTGCATGTGTGTTCTCTTTAGAGACCACACATGGATCCACCAGTGTTATTGCATGTGTGTTCCTTTTACTAACAACAACTACAGTCATTTCATGACTATTCTTTTCACATACAACATATGGATCCACCAGTGTCATTGAAATGTATGTTCTCTTTAGAGACCACACATGGATCCACCAGTGTCATTGCATGTGTGTTCTTTTTACTAACAACAACCAGAGTCATTGCATGTGTGTTATTTTCACAATCCACCTATGGATCCACTAGTGTCATTGCATGTGTGTTCTCTTCAGAGACCACACATGGATCCACCAGTGTAATTGCATGTGTGCTCTTTTTACTAAAAACAACTAGACTCATTTCATGACTGTTCTTTTCACATACAACATATGGATCCACCAGTATCATTGAAATGTGTGTTCTCTTCAGAGACCACACATGGATCCACTAGTCTAATTGCATGTGTGCTCTTTTTACTAACAACAACTATTTCATGACTGTTCTTTTCACATACAACATATGGATCCACTAGTGTCATTGAAATGTGTGTTCTCTTCAGAGACCACACATTAATCCACCAGTGTCATTGCATGTGTGTTCTTTTTACTAATAACAACCAGAGTCATTGCATGTGTGTTATTTTCACAATCCACCTATGGATCCACCGTAGTCACTGCATGTGTGTTCTTCTCATTAACCATAGCTAGAGTCATTAACCATAGCTAGAGTCAGTACATGTGTGTTCTCTTCAGAGACCACACATGGATCCACCAGTGTCATTGCATGTGTGTTCTTTTTACTAACAATAACTGAAGTCATTTCATGACTATTCTTTTCACATACCACATATGGATCCACCAGTGTCATTGAAATGTGTGTTCTCTTCAGAGACCACACATGGATCCACCAGTGTCATTGCATGTGTGTTCATTTTACTAACAACAACCAGAGTCATTGCATGTGTGTTATTTTCACAATCCACCTATGGATCCACCCGTGTCATTGCATGTGTGTTCTCTTCAGAGACCACACATGGATCCACCAGTGTAATTGCATGTGTGCTCTTTTTACTAACAACAACTGGAGTCATTTATGACTGTTCTTTTCACATACAACATATGGATCCACCAGTGTCGTTGAAATGTGTGTTCTCTACAGAGACCACACATGGATCCACCAGTGTCATTGCATGTGTGTTCTTTTTACTAACAACAAACAGAGTCATTGCATGTGTGTTCTTTTCACAATCCACCTATGGATCCACGAGTGTCATTGCATGTGTGTTCTTTTTACTAACAACAAACAGAGTCATTGCATGTGTGTTCTTTTCACAATCCACCTATGGATCCACGAGTGTCATTGCATGTGTGTTCTCTTCAGAGACCACAGATGGATCCACCGGTGTAATTGCATGTGTGCTCTTTTTACTAACAATAACTGGAGTCGTTTCATGTGTGTTATTTTCACAATCCACCTATGGATCCATTGTAGTCATTGCATGTGTGTTCTTCTCATTAACCACAGCTAGAGTCATTGCATGTGTGTTCTCTTCAGAGACCACACATGGATCCACCAATGTCATTGCATGTGTGTTCTTTTTACTAACAACAACCAGAGTCATTGCATGTGTGTTATTTTCACAATCCACCTATGGATCCACCATAGTCATTGCATGTGTGTTCTTCTCATTACCCACAGCTAGAGTCATTTCATGTGTGTTCTCTTCAGAGACCACACATGGATTCACCAGTGTAATTGCACGTGTGCCCTTTTTACTAACAACAACTAGAGTCATTCCATGCCTATTCTTTTCACATACCACATATGGATCCACCAGTGTCATTGAAATATGTGTTCTCTTCAGAGACCACACATGGATCCACTAGTGTCATTGCATGTGTGTTCTTTTTACTAACAACAACCAGACTCATTGCATGTGTGTTCTTTTCACAATCCACCTATGGATCCACCAGTGTCATTGCATGTGTGTTCTTCTCATTAACCACAGCTAGAGTCATTGCATGTGTTCTCTTCAGAGACCACACATGGATCCACTAGTGTCATTGCATGTGTGCTCTTTTTACTAGCAACAACTAGAGTCATTGCATGACTGTTCTTTTCACATACAACATATGGATCCACCAGTTTCATTGAAATGTGTGCTCTCTTCATAGACCACACATGGATCCACCAGTGTCGTTGCATATGTGTTCTTATTACTAACAAAAACCAGAGTCATTGCATGTGTGTTCTTTTCAGAATACACCTATGGATCCACCGTAGTCATTGCATGTGTGTTCTTCTCATTAACCACAGCTAGAGTCATTGCATGTGTGTTCTCTTCAGAGACCACACATAGATCCACCAGTGTCATTGCATGTGTGTTCTTTTTACTAACAAGAACTAGAGTCATTGCATGTGTGTTATTTTTACAATCCACCTATGGATCCACTGTAGTCATTGCATGTGTGTTCTTCTCATTAACCACAGCTAGAGTCATTGCATGTGTGTTCTCTTCAGAGACCACACATGGATCCACCAGTGTAATTGCACGTGTGCTCTTTTTACTAACGACAACTAGAGTCATTTCATTACTATTCTTTTCACATACCACATATGGATCCACTAGTGTCATTGAAATATGTGTTCTCTTCAGAGACCACACGTGGATCCACTAGTGTTATTGCATGTGTGTTCTTTTTACTAAAAACAACCAGAGTCATTGCATGTGTGTTCTTTTCACAATCCACCTATGGATCCACCGTAGTCATTGCATGTGTGTTCTTCTCATTAACCACAGGTAGAGTCATTGCATGTGTGTTCTCTTCAGAGACCACACATCGATCCACGAGTGTCATTGCATATGTTTTCTTTTTACTAACAACAACTGGAGTAATTTCATGACTATTCTTTTCACATACCACATATGGATCCACCAGTGTCATTGAAATGTGTGCTCTCTTAAGAGACCACACATGGATCTACCAATGTCATTGCATGTGTGTTCTTTTTACTAATAATAACCAGAGTCATTGCATGTGTGTACTTTTCACATCCACCTATGGATCCACCGTAGTCATTGCATGTGTGTTCTTCTCATTAACCACATCTAGAGTCATTACATGTGGGTTCTCTTCAGAGACCACACATGGATCCACCAGTGTCATTGCATGTGTGTTCTTTTTACTAACAATAACAGGAGTCATTGCATGTGTGTTATTTTCACAATCCACCTATGGATCCACCCGTGTCATTGCATGTGTGTTCTCTTCAGAGACCACACATGGATCCACCAGTGTAATTTCATGTGTGCTCTTTTTACTAACAACAATTGGAGTCATTTCATGACTGTTCTTTTCACATACAACATATGGATCCACCAGTGTCTTTGAAATGTGTGTTCTCTACAGAGACCACACATGGATCCACCAGTGTCATTGCATGTGTGTTCTTTTTAATAACAACAAACAGAGTCATTGCATGTGTGTTCTTTTCACAATCCACCTATGGATCCACGAGTGTCATTGCATGTGTGTTCTCTTCAGAGACCACACATGGATCCACCGGTGTAATTGCATGTGTGCTCTTTTTACTAACAATAACTGGAGTCATTTCATGTGTGTTATTTTCACAATCCACCTATGGATCCATTGTAGTCATTGCATGTGTGTTCTTCTCATTCACCATAGCTAGAGTCATTGCATGTGTGTTCTCTTCAGAGACCACACATGGATCCACCAGTGTCATTGCATGTGTGTTCTTTTTACTAACAACAACCAGAGTCATTGCATGTGTGTTATTTTCACAATCCACCTATGGATCCACCATAGTCATTGCATGTGTGTTCTTCTCATTAACCACAGCTAGAGTCATTTCATGTGTGTTCTCTTCAGAGACCACACATGGATTCACCAGTGTAATTGCACGTGTGCCCTTTTTACAAACAACAACTAGAGTCATTCCATGCCTATTCTTTTCACATACCACATATGGATCCACTAGTGTCATTGAAATATGTGTTCTCTTCAGAGACCACACATGGATCCACTAGTGTCATTGCATGTGTGTTCTTTTTACTAACAACAACCAGACTCATTGCATGTGTGTTCTTTTCACAATCCACCTATGGATCCACCAGTGTCATTGCATGTGTGTTCCTCTCATTAACCACAGCTAGAGTCATTGCATGTGTTATCTTCAGAGACCACACATGGATCCACTAGTGTCATTGCATGTGTGCTCTTTTTACTAACAACAACTAGAGTCATTGCATGACTGTTCTTTTCACATACAACATATGGATCCACCAGTGTCATTGAAATGTGTGTTCTCTTCAGAGACCACACATGGATCCACCAGTGTCATTGCATATGTGTTCTTATTACTAACAACAACTAGAGTCATTGCATGTGTGTTCTTTTCAGAATCCACCTATGGATCCACCGTAGTCATTGCATGTAAGTTCTTCTCATTAACCACATCTAGAGTCATTACATGTGGGTTCTCTTCAGAGACCACACATGGATCCACCAGTGTCATTGCATGTGTGTTCTTTTTACTAAAAATAACAGGAGTCATTTCATGACTATTCTTTTCACATACCACATATGGATCCACCAGTGTCATTGAAATGTGTGTTCTTTTCAGAATCCACCTATGGATCCACCATAGTCATTGCATGTGTGTTCTTCTCATTAACCACAGCTAGAGTCATTGCATGTGTGTTCTCTTCAGAGACCACACATGGATCCACCATTGTCATTGCATGTGTGTTATTTTTACTAACAACAACTGGAGTCATTTCATGACTATTCTTTTCACATACCACATATGGATCCACCAGTGTCATTGAAATGTGTGTTCTCTTCAGAGACCGCACATGGATCCACCAGTGTCATTGGATGTGTGTTCTTTTTACTAACAACAACCAGAGTCATTGCAGGTGTGTTCTTTTTACTAACAACAACCAGAGTCATTGCATGTGTGTTCTTTTCACAATCCACCTATGGATCCACGAGTGTCATTGCATGTGTGTTCTCTTCAGAGACCACACATGGATCCACGGTGTAATTGCATGTGTGCTCTTTTTACTAACAATAACTAGAGTCATTGCATGGATCCACCAGTGTCATTGCATGTGTGTTCTTTTTACTAACAACAAACAGAGTCATTGCATGTGTGTTCTTTTCACAATACACCTATGGATCCATCGTAGTCATTGCATGTGTGTTCTTCTCATTAACCACAGCTAGAGTCATTGCATGTGTGTCTTCTTCAGAGACCACACATGGATCCACTATTGTAATTGCATGTGTGCTCTTTTTACTAACAACAACTGCAGTCATTTCATGACTGTTCTTTTCACATACAACATATGGATCCACCAGTGTCATTGAAATGTGTGTTCTCTTCAGAGACCACGCATGGATCCACCAGTGTCATTGCATGTGTGTTCTTTTTACTAACAACAACCAGAGTCATTGCATGTGTGTTCTTTTCATAATCCACTTATGGATCCACCAGTGTCATTGCTTGTGTGTTCTCTTCAGAGACCACACATTGATCCACCAGTGTAATTGTATGTGTGCTCTTTTTACTAACAACAACTGGAGTCATTTCATGACTGTTCTTTTCACATACAACATATGGATCCACCAGTGTCATTGAAATGTGTGTTCTTTTCAGAGACCACACATGGATCCACCAGTGTCATTGCATGTGTGTTCTTTTTACTAACAACAAGAGTCATTGCATGTGTGTTATTTTCATGATCCACCTATTGATCCACTAGTGTCATTTCATGTGTGTTCTTCTCATTAACCATAGCTAGAGTCATTGCATGTGTGTTCTCTTCAGAGACCACCCATGGATCCACCAGTGTCATTGCATGTGTGCACTTTTTTCTAACAACAACTAGAGTCATTTCATGACTATTCTTTTCACATACAACATATGGATCCACCAGTGTCATTGAAATGTGAGCTCTCTTCAGAGACCACACAAGAATCCACCAGTGTCATTGCATGTGTGTTCTTTTTACTAACAATAACCAGAGTCATTGCATGTGTGTTCTTTTCACAATCCACCTGTGGATCGACTAGTGTCATTCCATGTGTGTTCTTCTCATTAACCACAGCTAGATTCATTGCATGTGTGTTCTCTTTAGAGACCACACATGGATCCACCAGTGTCATTGCATGTGTGCTCTTTTTACTAACAACAACTGGAGTCATTACATGACTGTTCTTTTCACATACAACATATGGATCCACTAGTGTCATTGAAATGTGTATTCTCTTCAGAGACCACACATGGATCCACCAGTGTCATTGCATGTGTGTTCTTTCAATTAACAACAACCAGAGTCATTGCTTGTGTGTTCGTTCAGAATCCACCTATGGATCCACTCTATCATTGCATGTGTGTTATTCTCATTAACCACAGCTAGTCATTGCATGCTTGTTCTCTTCAGAGACCACACATGGATCCACCATTGTCATTGCATGTGTGTTCTTTTTACTAACAACAACTGGAGTCATTTCATGACTATTCTTTTCACATACCACATATCGATCCACTAGTGTCATTGAAATGTGTGTTCTTTTCAGAGACCACACATGGATCTACCAGTGTCATTGCATGTGTGTTCTTTTTACTAACATCTAGAGTCATTGCATGTGTGTTATTTTCACGATCCACCTATCGATCCACCAGTGTCATTGCATGTGTGTTCTCTTCAGAGACCACACATGGATCCACCAGTGTCATTGTATGTGTGCTCTTTTTACTAACAACAACTAGAGTAATTTCATGACTGTTCTTTTCACATACAACATATGGATCCACCAGTGTCATTGAAATGTGTGTTCTCTTCAGAGACCACACATGGATCCACAAGTTTCATTGCATGTGTGTTCTTTTTACTAACAACAACCAGAGTCATTGCATGTGTGTTCTTTTCACAATCCACCTATGGATCCACCGTAGTCATTGCATGTGTGTTCTTCTTATTAACCACAGCTAGAGTCATTGCATGTGTGTTCTTTTTAGAGACCACACATGGATCCACCAGTGTCATTGCATGTGTGTTCTTTTTACTAACAACAACTGGAGTAATTTCATGACTATTCTTTTCACATAGCACGTATGGATCCACCAGTGTCATTGAAATGTGTGTTCTCTTCAGAGACCACACATGGATCCACCAGTGTCATTGCATATGTGTTCTTTTTACTAACAACAACCAGAGTCATTGCATGTGTGTTCTTTTCACAATCCACCTATGGATCCACCAGTGTCATTGCTTCTGTGTTCTCGTCAGCGACCACACATTGATCCACCAGTGTAATTGTATGTGTGCTCTTTTTACTAACAACAACTGGAGTCATTTCATGACTGTTCTTTTCACATACAACATATGGATCCAACAGTGTCATTGCATGTGTGTTCTTTTTACTAACAACAACCAGAGTCATTGCATGTGTTTTCTTTTCACAATCCACCTATGGATCCACCGTAGTCATTGCATGTGTGTTCTTCTCATTAACCACAGCTAGAGTCATTGCGTGTGTGTTCTCTTCAGAGACCACACATGGATCCACCAGTGCCATTGCATGTGTGTTCTTTTTACTAACAACAACTAGAGTAATTTCATGACTATTCTTTTCACATAGCACATATGGATCCACCAGTGTCATTGAAATGTGTGTTCTCTTCAGAGACCACACATGGCTCCACCAGTGTCATTGCATGTGTGTTCTTTTTACTAACAACAACCAGAGTCATTGCATGTGTGTTCTTTTCACAATCCACCTATGGATCCACCAATGTCATTGCTTGTGTGTTCTCTTCAGAGACCACACATTGGTCCACTAGTGTAATGGTATGTGTGCTCTTGTTACTAATAACAACTGGAGTCATTTCATGACTGTTCTTTTCACATACTACATATGGATCCACCAGTGTCATTGAAATGTGTGTTATTTTCAGAGACCACACATGGATCCACCAGTGTCATTGCATGTGTGTTCTTTTTACTAACAACTAGAGTCATTGCATGTGTGTTATTTTCACGATCCACCTCTGGATCCACCAGTGTCATTGCATGTGTGTTCTTCTCATTAACCATAGCTAGAGTCATTGCATGTGTGTTCTCTTCAGAGACCACACATGGATCCACCAGTGTCATTGCATGTGTGCTCTTTTTACTAACAACAACTGGAGTCATTTCATGACTATTCTTTTCACATACAACATATGGATCCACCAGTGTCATTGAAATGTGTGTTCTCTTTAGAGACCACACATGGATCCACTAGTGTCATTGCATGTGTGTTCTTTCAACTAACAACAACCAGAGTCATTGCACGTGTGTTCTTTTTAGAATCCACCTATGGATCTACTTTACTCACTACATGTGTGTTCTTCTCATTAACCACAGCTAGAGTCATTGCATGTGTTTTCTCTTTAGAGACCACACATGGATCCACCATTGTCATTGCATGTGTGTTCTTTTTACTAACAATAACTAGAGTCATTTCATGACTATTCTTTTCACATACCACATATGGATCCACCAGTGTCATTGAAATATGTATTATGTTCACAGATCACACATGGATCCACCAGTGTCATTGCATATGTGTTCTTTTTACTAACAACAACAAGAGTCATTGCATGTGTGTTATTTTCACGATCCACCTATGGATCCACCAGTGTCATTGCATGTGTGTCTTCTTCAAAAACCACACATGGATCCACCAGGGTAATTGCATGTGTGCTCTTTTTACTAATAACAATTGGAGTCATTTCATGAATGTTCGTTTCACATACAACATATGGATCCACCAGTGTCATTGAAATGTGTTTTCTCTTCAGAGACCACACATGGATCCACCAGTGTCATTGCATCTGTGTTCTTTTTACTAACAACAACCAGAGTCATTGCATGTGTGTTATTTTCACAATCCACCTATGGATCCACCGTATTTATTGCATGTGTGCTCTTCTCATTAACCACAGCTAGAGTCATTGCATGTGTGTTCTCTTCAGAGACCACACATGGATCCACCAGTGTCGTTGCATGTGTGTTCTTTTTACTGACAACAACTGGAGTCATTTCATGACTATTCTTTTCACATAGCACATATGGATCCACCAGTTTCATTGAAATGTGTGTTCTCTTCAGAGACCACACATGGATCCACCAGTGTCATTGCATGTGTATACTTTTTACTGACAACAACCAGAGTCATTGCATGTGTGTTCTTTTCACAATCCACGTATGGATCCACCAGTGTCATTGCATGTGTGTTCTCTTCAAGCACCACACATTGATCCACCAGTGTAATTGCATGTGTGCTCTTTTTACTAACAACAACTGGAGTCATTTCATGACTGTTCTTTTCACATACAACATATGGATCCACCGGTGTCATTGAAATGTGTGTTCTCTTTAGAGACCACACATGGATCCACCAATGTCATTGCATGTGTGTTCTTTTTACTAACAACAACCAGAGTCATTGCATGTGTGTTCTCTTCACAATCCACCTATGGATACACCAGTGACATTGCATGTGTGTTCTTCTCATTAACCACAGCTAGAGTCATTCCATCTGTGTTGTCTTCAGAGACCACACATGGGTCCACCAGTGTCATTGCATGTGTGCTCTTTTTACTAACAACAACTGGAGTCAGTTCATGACTATTCTTTTCACATACAACATATGGATCCACCAGTGTCATTGAAATGTGTGTTCTCTTCAGAGACCACACATGGATCCACCAGTGTCATTGCATGTGTGTTCTTTCAGCTAACAACAACCAGAGTCATTGCACATGTGTTCTTTTCAGAATCCACCTATGGATCCACTGTAGTCATTGCATGTGTGTTCTTCTCATTAACCACACCTAGAGTCATTGCATGTGTGTTCTCTTTAGAGACCACACATGGATCGACCATTGTCATTGCATGTGTGTTCTTTTTACTAACAACAACTAGAGTCATTTCATGACTATTCTTTTCACATACCACATATGGATCCACCAGTGTCATTGAAATGTGTATTCTCTTCACAGATCACAAATGGATCCACCAGTGTCATTGCATGTGTGTTCTTTTTACTAACAATAACAAGAGTCATTGCATGTGTGTTATTTTCATAATCCACCTATGGATCCACCAGTGTCATTGCATGTGTGTCTTCTTCAAAGACCAAACATGGATCCACCAGGGTAATTGCATGTGTGCTCTTTTTACTAACAACAACTGGAGTCATTTCATGAATGTTCTTTTCACATACAACATATGGATCCACCAGTTTTATTGAAATGTGTGTTCTCTTCAGAGACCACACATGGATCCACCAGTGTCATTGCATGTGTGTTCTCTTCAAAGACCACACATTGATCCACCAGTGTAATTGCATGTGTGCTCTTTTTACTAACAACAACTGGAGTCATTTCATGAATATTCTTTTCACATACAACATATGGATCCACCAGTGTCATTGAAATGTGTGTTCTCTTTAGAGACCACACATGGATCCACCAGTGTCATTGCATGTGTGTTCTCTTTACTAACAACAACCAGAGTCATTGCATGTGTGTTCTCTTCACAATCCACCTATGGATACACTAGTGTCATTGCATGTGTGTTCTTCTCATTAACCACAGCTAGAGTCATTGCATGTGTGTTTAGAGACCACACATGGATCCACCAGTGTCATTGCATGTGTGCTCTTTTTACTAACAACAACTAGAGTCATTTCATGTCTGTTCTTTTCACATACAACATATGGATCCACCAGTGTCATTGAAATGTGTGTTCTCTTTAGAGACCACACATGGATCCACCAGTGTCATTGCATGTGTGTATTTTACTAACAAGAAGCAGAGTCATTGCATGTGTGTTCTTTTCACAATCCACCTATGGATCCACTAGTGTCATCTCTTCAGAGACCACACATGGATCCACTAGTGTAACTGCATGTATGCTCTTTTTACTAACAACGACTAGAGTCATTTCATGACTGTTCTTTTCACATACAACATATGGATCCACCAGTGTTATTGAAATGTTTGTTCTCTTCAGAGACCACACATGGATGCACGAGTGTGATTGCATGTGTGTTCTTTTTACTAACAACACTAGAGTCATTGCATGTGTGTTATTTTCACAATCCACCTATGGATCCACCAGTGTCATTGCATGTGTGTTCTTCTCATTAACCACAGCTAGAGTCATTGCATGTGTGTTCTATTCGGAGACCACACATGGATCCACTAGTGTCATTGCACGTGTGTTCTTTCAACTAACAACAACCAGAGTCATTGCATGTGTGTTCTTTTCAGAATCCACCTATGGATCCACTGTAGTCATTGCTTGTGTGTTCTTCTCATTAACCACAGCTAGAGTCATTGCATGAGTGTTCTCTTCAGAGACCACACATGGATCCACCATTGTCATTGCATGTGTGTTCTTTTTACTAACAATGACTAGAGTCATTTCATGACTATTCTTTTCACATACCACATATGGATCCACCAGTGTCATTGAAATGTGTGTTCTTTTCAGAGACGACACATGGATCCACCAGTTCATTGCATGTGTGTTCTTTTTACTAACAACAACCAGAGTCATTGCATGTGTGTTCTTTTCACAATCCACCTATGGATCCACCAGTGTCATTGCATGTGTGTCTTCTTCACAGACCACACAAGGATCTACCAGTGTAATTGCATGTGTGCTCTTTTTACAAATAACAACTGGATTCATCATGACTATTCTTTTCACATACAACAAATGGATCCACCAGTGTCATTGAAATGTGTGTTCTCTCAGAGACCACGCATTGATCCACCAGTGTCATTGCATGTGTGTTCTTTTTACTAACAACAACCAGAGTCATTGCATGCGTGTTATTTTCACAATCCACCTATGGATCCACCATAGTCATTGCATGTGTGTTCTTCTCATTAACCACAGCTAGAGTCATTGCATCTGTGTTCTGTTCACAGACCACACATGGATCCACCAGTGTCATTGCATGTGTGTTCTTTTTACTAACAACAACTAGAGTCATTTCATGACTATTCTTTTCACATAGCACATATGGATCCACCAGTGTCATTGAAATGTGTGTTCTCTTTAGAGACCACACATGGATCCACCAGCGTCATTGCATGTGTGTTCTTTTTACTGACAACAACCAGAGTCATTGCATGTGTGTTATTTGCAAAATTCACCTATGGATCCACCGTAGTCATTGCATGTGTGTTCTTCTCATTAACCACAGCTAGAGTCATTGCATGTGTGTTCTCTTCGGAGACCACACATGGATCCACCAGTGTCATTGCAATTGTGCTCTTTTTACTAACAACAATTGGAGTCATTTCATTTCTATTCTTTTCACATACCACATATGGATCCACCAATGTCATTGAAATGTGTGTTCTCTTCAGAGACCACACATGGATCCACTAGTGTCATTGCATGTGTGTGTTGTTTACTAACAACAACCAAAGTCATTGCATGTGTGTTAATTTCACAATCCACCTATGGATCCACCAGTGTCATTACATGCGTGTTCTCTTCAGAGAGTACAAATGGATCCACTAGTGTAATTGCATGTATGCTCTTTTTACTAACAACAACTGGAGTCATTTCATGACTGTTCTTTTCACATACAACATATGGATCCACCAGTGTCATTGAAATGTGTGTTCTCTTCAGAGACCACACATGGATCCACCAGTGTCATTGCATGTGTGTTCTTTTTACTAACGACAACCAGAGTCATTGCATGTGTGTTCTTTTCACAATCCACCTATGGATCCACCATAGTCATTACATGTGTGTTCTTCTCATTGACCACAGCTAGAGTTATTGCATCTGTGTTCTCTTCGGAGACCACACATGGATCCATCAGTGTCATTGCATGTGTGTTCTTTCAACTAACAACAAGCTGAGTCATTGCATGTGTGTTCTTTTCACAATCCACCTATGGATCCACTATAGTCATTGCATGTGTGTTCTTTTCATTAACCACAGCTAGAGTCATTGCATGTGTGTTCTCTTGAGAGACCACACATGGATCCACCAGTGAATTGCATGTGTGCTCTTTTTACTAACAACAACTGGAGTCATTTCATGACTATTCTTTTCACATACAACATATGGATCCACCAGTGTCATTGAAATGTGTGTTGATGAGGGCAAACCTCTAGGGTGGCCCGATCTTCACGGATCTCGTGGTCAAATCGATGGGAAAGCGAGGACAAAGGGAGAAGGTAGCGGAAGCAGACGCACACCTCGCGAAGAACACGATGAACACACGCAAAACACACACGATATAAGGCCAATTGCTCTCAGCAGTGGCCACCGGTCCGATAGAATCCTCGCAAGGAAAGATCGGTCAACGTGTTCCCGTCAATCCCAAGCGGAGAGGGAAGAACACCTTGGAGAGGGTCTTGACGTCTTGGCAAAGGGACACCGATGCCAAGTCCTTGTACAACGAGGGAGGCGCGATGCAAACTCCAACGAGGTGGTGACGATAGTCGATCCCCTTTGGTAGAAGGGGATGAGGCAAAACTAGAGATTCCACAAAGGGGGTTATCTTTAGTCTATCATCTATGCCTAAGGGATACATGAGGGGGTGGGGGCTCTATTTATAGGCCAGCCACAAGTTCAGGGGTAGTTTGGGCATAAAACTAGGGTTTGGTGCGAAATAGAGGGGTACATGGGCCAAGGGCCCAGCTGTTGGCTCGCAGGCCCATCACTTGGGCCGGACGGCCCGGGTCAGAGTGACCGGACAGTCCGGGGTAGCCGGACACTCTAGGTAGTGTCCGAGTAGTGTCCGAACTAGCCTTCTGAATGTCCTTGCCAGGCTAGGGCTGGGGCAGGCCGGACACTCTGGCCGAGTCGCGCCGGACACTCCGGCTAGATTCGGGCGGACTCTCCGGGAAGATGACAACGGAGACTCTCGTTCTGGAGCTGGCTGCTCATGGTCCATCTTCTTGGTTGACTTGGGGACGATCTTGGGGACTTGGCGTTGTGGATGTAGTAGCATCCGCAGGACGGGCTGCATCAGCTCCCCCCTTCAAAAAGAGTCGTCCTCGACTGTTCATGCTCATCCTAAGAAGATGATGTCGATAGACCTTCTTGATCCTGGGGTTCACCATATAGTCGTCCTTGAGAAGCTTGATGTGGCAACTCTTCAATGTTCCTTCACCTTCCATGAAGCCTACAAAGCTCACAACAAAAGCGAAGGAACACTCAAAGAGTAGCCAATTCATGAAGATTATAGCATGAGACCTCAAGTAGAAGGAAGTCACCTTATGATATAGAGATAGATCATTGAAGGATAGCCCTAGTTAACTCTCTTCGATTCGTCTTTTCAACTCTTTGTCCATAGAGGTTGACACGTATGCAATTGTACCTTCACACAACAAAGACCAAGCAACATATGTTTGTGTGTGATAGAGGAGCATGTCATTTGTGGCATGTCCATTCTTGTTCACAACACTATTAGCACAACTCAAGTATCGCAAACGAAATGCGTATGCAAGGTCAAAGTGCATGGAAGTTAATTGAACATCATCCAAATGTGGGAACTCAAAAACTCCATATAACATCTTAGTGTGGCACTCAAAGCAAGTGACTAAAATCTTGATCAACATCTTTGATGCAAAGCTAGGAGAATTCGGCAAAAACACATGAGGAAGAATATCCAAAGCAACATCATTATGTGTGCAAACCAACCATTGGAAAGAACAATTGTTCAATATGTTGGATGCCATACACATATCATCAAAAGCCAAAATCATGGGAGTATGAGTATCGCAAGCGGTAGCAAAAACAACATGTTTGCGAACAAACCATATGAAAGAGCAAGTGGTCCTTATGTTTGTTGCAACAACAATACGAGAGACTTGGAAGCTCTCATGACAATACATGCTCAAAATGGCATTATGGTTGCACACGAAACATCGGAAAGAGAAATTGTTCAACATCTTTGTGGCAACACACAAAGCATCCATATCCAAAAGCAATGAAACAAGATTGTCACAAGGTGAAAGAATACCATTAACATGCTTGCAATCAAACCATAGTAAAGAGCAATTTGTCAACATGAAAGATGCAAAGCATGCAAAAGGTATCAGAGCTGGGTTCGATCTTGAACTCACGTGGGGGATGCTCTCTAGAGCTCTTTTTGTCAACTCGTGCTCAACCGAGGTTGACATTCTTGTGCGGGTACCTACACACATGAAACACAAAAGGAAGAATGTGTGTGCATGGTAGAGAAACACATCATCCATCATGACGTATCTCTTCTTGTGCACATCACCATTAGTGTCAATCAAGTATAAAAATAGGCATGGTGAGTATGCAAGTGGGGAACATGCTTATTATGGCAATCATCAAAATCTCCAACATTTGAGAAAGCTATGGGGGCCATCTCAATATAAACCATATGAGAATTATTGTTGCAAGCAAAACAAGTGACAGAGCAATTATTCAACTTATTGCAAGCAACGGGAGAAATTGTGAAACACTCATGACAAAGCATTATCCAAGGGGTACCATTTCTAACATCATTACACGCAAAACATTGGAAAGAGCAATTGTTCAACAAAGTGCAAGCAATGATATCATCAATGTAACGTTTAGAGCATGGCATGTCTATGGCAACATCATCACAATCAAATAATTTCACATGCTCAACAACATGCAAAGGCAAAGTATCACATGGAAATACCAATGAGTCATATGTGATATCACAAACATCATCCATAGCATGCCAATCATCACAAGTCATCATGTCCACTATTGGGATCATGGCATCATCAACACCCGTATTCTTACCTTGTTCATACCTCTCATATGAAGTGGGTGTTGTGGTAGCATCGGCCTCCATGTGGGCGACTTCTTCATCCAATATGGGGATGTCATCATCTTCATCCACCATGTACATCTTCTTGGTTGGAGGCATCATCATCTCCAAGCTTGGCGCTTCTTTATGCATGGAACCTAGCACATCATGGGATAACACACTAGAGGTAGAGGGTAAGTCGTTAGAAATCAAAGTGGTCTCACATGACCTATCAACTACCACTCTCAAATCACTAGGTGTATCACTCATGCCCTCCAAGTGGAAGCACTCAATCTCACGTATGGTGGAGTCACTCATCTCACTCTTGTTTTCACTCAAGTGGGCTAAGGCTCTCATACTCACATGGGATTGGTACCACATCATCACTCAAGCATATGGGGGTAGGTTCGGTTCTCTCAACTCCTTGCGCCTCCTTTGGTGAAGGGAAAGTCCCATGCTCACCATTCTTGACCTTGTCATCGCCATCTTGCACCTTGGCTTGTGTAGTCCTCTTTACGTACTCGTCCAACTTGGCGAAGTAGAGGTCTTCGTCCTTCTCATCCATGAGGTTGCATGCGTCATCTAGGACGTCAAGTCTTGGCGTTGAAGCTTGATGACGTGGAGGAGAGCTTGCTCTTGGTGCCATTTTGGTGGTGGCACGAGTAGTTGAAGGTGCCTTATGATGGTGTCGACAGAGGTCATTGGCGTGCCTTGCCAAAAATTGATGTAGATGGCGCACTTGATCATCCACATGATGCTCGCGACGATGATCCTTGTCCTTGGCACTCTTCTTGTGATGGTGGTGCATTCTTGAGCTTGGTTGAGCATTATGGATGGTGCTCAACATGTATTGTTCGTCTTCATGGAGAAGATGCCTTGAACGACGTCTTGTATCCTCTTGATGTTGGCGATGATCACGAGAGGATGTATGTTGATGAAGATTCTTGCTTCTTGGCGCCTCTTTTGGAAGATGATGTTGGGGCGCCGCTCTTTTTTTAGTTGGTGGCACTTGATGCCTAGGAGGTAGATGCACTTGTGGCTTGGAGGTGATGGCGCTCATCGCCTTGGAGATGGTGGTGCTTGGTGGCTTGGAGGTGATGGCGCTCGTCGCCTTGGAGATGGTGGTGCATGACGGCTTGGAGGTGATGGCGCTCGTCGCCTTGGAGATGGTGGTGCATGACGCCATGTAGGTGGTGGCGCTTGATGCCTTGGAGGTGGATCGTCGAAGTAGGTGGTGCCCTTTGGTGTGGCACGCTTGGCCTTGAAGGTCATGGTTTCTTGATGAGGCGTCTCTGCTAGCTTGGCATAGTAGTCCTCCATCTCCAAGCGGTGGAGGTATTCTTCATGGCTCATGGAAGAGCCCTCGAAGTGGATGAAGCTCGCCATGTCCTCCATGCTTGGTGAGGCGTCGTCGTTGTAGCACTCGAAGTCATCCATGCTTGGGGAGTCGTTGTTGATGTAGTACTCCATGTCACCCAAGCATGTGGCGCCATTGTCGGTGTAGTGCTCCATGCATGAGGAGCCATAGTTGATGACGTGCTCCATGTCTTCCATGCATGTGGAGCCGTCATAGGTGCAATGCTCTGGGTCCTCAAAGCATGCGGAGCCATTGTCGGTGTAGTGCTCCATCATGTCCTCTATACTTGTGGAGTCGTAGTCGTGGTGGCTCATCATGGATTCTTCATAGATATCATCCTCGGTTCCGGAGTCCCTAGACATGATTCACAAGACCAAGTGGCGTATATGGAAGTGGTAAGGGGTTAGAGATGCAACGTCAAACCTTACTTTACCTTAGAAGATAGTATCGTGCAAGTGGCAACACTTGAGAGTAATCAAAACCAAGCAAAGTGAAGTTCACGCGGAACAGCAAAACCAACTAACCACTAAAAAACACACACACACAAAGCTTATGGTTGATAGGTATGGAAGGTGGCGTGTCCAAGAACAATCCGAAATCAAGATATTGTAATGGCAAGTAAAGAACCACAATGATCACAAAGCAAAACAAGTCAATCCACAAGAGGAAATATGTACAAGGAAACACACACGGTGGGATAAATGGGACTTGTGCGACGGAGAAAGTGAGCTAAGAACCAAATGATTACCTAGCGAAGACTATAAGCTCGTGCCGCACAAGTGCAAGGAGAGACGCTAGTTCGATTGCAATAAATTGGTGGGCTACAAGATATGCACAATAAGTACCACCTATTTGATGTTCATCGAGCTTGCGATTCCTATTCTACGAGGCACTTGTTTCTTTTTTTCTTCTTTTTCTATATATTTTTTTTCTTTTTCTTTTATTTTTCACTTGCCTCTTCCTTGTGCCAACAACTATACAAGATAACTATATGAGATAGCGCGCTCACAACTTTTGCTCGGAATTCTACGAGGTATCAAATGTGCATAGCCCAAGCAATCATAGGAGGAACTAGTCTCAATAGGTGTTTGTTGAACGCAAAGATAGTGTAGCTCACAAAGGAATGCAAGTGGGGAGAAGTCACGGAATTTTTATACCTTTCTTTGCCGATCTTCACCCTTTATTGGTGGATTCCGCCTTGCTCACGGAATTTGGATGGAGTAGATAGCATGAACCACGGATATGATGATGTAGATCTCTTTCTCCTCTTCAAAAAAAACTAAAGAACACCAAAATCTGAGTTCGTATGCAAAAGTTATCCTCAAAACCGTGAAGCAGATTTTTCAGTCAGCAGGGGGGCGAACAGTCCGGTGTGCGTAGGCCGGACAGTCCGGCCGGGGCAGAGATTCTGGACAATTTATGCCGGATACTCTGGTGGGGCGAATACTCCGTTCTGTTTTGGCCGGACAGTCCGGTCCGGTCGATCCAGAAGTTCCAGAACACGAACGGGACGAGTTTTGGCGGAAAAACTCGAACCAAAACCTCAAATTGATGGGGAAAACAAGGAATTAAGCCATGGAAACGCAGGGGAAGGTAGATCAACAAGTTTAGCAAGTAATCCATGGATCAAAACCTACCAAAACGCACTCAAATCACAGATCGGTCCAAAACACGAAATTGGGGCTTTTTTTTGGGGATTTTCGAATTTATGGAGGAAAAGACCAAATCGAGGAGAAATCCGTGGCAACCAAAAGCTGCTGATACCAGATGATGAGGGCAAACCTGTAGGGTGGCCCGATCTTCATGGATCTCGTGGTCAAATCGATGGGAAAGCGAGGGGAAAGGGAGAAGGTAGCGGAAGCGGACGCACACCTCGCGAAGAACACGATGAACATATGCAAAACACACACGATACAAGGCCGATTGCTCTCACCGGTGGCCACCGGTCCGATAGAATCCTCGCAAGGAAAGATCGGTCAACGTGCTCCCGTCAATCCCAAGCAGAGAGGGAAGAACACCTTGGAGAGGGTCTTGACGTCTTGGCAAAGGGACACTGATGCCAAGGCCTTGTACAACGAGGGAGGCGCGATGCAAACTCCAACGAGGTGGTGACGATAGTCCATTCCCTTTGGTAGAAGGGGATGAGGCAAAACTATGAGATTCCACAAAGGGGGTTGTCTTTAGTCTATCATCTATGCCTAAGGGATACATGAGGGGGTAGGTGCTCTATTTATAGGCCAGCCACAAGTTCAGGGGTAGTTTGGGCATAAAACTAGGGTTTGGTGCGAAATAGAGGGGTACATGGGCCAAGGGCCCGGCTGTTGGCTCGCAGGCCCATCACTTGGGCCGGACGGTCTGAGTCGGAGTGACCGAACAGTCCGAGGTAGCCGGACACTCCGGGTAGTGTCCGGGTAGTGTCCGAACTGGCCTTCTGAATGTCCACGCCAGGCTGGGGCTGGGGCAGGCCGGACACTCCGGCCGAGTCGCGCCGGACACTCCGGCTAGATTCGGGCGGACCCTCCGAGGCGATGACGGCGGAGACTCTCGTTCTGGAGCTGGCTGCTCATGGCCCATCTCCTTGGTTGACTTGGGGACGATCTTGGGAACTTGGCGTTGTGGATGTAGTAGCGTCCGCAGGACGGGCTGCATCATGTGTTCTCTTCAGAGACCACGCATGGATCCGCCAGTGTCATTGCATGTGTGTTATTTTTACTAACAACAACCAGACTCATTGCATGTGTATTATTTTCACAATCCACCTATGGATCCACCATAGTCATTGCATGTGTGTTCTTCTCATTAACCACAGCTAGAGTCATTGCATGTGTGTTCTCTTCAGAGACCACACATGGATCCACCATTGTCATTGCATGTGTGTTCTTTTTACTGACAACAACCAGAGTCAATGCATGTGTGTTCTTTTCACAATCCACCTATGGATCCACCAGTGTCATTGCATGTGTGTTCTCTTCAGAGACCACACATTGATCCACCAGTGTAATTGCATGTGTGATCTTTTATTAACAACAACTAGAGTCATTTCATGACTTTTCTTTTCACATACAACATATGGATCCACCAGTGTCATTGAAATGTGTGTTCTCTTCAGAGACCACACATGGATCCACCAGTGTCATTGCATGTGTGTTCTTTTTACTAACAACAACCAGAGTCATTGCATGTGTGTTATTTTCACAATCCACCTATGGATCCACCGTAGTCATTGCATGTGTGTTCTTCTCATTAACCACAGCTAGAGTCATTGCATGTGTGTTCTCTTTGGAGACCACACTTGGATCCACCAGTGTCATTGCATGTGTGTTCTTTGAACTAACAACAACCAGAGTCATTGCATGTGTGTTCTTTTCAGAATTCACCTATGGATCCACTATAGTCATTGCATGTGTGTTCTTCTCGTTAACCACAGCTAGAGTCATTGCATGTGTGTTCTCTTCAGAGACCACACATGGATCCACCATTGTCATTGCATGTTTGTTCCTTTTACTAACAACAACTAGAGTCATTTCATGACTATTCTTTTCACATCGCACATATGGATCCACCAGTTTCATTGAAATGTGTGTTCTCTTTAGAGACCACACATGGATCCACCAGTGTCATTGCATGTGTGTTCTTTTTACTGACAACAACCAGAGTCATTGCATGTGTGTTCTTTTCACAATCCACCTATGGATCCACCAATGTCATTGCATGTGTGTTCTCTTCAAAGACCACACATTGATCCACCAGTGTAATTGTTTGTGTGCTCTTTTTACTAACAACAAATGGAGTCATTTCATGACTGTTCTTTTCACATATAACATATGGATCCACCAGTGTCATTGAAATGTGTGTTCTCTTCAGAGAGCACACATGGATCCACCAGTGTCATTGCATGTGTGTTCTTTTTACTGACAACAACCAGATTCATTGCATGTGTGTTCTTTTCACAATCCACCTATGGATCCACCAGTGTAATTGCATGTGTGCTATTTTTACTAACAACAACTAGAGTCATTTCATGACTGTTCTTTTCACATACAACATATGGATCCACCAGTGTCATTGAAATGTGTGTTCTCTTCAGAGACCACAAATGGATCCACTAGTGTCATTGCATGTGTATTCTTTTTACTAACAACAACCAGTCATTGCATGTGTGTTCTCTTCACAATCCACCTATGGATACACCAGTGTCATTGCATGTGTGTTCTTCTCATTAACCACAGCTAGAGTCATTGCATGTGTGTTCTCTTCAGAGACCACACATGGATCCACCAGTGTCATTGCATGTGTGCTCTTTTTACTAACAACAACTGGAGTCATTTCATGTCCGTTCTTTTCACATACAACATATGGATCCACCAGTGTCATTGAAATGTGTGTTCTCTTTAGAGACCACACATGGATCCACTAGTGTCATTGCATGTGTGTTTTTTACTAACAACAACCAGAGTCATTGCATGTGTGTCCTTTTCACAGTCCACCTATGGATCCACCAGTGTCATCTCCTCAGACACCACACATGGATCCACTAATCTAATTGCATGTATGCTCTTTTTGCTAACAACTAGAGTCATTTCATGACTATTCTTTTCACATACAACATATGGATCCACTAGTGTCATTGAAATGTGTGTTCTCTTCAGAGACCACACAAGGATGCACAAGTGTGATTGCATGTGTGTTCTTTTTACTAACAACAACTAGAGTCTTTGCATGTGTGTTATTTTCACAATCCACCTATGGATCCACCATAGTCATTGCATGTGTGTTCTTCTCATTAACCACAGCTAGAGTCATTGCATGTGTGTTCTCTTTGTAGACCACACATGGATCCACTAGTGTCATTGCACGTGTGTTCTTTCAACTAACACCAACCAGAGTCATTGCATGTGTGTTCTTATCAGAATCTACCTATGGATCCACTTTAGTCATTGCATGTGTGTTCTTCTCATTAACCACAGCTAGAGTCATTGCATGAGTGTTCTCTTCAGAGACCACACATGGATCCACCATTGTCATTGCATGTGTGTTCTTTTTACTAACAATGACTAGAGTAATTTCATGACTATTCTTTTCACGTACCACATATGGATTCACCAGTGTGATTGAAATGTGTGTTCTCTTCAGAGACCACACATGGATCCACCACTGTCATTGCATGTGTGTTATTTTTACTAACAACAACCAGAGTCGTTGCATGTGTGTTCATTTCACAATCCTACTATGGATCCACCAGTGTCATTGCATGCGTGTTCTCCTTAGAGACTACACATGGATCCACTAGTGTAATTGAATGTATGCTCGTTTTACTAACAACAACTGGAGTCATTTTATGGCTGTTCTTTTTCACATACAACATATGGATCCACCAGTGTCATTGAAATGTGTGTTCTCTTCAGAGACCACACATGGATCCACCAGTGTTATTGTATGTGTGTTCTTTTTACTAACAACAACCAGAGTCATTGCATGTGTGTTCTTTTCACAATCCACCTATGGATCCACCATAGTCATTACATGTGTGGTCTTCTCATTAACCACAGCTAGAGTCATTGCATGTGTGTTCTCTTCGGAGACCACACATGGATCCACCAGTGTCATTGCATGTGTGTTCTTTCAACTAACAACAACCAGAGTCATTGCATGTGTGTTCTTTTCAGAATTCACCTATGGATCCACCATAGTCATTGCATGTGTGTTCTTCTCATTAACCACAACTAGAGTCATTGCATGTGTGTTCTCTTTAGAGCACATGGATCCACCAGTGTAATTGCACGTGTGCTCTTTTTACTAATAACAACTGGAGTCATTTCATGACTGTTCTTTTCACATAGCACATATGGATCCACCAGTGTCGTTGAAATGTGTGTTCTCTTCAGAGACCACACATGGATCCACCAGTGTCATTGCATGTGTGTTCTTTTTACTGACAACAACCAGAGTCATTGCATGTGTGTTGTTTTGACAATCCACCTATGGATCCACCAGTGTCATTGCATGTGTGTTCTCTTCAGAGACCACACATTGATCCACCAGTGTAATTGCATGTGTGATCTTTTATTAACAACAACTGGAGTCATTTCATGACTGTTCTTTTCACATACAACATATGGATCCACCAGTGTCATTGAAATGCGTGTTCTCTTCAGAGACCACACATGGATCCACCAGTGTCATTGCATGTGTGTTCTTTTTACTAACAACAACCAGAGTCATTGCATGTGTGTTATTTTCACAATCCACCTATGGATCCACCGTAGTCATTGCATGTGTGTTCTTCTCATTAACCACAACTAGAGTCATTGCATGTGTGTTCTCTCTAGAGACCACACATGGATCCACCAGTGTCATTGCATGTGTGTTCTTTCAACTAACAACAACCAGAGTCATTGCATGTGTGTTCTTATCAGAATCCACCTATGGATCCACTTTAGTCATTGCATGTGTGTTCTTCTCATTAACCACAGCTAGAGTCATTGCATGTGTGTTCTCTTCAGAGACCACACATGGATCCACCATTGTCATTGCATGTCTGTTCCTTTTACTAACAACAACTGGAGTCATTTCATGACTGTTCTTTTCACATACCACATATGGATGCACCAGTGTCATTGAAAATTATGTTCTCTTCAGAGACCACACATGGATCCACCAGTGTCATTGCATGTGTGTTCTTTTTACTAACAACAACTAGAGTCATTGCATGTGTGTTCTTTTCACAATCCACCTATGGATCCACCGTAGTCATTACATGTGTGTTCTTCTCATTAACCACAGCTAGAGTCATTCCATGTGTGTTCTCTTCGTAGACAACACATGGATCCACCAGTGTCATTGCACGTGTGTTCTTTCAACTAACAACAACCAGAGTCATTGCATGTGTGTTCTTTTTAGAATCCACCTATGGATCCACTGTAGTCATTGCATGTGTGTTCTTCTCATTAACCACAGCTAGAGTCATTGCATGAGTGTTCTCTTCAGAAACCACACATGGATCCACCAGTGTAATTTCATGTGTGCTCTTTTTACTAACAATGACTAGTCATTTCATGACTATTCTTTTCACATACCACATATGGATCCACCAGTGTGATTGAAATGTGTGTTCTCTTCATAGACCACGCATGGATCCACCAGTGTCATTGCATGTGTGTTCTTTTTACTAACAACAACCAGAGTCATTGCATGTGTGTTCATTTCACAATCAACCTATGGATCCACCAGTGTCATTACATGCGTGTTCTCTTTAGAGACTACACATGGATCCACTAGTGTAATTGCATGTATGCTCTTTTTACTAACAACAACTGGAGTCATTTCATTACTGTTCTTTTCACATACAACATATGGATCCACCAGTGTCATTGAAATGTGTGTTCTCTTTACAGACCACACATGGATCCACCAGTGTCATTGCATGTGTGTTCTTTTTACTAACAACAACCAGAGTCATTGCATGTGTGTTCTTTTCACAATCCACCTATGGATCCACCGTAGTCATTACATGTGTGTTCTTCTCATTAACCACAGCTAGAGTCATTGCATGTGTGTTCTCTTCGGAGACCACACATGGATCCACCAGTGTCATTGCATGTGTGTTCTTTCAACTAACAACAACCAGATCATTGCATGTGTGTTCTTTTCAGAATTCACCTATGGATCCACTGTAGTCATTGCATGTGTGTTCTTCTCATTAACCACAGCTAGAGTCATTGCATGTGTGTTCTCTTGAGAGACCACACATGGATCCACCAGTGTAATTGCATGTGTGCTCTTTTTACTAACAACAACTGGAGTCATTTCATGACTGTTCTTTTCACATACAACATATGGATCCACCAGTGTGATTGAAATGTGTGTTCTCTTCAGAGACCACGCATGGATCCACCAGTGTCATTGCATGTGTGTTCTTTTTACTAACAACCAGAGTCATTGCATGTGTGTTATTTTCACAATCCACCTATGGATCCACCATAGTCATTACATGTGTGTTGTTCTTATTAACCACAGCTAGAGTCATTGCATGTGTGTTCTCTTTAGAGACCACACATGGATCCACCACTGTCACTTCATGTGTGTTTTTTGACTATCAACAACTGGAGTCATTTCATGACTATTCTTTTCACATAGCACATATGGATCCACCAGTGTCATTGAAATGTGTGTTCTCTTCAGAGACCACACATGGATCCACCAGTGTCATTGCATGTGTGTTCTTTTTACTGACAACAACCAGAGTCATTGCATGTGTGTCTTTTCATAATCCACCTATGGATCCACCAGTGTCATTGCATGTGTGGTCTCTGAAGATCCACCAGTGTAATTGCATGTGTGATCTTTTACTAACAACAACTGGAGCCATTTCATGACTGTTCTTTTCACATACAACATATGGATCCACCAGTGTCATTGAAATGTGTGTTCTCTTCAGAGACCACACATGGATCCGACAGTGTCATTGCATGTGTGTTCTTTTTACTAACAACAACCAGAGTCATTCCATGTGTGTTATTTTCACAATCCACCTATGGATCCACCATAGTCATTGCATGTGTGTTCTTCTCATTAACCACACCTAGAGTCATTGCATGTGTGTTCTTTTCAGAATCCACCTATGGATCCACTATAGTCATTGCATGTGTGTTCTTCTCATTAACCACAGCTAGAGTCATTGCATGTGTGTTCTCTTGAGAGACCACACATGGATCCACCAGTGTAATTGCATGTGTGCTCTTTTTACTAACAACAACTAGAGTCATTTCATGACTGTTCTTTTCACATACAACATATGGATCCACCAGTGTCATTGAACTGCGTGTTCTCTTCAGAGACCACGCATGGAACCACCAGTGTCATTGCATGTGTGTTCTTTTTACTAACAACAAGCAGAGTCATTGCATGTGTGTTATTTTCACAATCGACTTATGGATCCACCATAGTCATTGCATGTGTGTTCTTCTCATTAACCACGGCTAGAGTCATTGCATGTGTGTTCTCTTTAGAGACCACACATGGATCCACCACTGTCATTGTATGTGTGTTCTTTTTACTAACAACAACTGGAGTCACTTCATGACTATTCTTTTCACATAGCACATATGGATCCCCCAGTGTCATTGAAATGTGTGTTCTCTTCAGAGACCACACATGGATCCACCAGTGTCATTGCATGTGTGTTCTTTTTACTGACAACAACCAGAGTTATTGCATGTGTGTACTTTTCACAATCCACCTATGGATCCACCAGTGTCATTGTATGTGTGTTCTCTTCAGAGACCACACATTGATCCACCAGTGTAATTGCATGTGTGATCTTTTACTAACAACAACTGGAGTCATTTCATGACTGTTCTTTTCACATACAACATATGGATCCACCTGTGTCATTGAAATGTGTGTTCTCTTCAGAGACCACACATGGATCCACCAGTGTCATTGCATGTGTGTTCTTTTTACTAACAACAACCAGATTCATTGCATGTGTGTTATTTTCACAATCCACCTATGGATCCACCGTACTCATTGCATGTGTGTTCTTCTCATTAACCACAGCTGGAGTCATTGCATGTGTGTTCTCTTCAGAGACCACACATGGATCCACCAGTGTCATTGCATGTGTTCTTTCAACTAACAACAACCAGAGTCATTGCATGTGTGTTGTTTTCAGAATCCACCTGTCGATTCACTATAGTCATTGCATGTGTGTTTTTCTCATTAACCACAGCTAGAGTCATTGCATGTGTGTTCTCTTCAGAGACCACACATGGATCCACCAATGTCATTGCATGTGTGTTCCTTTTACTAACAACAACTGGAGTCATTTCATGACTATTCTTTTCACATACCACATATGGATCCACCGGTGTCATTGAAATGTGTGTTCTCTTCAGAGACCATACATGGATCCACCAGTGTCATTGCATGTGTGTTCTTTTTACTAACAACAACCAGAATCATTGCATGTGTGTTCTTTTCACAATCCACCTATGGATCCACCAGTGTCATTGCATGTGTGTTCTTTTTACTAACAACAACCAGAGTCATTGCATGTGTGTTCTTTTCACAATCCACTTATGGATCCACCAGTGTCATTACATGTGTGTCTTCTTCAGAGACCACACATGGATCCACCAGTGTAATTGCATGTGTGCTCTATTTACTAACAATAACTAGAGTCATTTCATGACTGTTCTTTTCACATACAACATATGGATCCACCAGTGTCACTGAAATGTGTGTTCTCTTCAGAGACCACGCATGGATCCACCAGTGTCATTGCATGTGTGTTCTTTTTACTAACAATAACCAGAGTCATTGCATGTGTGTTATTTTCCCAATCCACCTATGGTTCCACCATAGTCATTGCACGTCTGTTCTTCTCATTAACCACAACTAGAGTCATTGCATGTGTGTTCTCTTCCGAGACCACACATGGATCCACCAGTGTCATTGCATGTGTGTTCTTTTTACTAACAGCAACTAGAGTCATTTCATGACTATTATTTTCACATAGCACATATGGACCCACCAGTGTCATTGAAATGTGTGTTCTCTTCTGAGACCACACATGGATCCACCATTGTCATTGCATGTGTGTTCTTTTTACTGACAACAACCAGAGTCATTGCATGTGTGTTCTTTTCACAATCTAGCTATGGATCCACCAGTGTCATAACATGTGTGTTCTCTTCAGAGACCACATATTGATCCACCAGTGTAATTGCATGTGTGCTCTTTTTACTAACAACAACTGGAGTCATTTCATGACTGTTCTTTTCACATATAACATATGGATGCACCAGTGTCATTGAAATGTGTGTTCTCTTCCGAGACCACACAGGGATCCACCAGTGTCATTGCATGTGTGTTCTTTTTACTAACAACAACCAGAGTCATTGCATGTGTGTTCTTTTCACAATCCACCTATGGATCCACCAGTGTCATTGCATGTGTGTTCTTCTCATTAACCACGGCTAGAGTCATTGCATGTGTGTTCTCTTCAGAGACCACACATGGATCCACCAATGTCATTGCATGTGTGCTCTTTTTACTAACAACAACTAGAGTCATTTCATGACTGTTCTTTTCACATACAACATATGGATCCACCAGTATCATTGAAATGTGTGTTCTCTTCAGAGACCACACATGGATCCACCAGTATCATTGCATGTGTGTTCATTTCACAATCAACCTATGGATCCACCAGTGTCATTGCATGCGTGTTCTCTTCAGAGACTACACATGGATCCACTAGTGTAATTGCATGTATGCTCTTTTTACTAACAACAACTAGAGTCATTTCATGACTATTCTTTTCACATACAACATATGGATCCATCGGTGTCATTGAAATGTGTGTTCTCTTCAGAGACCACACATGGATCCACCAGTGTAATTGCATGTGTGTTATTTTTACTAACATCAACCAGAGTCATTGAATGTGTGTTATTTCCCCAATCCACCTATGGATCCACCATAGTCATTGCACGTGTGTTCTTCTCATTAACCACAACTAGAGTCATTGCATGTGTGTTCTCTTCCGAAACCACACACGGATCCACGAGTGTCATTGCATGTGTGTTCTTTTTACTAAAAACAACTAGAGTCATTTCATGACTATTCTTTTCACATAGCACATATGGATCCACCAGTGTCATTGAAATGTGTGTTCTCTTCAGATACCACACATGGATCCACCAGCGTCATTGCATGTGTGTTCTTTGTACTGACCACAACCAGAGTCATTGCATGTGTGTTCTTTTCACAATCCAGCTATGGATCCACCAGTGTCGTTGCATATGTGTTCTCTTCAGAGACCACACATGGATCCACCAGTGTCATTGCATGTGTGTTCTTTTTACTAACAACAACTAGAGTCATTTCATGACTATTCTTTTCACATAGCACATATGGATCCACCAGTGGCATTGAAATGTGTGTTCTCTTCAGAGACCACACATGGATCCGCCATTGTCATTGCATGTGTGTTCTTTTTACTGACAACAACTAGAGTCATTGCATGTGTGTTCTTTTCACAATCCAGCTATGGATCCACCAGTGTCATTACATGTGTGTTCTCTTCAGAGACCACACATTGATCCACCAGTGTAATTGCATGTGTGCTCTTTTTACTAACAGCAACAAGAGTCATTTCATGACTGTTCTTTTCACATATAACATATGGATCCACCAGTGTCATTGAAATGTGTGTTCTCTTCAGAGACCACACAGGGATCCACCAGTGTCATTGCATGTGTGTTCTTTTTACTAACAACAACTAGAGTCATTGCATGTGTGTTCTTTTCACAATCCACCTATGGATCCACCAGTGTCGTTGCATGTGTGTTCTTCTCATTAACCACAACTAGAGTCATTGCATGTGTGTTCTCTTCAGAGACCACACATGGATCCACCGGTGTCATTGCATGTATGCTCTTTTTACTAACAACAACTAGAGTCATTTAATGACTATTCTTTTCACATACAACATATGGATCCACCAGTGTCATTGAAATGTGTGTTCTTTTCAGAGACCACACATGGATCCACCAGTGTCATTGCATGTGTGTGTTGTTTACTAACAACAACCAAAGTCTTTGCATGTGCGTTCATTTCACAATCCACCTATGGATCCACCAGTGTCATTGCATGCGTGTTCTCTTCAGAGACTACACATGGATCCACTAATGTAATTGCATGTATGCTCTTTTTACTAACAACAACTGGAGTCATTTCAAGACTGTTCTTTTCACATACAACATATGGATCCACCAGTGTCATTGAAATGTGTGTTCTCTTTACAGACCACACATGGATCCACCAATGTCATTGCATGTGTGTTCTTTTTACTAACAACAACTAGAGTCATTGCATGTGTGTTCTTTTCACAATCCACCTATGGATCCACCGTAGTCATTGCATGTGTGTTCATCTCATTAAGCACAACTAGAGTCATTGCATGTGTGTTCTCTTCGGACACCACACATAGATCCACCGCATGTGTGCTCTTTTTACTAACAACAATTGGAGTCATTTCATGACTATTCTTTTCACATACCACATATGGATCCACCAGTGTCATTGAAATGTGTGTTCTCTTCAGAGACCACACATGGATCCACCAGTGTCATTGCATGTGTGTTCTTTTTACTAACAACAACCAGAGTGATTGCATGTGTGTTCTTTTCACAATCCACCTATGGATCCACCGTAGTCATTACATGTGTGTTCTTCTCATTAACCACAGCTAGAGTCATTGCATGTATGTTCTCTTCGGAGACCACACATGGATCCACCAGTGTCATTGCATGTGTGTTTTTTTACTAACAACAACCAGAGTCATTGCATGTGTGTTCTTTTCACAATCCACCTATGGATCCACCGTAGTCATTCCATGCGTGTTCTTCTCATTAACCACTGCTAGAGTCATTGCATGTGTGTTCTTTTTACTAACAACAACTGGAGTCATTTCACTACTATTCTTTTCACATACAACATATGGATCCACCAGTGTCATTGAAATGTGTGTTTTCGTCAGAGACCACGCATGGATCCACCAGTGTCATTGCATGTGTGTTCTTTTTACTAACAACAACTGGAGTCATTTCATGACTATTCTTTTCACATACAACATATGGATCCACCAGTGTCATTGAAATGTGTTTTCGTCAGAGACCACGCACGGATCCACACTTGTCATTGCATGTGTGTTCCTTTTACTAACAACAACTGGAGTCATTTCATGACTATTCTTTTCACATACAACATATGGATCCACCAGTGTCATTGCAATGTGTGTTTTCGTCAGAGACCACGCATGGATCCACCAGTGTCATTGCATGTGTGTTCTTTTTACTAACAACAACCAGTCATTGCATGTGTGTTATTTTCACAATCCACCTATGGATCCACCATAGTCCTTTGATGTGTGTTCTTCTCATTAACCACAGCTAGAGTCATTGCATGTGTGTTCTCTTCATAGACCACACATGGATCCACCAGTGTCATTGCATGTGCTTTTTACTAACAACAATTGGAGTCATTTCATGAATATTCTTTTCACATAGCACATATGGATCCACCAGTGTCATTGAAATGTGTGTTCTCTTCAGAGACCACACATGGATCCACCAGTGTCATTGCATGTGTGTTCATTTTACTGACAACAACAAGAGTCATTGCATGTGTGTTCTTTTCACAATCCACCTATGGATCAACCAGTGTCATTGCATGTGTGTTCTCTTTAGAGACCACACATTGATCCACCAGTGTAATTGCATGTGTGCTCTTTTCATTAACCACAGCTAGAGTCATTGCATGTGTGTTCTCTTCGGAGATCACACATGGATCCAGCAGTGTCATTGCATTTGTGTTCTTTTTACTAACAACAACTGGAGTCATTTCATGACTGTTCTTTTCACATACAACATATGGATCCACCAGTGTCATGGAAATGTGTGTTCTCTTCAAAGACCACACATGGATCCACTAGTGTAATTGCATGTGTGCAATTTTTACTCACAACAACTGGAGTCATATCATGACTCTTCTTTTCACATACAACATATGGATCCACCAGTGTCATGGGAAATGTGTGTTCTCTTCAGAGACCACACATGGATCCACCAGTGTCATTGCATGTGTGTGTTTTTACTAACAACAACCAAAGTCATTGCATGTGTGTTCTTTTCACAATCCACCTATGGATCCACCGTAGTCATTGCATGCATGTTCTTCTCATTAACCACAACTAGAGTCATTGCATGTGTGTTCTCTTCAAAGACCACACATGCATCCACCATTGTCATTGCATGTGTGTTCTTTTTACTAACAACAACTGGAGTCATTTCATGACTATTCTTTTCACATACCACATATGGATCCACCAGTGTCATTAAAATGTGTGTTCTCTTCAGAGACCACACATGGATCCACCAGTGTCATTGCATGTGTGTTATTTTTACAAACAATAACCAGAGTCATTGCATGTGTGTTCTTTTCACAATCCACCGTAGTCATTGCATGTGTGTTCTTCTCATTAACCACAGCTGGAGTCATTGCATGTGTGTTCTCTTCAAAGACCACACATGGATCCACCATTGTCATCGCATGTGTGTTCTTTTTACTAACAACAACTCGAGTCATTTCATGACTATTCTTTTCACATACCACATATGGATCCACCAGTGTCATTGAAATGTGTGTTCTCTTCAGAGACCACACATGGATCCACCAGTGTCATTGAAATGTGTGTTCTCTTCAGAGACCACGCATGGATCCACTAGTGTCATTGCATGTGTGTTCTTTTTACTAACAACCAGAGTCATTGCATGTGTGTTCTTTTCACAATCCACCTATGGATCCACCAGTCTCATTGCATGTGTGTTCTCTTCAGAGACCACACATGGATCCACCAGTGTAATTGCATGTGTGGTCTTTTTACTAAAAACAATTGGAGTCATTTCATGACTGCTCTTTTCACATACAACATATGGATCCACCAGTGTCATTGAAATGTGTGTTCTCTTCAGAGACCACACATGGATCCACCAGTGTCAGCGCATGTGTGTTCTTTTTACTAACAACAACCAGAGTCATTTCATGACTATTCTTTTCACATACCACATATGGATCCACCAGTGACATTGAAATGTGTGTTCTCCTCAGAGACCACACATGGATCCACCAGTGTCATTGCATGTGTGTTCTTCTCATTAACCACAGCTAGAGTCATTGCATGTGTGTTCTTTTCACAATCCACCTATGCATCCACCAGTGTAATTGCATGTGTGCTCTTTTCATTAACCACAACTATAGTCATTACATGTGTGTTCTCTTCAGAGACCACACATGGATCCACCAGTGTAGTTGCATGTGTGCTCTTTATACTAACAACAACTGGAGTCATTTCATGACTATTCTTTTCACATACCACATATGGATCCACCAGTGTCATTGAAATGTGTGTTCTCTTCAGAGACCACACATGGATCCACCAGTGTCATTACATGTGTGTTCTTTTTACTAACAACAACCAGAGTCATTGCATGTGTGTTCCTTTCACAATCCACCTATGGATCCACCAGTGTCATTGCATGTGTGTTCTTCTCATTAACCACACCTAGAGTCATTGCATGTGTGTTCTCTTTAGAGACCACACATTGATCCACCAGTGTCATTGCATGTTTGCTCTTTTTACTAACAACAACTAGAGTCATTGCATGACTGTTATTTTCAAATAAAACATATGGATCCACTAGTGTCATTGAAATGTGTGTTCCCTTCCGAGACCACACATGGAGCCGCCAGTGTCATTGCATGTGTGTTCTTTTTACTAACAACAACCAGAGTCATTGCATGTGTGTTCTTTCCACAATCCACCTATGGATCCACCGTAGTCATTGCATTTGTGTTCTTTCCACAATCCACCTATGGATCCACCGTAGTCATTGCATGTGTGTTCTTTCCACAATCCACCTATGGATCCACCGTAGTCATTGCATGTGTGTTCTTTTTATTAACCATAGCTAGAGTCATTGCATGTGTGTTCTCTTCAAAGACCACACATGGATCCACCATTGTCATTGCATGTGTGTTCTCTTCAGAGACCACACATGGATCCACCAGTGTCATTGCATTTGTGTTCTTTTTACGAACAACAACCAGAGTTATTGCATGTGTGTTGTTTTCACAATCCACCTATGGATCCACTAGTGTCATTGCATGTGTGTTCTCTTCAGAGACCACACATGGATCCACAAGTGTAATTGCATGTGTGCTCTTTTTACTAACAACAACTAGAGTCATTTCATGACTATTCTTTTCACATACGACATATGGATCCACCAGTGTCATTGAAATGTGTGTTCTTTTTAGAGACCACACATGGATCCACCAGTGTCATTGCATGTGTGTTCTTTTTACTAACAACAACCAGAGTCATTACATGTGTGTTATTTTCACAATCCACCTACGGATCCAGCGCACTCATTGCATGTGTGTTCTTCTCATTAACCACAGCTAGAGTCATTGCATGTGTGTTCTGTTCAGAGACCACACATGGATCCACCAGTGTCATTGCATGTGTGATCTTTTTACTAACTACAACTGGAGTCATTTAATGACTATTCTTTTCACATACTACATATGGATCCACCAGAGGCATTTAAATGTGTGTTCTCTTCAGAGACCACACATGGATCCACCAGTGTCATTGCATGTGTGTTCTTTTTAGTAACAACAACCAGAGTCATTGCATGTGTGTTGTTTTCACATTCCACCTATGGATCCACCAGTGTCATTGCATGTTTTTTCTTCTCATTAACCATAGCTAAAGTCATTGCATGTGTGTTCTCTTTAGAGACCACACATGGATCCACCAGTGTAATTGCATGTGTGCTCTTTTTACTAACAACAACTGGGGTCATTTCATGACTATTCTTTTCACATACCACATAGGGATGCACTAGTGTCATTGAAATTTCTGTTCTCTTCAGAGACTACACATGTCTCCACCAGTGTCATTGCATGTGTGTTCTTTTTACTAACAACAACCAGAGTCATTGCATGTGTGTTCTTTTCATAATCCACCTATGGATCCACCAGTGTCATTGCATGTGTGTTCTTCTCATTAACCACAGCTAGAGTCATTGCATGTGTGTTCTCTTTAGAGACCACACATGGATCCACCAGTGTCATTGCATGTGTTCTCTTTTTACTAACAACAACTAGAGTCATTGCATGAATATTCTTTTCACATACAACATATGGATCCACTAGTGTCATTGAAATATGTGTTCTCTTCAGAGACCATACATGGATCCACTAGTGTCATTGCATGTGTGTTCTTTCTACTAACAACAACCAGAGTCATTGCATATGTGTTGTTTTCACAATCCACCTATGGATCCACCAGTGTCATTGCATGTGTGTTCTCTTCAGAGACCACACATGGATCCACAAGTGTAATTGCATGTGTGCTCTATTTACTAACAACAACTGGAGTCATTTCATGACTATTCTTTTCACATACGACATATGGATCCACCAGTGTCATTGAAATGTGTGTTCTCTTCAGAGACCACACATGGATCCACCAGTGTCATTGCATTTGTGTTCTTTTTACGAACAACAACCAGAGTTATTGCATGTGTGTTGTTTTCACAATCCACCTATGGATCCACAAGTGTCATTGCATGTGTGTTCTCTTCAAAGACCACACATGGATCCACAAGTGTAATTGCATGTGTGTTCTTTTTACTAACAACAACCAGTCATTACATGTGTGTTATTTTCACAATCCACCTACGGATCCACCGCACTCATTGCATGTGTGTTCTTCTCATTAACCACAGCTAGAGTCATTGCATGTGTGTTCTGTTCAGAGACCACACATGGATCCACCAGTGTCATTGCATGTGTGTTCTTTTTACTAACAACAACTGGAGTCATTTAATGACTATTCTTTTCACATACCACATATGGATACACTAGTGGCATTTAAATGTGTGTTCTCTTCAGAGACCTCACATGGATCCACCAGTGTCATTGCATGTGTGTTCTTTTTACTAACAACAACCAGAGTCATTGCATGTGTGTTGTTTTCACATTCCACCTATGGATCCACCAGTGTCATTGCATGTTTTTTCTTCTCATTAACCATAGCTAAAGTCATTGCATGTGTGTTCTCTTCAGAGACCACACATGGATCCACCAGTGTATTTGCATGTGTGCTCTTTTTACTAACAACAACTGGGTCATTTCATGACTATTCTTTTCACATACCACATATGGATCCACCAGTGTCATTGAAATTTGTGTTCTCTTCAGAGACCACACATGTCTCCACCAGTGTCATTGCATGTGTGTTCTTTTTACTAACAACAACCAGAGTCATTGCATGTGTGTTCTTTTCATAATCCACCTATGGATCCACCAGTGTCATTGCATGTGTGTTCTTCTCATTAACCACAGCTAGAGTCATTGCATGTGTGTTCTCTTTAGAGACCACACTTGGATCCACCAGTGTCATTGCATGTGTTCTCTTTTTACTAACAACAACTAGAGTCATTGCATGAATATTCTTTTCACATACAACATATGGATCCACTAGTGTCATTGAAATGTGTGTTCTCTTCAGAGACCATATATGGATCCACTAGTGTCATTGCATCTGTGTTCTTTTTACTAACAACAACCAGAGCTATTGCATGTGTGTTCTTTTCACAATCCACCTATGGATCCACCGTAGTCATTGCATGTGTGTTCTTCTCATTAACCACGGCTAGAGTCATTGCATGTGTGTTCTTCTCATTAACCACGGCTAGAATCATTGCATGTGTGTTCTCTTCAAAGACCACACATGGATCCACCATTGTCATTGCATGTGTGTTCTTTTTACTAACAACAACTGGAGTCATTTCATGACTATTCTTTTCACATACCACATATTGATCCACCAGTGTCATTAAAATGGGTGTTCTCTTCAGAGACCACACATGGATCCACCAGTGTCATTGCATGTGTGTTCTTTTTACTAACAACAACCAGAGTCATTACATGTGTGTTATTTTCACAATCCACCTATGGATCCACCAGTGCCATTGCATGTGTGTTCTCTTTAGAGACCATACATGGATCCACTGGTGTAATTGCATGTGTGCTCTTTTTACTACCAACAACTGGAGTCATTTCATGATTGTTCTTTTCACATACAACACATGGATCCACCAGTGTCATTGAAATGTGTGTTCTCTTCAGAGACCACACATGGATCCACCAGTGTCATTACATGTGTGTTCTTTTTACTGACAACAACCAGAGTCATTGCATGTGTGTTATTTTCACAATCCACCTATGGATCCACCATAGTAATTGCATGTGTGTTCTTCTCATTAACCATAGCCTTAGTCATTGCATGTCTGTTCTCTTCAGAGACCACACATCCACCATTGTCATTGCATGTGTGTTCTTTTTACTAACAACAACTAGAGTCATTTCAAGACTATTCTTTTCACATACCACATATGGATCCACCAATGTCATTGAAATGTGTGTTCTATTTAGAGACCACACATGGATCCACCAGTGTCATTACATGTGTGTTCTTTTTAGTAACAACAACCAGAGTCATTGCATGTGTGTTATTTTCACAACCCACCTATGGATCCACCGTAGTCATTGCATGTGTGTTCTTCTCATTAACCACATCTACAGTCATTGCATGTGTGTTGTCACCAGAGACCACACATGGATCCACCATTGTCATTGCATGTGTGTTCTTTTTACTAACAACAACTGGGGTCATTTCATGACTATTCTTTTCACATACCACATATGGAACCACCAGTGTCATTGAAATGGGTGTTCACTTCAGAGACCACACATGGATCCACCAGTGTCATTGCATGTGAGTTCTTTCTACTAACAACAACCAGAGTCATTGCATGTGTGTTGTTTTCACAATCCACCTATGGATCCACCAGTGTCATTGCATGTGTGTTCTCTTTAGAGACCACACATGGATCCACAAGTGTAATTGCATGTGTGCTCTATTTACTAACAACAACTGGAGTCATTTCATGACTATTCTTTTCACATACGACATATGGATCCACCAGTGTCATTGAAATGTGTGTTATCTTCAGAGACCACACATGGATCCACCAGTGTCATTGCATTTGTGTTCTTTTTACGAACAACAACCAGAGTTATTGCATGTGTGTTGTTTTCACAATCCACCTATGGATCCACTAGTGTCTTTGCATGTGTGTTCTCTTCAGAGACCACACATGGATCCACAAGTGTAATTGCATGTGTGTTCTTTTTACTAACAACAACCAGAGTCATTACATGTGTGTTATTTTCACAATCCACCTACGGATCCACCGCACTCATTGCATGTGTGTTCTTCTCATTAGCCACAGCTAGAGTCATTGCATGTGTGTTCTGTTCAGAGACCACACATGGATCCACCAGTGTCATTGCATGTGTGTTCTTTTTACTAACAACAACTGAAGTCATTTAATGACTATTCTTTTCACATACCACATATGGATACACCAGTGGCATTTAAATGTGTGTTCTCTTCAGAGACCTCACATGGATCCACCAGTGTCATTGCATGTGTGTTCTTTTTACTAACAACAACCAGAGTCATTGCATGTGTGTTGTTTTCACATTCCACCTATGGATCCACCAGTGTCATTGCATGTTTTTTCTTCTCATTAACCATAGCTAAAGTCATTGCATGTGTGTTCTCTTCAGAGATAAACATGGATCCACCAGTGTCATTGCATGTGTGTTCTTTTTACTAGCAACAACTAGGGTCATTTCATGACTATTCTTTTCACATACCACATATGGATCCACCAGTGTCATTGAAATTTGTGTTCTCTTCAGAGACCACACATGTCTCCACCAGTGTCATTGCATGTGTGTTCTTTTTACTAACAACAACCAGAGTCATTGCATGTGTGTTCTTTTCATAATCCACCTATGGATCCACCAGTGTCATTGGATGTGTGTTCTTCTCATTAACCACAGCTAGAGTCATTGCATGTGTGTTCTCTTTAGAGACCACACATGGATCCACTAGTGTCATTGCATGTGTTCTCTTTTTACTAACAACAACTAGAGTCATTGCATGAATATTCTTTTCACATACAACATATGGATCCACTAGTGTCATTGAAATGTGTGTTCTCTTTAGAGACCATACATGGATCCACTAGTGTCATTTCATCTGTGTTCTTTTTACTAACAACAACCAGAGCTATTGCATGTGTGTTCTTTTCACAATCCACCTATGGATCCACCATAGTCATTGCATGTGTGTTCTTCTCATTAACCACGGCTAGAGTCATTGCATGTGTGTTCTTCTCATTAACCACGGCTAGAATCATTGCATGTGTGTTCTCTTCAAAGACCACACATGGATCCACCATTGTCATTGCATGTGTGTTCTTTTTACTAACAACAACTGGAGTCATTTCATGACTATTCTTTTCACATACCACATATTGATCCAACAATGTCATTAAAATGGGTGTTCTCTTCAGTGACCGCACATGGATCCACCAGTGTCATTGCATGTGTGTTCTTTTTACTAACAACAACCAGAGTCATTACATGTGTGTTATTTTCACAATCCACCTATGGATCCACCAGTGTCATTGCATGTGTGTTCTCTTTAGAGACCACATGGATCCACTAGTGTAATTACATGTGCTCTTTTTACTACCAACAACTGGAGTCATTTCATGATTGTTCTTTTCACATACAACACATGGATCCACCAGTGTCATTGAAATGTGTGTTCTCTTCAGAGACCACACATGGATCCACCAGTGTCATTGCATGTGTGTTCTTTTTACTAACAACAACCAGAGTCATTGCATGTGTGTTATTTTCACAATCCACCTATGGATCCACCATTGTAATTGCATGTGTGTTCTTCTCATTAACCACAGCCTTAGTCATTGCATGTGTGTTCTCTTCAGAGACCACACATCCACCATTGTCATTGCATCTGTGTTCTTTTTACTAACAACAACTGGAGTCATTTCAAGACTATTCTTTTCACATACCACATATGGATCCACCAATGTCATTGAAAAGTGTGTTCTATTTAGAGACCACACATGGATCCACCAGTGTCATTACATGTGTGTTCTTTTTAGTAACAACAACCAGAGTCATTGCATGTGTGTTATTTTCACAACCCACCTATGGATCCACCGTAGTCATTGCATGTGTGTTCTTCTCATTAACCACATCTACAGTCATTGCATGTGTGTTGTCACCAGAGACCACACATGGATCCACCATTGTCATTGCATGTGTGTTCTTTTTACTAACAACAACTGGGGTCATTTCATGACTATTCTTTTCACATACCACATATGGAACCACCAGTGTCATTGAAATGGGTGTTCACTTCAGAGACCACACATGGATCCACCAGTGTCATTGCATGTGAGTTCTTTCTACTAACAACAACCAGAGTCATTGCATGTGTGTTGTTTTCACAATCCACCTATGGATCCACCAGTGTCATTGCATGTGTGTTCTCTTTAGAGACCACACATGGATCCACAAGTGTAATTGCATGTGTGCTCTATTTACTAACAACAACTGGAGTCATTTCATGACTATTCTTTTCACATACGACATATGGATCCACCAGTGTCATTGAAATGTGTGTTATCTTCAGAGACCACACATGGATCCACCAGTGTCATTGCATTTGTGTTCTTTTTACGAACAACAACCAGAGTTATTGCATGTGTGTTGTTTTCACAATCCACCTATGGATCCACTAGTGTCATTGCATGTGTGTTCTCTTCAGAGACCACACATGGATCCACAAGTGTAATTGCATGTGTGTTCTTTTTACTAACAACAACCAGAGTCATTACATGTGTGTTATTTTCACAATCCACCTACGGATCCACCGCACTCATTGCATGTGTGTTCTTCTCATTAGCCACAGCTAGAGTCATTGCATGTGTGTTCTGTTCAGAGACCACACATGGATCCACCAGTGTCATTGCATGTGTGTTCTTTTTACTAACAACAACTGAAGTCATTTAATGACTATTCTTTTCACATACCACATATGGATCCACCAGTGGCATTTAAATGTGTGTTCTCTTCAGAGACCTCACATGGTTCCACCAGTGTCATTGCATGTGTGTTCTTTTTACTAACAACAACCAGAGTCATTGCATGTGTGTTGTTTTCACATTCCACCTATGGATCCACCAGTGTCATTGCATGTTTTTTCTTCTCATTAACCATAGCTAAAGTCATTGCATGTGTGTTCTCTTCAGAGATAAACATGGATCCACCAGTGTCATTGCATGTGTGTTCTTTTTACTAGCAACAACTAGGGTCATTTCATGACTATTCTTTTCACATACCACATATGGATCCACCAGTGTCATTGAAATTTGTGTTCTCTTCAGAGACCACACATGTCTCCACCAGTGTCACTGCATGTGTGTTCTTTTTACTAACAACAACCAGAGTCATTGCATGTGTGTTCTTTTCATAATCCACCTATGGATCCACCAGTGTCATTGGATGTGTGTTCTTCTCATTAACCACAGCTAGAGTCATTGCATGTGTGTTCTCTTTAGAGACCACACATGGATCCACTAGTGTCATTGCATGTGTTCTCTTTTTACTAACAACAACTAGAGTCATTGCATGAATATTCTTTTCACATACAACATATGGATCCACTAGTGTCATTGAAATGTGTGTTCTCTTTAGAGACCATACATGGATCCACTAGTGTCATTTCATCTGTGTTCTTTTTACTAACAACAACCAGAGCTATTGCATGTGTGTTCTTTTCACAATCCACCTATGGATCCACCATAGTCATTGCATGTGTGTTCTTCTCATTAACCACGGCTAGAGTCATTGCATGTGTGTTCTTCTCATTAACCACGGCTAGAATCATTGCATGTGTGTTCTCTTCAAAGACCACACATGGATCCACCATTGTCATTGCATGTGTGTTCTTTTTACTAACAACAACTGGAGTCATTTCATGACTATTCTTTTCACATACCACATATTGATCCAACAATGTCATTAAAATGGGTGTTCTCTTCAGTGACCGCACATGGATCCACCAGTGTCATTGCATGTGTGTTCTTTTTACTAACAACAACCAGAGTCATTACATGTGTGTTATTTTCACAATCCACCTATGGATCCACCAGTGTCATTGCATGTGTGTTCTCTTTAGAGACCACACATGGATCCACTGGTGTAATTGCATGTGTGCTCTTTTTACTACCAACAACTGGAGTCATTTCATGATTGTTCTTTTCACATACAACACATGGATCCACCAGTGTCATTGAAATGTGTGTTCTCTTCAGAGACCACACATGGATCCACCAGTGTCATTGCATGTGTGTTCTTTTTACTAACAACAACCAGAGTCATTGCATGTGTGTTATTTTCACAATCCACCTATGGATCCACCATTGTAATTGCATGTGTGTTCTTCTCATTAACCACAGCCTTAGTCATTGCATGTGTGTTCTCTTCAGAGACCACACATCCACCATTGTCATTGCATCTGTGTTCTTTTTACTAACAACAACTGGAGTCATTTCAAGACTATTCTTTTCACATACCACATATGGATCCACCAATGTCATTGAAAAGTGTGTTCTATTTAGAGACCACACATGGATCCACCAGTGTCATTACATGTGTGTTCTTTTTAGTAACAACAACCAGAGTCATTGCATGTGTGTTATTTTCACAATCCACCTATGGATCCACCGTAGTCATTGCATGTGTGTTCTTCTCATTAACCACAGCTAGAGTCATTGCATGTGTGTTCTCTTCAGAGACCACACATGGATCCACCAGTGTTATTACATGTGTGTTCTTTTTACTAACAACAACTGGGGTCATTTCATGACTTTCTTTTCACATACCACATATGGATCCACCAATGTCATTGAAATTTGTGTTCTCTTCAGAGACCACACATGTCTCCACCAGTGTCATTGCATGTGTGTTCTTTTTACTAACAACAACCAGAGTCATTGCATGTGTGTTCTTTTCATAATCCACCTATGGATCCACCAGTGTCATTGCATGTGTGTTCTTCTCATTAACCACAGCTAGAGTCATCCACCAGTGTCATTGCATGTGTTCTCTTTTTACTAACAACAACTAGAGTCATTGCATGAATATTCTTTTCACATACAACATATGGATCCACTAGTGTCATTGAAATGTGTGTTCTCTTCAGAGACCATACATGGATCCAATAGTGTCATTGCATCTGTGTTCTTTTTACTAACAACAACCAGAGCTATTGCATGTGTGTTCTTTTCACAATCCACCTATGGATCCACCGTAGTCATTGCATGTGTGTTCTTCTCATTAACCACGGCTAGAGTCATTGCATGTGTGTTCTCTTCAAAGACCACACATGGATCCACCATTGTCATTGCATGTGTGTTCTTTTTACTAACAACAACTGGAGTCATTTCATGACTATTCTTTTCACATACCACATATGGATCCAGCAGTGTCATTAAAATGGGTGTTCTCTTCAGAGACCACACATGGATCCACCAGTGTCATTGCATGTGTGTTCTTTTTACTAACAACAACCAGAGTCATTACATGTGTTTTTTTTTCACAACCCACCTATGGATCCACCAGTGTCATTGCATGTGTATTCTCTTCAGAGACCACACATGGATCCACTGGTGTAATTGCATGTGTGCTCTTTTTACTACCAACAACTGGAGTCATTTCATGATTGTTCTTTTCACATACAACACATGGATCCACCAGTGTCATTGAAATGTGTGTTCTCTTTAGAGACCGCACATGGATCCACCAGTGTCATTGCATGTGTGTTCTTTTTACTAACAACAACCAGAGTCATTGCATGTTTGTTATTTTCACAATCCACCTATGGATCCACCATAGTAATTGCATGTGTGTTCTTCTCATTAACCACAAACTTAGTCATTGCATGTGTGTTCTCTTCAGAGACCACACATCCACCATTGTCATTGCATGTGTGTTCTTTTTACTAACAACAACTGGAGTCATTTCAAGACTATTCTTTTCACATACCACATATGGATCCACCAATTTCATTGAAATGTCTGTTCTATTTAGAGACCACACATGGATCCACCAGTGTCATTACATGTGTGTTCTTTTTAGTAACAACAACCAGAGTCATTGCATGTGTGTTATTTTCACAATCCACCTATGGATCCACCGTAGTCATTGCATGTGTGTTCTTCTCATTAACCACAGCTAGAGTCATTGCATGTGTGTTCTCTTCAGAGACCACACATGGATCCACCATTGTCATTGCATGTGTGTTCTTTTTACTAACAACAACTGGAGTCTTTTCATGACTATTCTTTTCACATACCACATATGGATCCACCAGTGTCATTGAAATGTGTGTTCTCTTTAGAGACCACACATGGATCCACCAGTGTCATTGCATGTGTGTTCTTTTTACTGACAACAACCAGAGTAATTGCATGTGTGTTGTTTTCACAATTCACCTATGGATCCACCAGTGTCATCGCATGTGTGCTCTCTTCAGAGACCACACATGGATCCACAAGTGTAATTTCATGTGTGCTCTTTTTACTAACAACAACTAGAGTCATTTCATAACTATTGTTTTCACATACGACATATGGATCCACCAGTGTCACTGAAATGTGTGTTCTCTTGGAGACCACATGGATCCTGATGTCATTGCATGTGTATTCTTTTTACGAACAACAACTAGAGTCATTGCATGTGTGTTATTTTCACAATCCACCTATGGATCCACCGTAGTCATTGCGTGTGTGTTCTTCTCATGAACCACAGCTAGAGTCATTGCATGTGTGTTCTCTTCAGAGAGCACACATGGATCCACCAGTGTCATTGCATGTGTGTTCTTTTTACTAAGAACAACTGGAGTCAATTAATGACTATTCTTTTCACATACCACATATGGATCCACCAGTGTCATTTAAATGTGTGTTCTCTTTAGAGACCACACATGGATCCACCAGTGTCATTGCATGTGTGTTCTTTTTACTAACAACAACCAGAGTCATTGCATGTGTGTTCTTTTCACATTCCACCTATGGATCCACCAGTGTCATTGCATGTGTGTTCTTCTCATTAACCATAGCTAGAGTCATTGCATGTGTGTTCTCTTCAGAGACCACACATGGATCCGCCAGTGTAATTGCATGTGTGCTCTTTTTACTAACAACAACTAGGGTCATTTCATGACTATTCTTTTCACATACCACATATGGATCCACTAGTGTCATTGAAATGTGTGTTCTCTTCAGACACCACATATGGATCCACCAGTGTCATTGCATGTGTGTTCTTTTTACTAACAACAACCAGAGTCATTGCATGTGTGTTCTTTCCATAATCCACCTATGGATCCACCAGTGTCATTGCATGTGTGTTCTTCTCATTGACCACAACTAGAGTTATTGCATGTGTGTTCTCTTCGGAAACCACACATGGATCCAACAGTGTCATTGCATGTGTGCTCTTTTTACTAACAACAACTAGAGTCACTGCATGACTGTTCTTTTCACATACAACATATGGATCCACCAGTGTCACTGATATGTGTGTTCTCTTCAGAGACCACACACGGATCCACTAGTGTCATTGCATGTGTGTTCTTTTTACTAACAACAAGTAGAGTCATTGCATGTGTGTTATTTTCAGAATCCACCTATGGATCCACCGTAGTCATTGCATGTGCGTTCTTCTCAGTAACCACAGCTAGAGTCATTGCATGTGTGTTCTCTTCAAAGACCACACATGGATCCACCATTGTCATTGCATGTGTGTTCTTTTTACAAATAACAACTGTAGTCATTTCATGACTATTCTTTTCACATACCACATATGGATCCACCAGTGTCATTAAAATGTGTTTTCTCTTCAAAGACCAAACATGGATCCACCAGTGTCATTGCATGTGTGTTCTTTTTACTAAGAACAACCAGAGTCATTGCATGTGTGTTCTTTTTACTAACAACAACCAGAGTCATTGCATGTGTGTTATTTTCACAATCCACCTATGGATCCACCAGTGTCATTGCATGTGTGTTCTCTTCAGAGACCACACATGGATCCACTAGTATAATTTCATGTGTGTTCTTTTTACTAACAACAACTAGAGTCATTTCATGACTGTTCTTTTCACATACAACATATGGATCCACCAGTGTCATTGAAATGTGTGTTATCTTCAGAGACCACACATGGTTCCACCATTGTCATTGCATGTGTGTTCTTTTTACTAACAACAACCAGAGTCATTGCATGTGTGTTATTTTCGCAATCCACCTATGGATCCACCGTAGTCATTGCATGTGTGTTCTTCTCATTAACCACAACCTTAGTCATTGCATGTGTGTTCTCTTCACATACCACACATCCACCATTGTCATTGCATGTGTGTTCTTTTTACTAACAACAACTGGAGTCATTTCATGACTATTCTTTTCATATACCACATATGGATTCACCAGTGTCATTGAAATGTGTGTTCTATTCAGAGACCACACATGGATCCACCAGTGTTATTGCATGTGTGTTCTTTTTACTAACAACAACCATTGTCATTGCATGTCTGTTATTTTCACAATCCACCTATGGATCCACCGTATTCATTGCATGTGTGTTCTTCTCATTAACCACAGCTAGAGTCATTGCATGTCTGTTATCTTCAGAGACCACACATGGATCCACTAGTGTCATTGCATGTGTGTTCTTTTTACTAACAACAACTGGAGTCATTTCATGACTATTCTTTTCACATACCACATATGGATCCACCTGTGTCATTGAAATGTGTGTTCTCTTCAGAGACCACACATGGATCCACCAGTGTCATTGCATGTGTGTTCTTTTTACTAACAACAACCAGAGTCATTGCATCTGTGTTCTTTTCACAATCCACCCATGGACCCACCAGTGTCATTGCGTGTGTGTTCTCTTCAGAGACCACACATGGATCCACCAGTGTAATTGCATGTGTGCTATTTTTACTAAAAACAACTAAAGTCATTTCATCACTGTTCTTTTCACATACAACATATGGATCCACCAGTGTCATTGAAATGTGTGTTCTCTTCAGAGACCACACATGGATCCACCAGTGTCATTGCATGTGTGTTCTTTTTACTAACAACCAGAGTCATTGCATGTGTGTTCTTTGAACAATCCTCCTATGGATCCACCAGTGTCATTTCATGTGTGTTCTTATCATTAACCACAGCTAGATTCATTGCATGTGTGTTCTCTTCAGAGACTACACATGGATCCACTGGTATCATTGCATGTGTGTTCTTTTTACTAACAACAACTAGAGTCATTTCATGACTATTCTTTTCACATACCACATATGGATCCACCAGCGTCATCGAAATGTGTGTTATCTTCATTTTTAGTCGATGCTAACTTCCTGCTACGCTCTCCATACTACAAATTCATTAGCCACAGATACCACGGCAATTCACTAGAGCTCTGCCTTCACTCGAGAGAAATCAGAATCACCAGCTCGTCCAAGCCTAGTTCCCCCACCGAAACTGTGTGCACCGTCGCGAAACGGTGGTGGTCCTGTGCCATCGATCCTTCCAGGCCAACACTACAGGCGACGAGGTCGCTTTCTGGCAGCCTCTTCGGGGCCCTAAATGGCATGTACCGATTCCAGAACCTCCTGCGGGTGGATGATGACCGGGTGCTTCCAGCAAAGTTGTCGCCCTGCCCTACTTGGAATCTGCACCTCGTACATCTTAGGAACAGCGTCAGGGTCTTTCAGCCACGCCTTTACCTCGATGACCCATCTGTCGCTCGGTGGCACGATTTCCACTAGCTCACCGCCAAGGCTATGGAAGACCTGCTTCAGGGCCTCCGGCTCCCAAGCATCCAATGGGAGGTCATCAAAGCCGAGTTTAGAGAAGAAACGAAGCTTCCCCAAGCGATCGTCCCACCCACAGGCGCGGTGCCAACGCATGAAGCTCATTTTCTCCCTGCAGCACTCGAAAGAACGGGAAGAATGCAGAACGCGCTCAGTGTTTGAGCTGTGCTCGAACCGGACGAAAAAATCGAATGGTAGCACGCATACTTCAATCTTGACCTCATTTCATTTGATCCCAAAACGAGACCTGAAAGCCGATAGCAACTCTGCCGACGACACGGTGGGACGGACGCCTAGCATGATGGCCATGAGAGCAGGGTCGTCGAACTGCTTTGCCAGGGCTACCATGCCTGGGGTGCACGGCAGCATGCAACTTCCCGAGGCCGGTCGCCGGCCTGGATCGCTCGACGGGGCACGCTCCGCTGTGCGAGAAGGACTAGCCAGAGGCGAGATATTAGTCTAGGGACGTGAAGCTCCGATACGGCGGATGATGCGACGGTGACGGCTGCGAGCTTTGATTAGAGGCGTAGGAGGATGACCGGACATGGCGGGGACGCAAATTAGAGCAAGTGCGAGCTCCGATCTGAGACGAGCAGCCGGAGCTTAGCAAATGTTATGGGGAGGGGAGCAGGGGAGAAGACCAGAGTAGAGCAAAGAAATAGATCTGGTCCACTCAGGAATCTGGTCCACGCAGGGGTAAGCTAGTCCACGACCGCAAAAGATAAGGGGGAATACTGACAGGACGGGCCAAGAAGAGTTGACCTAACGGCGATATTTGAATTCAACCGTTTTTTGTTGGGTTCAAATGACCGTTTGGCCGCTAGATTTGTATTCACCCCCATTTGGCCCTTCTGGACAATTAGCGATTCTACTAGGGCCCCTCCGTGCGATTGATGACAACTCGGGTACCGTGGTGCACTCGCCCGGGAAGTTTGGTACCGCAAACAAACAATCCCCTACGGGGGTTCACTTCATTCTCTAATTAAACTTGTAATTGAGGTTGTTGAAGAATGCATGATTTTGAGTCTATTGTAAAGATCTCATTTTTCTGAACATTTTGATATATTATACATATTTTTCTGACTTATATTAATTTTATAAGATTTATCCTTTTTCCGAAATTATTAAACTATATTAAAATCTTTACTGCGTCACTATGACATCATTATTATGGCCAGGTACTTTGTTACTGCACGTAAACCTACCCTCAAACATTGACAGAACAGGCCCAGGGCCATGTTTGCAAGCCACGCAATCGGTCATCGGTCATCGGTCAATGAGACACATGGACACGTCAGCGCCACGTTGGCACGACGTCACCGCGACATCACGTTGCAGGCCACCTGCAGATGGTCATCGGTGCCGGCGATTTCGAGCACGCGTGCGCGAGATGGATATGTGGTTCAAATTGGAGCTCCAAGGTGAGCTAGCTAGTGGCGGTGCCACTGCGATTTGACCACCAGAACAGTGGCTGCGACGGTGTGCAGCGGCGGAACTTGCATATCAGCATGGTGGTAACGGCACAAAGCGAGAGGGAGCGAGTGGAGGGGCGCTTGAGCACCAGATGCTCACCGTGAAGCTAGTGGGCATGACGGCAAGGACGGAGGTGGACCAGAACGGCGAGAAGGTTGACAACAACGCTTGTCGGTGTCGGGGAAGACGACCTCGATTCCAGCGATTGAGGGCACGTGCGCTTTCGTGGCTTGGCTAGGAAGGACTGGGAGGATGAGGCGGAGGTGATGGCGTGCTCGGTTGGCCTCGGGGCGGTGCAAAACGGCGGCGGACGACGGGGTTAGGGTTTGGGCCTACATGGGAGAGAGCAAACGAGAGCAAGAGAGAGAGGGAAAAGTGGATAGGGAGAGCGTGGGTGACGTCGTGGTGATCTTATCCTCCATCCAGAGTGTGATGGACGACAGTGAGGGAGCGGTGCAGATCGATGGTGGCGGCATCGCCAGGCATCTGCTCGGCATCGGGGACGACGGCGACAAACAACCGAAGCGGTATTGGGCCTAGGTGGGCCAGCTGCTGGGCTGCGGTAAAGAGAGTGAGACGGCTGTTGGCTTGCGCATGAGCGGTAGGTAGCGGGGGAGATTTTGGGCCGGCCTGGCTCAGGTCTGGCTCTATTTTTATTTGTAAAACCTTTTCTTTTTTAGTTTCTATTTTGATCTCTCTTTGTAATTTTTATTTGAAATCTGTTTTGGGTATTTTAAAAATACCAGAAGCTTTTATAAAGCTAGTAAAATATTGTGGGGCCCTTTTAGTCCATTTGGGCTCTATAGTTTTTTCACTTTTCAATATAAAAAACCTTCTTGAATGCATTTTAGAAAGAGAGGGGAGGATTAGGGTTTAGGATTTTATTAATTTCCTCTTTGCATGCATTTGATCATGATGCACAAACAAACCCTAAATACTATTTAAGTAAAACTGGTGTTACACCTCTAGCGTGTGGTGCGCCGGCATTGTGGGAGACAGGTGGGTCGCCACCGTGGCCCCCGTCTTCACCCATTCCCTCGCCGCCGGCCTAGTTTCGCCTTTTTTCCCTTTCCTCATGTCTGTCTTGGACCATTACTATATCCAGCTCCTCCACCTCCATCCACAGAGCGTGACCCACCTTGGTGCTTTCGCGTTCTAGTGCGAGGCCTTCATCGGGGTGACCCCGTCCTTGGCATTGTTCCGGCACTTCTACAGCCTTCGCGTCCTCATACCAGGGGACATCCTCGGTGGTGTTGGATTCTTGGCCGGGGAGGAGGGAGACTTCCTGCCGATCTCCATCCTTGGCGTGACCTCGGAATTCCGCTACAATTGGGTCCTGGTGGACGCGGGGAGGGCCTAGCCCCCACTCCATGCTCCTGTTGGGGCGGCGTTGGAGAACCTGAGATGGGCTCGCGAGGCGCCTGCCTGCATGAGTCTCGGACCCCTGTTGAGGCGCATGGCGTATCTGAGGAGACTGGGGCTGTCCGGCGTGATGGTGGTGAGGGAGTTCCTGCGGCAATAGATTGCCCCCCTTTAGGAGCGTAGAAGGATCTTGTGGTCCGCGTCGCCTGACCTCGACTTGGTCCGACTATCCGAGGGGCCCGCGCCAAGAACACTATGTCTGCACTCATGCTGCTGCTCCTTGGTGCGGACGTGGCGACGGAGTTTCCACCAGGCGTGCATCCCTTGTACTTGGTGGGCGGCGCGAGCACCGCCCGGGCGGATCTCCCCACCTTCGATGCCTGGCGGTATGTCCCTTGGTCGACCTGGATGACAAGGACGAGGGACCAAGTCAAGAGCCCGAGCCTCTCTGGCGCGTGCGGTGCGGGAGGGTGATCAATAATGTGTCGTCTTCCAAGGAGGAGGATGTCGAGGAGACTCCTTGCGTTGGGGCTGGTGGCTCTCCTAGAAGAGGAGTCTGCGGGAAGCGGGCCGAACCTAAGGCATCAGTCGCCTCGGTGCCGACGCTGTCGGTCGAGAAGCGCCTGAGGCGGGGTGGCAGCAGCTCCTTCCTCCCTCCCGGAGCGAGGATGGCCAATTGTTCCTTGGCGGGGGAAGGAGTGAAGAGGTGAGACACCTTCGCGTAACTCCCTTTCTTTTCTAGCCTCTTTCCTCATGACACCGCCTCGCTCTTCCGCTGCAGGCATGAGGGGAAAAGGAAAGTAGTGATGGCGAAGGGCAATTTGGGTGAAGCAAGAGGGCGCGTTGTGGGCAGCTATGCCTTCATGTCTGCCCAGGAATTCAACATGCTGGGGGAGAGCTTGGCTGATGAGAGCCTTCCAGATCTGGTGATGGATCCTAGGCACAGTGAAGATCCCCTCCCCGACGACCTGGTAGGAGCACAAGGCGGGACCCCGTCCCTAGCCCGTGACGGCCGGGAGGAGTTCACGGGAGGCAGCCCCCGAGCCCCTGAGGTAGCGGGGACAAGTGTGCTGGCCCTGCTACCTCCCGAGGGTAGCTCCTTGAGTCGGTCGAGGCTCCTGCGGGGCATTGTCGCATCTGCTCGCGCCGGGCTCGACCAGTTCCTTGCTGATATCGCCACAGAGGAGCATCGTATGGCTGGGGCATGGTGCCGCCTTCACCTAGAGTGGGCCGCTCTCGAACAGGCCCAGGAGAAATGGAGAAACTGTGACAAGGACACAAGCTTTGGGGGCAGCCACGACCTTGAAGAGGCGTCACACGAGGACGAGGTGACCCCCGCGCAGGTCAGGGCCGTGCTCCGCCTCTTGAGGCCTACCCGGAAGGCCTGGCTGGCGTCGCCTAGGACACCTCCGTGCACGAGCACGCTCTTGCCTTTTCCGAGCAGGAGGCCGAGCAGGATTGCCGGAGAGTTGCCTAAAGGGAGCGAAACGTGGCCCTCCGCAAAGAGGCAGTCCGACTTCGCGAGGATGAAGATCAGCTGGGGAGGATCCGTCTAGAGGCGTTTGAGGCCCAGCTGGTTATGGCCTAGGAATGACTCGAGCAGTACACGCTTGATGTCAATCGTCGTAGTGCGAACACCGACGACCGCGTCTAGCGGTGCTATGCCAAGGTTGTCGTCGAGCGGGTGCAGATGAAGAAGGACACCGAGGTGGTTCTCTTGTAGCTTTACCATGCCTGTCAGGTGGAATGGCATGGGAAAGACGAATTCCAGGAGTCTCGCTTCGTGAAGAGGCGGGAGGAGCTGCAAGCTTCTCTCCGCTTAGCGGAGGAGCGGCTGGCCCATGCCCTTGCTGATCAAGACACCCTGTTGGAGCCGCGAGCTTCTCACGAGGAGCTCCAGAAGTGCTGGAATCTTCACGGCCAGGTGGAGCGAGACCTCCAGGTATTGGAGAAAGAGAGGTGCAAGATGTACCGGGCGCTCGCCCAGCGCGCGGCTGCCACTCTGCAGGACTTTGGGGTTACCGATTTCTACACTGGGACCCTCGCCGATGCTAGCACAGATGGTGCCTTCCTGACGCTCTTCAATCGGATCATGGCGGAGCTAGAGGGGAGGGTTGTGCTTTACCATGGGTATCACCCAGAGGAGTGCCGCAAGATGATGCGGGTCATAGCGACCCACGTTCTCTCCATCCTCTACCAGTATGACGCCAACTTTCCCTGGAGGGTGCTCCTGGATAAGGTGACACACCCCATAGGAACCCTGCCTGACGAGGTCATGCGGTTCAACCACCTCATAGAGGAACGCGTTGATCAGTTCCTCCCAATCTTCATGCTAACCAAAGAGGGGGAAGCTCTGAGGCTACTGAGTCTTCCGGTGATGAAGATGAAGTCTCCCCGACTGGGTCGCCTGGTGCTGGGGGGAGTGACGAGCCATCTCTGGGAGATAGCGCTTCGGAGTCGTTGGCCTAAGGGGCCATGTCGACTCTACTCCGTGTAAAGCAAACTAGCGCAGCAGCCATGTCCTAAACCTGATGTCTTTTTGTGGCGCGTACTTGTCCATGCTCTTGTCAAGGTGTAAGCGTTTGTGTCTGCAGGTGGGGTGACTTGTATCCCTGATCGAGTGGTAAGTTCATAGCCCATCCTGCTGAATCTTTTAATCTATCGAGGGGCCGGTGACTCGTGAGTCACTCTGTCGTCCTCTTGAGGAGAGATAGTTCTGCTTGGCATAGGGATTTTTAGTCTTTTGATGGCCAGGAACCGTGGGTGAGGTGACTTACGGCCCAGGGATGGGCCGTAGGTTTAGAGCTCGACACGTTAGGTCTTGTGGAGCTCGAGCCGCGTATGGACAGGGCCTCACGAGCAATCATAGAGAGGTGTGTACATGTTTGTTTTAGTTTAGGAACCATGGGTGAGGTGACTCACAACCGAGGAACGGCGATGTTTTTATCATGCCAGGGACCGTGGGTGAGGTAACTTGTCGCCGAGGAACGGGTCGCGGGTTCACAGCTCGACAATTTAGGCCCTTAGGAGCTTAGGCCTTGGATGGACAGGGCCTCACGAGCCGTCATGGTGATGTTTTTCTCGTGCCAGGGACTGTGGGTGAGGTAACTTGTGGCCGAGGAACGGCCGCAAGTTTAGAGCTCGACACTTTAGGCCCTGGCGATTTAGGGCTGCTAGAGGGAAGTGCCTCATGAGCCACCACGTAAGCCTATCGAGGAGAGCACCATGGGGCCCGTACTAGCCAGTGATCTTCTCGAGAAGGAGATCATAGGTGTCGCACGTTTCAGCGGTCCCGACCTAGGATGTGTGTGTCCTGGCCGAGCCGCGTTCCCAGCGTCGCCCCGTTCCGTTAGTATATCATACGAGGGCCTCGAGCATTAGGGATCTGCGAGCAAGGTGACTTATCACTGGAGCTAGTCTGTAAGTTCAGAGCTCCCTTCTTCAGTCCCCACTGTCAATGGAGGCAATCAGGTGATATGCACCACCCTAGCCCCTGCTTGCATGATGGACTAACACTACCAGGAAAACAACTATACGTAATCTTCCAGGTCGTGGCGCACATGCTGGATAGTGCGCCACGGGCTAATAGCCGTGCCGCACCGTCCTCGAGTGGGCCACAAGTAGGCAACATAGTCGTGGCATACAGTCCTAGAGTGCGCCATCACTATGTGTGGGCCAGGGTGCGTGCGACCGCACTCCACTTGCCAGTGGCGCATGGTGCACATGTGCGCTATGCCAATCTTCGCAGCCATGGGGCACATGTTGTCCATGCACCACGGGCAAGTGGAGTGTGGTCAACCCGCAAGTCTCGGCCAACTTGCCTGTGGCGCATGGGGAGTATGTGCGCCACGACTATGAATATCATATGTGGAGCATGGGGTCATGTGCGCCATGGCTGTGTCGCACTGTATCAGCACATGGCCAACCCCCCTCCCCCTCCCAACCACCTCATCACTATTCCCCTCTCTTCTTCTTCTTCACTTTCCCCCATTCTTAGATCTGATCGAGCTCCTCCTCCTTGCCACCTTATTTTTTCATCTTTTTCACCGGTTAATAGTTTGTTAAACTTCACTTGGATGCTACATAAGAGATATTAAGCTCTACTACTCACCTTTCCTTTGATCTTTGGCCTCTCATATCAATCGGTAAGTTATCCATGTGTATGGAGGATGCTCTCATGTGTTTGTATGATGCTCTCTTGTGTGTAGTGTAAGAGGATTATTATATGTGTACGGAGGATGTGCATGTGTGTGTATATGGAGATGATGAATGCTCATTTATGTGTGTATGATGCTCTCATATGTGTGTAAGAGGATTAATTATGTGCATGTGTATATGGAGGATGTGCATGTGTGTATATATGGAGTATTCTTATGTGTTTGTATATCTCATGGGTATGTGTGTGTGAACGAGTTGCCAATGTTTTCCTGAAATGTTGATTCAATTCCATTTCGGTACATTTCTGGCATATCTCGCAATAAAGGCGCTACTTTGAGGATAGGTCATGCCGAAATTTTTGGGCGACCTTTTTACATTGCATGCATATGCATATGCATTGCATGCGTGGTTCTAAACTTCTATTGCGCTGATCACTGTTGTGTGTAATAACGTGTAGGGTAACCATGGTCCGTATAATGAGCGAAGGCATTGTGGCTAGATATTTGCAATGTGCGATGGCCAACATGATACAGAATAACATGACGGAGATAAGATGTCCGTGTAGAAGATGCAAACTCAAGTGGTTGATCGATCCTGATTCCGGACAACTGCGGCCGCACATGCTCCGTCATGGTTTCATGGATGGCTACACTCGGTGGATAAGTGATGAAGACGATGATGATGACGTAATTGATGTGGTGGAAGGAAACGAGGAACTACAACAGGATAATAACGGACATGATGAAGGATATCCCGGCCAAGATCAAGATGCCGAAGCAGATCAGGATGATCATGAAGATCTAGACGTCGTCGGAGCAGATGGACCAATATCGCCAGGCTGCGTACATGACCCTTATGTTCAAGAACTTCTATTCAAGCAAACGAGTAATGCAAGAGCTGCCGCTAGAGAGAAAGCCAAGCTTACGCAACTTGACAAAGACGCGGTTACTCCATTGTATGAAGGATGCAAGCCCGATAATACCCGCTTGAATGTAACGCTAAAGGCTATGGAGATGAAGGCAAAACACAAATGGACCGACGCAAGCTTCAATGATATGATGGCATTCTGGCAAGATTGTCTTCCAGAGGGGAACACGTGTCGAACTAGTATCGAGGAGGCCAAAAAAATCATGTGTCCTCTCGATCTACCGCATGTTAGATACCACGTGTGCATCAATGGTTGCATCATTTATCGGGGCGAATCTGCGGAGAGAACCACATGTCCGGTGTGCGGTGTTAGTCAATACAAGAAAGGGAAGAAAGCTCCTCGAAAAGTGGTATGGTACTTTCCCATCACTCCTCATCTGCAGCGGTATTTCGTAGACCCTAAGGAAGCAAAGCTCATGTGCTGGCACGCGGAAAGAAAGAAGACAGATGATGACGTAAAAGGCGAGATCTTGACGCACCTTGGATGCTAACGGTGGAAAGCACTGGACCTTGAATTTCTAGAATTCGGGGGGGATTCAAGGAACGGCAGGCTAGGTGCAAGCACCGATGGACTCAATCCGTTCGGCAGTCAGAGCAGCACGCATAGCACGTGGCCCGTGTTTGTATGGATGTACAACCTCCCTCCATGGTTGTGCATGAAGAAGAAGTACATACAAATGTGTATGCTAATTCAAGGGCCAAAACAACCTGGTACCGACATGAATCTGTATCTCGGCCTGTTGAAAGAGGAGCTAGCCACGTTATGGGAAGCCGGAGCCAATACGTACGACGCTGTCACACAAGATTATTTCACTATGAGAGCCGCGTTGCTCACTACAGTGTAAGACTATCCCGGTTGCGGATATATCTCGGGGCAAGTGATCCAAGGATTCTTTGCATGCGTTAGGTGCATGGATGACACAACCTATATCCAACTAGAGAGAGATCCCAGGTCTTCAAAAACCGTGTTCATGGGGCATCAGAGGTGGCTTCGCAAGAACGATCCATGGAGAAAACATGGAGATATGTTCGATGGGAAATCAGAGATCCGAGGAATTCCAGATCAGAGGAGTGGTAAAGAAAACGATGATTTACTGAGAAACTGGAAAGAGTGTCCTAAGCCGGTAAAGAAGCAAAAGAGGCAACAATCAGATAAGCCGTTGCTGAAGGTATGGAAAACGGGGTCTGTTTTCTGGGAGTTGCCATACTAGAAGATCCTCCGCACGCCTCATAGCCTTGACATCATGCATATCACAAAGTACGTGTGCGAGAGTCTGGTCGCCATCCTAATCAACATGCCGGATAGGACGAAAGATGGTCCGAAAGCAAGACACGACTTGATACTCATGGACATCAGGCATGATCTTCATGGAGGACGCACTACTCCTGATGATCAGGATGATGACAATGATCAGTCAGAGGCGACACAAGGTTGCCGAAAGGGTAAAAAGTTCAAGAATAATGAATATTACTGTCCCCCTTCCTGCTTCACTCTAAGCCAGGATGAGATCAAACAGTTTTTCAAGTGCCTCCTAGGAGTCAAATTTCCTTACGGCTACGCGGGCAAGATAAGCAGATACCTAGACGAGGCAAAGCAGAGGTTCAGTGGAATGAAGTCTCACGACTGTGCCGTGCTAATGACGTAGATACTTCCTGTTGCACTACGAGGGATAATGGACGAGCACATCCATAAAACATTGTTTGGGCTCTGTAAATTCTTCGACATCATCTCTCGAAAGTCGATTGGCGTGAATCAGCTCAAGAGGCTATAGGAGGAGATCGTGGTGATACTATGGGAGCTTGAGATCTACTTCCCGCCTGCATTCTTCGACATTATGGTGCATCTGCTGGTCCATATCGTGGAGGATATCATCCATCTCGGGCCGATGTTTCTCCGCAGCATGATGCCGTTCAAAAGGATGAATGGACACATCAAAGGATACGTCCGCAATAGGTCCCATCTAGATGGAAGCATAGCCAAGGGATTTCTAGCCGAAGAGTGCACTCTTTCTGCATGAATTATCTAGACATCGAGAACCCTGTCGGTCTTTCCGTCAATAGGCACACTGGCAGACTCGATGGATCGGGTCACCGAGAGGGTCGCCGCGTAATGCATGTGGACTTAGATGGTCGACTCGTAGAATTTAATAGAGCAAACCTAGTCGCGCTAAAACATATAGAAGTGGTCGATCCTTGGGTACAAAAGCACAAACATTTTATTGATAAGAAGTACAGTGACCGAGGCCAGCAGAGGACGAAGGGAGAAATAATCAAAGAGCACAACTCCGATTTCACACGTTGGTTCAGCGAGGCACTCCTAGATAGTCCCCCGCAAACGGATTTTGCTTCTGTGGAGGAAAACATAATATTCGCCTTGTCGCAGGGACCGATGCCTAGCCTGATGACCTACCAGGCATAGGACATCAATGGCTACACATTCTACACGGAGGAAAAGGATAGCAAGTGTGACTATCAAAACTCTGGGGTAACATCGGAATTCTATACCGATGACGACGTGAAGGAAATATTCTACTGAAGGATCGAGGAGATATGGGAGCTCGACTACTATGGAGAAAAGGTGCCGATGTTCCGTGTTAGATGGGACAAGAGTGTCGAAAGAGAAGATCGGTATTTCACAACCATGGTTATACCAGAAGACGACAAATCCAAGGCTGCCGGTGCAAAAGTAGTCGCGAAAAATGATCCATGGGTATTGGCTAGCAAAGTGTACCAATATTTTTTTATTACCGACGCGGCAAAGCCTAGTTGGGTTGTCGTGAGGAGAGGAAAAAGAAACATCATCGGAATGGATGGAGTCACCAACGAGCAAGACTTTGACCAGTATGGTGCTCCAACGATTGAAGATGACGACGACTACGATGAAGCACCATATATCCCAAGAAGACAAAGGACAACCCTACCCAAAAAAGGTAGCCCGTTCGAGAGAAGAAACATGAAAGTTCCACGGCTAAACTATTCAACCGCGATAAAGAAGGGAAAGAAGATTGTAAAACGCTAGCTCTTATTATAATCACGCGTGTGTCGTCATTTTATGTACCACTTTTGACATTTAAATATATAACATATATAGAATCAATTTTGTACCACCCTTGAATAAATTTTGTACCACTATTGTGCCACATTTAAATATATTATAACTGAAAAGTAATTTATAATTTCATTCTACCTTAAATCAATTTTTTAACATTTAAAATTATGTTTAAAACAAAAAAAATTGGCACCCACTGCACCAGGGTTCGAACCTGCGTGCTTGCAGGAGTGGCTGGGAACTACAACCACTAGGGTAAGTCGAGACAGCTATTAGAAACTAGGCCTCTCGGCTTTATCTATAGTAATGGGTTAGGCGCGGCGCACTTGGCTCTAGTACGCCACGGCTAACTTTCTTGGGGTGGTGCACTTGGCCCTAGTGCGCCACGGCTAACGTACTTGGCCCACTTGTCTGTCGACCAACCCTAGCTCTGGTTCCCTTTATCTCCCCAATTGTCGTCAATGTGCGCGCGTGAGAGTAGATCGAGGCGCCCCCACGATGATCCCCAATCTCCAATCTGATCCCTAGCGCCGCCGCCATGTTGTCGCCTTCGCCACCGAGGAGGAGGGCAGCCGCCGTGTTGTCGCCTTCGCCACCGAGGAGGAGGAGGAGGGCAGCCGTCGAGGAGGAGGGCAGTCGCCGTGTTGTCGCCTTTGCCACCAAGGAGGAGGAGGAGCGCAGCTGTCGAGGAGGAGGGCAGCCGCCTGCGCCTACTGCCTGCACCACCACCAGCTCCCACAGGTACGTCCCCGACCTCCACCACCGCCTGGTCCTAGGTCCGTCCCCATCCTTCTCCTTTTACCACCACCGCCCCACCTGCCCTCACCATCACCTGCGCATTCCCCCTCCGCCTCGCCAGGCTCACCGCCTGCTTCACCACCCCCGCTGCCTCCACCATCAGAGCCTGCTGCACCGTGCTATACTGACATCTGTTCCTATTACTTCTCTGTATTGCTTGGTGGGTATCGCTGGTTGTTGTCGAGATTTGAACACAAGTCACATAATATTATTGAAGCCAACTTATGTGTTTCTTGTCCAGTTAGTTTCTTTTACTTACACATGATGCTTTAGAAGAGCTTGTAAATTTCCTGCAATACTTACACATGATACTTTTCTGTATTGCTTGATAACAAAGTGAACACGCAGCAAAGTCTTCTTATGTAATGTTTCTATATGAAAACTTCATTATTTTTGTGTAATGCATTCTTGTTCTTCTGTTTATGTGTGCTGTCTATGAGGAGCCAATGGCCTAAGACTCATTTTTGTTCCATGTCTGTATTTACTCTTCATACATCCTTCTGCATTGCTTGGTGGGTACGAGGTGTTTCTTCTTGTTGTTCCTGCTCGCTGGTTGTTGTAGAGGTTTGAAACAGAGTTACGTAATATTGTTGAAGCCAGACTTATGTCTTCCTTGACCAGAAACATGATGCTGTGCAACCAGTTATACATTTCCTGGCAAAATAATAGTTTGTTGATTGAATGGTTATAAGGACCTTTCTGATCCTATGAATAACACTGAAGTAGATCACAAAGGTAACATACAACAAAGACTTCTTGTGTTATTCTATCATATGCACATCACTAAGAATACTTGCATCCTAGATATTTTATTGCTTGAGAGCAGTGGTTCTTTAATTGTTTTCGAGAACAAGTTATATGATAACACGTATGCTGATCTTAATTTTTAAAAATTAATATGCTGCTTCCTGTGTTTCTTAGCTTGTTAGTTAGTTTGCACCAAACCTGAAATGCCAATTCTTGTTGTCCATGCATGTCTGTCTATACAATCACTCTAAATTGAATACCATGTTTTTTCGTGATCATATGCGTTGTTGTGTATTATTCTAGTCATGTTTTCCGTACTGTTTCTATCTAAAAAATTCAATCACCGTGCACCTATCTCTGATGATGAATGCAACAACGGTAGTCATGCTATACCATGCTAGCTACTAGTACCTGCTAGTGTGTGAGCTATTGAGGTGAATGAGGAACGGATTTCTCAGTGTATGAATTTGTGCTTTTCTACTAGTACCATAAGCTGCCTCTAAAGAATAACCAGCTACCTCTAAAGTAGTTAGCTTAGCAACACAGTTAACCATGAACTTACTTAAATGATGATATATGCTTTGAGAGGTAGTATATGGCAATGATTATACATGTATGTGAGTTGTGACTATAGTCTTCGTGGTAATGGAATTATCGGCTGAAGCCAACATATTGTTCTCTTATGATACTTGGTGAATCTTTTAGCAGATCTCATATATGAGATATGTACTTGTGTCACAATGGTTGGTTCAGCCAACGTTGAACCATGATGTACACTCATATATTACTGGCTGAACACTCATATATTACTGGTTGTACCAGGCTGTTGTGGGGGGGGGATTAGGGTATGTGCAGGTACATTTGAAATGAGTTCTGATATTTGCTAAAATGTTGATTAACTTCCGTTTCAGCAAAAATCGGTAACTCCTAGGTTAAGAAAAATAGGGGAGGTCATGCCGGATTTTCCCATGAATTTCTAATATTTATTTGACTTTTTTTACTTAGTGCAAACATGGCTGACAACGACCAGGCCGGCGGCTCTTCTCGGCGCATAAACGTTGAAGAAGTCAGAGCTCCAACAAAATTGTCATTCTGGGAGGCTACCCAGCAGATGGAAAGAAATGAACAGGGTGATGAAGAATATCTGCCTGAAGAGAGCGACGATGATGAGATGGAGGATGAGGAGGAAGGGACCAATGCCGGCGAGGAGGCAGAGGACACCGGGGATGAAACCACTGATGGCGTCGGTGGTAGCAATCCAAATAAGAAGAAGGAACAACGCCCGAACATGGTCGGCACCATCAGAGAGGAAATTACCAAAGTAACCCTGAAAGGGGTTCCTCTGGCGCCCGAACACATCATCAAAGGTTACGGTGGGCAAGTGGCGGCTATCACCCGGGCCACTGTCTCGATCAACACAGAGAATCTCCGGCATAAAGCAAATGGCCATTTGCACACACTCCTCTTCGAGAAGCTGCACGCACGATACAAGTTCCCACTTGAATACCAGAACACAAATTACCACGGGAATGAAGTAAACAAATCCGCTCTCACGAAGATGAGCACCGCCCTTGCCAGCTGGAGAACCCGGGTGAAGACGATGATTTTTAAAAATGGTCAAAGTCTCGCGAAGATCCAGGAGAACTATCCTCAGATCACCGAAGCTCAGTACCTGGAGTTCAAGGCCAGGTGCTAATCCGACACAGCCAAGGCCTCGAGTAAGCGGGGGAAGGAGATGCGGGAGATGAATATAGGTAACCACCATCTCGGATCTGGCGGTTACAGAGCTGTAGAGTCCAAATGGCAGAAGGAGGACGATGATTTTATAGCTAAGGGGCAACCTAACCCCTTCGAAAAATTCGAAAACAAGCAGCTTCCAAACTTTGTCAGGGCCCGGTACCATGTGGAACCAAAAACCAAACAACTCACCGCAGAAAAGATCGTGAAGGATTTCGAGGGTCTTGCGGTAAGGAATTTAATTACCGTGGATCAAGTATATTGCATTCTAATCGATGAAGTCGAATTTCTAAACGGTTCACGTTCCTTCTTCTGCAGGATGAGGAAATCGCTAGTGAGGCTACCCGAACCTCCTCATCCCAGGGGTCTACGGCGGCCACCCGGTGGGACACCCCTTTTAACAGGGCGATGAACCGGGCTAAGAAAGTCATACCGGTTACGAAGAAGCCGTCTGCTAGCCGTGTCATCGGCTTCGGGCCTAAGACATGGACGGATCATTATGGTCCGTCGGAGCCGAAGAGGCACGTGTCTGGGAGGAGTGAGGAGGAAATACGCGAGGTTGAAGAACTCAAGGCACAAGTGGCGTGGATTCCGCAGATTGTCAAAGACAACCTGGCAATCAGCCTCACCGCCATCATACCTACCTTGGTGGAGTCGATAGTGAAATGGAATGCGGAGGGTCATCAAGGGCCATGCCCGATTCCTAGCATGGTCGGAAGCAACTCGAACAACGGTGATCGTGTGTTCGTGACTCTGGCCGCCAACACCGCGGCGCCGGACGCGTTGGTGACTCAGCCCGCCAGCACCACGGCATCGGACGTGTTGGTGACTCCGCCCGTCGTCACCGCGTCGCTGGACGTGTTGGTGACTCCACCTGCCATCACCGCGACACCGAAGCTTAATGATGCCGGCTTCAGGAAGAATACACCGGCGACCGGCACAGTGCCATCAAGCAGCCCCTCCTTCAGTTGTACGCCCTCCGTTGTTGGTGCCTCGACATTAGCCGAGCTGGACGCCATCAAGGTAACTACTAAGCGTCCTTGCCTTTAATTACTCTGAAGCCGATGACTTCACTTCCTTTCCTTTAATTACTCTGAAGGCATCTCTGATGTCATACATGTTTTTCTGCAGGCTGATGTTCGATGCATTCTCCTAGGCTACGTGAACAACGAGTTGAGGGATGTTGCCAAGGGCACTATCATTCAACCGTTAAACTACGTGTTCCACTCAAAGCCGATGTTAGATACCGTGCATAGGGTTCAAATTGTTCGGGTGCTACAGGGATGCGACGGCATGGAACCTCCCATTCAACCCCCGGGAGCCGATGAAGACGAGTCGTCTGTCCTCAGAGATTGCTTCGGCATTTTCATGCTCTGGCTGAAGATCATGATTCGTTTGGGGACGGGGGCCACCACCCCACAGACAACACCGCCACTTGTGTCGCCGCCCGAGCCGTCATGTCCACGCGATGTGTTGCCTTATGTTGATGACATGCCTATGGCACAGGATCCGTACAACAACAACATCGATGAAGATATCGATCTGTACATCAACACTTGGCAAGGCGTTGATGGCATGGACATGCATGGTCCTAGTAATAATGAAGAACCCTGCCATGATGCATCCGCAGAGAAACTTGCTTGCAACAAGCGTCTGTTCGGTTCTCAGGAGACGCCTCTAGCTGATGGCGCCTTCTTCACCGAGCCTCAAACATCCAAAAGGCCAATTGTTATAAGCCCCAACACACTACACAGGGTGGTCGGTGAGGAGAATGCGGTACATGATGCTCCCACTATAAAGAAGCAACGGAAGAGAAAACCTAACAAGTCTGCGAGCCAACCGGTGGTGCTGTCGGCTCTGAATCCGATCTGGGCACAGGACGGTCCACCAGGACCCAAGGCTATTATGTGGAGAATGCATGTGGCGGATAAGCCGATGCTAACTAAGAAATTGTACAAGCTCGCAAGTTAGGATATGAAGAGTGCATGATGGTGTGCTGACAATCGAGGAACGCCTTCTTCGAGATAAAGATCCATCGTACCCGGTTTTCGTGGCTAAGGTGCCACATGGTTTGGGCTTCATTGATAATAACCCCGGGGATATGTTCTTCGTGAGGTTTTCCGACATCTTCGGTATGTTGCACATGCAACCTCTGCACTATACCATGGTCCGTCTATTTCGCTCAGTATTGCGATGCAAATCATTAGAGAGAACACACCGGGCATCGCGGTAGTGGACCCCTTCTACATGCGTGATGGCTGCTTGGGAAGCTCCGTCGAACGGATATTCTTAGCGAATTACCTCCGAGACGTCTTGGTGGCGAACAAGACGAAGTAATACATTCTCATGCCTTACTTCCCTGAGTAAGTCAAAGCCTTGCCGCCAGAACATGATTTTTTAGATTTCCATCATTCCTTTTCCAACATAACGGTCCGTTTGAATTGTTTTGCACGGAGATGAAGACTACACACTCATCGTCCTTTCTCCGAAATATTCACATGCCACATATTTCGACTCGGGGAGTGCGAGAAAGAAGAAAAACTATGACAAAATCAGGGATGTTCTAGATCATGCTCTGAGTGGCTATGCCACGGTGGAAGGCACCACATTCGTGACCAAAAAGGTCAAGTTCGGCAAGCACATGTTCAACCACGTAATGAACTTCCCTTGTGTGAAGCAGAGTGATGACAGTCGGAAGGAAGCCTACTACGCGCTACATCACATGCGGGCTTTCCTACAGGACCAACAACACTCTATGCTACCAGCTCAACTCCGATAGTGGGCCCAAGCAAAGGCAAAGATCCAAGATTCAGATCTTAGACAAGAGTTTTATCGCATCCAACAGCAGTTTGCCACAATCATCTATCATGATGTCATGACCTCAGGGGAGATCTTCCACTGCGGAGGCTACACACCACCTAACTATGACATAGAACATTGCCTACAGATGCAGGGTGACCTCAGGCCGTTCATGACGAAAGAAGGCATCCTCTTGTTCCCTAAGCCGAGTCAGGAGTCTTGATGTTTGCCTTAATAGTTGTAGTTGTAACTTGTGTATAGCTCTATATAGTTTCGATGGATGTGTTGAACTTAATAATTGTGGTCGATGCTACTTATTATGGTTATGAATCAATGCTTAGTTCTTTTGCTTACATTTTGGTTCTTTTCTTTGCTTACTTTGGTCCTTTTTTGACAATGCCGATGATTAAAATGTTGTGGCACACTATGTATGTGAATGTGCTGCAATGGTATTGTGACCCTTGTGTTATGCACAAGTCCAAGTCTTGTGCATCCTACTTGGCTCACAGTACCGTCGTAGCATATTCCTGTGTCCAAACAAACCTAAGTATTTATATATGAGGCAGGCTTTTTGAGTTGGCCCTTTTTGATAAGTGTATCTTTAATTGAGACTTTACATGTTTTTCCTTACTTTGGCCCTTTATCGAGATTGCGCATGATTAAAATGTCGTGGCATAATATATATGTGAACTCTAACTTTCCCTTGTCTAATATTATTTGTCTTCTCTATAGAGATGGCGAAGAAGTGGTATGTGGTCTACAGAGGCCATGTTCCAGGCATCTACAACGAGTGGAAACACTGTCAAAAACAAGTGAACGAGTTCCCGGGCAATAGCTACAAAGGCTACAAGAGTAAGGAGGTGGCGGATGCTATGTGGATGGACCACCTCCATGAGGAAGAGATGGAGGAGGGGCACCGGATCTGCAAGACCATGAGGAAGAGAGAGAGGGGAACCTTCGAGAGGGGAACCTTTGTCATAGTAATCTCTATCTTGATCACCGTGTTTGTGGTTCTATTGTATTTGATAGTACTTTAGGTGACTAGCTACTTAGAGAGATTGTGAACTTAGCTCCCTCGCCGATCACGACACGGGCGATAACTTGTGTAATGATTGCACTTGTAATATGCTATGTATATTTGTATGGTTTTGCAAACTGTGTATGCATGTATGTATTTGTACTGTTTTACAAACTGTGAATATATGTTGCATGTAAGTATGGACTAGCAATTAAAAAAATGACAGCAAATATAGCAGTGGCACACATGGCTAGTGTTTGTGGCGCACAAGCTAGTGCGCCATGAACTACCAGTGGCGCACAAGGTAGTGCGCCACGAACAAACTTAGTCGTGGCGCACTAGCTTGTGCGCCACGAACAAACTTAGTCGTGGCGCATTCGCTCAACAAACAGTGGCGCACTTCCCGGTGCGCCACGGATCTGTCGATATAGGCGTGGCGCACTAGGTAGTGCGCCACGGCTAACTTTTAGTCGTGGCGCGAGTTTAGTGGCGCACTCCATGTGCGCCATGGATGACAAAAAACAGTGTGCCACGAACATGCTGTTTTCCAGTAGTATAAACGGACGAGTCCACCACATGGGCAAAGAAAAACCTAGAAGAACGAAGTAATTTATCCAAAAATAGGCAGAAATCATCATCAACAGCAGTTGTTTCCCTTCCCGGGTGCCCAGGTGAGGTGCACAAAAAAGTCATCCAGTGGAGAAAGAATGAGGGCAGTGGGTCACCTTGGGGGCAGAGCCCTATAGAGGTGCATACGCCTAGGGCATGGGTTGTCTCCGATCCTCCGGGCTCCTCACAGGGGGCTCAGATCTTCTGGCTCTGCTGCCCGCCCAGCCCTCAGGCCCGCCACGGAAGGGAGGAGGCGGAGGCGCACCGTAGGCTATGTTGCCCGGTCTCGTCTCGTGCACCGCGGGGTTGTCCCAGGCGACATCCATCAGTGCCACAAGGCGCGCCTGCCACTCTTCACTGGCACCCTCCGCAGGCGAGTAGCGAAGGAGCTTCTTCGCCATGAGGCGGTTCGTCTCCGGGGTGCGGAGGGCGCTAGATGCCCGGTTCGGTGAAGCACTCGATGAAGCAAACTCTCCTCCCATCGGCACGGGGGGGTGCGGACGGGGCCTACTACCGGCCCCAGAGCGGGGCGGGGGAGTGGGGGAAGCCCGCCGGAAGCCCTCGAGCCTCTCCGGCTGCTCCTGCAGGGAGCGACCTTCTCGAGGCTTGCTACGAGCGACCATGTTAGCGTCTCTAGCCGAAGTCCTCCAGGTAGCACCTCAACCCCCTACCTGGCGCGCCAAATGTCAGAGATGTGTCCCACGAAGGAACTAGGGTCCAACGATCCCTTGGTTTGAGATGGGGCTAAACACGCAAGTCTGATGGAGTCTGGCAACAGCTATGGCGGCAGAGCGAATGCATGACAGAGAGTTGACACTGGGTTTTTTACCCAGGTTTGGGACCCTCGTGAGGAGGTAAAGCCCCTAGCCCTGATTGGTTGTATTGCTCGCTTGCCTCACGAGGTTACAATGGTGGATGAAAGTCTAGGGTTTTAGATCTATGGGATCTGTCCCTTACAAGTTAGGAGAAGGGCTCCTTATATAGGGCGGCACCGGGCCTCTTCCCCCAACTCTTGGGCTGGAAGGGTCACCACATTCCCGCCAATAGATTTGGCCCCGGCTTGTCTTCTTGTGACCGCCGAGTGGTTGTCGTGTCAGGGGGTGGTCGGTTGTCCCTCCGCTTTACATCGGCATCCTGGTCTTCTTGCACCAAAACGGCTGTGTCAGAAGCTTCCTTCATCCTGCGTCATCCCACTCCCACTGCGTGCCTTGCTTTCTTTGGGTGCACCGGTCATTACTTGGACCGACCATTGGGGCATCGCCTTGTGGAGCACGCCTGGGCCTTGCGAGGTTTCCCTCTAGAGGTCGTGATGGGGGGCTTCGTGGCCCGGCTGTTACAGTCTTGAGCACCCGAGGAGAGTTCTGGCATCTCCCCTCCTTCAGAGGCCCACCCTCTTCAAGAGCCCTCATGAGGTCATTTATGCAGGGCCTGGCGACCCGGTGGGACGGGGTACCCCCGGTACCGATAGTCCGACAGATCCCATAGAGTCATTGCATATGTTCTTTTCCTAAACCATATTGATCCACTAGTGTCATTGCATGTGTTATTTTCCTAAACCACATTGATCCACATGACCACACACATTCCAGTGGATTCTGTGATGCAACTTCTACCACACTAGTGCAACATGCAATGTGGAAGCTATTTTCCTATGTGTTTTTGGTCTGTGTGACCATGGTTTGACGCATGGCTCCCATAGAGTCATTGCATGTGTTCTTTTCCTAAACCACATTTATCCACTAGTGTCATGGCATGAGTTCTTGTGACACCACTGGGATCAGGGTTAAACAAATCCTAGACCTTAGACTGACATAAGCTTAACCTAGAGCTCAAGGATATACAATAAAGAATCGGTAACACAATAGTAATTCTGCGACTCAAAAAGTATTACAGCAAGCTCATAACTAAGCAAAGAACCAAAATAATAAAAGCGGAGGTCACTGACCATAAACATCAAACTATGGAAGGAAAATTGTGCTATTAAGCATAGCAAACTTAACAAATGGCCTAAGAGCCCTAAAGCATAACGATGACGTCCCAGCCCATAGATTCCAGGCTACTGGTCAGGAACCCCAAGCTACTCGTCAATTTCAATGTCGTGTGAAACCTTTCTTTAGGGGAACACTTATTCTGCTGCGAAAGTATCAACAAAGCAAGCATGTGTACATGGTGTACTCTACAAGTCTTATGTCTTGTGGGTTATTTTGCACAAAGCCATCTTTGTTTATAAAATAGGAGGGAGAAGAAGCTCGTCTAATCATATTATTTTAAAAGGGAATAAGAGGGCGACATCTCCAAAGTATTGATCATCATCTTTTGATATCCACCAAATCATCATCATCTCCTGACTAGGATTACCCCCTCGTACCCATGAGGAAGCATCCTTAAGCACACGTTGAAACCTCCAAGTTTATGATTAGGTTATAGTTCTCTATGATCTTCATGTCCATTCCCAATTCATCCATAATTGTGGACACGACATTTCAAAAAGATTACAAACTCTGCAGGGGTGTACAACTTTACCCACACGTACCAACCGACTCTTAATGCAACCTGATTATCCCTCTTCCTTGGAAGGTCGGTAGAGGTTGGTTGGACATGACCTTTACCTTGCTTTCGCCTAAATCCATGAGTCACCAATAAAGGGTTTTCTCGGCCCAATCTCTATGTTCAAGGATCGGGAGTACTCCTAGAGCCTCCTTCCTCCCTGTACACACCCTATATGATGCACCATCTTCAACCCATCCGAATGTGTAGATGCCAAGTCTCAAACTATGGACTCATGGATCATACTAGGAAAGTTAGTTACTTGTGGGGTTTTTCAGGCCCCGTGTGGCTATACGCTCGTCTTGGTTCAAGAGGCAAGAACTTCCGCGTCCTTGGGGTGGCGAGCATAGGACTACAAAAACCACATCCCACAGCAGCCTCCCATACAAGACTTAGCACGTTTAACCTTGCCGCTGATATCACCTCATCAGTATACCTCATTCTCCTATCATACTAGATTCTCTGCATTAGATACATCATCTGGATGAACCAGCACTGACAACTAAGCATGGCTAAGCAAGACATAGATAAAAGCTCTAGCAGTGCACACAAGCCAAACCTAGTTATGCGAGGAGTAATGGATCAGGTAATATAAGCTCAAAGGGAGTAATGCAATAGATAAGATACTCTATCTATCGATAAAAGACCATGGTAGAATCATATGCACCTTAGCAAGAATGGAATACGTTCAAAATCATAGGATTGTATAATGGTTGGGCTTTTCTTGCCTTTGTCTGTTGATGACTAGAAAGAAGAGCTTCGGATATCTTGTACTGGACTTGATTGTAGTTGATCAAGTATTGTTCATCGCTCTTCGATCGGGTTAACCTCGGTCTTCGATCTCAGAGTTAGTATCATGTTCAGGAGCACGAATATGGTGACAGGGAGATCGGGGGAGATCGGTATCAACGGCGGTGGCGTCAGAGGTCGTTGGAGACCGAGGGGTTAATTAGGTCATCTAGGCTACTCTAGCTGGGGGTAGGTGGGGAAAAGAGAAAGTCAAGCACACAGATCAGCATGGTGGTCTTAGAAAAGGCGAGGGGTGAAATGGAACGACGGGGCACCATAGCTCCTGTGATCTAGGGTTCTGGCCAGAGAGGGGATGTGCATAGGGAGGGCGGGAGAGAGAGCGAGAGAGACTGAGGAGGATGGACACGACACTGGGGGTCTTATCCCCTTTCTCTAGGGCGGCAGCAGGGCGCGAATCGTAGCGCTGGAGGCGAGGGCGATGCTGGCGACATGGAGTAGCTTCGCTTTGTCGTCGAGAGGAAGAAGAAAGGTGAGGGACGCTGAAGGGGTACTGGGGCCGGTGGGCTGCGCATGGGCTGCTGGCCGCTACGCGCTGAGCGGCGGAGAGAGGAAGAGAAGAGATTGGCCGGCCTGTTGCGGCTCTCTGGCTCTATTTTTTTCTAGAAAACCCTTTTCTTTTTCTGTTTTATGTTTTCCATTTGTAAACCATTTTCAAATCTGTTTTTGGCAATTCAAAAATTACCAGAGGGCTTTGTAAAATATATGAAATATTGTGGGGCCCCTTTAGTCCATTTGGTCTCCATATATTTTGTATTTTTCAAATATTTTCAAAACCATGTGAAATTCTTTTAGAGAGAGAAGGACTAATGGACTATGATGATGCTAACTACTTAGGTTTAGGGTTTTATTTTCACATAGAGAGAGCTAACTACTAATTAGGTTTAGGGTTTTATTTTATTTTTGTTGCATGCATTTTTAGAAGATGATGCTCATGATGCACAAACAAAAACCTAATTAGTAGTTAGCTAAAATTGGGGTGTTACAGCTCTATTCCCCTTACGAGAATCTCGACCCGAGATTCCGCAGGTAGGAAGAAGGAAGAGAAACAGGGTCACTTCTAAGGATAAGAGGGAAACACACTAAACAACACACCGAGTATCTCATGGTCAACTCACGAAGTAGTGTTTAGGAACAACTCTGAGATGACGAACATGAAACACATCAAGGTAACACATGAAACAGAGGTGAAGGTTTCAAGTTGTTAGATAACTGGTCTTCATAAGGATTTAGACCATGGAGCTTCAGAAGAGTTTAAGCTTCTAAAAAGGAAAGCTTACAATAGTAAGAACATGGCCATAGACTTCGAGAGATGAAACTCTACTAGACGGCTTAAGTAGAAATTTCATAGGTACACATATACGGATAACCAAGCTATCGAACTAATTTTGATATAGAAGGATCACTCTTTGTTCAACAGTAGGTTAAGATGGAAAGGTTATTTTAGGGCGAGGACTCGTAAGAGTCACAAGGAACATGTAGCAAGAGGATTTATGATTAGCATAATCATTGTCGCTCTTTGAACATGGTCGAGAAATGAAGGAAACTCTTTATTCATCTAGGACTATCAAAATCTTTGCCAAAGATTGTAATATCACTTTACAACACCAGGATGATTAAGCAAGAAGATTCCTGATGACACGAGGAAAAATAAACTTCATTCTCAGACTTCAATTACTTGGCACAACAAGAGGCTTGCCAACATAAAAGGGTCTAGAGGATCGACCGAGAGACATTTAGCAACACTACTTTAAACGTTCTCCTTGATGTTCGAGTTACCAGAAATCAAGTAAAGGTCAGACTTCGGAGACAAAAGAAACCATAAGCGCAACTCCTATAGATAATCATAGAATAATTCTCATGAGGAATGGTTGTTATTGCTGATTCAAGGTAATATAGAAATAGGTCTTCCAACTAATTGTGTCAACCATTACATCAATCTTGCTAGATTTACAAAGAGACCTATATCATAACCTTGAAGAACATCAACCATCATATCTGCTTGAGATTCATATTTGGTCAGGTAGAATGTTACTTCAGACTCATCATGTCTGAATAGAAAGTTTGCAACATTTACCACAAGGATAAAGTTACTATAATCTCAAGACATGGACTACAGTGGTAAGCTCCAACAGACTGAGCTACATTGCTATACTATGTATTAGCAACTTGTCAGAGGACAACTGCACCAACATGAAGTACTTGCAACGAAATACACATGTATCCTTAGGGAACAAAGATTACTCTACTCAAATCCATGATGACATCTTTCAACATTTGCACGTGAATTGGAGAAAGTTACTTCTACCATCCAGAACACATACTTCGAAATGACTCGAAAACAGTTCTTAAAAGTTTCCAACATTAATGCCAAAGGTTCCATATAAATCTAATCTAACATGGAGAAGATACGGATGTCATGGATGGGCTCAATAACAAACTTATCGAAATACTCCAAGAAGATGGACTCATATGTCATATGAACAAGGCAAAGTATTGGTCAGACCGACGGACATGAAGATGTACTCAAGTGAAACATCACGAGTAGCAACATCATCAAGATAGTCCTTGTATCTGAGTTTGATTTGATGATAACCAAAATCAAATCAAAGGTAGGGGAAGATAACATATCCACGGAGGAAATACTATCTTTCTTTAGCACGAGCAAAACTAGACATCCCTTTAAGATGAACTAAGTCGGATAGAAATCTTGTCTTACAACTCTCAAAGTTGTTGTTTGAGCTCAGCCAACTAGTCCAGGGGTATCCAGTAGGGATCCTTGGAGAAAGAAGTAGTTTAGAGGACTTACTTGCTCAAGAACTTGACAACACGGTCATGTGGCTACATGGCAATACTTCTAGTAGACATCTAGAATATCATGAACCGCCGATATGTCGCTTAGTTCGAGAGGGAACTTGCTTGGTATGGCAAGAGAAATAGTCTTAGAGTTTGGTCCCAAGCCTAACTCTTTGACCGAGGAGAGTGTACCAAAATAGCGGACTTGGTAGCACAATGATTCTTCACTTAGTGATAGGGTTAACCATCACGCTAAGAATGACTCAAATGTCCTTAGAGTTCAAAGCAATAATAATTGCCAAGAATATCATATAACCACAATATTATGCACACACATCATTTTCGAGCGTGAAAGCTTGAAGGAAGGTTGGGTAAATATCTGTAAGAGCATCACTTCAATAAGAGGGTTATGAAACTCAGCATGACCTCTTAGTATAAAGGAGTGTGATACTCTAAGGTGGAACACATAGAAGCTAATTAATGCCTCTTGATCTATGGATTACAACTCTTTGACCTTGTCCTAGATATGACGAGGTACTAGGTTTTTCTCCCCTGACATCCCGAAATTGTTTGTCATGATGGACCACAAGAGTATCTTGCATCACAAGACACCAATGTGCATTACTACTTGGCTACCATTTGATACACAAAGGTCAAAAACAACAAGAGAAAGGAACATGCTCAGGATAGAATCCTAAGATGTAGGCGCATAGATTATCAATCTTCCAAAAACCAATGCAAAGAAGGGAGAGTGTGGCAGAGCCACAATTACAGATGTGAGACTCATAGGGAGTACTCTTGTCATGATCTATTTGGTTCCATTAAAAAACATCTGCCATAGCAAGTGGTGGGGAAGTCCTTAATTGTCGGGATTCAATCGCGACAAAGACCACAAGCTTGAAGGCTAGAATTGCAGTACTAGCCATCCTGAGGTAATGTGTGAGCATTAATGATAGGGGTCAATGGAATGGATCTTGGGTTAAAGATCAGCTTCATGTACAAGATTCACAACACTAGAATCCAGCACAATCTGGGATCTTCAGTTCAAGTCCGAGGGTTAAAACCTGAGAAAGAAGTAACTACTACTTGAGTGACACAGCGTTCACCCCAAGGTAGTAATCACGAGGTAGCTTCCAAAAGAATACACAACTTCTGAAGTACCCAAGAAAATAAAAAGGGAGGCACACGAAGCGAAAGGAAACCTTGAAGCCGAGAACAGAACACTATGGATCATACAATATAATATTGTGGGCCCATAGGGTAGAGAGATCTTGATGGAAAGGAATCTCTCCATTGAAGCAGAGCAAGGGGAATCCAGTAATTCACAACACACGCAACTCTAGAGAACTCGACACAAGATCAACTAGTTGAGAAACAACATGCCCAGAAGGCACCTAAGTTTTGAAATACTAGAAAAAATATCAAAACTTTTCCAAAGTAAACACAAGATAAGATGACCCAGAGTTAGAGCGAGATAAGAAGCAAAATAAGCATACTAGAGTTTTTTGCAAATACTTTTCATCTTTAAGATAATTTTCACAAACACTAGACTCAACATCAACCAGTAGCAAGGTTTTCCTACAATCGGTACTGCTCTGATACCAACAACTATGACACCCCCGAGATCAGGGTTAAACAAGTCCCAGACCTTAACCTGACATAAGCTTAACCTAGAGCTCGAGGATATCCAGCGAAGAATCGGTAACACAACAGTAACCCTGCGACTCAAAAAGTATTACAGCAAGCTCATAACTAAGCAAAGAACCAAAATAATACAAGCAGAGGTCACTGACCACAAACATCAAACAACGGAAGACAAATTATGCTACTAAGTATAGCAAACTTAACAAATGGCCTTAGAGCCCTAAAGCATAACGATGACATCCTAGCCCATAGATTCCAGGCTGCCAACCGGGAACCATAGCTACTCGTCGGTGTCAATGTCGTATGAAACTTGTCTTGAGGGGAACACTTATTCTGCTATGGAAGTATCAACAAATCAATGGTGAGTACAGGGTGTACTCCGCAAGTCTTATGGCTGGTGGTTTTTTTGCATAAAGCCATCTTTGTTTATAAAATAGGAGGGAGAAGAAGCTCGTCTAATCATATTATTTTAAAAGGGAATAAGAGGGCGACATCTTCAAAGTATTGATCATCATCTTTTGATATCCACCAAATCATCATCATCTCCTAACTAGGATTACCCCCTCGTACCCATGAGGAAGCATCCTTAAGCACACGTTGAAACCTCCAAGTTTTATGATTAGGTCATAGTTCTCTATGATCTTCATGTCCGTTCCCAAGTCATCCATAACCGTGGACACGGCTTTTCAAAAATATTAAAACCATGCAGGGGTGTACAACTTTACCCACACATACCAACCGACTCTTAATGCCACATGATTAGCCATCTTCCTTGGAAGGCCGGCAGAGGGTGGATGGACACAACTTTTACCTTGCTTTCTGCTAAATCCATGAGTCACCAAGAAAGGGTTTTCTCGACCCAATCTCTATGTTCAAGGATCAGGAGTACTCCAGGAGCCTCCTTCCTCCCTGTACACGCCATATATGTTGCACCATCTTCAATCCATCCGAATGTGCAGATGCCAAGTCTCAAACTACAGACTCATGGATCATACTAGGAAAGTTAGTTACTCGTGGGGGTTTTCAAGGCCACGTGTGGCTGTACACTCGTCTTGGTTCAAGAGGCAAGAACTTCCGGGTCGTAGGGGTGGTGAGCATGGGACTACAAAAACCACATTCCATCGGGGCCTCACATACAAGCCTTAGCATGTTTAACCTTTACCACTGATATCACCTCATCAGTATACCTCGTTCTCTTGTCATACTAGATTCTCTGCATCGGATACATCAACTAGATGAACTAACACTGACAGCTAAGCATGGCTAAGCAAGACATATGTTAAAGCTCTAGCAGTGCGCATAGGCCAAACCTAGTTATGCTAGGAGAAGTGGATCAGGTAATATAAGCTCAAAGGGAGTAATGCAATAGATAGAATTATATGCATCATGACAAGAATGAAATACTTTTGAAATCATAGGATTGTATAATGGTGGTGCTTTTCTTGCCTTTTCATGTTGATGACCAGAAAACGGAGCTTTGGATATCTTGTATTGGACTTGATTGTAGTTGATCAAGTATTGTTCATCGTTCTTCGATGGTGTTAACCTCGGTCTTCGATCTCAGAGTCGGTACCATGTTCAGGAGCATGAATATGGTGATCGAGGGGTCAATTGGGTCGTCTGGGGCCACTCCGGCTAGGGGTAGGTGGGGAAAAAGAGCAAGGTGAGCACGCAGATCACCATGGTAGTCTCAGAAAGGCGAGGGGTGGACAGGAACGATGGGGCACCGGAGCTCCTGTGAGCTTGGGTTCCAGCCAGAGAGGGAATGTGCATAAGGAGGGCGAGAGAGCGAGCGAGAGGGACTGAGGAGGATGGACACGACATTGGGTCTTATCCCCTTTCTCCAGGGCGATAGCAGGGCGAGAATCGCAGCGCAGGGAGCGATGGCGATGCCGGCAACACGGAGCAGCTCCGCTTCGTTATCGGGAGGAAGAAGAAAGATGAAGGACGACGAAGGGGTACTGGGCTGGGTGGGCTGCACGTGAGCTGCTGGCTGCTTGCTGCTACATGCTGATCAGAGGAGAGAGGAAGAGAAGAGATGGGTCGGCATGCTGCGGCTCTCTGGCTCTATTTTTTCTAGAAAACCCTTTTCTTTTTCTGTTTTATATTTTCCATTTGGAAACCATTTTCAAATTTGTTTTTGGCAATTCAAAAATTACTAGAGGGCTTTTTAAAATATATGAAATATTGTGGGGCCCCTTTAGTCCATTTGGGCTCCATATACTTTGTGTTTCTCAAATATTTTCAAAACCATATGAAATGCTTTTAGAGAGAAGGAAAATAGCTAGGGGTTAGGGTTTTATTTTATTTTTGTTGCATGCGTTTTTAGAACATGATGCTCATGATGCACAAACAAAACTCTAATTAGTAGTTGACTAAAACTGGGGTGTTACAGTTCTTTTCCTAAATGACATTGATCCACTAGTGTCATTGATCCACATGACCACATTGCATGTGTTCTCTTCCTAAACCACATTGATCCACATGACCACACAGACTCTAGTGGATTCTATGATGAAACTTCTGCCACACTAGTGCAACATGCAATGTGGAGGCTGCTCTCCGATGTGTTTTTGGTCTCTGTGACCATGGTTTTAGACATTGATCCCCTTGAGTCATGTAATACCTTAGACCCTACGTCTAAGCTCAAGCCTGGACGAACCAAAAGTGGACAAGACGTACTACCATGGGGCCACACAGCCACACACAGTAGGCCCACCTCATGGAGCAGGGCACGATATCGGCCAACCATCCCACCCACTTTTTAGAACATCGGAACAAGAGCGAGCGGTGTAGTCGACAGGTAAAGTGATCAAAAACATACATAAATGAGTATGTATGTCAGCGACATACAATAGACATCAGAGCCACACCATCTAAAATAATAGAAATAGAAGTATTCAATGCCATACAGTAAGATCCAAATATCCTAGATAGATATAATAGTTTAGGATACATCCTCATACATCACACATCAGAGTATCAAGCGGAAGTGGAAAATAGGATCCGAGTACGGATAAGAAGAAAATTGGCATAGGATGCCCCGAAAATTGGCATAAGATGTCTCATGGATCTCCATCCTCGGAATCTCTACACCTGACAGTCATTGCCACCATCATCAGTCTCTTCGACCCATTAACCTTCTTGAGAGTATACCTGTCCATCTATACAAAATATTTATCGTGTGATACCCTAGGGGTACTCAGCAAGTCTTAATGCATCTACAGGGAACAACCTGGGTGAAAGGATCGTATGGGCACCTAGAGGGGGGTGAATATGTGCTACTTCAAATTTTACTCTTTTTCAATTTAGGGTTTGACACAAAAGGTAAATTCTCTAGATTATGCAACTATGGTGAATTGACCTATGTGTCATCCTAGCACATGTACTAAGCAAGAACTAGATAAGTAAAGTGCGATAAAGGATAGAAATAACCAAGGGAGAGCATGCGGAGACACAAGGATTTGTTTCCCATAGTTCCTTCCTTTTGAGGGGAAGTACGTCTACGTTTGGAGAGGGGGTGGTTTCAAACCACCAACACCACGAGAGGCCTCCCTTGTTCTCCGATGAACCTCACCCCAAAGGGTTTGATTCACCTCTTCCACTATACGGCAACCTTCGAGATGGAAGCCGGTACCTTTACAACGAGTTCGGGGCACGCATCCACAACTTAATTGGAGGCTCCCAAATACAAGCAATCTGTCAAACAATCAAAGACAAGCTTGTAAGAACCAAATCAAAAGCTGGGTTTCCAAAGAAACACTAGAGCATGGGGGCCCTCAAGTGAATGAGGGGGAAATGAAGATCTCTCTTGGTGAAGCATAGATCAAGGCCTCCTCCTTCGATTCTCCAAAGATCAATGACTTTGGGTGTTTGGATGAAGAGATCTTATTGATTTGGTGGCTCAAATGGGGATGGTGTTCTTCAGTGGGACGAGCAGCTGAAGGACGGGATAATGTCCTCTATTTATAGCCCTTCACTCCACTAAACCGTTTTCTGACCATTGGAGAAAAGTCAGGCCAGAGACTCTGGCCTGCACATCGGAGACTTTGGTCTACATCGGAGATTCCGACCCATCTCCGGACCAGCCTCCGGACCAGCAAACAGATTGACCCAGCCCTTCTATGAGCCAAGTGGACCGAAGACTTCGGTCCAAAGACACCGGAGACTCCGGTCTGGGGCTTGGAACGGAGACTCCGGCCAGACCTCTGGACCACCTATCTGGCTGACCCAGGCAAAAATCTGGAGCCCCTCCAGGGATTCCTGGGGAAACTCCAGACCACACCAGAGACTCCAGTATAGCCAGATCGGAGACTCTGGTCTAGAATTCCTAGGAACATGTAAATATTGCAGGGAATGTTCTGTAGGCCAAGGGTTCTTTTCACTTTGCATTATATCAACCTGTAGACAATAGCATACTATAAAATGCTCTACTTGTTGTTAACGAACACCAAAAGTAATTATGACAGGAAATGACCTTTCAATCTCCCCTTTTTGGTGTTTGATGACAACAAGTGATTTTGCATGGAAATAATTTGCAGTAAATTATGATAGTGTATGATAATGGTCCCCCTGACTATGTGCACTAAGATAAACATGTAAAGCATGCACGGTAGGTAGTACATAGATAAGGCACATAGTTCTCACACGAGTTACAATAATGTAGGAGCACCCACAGAGTCACACACAAATAGCAAATAGTATCTCGCAAGAACATAAGGCAAATAAGTACGAAGGTCGAGATATCCAAGCCCATGCAAATCCTGATGACAATGTCTTCTCCCCCTTTGGCATCGAAACGCCGAAAAGGGAAAAGACCTAAGCTAGCGCCCCAACAGATCAGCATTCCTCGTCGTCATCATCCTCGTCCTCCTCATCCATATCCTGATCCTCATCACCATCATCATAGTCATCATCCCCATCTGGACCTGCAGGCCCTTTGCCGTGAGGGCGAGAAGAGGAGGTATCCTGGTACCCATATCCATATGTGACATCAGAAAAGGTCTTCCAATCCACCAAACTATCCTGTTGGGCATTCCATGCCCCAAAAGAAACAGTGTAGTCTGACTCAGTGGATGGTTGAGCGCCATGCTCATCAGTGTACTCATCCTCTCCTTCCTCATCATCCGCTGCACCCTGAGCCTTAATCTCCTTGAGGAGTTTCTCTATGCGACGGTTGCTCTTGTAGGAGGCATGTTGTTGCTTGCGGATGTCCACATTCATGCAACAAAGGGTCCTCTCCCAGAATGAGGCCTTCTTGACCCTCTCATGTACATAGTCACGTGTCATGGGAGGCACGGGTGCATTGGAGGCACTCTTCCTCCAAGCCCTAGTAGGAGAGGGGGCCCTGTCAGTCTTAGAGATCTCCTCCTCCTCATTGGCATAGGAACGTGTAGGAGGAGGCCCCATGTGTCCCTTCTGTAGTGATTCAAGAGTGTGCTCAGTAAGGTTGGGAGCCATGCCAAGTGGAGAACCATGGTGCTAGGTGTTGATGAGTCTCATGACAAGTGGTGCATATGGAGGAGCCTTCTTGTACATTATGGCATGGTACATATCCTCAAATATGTAATCCATAACATCAATAGGATCTGCATCTGCCTCGGGGCCAGCCATGTAAATCTGGTGGGTATGATATAGTAGGTTGACCAAACCACATCTGATGGCATCATCTTTTCCAGCACTAGGGGAGATGGTTTGGCGGAATATCCTCAACATCAGATTGTAGAGAGGCTTGAGTCCCTTAGACCCGCCCACAACACCATCGCTACCATACAAGGGGGCAAGCTTGTTCTTGTTCACCCCAAGAGCTGCTGAGTGCATGCGCACCCCAACATGAGTGGACACGCCCTAGAAGGTTTCAAATATGGCCTCAGCAAAGTTGTAGAAAGTTGCAGAGCAGCGGTGGTTTCTAGTCATCCACGTCATAGTCCTAGCTTGGTCAGTCCCAAACACAACTGTGGCGTAAAACTGCTGCACAAGGGTGATGTTGTAATCTTCACGGAGCTCCATCAAGTTGAACAGCCCTAACTCTCACTAATCCATAGTGCATCAGAGAAGTAGGGGCTCTTCCTCATCTGCTCAACCCTCATGTACTTCTGGGGGCACACAGGTGACCTCTTGAGCATGTTGTAAATGTCTTTCATGAAAACAGCTTTCTCCTTCCTCCAATAGCATGGGTCCTTGCCGGTGCGAGACAAGGCATAGAAATCAGTCTTCCACAGTTCACGGTACTCCTTCTTTGACGTGTGGATCAAGGACTGAAGATTGTCGTACTTTGCCCTCTTGGCATGGTTCTCTTCCTCAACCATGTCCTGCCCCCTTCTCATGTATGCGGCATCAAGGGCCTTCTGTCTCCGGTTGGACGGGGCCACTATATACTGACCCTCAGACTCATCATAGCGAGGATCCGCCCTCTTTAACTTAGCCTTGGTGCGAGGAGGACGACGAGAGCCAGAACCTGTGAACAACACTGAGGGAGATAGCATGGAGGTAAGTATATGTGTCCTAAGGATGCAACACAAGAGCCTTGAGGCATTACGGGATATGTTTGGTCCATACCACACCAGAGTCTCCGGCTCAAACTGGAGTCTCCGGTCCTGAGGACCGGAGTCTCTGGCCCCGAGGCCGGAATCTCCGGTCGAGAGGCTCGGGCAAGAATAGGGAGGCTCTAGGAGGGGTTGAATCCAACAGATCGGGCAAGGCAACAAGGCTAGTGTACTAGTGTGCACGCATACAAGTGATTCCCGTGGGCAAAAACAGTACCAATCCTCAAAAACAAATCAAGGGATGAACCCTAGGAGAAAAAGAGGAGGAGGGGTACCAGATCTGTCCATGGGATTGATCCCACCATTGGGAATCACCCAATGCTGGAGGGAAAAGGCTGGCCGGCGGCACGGCTGATCCTAGGGGCTTCTTGACCTCCGAGGAGGAGTTTTTGGAGGAGGAGGCGACGAGGTTGAGATGGGAGGACGGGGTGGATGAATGAAACTACTGTTTCAATTCACCCCGTCCTCCCTTAAGTTGCCTGAAAACCATCTGGACCGGAGACTTCGGTCTACACCGGAGACTCCGGTGCGAACACACCGGAGACTCTGGTCCTCCTCGACCAAAAATTCCAGATTCTGTGTTTGGGGACATATATGAGAGAGAGAGAGTGTGTGTTTTTAGGACAGGGAATAGGCTTGGGTTAAGAAGACATACTATGAAGAAGCAATAAAAACCATAGAAATCCATTCAAATGTTCATTAACGCTCTAGATAAATATGAACTACGAACCAACTCTTCAATAAGAAGAGGGTGGTGGCCAAGGCCACCATGTAAGAGTTTATGGCATGACACCGTGAAGAATTATCCTTGGGTTCATCTCCACAACTCATTAATGAAGCTCACATATCACAAAATGATATTAAGAGAATTGAATTTCTTCATTTTGGCATTATGGGGGGAGGGATAGTCCAATGTATTAGGACCGCACTCCCCCTATATCCATGCCTACACCTAAACCAAATAAGAGTCAAGCCATAGGTGAGTATGCAAGGTGGTCAAGTCAAGCTCCTAGAATCTATGATATCTAGTTCATTCCTCAAATAGCAAAACCTTGCTTCATCAAGTGGCTTCGTGAAGATGTCAGCAAGTTGGTCTTTGGTTGACACATATGATAGCTCAATATCACCTCGAGCAACATGATCTCTAATGAAGTGATGACAAATCTCAATATGCTTTGTCCTTGTGTGATCCACCGGATTGTAAGCAATCTTGATAGCACTTTCATTGTCACATAGAAGAGGCACTTTGTCACAATGGACACTGTATTCCTTTAAAGTTTGCCTCATCCATAGCAATTGAGTACAAGCACTAGCAGCTGCCACATACTCGGCTTCTGCGGTGGAGAGAGATATACAGTTTTGCTTCTTAGAAGACCAACACACCAAGGACCTTCCAAGGAATTGGCAAGCCCCGGAGGTTGATTTCCTATCATCCTTGTCACCAGCCCAATCCGAATCCGTGTATCCACAAAGAGAGAAAGTTGAGCCCCTAGGATACCAAATACCATAGTTTGGGGTATGAACCAAATATCGAAAGATTCTCTTGACCGCCATCAAATGGCTTTCTTTAGGAGCCGCTTGATATCTTCCACACACTCCTACACTCAACACAATATCGGGTATAGATGCACAAAGGTAAAGCAAAGAGCCAATCATGAACTGGTATAACTTTTGATCCACATCTTTACCATTTGGGTTTAGTTCAAGATGAGTCTTTGTTGTCATGGGAGTGGGAGCTCCATTTAGATCTTTCATGTTGAATCTTTTGAGCATATCATTAGTATACTTGGCTTGGTTGAAGAATGTTCCTCCTCTTACTTGCTTGATCTCAAAACCAAGAAATACCCTCAATTCTCCCATCATAGACATCCTGAACCTGTCAAACATAAGCTTAGAGAATTCATCATTAAAAGCTTTGTTAGATGAACCAAAGATAATATCATCTACATATATTTGGCATACAAAAAGCTCCCCATTGACTTTTTTAGTAAAAAGAGTAGGATCGATTTCCCCAACCTCAAACCCATGATCTAACAACAACTCTCTAAGATGCTCATACCACGTGCATGGAGCTTGTTTGAGCCCATGGAGCGCCTTATCAAGTTTGTAGGCATGGTTTGGAAAGTTGGGATCCTCAAACCCCGGGGGTTGCTTTACATATACCAACTCATGCAAAGGACCAGTAAGAAATGTACTTTCTACATCCATTTGTTGTAGTTTAAATTTATGGTGTGCCGTATAAGCAAGAAGGATACAGATGGACTCAAGGCGAGCCACGGGTGCATATGTCTCTCCATAATCAATGCCTTCAATTTGAGAGACCATTGTGCAACCAATCTTGCCTTGTTCCTCACCATAATTCCATGCTCATCTTGCTTGTTCTTGAATATCCATTTGGTGCCTATAACATTGCGGCAATCTTTTGGCTTTTCAACTAATTTCCATACTTTGTTTCTCTCAAAGTTGTTGAGCTCTTTGTGCATTGCATCCAACCAATCCGAATCTTCAAGAGCTTCCCATAATTTCTTTGGCTCCACCATGGAAATGTGTGCTTGGTGCTCACCAAAGTTCTTCAGTTGAGCTCCAGTGGATATTCCTCTTCTTAGATATCCTACCACATTCTCAAGAGTGTGGTCTCTTAATTCCAATATTCTATCCATTCTAGCTTGGCGACGAGTTTCTATCTCCTTGTTGTTTCTTGTGGGGATCACTTCATCATTTTGGTCCTCATCTTGACCATGAACTTAACCTCGATCATCATTGGAATTATTCTCTTCTACAAGAGGCAAAGATTAACCTTGGTCTTGATCAAGCATTCTTCTAGACATGCATTGAGCTTCCCTTATGGCAGTTTCTATATATCTTCCTTGTGTAATAGACTTAGCACCGCTGGACATTCTGGCAAATGGAGACTCAAGCACCTCCTGGCAAGAGGTTTCTTCTTGATCAACAGGTTGAGGGTCCACAGCTTGTCTTTGGCATGGGTCATTGTCCTCCTCGATAGGAGCTTGTTGATGTTGTGAATATGAGGGATCCACTTGAGTAGAGCATAGTTCTTGTCGATCCGCCATACAGGGTTCCTCAATAGGGAGTATGAAACCCGCACCCATTCTTCCTATGGCATCCTGAGGCATTTCATCATCTACATCACAGACATCAACACGCCCCGCTTGGGGACCATCATATTCTTCAAACACCATAATACAAGATTCTATGACAGTTTCGAAGAGCTTTTCATAGATTCTATAAGTGTGAGATTCGAGACCATAACCAATAAAAATACCCTCTAATGCTTTGGAATCAAACTTGGACAAACAAATACCCTTAATGCGATAGAAACACTTACAATCGAACACCCGGAAGTATGAAACGTTGGGCTTGTTACCGGTAAGAATTTCATATGGAGTCTTGATCAATTCTTTTCGGAGGTAGAGACGGTTTGATGCATGGCATGCGGTGGAGATTGCTTCAGCCCAAAAATTGTATGGAGATTTAAACTCCGCCAACATGGTCCTTTCCATATCAATAAGAGTCCGGTGCTTCCTCTCAACTACACCATTTTGTTGAGGGGTATATGCAGCGGAATATTGATGTTTTATTCCCTCATCACTAAGAAATCCATTCATTGTGTAGTTCTTGAACTCGGTACCGTTGTCACTTCTTATTGTTAATACTAGTACATTGTGTTGACGTTGAGCCATGTTGATGAAGTCAATGAAGTTTTCTTGGGCCCCACTTTTCAGCTTGAAGAAATATACCCAAGTGTATCTTGAGTAGTCAACAACAATCACCAAGCAATATTTCTTCCCACCAAGGCTTGCATGAGATGGAGGATCAAAGAGATCCACATGAAGGAGCTCCAAGATCCTCTTGGACTTGATGTAGTTCTTAGGCTTGTGGGGAGAATCATGCATCTTTCCTTCAACACATGCCCTGAAAACACGACCTTTGGCAAAGCAAACATTTTCTTTTAGTCCAACAATATGACCATCCTTGTGGAGGCTTTGCAAAGTTCTCATGTTGACATGGGCTAGACGGCGATGCCATAGCCAACCCACATCGGCCTTTTTGAACAAGCACATCGGACTTGTAGTGGTTTTCCCCGAGAAGTCCACCACATACAAGTCATTTTTTACGTACCCAACGAAAGCGACCTTTAGAGACTTGCTCCACATGAGTATCACAATATCATTATCAATAAAGACAGCTTATACGTCCATTTTGCATCACTATTCTATATCATAATTTACTGTTATTCATTGATATATTTCATATTAAGAGATGATACTTATGTTATTTCATCTATTTTTGCATGGTTGATGACTTTTGGAGCATGGACCGCTGCAGTCAGGATTCTGATGGAAAATCTGCTGTTTGGAGGCAAAATTCGTGAAGATCGGAAAATACATGGAAAAATCCATTTTTCCAGAAGACGGAGATAGCCAAAGGGGGAGTGGAGATGGGCCATAGGGGCCCCACACCACCCCCTGGTGCGGGCAGCCCTAGGCCACGCCAGCAGGTGGTGTGGCCACCTTGGCCCACTCCAGGATCTCCCCTCTAGCGTATATTATCCCCTTGAAACCCTAATACCTGGGGAGCGACCACAGAAAGATTCCGCCGCCTCTGCGGGGCGAAAAACTATAGAGAGAAAGATCTCTCCAGCAGACAGAATTCTGCTGGGGGAATTCCTTCTCGGATAGGGGAGATCGTCACCATCAACACCACCATCAAGCTGGACTTCATTAGGATCATCATCATCACCATCATCATCTCCACCAGCACCATCATCACCACTTCATACCGCTGTAACAATTGGGTTGAATCTTGCATAGTTCTTAGGGGAAACTTTCCTGGTGTTGATTACTCCTTGTAGTTGATGCTATTGAGTGAACCATTGAATTATCGTTTATGTTCATATTGTTACATATCATTATATCACCTCTGATGTTGATCCATATGACGTCTTGTGAGTAGTTCGTTTAGTTCTTGAGGACATGGGAGAAGTCATGTTGTTAGTAGTGGAATTGTGTTGAGAAAGATTTAATAGTTTGATATTTAAGTTGTGGTGTATTTCTTCTAGTGGTGTCATGTGAACGTCGACTACATGACACTCACATATATGGTCCTAGGGGAATGCATTGTGTATTTGGCTACTAATCGTAGGAGTTGCCAGAGTGACAGAAACCTGAACCCCCGTTAGGAAACCTTTGCATAAGGGACGTCAGGGTCTTAGAGTTTAAAGTTGTGGTTAGGTTTCTACCTTAATTACTTTCTTGTACTTGCGGATGCTTGCAAGGGGTATAATCACAAGTATGTATTAGTCCTAGGAAGGTCGGTACATTAGCACAGGTTCACCCACACAACACTTAGCTAACTAAAGAAGATTAATCAGCTATATGAAGCGAAAGCACTTGACGATATTCCCGTGTGTCCTCGAGAACGTTTGGTCATCTTAAGTACCGGCTTGTCCTTTGCTAAAGAAAGGATTGGGCCACTTGCTGCATTTATTATTATTGTATTTTATTTAATCGTACTTTATTTACCTGCATTATCAAAAAACCCTAAAAATCCGTTTGCTAAGTATTTACAGAGAATTCCTGCTCCAATCCACTCATCAACACCTTCTACTCCTCGTTGGGTTCAACACTCTTACTTATCGAAAATACTGCGATACACCCCCTATACTTGTGGGTCATCAAGACTATTTTCTGGCGCCATTGCCAGGGAGTGAAGCGCTATTGGAGAGTGGAACTGGTAAAGGAAACTTCTACTGTGAGTATTGTTTACTTATGTTAGTTGCTTTATTTCAATATGGATAATTCGTTGAGTTTCTTATTTCCTACTACCACTTCTAAGGTAGTAGATGAACCACCACCTGCTGAGAATGATACTTTTAAAATACCTACAAGAATTATTGATCGTGTTATGGATAACTACTATTTTGGGGATGGGACTATCCATCCCGGTGATCATTTGCTCTTTATACACGAATTATGCGGGTTGTTCAAGTGTGCAGGTATTACAACAGATCAAGTCAAGAAGAAGTTATTCTCATTATCACTGAAAGGAAGAGCTGAGGAATGGTATAAGCTGTTGAAGAATGGCCAATCTCTTGAATGGGAGGAAATAGTGCCTCTCTTTTATTCAAAATTTAATCCTCCTAGTGAGTAAATATTGGAATGAAATATAAAACTTTTGGCCTCTTGATGGAGAGAGTACAGCTCAAGCTTGGGGGAGATTGAAGTTACTAATGCTCAAATGTCCTATTCATGAGCTCCCCAACAATATTATTATCAATAACTTTTATGCAAGGCTCTCTCTTCATGATAAGGATTTATTGGATGCCTCTTGTGCGAGATCATTCACTCGCATGGAAGAAGAAGCTAAATGGGATCTTCTAGACCGTATTCAAGAAAATGCCGAAGCATGGGAGAATGATAAAGAAAGAAAGTCAGGTATAAATTATGATTATGAATGCATTGAATCTTTTATGGGAACTGATGACTTTCAAAACATTAAAAATGCTTATGGTTTAGACTCTCAAGTTATTGCAAATTGTTTTAAGGATTTTGCCTCTTATACTGAAATTCCGAAAAAGGAATGGAACAAGTATCATGTACCATATAAAGATATTGTCGACCATATTCATGTTAGAAGTACTGAATTTTGCACTATTGATCACATCTTACCTGAACCTTATATCGAGAAAATACCCTTCCCGGATAAGGTAAAGGAGCACCCTATGATAACTAGTATAATTAATAAAAGTACAAAGAGAACTGTAAAACCTGATGAACAAATAAACATTGAACCTGCAGTAGCAATGGTGAAAGACCTAGTCACTAAAAGTGTAGAAGATGGACACATTGTCTTCTGTGAGGATGCTTCTAACATCGTCTCACATCCAAATAGAACTAAAAAGGCTAGTGTCCCTGTGCTTTCTGTTAGCATTGGTGCTCATTGCTATTATGGTTTATGTGATATTGGTACAAGTTCAAGTGCTATTCCTTACGAGCTTTATAAAGAAATTATGCATGAAATTAGTCCTTGCGAACTAGAAGAGATTTATGTGGTTATTCACCTTGCTAATAGAGAGACCATCTCTCCAATTGGTATTGTAAGAGATGTGGAAGTTCTTTGTGGTAAGATTAAATATCCTGTTGATTTTCTAGTACTTGGTTCAGCTGCTAGTAAAACCTATCCTATCATTTTTGGTAGACCTTTCTTGAACACATGTGGAGCCATTATAGACTGTAAAAGGGAGAAAATTTTAACTAAATTTGATGGGGAATCTTATGAGTTTAATTTTTCGAAATTTACTAAAGTTCCTTGTGAAAATGAAGCCCCTAATGAGGATTATAGAGTTGAACAACTTGCTTCTATTTCTCTTGCTCCTAACAATGCTTTTCAGCAATTTATGGAAGACCACGAAAGTGAAATCTTCATGGAAGAAAGAAATGAGATTGACGAAATTCTGCATCGTCAACCAAAGATTCTGAAGCATAACTTGCCTGTGGAAGATTTGGGTACCACATTGCCACCTAAAATAGATCTGGTTTTCGATCTAAAACCTTTAACTGATGATCTTAAATATGCTTACATTGATGATAATAAAATATATCATGTTATTATTAGTTCTAAACTTTCAAGGAAGGAAGAGGAAAGATTATTGGAGGTATTGAAGAAACACCTGGAGGAGCTATGGGCTATACTCTGGATGATTTAAAGGGGATTTCTCCTACTATATGTCAGCATGCTATCAATATAGAACCATATGCAAAGCCAGTGGTAGAACATCAACATCGTTTAAATCCTAAGATGAAGGAAGTGGTAATAAACGAGGTATTAAAACTCCTTGATGCTGGTATTATTTATCCTATTGCTGATAGTGAATCGGTTAGTCATGTTCATTGTGTCCCTAAAAAAGGGGGAATTACCGTTGTGCCTAATGATAATGATGAGCTTATTCCCCAAAGAATAGTAGTAGGTTATAGGATGTGCATTGATTTCAGAAAAGTTAACAAAGTTACTAAGAAAGATCATTACCCACTTCCTTTTATTGATCAAATGTTAGAAAGGTTGTCTAAAAAGACCCATTTTTGTTTTCTTGATGGATACTCTAGGTTTTCTCAAATTGCTATTAAACAACAAGATCAAGAAAAAACTAATTTTACATGTCCTTATGGAACCTATGCTTATAGACGTATGCCTTTTGGTTTGTGTAATGCTCCTGCTACTTTTCAAAGATGCATGTATGCTATCTTTCATGGTTTTTGTGAGGAAATTGTGGAAGTGTTCATGGATGATTTTTCCGTCTATGGAACTTCTTTTGATAATTGTCTACACAACCTTGATAAAGTTTTGCAGATATATGAAGAAACTAATCTTGTTCTTAATTGGGAGAAATCCCACTTCATGGTCAATGAGGGGATTGTCCTTGGACATAAGATTTCTGAAAGAGGCATAGAAGTTGATAGAGCTAAAGTTGAGGCAATTGAGAAAATGCCCTGTCCAAGAGACGTCAAAGGTATTCGTAGTATCCTTGGTCATGCTGGTTTCTATAGAAGGTTTATTAAAGATTTCTCTAAGATATCAAAACCCCTTAATAATCTTCTTCAAAAGGATGTACCCTTTGTTTTTGATGATGATTGTAAGGAAGCTTTCGAGACTCTAAAAAGTCTTTAACTACTGCTCCTATTGTTCAACCACCTGATTGGAGCTTACCCTTTGAAATCATGTGAGACGCTAGTGTTGTAGGTGCTATCCTTGGGCAACGAATAGATAAAAAGTTAAATGTTATCCATTATGCTAGTAAGACTCTTGATGCTGCTCAAAAGAATTATGCTACTACTGAAAAAGAATTGTTAGTTGTTGTCTTTGCATGTGATAAGTTTAGAACTTATATTGTTGACTCAAAAGTTACCATTCATACTGATCATGCTGCTATTAAGTACCTTATGACAAAGAAAGATGCTAAGCCTAGGCTTATTAGATGGTTACTGCTCTTACAAGAGTTTGACCTACATATTGTAGATAGGAAAGGTGTTGAAAATCCTGTTGCTGATAATTTATCTCGATTGGAAAACATCTCTATTGATCCTATTCCTGTTAATGATAGTTTCCCAAATGAACAGTTGGCTGTAGTAGGGGTAAGCTCGCGAGGGAGACCTTGGTATGCTGATTATGCTAACTTTATTGTCTCCAAGTATTTGCCTCCAACTTTTACAGCTCAGCAAAGAAGGAAGTTCTTTTACGATTTGAGGCATTATTTTTGGGATGACCCACATTTATATAAAGGAGTAGATGGTATTATGCGAAGATGTGTTCCAGAATATGAACAAAAGGAAATATTGCGGAAATGTCATGGTAGTGCCTATGGAGGACATCATGCGGGAGATAGAACCGCACAGAAGGTGCTACAATCAGGTTTTTACTGGCCTACCCTTTTTAAAGATGCAAGAAAATTTGTCTTATCATGTGATGAGTGCCAACGAGTTGGCAACATTTCTAGATGCAGTGAGATGCCTATGAATTACTCTCTAGTTATTGAACCAGTTGATTGTTGGGGATTCGACTTTATGGGTCCTTTTCCCCCTTCAAAAGGTTATACCCATATTCTTGTTGCGGTTGACTATGTTACTAAGTGGGTAGAAGCCATACCTACAAAAAGTGCTGATGGGGAGACCTCTTTAAAAATGCTTAAGGATATAATCTTTCCTAGGTTTGGAGTGCCTAGGTATCTTATGACTGATGGAGGTTCTCATTTTATTCATGGTGGTTTTAGAAAGACCCTTGCTAAATATGATGTTAATCATAGAATTGCTTCAGCTTATCATCCCCAAACTAGTGGAAAAGTAGAGTTATCAAATAGAGAAATTAAATCCATCTTGCAAAAGACTGTTAATAGATCCAGAAAAAATTGGGCTAAAAAGTTGAATGATGCTTTATGGGCTTATAGGACTGCCTATAAAAATCCTATGGGAATGTCTGCTTACAAAATGGTTTATGGGAAAGCTTGCCACCTGCCTTTAGAATTAGAACACAAAGCTTATTGGGCAGTGAAAGAACTTAATAGAGACTGCAAACTTGCTGGTGAGAAAAGATTATATAACTTAAGTTCATAGGATGAATGGAGGAGTGAAGCATATGAGAATGCTAGACTCTTTAAAGAAAAAGTTAAAACATGGCATGACAGGAGAATTCTTAAGAGAGAGTTCCATGTTGGTGAGAAAGTTCTATTGTATAGGTCTCGTCTCAGATTTTTTGCAGGGAAACTACTTTCAAAATGGGAAGGACCTTTTGTTATCGAAGAAGTATATCATTCAGGTGCAATAAAAATTTGATATGGGGTGGCCCGATCTTCTCAACAAGCACTTGTCGATGGTGATGGTGGATGATAGATAACTAGCCTGTAGCTATGAACTCTCCCGCTCGATTCCTGGTGCCAATGCAACAGCTCTCGAACCTTTTAGGATATTCACAACACCACGCTCTTGTGCACGCAGCCGTGACCACGAACAGTAGTATGCAATCTACTAATTTCCAATGGAACAATAGATCACACTCAATTATAGTTGGTAAATTCGAACACAGGGTAATTTCAGAGGTTCTATGAAAGAAACAACTCCAAAATATTTTAACGTGGTCTCCACCCTAATCTACGACGCCCCCATCTATTTATGGGTCCAAAGGGCGGCGGCCTATGGTGGAACCTAGAGTCGGTTCCACCCAACCTGGATACAAACCGGCCACAAGTGGCTCCAAGCCCGCTCTGCTGTGGCGAGAGTCCTAGTCGATTTTCTGCCATGACTGCCATGGCAGAGAAAAGCTTTTCTTTGCCGCGGCAGAGAACTTCCTCCTCTTGTTGATCTTCGTCTTGGACAGCTCCTTGCGCTTCCTCCCTCTCCTCCCTCGCGCATTCCTCATTGATCAACACGCCATGTTCCTTCAGCTCTTCACTCTGTGTTATACCTTCTTCTCCTAAGTACCTGATCATACAATAATTCAAAGACTTAGGTAGTATAAAATTCTCATTAATTAAAACACCAGGTTCATTAAGAAACAAGTTCACCTGTTGTTCTAGTAGCTTGGCACGAGCTCTTGTGATTGGTCCAATCCTTATCTCATTGGATTGATCCTTCTTTGCAATTGGAACAACTTCATTAGCAATTGGGGTAGGTGTAATTGTAGGGATGTCCTCATCAAAATTTCTTCTTTAAAAGATAACACTACACAAGTGGTGAATGGTCAGCGTCTCAAGCACTATATTGCTGGAGATTCTTACAATGAAGATATTGATGCTATTCAAGTAGTAACTCCGGAAAAATTTATCTAAGACCAAATTCAGAGACCTGCAGAGTCTATTTTCGAATAGGTAACAGTTCTGGTAAGAAAAGTTCCACGAAAATTCTGTCCAGTTATATTTTTGGAGTTTTTATCCAACAAGGAAAGCAACAAAGCGAAGGAGGGACGGAAACGGAGCCAGGGTGGCTCACACCACCCCCTGGCGCGGGCCCCTGGCTACGCCAGCAGGTGGTGTGGCCACCTCGGCCTCCGTCTCCGACCCGTTTTCTCCCAGTACCTTCCTTTTGTTGTAAAAAATCGTAATATATAATGCCCCGGATCCCCCGAGGTTCGTATATCATGTTCTCGTCGTGTTTTCGTTTCGATCTGTTTCTGCCAGGAACTATTCTTAAAGTTTAGAAGAACAATGGTCTCCGCCAAGGATAAGGGAAAGGAGCCTGCGGAGGAGGATCCCCAAGACCCCGGGCAGGAGGAGGAAATCGATGAAGAGGAGGCGAAGAAAAGCCAGCATCCGCACACCGGCACTACCATTACAAGCATTGGAGTGTTGGCAAACCCTGCCAAGATCAGAAGGACTGCACGTATGTCAACTAGAGGGAAGCCTCCGCGTCACTGTTTGGCTCCACGATCACCTTCTCCACGCACCAAGAATCCCTTACATACCCTTATCCATGAGCATCAGTTCCAGAATATGCCCAAGGAGAAACTACCCTCCAATTGGGATATGCCTCGTTCTAACCATGCAGGAAAAGAAGACTTTAAGGAGGAAGAGTGGGGAAAGAATCGCAAGAGCTGGGATTCACAACCCGACATGATCATGCACCGTATCGAGCATAACTCGGAGTTGATTCGTACTCTCACCTTCAAGATTGAGGACTTGGGGAAATTGATCAAAAAGCTCATCGAGAGAATACCACCCTCACCTAAGGAGTAATTCGTCATCAAGTTTTGGCATCCCCTTGGTTTGTTCCAAGCTTGGGAGAGTGCCGCAGTATCACATCACTATCTTCTATCTTTTTACCTTTTTAGTAGAGTCATATCATGAATAGAGGAGTTATCATGTAGGATGGTTTGCATTATGAAAGTGTCCCCCCTCTCGTTAGATATCTATGTATCCCTTGGTGTGACTTGACGTTATGGAATATTAATGAGAAGTTCTTTCATTTACTCTTTTGCATATCTTATATTAGTTTTCAATTCATGTTATATGATTGATCTTGTTGTTAGTATTGGTATCACTTTGGGATCATTGAGTTAATTTAGTTGGTTTTGACAAACCTGGCTCGGTCAGTAGCAACACTATATTGAGAATTGAATGAAAAAGAAAAAAAGTACTCTTAAAGAAATATAATTTCATCATCTTTCTTTCTTGATTTGCTCATAAGTTTAGTATTCTCTAGTTAAGATCTTTTGTGCTTCCAAGGAAGATTGCATGTTTGTTTTTATCACTTGTATGTTTGTTTGTTTCCTTCAACTCTTATGCTTGCTACCCAGCCTTGCTAGCCAAAAACCTGTACTGAGAGGAAATGCTTCTCGTGCATCCAATCCTTAAACCAAAACCTATGCCATTTGTGTCCACCATACCTACCTACTAGCACTATTGCTATTCCAAGTAAATTCATGTTTTTATCTACCTTCCAAATTAAACTTGTTATGTGAAAATTAGTTATTAAAGCTCTCACGAACTTGATGGCACACTTTATTTTCTTGCACTTAATAAACTTGAACCATTGTGCCCATCTATGTTGCGTATATGCTTGCACTTTGTAAGTTTTGAATTAGCAGAACCATGCTGTTATGGGGAACGCTTTCAACATCCGCACACTGGCATTACCATTGCAAGCATTGGAGTGTTGATAAACCCTGCCAAGATCAGAACGACTGCACGGATGTCAACTGGAGGGAAGCCTCCGCGTCACTGTTTGGCTCCACAGTCACCTTCTCCACGCACCAAGAATCCCTTACATACCCTTATCCATGAGCATCGGTTCCAGAATATGCCCAAGGAGAAACTACCCTCCAATTGGGATATGCCTCATTCTAACCATGCAGGAAAAGAAGACTTCAAGGAGGAAGAGTGGGGAAAGAATCGCAAGAGCTGGAATTCACAACCCGACATGATCATGCACCGTATCGAGCACAACTTGGAGTTGATTTGTACTCTCACCTTCGAGATTGAGGACTTGGGGAAATTGATCAAAAAGCTCATCGAGAGAACACCACCACCACCGAAGGAGTAATTCGTCATCAAGTTTTGGCATCCCCTTGGTTTGTTCCAAGCTTGGGGGAGTGCCGCGATATCACATCACTATCTTCTATCTTTTTACCTTTTTAGTAGAGTCATATCATGAATAGAGGAGTTATCATGTAGGATGGTTTGCATTATGGAAGTGTCCCCCCTCTCGTTAGATATCTATGTATCCCTTGGTGTGAGTTGCCGTTATGGAATATTAATGAGAAGTTCTTTCATTTACTCTTTTCCATATCTTATATTAGTTTTCAATTCATGTTATATGATTGATCTTGTTGTTAGTATTGGTATCACTTTGGGATCATTGAGTTAATTTAATTGGTTTTGGCAAACCTGGGTCGGTCAGTAGCAACACTATATTGAGAATTGAATGAAAAAGAAAAAAAGTACTCTTAAAGAAATATAATTTCATCATCTTTCTTTCTTGATTTGCTCATAAGTTTAGTATTCTCTAGTTAAGATCTTTTGTGCTTCCAAGGAAGATTGCATGTTTGTTTTTATCACTTGTATGTTTGTTTGTTTCCTTCAACTCTTATGCTTCCTACCCAGCCTTGCTAGCCAAAAACTGTACTGAGAGGGAATGCTTCTCGTGCATCCAATCCTTAAACCAAAACCTATGCCATTTGTGTCCACCATACCTACCTACTAGCACTATTGCTATTCCAAGTAAATTCATGTTTTTATCTACCTTCCAAATTAAACTTGTTATGTGAAAATTAGTTATTAAAGCTCTCACGAACTTGATGGCACACTTTACTTTCTTGCACTTATCCTTAATCAACTTACAACTTGTCAAGCATATCCTCATATTTGATCACTTTAACCTTAATCACCTAAAGATGCGTATGATAGGGGCAATGAGAGCTGAAAGCTAATAAGTATCATAATTTTTGGAAGCTCTTTATCAAACTTGAAATCCCCGCTTCCCTCTGTGAAGGGCCTATCTTTTACTTTTTAGTTGAGTCAGTAAACATATTCCCTTCTATCTCAGCAAGTATTTTGAGTTGTTGTGTTTCATTCATTCATATGATGATTTATTCACTCATGTTTCTTATGTTCCTTGTTTTGCACATTGCTTTTATCTTAGTGTTTTACTACTTTGAAAGCTATCATTGAAAACCCTTTATGTGTGAACTCCTGCAAATTGTCAACTATTCTTCGACCAAGAGCTAAGTTTGCCATTACCAATTATGATTTAATTTGTGTATCTTTATTGTGTTTCCTTTACTTATTGCAAGTTAAGTTATATAATAGTGAGTTGTCTTCTATTATGATTTATGTATTGATGAATCTGATGCTTCTTGTCCATATTCTTTTATCGACTCTTCACTCCATAAACCAGAGGTCGTGTTTATTGAGCTCAGTTTTCGCTTGGGGACAAGCAAAGTCTACGCTTGGGGGGAGTTGATACGTCCATTTTGCATCACTATTCTATATCATAATTTACTGTTATTCATTGATATATTTCATATTAAGAGATGATACTTATGTTATTTCATCTGTTTTTGCATGGTTGATGACTTTTGGAGCATGGACCGCTGCAGTCAGGATTCTGATGGAAAAGGTGTTGTTTGGAGGCAAAATTCGCGTAGATCTAAAATTTCAGGAAAATACATGGAAAATTCTATTTTTCCAGAAGATGGAGATTGCCAGAAGGGGAGTGGAGATGGGCCACAGGGGGCCCACACCACCCCTTGGCGCGGGCAGCCCTAGGCCGCGCTAGCAGGTGGTGTGGCCACCTTGGCCCACTCCAGGCTCTCCCCTCTGGCGTATATTATTCCCTCGAAACCCTAATACCTGGGGAGCAACCACAGAAAGATTTCGCCGCCTCAAGGCGCCAAAACTCTGAGAGAGAAAGATCTCTCCGATGCATGACTGCCGGGGAATTCCTTCCTGGAGAGGGGAGATCGTCGCCATCAACACCACCATCATCTCCACCAGCACCATCTCATCATCACCATCATCATCTCCACCAAAACCATCATCACCACTTCATACCGCTGTAACAATTGGGTTGAATCTTGCATAGTTCTTAGGGGAAACTTTCCCGGTGTTGATTACTCCTTATAGTTGATGCAATTGAGTGAACCATTAAATTATCGTTTATGTTCAGATTGTTACATATCATTATATCACCTCTGATCTTGATCCATATGATGTCTTGTGAGTAGTTCGTTTAGTTCTTGAGGACATGGGAGAAGTCATGTTGTTAGTAGTGGAATTGTGTTGAGAAAGATTCAATAGTTTGATATTTAAGTTGTGGTGTATTTCTTCTAGTGGTGTCATGTGAACGTCGACTACATGACACTTCACCTATATGGGCCTAGGGGAATGCATTGTGTATTTGGCTACTAATAGTAGGGGTTGCCGGAGTGACAGAAACCTAAACCCCCGTTAGGAAACCTTTGCACAAGGGACGTCAGGGTCTTAGAGTTTAAAGCTATGGTTAGGTTTCTACCTTAATTACTTTCTTGTACTTGCAGATGCTTGCAAGGGGTATAATCACAAGTATGTATTAGTCCTAGGAAGGTCGGTACATTAGCACAGGTTCACCCACACAACACTTAGCAAACTAAAGAAGAGTAATCAGCTATATGAAGCGAAAGCACTTGACGATATTCCCGTGTGTCATCGAGAACGTTTGGTCATCTTAAGTAATACAATCGGCTTGTTCTTTGCTAAAGAAAGGATTGGGCCACTTGCTGTATTTATTATTATTGTCTTTTATTTAGTCGTACTTTATTTACCTGCATTATCAAAAACCCCTAAAAATCCGTTTGTTAAGTATTTACAGAGAATTCCTGCTTCAATCCACTCGTCAACACCTTATGCTCCTCGTTGGGTTCGACCCTCTTACTTATCGAAAATACTGCGATACACCCCCTATACTTGTGGGTTATCAACGGCAAATCCCATCTTTCCAAGAGCACGGACTGAAAGTAAATTATAGCCAAGGGTCTCAACAAGCATGACGTCCGCAAGAGTAATATCGTGTGCAACCACAACTTTTCCGAAACCCATTACCTTAGACTTTGACTTGTCGGCATATGTCACGGATATTTGATCAATATTTGGTCTCAACTCCTTGACACTAGATGCGCTTCCGATCATATGACTTGTGCATCCACTATCAAGCACCCATTTTGACCCTCCGGAAGCATAGGTCTACAAAAGAGGAAACTAGTTTTTAGGTATCCATTTTTCAGTGGGTCCTCTTTTGTTAGCAACAAGGGTCTTGGGAACCCAAATAGACCAAGCAATATAGCCATCAAATGGTCCAACATATTGTGTATATACATCACCATAATAATCACGCATTAAAACATAGTGAGGGTTAGCACTTCCCACAAAATCATCATCAGACATAGTTTTGCCATTTGTGGACATACTATCCACAATGATCTTGTCTTTTTCTTGTGTGGGCTTGGCCTTCTTTTTCTTGTTCTTGTTGTTCTTCTTCTTCTTCTTCTTGCCTTTAGAGACAAAGTCAATGCCCCCTTTCTCACTATTTGACCTTTGCTTACTCAATAGGTCATCAATTGACTTGTTTCCTTTGGGAAAGGTGGCCTTAGCTAGCTCCCCTTCAACCTAGCATTTTCTTCAAGTATACTTGTACAACTAGAGGGAATGAAAGTACTAGGTGAAGTGATATTGGTCAATTGAGTTTTAGGATTTTCACGGGACTTTGTGAGCAACAAGAGTTCACTCTCCAAGGCCTTGTGAGCCTTGTCAAGCATCCTAAAGTTCTCGGCAAGTTTTTCATGAACAACACCAAACTCAATCTTGTCCTTTTTAGCCCTTTTATATTTAGCAATAGCATGGTCACATTCCTTGATGATTTTATTAATAATGAGATCATTTGCTTCATCAAGCCCTTCTAGTTTAGTTTCAAGAGACATTCTAGTTTCTTGTTCTTCTTCTAGAGCATTATTTACATCTTCTACCTCAATCATGTGCTCTCTTCCTAATTTACATCTCTCATCTAGAAGTTCTTGTGCGTGTGCAAGTTGATTTAAGAGGTCCACAACATGTTTCTTGTGTTCCCCTTGCAAGTTGTTCATAAACACATCAAAAGCAACTAATTCCTTTTAACCTCAAGGGATAACTCATCATCAAATTCATCATTGACTAAAGAGGTGTAGTGTGATGATGATAATACCTCCATTCCTTTTGTCATAAGGCAAGTGACGTTCTTGTTGGAGATATTCTCATTTAGGGAGTCGAAGAGAGAGAATGTAGGGGTAGAAGAAGTGGCAAGAGCCGCCACACAACTTGATGTTTCCTCTTCTTCATCTTCTTCATCATCATCATCGGATGAGAGTTCTTCATGTGTGATCAAGACAATTTCACCCGACTTCTTGTTGGTTGAATTCCTTTTGATGAAGGGTTTCTTATAAGGAGCTTTGGAGGTCTTCTTCAACACAAGTTTACCCCCATGATCTTCTCTTTTCTCATAGGGACAAGCGACAACAAAGTGATAACGGTCACCACAATTGAAGCAAGTTCTCAACTTGGACTCATTATCTCTTCTCCAATTGGGGTTGCTTTTTCGTTGCATTTCCATCTTGGCATTGGCGGAATCTTTCCAAAAGTTTCTTGCATAGAAGGCCATGTTTTCACCATGAGAAACCTTGACATCTTCGGGGTGGCTCATTGAAAGTCCCTCATCACTCCCTTCATCTTCATCATACTCCACAACCTTGGCCTTCAAGGCAAGATTGACACCACTACTCTTTCCAATGGCATGAGCACGGGCGTCCTTGGCATTCTTGGCAGCAACCTTGAAGGCAGCCATCTCTTGCATAACTTCATTGGAGGTCATGAGATGGTAGTTGTGTCTTCCTTGGAGACTCTTCAAGTTAGTGGGCTCCAAAGTCATGAGAGCACTCACATACTTCCTCTTTATCCAAGCATCATCAATGTGAGAGGCACCAACATTCCTGAAGGCGGTGGCTATGGATTTGAGTCTTCGATACATGTATTCATGGTCCTCGCCATCCTTCATAAAGAATCCTTCACCCTCATTGCTTAAGGCATCATACCTATTTCTTCGCATGCTCTCATTGCCAACAAACAAGTCAATGAGAGCATCCCAAGCTTCTTTAGCAGTGTTGTAGTGCTCAATGTGGGGAAAATCCTTTGGCCCCACTCCAAATTGGATCATGTGCAAGGCAGCCGCATTGAGTTGGCTATTGACCACTTCTCTTCTAGTCAAGTTGGCTGGATCCTCAATTCTGAGTCCTTCTTCAATAATGTTCCACAAATCAATGCAAGAGCTGCGCACATGAGATTTCATTAAGACTTTCCATTGAGCGAAAGTATGTGCAGCTAACTTAGGTGGGTCACCTCTATTATTTATATGTGGGTGAGGGATTGGGAGGTCGAGAGAGTACCATCCGGGAACCGCATGGTGCTCTTCCTTCCCATCACCCCTTCTGGTGGTGGAGTTAGTGGAATTATGTTCATCCTCTGCCACTTCACCTATAGGCTTAGCCGGAGCATTTTCCTTTGGGTTAGGTGGTGTTTCCTCTTGAGAGGGAGGAGCTGAGGCTAGCTTATTCATAACAAGTTGCTCAACAAGTTGACGCAACTGTTGGATTTCGTTGCCCAAGGTACAGCTCAAGCTTGTTTCCAAATTCTTGAGATCTACCATGGTCACCGAATGGCTAGCCTCACTTTCTCCCTCATCTCCTGGGTTGCCCATAGTCTCTTAGGTGGTTAAGCCCGAATAAAGAGCCGAGGATCTGATACCAATTGAAAGGATCGTATGGGCACCTAGAGGGGGGTGAATAGGCGCTACTTCAAATTTTACTCTTTTTCAATTTAGGGTTTGACACAAAAGGTAAATTCTCTAGATTATGCAACTATGGTGAATTTACCTATGTGTCAACCTAACACATGTACTAAGCAAGAACTAGATAAGTAAAGTGCGGTAAAGGATAGAAGTAACCAAGGGAGAGCACGCGGAGACACAAGGATTTGTTTCCCATAGTTCCTTCATTTTGAGAGGAAGTACGTCTATGTTTGGAGAGGGATGGTTTCAAACCACCAATGCCACGAGAGGCCTCCCTTGTTCTCTGATGAACCTCACCCCAAAGGGTTCGATTCACCTCTTCCACTATACGACAACCTTCGAGGTGGAAGCCGACACCTTTACAACGAGTTCGGGGCACACATCCACAACTTAATTGGAGGCTCCCAAATACAAGCAAGCTATTAAACAATCAAAGACAAGCTTGTAAGAACCAAATCAAAAGCTAGGATTTCCAAAGAAACACTAGAGCATGGGGGCCCTCAAGTGAATGAGGGGGAAATGAAGATCTCTCTTAGTGAAGCTGTAGATCAAGGCCTCCTCCTTCGATTCTCCAAAGATCAATGACTTTGGATGGTTAGATGAAGAGATCTTGTTGATTTGGTGGCTCAAATGGGGATGGTGTTCTTCAGTGGGACGAGCAGCTGGAGGAAGGGGATAAGGGCCTCTATTTATAGCCCTTCACTCCACTGAACCATTTTCTGACCGTTGGAGAAAAGTCAAACCGGAGACTCCAGCCTGCACACTAGAGACTCCGGTCTACACCGGAGATTCTAGCCCATCTCCGGACCAGCCTCTGGACCAGCAAACAGATTGACTCAGCCCTTCTGTGAGCCAAGTGGACCAGAGACTCTGGTCCAAAGACACCGGAGACTCCGGTCTAGGGCTTGGACCGGAGACTCCGACCAGACCTCCAGACCTTGCTCCGGACCACCTATCTAGCTGGCCCAAGCAGAAATATGGAGCCCCCTCCGGGTATTCCTGGGGAAACTCCGGACCACACCGGAGACTCCGATCTAGCTAGACCGTAGACTCCGGTTTGGAATTCCCATGAACATGTAAATATTGCAAGGAAAGTTCCATAGGCCAAGGGTTCTTTTCACTTTGCATTATATCAACCTGTAAACAATAGCATACTGTAAATTGCTCTACTTGTTGTTAATGAACACCAAAAGTGATTATGACAATAAATGTCCTTTCACTGGGGGTGACGCAATTGCAGCGAAAGATAATAGCTACGAAGTTCTAAGAGACACATTACACATCCGCCCAACTAGAGATGGACGGACGCTCGTTAATTAGTAACAATAGTTATATAAGCAACTTAAATAACATCCCTCGTCCTACTTCTCGCTTACCGACGAGAAGGAGGAAGAACAACCCATCTGTTGGCAATTTTATTAACCATTGCATGAGTATTGCACTATTTACTAGTCATGTATTAGTCAAATTAAAGACGGTACTTTAGTTATGCTTGTCTATGATCGAGAAACTGTGCTCCATGTCGTCCATAACCACAGACACGGCTTTTAGAAAGATTACCCTGCAGGGGTGCACAAATAACAACACACACATGATAAACCTCGGGAAGAACCAAATAAAAAGCAACGAGGCCTCATGACAATGCATTCACATGATTCATAAATTATTTCAGGGGCCACCCCCAATGAGCTACCTGCTACAAAGTCGGCCAGCTCTGCGACGGACCCATGGTGTGTGGCGACGGCTGTAAACGACTTGGAACCCGAAAGTGTGACTAGGCTTGTCGATAAAGTGTAAACGTGGCACGGGGTTCCTAAACAGTATAGACGCTCCATGCACAATTGTAAATAAAGTTGTAAAGCATGGCATAAGTACAAGATAGTAATAAAGCCACAAACTAGTTTGTGGACCCAAGAAATAAAGTGTGAATCAAGCTCAGGCGAAGGGTGATCCATAGAGTCTCCAGTATGTGGATAGTGCGAATGGTCAAGGAACAGGAATCAAGTACTCAGGGTCCTACGGGACACAAGTGAGCTTAAAGAACCAAATAGCAGATAATGCTTACCGGTGCCTCTTTCATTTGTTATCCCGTTTCTACTCATATTAAGTTGTTTAGGTACCTCGTTATCCAAAGACTCGCACAAACCCTACACATGCAGTTCTACAACTCGCATGGATACAAGCTTCGGTGGGGTTTAAAAGTACGGGCTATGCAATACTTGGGATTCAATGATGCAAGAATAAGATACAATCATAGGTACTATATGTATGCAAGCATGGGAAATTTCTTGTCTGGTAGTTTAGTTGCAGAATAAGAAGGATCCGGGTAATACTCCTGAGGCTCCTAGTATTCTTCTTGCTTAGTGTCTATCCGGATAAAAAACCAAACACACAAGGGCCAAAATAAATACATTGCACAAACATATAAATCATATGCAACAAGAAAACAAGGCATATCATGATAGCATGATGCACAATTGCATGGTATAACATAGCATGGCATGGGTGAGGTGTGGAAACAATAATAAAGCACTTTATTAATTTATTTAGGCATGTTTTACTCTCATAAATAGTTTTATTTATTTAATATTTATATGATGCATCTTTCAGTTCATACCATGAAATGCATAATCAGAATAGGCTCGTTGTGCTGATCGTTTTAGATATATTATTTATCAAATTCGGAATTATGGAATTAAAGTTATGAATTTATTAAGAGAAGCCATTTATTGACATTTAAATAATTTCGAAATTTAAAATCGCTCAAAAAATATTTTGGATGGTATATTTGAATTCCTCACATTTTTTCTGATCAGAAAACATATATCATATGAAATATTTGAATTTATAGATTTAAAAAAATATTTAAATTAAACTATATTAAAAAAGGGGTCAAATGTCAAAGGTTTAACAAGTTAGGGTTGACTCTGGTCAAATTTGAATTGAGAGACTAGTTAGGGTTGACTTTGGTCAAATTTGAATTTAGATTTGAACTCACAATTAAATTTGAATCATATTTCGTTTTGAAAATTTTGTCAAATTCGAAATATATAAAAAGATATGATTTATTTAGATTAAATCTATTTCTGGAATTTTTATTGTTTAGAAAAAGTCCTGCAATACTTTTGTTACACGTGGAAAGATACCCACCGACACTGACAAGCGGGCCTCAGGCGCTGACTAGGATTTCCTCAGTTGGCTGGCTACGGGTTGGCTGACAGGTGGGGTTGGGCGGTGGACTGCGGGGTAGAAAGAAAAAGCTCCAAGGTGGTTTTTGCAAAACCGTCAGACTGTCGATTGTTACCTGAAGAAGAACTGGAATCGATCAGCGCCGAACCAGCTAGCTGGCCTGATCTTCGGACGACGATGGCGAAGAAACTAAGGCGAATTTGAATGTGCCGCAAAAACGAAAGTTTGAGAAGGAAGAAAGGGCTACAATTTTGTTTAGGACGCTTCATCAGAGGTGGGCTGTAGCGACGGTAACACGGTGACAAACAGGAGACAAAAACGGTCGAAACTGCACACGCACATGCAGGTTTTTGTTCGACCTTCGGCGGAAGATTCCGAGGGCTACGATGGTCGGAACTGAGCGGAGTTTGGTTCTACGCGTTGAGGGATGTTCTAGCTACGCTGAAGTGTGCGGGTCTGCACCGGAGGAAAAGATAAGTGACCTGAAATCGAAGGGGAATATCGGGTTCAGAGAAGCGGCGCGTGCCATTGTTGTGCTGCAATGTGCACGCGGGGCAGCGACGGTGGCCATGTTCTAGCGGCTCTGGAGCATGTCCGTGAGATGCAAGGTGGAAGGTGGAGCTCACCGCATGCGGTTGGATGTCTTGGCGGGCTCGGAGGCGATCCGGAGAGGAAGCAGATGGCGACGAGCGGCGAACGAACTAGTGGCGGCGAGCTGCAGAATGGCAAGTGCGCAGGGGCGGCGTGATTGTCTGATATGGGTCCGGTGTGTTGTGTGACGATCTGCTGCAGAATAGGGTGGCACATCTGGGAGTCTGAGAGCGTAAACGTGAAGCTGCTACGCTGAAAACCAACGGGGGCATGAACAACACATAAAGAAAAACAACTGAACATTCATGGTTGAGGTGTACGAGACGGAAGGGGGGCAGCGCCCGCGGTCGCGGAATCGGAAGGACGACAAGGGGAACGGTTAGAGGAGCTCACCATGATGATGTGTGCTTGGTCGGAGACGACAAGGGAAACTTGGAGGCGATGAATTTGACGAGGAAACGCCAGCCACCGGAGGATGAATAAGAGGAAAAACTGGTGGCGGCGAGGCAAGGAGGAGAGAGGCTAGGGTTGCAAGGGGCCTCGCTTCTAGGGATTTAAAGCAGAGGAGCGGCTCGGTGGTTGGCGTTGCGGTGGTGCACTCGGTGACTCGGCCAAAGAGGCTCACGCGTATGGCATGAGGGAGGAAGACGACAACACTCAGGAGTGTGTCTCTCTCTCGAGTAGGTAAGGTGGGCTTCGGTGTTGGGCTCCCGAATTAGAGATGGGTCAGCCGCGCTGGATGCTCTCTAGTGGGCTGCCAGGTAGGTCTCTCTTTTTTTCTCTATGTGTTTTATTCTTTTCTTTGTTATTTGTTTTAAACAAATCCAAAAACAGCAAACTCACATCAATTCTTTAGAATTTTCAGGTATTTGAAACGAGGACCTGTAGTAAAACGACAAGAGAGAGAGAGGGTAGACTGGATTGTTTTTGATCAAAATTCAAGCAAACCAGAAGCCCAAATAGAATTTAAATAGGAAGACATGGCACAAAGAGTGTGATCATGATTTCATGTGACTAGATAGAGTGCACATTATTGCATGTGTCCCTCGAATGTGAAAACTAGTAGGCACACATACATATAGATGGTTAAGGTGATGACAAGCACGAGAGGCTATGATAGATAGATAGAATGGTAAACCAAGAGGATTTCCGCATTTTTAAATGGGTACGGGTCCAAAACCAAGCAAGATTCAAATGGAATCAATTAGAGTTGCATGGGCCACAATTTTAGTTGTAAAAACAACTATAACTCCTTATGAGCATATAATCCATACCTGCATCCAAATTTGAATAAAGGCCAAAACACAATAGTCAAGTTTGCTTCACATATCGAGTGGATGAATAAGCATGAATGAATATAATGGCAATGCTAGTGTGTGTGTCCAACTAGATGATTATATGACCTCATATATGTGCACACATGCTCACATATTCAAATCAAAGCATATAGAAGATAATTTACTCACATAACATGCGAAGGTGTCCATGTAGGCTTGCATACTGCACTTTGTGAAAACAAGAGAGGTTCATGTATGGAAGCATGCAGAAAGAAGTGGATCCACCCCAACACACATGAGCTAGATTTAAATACTAAGATAAATGAAATGGCTCATATATAATTAGGATGGTGGAATTTAGAGAGAGCCAAAAGAAAGGTGGTCGAGGTAGAAAATATATGTCCCCAACTCAACTTGGGCATGAAGCAATTTATCAAGAAGGAAATACAATATATCAAGAGGCAACTACAAGTGACACAATATCTAATGAGTATGGGATAAGAACCAAATAGAGGGGTTTTGTATGATGCTCAAATGCAAGGTGCCATGGTGACATGAGCATGATATAATGATGATGATGCAATTAATTATATGTAGGAAATAGCACTATATAGACTAGGCAAGCAGAATTACATTTTTAGACAATTGGGATGCTACAAGTCATTGCATATGTTCTTCTCCTAAACCAAGTTGATCCACATGACCAAACACACTCACGTGGATTCTATGATGCAACTTCTAGCACACTGGTGCAACATGCAATGTAAAAGTTGTTTTCCTATGTGTTATTGGTCTCTGTGACCATGGTTTGACACATTGATCCCCTAGAGTCATTGCATGTGTTATTTTACTAAACCACATTGATCCACATGACCACACATACTCCAGTGGATCCTGTGATGCAACATCTATTACACTTGTGCAACATGCAATGTGGAAGCTGCTTTCCTATGTGTTTTTGGTCTCTATGACCATGGTTTGAGACGTTGATCCCCTAGAGTCATTGCATGTGTTTCTTTTCCTAAACCACATTGATCCGCATGACCACACATACTCTAGTGGATTCTATGATGCAACTTCGCCACACTGGTGCAACATGCAATGTGGAAGCTTCTTTCCTATGTGTTTTTGGTCTATGTGACCATGGTTTGACACGTGGATCCCCTAGAGTCATTGCATGTGTTCTTTCCCTAAACCATATTGATCCACTAGTGTCATTGCATGTGTTCTTTTCCTAAACCACATTGATCCACATGACCACTGATGACCCACAAGTATAGGGGTGTATCGCAGTATTTTCGAGGGAAGTGAAATCCAATTTATTGATTCAACACAAGGGGAGCCAAAGAATATTTATAAGCCTTAACAACTGAGTTGTCAATTCAGCTGCACTTGGAAACAATCTTGTTCACAGCAGTTTATCAGTAGCAATACTTTTGTAGTAGCAATAGCAAAGTAATAGCAGTAGTAAAAGTAAAGACAGTAGTAAAAATTGTAGCAAACAGTAAGATTAAAGCGTGGTAGGCATAGGGATGAATGGACGGGCGTTGCATGGACAAGGCAATTCATATAGCAATCAAGACATAGGGTATTTGCAAATAAATAAGATAAATCATCCAAGTACTAAATAATCATAGGCATGTGTTCCATATATAGTCATACATGCTCGTAATGAGAACTTGCACAACATCTTTTGTCCTGCCAGCCCGTTTGTAGCGGGGCCTCAAGGGAACTACTAGCAATTAAGGTGCTCCTTTTAATAGAGCACTGGAGCAAAGCATTAACACTCCATGAACACATGTGATCCTCACATCAAAGCCATCCCCTCCGATTATCCCGATTATTATCACTTCAGGGCCTTTGGTTTCGGACAATAATATGTGTATACAACTTGCAGGTAAGATCATAAACAATACTATCATCATGAATCAATAACAAGTTCAGATCTGAAATCATGGCACTCGGGCCCTAGAGACAAGCATTAAGCATAACAAGTTGCAACAAAGTCAAAAACACTAATAATAGATACTAGACACCATGCCCTAACAATCTGATGCCATTACATGAACTATCTCATCTAATCCCTACCATCCCCATAGCCTACAGCGGGGGATTACTCACTCATGGATGGGGGAATCATGGATGGTTGATGGAGAAGCGATGGTGATGATGACGGTGATGATCTCCTCCAATTCCCCGTCCTGTCAGGGTGCCAGAACAGAGTTTATGGTTCCGATTCACGGAATCTAGTGGTGGCAGCGTAGCGGAACTTTATCTGGAAAAACATTGACCCCCCCTGAGTTTTTAAGTCAGGAGGCATCTTATAGGTGAAGAGGGAGGCCAAGGGGGTGACCGAGGCCGCCACACCACCCCTAGGCGCGGCCTGGGCTGGCCCACATGGCCAGGTGGTGTGGGGCCCTCGTGGCCCTCCTCCGTCTCGTCTTCTGGCTCCGTGAGTCTTCTGGTGAAATAGGATTTTGGCATATTTTCCAGAATTTTTCCTGATAGTTGATTTTCTGCACAAAAACTAGACAACAAGGTAATTCTGCTGAAAACAGCGTCAGTCCGTGTTATTTGTAACCAAATCACACAAGTTTAGAGGAGAAACAATTGCAAAAGTGTTCAGGAAAGTAGATAAGTTTTGGACGTATCAACTCCCCCCAAGCTTAGCTTATTGCTTGTCCTCAAGCAATTCAGTTGAAAACTGAGTGCGACAAAAGAGCTTTCACGAACACATTTGCTTCATAAGATGAATATATTCTTAGAATATGATCAACTACTTAAGCAATTCATAATAAAGAGTATGCAAATAAGTTTACTTAACGGTCATTGCAAATTATGAAGAGATTCCAACTCAAAAATAGTAAGTATCATGAAACATAAACATAAGCAACATTGCAATGCTCATAAAAAGGTATGATAAAGTGGTATCTCGCTTGCCTTTGATTGTAGAGAAAACATAAATGCCAAGGCACCTCTGAAGTTCAAGTGAAAACTACAAGTAAATATATCAAAGATACAAGCGTCAAAGTCATGACACAATTAACCAAGTTTTGAGACCAGCACATTACACTAAGAATGACAACTATGCTCTCAAGAAAGTTCTCATAGAATAAGTGGTGACTCAACAAGGAGGTTAAAAGGTTTTGAAAAGTTTGAAAGGCTTCCAAATGCTGAAAGTATGGTACTCATTAGCTTTGAGCTCTCATTGCCCCTATCATAAGCATCTTTAAATGGTTAAGGTGAAAGTGAGGTCCAATACGAGTTATATGCTTGACAGGCCATAAACTGGAAATCTCATGTCCCTTGAGTATGAGGGCCGCTCCTCATGCTACTCAACTTTAGTTGCTGGTAAGTTCTTGTCATAGTAAATACATGCGTATCATAGAGAACCGCCAACGGGGTACCCCTTGCCCGATGATACGGAAGAATCCCCATATCAAAATGACAAGGCAAGCAGACAAAGAGCATCTCAGCAATCTTCTTATTTACCATGGGAAAATGGTGCTTTTTTCTCTCTTTCCTATTTTCTCATCTTTTTTTTCTTTTTCTCAATCTCTATCTCTCTTTTTTTTATAAGAAGAATGCTTCATAGATTGCTCATTATGGTTACGCTGCAGGTTTCCACCATGATTAGGCATGGATTAGGCCAATGACCCCAGCGTGCTTTCTAACACACATACATAACTCCATGGACTTACAAGCTCCCCTTTTATTTCACACGACGACACATGTAAACAAAAGAGCATGATATCAACTGGGTATATATTTACAGTGAAAGTGTTCCGTGATATGCAGTTCTCGCTAATCCCCAGCCTATAATTTGCAAGCATATAACTTTCATGGACAGTCACAATAGTTCAGGTTTATTAAGTGCAAGAAATAAAGTGTGCCATCAAGTTCGTGAGAGCTTTACTAACTAACTTTCTCATAATAAGCAAAAAAATTATTCGGAGGAAACAAGGCATACTTAATATGCACGGAATAGCAAACGATGCTAATAGGTAGGTATGGTGGACACCTTTGGCAATATTGGTTTTGGGGAGTTGGAAACACGAGTAGAGCTCATACTCAGTGCATGTGAAGGCCAGCAATAGAAAGGGAGCGACAAACGAGAGAGCAATAACTATCAAAATCATGCTTGCAACAAAACATGACTAATTATGGCATGAAAGTGATTCAAGGATCCAGAGGCAAAATAATTCATCGAGGCTTAACTGATTATTGTTTCAGTCATATGCATGCGTGAGCATGTGCCAAGTCAATTCAAATGAAACAATCAGAGGAGGGTACCACAATGTCATACCAAGTTATGAATAGAACAATGCAAGCAAACGTTCATATGACAAGCTACAAACCATTAGCAAGCTGGAGCTAATCATAAGAAAGCAAGAACTACTAAGCATCCTTAAATAACATACACCTTACATGAACAGACTAAGCATGCCCACAATGATGAGTATATGTACAAAAATGAAAACAAATAGAGTTCATTACCATCCTCTTACCCCATCTCAAGTTGTCATTAATCTTCATTATTGCCCTTCACTTGTGTGGCTTGTATAATAAAATGAAACCAAACTCCACTAAGAACAGCTAAACCCTGCAAGGAACTTCACAAAACCAAAGAAGAGAAGAAACTATTTTTGGTGTTTTTGATTTTTAAAGGCAAGAACAAAAAGGAAGATCAAGCAAAGCGAAATCTTTTTGGTTTTTTTGAGTAATTAAGACAAAGCTAAAAGAAAAAAAGCAAACCAAGGCAAAAAGATAAAGAAGAAAGCAAATAGAAATAACAAAAATTATTTTTCGTCTTTTTGTGTTTTGGAAAGCAGAAATAAAGCAAGAATGAAGACTGGAAAGAAAACGAAACATGGATATACAAAGTACCGACTGAACATGATATGTAGATGAGTGTGATGTCGATGTACCTCCCCCCGATCTTAGGATTTTGGCCTAAGTGGGTATCAACCCCAACGCGGGTAGGAACTCCAAGACGGCGGGTCATCATAAGAATGATCTTAGTTAGGCCCTTGCGAAGAAGAAGAAACTCCCCAGTCATAGGCAGGCTGTTGGTATGAGGACTCCCCCTCATTCGAGGGTTGGACCGAATCATCTGTAACCTCCCTTCCAGCAGCCTACTCTTGCTGGGAAAGCTCCCCCAGATATGTGTCGAGCTCTTCCTCAGTGAGTGACCATCCTACCCTGGTATCAAGGTTAAACAAAACCGCCGCAGGCAAAAGAACAACATGCTCGGACTTACCCCTTCTCCAACCAGCCTTGAGGAAGGTTATTTCATAAGATAAATCACTCAAATTAGCGCAAGAAGAAACGAATTTATGTTGTATCATGGAGTTAAGGTCAAGCCTCTATGGGAAACTATAGGTCTAAATGATGAGGCACTACACCATGAAAAGCTATTAAACGAGAGGCGATGAGGCCTCCACAAATTCCACCCTTCTCGCGATTAGCAGCAAGACGGAAAGCTATCAAGGCACCCAAGTTATAAGTCCTATCTCGTTTTAAGGCAGCTGAGATGAAGGCTAGATAATATGAGGATAATTTATTAGTAGTTTTCCTAGCGAGGACACACTTGGCAATAAAGTAGGCAAAGTATCGAATAGACGGGAGATGAATATTACAAATTTTACCACTCGCCTTTGAGAAGCTGCTCGCTTGGCAAATTTTTGCGTACAAGTCCATGAGTGGTGTAGGTCGCTCTCTAATCCTTCCACACGAACCCCACTGTGGTACTTTAATAGCTGCACAAAAGTCATCAAAAGGGAGATCGACAGCTACATTGTAAATTTTGTAGTGGACCATGGGGTTAGGCAAGGAGCAACTAAACCGGAAATCCTACACCATAGACATAGTTAGTTTCACATATTGGGTAGGTTCGTCTCCCACAAAATGCTCCAATCCTGCATTAGTAATTAAAGTATGGAAATCTTGAGAAATCCCTGCAGCCCTCATGAATTCGGGGCATGGATATATATAATGAAAGGAACTACTCATAGGAACTTGTAAGAGGCCTAAACATGCATCAAAAAAAAATCTCTAAGCATTGAACAAGCTTACAAGCTCACATAACCTGTCACCTATAGTAGCGAAATACTCAAGATATAATCAACACAAATCTACTTGGACAAGCGGAGGAGTCACATACCGGAGAACAAATGCTCGAAATTTCAGCAGTAAAGATGGGTTGAGCAAGGAGATCGAAAAATCGCGAGCAAGAACAGCAAGAACACGAGTTTGAGCAATGAGCTGGTGTTTTATCGAGAGAGAGAAAGAAGTAGCAGGTTAGAGAGTAAGTGGAGAGCCAGGGGTGGCCCGCACCATGGCCAAGCGCGCCCCTGGGGTGGTTGCGCCACCAGGTGGTGTGCCTGCCTGGTGGGCCGCCCTGGTTCACTCCAGGTACTTCTCTGCCCCTCTTTTGACGTAAAAATTTAATATGAATTTTCTGGAATTTTTCGAGACACTTTATTTTTTTTAGCAATTTTCAGGTATTGATGAATAATCTTATGGCAGAAAGATGATTTTGGAATGATGCAATAACAAAACAAAACTAAAACTTCATAAGTTCTAAGACACTCTAATATGCAAGCAACTAGTAATAGAAAAGTAAACTAAGTGGAAGCAATAATTAAAATGGATAAAATAAAAGTAAGTGAAGATAATCATGGTGAAAACATTGTTTTGCTCAGTAAAATCCCTTTGTTAACAAGGTTGATTAGGTTTTGTTACCAAAACAATTTTATATGAAACAAAAATTTGTATTCCACTAAATGATTATGTTACCTCAACTTTGATAGCAATAGTCCCAATCATAATAGTCTCATATTTTTTCTCGTGGTATGGGACAATATATTTCTCCAACTTGGATGCCCTCAATATTTTCAATTGAATTTAAGTCATAATTCTTATCAATCCTATTGGGGAAATAGATAATATGCTCTTTGTCATTAACATTAAAAGTTACCTTTCCTTGATTGCAATTAATAACAGCTCCTGCAGTATTAAGAAAAGGTCTCCCAAGAATAATAGACATATTGTCATCTTCAGGCATTTCAAGCACACCGAAGTCAGTTAATATCAAGCAATTATGAGCCACTTGAACATGAACATCCTCACATATACCAACAGGAATGGTAGTAGATTTATTAGCCATTTGCAAAGATATATCAGTTGGTATTAATTTTTCCAATTGAAGTCTCTTATAGAGAGAAAAAGGCATAACACTAACTCCTGCTCCCAAATCACACAAGGCAGTTCTAACATAATTATTTTTAATAGAGCATGGAATAGTTGGAATCCCTAGGTCTTCAAGTTTCTTTGGAACCTTACCATTAAAGGAATAATTAACAAGAAAAGTAGAAATTTCCTCATTAGGGATCTTCCTTTTATTTGAGACAATATCCTTCATACACTTTGAATAAGGAGGTAATTTAATAGCATTAGTCAAAGTAATTTGCAAAAATAAAGGTTTCATCCACTCACAAAATTTATTATACTGTTTGTCTTCCTTTGACTTGTGTTTCTTATCAGGAAAAGGCATAGGTTTCTGAACCCAGGGCTCTGTCTCACTACCATGTTTATTAGCAACAAAATCTTCCTTAGTGTATTGAGTTTTCTTAGTGTGTCTTTCAGGTTCTTCTTCAACTTTTTCTTTATCAGGAGCATCATTTTCCTCATTACCACTTTCAGTTTCAGCATCAGAAACATATATACTTTTAGGATCTTTAGCAGGTTTAGAAGACTCTACAATAGTTTTATGCTTCTTTTTCCTTTTCTTAGGAGAAGTACCACTATTTTCAATTTGTTGAGAATCATGCTCAATTCTTTTAGGATGCCCCTCAGGATATAGAGGATCCTGAGTAGCAGCACCACTTCTAGTTCTAATTTCATAAGCATGTTTTTCTTTAGCAGCATTCACTAACAAATCTTTTTGTACTTTAATAAGCTGATCAATTTGAGTTTGAACCATTTGGAAATGTTTAACAAGCATTTTAACATCATTATAGGTTCTTTCCACAATATCTTTCAACTCAATAATAGCTCTAGAGTTTTCCATCAAATGATTCTACACTCTTTTATTAAAATTATCTTGCTTAACAAAAAAAATATCAAATTCTTCCAAGCATTGATCAGGAGGTTTAGGATAAGGAATATCACCTTGATCAAAATGTTGGAGAGAGTGTACCTCAATAGTGGATGAGTGGGAGATTGGCTTCCATAATTCTTCTATAGGAGGTAAATTCTTCACATCTTCAGATTTAATTCCCTCTCCTTAAGACATTTCTTAGCTTCCTTCATCACTTCATCATTTAGTTAAATCACTCCCCTCTTCTTTGGTGTTGGTGTTGGCTCAGGAACAGTTAATTTAGGTGTAGTTGTCTCAGGTGTAGTTGGCTCAGGTGAAGTCAAGTCATCATAATTCTTGCTTATTTTAGCCATTAATTCCTCATCTTCTTTGGGAGTTCTCTTCCTAAAAACACAATCAGCACAACTATCCAGGTATGTCCTAGATTCTTCAGTTAGTCCATTATAATATATATCAAGAAGCTCATTTTTTGGTAATGGACACAGAGGCTATGCATGAATCAAAGCACAAAACCTTGCCCATGATTCATGCAATATCTTCATTTCTCCTTGTTTAAAATCAAAAAGTTCCTGCAAAATGGCATGTCTAGCACTAGGAGGGAAATATTTCTGGAAGAAAGTATCAATCAAGCAATCAGGGCTATTAATAGATCCAGGAGGTAAATTATTAAACCAAGCCTTAGGTTCTCCTTTTAGTGAAAAATGGAAAAATTTAGCAACAAAGTAGGTGCGCATCTTAATATCATCAGAAAATAGGCCACTCATGGTAGAAAGTTCAGTCATATGTGCTACAGCACTTTCATTTTTAGTACCACAAAAAGGTTCTTTCTCAACAATGGTTGTGTAAGATAAATCAAGAGAGAAATCATAATCTTTATCTTTAATGTTTATGGGAGATGTAGCAAACTTAGCATTAGGAGATAATTTAGGTCTAACAGTACGTTTCTCAAGAAGACTCTTAATAGCACTCCTACCATGAGTGTTTTGGCATTTTTTAATAAATTCATCAGTCGTTTCTATATATCCGTCTTCAATATCATAGCTCTCTCTAGACTTAGGTGAACTGACAGGTGTAATAGTATCTTCATTAGGAGTTTCAGTATTTCCAGCTACCGATCGAGCAATCGTAGCATCTAGGAAAGGACCTAATGAACCACACTTATCCAGCACAGTAGAAGCATCATAAGTATCAGAAGTTTCAGATTCAGCAGAAGTAGCAGTATGCGTAGCATGTGTATGTGGTGGTGTAAGGAGCTTACTAATCACATATGGTGAATCAAGAGCAATAGAGGTGTTCAGAACCGTACCTCTCCTTGTAGTGGATGGTAACATAGGAACCTTTCCATCACGAGACTTACCCATGATGAATTGAGGGCAGCGAACAATAGTGATTCCAAGTGAACTTGATAAATAGAGCTATGCTCCCCGGCAACGGCGCCAGAAAATAGTCTTGATGACCCACAAGTATAGGGGGTGTATCACAGTATTTACGAGAGAAGTGAAACCCAATTTATTGATTCGACACAAGGGGAGCCAAAGAATATTTATAAGCCTTAACAACTGAGTTGTCAATTCAGCTACACCTGGAAACAATCTTGCTCATAGTAGTTTATCAGTAGCAACAATTTTGTAGTATAATAGCAAAGTAATAGCAGTAGTAAAAGTAAAGACAGTAGTAACAATTGCAGCAAACAGTAGGATTAAAGCGCGGTAGGCATAGGGATGAATGGACGGGCGTTGCATGGACAAGGCAATTCATATAGCAATCAAGACATAGGGTATTTGCAGATAAATAAGATAAAGCATCCAAGTACTAAATAATCATAGGCATGTGTTCCATATATAGTCATATGTGCTCGTACTGAGAACTTGCACAACATCTTTTATCCTGCCAGCCCGTTTGTAGCGGGGCCTCAAGGGAACTACTGGCAATTAAGGTGCTCCTTTTAATAGAGCACCATAGCAAAGCATTAACACTCCATGAACACATGTGATCCTCACATCAAAGCCACCCCCTCCGGTTATCCCGATTATTTTCACTTCGGGGCCTTTGGTTCTGGACAATAATATGTGTATCCAACTTGCAGGTAAGATCATAAACAATACTATCATCATGAATCAATAACAAGTTCAGATATGAAATCATGGCACTCGGGCCCTAGAGACAAGCATTAAGCATAACAAGTTGCAACAAAGTCAAAAAGCACTAATAATAGATACTAGGCACCATGCCCTAACAATCTGATTCCATTACATGAACTACCTCATCCAATCCCTACCATCCCCATAGCCTACAGCGGGGGATTACTCACTCATGGCTGGGGGAATCATGGATGATTGATGGAGAAGTTGTCGTCGGATTGATGACAAGTACGCCATGAGGGGGTCCTTGAGGCGTGCGAAAGAGAGGGGTGTGAGACGTACGGTGTTCCGGGACTGTGAACACACAAGTTTACCCAGGTTCAAATCTGCTGGCTTTGGACGGATCCTACTCCTGCTAGCAATCCAGTAATACAGCAGAGCTGGAATATGGGTTACAAGGGTTCGCCTGTGCGAGTTGAGATTGTGATTGTAAGGGAGGGTGCCCTAAAGGCTCTACTTATGACGGCTTATATAGATATCCGGCCTAGGGTTCACAGGAGAGATCTATCCGACTACGACTAAGAGTCGGTTATAGAGTACATCTTGAGCTACAAGTAACACTATGGGCCTATGTCGGTAAGTCTTCTGGGCCTTCCCGTAGCCGGATTGGACTCCGTATCTTCTCCCTGACTGGGCCGCCCGTGAAGCAAAGCTCTAACCCGAAGTGGGCCACCCTGGTCAGTGAGGACTGTTGAGGATACCCGAAAAGTATATCCCAATAGCAGCCCTCGGAAGTCTCCAAGATCCAAAGTCGGATTCATCATCGTCTAGCTTGATCTTCGGCTTGCAGAATCTTGAAGGGTTCTTGAAACTTCAAAACAAAAGATATGATCCGGGTCTCAAAAGTAAGTCGGACCTATCAATACGTTATTCAGATTTCCAGCTTGATATTCAAACTAAGCCGGATCTTGGTCTCTGACGTCATCTGACACTGGTCACGGTCAAGTCACGTCACTGACAAACATCCTCACAAGACGTTCACAGGGTCCACTGCTCATGGAACCGAGGCGCTGTTTTAATGCGCGCGCGGAGATCGAGGCGATCTAATCATCACGTGGGAACTTCCCAGTTCGTTCCACGACGCGTGGCGTATTTACTATGCCATTTGCATGAATCTTGGCACGGTTTGGTGGTTATAAGGGGTGAGGATTCTCTTTCCATCATCTTCTTCACCTATTCCCGGTGCCGTTTCCTTCGCCTCCACTTCTCCCACGCGCTCAGAGCTTCCTTGCCTCCAGATTCCCATCGCCGCCCACCCAAGGACACCAACGCAACGGAAGAATGGCTTCATCCTCATCATCTGGCTTGGCTGCGGCAGTAGCGGTGGCGATAGCGGCAGCGGAGGCAGAGGAAGAAAGCAATCACGGGGATTGGATCCTGTGCGTCCTCGACGACACCAAGCTCACCGGCGTGGAGAACGAAGGACTCCTCCGCACCGGCTTCTGGCGGAGTGGTTTCAGCGAAACCATCCCTAGCCCACACGCCGACGGCGGGTGCACTTCGGCACCCATCTCGATAGAGGTTTGTCTTTCCCTTCCTCAGAATTATTTTCCGAGGTGATAGATCACTATGGTGTTCAGCTTCACCATCTCCCCCCAAACTCCATTTTAGAGATGAGCGCCTATGCGTCGTTGTGTGAGGGGTATCTCGGCATTAGGCTGAGTCTCATTCTCTTCCGGTTTTATTTCCATGTCCGGAGAAACTGTATCACCGCCGGTAATCCTTACATTACCGGCACAATTAGTCTTTCGGTTAGACGTGAGCGCGTCTATCCTAGGATTTTAGCTAGTGAGTCGGTCAAACAGTGGCTGGCTACCTTCTTTTATCATAAGGATATTCCCGCTCCCGACGGAGCCGCCACGCCCCGAGCATCCTGGGACAAGGCTCCTCCGGCTCTCAGCGACGATCTGATTCTCGCCAAGAGGCGGATCGAGTATCTGATGAAGCATAAGGGCCTGAGAGGGTCCGACTTGGTCCAATCTTAGGTGGCACGCCAGATCCAGCCTCTCCAGCACCACGACGACCGACTGATGCATTCTATCATGGCGTCCAAAAACGACTCCCTCCGCATCAGCCCCAAGGCTTTAAAGCCACAGGACTACATAAGCCAGATCAAATGGCTGATAAAGGAGCGGATCGAGAGAAAGATCCCGGATTTGTCCCTGGACATGCATACAGTGGAAAACCCTATAGTGCCGGTATGCTTTTAGCAGTAAACCCTTTTTATATGTTTCACCTTTGAGTTATTTCACAACACTGAGATATTATCTTCTTTTCAGCTTGCCGACCTCCCCGAGTCAGAGTTTGCTCCTATCGAGGGATACCCTCCCGAGTTTTCTCAGGAGGAGGAATTGGTCCCACTGCCGGACGTTGTGCCTGTGAAGCGCAAAGTCTGAGTGGCTTCCAGGACAAAGGAAGTGCCAGTTGTGAAGAGGTAACTTTCCACACAACTTCCGCCTTTGTACTTTACTTGTGATTCCTTTTGAGATATAATGTTCTTCATTCTATTACATTCTCAGAGCTAAGCAGCTCATCAAGGGCAAGGGGAAGGGGAATATCTCGAAGCCCCTGCTTCAGACGAAGTTAACCATGGCTTCCCCTACCGCAGATCCTCCGACTCCTGCCCCTCAACCTTCCGAAGCGCCGGTGATTACCCCATCCCTAGTTGTCGCAGAAGATCCGGCTCCCTCAACAGGGCCAGCGACCCTCAAGTCGCAGACTGATGTCACCATGGGTGGCTCAGGTTTTGATAAGGGTGAACCCTCTTCGGGTAATGATCCCTCGGTAGAGACCTTCGCCGAAAATCTCCTGAACAAGCCGAGACTTGCCAAATTTGGCTTGTCTCGGAAATCTATGGAGGAAATCCAGCGGCTGGCCCGGCAATGCCTGGAAAGCCGTAATCTCTCTGCCGAAGAAGAAGCACAAGAAGTGGAGGACATCAAGTACTACGATCTTCTCGAACAAGTCTGCCTTCGCGACGAGGGACTAAGAGCTGGCGTGCTTCCACCACCTCCGGTTATTTCACTCACCCTCGCCGAGAAGGTTACCACTGAGGTGAACATGTGCTTGAGCAAGCTCACACATGAACATCATGTAAGTCGGAATTCCAACTCACGCTTTTCTTTATTGTATTTTACATCATATCCTCTAGCCCCAAAGCATGAAGTTGGATAAACAATCCAGGTTTATGCTTCATTAGGATGCCAAAGAATGAACTAGTATAGCCCCCAAGGCTCGTGCTGATATTAGTTACAATATTAACCCGAGTCTTTAGCAGACCTCTAACTCTGGGTATTCTGACTTACAGAAAGTTAATTCATATAACCAGGAATTGTTGAAGAATGTCTGCAATAAGCGGAGAAAGATCAAAGCTCTCTGACTTAAAAATGCTGAGCTTAAAGTTTCCAAGGATGAGGCCGAAGCTAAACATTCCGAGACTCAAATCTTGTCTTACGTTTTTATAATCGAATATTTTTGTTGAACTGTTGTTCTTTTTGACTTATAGCACTGATAAAGCAGTCTTGTGCTATGATCGAAGAGGCCGAGAATCTGAAGACCCTGGTGGTGGAAAACAAGGATCTCCGCCGAGAGCTAGACCAGCTTAAGGAGGATCATGAGAAGAGCATTGCTTAAGTTCTCAAATCCTCCTCCATGGCTACCATGGAGCATGATCGCAAGATTACACTCCACGAGCAGAAAATCTCGGATCTCAATGACGAGCTTTGCAGAGAGAAGGACCTTTCCGAGGCGCTCTGGGCTGAACTCCGGAGTCTTCGTGAAGAGAAAACCAAAGTTGATGAAGTCATCTTTGGTATGTTTCCATCTTTCTGACTTGTTTACATTCTTCGACTCTTTCGATGTCGGATTTATTTAACTATTTTTGCGTTATATGCATAGGTCCCCTGAACTTGATGGACTCCACCTCTGCCGAGCCTCGCACCCACCGGCTTACCCAAGTCGGTGATTTGCCTCATGACTTCCGCCAATCCATCGAGGATATTGGCGAAGCTCTCAGGGTTCCGGACATGCATAGCATGTCCGACTTTCAGGTGCAGGGCAAGGCAAAGGAGATGCCGCAGCTTGTCCAGGACTGGAACATGTCCTACGCGTAATCCGCAGTGCAGAACGCTCTCACCATGGTCATGAGCCACCACGGAAGCATGGAAATCTGGCAAGTGACCAGAGGGTACTCTACTGTGGATGAAGACGGCAAGAAGCAAGATATCAAAGCCATCATGGACTCCTGCGCTGGATATGGGTGCCACGTAGCTGATTTGACCAGCTACAACACTCCCTTCTTCAACCGCGTGGACACGTCGCCTCCGCCTCCGGAAGAAGCAGCTGAAGTTTCCGATGATGAACAAACCATATCGGATTTGGACATCTCGGATCGTTATCAAGACGAGGCTGATGCATCCAGTGAGCTGGCAGCTCCTACCTCTTTTCCTGCATCATAGATTATCAGAAACAAATGTGTTATCCTGAAAACATTATGGGTCTGTAAATATGTAGTATGATACTTTTTGCTAGTACTAAGTTTTAATCTATTCAGCACTTTTGGCTTTGATTTTTGTGTGTCTGAAATGTTTACATAAGCACTTATACTTTTTTGTCTACACTTATCGTTTATCTGGCTTTCCGCCTCGTCCCTTTCGTGAGCCGACTAAACTTTTAGCTCAGAAACTTTGCCGAGCAACGGAGCTCAATTACTAAACCAGTTTAAACTCGGAAACAAAGCCATCTTCCAGTACCAACAATTCACTACTCGGAAAATACCCGCATCCGACAATCAGACAAATAACCAAAGTATAGACTAGAAACTTTAGAGTTATACCCGAGGGTAGCATATTTTAGAATCGGAAATCTAAACCAGAACAAACATGAGCATAAAGTACTTTCAACTATTCTGGGATTTTCGATTGTGACATGATCATTCAGAAATAAGATGGTAAAAACTTCTCAGAAAAAACTTTGAGGCAACCAAAACTTTTATTTCTCTCAGAACATGTACATATATATGATTACAAACAAGGATAAACTAAGAATAAAAGGGACGTAGCTGAGCAATATTCCATGGTCTATCTAACTCATCCGGATTTGTACTGCCTCAAGCTCTCTTTCTCTTCTTAGTAGCAGGTCTTTCTTTGACTGGCCTCATATCAGTTAGATAGTATGAACCATTGTGCAATACTCGACTAACTAAAAATGGCCCTTCCCATACTGGGTAAAGTTTGTGCTTTTTTGTTGCACAAGCCGGAGAACCAAATCACCCTTGTTGAAAGATCTGTTTCTGACTCTCTGGCTATGATACTTGCGTAACTTCTGCTGATAGGCTGTTGATATCATTTCAGCAACGACGTGAACTTCTTCGACTAAGTCGAGATCATTTTGTCGAGAAATCTCGACATCCTCTTCGATATACGCAGCCACTCTAGGAGAAGTGTGAATCAAATCACTAGGAAGAACTGCTTCTGCGCCATAGACCAAGAAGAAAGGTGTGTATCCGGTTGACCTGTTCGGAGTTGTTCGTAAACTCCATATTACAGAAGGTAATTCCTCTGCCCAAGCCCCCGCAGCACGTCGTAGTGGTGCTTTGAGTCTCGGTTTTAGGCCTTGTTGGATTAAACCATTTGCTCTTTCGACTTGTCCATTAGCCTGCGGTGCGACTGACGCAATGTCAAGCCGGATATTTTGTTCGTTGCAGAATTCGGCAAGTTCTCCCATAGAGAAATTACTCCCGTTGTCCGTGATAATACTATACGGATAACCATACTGGATTATAACATCCTCGACAAATCTTTTGGCTGTTGCTCCATCACAACTAGTGACGGGTTTAGCCTCAATCCATTTGGTGAATTTATCCACCATCACTAAGAGGTGAGTAAATCCACTTGGAGCCCGTCTAAACGGTCCTACCATGTCAAGCCCCCAGACCGCGAAAGGCCATGTTATAGGTATTGTTCACAGCTGATCAGCTGGAACGTGAGCTTGTTTTGCATACTTTTGGCAGCCCTTGCACCTCTTGACCAGCCGTTCGGCATCTGCCTTGGCTGTAAGCCAGAAAAAACCGTGTCGGAAAGCTTTTGCCACTAAAGATTTGGCTGCAGCATGGTGACCACACTCGCCTTCATGGATTTCTCTTAGGATTTCCACTCCTTCTTCCGGAGATATGCAGCATTGAAAAACCCTAGATACACTCCGCTTATAGAGCTCACCACTAACTATAGTATAGGCTTTTGCTCGTCGGATGATCTGCCGGCTCAGAACTTCGTCTTCGGGTAATTTGCCATCTACCAAAGAGTCTAGGTAGGGTTGAGTCCAGCTGGGAATTACAGCGAGAACTGCTATCAAAGGTGAGTCGGATTTGGTCGGATATTCCTCATCCACTCCCTTTATTGAGGGAATTTTGATGTGCTCTAAAAAAGCACCAGCTGGGACCTCTTTCCGTGTAGAGCCTATCCGAGATAATGCATCTGCTTCCTCATTTTCTGCTCGACGGATGTGTTGAACCTCAAACCCTTCGAACGATTTAGATAGATCATCCACGACAGCTTTATATGCTGCCATGTGTTTATTTGCGTTACAATCCGACACTTGTTGAGCAACAAGATCCGAATCTCCGTAACACATCAAACGTCGGATGCCGATATCCTTAGCAATCCGGATTCCATGCAGCAGTGCTTCATACTCGGCAATATTATTTGTCTCTGTGAAGTGGATCTGCAACACTTATAGAAGTTTGTCTCCTTGGGGTGATTTGAGTACCACGCCAGCCCCCGAGCCCCCACGAGCCTTAGACCCATCAAAATATAGGGTCCAATATTCCGACTCAGGGAGAGCCATATTCTCCTTCTCTCTGTCCAATCAGCAATAAAGTTGACAAGGATTTGAGATTTGATTGATGTCCGAGGCTTGTACTCAATATCAAAAGCTGAAAGCTCTATGCCCCATTTGGCGACGCGTCCTGTGGCGTCACTGTTATTGATTATATCTCTCATGCGAGCTATGCTCACCACGGTAATTGGATGTTCCTGAAAATAATGTCGTAGCTTACGAGATGCTAAGAACACACCATAAGCTAGCTTTTGATAGTGCGGATACCACTGTTTTGATTCTATCAAGACCTCGCTGACAAAGTAAGTTGGACGCTGCACCAAGTGTTCCTGATTTTCCTCCGGTCTCTCCACTACCATAACGATACTGACGACTTTGTTTGTCGCAGCAAGATAGAGCAACATTGGTTCCTGTGGTTCCGGTGCAGCAAGGATAGGAGCAGATGAGAGTACTGTTTTTAGGTCTTGTAGTGCAGCTTCAGCTTCGTCGGTCCACACAAAATCCTTGGTCTTTTTCAGGAGTTTGTATAATGGTGCGGCTCTTTCACCGAGCCAGATTACAAACCGACTGACTGCAGTGATGCAACCAGTTAGTCTTTGTACGTCCTTCAGGCGAGTCGGCCTGGAAATATTGAGTATAACCTTGATTTTGTCTCGGTTCACCTCTATGCCTCTTTGAGACACGATGAAACCTAACAATTTTCCGGCTAGGATTCTGAAGAAGCATTTCTTCGGATTAAGCATTATGTTGTATTTTCGTAGATTGGCGAATGTTTCCTCCAAGTCAGAAATCAACGTTTCCTTATTTTTGGACATCACCGCAATATCATCCAGATATGCATGCACATTGCGTCCGATTTGATCGTGGAGGCAACGCTGCATTGTGCGCTGGTACGTAGCTCCTGCGTTCTTCAGCCCAAAGGGCATCGTAACAAAATAGAAGGTTCTGAAGGGGGTTATGAATGAAGTTTTAATTTTGTTAGATTCCTTCATCCGGATTTGGTGATAACCGGAATATGCGTCGAGAAAACAGAGGAGTTCCGAGCCTGCCGTAGAATCGATAACTTGATCAATCCTAGGCAGAGAGAACGGATCTTTGGGACAAGCCTTGTTCAAGGCAGTATAATCAACACACATCCTTAAATCAGTGGTGTCCTTTTTAGGGACGATTACAGGATTGGCCGACCACTCAGTGTGGATGACCTCTTCTATGAATCTGGCTAACTCGAGCCGTGCTAGTTCCTTAGCTATTGCCTTACGCTTTTCATCGCCGAAACGTCGTAAAGACTATTTGACGGGTTTAGCATTCGGGTTTACATTTAAAGAGTGCTCGGCAAGTTCTCTAGGTACTCCGGTCATGTTAGATGGCTGCCATGCGAAGATATCTTGATTTGCTGTGAGGAACTTGACGAGCGCGCTTTCCTATGTGCTATCTAGGCCTACGCCTATCTGGGTCACCTTGGAGGGGTCATCATCCTTCAACGACGTCTTCTTCGTCTCTTCTGATGCCTTGAACTCCGAATTCGGCTTTGTCACCTCCTTCTTCATTGCAGGCATCTCGGACGGATCTATGCTCTTCTTGATCTCCTGGTACTCCTGGGCGTGCAGCACGGCTTCAGCAAAGGCGGCATTTCCATCCTCGCATTCTCGCGCTTTCTTCGGGTCTCCCCTGATGGTGATCACTCCGTTGGGACCTAGAATTTTCATCATATTGTAAATGTAACACGGACGAGCCATAAAAGCCCAGTAAGCCGGACGTCCGAATATAGCGTGGTACACGCTCTTGAACAGGACCACTTCGAAGGAAAGTGCCTCCGTCCGATAGTTCTTTGGAGTTCCAAAGGTAACATCCAAAGTGATTTCTCCCAGGGAATTTGCTTGTCTTCCTGGGATAACCCCGTGAAAGATCACAGAGCTGTGGTTTAGCTGGGTCTCCGAGATCTTCATCCGGCGTAGCGTTTCGACATACAGAATATTAATGCTGCTGCCACCGTCCATGAGAGTCTTGGAGAAACCATAACTGTCAATAAGTGGATTGATGATTAAGGCGTATTTTCCTCGCCTATGCAACTTAGGCGGGTGATCAGCGCGGTCAAAGGTGATTGCCACTTCCGACCAGTCTAAGAATTGGGGGACAGCCGAAACTTTTGCATTGAGCTCATGTAGAACTGCCTTTTCGACCTTTGCTGGTTGAGATCCGAGGAAGGTGACATAAGTGTCTTTCTTGGTTGGAAAATTTTTCTTCCCTTCCGGCATGGGATTTGAAGCGTCAACTTCCTCCATGTCGGAATCTTCCTTGGTCTCTTTATCCTTTTCGGGATTCTTCTTTCCCTTCTTCCGCTTAGCTTTGTAGCCAGTGGTATCATCTCTTTTAATGTCGTCATTGAAACGACACTCGGTGTTTGTGTGGGACGAGCCCCCATTGGCGTCTAAGTGATGCACACATGGGTTATTGGTAATGTCAGCCCAAGAGTAGGTTTTTCCGGGTTGCTGGTCTCCTCTACCTTGGACTCTTGACGTCCCACGACCGCGTCCTCAGCTACCGCTGCTTCCTCCTCGTCCTCCAGATCCGAAAGTAGCAGTGACCACTACCGTTTCCGTGTTGGGGTTTTTCTTCTGAGGTATTCTTGCGCTTCTGAGCTTGTTGCTTTGGTTGTTTTGCCGACTGTGGCACAGCCAGGGTGTTAAGTAATCCCTCTGCATCGTCGTCAGCATCTGCATACTTGCTCGCTGTTTCTATCATCTCTCCCAAATCAGTGACTTTGTCACACTTCAAGCGATGACATAGTAAACCAATTGGGAGACCTACAATGAAAGCTTCAATCGTATTTGGTCATTTACTCCTTCACAGGAGTTCTTGGTGTTGATCCATCGTCTGAGATAATCCTGGCAAGTTTCTTCGGCGTTCTGGGTGCAACGCTGTAGGTCTCCGACCGTACATGGCCTCCGGTATGTGCCTTCGAAATTCCAAAAGAACGCACTTTGCATGTCATACCAGTTGTGGATGGTGTTCTCTGGAAGTTCATTGAGCCATGATCGTGCCGTCTTCTACAACATAAGTGGGAGATATCGGGTTGCGACCAGGCTGTCTCCGCCTTTGGCAATGCAGCAAGCTTGGAAAAAATCCTGTAGCCAAGTATCTGGCCGAGTTATACCGTCGTAGGCTTGGATATGTCTTGAGATAGTAAATCCCTTTGGGAATCTTGTAGCTCTTATGCATGGTCCGAAGCACTTTGGGCCCACGTATATGTCATCATTTTCATAGCGCCGCGCCTCTATATTGGAGTTGATCCTGTACCTTGCGTCATTTGGGGATAGAGATCGTCCTGAGTGACGGCTATGGCTGCGGTGCCTTGGAGCCGGACTTTGGTTTCTGCCACCACCTCCTCCACCACGCCGCCCTCCTTGGTCTCCTTGGGAGCCATTGTGATGGCAACTTGGTGGAGAAAGTGGAGCAGCTGGGTTATTTTCGGCTGATCGCCGGTCTCCATCCGAAGCATCATTATTCCGGTTTCGGGGAGGGTCTTCATTGTGACGAGCCCCTTGCTGACTTGACTCGGTGCGGTGTCCATCTTTCCTTCGCCCGTCATCCAGACGGCTTGCATGTCTAGGAGGTGGCATTCTTTGTCGGTCCTCCTCCCGACGTTTCTCTTTATCTTCTTCCCTGTGGTCCTTCGACTCTCCCCGGGGAGGATTCCTCGGATTCAGCGCAGCAATTGCCTCTTGCTCTGCAACTGGGTTAACGTTACACCAGTCACATGCATCTTTGTGGTGCTATCCTGAAGATCCGGTTCTTGAGTAGTTGTCTTCCCGACGGTCGGAACGATGTTGCTGTTTCGGAACACGTTGTGGTATTACGTCAGTCCATGCCAGGTCTGTGCGACATTGGTCAGAATCGGAGACCAGTTTCTGAATTCCGGACAGGGTGACCTTTTGCTGCTCCAGTCCTTTGTTGAGTAGTTTGATTCCCAACCAGATCTGCTCCGGTCCTAGATTAGCCGATAGGATTTCTCGATCCGCAACGGTGTTCTCTACTGGCGTTGGATACACCCAATCCCCATTGCTGCCGCGTCGAGGCATCCCAAGTTCTCCTCTGAAAAGGACTTTGTGAATATGCGGGAATTGGTCGTCATGAGTATGACGTTTCCTGGTCTTCTGATGTTGCCTGGAGTTATATTTCTTCGCAGTTGCCATGCATTTCTTTTCCTCCTCAATGTTTTTGGCTTCATCGAGGAGTACTTGGCGACGCGCTTCTAGGGCCTAGGCCCTCTCGTCTAGCTCTTCAGCAGTAAGTTCTGCAGCTGTAGGAATAGGTGTGGTTAATGCAGCATCGATGAGTTTACGCGCACCTTCAGTGATCACGTGGCTGTCCACCGACTCTTCTTTGGGCTCATCTGGGATAAGTGCTCCATCCGAGTCCTCCTCGTATTCCTCGGCAATTACCTCCTCTGCCAGAGGGTCTTTCGCCGAGGTTTTGTTCTTCTTGTTCTTCTTTGCCTTCTTGGCAGCACCGGTAGCAAAGACGGCTTTGGGTCCATTTCCCAGAGTCAAGCTCTGATCGGTACTTTCGGACATCTAGACCTCGGGATTATCTCTGATATCCATGTCATCCTGCGTTTTGGGAGAGTTTTCCCCGGATCCTTCATCCATGCCTTTTTCTTCCTCTGCAGCTTTGGAGTTATACTCCTCTTCATATTCTGCGGAGAACTTTCGGAAATCTGCTGACGTCATCGACTCATCGGAGGATGCGGGTATGTCGGTGTTTGTTTCGATTGCCTCCAGCACAGAGTTGGTGTTGTCTCCGGCATCAGCAGAGCCGGATCCGGATCCCACATATCCGACGAAGTGCGACGTGCGCCTCCTGAGATAGTTGCGGCTCTCGCGATCGGCCTCCTCGAAACGCCTGATGGTCTCGAGAATATCGTTTATGCTTGCATCTCGCATCATCATGCGTCTTAGCGTGTATATTAGGAAAGGCCTGTCTATCCCAGTGTCATCAGAGCCAGAACCAGTGTTGTTGCTATGCTCCTCCTGGATTTCGACTTCAGCGGGTGGGTCGATCTGGGATTCAGCCTCTCTAGGGAGATCCACTCCAGATTCAACTTGGACCGCCATGTCTGCTTCAGGCTCGGATTTCTCCACTATCTCCGCAACTGGTGTGGGCTAGGTGGGATTAGGGTTTTCTGACATCCGGAACTCTGCCGCCTCCATGGACAAAGGGGACCCAGAAGTTTCTTCTGCCTCTATCATCACTGCTGGGGTGGGTGGGGTAGGTTTAGCGAAACCGATGTAAACATCGATCTCACCAATAGACATGATGGTGTAGGCAGTCACAGTCTCCCTGGCCAGAATCCAGGTCTCGTCGAGAACGATGAGAGGGACGTCACTGGCGTAGAGGATGCGACCGATAGCAATAGTCTCGCCGATTCCGATTCTTGTAGATTCTGCTCAGAACGCAGGTCCGAAGCTCACTTGCCCCACGGTGGGTGCCAACTGTCGTCGGATTGATGACAAGTACGCCATGAGGGGGTCCTCAAGGCGTGCGGAAGAGAGAGGTGTGAGACGTACGATGTTCCGGGATGGTGAACACACAAGTTTACCCAGGTTCGAATCCGCCGGCTTTGCACGGATCCTACTCCTGCTAGCAATCCAGTAATACGACAGAGCCGGAATATGGGTTACAAGAGTTCGCCTGTGCGAGTTGAGATTGTGATTGTAAGGGGGGGGGTGCCCTAAAGGCTCTACCTAGGACGACTTATATAGATATCTGTCCTAGGTCACAGGAGAGATCTATCCGGCTACGACTAAGAGTCGGTTACTGAGTACATCTTGAGCTACAAGTAACACTATGGGCCTATGTCGGTAAGTCTTCTAGGCCTTCCCATAGCCGGATTGGACTCCGTCTCTTCTCCCTGACTAGACCGCCCGTGAAGCAAAGCTCTAACTCGAAGTGGGCCACCCTGGTCAGTGAGGACTGTTGAGGATACCCGAAAAGTATATCCCCAACAGAAGTGATGGTGATGATGACGGTGATGATCTCCTCCAATTCCCCGTCCCAGAATGCTAAACGGAGTTTGGTTACGATTTGAATCGGTGGTGGCGGCATAGCGGAACTCTATCTGGAAAAACGTCGACCCCCCTGAGTTTTTAGGTCAGGAGGCATCTTATAGGCGAAGAGGGAGGCCGAGGGAGTGACCTAGGTGGTCACACCACCCCCAAGCGCGGCTAGGGCTGGCCCACGCGGCCAGGTGGTGTGGGCCCCTCGTGGCCCTCCTCCGTCTCGTCTTCTGGCTCCGTGAGTCTTCTGGTGAAATATGATTTTTGGCATATTTTCCGGGATTTTTCCTGATAGTTGATTTTCTGCACAAAAACTAGACACCAAGGTAATTCTGCTCAAAACAGTGTCAGTCCGTGTTAGTTGTAACCAAATCACACAAGTTTAGAGGAGAAACAATAGGAAAAGTGTTCGAGAAAGTAGATACGTTTTGGACGTATGAACCACACACACTCCATTGGATTTTGTGATGCGACTTCTTCCACCCTCGTACAACATGCAATGTGGAAGTTGCTTTCCTATGTGTTTTTGGTCTTTGCGACCATGTGTTGACACATGGATCCCATAGAGTAATTGCATGTGTTCTTTTCCTAAACCACATTGATCAACTAGTGTCATTGCATGTGTTCTTTTCCTAAACCACATTGATCCACTAGTGTCATTGCATGTGTTCTTTTCCAAAACCACATTGATCCACATGACCACACACACTCCAGTGGATTCTATGATGCAACTTCTGCCACACTGGTACAACATGCAATGTGGAAGATTCTTTCCTATGTGTTTTTGGTCTCTATGACCATGGTTTGACACATGGATCCCCTAGAGTCATTATATGTGTTCTTTTCCTAAACCACATTGATCCACTAGTGTCATTGCATGTATTCTTTTCCACATCAATCCACATGACCACACACACTCCAGTGGATTCTGTGATGCAACTTCTGCCACACTGGTGCAACATGCAACGAGGAAGCTGATTTCCTATGTGTTTTTGGTCTCTGTGACCATGGTTTGACACAGGGATCCCCTAGAGTCATTGCATGTGTTCTTTTCCTAAACCATATAGATCCACTAGTTGTATTGCATGTGTTCTTTTCCTAAACCACATTGCTCCACTTCTGTCATTGATCCACATGACCACATTGCATGTGTTCGTTTCCTAAACCACATTGATCAACATGACCACACACACTCCAGTGGATTCTATGATGCAACTTCTACCACACAGGTACAACATGCAAAGCGGAAGCTGCTTTCCTATGTGTTTTTGGTCTCTATGACCATGGTTTGACACATGGATCCCCTAGAGTCATTGCTTGTGTTCTTTTCCTAAACCACATTGATACACATGACCACATTGCATATGTTCTTTTCCTAAACAACATTGATCCACATGACCACACACACTCTAGTGGATTCTGCGATGCAACTTCTGCCACACTGGTGCAACATGCAACGTGGAAGATGCTTTCCTCTGTGCTTTTGGTGTCTTTGACCATGGTTTGAGACATTGATCCCCTAGAGTCATTGATGTGTTGTTCTCCTAAACCACATTGATCCACTAGTGTAATTGCATTGTTCTTTTCCAAAACCACAATAATCAACATGACCACACACACTCTAGTGGATTATGTGATGCAACGTCTGCCACACAGGTGCAACATGCAATGTGGAAGTTTTGTTTCTATGTGTTTTTGGTCTCTGTGACCATGGTTTGACACATGGATCGCCTAGAGTCATTGCATGTGTTCTTTTCCTAAACCACATTGATCCACTAGTGTCATTGCATGTGTTCTTTTCCTAAACCACATTGATCCACATGACCACACACACTCCTGTGGATTCTCTGATGCAACTTCTGCCACACTGGTGCAACATGCAATGTGGAAGATGCTTTCCTATGTGTTTTTGATACCTGTGACCATGGTTTGACATAGGGATCCCCTAGAGTCATTGCATGTGTTCTTTTCCTAAACCACATAGATCCACTAGTTTTATTGCATGTGTTCTTTTCGTAAACCACATTGATCCACTACTGGCATTGATCCACATGACCAAATTGCATGTGTTCGTTTCCTAAACCACATTGATCCACATGACCACACACACTCTAGTGGATTCTATGATGCAACTTCTGCCACAAAGGTACAACATGCAAAGCGGAAGCTGCTTTCCTATGTGTTTTTGGTCTCTATGACCATGGTTTGACACATGGATCCCCTAGAGTCATTGCTTGTGTCTTTTCCTAAACCACATTGATACACATGACCACATTGCATATGTTCTTTTCCTAAACAACATTGATCCACATGACCACACACACTCTAGTGGATTCTGCGATGCAACTTCTGCCACACTGGTGCAACATGCAACGTGGAAGATGCTTTCCTCTGTGCTTTTGGTGTCTTTGACCATGGTTTGAGACATTGATCCCCTAGAGTCATTGATGTGTTGTTCTCCTAAACCACATTGATCCACTAGTGTAATTGCATTGTTCTTTTCCAAAACCACATTAATCAACATGACCACACACACTCTAGTGGATTATGTGATGCAACGTCTGCCACAGAGGTGCAAGATGCAATGTGGAAGTTGCGTTCCTATGTATTTTTGGTCTCTGTGGCCATGGTTTAACACATGGATCCCCTGATTCATTGCATGTGTTCTTTTCCTAAACCACATTGATCCATTAGTGTCATTGCATGTGTTCTTTTCCTAAACCACATTGATCCACATGACACATACACTCTTATGGATTCTGTGAGGCAACTTCTGCCACACTGGTGTAACATGCAATGCGGAAGCTACTTTCCTATGTGGTTTTGGTCTTTGTAACCATGGTTTGACAAATAGATCCCCTAGAATCATTGCATGTGTTCTTTTCCTAAACCACATTCATCCACTTGTATCATTGCATGTGTTATTTTCCTAAACCACATTGATACACATGACCACACACACTCAAGTGGATTATGTCATGCAACTTCTGCCACACAGGTGCAACAGGCAATGTGTAGGTTGTTTTCCTATGTATTTTTGGTATTTGTGACCATGGTTTGACACATGGATCCACTAGAGTCATTGCATGTGTTCTTTTCCTAAAACCACATTGATTCACTAGTATCATTGCATGTGTTCTTTTCCTAAACCACGTTGATACACATGACCACACACACTCTAGTGGATTCTGTGATGCAACTTCTACCACACTAGTGTAACATGCAATGTGGAAGCTGCTTTCCTATGTGTTTTTGGTCTCTGTGACATTTGTTGGACACATTGATCCACTAGTTTCATTGCATCTGTTCTTTTCCTAAACCACATTTATAAACATGACCAAACACACTCCAGTGGATTCTGTGATGCAAATTCTGCCACATTGGTGCAACGTGCAATGTGTAAGATGCTTTCCGATGTGTTTTTGGTCTATGCGACCATGGTTTGACACATGGATCCCCTAGAGTCATTGCATGTGTTCTTTTCCTAAAACCACATTGATCCACTAGTGTCATTGCAAGTGTTCTTTTTGTAAACCAGATTGATCCACATGACCACACACACTCAAGTGGATTCTGTGATTCAACTTCTGCCACACTAGTGCAACAAGCAATGTGGAAGCTGCTTTCCTACAAGTTTTTGGTGTATATGACCATGGTTTAACACATTGATCCCCTAGAGTCATTGCATGCATTATTTTCCTAAACCATATTTATCCACTAGTGTTATTGCATGTGTTCTTTTCCAAAATCACATTGATCCACTAGTGTCATTGATCCACATGACCACATTGCATGTGTTATTTTCCTAAACCACATTGATCTAGATGACCACATACACTCCAGCGGATTCGGTGATGCAACATCTATCACACTTGTGCAACATGCAATGTGGAAGCTATTTCCTATGTGTTTTTGGTATCTGTGACCATGGTTTGAAACATTGATCCCCTAGAGTCATCATGTGTTCTTTCCCTAAACCACATTGATCCACATGACCACACACACCCCAGTGGATTCTATGATGCAACTTCTGCCACACTGGTCCAATAGGCAATGTTAAGATGTTTTCCTATGTGTTTTTGGTATTTCTGACCATGGTTTGACATATGGATCCACTAGAGTCATTGCATGTGTTCTTTTCCATAAACCACATTGATCGACTAGTGTCACTGCATGTGTTCTTTTCCTCAGCCACATTGCTCCACATGACCACACACACTCCATTAGATTTTGTGAAACAAATTCTTCCACACTGGGGTAACATGCAATGTGGAAGTTGCTTTCCTATGTGTTTTTGGTGTTTGGGACCATGGTTTGACACATGGATTCCCTAGAGACATTGCATGTGTTCTCTTCCAAAACCACATTGATCCACTAGTGTCATTTCATGTGTTCATTTCCTAAACCACATTGATCCACTAGTGTCATTGCATGTGTTCTTTTCCAAAACCACATTGATCCACATGACCACACACACTATAGTGGATTCTGTAATGCAACTTCTATCATACTGGTGCAACATGCAATGTGGAAGCTGGTTTCCTATGTGTTTTTGGTCTCTATGACCATGGTTTGACACATGGATCCCCTAGAGTCATTGCATGTGTTCTTTTCCTAAACCACATTGATCCACTCATTCCATGTGTTGTTTCCTGAACCACATCAATCCACATGACTACACACACTCTACTGGATTCTTTGATGCAACTTCTGCCACACTAGTGCAACATGAAATGTGAAAGCAGCTTTCCTATATGTTTTTGGTCTCTGTGACCATTGTTTGACACATGTTTTTGGTATTGCATGTGTTCTTTTCCTAAAACACATAGATCCACTAGTTTCATTGCATGTGTTCTTTTCCTAAACCACATAGATCCACTAGTTTCATTGCATGTGTTCTTTTCCTAAACCACATATATTCACATGACCACACACACTCAAGTGGATTCCGTGATGCAACTTCTGCCACATTGGTGCAACACGTAATGTGTAAGCTGCTTTCCTATGTGTTTTTGGTATCTATGACCATGGTTTGACACATGGATCCACTAGAGTCATTGCATGTGTTTTTTTCCTAAAACAACATTGATCCACTAGTATCATTGCATGTGTTATTTTCCTAAACCACGTTGGTCCACATGACCACACACACTCTAGTGGATTCCATGATGCAACTTCTGCCACACTGGTGCAACATGCAATGTGGAAGCTACTTTCCTATGTGTTTTTGGTCTCTATGACCATGGTTTTGACACATGGATCCCCTAGAGTCATTGCATGTTTTCTTTTCCTAAACCACATTGATCCACTAGTGTCATTGCATGTGTTATTTTCCTAAACCACATCAATCCACATGAACACACACACTCCAGGGGATTCTGTGATGTAAGTTTTGCCACACTTGTGCAACATGCAATGTGGAAGCTGCTTTCCTATGTGTTTTTGGTCTCTGTCACCATGGTTTGATTGACACATGGATCCCCTAGAGTGATTGCATGTTTCATTTCCTAAATCACATTGATCCAGATAACCACACACACTCTAGCAGATTCTGTGATGCAACATCTATCACACTTGTGCAACATGCAATATGGAAGCTACTTTCCTATGTGTTTTTGGTCTTTATGACCATGGTTTGAGACATTGATCCCGTAGAGTCATTGCATGTGTTCTTTTCCTAAACCACATTGATCCACTAGTGTCATTGCATGTGTTCTTTTCTAAACCACATCAATCCACATGATCAGACACACCCCAGTGGATTCTGTGATGCAACGTCTCCCACACTAGTGCAACATCCAATGTGGAAGCTATTTTCCTTTGTGTTTTTGGTCTCTGTGACCATGGTTTGATACATGGATCCCCTAGAGTCATTGCATGTGTTCTTTTCCTAAATCACATTGATCCACTAGCGTCATTGATCCATATGACCACATTGCATGTGTTATTTTCCTAAACCACATTGATCCACATGACCACACACAATCCAGGGATGCAACTTCTGCCACATGGGTGCAGCATGTAATGTGGAAGCCATTTTCCTACGAGTTTTTGGTCTTTGTGACCATGGTTTTACACGCTGATTCCAAAGAGTCACTGCATGTTTTGTTTTCCTAAACAACATTATTCCGCATGACCAAACAAACTCTAATGGATTATGTGATGCATCTTTTGTCACACTTGTGCAACATGCAACGTGGAAGCTACTTTCCTATGTCTTTTTTTGTCTCTGTGACCATGCTCTGAGACGATGATCCCCTAGAGTCATTCCATGTGTTCTTTTCCTAAACCAAATTGATCCACATGACCACACAAACTCAAGTGGATTCTGTGATGCAACTTCTGCCACACTGGTGCAAAATGCAATGTGGAAGATGCTTTCCTATGTGTTTTTGGTCTCTATGACAATGGTTTCACACATGGATCCACTAGTGTCATTGCATGTGTTATTTTCCTAAACCACATTTATCCACATGACCACACACACTCAAGTGGATTCTGTGATGTAACTTCTGCCACAGTGGTGCAACATGTAATGTGTAAGCTGTTCTCCTATGTGTTTTAGGTATCTATGACCATGGTTTGACACAAGGATCCACTAGAGTCATTGCATGTGTTCTTTCCCTAAAACCACATTGATCCACTAGTATCATTGCATGTGTTATTTTCCTAAACCACTTTGATCCACATGACCACACACACTCCAGTGGATTTTGTGATGCAACGTCTGCCACACTGGTGCAACATGCAATGTGGAAGCTACTTTCCTATGTGTTTTTGGTCTCTGTGACAATGGTTGGACACATCCATCCACTAGTTTCATTGCACGTGTTCTTTTCCTAAACCAAATTTATAAACATGACCACGCACACTCCAGTGGTTTCTGTGATGCAAATTCTGCCACACTGGTGCAACATACAATGTGTAAGCTGCTTTCCTATGTGTTTTTGGTCTATGTGACCATGGTTTGACACATGGATCCCCTAGAGTCATTGCATGTGTTCTTTTCCTAAAACCACATTGATCCACTAGTGTCATTGCATGTGTTCTTTTCCTAAACCAGATTGATCCACATGACCACACACACTCCAGTGGATTGTGTGATGCGACTTCTGCCACACAGGTGCAACATGCAATGTGGAAGCTGCTTTCCTATGTGTTTTTGGACTCTGTGACCATGGTTTGACACATTGATCCCCTAGAGTCATTGCATGCGTTCTTTTCCTAAACCATATTTATCCACTAGTGTTATTGTGTGTGTTCTTTTCCAGAACCAGATTGATCCACTAGGGTCATTGATCCACATTACCACATTGCATGTGTTCTTTTCCTAAACCACATTGATCCACATGACCACACACACTCCAGTGGATTCTCTGATGCAACTTCGTCCACACTAGTGCAATATGCAATGTGGAAGTTGTTTTCCCGTGTGTTTTTGGTCTATATGACCATGGTTTGACACATTGATATCCTAGAGTCATTGCACGTGTTCTTTTCCTAAACCACATTGATCCAGATGACCACACACACTCCAGCAGATTCTGTGATGCAACATCTATCACACTTGTGCAACATGCAATGTGGAAGCTACTTTCCTATGTGTTTTTGGTCTTTATCACCATGGTTTGAGACATTGATCCCCTAGAGTCATTGCATGTGTTCTTTTCCTAAACCACATTGATCAACATGACCACAAATACTCCAGTGGATTCTATGATGCAACTTCTGCCACACTGGTGCAACATGCAATGTGGAAGCTGCTTTCCTATGTGTTTTTGGTCTATGTGACCATGATTTGACACATGGATCCCCTAGATTCATTACATGTGTTCTTTCCCTAAACCACATCGATCCACTAGTGTCACTACATGTGTTATTTTCCTAAACCACATTGATCCACATGACCACACACACTCCATTGGATTTTGTGATGCAACTTCTACCACACTGGAGCAACAAGGAATGTGAAAGTTGCTTTCCTATGTATTTTTGGCCTTTGGGACCATGGTTTGGCACATGGATCCCCTAGAGTCATAGCATGTGTTCTCTTCCTAAACCACATTGATCCACTATTGTCATTGCATGTGTTCTTTTCCTAAACCATATTGTTCCACTAGTGTCATTGCATGTGTTCTTTTCCAAAACAACATTGATCCACATGACCAGACACACCCAGTCGATTATGTGATGCAACTTTTGTCACACTAGTGCAACATGCAATGTGGAAGTTGCTTTCCTATGTGTTTTTGGTATCTATGACCATGGTTTGACACATGGATCCCCTAGAGTCATTCCATGTGTTCTTTTCCTAAACCACATTGATCCACTAGTGTCATTGCATGTGTTCTTTTCCTAAACCACATCGATCCACATAACCACACACATTCCAGTGAATTCTATGTTGCAACTTCTTCCGCACTGGTGCAACATGCAATGTGGAAGCCGCTTTCGTATGTGTTTTTGGTCTTCATGACCATGGTTTGACACATGGATCCCCTAGAGTCATTGCATGTGTTCTTTTCCTAAACCACATAGATCCACTAGTTTCATTGCATGTGTTCTTTTCCTAAACCACATAGACCCACAAGTTTCATTGCATGTGTTCTTTTCCTAAACCACATTGATCCACATGACCACACACACTCAAGTGGATTCTATAATGCAACTTATGCCGCACTGGTGCAACATGCAATGTTTAAGCTGCTTTCCTATGTGTTTTTAGTATCTAAGACCATGGTTTGACACATGGATCCACTAGAGTCATTGCATGTGTTCTTTTCCTAAAACCACGTTGATCCACTAGTATCATTGCATGTGTTGTTTTCCTAAACCACGTTGATCCACATAACCACACACACTTTAGTGGATTCTGTGATGCAACTTCTGCCACACTGGTGCAACATGCAATGTTGAAGCTGCTTTCCTATGTGTTTTTGGTATCTGTGATCATGGTTTGACACATGGATCCCCTAGAGTCATTGCATGTGTTCTTTTCCTAAACAACATTGATCCACTACCATCATTGCATGTGTTCTTTTCCTAAACCACATCAATCCACAAGACCACACACACTCTAGTGGATTCTATGATGCAATTTCTGCCACACTGGTGCAACATGCAATGTGGAAGCTGCTTTCCTATGTGTTTTTGGTCTCTGTGACCATGACAACACATGGATCCCCTAGAGTCATTGCATGTGTTCTTTTCCTAAATCACATAGATCAACTAGTTTCATTGCATGTGTTCTTTTATTAAACCACATAGATCCACTAGTTTCATTGCATGTGTTCTTTTCGTAAACCACATTGATCCACATGACCACACACACTCAAGTGGATTCTGTGATGCAACTTCTGCCACACTGGTGCAACATGCAAATTTTAAGCTGCTCTCCAATGTGTTTTTAGTATCTGTGACCATGGTTTGACACATGGATCCACTAGAGTCATTGCATGTGTTCTTTTCCTAAAACCACATTGATCCACTAGTATCATTGCATGTGTTCTTTTCCTAAACCACGTTGATCCACATGACCACACACACTCTAGTGGATTCTGTGATGCAACTTCTCCCACACTAGTGCAACATGCAATGTGGAAGCTGCTTTCCTATGTGTTTTTGGTCTCTATGACCATGATTTGACACATGGATCCCCTATAGTCACTGCATGTGTTCTTTTCCTAAACCACATTGATCCACTAGTGTTATTGCATGTGTTCTTTTCCTAAACCACATCAATCCACATGACCACACACACTCCAGTGGATTCTGTGATGCAACTTCTGCCACACTCGTGCAACATCCAATGTGGAAGCTGCTTTCCTATGTGTTTTTGGTCTCTGTGACCATGGTTTGCCACAAGGATCCTGTAGAGTCATTGCATGTGTTATTTGCCTAAACCAAATTGATCCACTAGTGTCATTGATCCACATGACCACATTGCATGTGTTATTTTCCTAAACCACATTGATCCACATGACCACACACACTCCAGGGATGCAACTTCTACCACACAGGTGCAGCATGCGATGCGGAAGCCATTTTACAATGAGTTTTTTGTCTCTGTGACCATGGTTTTACACACTGATTCCGAAGAGTCACTGCTTGTTTTCTTTTCCTAAACAACGTTGATCCATATGACCAAAAAAACTCTAGTGGATTATGTGATGCAACTTTTGTCATACTTTTGCAACATGCAATGTGGAAGCTACTTTCCTATGTGTTTTTGGTCTCTCTGACCATGCTCTGAGACGATGATCCCCTAGAGTCATTGCATGTATTCTTTTCCTTCACCACATTGATCCACATGACCACACACACTCTTGTGGATTCTGTGATGCAACTTCTGCCACACTGGTGCAAAATGCAATGTGGAAGATGCTTTCCTATGTGTTTTTGGTCTATGTGACCATGGTTTCACACATGGATCCACTAGTGTCATTGCATGTGTTCTTTTCCTAAACCACATTGATCCACATGACCACAAACACTCAAGTGGATTCTGTGATGCAACTTCTGCCACACTGGTGCAACATGTAATGGGTAAGATTCTTTCCTATGTGTTTTTGGTATCTATGACGATGGTTTGACACATGGATCCACTAGAGTCATTGCATGTACTTTTTTCCTAAAACCACATTGATCCACTAGTATCAGTGTATGTGTTATTTTCCTAAACAAGGTGGATCCAGATGACCACACACACTCCAGTGGATTCTGTGATGCAACTTCTGCCACACTGGTGCAACATGCAATGTGGAAGCTGCTTTCCTATGTGTTTTTGGTCTCTGTGACAATGGTTGGACACATCCATCCACTAGTTTCATTGCATGTGTTCTTTTCCTAAACCACATTTATAAACATGACCACACACACTCCAGTGGATTCTGTGATGCAAATTCTGTCACACTGATGCAACATGCAATGTGTAAGCTGCTTTCCTATGTGTTTTTGGTCTATGTGACCATGGTTAGACACATGGATCCCCTAGAGTCATTGCATGTGTTCTTTTCCTAAAACCACATTGATCCACTAGTGTCATTGCATGTGTTCTTTTCCTAAACCACATTGGTCCACATGACCACACACACTCCAGTGGATTCTATGATGCAACTTCTGTCACACTAGTGCACCATGCAATGTGGAAGCTTCTTTCCAATGTGTTTTTGGTCTATGTGAACATGGTTTGACACATGAATCCCCTAGATTCATTGCATGTGTTCTTTCCCTAAACCACATTGATCCACTAGTGTCACTACATATGTTCTTTTCCTAAACCACATTGATCCACATGACCACACACACTGCATTGGATTTTTTGATGCAACTTCTGCCACACTAGAGCAACATGGAATGTGGAAGTTGCTTTCCTATGTGTTTTTGGTCTTTAGGTCCATGGTTTGACACATGGATCGCCTAAACTCATTGCATGTATTCTTTTCCTAAACAACATTGATCCACTAGTGTCATTGATCCACATGACCACATTGCATGTGTTATTTTCCTAAACCACATTGATCCACATGACCACACACACTCCAGGGATGCAACTTCTGCCACACAGGTGCAACATTCAATGCGGAAACCATTTTCCTATGTGGTTTTGGTCTCTATCACTACAAGGAATGTGCTAACTAGTGACCCCAAATATTTGTCATAGAAAGGTCATAGTAGTCCATCTATGACTTTTCTATGACCAAAAACAGTAGGTCACATACCGAGGGTCACTATAGACAGCTAACGACCTTTTTCTTGAATTGGTCATGGACTACTTTGACCAAAATAGATGGTCATAGTGTTGATGACCAAAATTTTGGTCATGTCATTCTAGCCTGTCCACGTAAGCCAATCTTACGTGGAATCTGACGTGGCAACAAATTCAGCCTGGTCCAGTTCGGTCTTTAAAATGGGCCTAGCCCAAAATTTTGGCCTTTTAACTTTCCAAGCCAGAGCCTATTTTTAGTACAATTTATTTTGGGCTTTGCTATTTTACGGCCTATTTCTCTTTTGGGCTTTCAGTCATTTAAATAACATATTTTGTTGGGCCACGGTCTTTTAACAACCCATAACTTTTAAGCCTTTTCACTCCACTTTTTCAATACTACTTACGTTCTCATTAACCACCAGCCATGTTTCAATTTCCACATGTTGCCAGCAAATATACAATATTGTAGTAAAAACAGAAAACAAATAAATATTATCAATCTATAGGCCAAATTTGGCTAGTAGTATAATATTTACATAGTTTTTCTCCTAGATATTATCACAACATATAACCAGCTGTTTGATGATTGGGGCTTCTGGCTTCTTCACACCTCTTGACCATTAGCACCTTCTCTTCTCCCCGACAACGTTGCCTTCTTGTCGGCAGCAACATCGCATCTCCTCAGCACCGTTGCCTTCTTGCCCAGGTGCTCCTTGCCTCTTCCTCTTGATCATCAACACCTCAACGCCTAGGGGCTCCCCGCACATTCCTCGCACAGAGATCAGTACTAACAAACATTAGTATATTATAATGCAAAATGGAAGTTATAGTTATAGATTTTGGATTTGTTATCAAAATTGATTCATAATCCAAAGAAAAATGATAGTAGCAGTAGGTGACTACGAATACAAAGAGCAAAAGCACATCAACTGATTCATACTCCTCTAGATTGCAGCAAATACAGTGTACTCCCTATATTGCAGCAACTGACTAAGAATAATGACAGTAGCAGTAGGAGTAGCACTATGTTAAAATGTACTGTAAAAATATCAGTAATGATAGTATGCACATCTAACACATCAAGAATAGTGAATCAATTTGATACATGTTACATGTCCTCACATAATAAATACAAGGCAGTAATGACAGTATGAACATCTAACACAGATAGAAAAGCTTGTGATGTGAACAAATTAAGTACTTGAGGAAGAAGGATGCCAAATTGATGCAAACCGACAAAAACCATAACCAGAACTCCCAACTAGGATGTAAATGTAACAGCTTGAGAAGGAACTATGAGTAAGCAGCATCAATTTAATTGGGAATACACCATTGTTTGTAGATATAAACATATCAGGATTATGTACAAAATCAGAAGGATGTCAAGATCCAAAACATGATGAGATAATGTAGCACTTAGGGGATAAGACAGAAAACTAAATGTCATGGCGAGTTAAAATCTCCCACAAGGAAGTTGGTAGTATCTTTTGCAGAAAGAAATGTCCTTTTCAAAAAGAACTATCACCACTGTCAGAGTGTGATGCAGCAAACGAGAGAATTGTAGTGACCTGCATTGCATGGTTGTGTTTCATTAGTGTTGCTGGAAACAATGAATAAGGGGCCATGACACTGTCCAAATGAAGAGCACAGTCATACAGTTCCATAATTCGACTAAGATTGTATGACATGCATAGATCCAATTTTCTTCTATGCCGAATAAGCAATGATCATTCAGTTAACACTAGATGCATTATATGGAGAACAGAGACCATAAATAACTCTCCAAATAGTAAAACCTCTTAAATTCAGTGTGCAACAATAAACTCACCTAATAGAGCAATAACAGAGAAGGGTACCCATCTGTTGTAGCTTAAATGACTCATGTAGTATTTAGCACTACCCAGTCTACAACAAACAGATTACAGAACTCAAAAGCCGTCTACAGTATGAGCCTAAAAAGGAATGCTGCATTAAAATCCTAGAAGTCCGCAAATAATCCATGAACACATTATGTTCTAACTTAATTTAGGAATCACCACCATCATAATTTAGCTCACAGAAGAAGTTGAAATTCTGCACTGGCGGAGCTTCGACTACAACTTATAACTAGGAGGGGTGACACTAACTTAATAGAACAAGATTTGATGATACCATTTGAAGCTATATAAACATAACTTTGTAAATGCTATAACTTATTTTAGTGATCAAGCTTTGCCTTCCATTAATCATTACTAAAACAGTGTCTCCATTCCCCGCTACTAGTTAAAAAATCATAAGTGTTGGAGGGTCCAAGGCCCCCGTTTGGCCCTTGTGAAGCCCAGCCACTTAGTTTTGGACAGTATTCACCTGTGCAAGAACCAAGTTACAGAATATTTTTTTCCAGGTTTAGAAACTTAAAACAAACATTTTGTAATCCATTAGAAGTGGGAACGAACCTAGACCATTACCATGATTGAAAGCCCAACACTACAAAGTTCAATTCTTGCTATGCCTAAACATTCTAGTTATAGTAGTCTATAGATTTATTAACCCTTAATTATATATTTGAATAACAGTATATTTCCATAGCAATCCTTTATTCAGACACCACTTCTTAAACACCATTCCATATGAGTATTACATCAGAGGCAGACTAACCAAAATCATGCTTCAGGTAGTTAACAACTAAGAACAAATTAGTTTGGTGATGGTATTGAACGACTAAGAACATGTATGGATAAAAAATAAACACCTAAGCGATTGTCTGCAGGCACTTTTCGAAATTAACATAATCTAGAACATGAAATAATAACTTGTTTAGTTGGAAAATTGTTGAGGAAGTAGAGTAGCATGCAACAGATAGGTGAGGAATACCTAGCCAGAGCCCTAAGGCGCACACTAGGTGAGGAGGACCACGGTGGCCTAAGTGTAGACCTTGGCGGCTCACACGAACTCATCGATGATGAAGGCCTCCTTCGCCTTGCCCTCTAGATCCATGGGGCGGTTTGCATCTCCGAAGGCCGGATCTAGCAGGGGCATGGACAGTGGTGGCCGCATGCAGCGGTGAAGAGGTTGGGCGTGCGGTACTTGTGATCAGCGCCTCCGTGCCCCGCCTCGTTGCACTCCATGTACACCCAGCCACCCAGCACCGGACGACTACTTAAAGATGATGATGGGGAGGATCAGTCGGGGCTGCCAGAGAACATGGGACCTTTCACAAACAAAACAAGTTCAGAAATATGATAATCCGAAGAGAAACCTACTACAAATATGATAATCCGGAGGTACCCATTGGTCTGCAGCAGCGACGAGGTCAGCAGAAGGAGCATGGCGGCCAGGCGAGCTTGACGGAGGATCCTGGGAGAGAGGAGAGGGCCGCACATGAGGTTGGTCTAGGAGGAGTGGCTCTACGGCTCAGCGGTCGCAGGAGGCGGCGGCGCTATAGGTGTGGGTGGTGGGATTAAGGTTTGATGGGGAGGAGGTATAGAGCCGGCGCGAGGAAGGGGGGAGGGAGGTGGTGGCGGGTCTGAGCGATATGTGTGAGGGGATTAGGGTTTGTTGTCCCCTGTACCGCGATCTAGATGGATGGTGTGGATTGTGTGCTTTGACGAAACTATCCATGAACACTTGTGCTACCTGGCATTGTAAATCGCACGGTGTTTCAGTCATTTTAGGTACAAATTTGGTGGGAGGATGGGGAGGCGGGAGAAACTGACATGAAAGTCTGGGCGTTAGATGGAGGCTAGGTGGACGGATGAGATTTGGTTCGTGGGGTGATTCGTGGGTACTTTGATTCTCTTTTCTGATTGGATGGCACTATTCTAAATAACAAAAGAGGTCTTTTTTGAAGCATCTATCAAGAATATGTTGTAAAATTGTACTAGACCTCATTTTTCCAAAATACTATATGACATTGCATGGACAATGTCCCAACTAGGGTATCTAAAACCTTTCCGGACACACCTCGTAAAAAAGACAAATGTCTGCCGAATCGGTAGGAAATGGGTCCAATTTGAATTGCAGGTACATGATCTGATGCTCGTGATTTTTTGTACAAAACATTTTTAGCTTCACAATATGGTGTTTCAGCAGAGATCCACTACAAGTTTAGCGAGGCTCATCCTCTAGCTAAGAACCTTCATGCCCGCCGTTTTCACCATAGTTTTAAACGGGCATAAGAAATTCAAAAATGGTCCAAACAAGGTGAATCCTTCGTGTGGCGTTGTATTATGTGACATAGTTGCAAAGAAAAATTCCAAACTTGGTATTTTGTAGATATCTCAAAAAAACCTTCATAGAAATGACCTATCATGTTCGAGGTTTCATGGCTTTTAGGTCAAACGACCAATGTTCTGGCCAGAATCACGGTGTAGTTTGTGATAATGTGCCCGTATTGTACACACACGTGTATCTTGGTATGGCGAACAATGTTGTAGGAGGACGTTTTCCTTTTCGCCGCACATAAAAGTCATTTTCTATTTTTCGAGTGCACAAAACGAGGCGTTCTGTTAAGCAACCACCAAGTGATAGTTTCAAAATGGTGCCACCCTATTTTAAAAAAAATACTATACAACCTTACGTGGCCAATGTTTCAACCAGGGTATCTAAAACATTTTTATGCACCCCTGGCGAAAAAGACAAATTCCTGCCGAATCGGTAGGAAGCGGGTCCGATTTGAACTACAGGTACACTATCTAGTGCTCATGATTTTTTGAAAAAATCATTTTTAGCTTCAAAATATGATGTTTAATTAGAGATCCACTGAAAGTTTAGCGAGCCTCAACACCTATACAAGTCACTCCCGTCGTTTTGATCGCATCTTGAAACTAGCATAACTAATTAAAAACATTTAGAAAATAGAAATTCTTCACATTGTATAATTTTATATGACAAGAAAGTTATGCACCTCCTAAAGATGAACCAAATTGATTTTTATATCATTTCAATTTGAAGTCATATGAAAAGATTATAGGGAAATTAAGTATTTAGATTTTCTGAAAAAAGTAAAATCCCTCCACTCGTGTGGGATAAAACTTTACAAGAATCTCATAGTTTTTAGTAAAATCGACCTGCTAATGACTATTGGGCTATTAGCCCAGCATGGTAGGTGAAAATATTACGGAAAAACAAAGAGGAGGTCATTTCCGCCTGTGGCCCAGGCCCAACATTATTTTATCATATACAAAAAGGTTACGTGTGGTATGTTAACACGAACGATGTGTTGGTCCATTGGTTTGGTTCCCTTTGCATGAGGGAGTGGTCGTAGGTTTGATCCCCCGCTGCACCCTTTTTTGTCTTAATTATTCTAGTGGGTTCGGCATATTAAAAAAAGGAATAAACGTTGTTTGTTTACAACAACTAGGTGATGGTTGAGTGGTCATGTTCTCTAAACGAGAGCAAGAGGTCGGGTGCTTGACCCCCCGCTGCTCCCTTTTTCCTTAATTATTCTAGTGAGTTCGGCATATTAAAAAAATCAAAATGTTGTTTGTTTACATCTAGGAACTGTTGGTCGAGTGGTAATGTTCTCTGAATGTGACTAAGCAGTCACGGGATAGAGTCCTCATGGCTCCATTTTTGCCATAATTTACTACTTGTTTAATATTAAAAATGATAGGTAGACCCCACTAGTCAGTGATACTATATTAAAATACCAGATTCATTTAGCAAAACCCCATATATGGACATGTCATATGACACATAGATGAATTGCTTAGGTGGCGGTCTAGTCACTTTCTTTATACTTTAGAATATATTGTTATTATATGATATGCCCATCTAAATTGGTCGTAGTCTCCCAGATAACTCATTTTAGACCAGTCCTATCCGTCTATGACCATTTCGTGTTAGGACACTATGACCTTTTTTGATAAAATTAGTCGTTATTTTTCAAGGTTTGGACCCTCCCAAATTCCCTACGACTAATTGGTTCATAATGGTCATAGATCTGTGACCAAAAAATCCATGGTCGTTAACAAAAGGTCACTAGTCACCAGATTTCTTGTAGTGTATAACCATGGGTTTACACACTAATTCCGTAGAGTCACTGCATGTTTTCTTTTCCTAAACAACATTGATCCACATGACCACACAAACTCTAGTGGATTATGTGATGCAACTTCTGTCACACTTGTGTAACATGCAATGTGGAAGCTACTTTCCTATGTATTTTTTGGTCTCTATGACATGCTCCGAGACGATGATCCCCTAGAGTCATTGCATGTGTTCTTTTCCTAAACTACATTGATCCAAATGTCCACACACACTCTAGTGGATTCTGTTATGCAACTTCTACCACGCTGGTGCAAAATGCAATGTGGAAGCTGCTTTCCTATGTGTTTTTGGTCTCTGTGACCATGGTTTCACACATTGATCCACTAGTGTTATTGCATGTGTTCTTTTCCTAAACCACACTGATCCACATGACCACACACACTCCTATGTGTTTTTGGTATGTATGACCATGGTTTGACACATGGATCTACTAGAGTCATTGCATGTGTTCTTATCCTAGAACCACATTGACCAACTAGTATCATTTCATGTGTTATTTTCGTAAACCACGTTGATCCACATGACCACACACACTCTAGTGGATTCTGTGATGCAACTTCTGCTACACTGGTGCAACATGCAATGTGGAAGCTGCTTTCCTATGTATTTTTGGTCTCTGTTACAATGGTTGGACACATCCATCCACTAGTTTCGTTGCACGTGTCTTTTCCTAAACCACATTTATAAACATGACCACACACACTCCAATGGATTCTGTGATGCAAATTCTGCCACACTGGTGCAACATGCAACATGTAAGCTGCTTTCCTATAAGTTTTTGGTCTATGTGACCATGGTTTGACACATGGATCCCCTAGAGTCATTGCACGTGTTCTTTTCCTAAAACCACATTGATCCACTTGTGTCATTGCATGTGTTCTTTTTCTAAACCAGATTGATCCACGTGAACACACACACTCCAGTGGATTCTGTGATGCAACTTCTGCCACACTGGTGCAACATGCAATGTGGAAGCTGCTTTCCTATGTGTTTTTGGTCTCTGTGACCATGGTTTGACACATTGATCCCCTAGAGTCATTGTATGCATTCTTTTCCAAAACCACATTGATCCAGTAGTGTCATTGATCCACATGACCACATTGCATGTGTTCTTTTACTAAATCACATTGATCCACATGACCACACACACTCTAGTGGATTCTATGATGCAACTTCTGCCACACTAGTGCAACATGCAATCTAGAAGCAGCTTTCCTATGTTTTTTTTGTCTTTGTGACCATGGTTTGACACATTGATCCCCTAGAGGCATGAGTTCTTTTCCTAAACCCTATTGATCCACTAGTGTCATTGCATGTGTTATTTTCCAAAACCACATTGATCCACATGACCACATTGCATGTGTTATTCTCCTAAACCACATTGATCCACATGACCACACACACTCAAGTGGATTCTCAGATGCAACTTCTACCACACGGGTGCAACATGCAATGTGGAAATTGATTTCCTATGTGTTTTTGTTCTCTATGACCATGATTTGACACATTGATTCCCTAGAGCCATTGCATGTGTTCTTTTTCTAAACCACATAGATCCACATGACCACACACACTCTAGTGGATTCTATGATGCAACTTGCGCCACACTGCTACAACATGCAATGTGGAAGCTACTTTCCTATGTGTTTTTGGTCTTTGTAACCATGGTTTGACACATTGATCCCCTAGAGTCATTGCATGTGTTATTTTCCTAAACCACATTGATCCCCATGACCACACGAACTCTAGTGGATTATGTGATGCAACTTCTGCCACACTGGTGCAATATGCAATGTGGAAGCTGCTTTCCTATGTGTTTTTGCTTTCTGTGACCATGGTTTGACACAAAGATCCACTAGTGTCATTGCATATGTTCTTTTCCTAAACCACATTGATCCAAATTATCACACACACTCCACTGGGTTATGTGATGCAACTTCTGCCACCCTGGTGCAACATGCAATGTGGAAGCTGCTTTCCTATGTGTTTTTGGTCTCTGTGACCATTGTTTGACACGTGAATCCCCTATAGTCATTGCATGTGTTCTTTTCCGAAACAACATTTATCCACTAATGTCATTGCATGTGTTCTTTTCCTAAACCACATTGATCCATATGACCACACACACTCTAGTGGATTCTGTGATGCAACTTCTGCCAGACTGGTGCAACATGTAATGTGGTTGCTTCTTTCCTATGTGTTTTTGGTCTCTATGACCATGTTTTGACACATGGATTCCCTAGAGTCATTGCATGTGTTCTTTTTCTAAACCACATTGATCCACTCGTGTCATTGCATGTGTTCTTTTCCTAAACCACATCGATCCACTAGTGTCATTATCCACATCACCACATTGCATGCATTCTTTTCCAAAAACACATTGATTCACATGACCACACACACTCCAGTGGATTCTATGATGAAACTTCTGCCATACTGGTGCAACATGCATTGCGGAAGCTGCTTACCTATGTGTTTTTGGTCTCTATGACCATGGTTTGACACATGGATCCCCTAGAGTCATTTATTGTGTTCTTTTCCTAGACCACATTGATCCACATGACCACATTACATGTGTTCTTTTCCTAAACCACATTGAACCACATGACCACACACACTCAACTGGATTCTGTTATGCAACTTCTGCCACACTAGTGCAACATACAATGTGGAAGCTACTTTTCTATGTGTTTTTGGTCTGTGTGACCATGGTTTGACACATTGATCCCCTAGAGTCAATGCATGTGTTCTTTTCCTAAACCATATTGATCCACTAGTGTCATTGTATGTGTTCTTTTCCAAAAGAACATTGATCCACTAGTGTCTTTGATCCACGTGACCATATTGCATGTGTTCTTCTCCTAAACCACATTGATCCACGTGACCATACACACTCCAGTGGATTCTCTGATGCAGCTTCTGCCACACTGGTGCAACATGCATTGTGGAAGTTGTTTTATAATGTGTTTTTGGTCTCTATGACCATGGTTTGACACATTCATACCCTAGAGTCATTGAATGTATTATTTTCCTAAACCACATTCATCCACATGACCACACACACTCAAGTGGATTATGTGATGCAACTTCTACCACACTGGTGCAACATCCAATGTGGAACCTGCTTTCCTATGTGTTTTTGGTCTCTATGACCATGGTTTGACACATTGGTCCCCTAGAGTCATTGCATGTGTTCTTTTCCTAAACCACATTGATCCACATGACCACACACACTCAAGTGGATTACGTGATGCAACTTCTGCCACACTAGTGCAACATGCAATATGGAAGATGCTTTCCTATGTGTTTTTGGTCTCTGTGACCATGGTTTGACACATTGATCCCCTAGAGTATTGCATGTGTTGTTTTCCTAAACAACATTGATCCACATGACCACACAAACTCTAGTGGATTCTTTGATGCAACTTCTATCACCCCTGTGCAACATGCAATGTGGAAGCTGCTTTCTTATGTGATTTTGGTCTCTATGACCATGGTTTAATAAATAGAACCCTAGAGTCATTGCACTTGTTCTTTTCCTAAACCACATTAATCCACATGACCACACACACTCCAGTGGATTTTCTGATGCAACTTCTGTCACACTGGTGCAACATGCAATGTGGAAGCTGCTTTCCTATGTGTTTTAAGTCTCTGTGACCATGGTTTGACACATGGACCCCCTAGAGTCATTGAATGTGTTATTTTTCCTAAACCACATTGATCCATTGGTGTCATTGTATGTGTTCATTTCCTAAACCACATTGATCCACATGACCACACACACTCTAGTAAATTATGTGATGCAACTTATGCCACACTGGTGCAACATGCAATGTGGAACTTACTTTCCTATGTGTTTTTGGTCTCTATGACTATGGTTTGACACATGGATCCCCAAGAGTCATTGTGTGTGTTCTTTTCCTAAACCACATTGACCCACATGACCACACACACTCAAGTGGATTCTGTGATGCAACTTTTGCCACACTGGTGCAACATGCAATGTGGAAGCTGCTTTCCTATGTGTTTTTGGTCTCTATGACCATTATTTGCCTAGATTCATTGCATGTGTTCTTTTCCTGAACCACATTGATCCACTAGTGTCATTGCATGTGTTCTTTTCCTAAACCACATGATCCACTAGTGTCATTGATTCACATGACCACAGTGATCCACATGACCACACACACTCAAGTGGATTATGTGATGCAACTTATGTCACACTTCTGCAACCTGCAATGTGGAATCTACTTTCCTATGTGTTTTTAGTCTCTATGACAATCGTTTGAGACATTGACCCCCTAGAGTCATTGCATGTGTTCTTTTACTTAACCCCATTGATCCACATGACCACACACACTCTAGTGGATTCTGTGATGCAACTTCTACCACACTGGTGCAACATGCAATGTGGAAGCTAATTTCCTATGTGTTTTTGGTCTCTATAACCATGGTTTGACACATTTATCCCCTAGATTCATTGCATGTGTTCTTTTCCTAAACCACATTGATCCACATGACCACACACACTCAAGTGGATTATGTGATGACTGGATTCCTGCACCAACAACAGGGTTATTGCAGTACTTGTAGCAGCAAATATTTAAGAGCTTGTCCCGCTGGGAGATCGACAAACAGAAACAACATGACCTCGCAACCACGTTGTCAATGCGGCCACATTTCTCACCCAAACCGTGGTTTGGAAATAGTCTATTCTATAAGTTACTAGAATAGCGATAACTGAGAGAGGTTTAAAATATATAATAACAATGAACTTTTAACAAGAACAAAATAAACTAAGACAGAAAATAAACAGGAATATGAACTGAATTAAAGAGATTGTAGTTGTAGGATTGAATGGAATGAGAGAGGGCTTCTAGGCTTTAATCTTACTAGTACTAGATCGGCAAATATATGTGTGATCTATAAGAGATTCCTTAGACAAGTAAACATTCCCCATTTGATTACCGGGTTGTCACTCTGTGTGCACTATGCATGATTCTCGCGCGTCACCGCAAGGCAAAAGGCACTTCCGGACCAAGGGATCACATAAACTCATCTTAGATTACAATAAATTCTAACTTAGCGCACTAGATCATACCTCAACCTAGAATTGAATCAATCACTCACACATGGATGAACATCAAAACATATATAAATATATAATGATGTCACAATCGTGTTCAATCTTACAAATTACTAAACTCAAGAGAGAGAGGGAGATGGAGATGATGATGGAGATGGAGATCAATGCGTGGTGGTGGTGATGTCTTCCTTGTCCTCCTGTTCTTCTTGCTTGGATGCCTTGATGGTGATGATGTTGAGGAAGATCTAGATCTCGGAGGTGTGGTTGAGGTAGAGCTCCGCCGTCATGGAGATCGGATGGGTGGCAGCAGCGGCAGGGCTTCGCCCCTGAAGGGCTATGGTTTGGTGGCTCTCTCTTGGGTTCTCCCTCCTTTATATAGGCCTTGGGGGTGCCCTAGGGTTCCCCCAATACCGTCATATGACTTAGGGAAGGTTCTCAGCTTCTCCGGGGCGAAATCCCGTTGTTTATGACCTTTTTACCAACTATACGGCCAAACTATACGGCGGGAACTTTTAGTTCCGGCTGTATAGTTGGTCATTGAACTTGCAGATCCTTTAGTATTTTTGTTGCCATTTCTTCATACAAAATCCATTTTGGGCGTTCTTGGGCTCGTTGAGTTTGTCATGTCGAGAGCTACAACCCCATGGTCTTGGATATTTATTTTTGAGAAGTTGGAAAAATTCACTTTTCCAACCTCTCAAATGGCTAAGTCCGGTCCCTGTAGCTCCTCCATACTATGCTCTCTTTGTTCCTTTTTATCCATAATCTTCACCAACACCTACACACATGTCATGGACAAGGAAAGTGATAAAATTCTACCTAAACTACTAAATGTGCAAAGCTCATATGAAAGTAAATGAGAACTAGAAGTCATGCAAATAAGGCATAGCTATAGTTGGAAGAAACATGATATGAGAGATAAATGGCACATTTTATATGGCTAAAAGAGGTGGTATTTCACAGCCATCAACTTCCCCAAGCTAGACCTTGCTCGTCCTCGAGCTGGAAGGGTCAATAATAAATTAATGGTTGTGAAATAGCTTACCATTGGAAATCAATGCCTTGCATCCTTATTTCTTCTACAACCTCAAAGAGAGAAAACATGTATTCATACAGGGCAACACAATCTTAGTTATAAAGTCCACTAAATATTCATCAAAACTTATATGCTCCATGTCAACAGTGAATCTAACTTGCAGACAAACTTGTGATCCTCTTATTGCACCTTTTGTATAACTTTTCATATCATTATTGTTTTTATGAGGCAAAACTTAGTCACAAATAGATGTCAAGCATAAATAGGGATAAAGTTTATCGATTCTACCCAATCATGTCATCTAGTTAAGGCTCTCAAGTGCAAACATTAGTTATTGAGTTTTAGAAAGTTTATCTCTTAGTAACGAGATTTATGCCAAAAGGAAATGCGAGAACATGTAAAAAGAAGCATAGCATTAGAGTGTATCATTTGGTCATCCACATCAATGAATCATGGCTATCAAACACTCATTTTCTATTATTTGTCTTTCTAAAACTTCAGTTCATCAGTAATGAGATCATGCCAAAACATAGTGTGTTTAATTAGACTATGCAGGCTAAGAATGGATACTCATGACAATTACCAAGGTTTCCCTTTTCGGTATAATGATTTCCCATAACGGTCACAGGAGTATGATGTCTACACACTTCTATTCTTGTAGACAGTTGTTGGGCCTCCAAGTGCAAAGGTTTGTAGAACAACAGGAAGTTTCCCTTAAGTCGATTACCCAAGGTTTATCGAACTCAGGGAGGAAGTGGTCAAAGGTATCCCTCTCAAGCAACCCTGCAATCAAGATACAAGAAGTCTCTTGTGTCCCCAACACACCCAATACACTTGTCTGGTGTATAGGTGCACTAGTTCGGCGAAGAGATAGTAAAATACAAGTGGTATGGATATAAGACAATGGTGCCAGAAAAGAGCTTGACGGGAGGAAAAGACTAAAGGCAAAAAGATGGAAGCAAGCAAACATGTAACAGATCTAGTTGCAAACGGTGTTTCAATGTTTAGAAACAAGGCCTAGGGATCATACTTTCGCTAGTGAACACTCTCATATAAATATCTTCTCTTCATGATACTACTCTGAACTACTCTCCGGTTGGACACTCTAATCCATGGTAGGGCTATAACAACACTCCTCAATGTCCACCTTCCCCATCTAGATAACCCCACAGTGTCACCTTGAGCGCTAGATGGTTCCAACAAACACCACAATTTCATAGAGACATCCAACTACAAATATAACTCATAACAAGTATTTGTAATCTCTAGCCTAAGTGCCACACGGTGTGCTGATACGTCCAAAACGTATCTACTTTCCCGAACACTTTTGCTATTGTTTTTCCTCTAAACTTGTGTGATTTGGATACAACTAACATGGACTGACGCTATTTTCAGCAGAATTACCTTGGTGTCTAGTTTTTTTGCAAAAAATCAACTATCAGGAAAAATCCCGGAAAATATGCCAAAAATCCTATTTCACCAGAAGATTCATGGAGCCAGAATACGAGACGGAGAAGGGCTGGGGCCTAGCCACACCACCTAGCCACGTGGGTGGGGGGTGGGGTGGGGTGGCCGCCTGCACACCCCTCGGTCTCCCTCGTCGCCGATAAGTTGCCTCGACCTAAAAACCCGGGGGGTTCGTTTTTCAGAAGAGTTCATGTCAGGCCACCACCAGATTCCGTGATTCGGAACCAGAAACTCCGTTCTAGCACCCCGCCGGGATGGGGAATTGGAGGAGATCATCACCATCGCTTCTCCATCGACCATCCATGTTTCCCCCATCTATGAGTGAGCAATCCCCCTGCTGTAGGCTATGGGGATGGTAGGGATTGGATGAGATCATTCATGTAATGGCATCGGATTGTTAGGGCATGGTGCCTAGTATCTACTATTAGTGCTTTTTGACTTTGTTGCGACTTTGTTGTGACTTGTTATGCTTAATGCTTGTCAGATCTGAACATGTTATTGATTCATTATGATAGTATTGTTTATGGTCTTACCTGCAAGTTGTATACACACGTTGTTGTCCGGAACCAAAGGCCCCGAAGTGACAGAAATCGGGATAACCGGCAGGAATGGCTTTGATGTGAGGATCACATGTGTTCACGGAGTGTTAATGCTTTACTCCGGTTCTCTATTAAAAGGAGCACCTTAATTGCTAGTAGTTCCCTTGAGGCCCCGCTGCAAACAGGCTGGCAGGACAAAAAGATGTTGTGCAAGTTCTCATTGCGAGCACGTATGACTATATATGGAACACATGCCTATGATTATCTACAAATGCCCTATGTTCTGATTGCTATATGAATTGTCTTGTCCATGCAACACCCGTCCATCCATCCCTATGCGTACCGCGCTCTAATCCTACCATTTACTACAACTGTTACTACTGTCTTTATTGTTACTACTGCTATTACTTTACTATTGCTACCACAAAACTGTTGCTACTGATAAACTGCTGTGAGCAAGATTGTTTCCAGGTGCAGCTGAATTGACAACTTAGTTGTTAAGGCTTATAAATATTCTTTGGCTCCCCTTGTGTCGAATCAATAAATTGGGTTTCACTTCCCTCGAAAATACTGCAACACACCCCCTATACTTGTGGGTCATGAAGACTATTTTCTGGCGCCGTTGCCGGGGAGCATAGCTTTATTTATCAAGTCCACTTGGAATCATTATTGTTCGCTGCCATCCATCCATCATGGGTAAGTCTCGTGATGGCAAGGTTCCTATTTTACCTTCCACTACAAGAAGAGGTAAGGTTCTGAACACCTCTGTTGCTCTTGATTCACCATCTGTTATGAGTAAGCTCCTTACACCACCACATAAACATGCTACACACACTGCTACTACTGCTGAATCTGAAACTTCTGATACTTATGATTCTACTATGCTTGATAAGAGTGGTTCATTAGGTCCTTTCCTAGATGCTACGATTGCTAGAACTATAGCTGGAAATACTGAAACTCCTAATGAAGACACTACTACACCTATCAGTTCACCTGAGTCTAGAGAAAGCTATGATATTGAATATAGTTATATAGAGATGACCGATGAACTTATTAAAGAATGTCAAAACACCCATGATAGGAGTGCTATTAAGAGTCTCCTTGAGAGGCGTACTATAAAACCTAAATTGTCCCCTAATGCTAAGTTTTCTGCATCTCCCATAAACATTAAAGATAAGGATTATGATTTCTCTCTTGATCTATCTTACATAGCTATTGTTGAGAAAGAACCTTTTTGTGGGACTAAGAATGAAAGTGCGGTAGCACATATGACTGAGCTTTCTACCATGAGTGGCCTGTTTTCTAATGATATTAAGATGCGCACCTACTTTGTTGCTAAAATTTTCCCTTTTTCACTAAAAGGAGAAGCTAAAACTTGGTTTAATAATTTACCTCCTAGATCTGTTGATAGCCCTGATTACTTGATTAGTACTTTCCTGCAGAAATATTTTCCTCCTAGTGCTAGACATGCTATTTTGCAGGAACTTTTTGATTTTAAACAGGGAGAAAAGGAGATATTGCCTGAATCATGGGCAAGGTTTTGTGCTTTGGTTCATGCACAGGGTGGATGTCCTTTACCTAAGAATGAGCTTCTTGATATATTTTATAATGGACTAACTAAACAATCTAGGACATACGTGGATAGTTGTGCTGATTGTGTTTTCAGGAATAGGACTCCCAAGGAAGCTGAGGAATTACTGGCTAGAATAAGCAAGAATTATGAAGACTGGACTCCTCATGAACCAACTATTCCTGTGCCATACCAACATCTAAGAAGAGGGGAGTTATTGAACTAAATGATGAAGTGATGAAGGAAGCTAAGAAATGTCTTAAGGAGAAGGGAATTAAAGCTGCAGATGTCAAGAATTTACCTCCTATAGAAGAATTATGTAAGCCAATTCCCAGTCATCCACTATTGAGGTACACTCTCTCCAACATTTTGATGAAGGTGATATCCCTTACTCTAAACCTCCTGATCAATGCTTAGAAGAATTTGATGTTTTTATTGTTAAGCAAGATAATTTTAATAAAAGGGTGCAAAATCATCTAATGGAAAACACTAGAGCTATTGTTGAGCTGAAGGATATTATGGAAAGAACCTCTAATGATGTTAAAATGCTTGTTAAACATTTTCAAATGGTTCAAACTCAAATTGATCAGCTTATTAAAGTACAAAAAGACTTGCTAGTTAATGCTGCCAAAGAAAAACATGCTTATGAAATTAGAACTAGAAGTGGTGCTGCTACCCATGATCCTCTATATCCTGAGGGGCATCCTAAAAGAATTGACCAGGATTCTCAACAAGTTGAAAATAGTGGTACTACTCGTAAGAAAAAAAAAGGAAACATAAAACTATTGTAGAACCCTCTGAACCTGCTAAAGATCCCAATAGTATATCTGTCTCTGATGCTGAAACTGAAAGTGGTAATGAAGAAAATGATGTTCCTAATAAAGAAAAAGTTGAAGAAGAACCTGAAAAGCACACTAAGAATACTAAATACACTAAAGAAGATTTTGTTGATAAGAAACATGGTAGTGAAACAGAGCCTTGGGTCCAAAAACCTATGCCTTTCCCTAATAAGAAACACAAGTCAAAGGAAGATGAACAGTACAATAAGTTTTGAGTGGATGAAACCTTTATTCTTGCAAATTCCTTTGACTGATGCTATTAAATTGCCTCCATATTCAAAGTATATGAAGGATATTGTCTCGAATAAAAGGAAGATCCCTAATAAAGAAATTTCTACTTTGCTTGCTAATTATTCCTTTAATGGTAAGGTTCCAAAGAAACTTGGAGACCCAGGGATTCCAACTATTCCTTGCTCTATTACAAATAGTTATGTTAGAAATGCTTTGTGCGATTTGGGAGCATGAGTTAGTGTTATTCCTTTTTCTCTCTATAAGAGACTTCAACTGGAAAAACTAATACCAACTGATATATCTTTGCAAATGGCTAATAAATCTACTACTATTCCTATTGGTATATGTGAGGATGTACCTGTTCAAGTGGCTCATAATTGCTTGATATTAACTAATTTTGTTGTGCTTGAAATGCCTGAAGATGATAATATGTCTATTATTCTTGGGAGACCTTTTCTTAATACTGTAGGAGCTGTTATTAATTGTAATCAAGGAAAGGTGACTTTTAATGTTAATGACAAGGAGCATACTGTCTATTTCCCCAAGAAGATTGATAGGGCTTATGGCTTGAATTCAATTGAACATGTTGAGGGCATTCAAGTTGGAGAAATATATTGTCCCATACCAAGAGAAAAATATGAAACTATTATGATTGGGACCATTGCTATCAAGGTTGAGGTAACATAATCATTAGTGGAATACAAAGTTTTGTTTCATATAAAATTATTTTGGTAACAAGACCTGATCAACCTTGTTAACAAAAGGATTTCATTGAACAAAACAATGTTTTCACCATGATTATCTCCGCTTATTTCTATTCTATCCATTTTAGTTTTTGCTTTCGTTTAGTTTGCTTTTCTGTTGTTAGTTGCTTGCATGTTAGAGTGTCGTAGAACTTCTAAAGTTTTAGCCTTGTTTTGTCATTGCATCATTCCAGGAACTTTTTTATGTCAGAAAATCATTCATTTACACCTGAAAATTGCTCAAAAATAAAGTGTCTCGAAAAATTCCAGAAAATTCATATAAATTTTTACGTGAAAAAAGGGGTAGAGAAGTGCCTGGAAGGTACCAGGGGGGCCCACCAGGCAGGCACACCACCTGGTGGCGCGACCAGCCTAGGGGCACGCCTGGCCATGGTGTAGGCCACCCCTGGCCCTCCACTCACTCTCTCACTTGCCACTGCTCTCTCTCTCTCTCTCTCTCCCGAGAAAACACAAGTTCATTGCTCGAAATCGCGTTCTTGCTGTTCTTGCCCTCAATTTTTCGATCTCCTTGCTCAGCCCATCTTTGCTGCTGAAATTTGGAGCATTTGTTCTCCGGTATGTGACTCCTCCGTTTGTCCAAGTAGATTTGTGTTTAGTGGTTTGTATCTTGAGTATTTTGCTGCTGTAGGTGACAGGTTATGAGAGCTTGTAAGCTTGTTCAATGCTTAGAGATATTGTTTTGATGCATGTTTAGGCTTCTTACAAGTCCCTATTAGTAGTGCCCTTCATTATATATTCGCTTTGCAATCACTTGTGTAATAGATGTTAAAATTTCAGAATAGAAGATGAATGAGCACCAACTCAACCAACATGAACTGAGGGTGCCTGAGGTTATGAAGGTTCACCGAGAGGAGGAGGTTTTTCCTTCCATCTATCCATGCCTCGAATTCATGAGGGCTGCAGGAATTTCCTAGGACTTCCATACTTTGGTTGCTAATGTAGGATTGGAGCACTTTGTGGAGGATGAACCTTGTCAAATTTGTGAAACTAACTATGTCTATAGTGCAGGACTTTCGATTTAGTCACTCTTTACCTAACCCCATGGTCCACTACAAAATTTACAATATAGTTATCAACCTTCCTCTTGATGACTTTTGTGCAGCTATTAAGGTACCTCCATGGGGATCGTGTTGAAGGATTAAAGAGCGGCCTGCACCACTCATGGACTTGTATGCGGAGATTTGCCAAGGGAGCAGCTTCTCAAAGGAGAGTGGGAAAATTCGTAACATTCATCTCCCATCTATTCGCTACTTTGCTTACTTTATTGCCAAGTGTGTGCTCGCTAGGAAAACTGCTAATAAGCTATCCTCATATGATCTAGCATTCATCTCAGCTGCTTTAAAACGAGATAGAACTTACAACTTGGGTGCCTTGATAGCTTTCCGTCTTGCTGCTAACCGCGAGAAAGGTGGAATTTGTGGAGGCCTCATTGCTTCTCGTTTATTAGCGTTGCATGGTTTAGTGCCTCATCATCTAGACCTACAATTTCCCATAGAAAGGCTTGATCTTAATTCCATGATACAACATAAATTTGTTTCTTCTTGGGCTAATCTGAGTGAGTTGTCTTATGAAATAACCTTTCTCAAGGCTGGTTGGAGAAAGAGTAAATCCGGGCGTTTTGTTCTTTTGCCTGCACCTGTTTTGTTTAACCTTGATACTAGGGTAGGATGGTCACTCACTAAGGAAGAGCTTGATACGTACTTGGGAGAGCTCTCCCAACAGGAGCAGGATACTAGAAGGGAGGTCACAGATGATTCGGTCCAGCCCTCGAATGAGGGGGAGTCTTCATATCAGCAGCCTACCTATGATTGGGGAACTTCTTGTTCTTCCCAAGGGCCTAACCACGATCATTCTTACAATGACCCGCCTGCTTGGAACCCTTACCCGTGTTGGGGTTGATACCAACTTAGGCCAAAAGCATAAGCTTGGGGGGAGGTACACCGACATCACACTCATCTCCATATCATGTTTTGTCGGTACTTTATATATTCATGTTTCATTCTCTTTTTAGTTTTCGTTCTCTCTTTGTTTTTGCTTCCTAAAACACAAAAGACCAAAAATATTTCTGTTGTTTCTCTTTGTTTGCTTCTTCTTCTTTTTGCCTTGGTTTGTTTTTCCCTTTTTGCTTTGTTTGAACTATCCAAAAAACCCAAAAAGATTTTTCTTTGCTTGTTCTTCCTTTTTGGTTCTTGTTTTCAAAAATCGAAAACACCAAAAATATTTGTTGTTCTTCTTTGGTTTTGTGAGTTTGTTGCAGGGTTCAACAGTCCTCAGTGGAATTTGGTTTCATGTTATTATTCAAGCCACACAAGTGAAGGGCAATAATGAGGATTAATGACAACTTGAGGTCTGGTAAGAGGCTGGTAACGAACTCTATTTGTTTTCATTTTTATACATATACTCATCATTGTGGGCATGATTAGTCTGTTCATGTAGGGTGTATGTTCTTTATGGATGCTTAGTAGTTCTTGCTTTCTTATGATTAGCTCCAGCTCGCTAATAGTTTGTAGCATGTCATATGAATGTTTGCTTGCATTGCTCTATTCATAACTTGGTATGACACTATGGTATCCTCCTCTGAATGTTTCACTTGAATTGGCTTGGCACATGCCCATGCATGCATATGACTGAAACAATAATCAGTTAAGCCTCGATGAATTATTTTGCCTCAGGGGTCTTGAATCACTTTCATGCCATGATTAGTTCTGTTTTATTGCAAGCATGATTATGATAATTACTGCTCTCTCGTTTGTCGCTCCCTTGCTATTGCTAGCCTTCACTTGCACTGAGTATAAGTTTTACTCGTGTTTCCAACTCTCTAAAACCAATATTGCCAAAAGTGTCCACCATACCTACCTATAGCATCATTTGCTGTTCCGTGCATATTCAATATGCCTTGTTTTCTTCCGAATAAAATGTTTGCTCGTTATGAGAAAGTTAGTTAGTAAAGCTCTCACGAACTTGATGGCACACCTTACTTTCTTGCACTTAATAATCTTGAACCATTGCGTCCATCTTTGTTGCGTATATGCTTGCGCTTTATAAGTTGAAGTTAGCAGAACCATGTATCATGGGGAATGCTTTCAACATTGCACGGGTACTTTGTACCCCGTTGATATCCTGATTTTTTTGCTTATGGATCCCGGCGGTATGAAATAAAAGGGGAACTTGTAAGATCATGGAGTTTGTATATGTGTTAGAGAAACGCCTAGGCCGCTAGCCTAAGCCATGCCTAATCATGGTGGAAACTTGCAGCATAACCATAGTGAGCATTCTATGAAGCATCCTCAATAAAAACCTATGCAAATAGAAAATAAAAAGATCGCTGAGATGCTTATTGTCTGCTTGCCTTGTCATTTTTATTATGGGATAGCTCCTGTATCATGTGCAAGGGGTACCCCGTTGGCGGTTCTCTATGATACAAATGTACTTATAATGACAAGAGCTTACTTGTGACTGAAGTTGATGTGAGATCCCCCAGATTAATCATTCGAGAAATCCCTGTTATGCATACACCACGTTCCCATGATCAGTGAGCCGTGGAACATAACCGACAAGTATCATTAAAACATCCGACACATACCAAATTACAAGACTTACATAAATGCCGCTATGGCTACATCAATAATCATCAGCGGAACTTCATCAAGCATAGAGCCTGATCCATGCCTTAACCTACAGGCAACTGACTGGGAGAACGTCCTAGCTCGCATAGGCGCCAATGTCATCTTCTTCTTGATATCTGACCAAGTTAATAGCCAGGGACAATGCCAGTGAGTACTTTGAATGTACTCGCAAACCACCTTAAGATAACAATAATAACAAGAGGATATGCATTATGGCTGTGGTAGTAGGAGGGCTCCAAGAGAGGTTCTTTTCTCAAATAGTTTCTCTTGTAGATATAGCATCTACATATCTTTGTTGAAAACTTTTGTAAACATTTTGGAAACCCTTTTTAAAAGTTTTGGAAAACATCAGGACTGGGTCACCCATTTGTTCCTCCTTCCGGTCATCCCATGACTGAAACTCCTTCCATACCTTTCTGACCATCCCATGGTCAAAACATGTATCCTTTCCGACCATCCCATGGTCAAAACATTTCCAAAGCCATTTCTTTTTCGAAATCCTTTTTGAAAACAAAACCAACACCGCTCTACAGAAGTTTGTCCAACCCGTCCTTAACCGCGGACACGGCTATTCGAATAGATTTACACTCTACAGAGGTTCTACACTTTACCCACACCATCTGGGTACACTACCCTGATCTTCACCGATTGTGGGTCGAGTAACCGATCAAGACTCTCCGGATGCCCACTCCAATATAAGTGCCTACCCTATGAGTGTTATTCCCCACAAAACCGGGACGTCGGGTACCGAGGACCAACAGGAGCACATTTTACACTTTACATAGTGGGCGCTTTCAATGAGGGGCTCATAGTAACGCGTGCAGGTCCGTTGACCCTTTGTTCCTTCTCCCGGTCGATGTCCCACATGTACCGTTTGTCTAGAGAAGGCCCACCCTCTAGGGATTTTTCTCCCTTGTAGTTGTTGCGAGGCAGCTTATACCAGAGTAAACAAACATCAAATCCAGCTCTGTCCCATTCCAGAGTAATGTGGTTGCACAAGGTTAAGTTGTTATAGCTAAACTGCAAAGAACCGGGTGCGTTTTCGTAAACCTTTTCCCTCCAGCTTTCCTTCAGCATTTTGTAAAACAAAACCTTTTTCTTTCTCAACATCTCTTGGGAGGTCCCACCTCACTAAGGTTTTATCATAAAACATTTGGTAAAACTTTTTCCGAGGTCTTCCCAACCTATAGCTTTGCTTCGGCTAAATCGGGGTCTCCAAAGGGTATGGTGTGTACACCATCTACCATACTAGGGACAAGTAGGTGTCATCAAGGGGGGGGGGTTGTACTTAATAGTACATGGTGTAATAGTTCGGAGGAGCCAAACCACTACCATATATACATCAACATATAGTAAAACAATGCAGTTTTTAATAAACAGGAGCTAGAACATGCATAAGTAAAACAGTAGGACAAGGCTTATGGGCAAGAAGGTGGCTTGCCTGAGGATCATCAATATGGCAGTATGTCCCTGGACTTCTTCTTTAGATAACCAAGAATACCAATACCAATAATAATAAGATCTCTTCTTCTCGGCGTCAATACGAGCGCAACTATCATCGTCAAGATAGCACATGCAAACAAACCCAATCCACAATCAACACAAGGCATACAAGCACCAATACAATATAGCAAGCAGTGTAATAATACCAAATTAAGATTTAGATGGTTTTGAGAGGATTGGATTTAGGAGGTTGAGATGGCCTTGGAGAAGGGGATGAACACCCCTTAGGGTTTATTGTCGAGGACCTAAGAGGGGGTTTTGGAACAAGGACATATTCTGTATGATACCCTTGTGAAAACATGATACCAACAGATAGGTATTGATAAAATGAAACCAACAAAAGTGGTTTCACTATTTTATCAATTACCAAAGATTTATTGTGATTTTTATAGTGAATAAGACTCTAGTTTTAGGAAATAATTCACCAAAGAAGTTCTGGGGCTTCAAAAATTATTTCCTTGGATGGTTAGGTAGGCATTGATGCACTTGTTCACTGAGAGTTGCAATCAAGTCAAGATAATTAACAGAATGCCCTCAGGAAATTCCCAAAGTCAGTTCTGTGGGGTTTTTTGTATTTTTCACCAAATGAAATCTACAAAAGCTTTTGATTTGATTCCAGGGACACAAGGTAGGCATTTATAGTACTTTTCTATAGGAATTGGATTCACTCTTTTTGGAGGTGTCAAACTCCCGGAGTGTTTTATTTAGTGATAATACCTCTTACAGAAGTATTTAATTCACTAAAATTCAACAGAGGGTCAATAAATCCTTATCTCATGGTTTTGGATAGGTATTGATGGTCCACTTCTCTAGGAGTTGGAATTAGCCTAATAGGTGTTGTAAATATGCCTAGGGAATTTTCTAAAGTCAGATTGTGACTGTTTTTGTTATTTTGGCTACAGAAAAGATAATGCTCCACTTGGCATGAGCTCAAGGTCATGAGATAGGTATATGGAGTACCTACCAGAGACAATTGGGTTTAATCCATTTAGGTTTATAAAATTTGCTAGGGAATTCATTTAGTGTAGAGGATACTTATTAGCATATTAAATCTCAGAAATTTATCAAAATAAACTTGGTCAAAGTTTTGGTACTGCATGTTCAAGAAAACACTCAGGAACCCTAGGAATTTTAGATCTGGGCAAATGGAGTTGGTTTCCATTTTCTTTGGGATTTAAATCAACAGCCTAATTAGCAGATCTGGTGGAAAACACAAAAAGAAAAGATAAAAGGGGGCACCTAGGCTGGATCTATGGGGGGAATGGGCTGGCCGGAGGGAATTGGGCCCACGGCGAGCGAGCCCGTGCACGGGCGCGGCGCGGTTCGAACCCGACGAGCGGGTCCCGCCGGTCAGTGGGAGCGGGCGGCCGAACGGGTATCGGCGAACCCCGACCGTCCGATTAAGTGGGCACGGACGGCCCTGTGTCGTCGTCCAGCTCACGCCGACGGCGACTGGTCGGAACCCTAGTAGAGGATGGGAAGTGGCGGGGAGGCTCAACGGAGGGCTCGGGAGGCGGCGAGGATGGGCGGAGGCGACACAGCGCACGACGGCGGTCCCGGCGATGGGCGGCAAGGCGAGATTTGACGCCGGGATCTGGCTCGTGCGAGGACGCTCTAGGGCGCTCTCGTCGGAGCTTGACGCCGGTGACGATAGGGGCAGTACCTGGCCACCAAAACAGCAACATCAGAGAGAGGGGAAGGAGGGGAGTGTAGCACGGTGACATGCATAGAGAGAAAGAGTGGGGAGGAGGGAGCCTTGCTCGATTTTTGGGGGAGGCCGAGGCTCCTCCTTCTTCTTTTGGGCAGCACAGGGCAGGGGAGAGAGTGGAGCTAGGGGAGGTAAGTGGAGGGGAAGAGGGAGCAAATGAGGGGCAGGGGCTTGCTGGGGGTGGCCTCTGGCCTTTATACCAAGGAGGAGGGATAGATGGTGCAAATGTCCACTTTGGACATGGAGGAGGGGTGGTGCTGGCCTGTGATTAGCCTAGAGGGCGGTGGGAAGGGTTGAGAGTGGGATTTGGGTCGTGCAGGAGCAGAGAGGGGCAGTGGGTGGCTGTGGCAACTTTTAATGTGCAATATATTTTGCAAGATATGCCTCTCCCTCTCTTATTCAAGCACATGGGCCCAAGATGGCAGTGCTACAGTGCTTTGCTACAGTGATCACGGCTAGGGGAGGATTGGTTGCTGGAGAGGTGGCTGTGGAGAGGAATGTTTGCTTGGTTCAAGTTTTGGTGGTTTTTGCTTTTTTTGATCCCAAGAGGGCTTGTGAAGGAGTTCCCTTATTTGTGTTGGAAAGAGTGGGCGAGATGGTACTAGTAGATAGATGAGGTTAAATGACCTCTCTAGGAATTATATGAGATTTTTCAAAGGAGTTTTAGTCCACTTAACACTATTTATTCAAAAAGGGTAGAAGTAGTTTCTAGAAGATCATTTGATATATTTTCATTAGACAAGGTTGGTTTTTGGTGTGAGAGGGTCCCAAATGTGAATACACACTTAGGGGAATTTTCCCATGATTTATTGGGGATTAAAAGTATTAAAAACAATTATTATTCCATTTCTGCCATTTAGGAAAAAGGGCAAAAAGAATTATTAAAGCTCTTCAAAAATATTTATTTTTGAAGTGGGATGATAGGGTATGATATATAGGACTCAGAAGTGCTTAGAGTAGGGGAAGTGTCTTGGCAAAAACTAAACCTTCCTTTGGGAAAGGTGTTTTGGAGGGTTTGACTATTAAAGAGATTTACAAGATTTGGAGCCATAATAATTGTGGATAATAATTGGTAAATCTTGATGATCAAGGTGGATGATGTAGACAAGGTGTAGCAAGCATTTGCAACCTTGGGTATTGGAAATCCAACTAGAATAAGATGGAAAACAAGGAGTTGTGGATCTAGGGTGAGGTTATTTCTATACCACCAAAACATGGTTGTATCTAGGAGTTCAGATCTCCCCTTGGGGCATGGGATAGATGGTTATTTATACCAAGTTATATAGATGATCATGGCAGAAGGAGTTTGGATTGGTTACATTTGAGGTGGTCTGGAAGTGATGGCAAACTTTGTTGAAAATAAGGCTGCCATGCCAGATGAGTCATGATGCCCTATAAGCCATGTGGTTTTAAGAAGCACAGAGATCCTCTTGGAACAAGTGAAGTAGATGCTTATAGACCTATATGAGTAGAACACATCCACACAAAGAGTTGGTCCATAGAAGGTTGGATGAAGGTGTGAGCTTCTGTCAAAGTAGGCATGTTGACTAGATTTGCAGGAATAGTTATTTTCTTGCCTACAAAACCATCAAGAACAAGTAGGTTGGAGGATGATCTAACCAAGGGAAAGAGTGGGCCTTGGTAGTCCTTAGGATAGTTTACAAGATGTTTCAAGTGCATTTCCAAAAATGCACAAGGGTTGGGAAAAGGAGGCATTCAAAAAGGTGATCTTGGAAACAGATTTCCAAACTTGGCCAAATTTGGTAGATTTAGGGTTTTTGGCTAGAATAAGAGGGAGGATGTTTTTGACTGATTTCAAAGTACCAAAGCATCATCAAGTGGATGATGTTGAAGTGTAGATTGAGTAGAAAGGATCCTTGCTTGATATTGGTCTTCATTGACTTGGAAGCTTCTAGAAGGGATCACTTCAGAATTGATCTAGTTAAGGGTTTTAGATGATCACCTAGTGGCTAGAGATCAGATCCATCTTGTATTCTTTCTTAGGATTTGGTGATCTTGAAGTATCTTGTTCCTAGGGGATGAGCTCCTAGAGTATCTGATACTACTTCTAAGCAATCAAGTCAAGCAGCAGATCAAGGCAACTCATCTTACAAACAAATCAACTACTACTAGGGTGACCATCAAGCCTAGCTTGAGGTAAGGTTGATGCATTTGGAAGAGGTTGGATTTTGAATAAGATGAGAGTGCTTGGTATCTCTACCAAGAGTAGAGTTCAAAAGCTTACTAAAAGGTTTTGGAGATCTTAAAGGTAAGAGTAGTTGAAGGTTCTGTCTTGAAAACATAAGGAGATTATATTATATATCTCTCCATAGTTTTTTCAATAGATGCCACTAAAATAGTTTTGGTTACATAAGCATCTTGGCTCATGTTTTGAAATGCCAGGACATTTGAGAATATGTAAAATGAGCCAGGATAGTTTTGTTAAATAGCTTTTGTCAACTGATGGTGAGGTAAGGAGTATCATATGGTATACAAACACATGCACAAGCACAAACAAACAACAACCAAACACTGCACCAATGAACAAGAAAAAGTTTTTGTTCACCCTGATTTTTGCATTCTGGACAACTAGTCAGGGTTGCTGAAATTGGGATGTTAAAGACCTTTCCCCCTTAAAAGAATCTCGTCCCGAGATTCAGGAGAGTAGGTTAGGGGATTTTGAGTCAGGTTGATACTGGGTATTTTACGTGTACTATCTTACGGACTCCGTCTTTGAAAGTGACTACTTTATTGATGAAGTTGAGCTTCAGTCTTCCGAGATGCACGGAGAGTTGAGCAGAGTCTAGTTCCGATTGCGAGGGATGACCTTCCTTTCCTCCCGGACTCTATATCTCGAGGGCTTAAACAAGGAAGACTATCTTGATGATGAACTTCACGGGGTACTCGTCGGAGGATAGAATCTATGGCTTGGTGTACCTTTCTGTAAGGATCTACAACTCTTCCTTAGGGTTGTAGCATATCCTATTAACGAAGTTGGGGTCCAAGCTTCTGGGTTTGCTCCTGGCGAGGGTTACTCTATTTTGGTGGGAAAGACGCAGTCTTCCCCCCTTAGGATTAAACTGGGGTAGATCGGAGAGTTGACATAGTCCTTTCTTATTGGAGTCGTGGATTGATGTTTTGAAGACTGTCGTCACTCTTTTTCCTAGAGTTGGAATCTTCCGATGACGTCCGCGAAGGTAGGTCCTATGGGGCTTATATACTACGATTATTCGTACTTAGCCTGTTGAAGCCATCAGAGACTTACGTCCTCTAAGCGATGGGAACCGAGGGGTTGGTGATGCTGTGGTCCTTCTGGTATGTCTGCAGCTGAAATAACAGAGGGGCTTCGTAGGATCTTCAGTTAGTTTCTCCTCTGATAACTCGCGGGTGGTTGTTTGGCGGTGTGACGGTGTATCCGAAGATCTCTTCTGAAGTATCCTCTGGTAGACAGTCTTCTAAGGATTGAGTGGAAAGACGCAGTCTTTCCACCTTAGAGCTTCACTAAGGTGCATTAGGAGTGGTGCGGATCTTCTGTCTTGGAGAGCTGGCGCGATTCTAGATGAAGGTTGTATCTTCCTAGTCTTGAGTGGAGGTCTTCGAGCGACGCCTTATTTTATCAACCTTGGCGGGGGTGATTTCCTAACAAATGCTTAAGGAGTTAGATTAGGACAAGTTAGTAGTTTACCAGTCATCTTGATAGATCTCCGTCGGATTAGAGGCATCTATCTTCCGCAGAGTTGTCTTTTCTTGAACTCTAGGTGTTGTTTCTGCTCGATGGCGGAGTACACTCGTTGTCATCACGCTTCCTTATCATCTGGCTTTAGGGGTGGTTCTGACCTTCTAGGGAGGATCATTCCGTTAGTTTGGGAAGGGTCGATTAGATTAGTTAGTCTACTGAGGCGGTCAGAAGCTCCAATACACTAAAGGTTAGTGTGTTTAGGTCTTCACTTCTTGTCTTGGTTGACTTATCGGGTGGTTTCTTGTGAATATTGAGGATCCTTCGGTGATTGACTTCCGGCTTCAACCTGATTCTTGCGGTAGTAGACTGAGGAACAAGGGAGTGTGGTGCGATTGACGAGTCTTGCGAGGTGAGTTTGACGAGGTATGCCGTCCTGCTGAGGTGAAATCTTCGAGTTGATTCTGACTTGGCGATGTCGAACTCCTGGTTCTTGTGGTGCTTTTCCTCTCATAAACTCCCGAGGTTAGTCTGGGTCTCATTACCGACAGCTAACACAGGGGTTTCCTGAGTTACTAGGTGGGTTATCACTCCTCGAGTCACATTTTTAAGGAGGTTAAAGCAAACCAAAGCACACTAACCAGGCGAACAGAGCGAGGGAATCGCAATGTCCTCGACAGACAACACACATCAAGCAACATAGGATGCACTTAGGCAAGCAAACACGGTCAACGCTTGGGACCAAGGAGTTAACTACTCGCGAGGTAGGGAAATCTTATTCTTAGGACTATTGACCCTAGATATCGTCTTTCTTCAGGTCGGAGTCACTATCTTGCAGATGAAACCTTCGTCGTATCTTGGACGCTTCTTGATAGTGCAACACCCGATGTCTTCTTATTGTGAGGATTCCACTGGTAGAGCGATATTGTAGTCTCCTTGTGTTTGCTGATAGTTGCTTGTCTTCAACTTGTTCTCATTGTCTTTGCCGGGTTTTGGGTCCTAGTTATTTAAAATCCGTAGGTTTGAAGTTTGGACGAGAGTTAGAGGAAACCATTCTTGAAAGCATTACTTAGAGTAAGGGAAGAAATAGAACTTTTTGAAACTCATTGGGAAACTAGTTTTCGAAAGCCAGGGTTTTCAAAATAAGGTTCCTATCTAGCGACCATGCTAACTAAGGTTCTCCTACAGTCAGGATGGCTCTAATACCAAGTCTGTGAGCTCCCCCGGATTAATCATCCGAGAAATCCGTATTATGCATACACCACGTTCCCATGATCAGTGAGCCGTGGAACATAACCGACAAGTATCATTACAACATCCGGGACATACTGAATTACAAGACTTACAAAAATGCCGTTATGGCTACATCAATAATCATCAGCCGAACTTCATCAAGCGTAGAGCCCGATCGATGCCTTAACCTACAGGCAACTAACTGGGAGAACGTCCTAGCTCGCATAGGCGCCAATGTCATCTTCTCCTTGATACCTGACCAAGTTAATAGCCAGGGACAGTGCCAGTGAGTACTTTGAATGTACTCGCAAAGCACCTTAAGATAATAATAATAACAAGAGGATATGCATTATGGCTGTGGTAGTAGGAGGGCTCCAAGAGAGGTTCTTTTCTCAAATAGTTTCTCTTGTAGATATAGCATCTACATATCTTTGTTGAAAACTTTTGTAAACATTTTGGAAACCCTTTTTAAAAGTTTTGGAAAACATCAGGACTGGGTCACCCATTTGTTCCTCCTTCCGGTCATCCCATGACTGAAACTCCTTCCATACCTTTTTGACCATCCCATGGTCAAAACAGGTATCCTTTCCGACCATCCCATGGTCAAAACATTTCCAAAGCCATTTCTTTTCAAAAATCCTTTTTGAATACAAAACCAGCACCGCTCTACAGAAGTTTGTCCAACCCGTCCTTAACCGCGGATACGGCTATTCGAATAGATTTACACTCCGCAGAGGTTGTACACTTTACCCACACCATCCGGGTACACTACCCTGATCTTCACCGATTGTGGGTCGAGTAACCGATCAAGACTCTCCGGATGCCCACTCTAATATAAGTGCCTACCCTGTGAGTGTTATTCCCCTCAAAACCGGGACGTCGAGTACGGAGGACCAACCGGAGCGCATTTTACACTTTACATAGTGGGCGCTTTCAATGAGGGGCTCATAGTAACGCGTGGAGGTTCGTTGACCCTTCGTTCCTTCTCCCGGTCGATGTCCCACATGGACCGTTTGTCCAGAGAAGGCCCACCCTCTAGGGATTTTTATCCCCTGTAGTTGTTGCGAGGCAGCTTATACCAGAGTAAACAAACATGAAATCCAGCCCTGTCCCAGTCCAGAGTAATGTGGTTGCACAGGGTTAAGTTGTTATAGCTAAACTTCAAAGAACCGGGTGTGTTTTTGTAAACCTTTTTCCTCCAGCTTTCCTTCAACATTTTGTAAAACAAAACCTTTTTCTTTCTCAACATCTCTTGGGAGGTCCCACCTCACCAAGGTTTTATCATAAAACATTTGGTAAAACTTTTTCCGGGGTCTTCCCATCCTATAGCTTTGCTTCGGCTAAATCGGGGTCTCCAAAGGGTATGGTGTGTTACACCATCTACCATACTAGGGACAAGTAGGTGTCATTAGGGGGGGTTGTACTTAATAGTACAGGGTGTAATAGTTTGGAGGAGCCAAACCACTACCATATATACATCAACATATAGTAAAACAAAGCAGTTTTTAATAAACAGGAGCTAGAACATGCATAAGTAAAACAATTGGACAAGGCTTATGAGCAAGAAGGTGGCTTGCCTGAGGATCAGCAATATGGCAACATGTCCCTAGACTTCTTCTTTAGATAATCAAGAATACCAATACCAATAATAATAAGATCTCTTCTTCTCGGTGTTAATACGAGCGCAACTATCGTCGTCAAGATAGCACATGCAAACAAACCCAAGCCACAATCAACACAAGGCATACAAGCACCAATACAGTACAACACGCAATGGAATAATACCTAATTAAGATTCAGATGGTTTTGAGAGGATTGGATTTAGGAGGTTGAGATGGCCTTGGAGAAGGGGATGAACACCCCTTAGGGTTTATTGTCGAGGACCTAAGAGGGGGTTTTCGACCAAGGACATATTCTGTATGATACCCTTGTGAAAACATGATACCAACAGATAGGTATTGATAAAATGAAACCAACAAAAGTGGTTTCACTATTTTATCAATTACCAAAGATTTATTGTGATTTTTATAGTGAATAAGACTCTAGTTTTAGGAAATAATTCACCAGAGAAGTTCTGGAGCTTCAAAAATTATTTCCTTGGATGGTTAAGTAGGGATTGATGTACTTGTTCACTGAGAGTTGTAATCAAGTCAAGATAATTACTAGAATGCCCTTAGGAAATTCCCAAAGGCAGTTTTGTGGGGTTTTTGTATTTTTCACCAAATGAAATCTACAGAAGCTTTTGATTTCATTCCGGGGACACAAGGTAGGAATTTAGAGTACTTTTCATAGGAATTGGATTCACTCTTTTTGGAGGTGTCAAACTCCTAGAGTGTTTTATTTAGTGATAATACCCTGTACAGAAGTATTTAATTCACTAAAATTCAACAGTGGGTCAATAAATCGTTATATCATGGTTTTGGATAGGTATTGATGGTCCACTTCTCTAGGAGTTAGAATTATCCTAATAGGTGTTGTAGATATTCCTAGGGAATTTTCTAAAGTCAGATTGTGACTGTTTTTGTTATTTTGGCTACAGAAAAGATAATGCTCCACTTGGCATGAGGTCAAGGTCATGAGATAGGTATATGGAATACCTACGAGAGACAATTGGGTTTACTCCATTTAGGTTTATAAAATTTGCTAGGGAATTCGTTTAGTGCAGAGGATACTTATTAGTATATTAAATCTCATAAATTTATCAAAATAAACTTGGTCAAAGTTTTGGTACTGCATGTTCAGGAAAACACTCAGGAACCCTAGGAATTTTAGATTTGGGCAAATGGAGTTGGTTTCCATTTTCTTTGGGATTTAGATCAACAGCCTAATTAGCAGATCTGGTGGAAAACACAAAAAGAAAAGATAAAGGGGGGCGCCTGGGCTGGATCTGTGGGGGTAATGGGCCGGCCTGAGGGAATTTGGAGAACGGCGGGCGAGCCAGTGTGCAGGCGCGCCGCGGTTCGAACCCGACGAGCGGGTCCTGTCGGTCAGTGGGAGCGGGCGGCCGAATGGGTATCGGCAAACCCCGACCGTCCGATTAAGTGGGCACGGACGGCCCTGCGTCGTCGTCTAGCTCGCGCCTACGGCGACGGGTCGGAACCCTAGCAGAGGATGGGAAGTGGCGGGGACGCTCACTGGAGGGCTCGGGAGGCGGCGAGGATGGGAGGAGGCGACGCGACGCACGACGACGGTCCCGGCGATGGGCGGCAAGGCGGGATTTGATGCCGGGATCTGGCTCGTGCAAGGACACCCAAGAGCGCTCTCGTCGGAGCTCGACGCCGGTGACGATAGGGGCAGTACCTGGCCACCAAAACAGCAGCATCAGAGAGAGGGGAAGGAGGGGAGTGTAGCACGGTGACATGCATAGAGAGAAAGAGGGGGAGGAGGGACCCTTGCTCGATTTTTGGGGGAGGCCGAGGCTCCTCCTTCTTCTTTTTCCAGGCAGCACAGGGCAGGGGAGAGAGAGTGGAGCTAGGGGAGGTAAGTGGAGGGGAAGAGGGACCAAATGAGGGGCAGGGGCTTGCTGGGGGTGGCCTTTGGACTTTATACCAAGGAGGAGGGATAGATGGTGCAAATGTCCACTTTGGACATGGAGGAGGGGTGGTGCTGGCCTGTGATTGGCCTAGAGGGCGGTGGGGAGGGGTGAGAGTGGGATTTGGGTCGTGCAGGAGCAGAGAGGGGCATAGTGGGTGGCTGTGGCAACTTTTAATGTGCAAGATCTTTTGCAAGATATGCCTCTCCCTCTCTTATTCAGGCACATGGGCCGAACATGGCAGTGCTACAGTGCTTTGCTACAGTGATCATGGCTAGGGGAGTATTGGTTGCTGGAGAGGAGTGCTTGACAAGCTTTGGGGATGCTATGATGTTTGCTTGGTTCAAGTTTTGGTGGTTTTCGCTTGATTTGATCCCAAGAGGGCTTGTGAAGGAGTTCCCTTATTTATGTTGGAAAGAGTGGGGGAGATAGTACTGGTAGATAGATGAGGTTAAATTACCTCTCTAGGAATTATATGAGATTTTTCAAAGGAGTTTTAGTCCACTTAACACTATTTATTCAAAAAGGGAAGAAGTAGTTTCTAGAAGATCATTTGATATATTTTCATTGGACAAGGTTGGTTTTTGGTGTGAGAGGGTCCCAAATGTAAATACACACTTAGGGGAATTTTCCCATGATTTATTGGGGATAAACAGTATTAAAAACAATTATTATTCCATTTCTGCCATGTAGGAAAAAGGGAAAAAAGAATTATTAAAGCTGTTCAAATATATTTATTTTTGAAGTGGGATGATAGGGTATGATATATAGGACTTAGAACTGCTTAGAGTAGGGGAAGTGTCTTGGCAAAAACTAAACCTTCCTTTGGGAAAGGTGTTTTGGAGGGTTTGACTATTAAAGAGATTTACAAGATTTGGAGCCATAATAATTATGGATAATAATTGGTAAATCTTGATGATCAAGGTGGATGATGTAGACAAGGTGTAGCAAGAATTTTCAACCTTGGGAATTGGAAATCCAACTTGAATAAGATGGAAAACAAGGAGTTGTGGATCTAGGGTGAGGTTATTTTTATACCACCAAAACATGGTTGTATCTAGGAGTTCAGATCTCCCCTTGGGGCAAGGGATAGATGGTTATTTATACCAAGTTATATAGATGATCATGGCAGAAGGAGTTTGGATTGGTTACATTTGAGGTGGTCTGGAAGTGATGGCAAACTTTGTTGAAAATAAGGCTGCCATGCCAGATGAGTCATGATGCCCTATAAGCCATGTGGTTTTAAGAAGCAGAGAGATCCTCTTGGAACAAGTGAAGTAGATGCTGATAGACCTATATGAGTAGAACACATCCATGCAAAGAGTTGGTCCATAGAAGGTTGGATGAGGGTGTGAGCCTCTGTCAAAGTAGGCATGTTGACTAGATTTGCAGGAATAGTTATTTTCCTGCCTACAAAACCATCAAGAACAAGTAGGTTGGAGGATGATCTAACAAAGGGCAAGAGTGGGACTTGGTATTACTTAGGGTGGTTTACAATATGGTTCAAGTTCATTTCCAAAAATGCACAAGGGTTGGGAAAAGGAGGCATTCAAAAAGGTGATCTTGGAAACAGATTTCCAGACAGCCAAATTTGGCAGATTTAGTGTTTTTGGCTAGAATAAGAGGGATGATGTTTTTGATTGATTTAAAAGTACCAAAGCATCATCAAGTGGATGATGTTGAAGTGTAGATTGAGTATAAAGGATCCTTTCTTGATATTGGTCTTCATTGACTTGGAAGCTTCTAGAAGGGATCACTTCAGAATTGATCTAGTTAAGGGTTTTAGATGATCACCTAGTGGCTAGAGATCAGATCCATCTTGTATTCTTTCTTATGATTTGGTGATCTTGAAGTATCTTGTTCCTAGGGGATGAGCTCCTAGAGTAGCTCATACTACTTCTAAGCAATCAAGTCAAGCAGCAGATCAAGGCAACTCATCTTACAAACAAATCAACTACTACTAGGGTGGCCATCAAGCCTAGCTTGAGGTAAGGTTGATGCATTTGGAAGAGTTTGGATTTTGAATAAGATGAGAGTCCTTGGTATCTCTACCAAGAGTAGAGTTCAAAAGCTTACTAAAAGGTTTTGGAGATCTTAAAGGTAAGAGTAGTTGAAGGTTCTGTCTTGAAAACATAAGGAGATTATATTATATATCTCTCCATAGTTTTGTCAATAGATGCTACTAAAATAGTTTTGGTTACATAAGCATCTTGGCTCATGTTTTGAAATGCCAGGACATTTGAGAATATGTAAAATGAGCTAGGATAGTTTTGTTAAATAGATTTTGTCAACTGATGGTGAGGTAAGGAGTATCATATGGTATACAAACACATGCACAAGCACAAACAAACAACAAGCAAACACTACACCAATGAACAAGAAAAAGTTTTTGTTCCTCCTGATTTTTGCATTCTGGACAACTAGTCAGGGTTGCTGAAATTGCGATGTTACAGTTGAGTAGCATGAGGTCCGGTACTCGTAAGTAAGGGGCATGAGATTTTAACTTATAACTTTTCAAGCATATCCTCTTAGTTGTGTCACTTTAACTTTAACCATTTAAAGATGCTTATGATAGGGGAAATTAGAGCTCAAAGCTAATGAGTACCATACTTTCAGCATTTGGAAGCCTTTCAAACTATTCAAAACCTTTTCATTTCTTTGTTGAGGCCCCACATATTCTATGAGCACTTTCTTGAGAGCATAGTTGTCATTCTTAGTGTAATGTGCTTGTCTCAAAACTTGATTAATTGTGTTATGACTTTGATGCTTGTATATTTGATATCTTCACTTCTAGTCTTCACTTGAACTTCAGAGGTGCCTTGGCATTTATGTTTGCTCTACAATCAAAGGCAAGCGAGATACCACTCTATCATACCTTTTTATGAGCATTGCAATGTTGCTTATGTTTGTGTTTCATGCTACTTATTATTTTTGAGTTGGGATCTCTTCATAGCTTGCATTGATTATTAAGTAAACCTAGTTGCATACTCCTTATTATGAATTGTCTGAGTAGTTGATCATATGATGAGAATATATACATCTTATGATAGCAAATGTGTTTGTGAAACTTTCTTTTATCGCACTCAGTTTTCAACTGAATTGCTTGAGGACAAGCAATAAGCTAAGCTTGGGGGGAGTTGATACGTCCAAAAAGTATCTACTTTCCCGAAATTTTTTGCTATTGTTTTTCCTCTAAACTTGTGTGATTAGGATACAACTAACACGGACTGACGTTGTTTTCAGCAAAATTACCTTGGTGTCTAGTTTTTGTGCAGAAAATCAACTATCAGGAAAAATCCCGGAAAATATGCCAAAAATCCTATTTCACCAGAAGATTCACGGAGCCAGAATACAAGACGGAGAAGGGCTGGGGCCTGGCCACACCACCTAGCTGCAAGGGGGGGTGGTCTGGTTGCCCCAGACACCCCCTCGGTCTCCCTCTGAGCCTATAAGTTGCCTGATGGCTCAGTGCACGACGCCCAGAAAAATGCTTGATGGCGGTGTTGATGTAGAGCTCGTTGGGAACCCCAAGATGAAGGTATGATGAGCACAGCAGCAAGTTTCCCTCAGTTATGAAACCAAGGTTTAATCGAACCAGTAGGAGCAAGGAAACACCCCAAAGGTGTTACTAGCTGAGCTTGGGCAGGGCGCACTACCGGTGCTAGTAGCAACATGGAGACCTGCACAACACAACCACAGAACTTTGTCCCCAACTTGCGATGAGGTTGTCAATCTCACCGTGTTCTGCGGAAAACAAAGGATTAAACGTATCGAATGGAAAGAAGTAAACGTTTGCAGAAAGTAAACACAAAGAAGTAAACAGTTGTAGATTATATGTAAAGAAAACTACCGGGATCCATAGTTCACTAGAGGTGGCTCTCCTTAGATAGATAACATGCTGGGTGAACAAATTACAGCGGGGCAATTGACAAACACCAAGAAAGCAATACATGCATATACTAATCATCTTGACTCCTTTGGACTTGATTGGGCATTACAACATTATACATAGACCGCCATCCAACTGCATCTATGACTAATAATCCACCTTCAGGTTATCATCCGAACTCCCTCCAGTATTAAGTTGCAAGCAACAGATTATTGCTTTACGAACTGCGTGTAAAGTAAACAATACGATTGTTCTATGAACAAAGGATTGTTGTTTTCTCTTAGTAGCAACAACACATCTAGTACCTTAGAGATTTCTGTCACTTCCCCAGATTACCAGAGGCATGAACCCACTATCGAGCATAAATACTAACTCTTGGAGTTGCTAGCATCTACTTGGCCAAGATAGCTACTAACAACAGAAAACATGCAAGATCACAAATAACAAAGACATGACAGAATCAATAATCAATCTGAAATAGCATCTCAATATCCATCGGATCCCCGCAAACACAACATGCAGAATTACAAATAGATGATCTTGATCATGAACGGAGCTCATAAGATCTAGACATGAAAGCACAAAGGAGGAGAACCAGCCATCTAGCTACTACATGGATCCGTAGTCCATGGATGAACTACTCACGCATCACACCGGAGGCTTGCATGGTGATGAAGAAGGCCTCCAGGGTGAATTCCTCTCTCAGGTGCCGGAAGAGCTGATCCTCCCCGATCTAGGGATGGAGATGGCGGCTGACTCTGAACTCTTCGTGGATTTTGATCGGTACTTACGATTTTTCGTCGAGGGCAATATATAGGCGGAAGGAGAGGCCGAGGGGTCTGGGGCCACACCACCACCTGGCGTGGGCCAAGCCTGCGCACGGCCAGGTGGTGTGGTGGCCCCAGCCCCTCTCCGTCTCGATTCGGCACTTGATGACATCCGGAAAAATAGACACTTTGGCTTTTGTCCGTCAATTCGAGAATATTCATTTTCGACTTTCACGGAACCAAAAACAGCAGAAAAGCAGGCAAATTTGTGGCTCTTGTTAATAGGTTAGTCCAAGAAATCATATGAAAAGTACTCCAAAGTTGGAACAAAACACAAGAAAGTGGATAAAACCAAGCATGGAACATGAAAAATTATAGATACATTTGCAATGTATCAACATCCCCAAGCTTAACTCCTGCTCGTCCTCGAGTAGGTAAGTGATAAAAAGAAAGAATAATTTTTTAGGTGACATGCACCATCAAAGACTTGATCAAAGTATTTGTAAAACATTCAAAGCTGGGATCATAGTACTTCAATCATAACATGAAAGACAAAGTTCTAGCAATAAGCAAAGAAACTATGATGCAACATGAAAAGGCACAAACAAAAGATTCATGAATAACAATGCTTTGCAAGACATTTGTTTGTTTCACATAAAGAAAACATAGCATAAAAGTATTCAGCTTGTCCCTCATAGAGTAGCAAATATAAATGCATAAGACACCTTCAAAGTTCATAAGAGTGACTAGATACAATAGTTTAAAACAAGCAATATCAAAGTATGCATCAATCAACTAGTCTTGGGACAATGCACATAGAACTAAGAATGGCCACTATGCTCTCAAAGTAGGTGAATAAAGATAGAAGGTGGAGACTCAATATAATGGTGGAAGAAAGACCTTTTGTAAAAGGAAGTAGGGATTCAAGCCTCATAAAGAGCTTCCAAAAATTATGGTACTTATAGCTTTAAGCTCTCATTGCCCCTATCATAAGCATCTTTAAGGTGATTAAGGTTAAAATGACACAACTAAGAGGATATGCTTGACAAGTTATAAACCGAAATCTCATGCCCCTTACTTACGAAGACCGAACCTCATGCTACTCAACTTTAGTCACGAGTAAGCTCTTGTCATTGTAAGTATATGTGTATCATTAAGAACCGCCAACGGGGTACCCCTTGCACATGATACGGGAGCTTTCCCATAATCAAAATGACAAGGCAAGCAGACAATGAGCATCTCAGCGATCTTTTTATTTGCTAATTGCATAGGTTTTTATTGAGGATGCTTCATAGAGTGCTCATTATGGTGATGCTGCAAGTTTCCACCATGATTAGGCATGGATTAGGCTAGCGGCCCAGGCGTTTTCTCTAACACACATACAAACTCCATGATCTTACAAGTTCCACTTTTATTTCACACTGCCGGGATCCGTAAGCAAAAGAACATGATATCAACGGGGTACAAAGTACAAGTGCAATGTTGAAAGCGTTCCCCATGAAACATGGTTCTGCTAATTTCAACTTATAAAGCGCAAGCATATACACAACAAAGGACCCAATGGTTCAAGTTTATTAGATGCAAAAAGTAAAGTGTGCCATCAAGTTCGTGAGAGCTTTAATCACTAGTTTTCTCATAACAAGTTTAATTTGGAAGGTAAACAAAAGCATGAATATACTTGGAATAGCATAAGCTAGTAGGTAGGTATGGTGGACTCTTTGGAATAACTTGGTTTAGGGAGTTGGATGCATGAGTGGAACTCATACTTTGTTGTGGAGGCTAGCAAAAGACTGGGAGCGACAAACTAAGAGAGCAATAATGGCCATAATCATGCAGAGCGACAAAACATCATTGATCAAAGCATAAAGTGATACTACAAGTTGAAAACTAAAGGATCATAAAGGCTATGGTGACTTGAGATAGTCATAACATGGTGTGAGCATGCGCCAAGTCAACCCAAATAAAGCATCAAAGGAGAATACCACTATACTATGCTTTAATATGCTAGCACAACGCATGATTCATCCAAGGCACATTAAGCAATCTCAATTGTTTATAACAAGTCATGTTATAGCAAAGAATACTAAGCATAAAGCCAAAACGATATCAAGCATGGCATGACAAAGCATAGGCCACAGTCAAAAACAAGCTCTTTTTACCACATAAGCATGAACTTTCCTACTCTTTTCCAAACGAAACCAAACTATTTGCAATCCATTGTATGAAAGAGGGGGTCCAACCAATTTATTCAGCAAACTAAGCAAACAAAAGCAAACGAAAAACCAAAACGAAAACGAAAAAGAAGACGTTCCAAGAACAACACAACTGTGCATGAAACAATAAAAATGAAGCGTTTGGAAGAAACCTGGAATTTTTATTGATGAAGAAGGGGATTCCTTGGGCATCCCCAAGCTTTGACGCTTGTACTTCTTGGATATTTCTTGGGGTGACACGTGTGGCATCCCCAAGATTGAGCTTTAGTCCATCCTTCATCTAATTACTCATTCCTTCCATACACCTGAAATTTTTCCTTCATACAAAGCTTCACACAATCTTTATTAGCAACATTAGTGCACTCAAGATAAATAAGTCTTAAGGTTCAGTTCTAAAACCAAATAAACTTCCATTAGAACACTAGCTACTATAGCACTTCCCTCAAAAAGCTCAATTCCCCAAAATAACTCAAAAAGGAACCAACAAGAAGCAAATGCAGAAAATGGCAGAAATCTGTCAAAACAGACCAGCAGGTAAAGACGATTTTTTTCGAAGACCTTCTGTTGCTCAAATCAAAAAGTGTTGAAAAAACGAGAGTTAGATAACAACCTGGGGCAGAAGCACAAAACATTACAGCTCATTCCGACATACAGAGCTCTCTCACGAATTTTTACGGTGAAGCACAAAAATCTGTTTCGGGACAGCAACTTTCCCAATCATTACTTCTCTCTCATTAGAGGTTACTCTTGGCAGAAAAAGCAAATAAAAAGGATAAGGAGAGGTTATTACAGAGGTAATAACTTCTAAGACTCATCTAAAACTTTTGGGTTATCTCCCAATAAGTACTTTTCTTTAACGCCTTTAAGTTAGGCATAAGAAGCAAGAAAAAATCAAGTGTTCTCAAGTGAAGAAGCATTAAGACCAAATTTCTTGCCCTTACCTCTCTTACTTTTATTCTTAACCTTGGGGAAAATATGATTATTTGGTGGAGAAGAAAGGTGCATGGTCCCCTTTTCCACATCTATTATTGCTCCAAGGAGTTCTAATAGGGACCTTCCAAGTGTAATTTGTCCTTTTCCTGCACATTCAATAACAAGATAATCAATAGAAATTGTTTTCCCAAGGATCTTTGTAGACACTCCTTCAGCTATTCCAAGAGGTAATATGGTAGTATTATTAGCAAGAGATATTTCTTTTCCTCCTTCAGTGAGCCCCCAAGTATTCAGAGATTTATAAATATCTTTGGGCATAATACAAAATTCAGACATGATATCACAGCGGGCTAGAAAAGTTTCAGTGTTTATCTCAATCTTTACTGTAGGGAGCCACTTTGATGGTTCAGAATTTATTGGAACATAATTGTGATGCTCCCTAAGCATATTATAGCAATCTTTTAAGCTAGTAGTGCTAGTCTCAAGAGTGTTCAACCTAGCAAATATTTTTGCGAAAGAAATATCAGTTTGGCTAGGCAAGTTGTAAGTGAGGATCAATTTCTTTATAGCATTAATAGCATCATCCTCATTACATTGGAGGAAATCTCCTCCCACAACAGCATCTAAAGCATATCTATAGCAAAGAGCAATCCCAAGGTAAAAATTGCTAAGGAACAAGCTTTGAGTCATTTTAGGCTCAGTTTTTCATGTAGATCGGAGATTCTAGACCAAGCTTCTTTAAAACTTTCCTCAATTCCTTGTTTAAAAGTGAAAATCATTTCCTCGGGTGACATAGTGATTGGAGCAAGGCTAGACATAGTGGCACTCAAGATAGGAACTAATTTTTTGTGTGTTTTTCAAATAAGAAAGCAAACTAGTGAAACTAATTTTTGTGTGTTTTTGATAACAAAACAAACAAACAAAGCAAAAAGAAACTAAGCAAAACAAAAACAACAAAGTAAAGAGATTGGTTATGAGGGACTCCCCTTGTGAAGATGTCCTTGACTCCCCGGCAACGGCGCCAGAAAAATGCTTGATGGCTCAGTGCACGACGCCCAGAAAAATGCTTGATGGCGGTGTTGATGTAGAGCTCGTTGGGAACCCCAAGAGGAAGGTATGATGAGCACAGCAGCAAGTTTCCCTCAGTTATGAAACCAAGGTTTAATCGAACCAGTAGGAGCAAGGAAACACCCCAAAGGTGTTACTAGCTGAGCTTAGGCAGGGCGCACTACCGGTGCTAGTAGCAACGTGGAGACCTGCACAACACAACCACGGAACTTTGTCCCCAACTTGCGATGAGGTTGTCAATCTCACCGTGTTTTGCGGAAAACAAAGGATTAAACGTATCGAATGGAAAGAAGTAAAAGTTTGCAGAAAGTAAACACAAAGAAGTAAACAGTTGTAGATTGTATGTAAAGAAAAGGACCGGGATCCATAGTTCACTAGAGGTGGCTCTCCTTAGATAGATAACATGCTGGGTGAACAAATTATAGCGGGGCAATTGACAAACACCGAGAAAGCAATACATGCATATACTAATCATCTTGACTCCTTTGGAACTTGATTGGGCATTACAACATTATACATAGACCGCCATCCAAGCGCATCTATGACTAATAATCCACCTTCGGTTATCATCCCAAAACCCTCCAAGATTAAGTTGCAAGCAACCGATTATTGCTTCTGAACTGCGTGTAAAGTAAACAATATGATTGTTCTATGAACAAAGGATTGTTGTTTTCTCCTAGTAGCAATAGCACATCTAGTAGCTTAGAGATTTGTCACATCCCAGTTACGAGGCATGAACCCACTATCGAGCATAAATACTAACTCTTGGAGTTGCTAGCATCTACTTGGCCAAGATAGCTACTAACAACGGAAAGCATGCAAGATCACAAATAACAAAGACATGATAGAATCAATAATCAATCTGAAATAGCATCTCAATATCCATCGGATCCCCGCAAACACAACATGCAGAATTACAAATAGATGATCTTGATCATGAACGGAGCTCACAAGATCTAGACATGAAAGCACCAAGGAGGAGAACAAGCCATCTAGCTACTACATGGATCCGTAGTCCAAGGATGAACTACTCACGCATCACACCGGAGGCTTGCATGGTGATGAAGAAGGCCTCCAGGGTGAATTCCCCTCGACGGCAGGGTGCCAGGAAGAGCTTCAGATCCCTCCCGATCTAGGGATGGAGATGACGGCGGCTATAGACTCTTTCGTGGATTTTTGATCAGGTACTTAGGGTTTTCGTCCCGAGGGCAATATATAGATGGAAGGAGAGGCCGAGGGGGTACCGAGAGCGGCCACACCACCCCCTGGCATGGGCCAGGCCTGGCCGCGCGGCCAGGTGGTGTGGTGGCCCCCTGGCCTCTCTCCGTCTCGTATTCTGGCACTTGATGACATCCGGAAAAATAGGCACTTTGGCTTTTGTCCCGTCCAATTCCGAGAATATTTATTTTCTGACTTTCCCGGAACCAAAAACAGCAGAAAACAGGCAGCTGGCACTGTGGCTCTTGTTAATAGGTTAGTCCAAGAAATCACATGAAAAGTACTCCAAAGTTGGAACAAAACACAAGAAAGTGGATAAAACCAAGCTTGGAACATCAAAAATTATAGATACATTTGCAATGTATCATTGCCTCCTGACCTAAAAATCCTGGGGGGTTTGACGTTTTTCCAGAAAGAGTTCCGCTGCACCGCCACCACCAGATTCCGTGATTCGGAACCAGAAACTCCGTTCTGGCACCCTGCCGGGACAGAGAATTGGAGGAGATCATCACCATCGCTTCTCCATCGACCATCCATGTTTCCCCCATCTATGAGTGAGTAATCCCCCATTGTAGGCTATGGGGATGGTAGGGATTGGATGAGATCGTTTATGTAATGGCATCGGATTGTTAGGGCATGGTGCCTAGTATCTACTATTAGTGCTTTTTGACTTTGTTGTGACTTGTTATGCTTAATGCTTGTCACTAGGGCCTGAGTGCCATGATTTCAGATCTGAACATGTTATTGATTCATTATGTTAGTATGGTTTATGGTCTTACCTGCAAGTTGTATACACACGTTGTTATCCGGAACCAAAGGCCCCAAAGTGACAGAAATCGGGATAACTGGCGGGAATGGCTTTGATGTGAGGATCACATGTGTTCACGGAGTGTTAATGCTTTGCTCCGGTGCTCTATTAAAAGGAGCACCTTAATTGCCAGTAGTTCCATTGAGGCCCCGCTGCAAACGGGCTAGCAGGACAAAAGATGTTGTGCAAGTTCTCATTGCGACCACGTATGACTATATATGGAACACATGCGTATGATTATCTAGTAGTTGGATGCTTTATCTTATTTATCTGCAAATGCCCGATGTTCTGGTTGCTATATGAATTGTCTTGTCCATGCAACACCCGTCCATCCATCCCTATGCCTACCGCGCTCTAATCCTACCGTTTACTGCAATTGTTACTATTGTCTTTACTTTTACTACTGCTATTACTTTACTATTGCTACTACAAAACTGTTGCTACTGATAAAATGCTGTGAGCAAGATTATTTCCAGGTGTAGCTGAATTGACAACTCAGTTGTTAAGGCTTATAAATATCCTTTGGCTCCCCTTGTGTTGAATCAATAAATTGGGTTCCACTTCCCTCGAAAATACTGCGATACACCCCCTATACTTGTGGGTCATCATGTGCACACTGTCAACTTCACACACGTGGGGAGAGCAGAGATCTATTAAAGCACTTGAGTAGCAGAATAGATCTATAGATTACAAAGTTCATGATCTCAATAAGATAAAGCATAGAGAGATATGAACACATAGCTACTGGTAGAGCCCTTAGCCTCGAGAGAGAACTACTCCCTCCTCATCATGGGAGTCAGCAACGGCAATGGAGATGGCGGTGGCGTCGATGGATATGGCTCCGAGGCCACTTCCCCATCCCGGTAGGGTGCTGGAACAGAGACTTCTATCCACCGAATCTCCTCTTCGGTGGCGGCGGCGCTGCGGAACTTTTCGTGGATTTCTGATCTGATACTTAGGGTTTTCGTCCCGGGGGGAATATATAGGCGAAGGGGCGATGTCAGAGGGTGGACCAGGGGCCCACACCACCTGGTGGCCCGGCCAGGGGGACCCGCGCAACCACATGGTGTGGCTAGCCCCTGGCCCCTCTCTGTCTCGTCTTCTGGCTCCGTGAGTCTTCTGGTAAAATATCGACTTTGGCTTTTGTCCGGTCCAATTCCGAGAATATTTCTTTTCCAGCTTTTTTGAAACCAAAAATAGCAAAAAATAGGCAACTAGCACTGTGGCATCTTGTTAATAGGTTAGTTCTAGAAAATATATAAAAATACCTCAAAGTGTAGACAAAACATAAGAAAGTAGATACTAAACAAGCATGGAACATCAAAATTATAGATACGTTTGCAACGTATCAACATCCCCAAGCTTAACCCCTGCTCGTCCTCGAGTAGGTATGTTATAAAAACGAATAATTTTTTAGGTGTCATGCACCATCATAATCTTGATCAAAGTATTTGTAAACATTGATAGCTGGGATCATAGTACTTTAACATAACATGGAAGATATAGTTCTAACAATAAGACATAGCAACTATGTTGTAACATGCAAAGGTACAAACAAAAGATTCATGAATAATAATGCTTTGAAAGACGTTTGTTTGTTTCACACATAGAAAACATAGCATTGTGGCATTCAACTTGTCCCTCATGGAGTAGCAAAACATAAATGCATAGGACACCTTCAAAGTTCATAAGGGTAACTAGATACAAATAGTTCAAGAACAAGCAATATCAACATTATGAATCAATCAACAAGTCTTGGGACAATGCACATTAAACTAAGAATGGCCACTATCCTCTCTCAATAGGTGCATAAAGATAGAAGATGGAGACTCAACATAAAAGTAAAAGAAAGGCCTTCATAGAAGGAAGCAGGGATTCAAGTCTCATAAAGAGCTTCCAAAAATTATGGTACTTATTAGCTTTTAGCTCTCATTGCCCCTATCATAAGCATCTTCAAGTGATTAAGGTTAAAGTGAACAAACTATGGAGTATATGCTTGACAAAGTATAAGTTGGCAATCTCATGTCCCTTGAATACGAGGGTCGCTCCTCATGCTACTCAAGTTTAGTTACCGGTAAGTTCTTGTCATAGTAAGTACATGTGTATCATAGAGAACCGCCAACGGGGTACCCCTTGCCCGATGATACGGAAGAATCCCCATATCAAATGACAAGGCAAGCAGACAATAAGCATCTCAACATCTTCTTATTTACCATGGGAAAATGGTGCTTTGTTCTCTCTTTCCTATTTTCTCATCTTTTTTCTTTTTTCTCATTCTCTATCTCTTTTTTTATAAGAAGAATGCTTTATAGATTACTCATTATGGTTACGCTGCAGGTTTCCACCATGATTAGGCATGGATTAGACCAGCCGCCCAGGCATTTCTCTAACACACATACATAACTCCATGGACTTACAAGCTCCCCTTTCATTCCACACTAACGACATCCATAAACAAAAGGGCATGATATCAACTGGGTACAATGTACAAGTGCAATGTTGAAAGCGTTCCCCATGACAGCATGGTTCTGCTAATCCCCAACGTATAAGTGCAAGCATATACAACATACATGACACAATGGTTCAAGTTTATTAGGGGCAAGAAAAGTAAAGCGTGCCATCAAGTTCGTGAGGGCTTTAATCACTAATTTTCACATAACAAGTTTAATTCAAAAGGTAGATAAAAACATGAATATACTTGGAACAGCAAATGCTAATAGGTAGGTATGGTGGACTCTTTGGAATAACTTGGTTTTATTTGGAGTTGGATGCATGAGTGGAACTCATACTTGGTATGGAGGCTAGCAAAAGACTAGGAGCGGCCATCTAACAGAGCGATAATGGCCTTAATCATGCAAAGCGACAAAACATCGTTAAGCATAAAGTGATATTACAAGTCGAAAACTAAATGATCATAGAGGCTATGGTGACTTGGTATAGTCTTAATATGGTGTGAGCATGCACCAAGTCAACCCAAATAAAGCATTTAAAGGAGAATACCACAATACTATGCTTTAATATGCTAAAACAACACATGATTCTTTCAAGGCACATTAAGCAATCTCAATTGTTTATAACATGTCGTGCTACAACAAAAATCACTAAGCATAAAGCCAAAACAATATCAAGCATGACATGATAAAGTCTAAGCCATAGTCAAAAACAAGCTCCTTTTATATCACTTATAAGCATGAACTTTCCTACTCTTTTCCAACACCAATCGAAAAATAAAGCTAAACGCAGTGCTAGCAAAGGAGAACACTCACAGAACAATAAGAGTGAAAACTAGAGTGTTCTAGGCAATGAATAACAGGGTGTGTCTCTCTCCAAAAGACGTGTGTTGGGATACAACCAACTTATTTAAGAAAACCAAACAAAATAAAACCAAAAACAAAAACAAAGACGCTCCAAGAACAACACAATTGTGCATCAAACAATAAAAACAAAGTGTTTGGAAGAAACCTGAGATTTTTATTGATGAAGAAGGGGATGCCTTGGGCATCCCCAAGCTTTGACGCTTGTACCTCTTAAATATTTCTTGGGGTGACAAGGGGTGGCATACCCAAGCTTGAGCTTTTGTCCATTCTTCATCTCATTACATCATTCTTTCCCTACACCTGAAAATTTCCTTCATACAAAACTTCACACAATCTTCATTAGCAACATTAGTGCATTCAAAAGATAATAAACCTTTGGGTTTTAGTTTTAAAACAGCAAAATTTTCATTAAAAACACATGCTACTGTAGCAATTCCCTCAAAAATCTCAATTCACCAAAAATAACCCAAAAAGAAATCGATAAAGAGGCAAATGCAAATAATGGCAGAAATCTGTCAAAACAGACCAGCATAAGAAATATGAATTGAAGTAAAAGAGGGCATTAAGAAGCAAATTCAAAGTACATTTAAGTCTAACCCACTTCCTATGCATAGTAATCTTGTAAAGAAACAAGTCATGAAAGCACAAAGCAACAAGCATAGTAAAGCAAAACAAGTGCAACTTCAAGACTTTCAACATAAAGAGGGGAAACTTAATATTGTTGTGATGCATAAAACCATGTTTCCCTCTCTCATAATAACTTTCAGTAGCATCATGAATAAAATTAACAATATAACTATCACATACAACATTCTTATCATGAGCCACATTCATAAAAGAATTAATACTCTCCACATAAACATAGTCATTCTTATTAATTGTAGTGGGAGTAAATTCAACAAAATAGCTATGATTATTATTCTCATCACCATAGTCAACAAATATAGGAGGCATATTGTAATCATAATTAATTTTCTCCTAGAGGTGGACTGAAAATATCATACTCATCATTGTAATCATCATATACTGGAGGTATAGTATCATCAAAGTAAATTTTCTCCTCCATGCTTGGGGGACTAAAAATATCATGCTCATCACAACCAGCTTCCCCAAGCTTAGACTTTTCCATAGCATTAGCAATAATGGTGTTCAGAGAATTCATACTAATAACATTTCTATTAGCATGCAAATAAAGTTCCATAGGTTTTTTTAATTTTCTCTTCAAACACTTCATGTCCTAACTCAAGATAAAAACTATAAAGCTCTCTAATTTTGTTGTTGATTTCCATTAAGCCTAACTAGTGAAAATAAAAACAAGAAACAAAAAGATATAATTGCAGAATCTAAAGGAAATAACTTCGAGCACTCACACAGCAGCAACAATACTAGAAGATAACTTAGTAGCCAGAGGATGTGAGTACCTTTTACCTTACCTCCCCGGCAACGGCGCTAGAAAATAGCTTGATGTCTATGCACTTCTATTCTTGTAGACGGTTGTTGGGCCTCCAAGTGCAGAGGTTTGTAGAAGAACAACAAGTTTCCCTTAAGTGGATTTCCCAAGGTTTATCGAACCTAGTGAGGAAGTGGTCAAAGGTATCCCTCTCAAGCAACCCTGCAATCAAGATACAAGAAGTCTCTTGTGTCCCCAACACACCCAATACACTTGTCAGGTGTATAGGTACACTAGTTCGGCGAAGAGATAGTGAAATACAAGTGGTATGTATATAAGACAACAGTGCTAGAAAAGAGCTTGACGGGAGGAAAAGACTAAAGGCAAAAAGATGGAAGAAAGCAAACATGTAACAGATCTAGTTGCAAACGGTGTTTCAATGTATAGAAACAAGGCCTAGGGATCATACTTTCGCTAGTGAAAAATCTCATAGAAATATATTCTCTTCATGATACTACTCTGAACTACTCTCCAGTTGGAAACTCTAATCCATGGTAGGGCTATAACAACACTCCTCAAAGTACGCCTTCCACATCTAGATAACCCCACACTGTCACCTTGAGCGCTAGATGGTTCCAACAAACACCACAATTTCATAGAGACATCCAACTCCAAATATAACTCATAAAAAGTATTGTAATCTCTAGCCTAAGTGCCACATGGTGTGCACACTATCAACTTCACACACGTGGGGAGAACATAGATCTATTAAAGCACTTGAGTAGCAGAATAGATCTATAAATTACAAAGCTCATGATCTCAATAAGATCAGGCATAGAGAGAGAGATGAACACATAGCTACCGGTAGTGCCCTTAGCCTCGAGAGAGAACTACTCCCTCCTCATCATGGGAGTCAGCAACAGCAAAGGAGATGGCGGTGGAGTCGATGGAGATGGCTCCGGGGGCACTTCCCCATCCGGCAGGGTGCCAGAACAAAGACTTCTGTCCCCCGAATCTCCTCTTTGGTGGCGGCGGCACTGCAGAACTTTTCATGGATTTCTAATCTGATACTTAGGGTTTTCATCCCGGGGGAAATATATAGGCGAAGGGGCGATGTCAGAGGGTGGACCAGGGCCCACACCACTTGGTGGCGTAGCCAGGGGGACCCGCGCCACCACATGGTGTGGCCAGCCCCTGGCCCCTCTCCGTCTCATCTTCTAGCTCCGTGAGTCTTCCGGTAAAATATCGACTTTGGCTTTTGTCTGGTCCAATTCCAAGAATATTTCTTTTCCAACTTTTCTGAAACCAAAAATAGCAGAAAACAGGCAACTGGCACTATGGCATCTTGTTAATAGGTTAGTTCCAAAAAAGTATAAAAATACCTCAAAGTGTAGACAAAACATAAGAAAGTAGATACTAAACAAGCATGGAACATCAAAAATTATAGATATGTTTGCAACGTATCAGAGTATTCCCTCTTTTTCTTTGAATGCAGGCCCATGAGAATATCAATGCATACCCAAATATAGCATTTCTGCTACATATGTTGAGCAACTCATAGCCAAACTCCAAGAGTTTCCTCTTTTCGGATTGTTCAAAGGCCAGCGGAGTTGTTAGCACCCATGTTGTGCGACAGTGGTGCAAACATGCATAAAGCAATATCATACTTTAATCAACGGGTCAAGATTTGGCATGCATCTCAATTACCGCTAAATATTAGTTTCTTCAAACAAATCCTTTCAAAGAGTACTATCAAGTCGATCATCACATCTATGGTGTTGAGTATCTTTAAGGCTAAACTCTTAAGACAAATAAACAACACCTTATTTAGCATAGAACTCAAAACTTTGTAATATCATTTCCAATTAACCACTCCTTCCATAAGAAAACTATCAAGTCTATTGTTTTGACACTATGGGGTCGAGCATAACCTATTCATTTAAGACAAAGCTATTTAGTGACAACCAACAAATTTCAAAAAAATCTTGATCAAGTATTCATTCTTTCCAAGTGTAGAGATTGTGGCAATGTTTTCTAGAGGATCACAAATAGTGTCACAAGCTTGATAAACAATTTGGCAAGATGCATACAAGCTCTAAGTCAACTCCTATGGTGCCTATCATGAGCAAGTGTATCCCCATATGAATGCAGAACTAGACTCACATAAACAAGCATTCAAAAACAGCAGGATACATGATTGCATTAAACCTTCATCGAATACGAATATTGCACAAGACTCTACACATGCAGAAGTAACCTCCCCAAGCTTAGAACTTTGCAAGAACCAAACTTGAGTATAGCACCAAAAGAAAAGAGAAAATATAGTTTCCAAAAGAGAGTGTGGTAAGTGGTTACCTCCTCAAGCTTAGTTGAAAACAAGGGTGACACACTTTACCATTGAGGTACAAGAAACCTCTCTTTTGATGGACAAAGAACCTTTGCTTTAATGTATACTTCTTGATATAGCCTGGTGGCTGCCTTCCTTGCGAACCGGCTTGGAAACTAAGAAGAAAATAAAACACTTTGTGTTTCTGAAGGCACGGGGATTAGCTCAAAGTGATAAAAATACAAGTCCCACTGAATCGGTTCATCAACCTAAGCACCACGCTTAAGTCAACAAACTAGTTGTAGAAGATGCCTCTCTTAGATTGTGATGAGGTGCAAGCGAAACAGGATACGAGACACACGTGTTTGCTTATTAAAAGAGGTTCGAGTTGGAAGGTTTTACTAGACACTGATTGTCGAAGCGTTGAATTGAAGCCACCAAGTGGCTCATGCGAGTGTTTGCACGGTTGGCACTACTGTACACATTGTCACACAAGGTTCAAGTCCCTACGAAAATAACACACAAAATAAAATGCATCGGTTTGCTATACAAACATAGTTCGTTTACCCCACCGATGAAAGGAAAGTAAAAAAGAAAACATGAACTTCTATAGAGAATTACAATCTAGGAGGTTTCTGAGGTAGAATTTTATTGCTTACATATGCTCGGCTTCTCTAGGTTATGGGAGAAGCTCCCAGGTGGTGTTTCGAGGTTTCTAGAAGAAGAAAGAATAAAATTTTGAGCAATGGTTACCTTCTAGTTGGCGTTTGAGGGGTTTTCCCATCTATACGGGCACAACTATACGGCCGGACCAAAAAGGTCCCACCGTATAGTTGGTCGTTATACTTATTATACCTTGGAAAAGAATTTTGATGAAGGCATCAATATCTGTATGGCCAGAACTATACGGCTGGAATTTTTATTCCTGCCGTATAGTTGGTCGTTAAACCTTCCGTACCTAAGAAACAAAATTTGTCAATGGCAAAGATATCTATATGGCCAAACTATACGATATGAATTTTTTATTCTCGCCGTATATTTGGTCGTTAAACCTTCAGTAGACATCAAAAAAATTCTATTTCTTCAAGAATTCTTTCTTATCCTGAAACTTAGCGAAACACCTTGTTTTGACAGTAAAATAACAACTTTAATTTTCGACCAACAACAGCATGTATAAAATAGGATTTAAGTACAACCGAGTTATGCAACACATAGTAACAATAAATTTTACCTTTTGAAAACTATAACAAGATAACTCTAATAGCAAATCATGCAAAGAATAAAAATGCCAATCCAACATGAATGCAACTAGACTTAAGACACAAAACTAAGAAAGACGCATAATGACTTCTGGGTTGCCTCCCGGGAAGAGCTTTCTTATAACCAAGTAGCCATGATTTTATACTCCACATTTATTCAGCAATGGAGGCAGCTATAGGAGTAGTTTTGCTTACCTCCAATGAGTGTCTTCAGGATTTATATCATAGTTTGCTCTAAGACGTACCCGCTTGCAGTGCATCGGTATCTTGTAATTGTTCTCGTTGCCACATGAGTATGTATGCACCAAGCGCGATAAATATGTATTCTTTCCTTCCTGCATAGAGGGTGTTAAATATGTATTATCAAACTTTGAATCTTTACCTTGATTACTATTTTGAGGGTGCAGCTCATAATGTTCTTTTGGATCTAGTAGCTTGGCCTTTGCCACCGGACTTTCCTGCACCTCATTAGTAAAATATAAGTCATAGCAAACGGATATGGGAGGCACACAGGGTTTCGTCTTTGGCTCGTCATAATTGATTTCCCCGAAAAGAGTATTTAAACAAATACTACTAGAATCATCAAAAACTTCGTCAGGGCAATTATCAGGGATTCTAGAATAATTTAAGTCCTCATCATCACTAAAGTCAAAAGAATAATAGAGATCAGGAATAGGTGGGCGATCAGGTTTGAGAGCGGCTTTCGATTTATTCCATTCCTTGATTTCTTTTTCGTCTTTCTTCTTGATGTGTATCCAATACTCTTCATAAAGCCGTTTCACTTCATCTGTAGATGTCAGATGTGTGGGATATTCAACACGAGGCTTCTTATTTTTATTTTTCCTGGTTTTAGACTTCATGGATTTACCCATCTTTCCTGCTTCAATGATGCAACAAGTCGAAGATATGGGAGTAACAGTAGAGGGCTGTTCTCCATCGTTAGTAGCAGCAATTCTAATATGATTAAAATAATCAGCTATGAAAGGCATTGCTTTAGAAAGAACATCTATAACTAAGGTATCATCATAAGGATTTTTTCCTCTTCTATTTTCATCTTTAAGAAACTCATTGACCAAGTTCTCTATATCACTAGGGAGAGGTTTTTCTTCATGCATAATTTCACAGTGCCATTGATGAATATTATTATGTATATCTCTTAAGAGTTGCCAAGATTCTTTCAAAGTTTTTTCAAGGAATGCACCATCACACATCATATCTAGCTTATCCTTATAAGAGTTATTTAAGCCTCCATAAAAGTGATTCAACAATAACCAATCAGGTAAATTATGATATGGACAATCATGCATCAATTTTGAGAACCTACTAATTGTATTAAATCCTCATTGTTGCTCTGCTTGAAATTCAGGATATGAAGCCTAGGCTCATAAGTTTGCTTTTGTGAGAAATACTTACCGACAAAAGCTTCGGAGATACCTTTCCATGAATTGAAGTGTCCCGTGGGATGCGATTTTAGCCAATCTCTAGCTTTTCCTTTTAGCGAGAACCGGAACAGATATAACTTCAGCTTATCATTTGTCCATCCATTTGCCTTCATCGTAGAACACAATGAAGTAAATTTGTCAATATGCTCATATGGATCATTGTCCGGATCTTCTGCAAAAGCTATTTCCATGATCATATTTATCCACATAGGATTAATCTCATATCCATCCACATCAATAGTGGGATGAACATTAGGAGCATGTAAATGATCAACACTCGGAGCACCATAGTCCGCAAGACTTCTACTTTCCATAGTTTCTATATTTTTGAATTTCCTATAACTAAAATAAATAACAAGACTACTAACAAAAGGTAAACTATTTTTTTTCTTTTCAAATAATCAAAAGCAGTAAGAAAAATAGCAACAAACAGAAATAAACTATGTGCGAGTAGGAAGGTAATAACCGGACGCTTAGCTCCCTGGAAATGGCGCCAATTTGATGACTGGATTCCTGCACCAACAACAAGGTTATTGTAGTACTTGTAGTAGCAAATATTTAAGAGTTTGTCCTGATGGGATATCGACGAACGGAAACAACATGACCCCGCGGCCACGTTGTCAATGCGACCATGTTTCGCACCCAAACCGTGGTTTGGAAATAGTTTATTCTATAAGTTACTAGAGCAACGATAATTGAGAGAGGTTTAAAATATCTAATAACAAAGAACTTTTAACAAGAACAAAATAAACTAAGACGGAAAGTAAAGAGGAATATGAAATGAATTAAAGAGATTATAGTTGTAGGATTAAATGGAAAGAGAGAGGGTTTCTAGGCTTTGGTCTCACTAGTACTAGATGGGCAAATATATGTGTGATCTATAAGAGATTCCTCAGACAAATAAACATTCCCCATTTGATCACCAGGCTATCACTCTGTGTGCAATATGCATGATTCTCGCATGTCACCACAAGGCAAAAGGCACTTTCGAACCAAAGGATCACATAAACTCATCTTAGATCACAATAAATTCTAACTTAGCGCGCTAGATCATACCTCAACCTAGAATTGAATCCATAACTCACACATGGATGAACATCAAAACATATATAAATATATAATGATGTCACAACCATTTTCAAACTTACAATTACTAAACACAAGAGAGAGAGGGAGATGGAGATCCATGCGTGGTGGTGGTGATTTCTTCCTTCTCCTCCTCTTCTTCTAGCTTAGATGCCTTGATGGTGATGGTGTTGAGGGACATCTAGATATCGGAGGTGTGGTTGAGGCAGACCTCTGCCGTCGTGGAGATCGGATGGGTGGTGGCGGCAGCAGGGCTCTGCCCTGAAGGGCTATGGTTTGGTGGCTCTCTCTTGGGTCCTCCCTCCTTTTTATAGGCCGGGTGCCCTAGGGTTCCCCCAATACCGTCATATGACTTAGAGAAGGTTCTGGAGCTTCTCCGGGGCGAAATCCCGTCATTTTTGACATTTTTACCAACTATACGACCAAACTATACGGCGGGAACTTTTAGTTCCGACCGTATAGTTGGTCGTTGAACTTGCAGATCCTTTAGTATTTTGGTCGCCATTTCGTCATACGAACTCCATTTTGGGTATTCTTGGGCTCGTTGAGTTCGTATCATCGACGGCTACAACCCCATGGTCTTGGATATTTATTTCTAGAAGTTGCAAAAATTCACATTTCCATCCTCTCAAATGGCTAAGTCTCGTCCCTGTAGCTCCTCCATACTATGCTCTCTTTGTTCCTTTTTATCTATAATCTTCACCAACACCTACACATATGTCATAGACAAGGAAAGTGATAAAATTGTACCTAAACTACTAAATGTGCAAATCTCATATGCAAGTAAATGAGAACTAGAAGTCATGCATATAAGTCATAACTATAGTTGGAAGAAACATGATATGTGAGATAAATGGCACATTTTATATGGCTAAAAGAGGTGGTATTTCACAACCATCATTATGTGATGCAACTTATGTCACACTTGTGCAACATGCATTGTGGAAGGTGCTTTCCTATGTGTTTTTGGTCTCTATGACCATCATTTGAGACATTGATCCCCTAGAGTCATGGCATGTGTTCTCTTCCTTAACCCCATTGATCCACATGACCACACATACTCTAGTGGATTCTGTGATGCAACTTCTACCACACTGGTGCAACATGAAATGTGGAAGCTGCTTTCATATATGTTTTTGGTCTCTGTGACCATGGTTTGACACATTAATCCCCTAGAGTCATTGCATGTGTTCTTTTCCCTCAACCACATCGATCCACATGACAAAATTGCATGTGTTCTTTTCCTAAACCACATTGATCCACATGACCACACACACTCAAGATACATGACCAAACACACTCAACTGGATTCTGTGATGCAATTTCTGCCACGCTAGTGCAACATGCAATGTGGAAGCTGCTTTCCTATGTGTTTTTGGTCTCTATGGCCATGGTTTGACACATTTATCCACTAGTATCATTGCATGTGTTGTTTTCCTGAAACACATTGATCCACATGACTACACACATTCCAATGGATTCTGTGATGCAACTTCTACCACACTAGTGTAACATGCAAAGTGTAAGCTATGTTCCTATGTGTTTTTGGTCTCTATGACCAGGGTTTGACACATGGATCCCTTAGAGTCATTTCATTTGTTCTTTTCCTAAAACCACATTGATCCACTAGCGTCATTGCATGTGTTATTTTCCTAAACCACATTGATCGAGATGACCACACACACTACATCGGATTCTGTGATGCAACTTCTGCCACACTAGGGCAACATTTAATGTGGAAGCTGCTTTCCTATGTGTTTTTGGTCTTTGTGACCATGGTTTAACACATGGATACCCTAGAGTCATTGGATGTGTTCTTTTCCTAAACCACATTGATCCATCAGTGTCAGTGCATGTGTTCTTTTCGTAAACCATATTGATCCACATGACCACACACACTCTAGTGGATTCTATGATGCAACTTCTGCCACACTAGTGAAACATGCATTATGGTAGCTACTTTCCTATGTGTTTTTGGTCTCTGTGAGCATGGTTTGACACATGGATCCTCTAGAGTCATTACATGTGTTCTTTTCCTAAACCACATTGATCCACTAGTGTCATTGCATGTGTTCTTTTCCTAAACCACATGATCCACTAGTGTCATTGATCCACATTACCACATTGCATGTGTTCTTTTCCTAAACCACATTGATCCACATGACCACACACACTCTAGTGGATTCTATGATGTAACTTCTGCCACACTGGTGCAACATGCAATGTGGAAGTTACTTTCCTATGTGTTTTTGGTCTCTGTGATAATGGTTTGACACATTGATCCCCTAGAGTCATTGCATGTGTTATTTTCCTAAACAAAATTTATCCACATGACCACACACACTCTAGTGGATTTTTTTGATGCAGCTTCTGTCACATTTGTGCAACATACAATGTGGAAGTTGCTTTCCTATATGTTTTTGGTCTCTCTGACCATCATTTGAGACACTAATCCCCTAGAGTCATTGCATGTGTTCTTTTCCTAAACCACATTTATCCCACATGACCACACACACTCTAGTGGATTGTGTGTTGCAAGTTCTGCCACACAGGTGCAATATGTAATGTGGAAGCTACTTCCCTATGTTCTTTTGGCCTCTGTGACCATGGTTTGACACATTGATACCCTAGAGTCATTGCATGAGTTCTTTTCCTAATCCACATTGGTCCACATGACCACACACACTCTAGTGGATTCTTTGATGCAACTTCTGTCACATTTGTGCAACATGCAACGTGGAAGCTGATTTCCTATGTGTTTTTGGTCTATATGACCATGGTTTAAGACATTGACCCCCTAGAATCATAGCATTTGTTCTTTTCCTAAACCACATTAATACACATGACCACACACATTCAAGTGGATTCTATGATGAACCTTCTGCCACACTAGTGCAACATGCAATGTGGAACCTGCTTTCCTATGTGTTTTTGGTCTCTATGACCATGGTTTGACACATTGATCCACTGGTGTCATTGCATGTGTTCTTTCCTAACCCACATTGATCCACATGACCACACACACACTAGTGGATTCTATGATGCAACTTCTGCTACACTAGTGCAACATGCAATGTGTAAGCTGCATTCCTATGTATTTTTGGTATCTATGACCATGGTTTAACACATGAATCCCCTAGAGTCATTTCATGTGTTCTTTTCCTAAAACCACATTGATCCACTAGTGTCATTGCATGTGTTATTTTCCTAAACCACATTGATCCAAATGACCACACACACTCAAGTGGATTCTGTGATGCAACTTATGTCACACTTGGGAAGCATGTAGTATGGAAGATGCTTTCCTATGTGTTTTTGGTTTCTATGACCATCGTTTCAGACATTGATCCCCTAGAGTCATTGCATGTGTTCTTTTCCTAAACCATATTGATCCACTAGTGTTATTGTGTGTGTTATTTTCCTAAACCACATTAATCCACATGACCACACAGACTCAGTGGATTCTATGATGCAACTTCTGCCACAGTGGTGCAACCTGCAATATGAAAGCTACTTTCCTATGTGTCTTTGGTCTCTGTGACCATGGTTTGACACATGGATCCCCTAGAGTCATTGCATGTGTTCTTTTTCTAAACCACATTGATCCACTAGTGTCATTGGATGTGTTCTTTTCCTAAACCACATGATCCTCTAGTTTCATCGATCCATATGACCACATTGCATGTGTTCTTTGCCTAAACCACATTGATCCACATGACCACACAAACTCCAGTCTATTCTCTGATGCAACTTTTGCCAGACTGGTGCAACAGGCAATGTGGAAGCTACTTTCCTATGTGGTTTTGGTCTCTGTGACCATGGTTTGACACAAGGATCCCCTATAGTCATTGCATGTTTTGTTTTCCTAAACCAGATTGATCCACTAGTGTCATTGCATGTGTTGTTTTCCTAAACCACAAGATCCACTAGTGTCATTGATCCACATGACCACATTGCATGTATTCTTTTCCTAAACCACATTGATCCACATGACCGCACACACTCCAGTAGATTCTGTGATGCAACTTCTGCCACATGTGTGCAACATGCAATGTGGAAGCTACTTTCCTATGTGTTTTTGGTCTCTGTTACCTTGGTTTGAATCATTGATCCCCTAGTCATTGCATGTGTTATTTTCCTAAACCACATTAATCCACACGACCATAGACACTCTAGTGGATTCTATGATGCAACTTCTGTCACACTTGTGCAACATGCAATGTGGAAGCTGCTTTTTTATGTGTTTTCTATGACCATCGTTTGAGACATTGATCCCCTAAAGTCATTACATGTGTTCTTTTGCTAAACCACATTGATCCACATGACCACACACACTCTAGTGGATAATGTGATGCAACTTTTGCCACACTAGTGTAACATGCAATGTGGAATCTGCTTTCTTATGTGTTTTTTGTCTATGTGACCATGGTTTGACACATTGATCCCCTAGAGTCATTGCTTGTGTTCTTTTCCTAAACCACATTAATCCACATGACCACACACACTCTAGTGGATTCTATGATGCAACTTCTGCCACACTGGTGTAATATGCAATGTGTAAGCTGTGTTCCTATGTGTTTTTGGTCTCTGTGACCATGGTTTGACACATGGATCCCCTAGATTCATTTCATGTGTTCTTTTCCTAAAACCACATTGATCCACTAGTGTCATTGCATGTGTTATTTTGCTAAACCCCATTGATCCAGATGATCACACACACTCCAGTGGATTCTATGATGCAACTTCTGCCAGACTAGTCAAACATGCAATGTGGAAGCTACTTTCCTATATATTCTTGGTCTCTGTGACCATGGTTTGACACATGGATCCCCTAGAGTCATTGCATGTGTTCTTTTCCTAAACCACATTGATCCACTAGTGTCATTGGATGTGTTCTTTTCCTAAACCACATGATCCACTAGTGTCATTGATCCACATGACCACATTGCATGTGTTCTTTTCCTAAACCATATTGATCCACATGACCACATTGCATGTGTTCTTTTCCTAAACCATATTGATCCACATGACCACACACACTCTAGTGGATTCTATGATGCAATTCTGGCACACTAGTGCAACATACAATGTGGAATCTACTTTCCTATGTGTTTTTGGTCTCTTTGACCATGGTTTGACACACTAATCCCCTAGAGTCATTGCATGTGTTCTTTTCCTAAACCACATTGATCCACATGACCACACACACTCCAGTGGATTCTGTGATGCAACTTATGTCACACTTGTGCAACATGCAATATGGAAGTTGCTTTCCTATGTGTGTTTGGTGTCTGAGACCATCGTTTGAGACATTGATCCCCTAGAGTCATTGCATGTGTTCTTTTCCTAAACCACACTGATCCACATGACCACACACACTCTAGGGGATTATATGATGCAACTTCTGCCACACTGGTGCAACATGCAATGTGGAAGTTGCTTTCCTATGATTTTCTGGTGTCTATGACCATGGTTTGACACATTGATCCACTAGTGTCATTGAAAGTGTTCTTTTGCTAAACCGCATTGATCCACATGACCACACGAACTCTAGGGGATTCTTTGATACAACTTCAGCCACACTGGTGCAACATGCATTGAGTAAGCTTCTTTCCTATGTGTTTTTGCTATCTGTGACCATGGTTTGACACATGGATCCCCTAGTCATTGCATGTGTTCTTTTCCAAAAACCACATTGATCCACTAGAGTCATTGCATGTGTTATTTTCCTAAACCACATTGATCCACATGACCACACACACTCAAGCGGATTCTGTGATGCAATTTCTGCCACACTGGTGTAACATGCAATGTGGAATCTACATTCCTATGTGGTTTTGGTCCTTGTGAGCATGGTTTGACACATTGATCCCCTAGAGTCATTGCATGTGTTGTTTTCCTAAACCACATAGATCCACATGACCACACACACTCTAGTTGATTCTGTGACGCATCTTCTGCCACACTGGTGCAACATAAAATGTGTAAGCTGTGTTCCTATGTGTTTTTGGTCTCTATGACCATGGTTTTACACATGGAACCCCTAGAGTCATTTCATATGTTCTTTTCCTAAACCACATTGATCCACTAGTGTCACTACATGTGTTCTTTTCCTAAACCACATTGATCCACATGACCACACACACTCCAGTGGATTCTATGATGCAACTTCTGCCACACTGGTGCAACATGCAATGTGGAAGCTACTTTCCTATGTGTTTTTGGTCTCTATGACGATGGTTTGACACATGGATCCCCTAGAGTCATTGCATGTGTTCTTTTCCTAAACCACATTGATCCACTAGTGTCATTGGATGTGTTCTTTTCCTAAACCACATGATCCAATAGTGTCATTGATCCACATGACCACATTGCATGTTTTCTTTTCCTAAACCACATTGATCCACATGACCACACACTCTAGTGGATTATATGATGCAACTTCTACCACAGTGGTGCAACATGTAATGTGGAAGCTGTTGTCCTATGAGTTTTTGGTCTCTGTGACCATGGTTTGACACATTGATCCACATGACCACACACACTAGGGGATTTTGTGATGCAACTTTAGCCACACTGGTGCAACATGCATTGTGTAAGCTACTTTCCTCTGTGTTTTTGCTATTTGTGACCATGGTTTGACACATGGATCCCCTAGAGTCATTGGATGTGTTCTTTTCCTAAAACCACATTGATCCACTAGTGTCACTACATGTGTTCTTTTCCTAAACCACATTGATCCACATGATCACACACACTCAAGAGGATTCTATGATGCAATTTCTGCCACACTAGTGTAACATGCAATGTGGAATCTGCATTCCTATGTGTTTTTGGTCCTTGTGACTATGGTTTGACACATTGATCCCTAGAATCATTGCATGTGTTCTTTTCCTAAACCACATTGATCCACATGACCACACACACACTCCATTGGATTCTATGATGCAACTTCTGCCACACTGGTGCAACATGCAATGTGTAAGCTGTATTCCTATGTGTTTTTGGTCTCTGTGACCATGGTTTTACACATGGAACCCATAGAGTCATTTCATGTGTTCTTTTCCTAAAACCACATTGATCCACTAGTGTAATTGCATGTGTTATTTTACTAAACCACATTGATCCAGATGGCCACACCCACTCCAATGGATTCTATGATGCAACTTCTGCCACACTAGTGCAACATGTAATTTGGAAGCTGCTTTCCTATGTATTTTTGGTCTCTGTGACCATGGTTTGACACATGAATCCCCTAGAGTCATTCCATGTGTTCTTTTCCTAAACCACATTGATCCACTAGTGTCACTACATGTGTTCTTTTCCTAAACCACATTGATCCACATGACCACACACACTCCAGTGGATTCTATGATGCAACTTCTGCCACACTGGTGCAACATGCAATGTGGAAGCTACTTTCCTATGTGTTTTTGGTCTCTATGACCATTATTTGACATATGGATCCTCTAGAGTCATTGCATGTGTTCTTTTCCTAATTCACATTGATCCACTAGCGTCATTGTATGTGTTCTTTTCCTAAAACACATGATCCACTAGTGTCATTGATCCACATGACCACATTGCATGTGTTCTGATGGGGATATGCCGAATGGAGTATGCCCAACAGGATGTTCCGATCGGGCCAAAGGCCTAGCGAGTGGGCCTGTAGGACGGCGACTGGAATGCGACTGAGGAGAAGGCCTGGCGATTGGAGACTAGAGGCCCAGAAGCATACTCGAAGCCCAGTCGGATTAGGTCAAAGCCTCTGAATCCATATCTTGTTCGGTTGTAAACTATAAACCCTGGCGAGGTGCCTTCTATATAAACCTCCCTAGGGTACTCTGAGGACTTACGTTCCATCATACACCCCTTCAAGCGAGTCGCTGCTTAGACGCCAAGCTCGCCACCCCTGTAACTCGCTCTCCATCAATCTAATCTAGCAGGAGTAGGTCTTTACCCTCTGGGGGCCGAACCTGGATAAATCCATGTGCATCTGCCCCCATCTCGCACCGCAGACGGCCGCCAGCTTCACCAACGTAGTCGACCCAGTGGCAACGGTGATCGTCGACGGATCGCCGCCACGCCATGATCTGCCCTCGGAGGAGCAGGTCCGCTCCATCAGCCTCCTCACCACCGAATACGACTCGAGCGCCAGCAACGCAGTCGAGACCAATGCCGCTGCGGACGACGCGACCCTCCATGATGATGCCGGCTCCACGACCCCTACCTCGATCGACAGATCCATCACCGCAGCATCACGGGAGGACTCCATCACGTGGGTCTCCAACCTTGAGGACTTCGAGGATTCCTCCATCCTTGGGATCTTCGATTCCGACTCCGGCTCAGAGTCCTCCGAGGACTTCCGCGCCAGATCCAATTGCTTCAATGCGATTTACATGGCGGGCAGCACGGTCGCCCCGCCGGATCCATTCTCTACACCGATCCCCCCAACCGCGATAGCCACGGAGGTGGAGGAAGCCCGCCTGCAACTGGAGGAGGCGCAACGCAAGGAGCTAGCCGAGCATGAGAAATTCCGCCTCGAGCGGGCAACGGCGTAGGAGCTGTCTCTCTACCACCAGCGCCGCATCAGGACCCGCCTGAACTTCAACATCCAGGGCTGCGTCCTGAACTTCAATGACGAAAGCAACCCGCACACGCGGCTAAGCGCGAGTACTGCGAGAACGTGCCACCAGGTGGCAGTAACCGACCACCACCCGGCGCACCGGCGACTGGGGCCCAATGCCACCCATTGGTCGCGCGCCCCCACCGAACCAGCCGTGGATCATAATCTCGCCACAGGCCCGCGACGCCAATGAGCTCCCATTGTACTCCACTCCAATGGACAATGTCGTTGCGGACGACGCCGCAGTCGCCCACCTCGACATCCAAGGAGAAGGCACACTACAGATCTAGTACGCCAAGGCCCTACTCGCCAGGGTCGTCGAGTAGCAAGCCGCAAGAGTCGACCTGCGGGGGCAGGTGTATTCCCGCTCATCGGCAAGCAAGGCAGCCTCAAGCGGCCACCCAACTGTCGCCAACGCCGTGACCTGCCCATAGCCCCAGTCCCTGGCGCACCAGCCACGGGCCGCCAACCCCGCGCTCTCCACCAACGAGCCATGACCGGTGAACAACACAGTCGCTGCCAACGGGTAACCCATCGACGCCCGAACACACATCGTCAACAACCAAGCTTGGCGGGCACGCCAGCCCAACGACTTGAGGCACACCCTCACCAACCGCAGCGACCATAAACCCAGGGGCTCGCTTAGCCGAGTCGGTCCCTAGTGCTTCGGACCTATGATCCGAGGCGAGAAGTACCCCGGCAACTTCAAGGCGCCCAAGGAGATCGAAAAGTACGACCCAACGTACGACCCAGCAGTGTGGCTGGACACATACCTCATGGCGATGGGAATCACTGGCCACACCGACCTGCTAGCCTCTCGATACCTCCCCTGATGATGGAGGGCGCGGCCCGGCAATGGATCAACACCCTCCCCGCCGATAGCATCGACTCGTGGGAAGAGATGCGAGATGCCTTCGTCAGGCACTTTGAGGGATCCTACACCCGCGCCACCACCATCAAGGACCTGGAGCAATGCATCCAGGGACAATGCGAGTCGACCTGCCACTGGATCCAAAGGTGGCAGGAACTATGGATCAACGCCTCCGTCATTCACCCGGACACGATGATACATTGTTTCAAGAACACGTGCCGGTACGAACCCCTGGTCGCTAAGATCAAGAGGGTCTACTGGACGCTCGACAACATCCCCGACCTCCTCGAGATTGCCAGTCGCTATGTAGAAGAGGACCCCAACCAGGACTCCGACGATGAGTCTGGAGGAAGACGGCGCATCAGCGCTGACAACAGCGGGCGACAACGCGACATGCGCTACAACAACACTCGCATCACTGGCAAGCGCCGCGGTGATGGGCGAGTCAACTTCGTCGTCAATGCCGGCTACGGCCAACGCGACCCGAAGAACTTTCGCCACGATGGAGGAAACTACCGCGACGGCGGAAACTACCGTGCCAACAACACGGCGAGGCCGAAATTCGACCCTGCCGCCCTGCTCAACCAACCCTGTGTCTACCACAGTAGGGAGGGAAAGCCCGCCACCCTCACTACCACAGACTGCCATTCCCTCAAGGAAATCGAAAAGGCAAGGCGGGCACAGACGACCCCAACAACAACCCGCCAAGGGAAAACAGAAACACTGGCGGCTTCGGCAATGCCGTCGGATCACTCCACACCTTCACCGAGCTCGGCACTAAGCACGAGAAGAAGGTGCTCGCCCGTGCAGTCGTCGTCAATGCGGTGACACAGGTCGATATCCCCCGCTTCCTCAACTGGTCTGAGCAAAGCATCACCTGGAGTCGCCAGGACCACGCACCCAAGATCGAGTACCCAGGGCGAGTCGCCCTGGTGATCAGGCCCAAAGTGGCCGACTACTGGCTGCCCAAGACACTAATGGACGGCGGGAGCTCCATCAATATCATGTACTTGGACACGTTCAAGAGGCTCCAGCTCCTAGAATCAGCAATCGAGCCGACCCTGACAACCTTCCACGGCATCGTCCCCAGCCAGAAGGCGTACCCGATTGGAAAAGTAACTCTACCAGTCACCTTCGGCACACCAGCAAACTACCGCACCGAGCGGATCGTGATCGAGCTGGTGAACTTCCGCAGCCCCTACCACTGTGTCCTGGGACGCCAAACGTTCGCCAAATTCATGGTGACCCCCCACTACGCCTACAACATGATGAAGCTTCTAGGGCCAAGCGGCATCATCACCGTCCACGGCGACCCTGATATGGCCGTGGAATGCAAAGACAAAGGCGCTGAGCTCGCAGATGCCATCATCACCGTGGAGACTGACCACGTGGAGGAACTCGCGAAATACGCGGGCAACATAAACAAGGGCGACCCCACCATCCTGAAGAAGCCAACCGCCGCGAGCTCCATGTTCGAGGCGACCACGCACACCCGCACCGTCGAGCTCGCCCCGGGCGACTCCAGCCAGATGGTCACCATTGGGGCGCACATGAGCCCCGCATAGGAAAGTGCGCTCATCGAGTTCCTCTATGAGAATCGCGACATCTTCGCATGGAAACCATCTGACATGCCGGGTGTCCCGAGGGAACTCGCTGAGCACAAACTCAATGCTGACCCCAAAGTGCGACCAGTAAAGCAGTCGCTGCAACCCTTCAATGAAGAGCGCCGTCGAGCAATTACCAAATAAGTACAGTGCCTGCTAGCCGCAGGCTTCATTCGGCCAATCAAATACTCCAAGTGGCTGGCAAACCCAGTCCTGGTCCTGAAAAAGAACAACACATGGAGAATGTGTATCGAATACACCAACCTCAATAGCGCATGCCCGAAGGAGGAGTTCATCCTACCGCACATGGACCAGATCATCGAATCGACTGCGGGATCGGAGTCGTTGTGCTTCCTCGACGCGTATTCTGTCTACAACTAGATCAAAATGGCAGTCGAGGATGAGGAGAAGACGGCGTTCATCATGCCATTCGACGCCTTCTGCTACACGACCATGACGTTAGGCCTCAAGAACGCCGGCGCCACCTACCAAAGGTGCATGTAGGAGTGCCTCGTGAGCCAAATTGGCCGCAACATACACGTCTACATCGACGACATGGTGGTAAAATCCACCCGCCAGGACGACCTGCTCGCCGACCTGGCCGAAACCTTCGCAAACCTGCGGAGGTACAACATCAAGCTCAACCCAGGAAAATGCACTTTCAGCATCCCCACCAGACAGATCCTGGGATATGTGGTCTCCAAACGAGGCATCGAGGCCAACCCCACCAAGATTGACACCATCGCGCTACTCGGGAAACCCGAGTGCCTGCGTGACGTCCAGAAGTTAGCTGGGCTAGTCGTGGCTCTCAATCGCTTCATTCCCCGGCTCAGTGAGAAGGAAATGCTCCTCTACCACCTGATGCGCAAGAACCCCATGTTCCAATGGGACGTGGAGGCAGACAACGCACTCAAAGCACTCAAAGAAGTGCTACTCGTGGCTCCACTCCTCGCCGCCCCAATCGACAAAGAGCCAATGCTCGTCTATGTGGCGGCCTCCACTCGAGTCGTCAACACCGTGATGGTCGTCCAACGGCCAGAGGAGGGCAAGGAGCGCCCCGTGTAGCACCCCGTCTACTACATCAGCGAAGTCCTGACGGACTCAAGACAACGCTACCCGCAGTACCAAAAACTGGTATACGCGGTATTCCGAGCTCAACGGTGACTCCCTCACTACTTCCAGGAGCACCTAATCACGGTCGTCTCCTCCGCGCCACTACTGGACATCATACGCAATCGCGAGGGAACTGGGCGAGTCGCCAAATGGGCCGTTGAAATCGGCATCCACAACATCAAATATGATCCCCACAAAGCGATCAAGTCGCAAGCCCTGGCTGATTTCCTCGCAGACTGGGAAGAAGCACAGCAGCCGGAGAAGCTCCCATACCTCCACTACTGGTCGCTCCACTTCGACGGGTCCAAGAACGCCGACGGTGCTGGGGCCGGGGTCATACTGACCTCCCCCAAGGGAGACAAGCTCCACTATGTGCTCCACCTCAACTTCAAGCCCTGCACCAACAACATGGCAGAGTATGAGGCCCTCCTTCACGGCATGCAGGCCGCCAAGGAGATGAACATCAACCGCCTACGCTGCTACGGCGACTCCGACCTAGTTGCCGGCGAAGTCACCGGGACCTGCGATGCCGTCTCCCCGACAATGATAACATACCGCCAAGCGGTAGACCAGCTGGGAGGACACTTCGACGGTTACTCAGTCGAGTGGATCGACAGGCGAAAGAATGAGGATCCAGACGCCCTCTCCCGCATTGGGTCGGCTCGGCAAACGCCACCCGCAGGCGTCTTCCTCAACATCATCCACAAGCCTTCGGTCTCCCTGTCGAAGGAGATCGACATCGGGATACCACTGCAACCCGAGCCGGCCCTAGTCGCCATGATCGTGGAGCCCAGCGACTGGACGGCACCATACGTCGCCTTCCTCGAGCACAAGATCCTTCCAAGCAATGAGACGGAAGCGCGAATGATCGTGCGCCGCTGCAAATCCTTCGTCATCATCAACGGCGAGCTCCACAAACACAGCGTGACCGGTGTGTTATTGCGCTGCGTACAGCCAGAAGAAGGACGCAAGATCCTCCAGGACATCCACGCCGGCGATTGCGTCCATCACGCCGGTGCTAAGTCGCTGGTTGCCAAGGCCATGCGGCATGGCTTCTACTAGCTCACAAGCGCACGCCGACGCCACCGACATCGTCCAACAATGCGTCGGGTGCCAGAAGTACGCCAACCAGACGCATCTCCCTGGTTCGGCACTCAAGGCCATCCCCATCACCTGGCCATTCGCCGTATGGGGCATGGACATGGTCGGCCCGTTCAAGAAGGCCCCATCCGGCTTCACCCACCTCCTGGTCACGGTCGACAAGTTCACCAAATGGGTCGAAGAAAAGCCGATCAAAAAGTGTGACGGCAAGATGGCCACCAAGTTCCTCCTCAAGCTCATCTACTAGTACAGCTACCCGCACAACATCATAACAGAAAACGGCACCAACTTCGCCAAGGGCACCATGGCAGAATTCTGCGAAGAACATAGCATACGACTCGACCTCGCCTCAGTCGCCCACCCGGAGTCGAACGACCAAGAAGAACACGCCAATCAGAGCGTCCTCCACAGGCTCAAGCCATGACTCCAAGTGCCCCTTGAGTGAACCCCAGGATGTTGGGTTGAAGTGTTGGAAATATGCCCTAGAGACAAATAGTAGTAAGGACTATTATCATATTTCATATAGTTTATGATTAAGTTTTATATCATGCTATAACTGTATTGAGTGGAAACATCAATACACGTGTGATATACAAACAACGGGGGTTCCAGTGAAACTCTAGTCAATTTGGTTCATTGGTCAACAGAGATGATCATGTTTCACGATCATGTGGCATTTATGCCGATTGAATGAGGTCATCTCATTCTGAAAATGAGATGATGAACCAATACCCAACCTAAACATCGTGATTCGATCATGTCACGAAGTTCAAGTTATGATGATTAGAAAAGGATCCTCGTAGACTATTCCTTAGACCGTGAGGCTATATCAATCACTGTCTCCCGAGAATGCTTAGATAGCATCAAACGCCATCTGGTAAAACGGTGGTTATAAAGGTGTGTTCAGGTATTCGGAGGAAACCGTAGAGGCAATATATGTCAAGAGCAAGATTTGTCCGTCCATGTGACGGGAAGATACTCAAGGGCCCACTCGGAGAGGTTATATCCAATAGCTGCGTAGTGTGTGATTAGATCACGGGGATATCACTTGTCGGAACGAGTCAAATAGCATTATTCAGTAACGAGATTGAACTCGACATGGTGATGTCATTGATCAGGTCTCGGGCAATGCAAGTATCGAATTCCAAAGGGAATAAGACATGACTGTCACCGGTTCAAACGGCGAAAGATCTTCGTGGAATGCACAGGGGTCACATGGCCATCCATGTCCCTCTGTTGATCATTGGTGCGGGAGTGTCCCCGACCATGTCGGGAGTGTTCCCGAACCGTAGGGTATCACGCTTAAGGGCTTGATGATGCTTAGAGAGTGTTTATGGGATCGGTAGAATCGCCGAAGAAAAGAAGGGAGAAAACCGGAAGGGTTTCGATAAGTCCGGAGGATGTCCGGAGTGGAGGTGGAAGGTGTTCCATGGCCACGGAGATTAGATAATATGTGAATGAATGTTAAATATTGATTTAATCATTTATTCATAATTATTTAATAAAAAGAAAATCAATTAAAAGGTCAAAAGGCTTAATGGGCCAATTTCCGGAGGGAGAGGGCCCATTAGGGAAAGGAGAGAGGGAGAGAGGCTAAAGAGGGAGGCCGGATGGGCCTTGCCCCCCGCGAGGCCCACTAGGGGCTGGCTGGCGGCCACCCCACCCCCTCCTATCCTTTAGTCCCACCCCGGGACTTGAGGGGAGGTAGTACCTCCCCTCTCCCTATATAAAGTGGGGTATTTGGCCTAGAAAAGACACTGAATAATCAATAAAGGTCTCCCCACTTTTGGGAGGACCTCTAATTGATATTTTCTCTCTCCCCCTCTCTCTCTCGTGAACGTGGTCCCAAGTCTGGACTGCGCGAGCGAGAGACATCTTCACCAAGTCGTCAGGCCGCTTGGGATTCGGATCCGGGAGCTCTACTTCCGCAATCGCCTTGGATCGGGAAGCAGGAGTCATCGTCAGGCACCGGACGTGTGTAACTCCCTGCGAGGTGTTGCACTTGAGGCACTCAAGTCGTTGGAGCCAAAAGGAGCGCAAGGACTTCATCACGATGTTGAGGTCGGCTTCGGCTCGTCTACATCAACCACGCTCTCCTGAGTGTTGACAACGCTTTTCGGTCTTCAAGGGTAAGTTCGCGAAAAGCCCCTCCCGTTACTGTATTACTAATAGATAGGTCCTGGCAGCTTCAGGGGTTCAGGGGCGTAGAGTAAAATTTATTGTTTTTATGCGGAACCCCTACAGTGGTATCAGAGCTAGATCTATGCGTAGTAATGCTAGTACGGGTAGAACACACGAGATGTAGCGTGTGGGCGTTGATCTTTTAGTTGTTACCCTCCCACGTGTACTTGTGTATACCGCATCAATGCTTGATGAAGCGCCCCCAACCGACTTTACGCGTTCATTCGCGAGACTGGTCCACGCTTGACATACGGCTTGTACCGTATAAAGTGGCTTAAGGGGGTGTCTGTCTCTCTCGCATTAGTTGGTATACCATTTGCAACGGAGGGCGCCGAAAGGGGTGTAGTATAGATAACTACTTGATCAGCGTTGTGCTGAAAGTTCGTAGGTAAGAACGGTTCTTGTGCGAAAGCCCATTCAGCCACGTAAAACATGCAAAGATAAAGTAGAAGCGTCTAACTTTGTTTTGCAGGGGGCATTGCTTTGTGATATGGTTGTGGCAAAGGTAAAATAATTACCTTTTGTTGCATAGTAGTAGATAGTCAAGGAGGTGACTGATACGTCCATTTTGCATCACTATTCTATGTCTTAATTCACTATTATTCATTGATATATTTTGTATTGAGAGGTGATACTTATGTTATTTCACCTATTTTTGCATGGTTGATGACTTTTGGAGCATGGACCGCGGTCGGATTACGATGGAAAAGGTGTTGTTTGGAGGCAAAATTGCGAAGATCAGAAAATCCGGGAAAATATCGGAAAATTCTATTTTTCCAGAAGACTCGGGATGCCAGAAGATGGAGTGGAGGTGGGCCACAGGGGGCCCACACCACCCCATGGCGCGGGCAGGCCTAGGCCACGCCAGGGAGTGGTGTGGCCACCCTGGCCCACTCCAGCCTCTCCCCTCTGGCGTATATGATCCCCCCGAAACCCCAAGACTCGGGGAGCGACCACAGAAAGATTCCGCCGCCTCTGCGGGGCGAAAAACAACGAGAGAGAAAGATCTCTCCGGCAGATAGATTTCTGCCAGGGGAATTCCTTCCCGGAGAGGGGAGATCGTCACCATCAACACCACCATCAAGCTGGACTTCATCGGGATCATCATCGTCATCATCACCACCATCACCATCAACACCCTCATCACCATCTCCATATTGCTGTAACAATTGCGTTGAATCTTGCATAGTTCATAGGGGAAACTTTCCCGGTGTTGATTACTCTTTGTAGTTGATGATATTGAGTGAACCATTGAATTATTGTTTATGTTCAGATTGTTATACATCATTATTCCATCTCTGATCATGATCCATATGATGTCTTGTGAGTAGTTCGTTTTGTTCTTGAGGACATGGGAGAAGTCTTGTTGTTAGTAGTGGAGTTGTGTTGAGAAAGATTCAATAGATTGTTATGTAAGTTGTGGTGTACTTCTTCTAGTGGTGTCATGTTAACGTCGACTACATGACACTTCACCTATATGGGCCTAGGGGAATGCATTGTGTATTTGGGTACTAATCGCAGGGGTTGCCGGAGTGACAGAAACCTGAACCCCCGTTAGGAAACCATTGCACATGGGACGTAAGGGTCTTAGAGTTTAAAGCTGTGGTTAGGTTTCTACCTTAATTACTTTCTTGTACTTACGGATGTTTGCAAGGGGTATAATCACAAGTATGTATTTAGTCTTGGATGGGGCGGTACATTAGCACAGGTTCACCCACACAACACTTAGCAAGCTAAAGAAGATTGATCGACTATATGAAGCGAAAGCACTTGACAGTCTTCCCATGTGTCCTCGAGATCGTTTGGTCATCTATAGAAATACAACCGGCTTGTCCTTTGCTGCATAAAGGATTGGGCCACTTGCTGGATTCATTCTTACTATCTTTCATTCACTCGTATTTTGTTTACTTGCTTTATCGAAAACCCCTAAAAATCCATTTGCTAAGTATTTGCAGAGAATTCCTGAATCATACCACTAGCCAGCACCTTCTGCTCCTCGTTGGGTTCGACACTCTTACTTACCGAAAATACTGCGATACACCCCCTATACTTATGGGTCATCAAGACTATTTACTGGCGCCGTTGCCGGGGAGTGAAGCGCTATTGGAGAGTGGAACTGGTAAAGGAAACTTCTATTGTGAGTATTGTTTACTTCTGCTAGTTGCTTTATTTTTGTTATGGATAATTCGCTGAGTTTCTTATTTGGTAATGCTACTACCACTACTAAGGTAGTAGATAAGCCACCACCTGCTGAGAATGATGTTTTCAAAATACCTACAAGAATTATTGATCGTGTTATGGATAACTATTATGTTGGGGATGGAACTATCCATCCCGGTGATCATTTACTCTTTATACATGAATTATGCGGGTTGTTCAAGTGTGCAGGTATTACTACAGATCAAGTTAAGAAGAAGTTATTCTCATTATCACTAAAAGGAAGAGCTGAGGAATGGTATAAGCTGCTGAAGAATGGTCAAGCTCTGGAATGGGAGGAAATAGTGCCTCTCTTTTATTCAAAGTTTTATCCTCCTAGTGAGATTCATAAAGATCGGAATCAAATATACAAGTTTTGGCCTCTTGATGGAGAGAGTACAGCTCAAGCTTGGGGGAGATTGAAGTTACTAATGCTCAAATGTCCCATTCATTTGCTCCCCAACAATATTATTATCAACAACTTTTATGAAAGGCTCCCTCTACATGACAAAGATTTATTGGATGCTTCTTGTGCTGGATCATTCACTCGTATGGAAGAAGAAGCTAAATGGGACCTTCTAGATCGTATTCAAGACAATGCTGAAGCTTGGGAGAATGACAAAGGTAGAAAGTCAGGTATAAATTATGATTATGAATGCATTGAATCTTTTATGGGAACTGATGACTTTCAAAATATTAAAAATACTTATAGTCTAGACTCTCAAGCTATTGCTTCTTATTTTAAGGCTTTTGCTTCGTACATTGAAGTGCCTAAAAAGAAGTGGAATAAGTATCATGAAACCTTATAAAGATATTGCTAAGAGTGTTCCTGCAAGAAGTACTGAAGTTTATACTGCTAATCATGTTTTACCTGAACCTTATATTGAGAAAATGCCTTTCCCAGTTAAGGTAGAGGAACATTCTATGATGGGTATGGTAGATGAAAGTATGAATAAAGCTGTTGAACCTGATAAACAAATGGTTGATGAACCTATAGTAGCAAGTGTGAAAGACTTTGTCACCAAGTATGAAAAAGAGGGACACACTATCCTTTGTAAGGATACCTCTAATATTGTTTCACATAGTAGTGTTATGAGAGCTAGTATTCCTGTGTTTTCTGTTAGAATAAGTGATCATTGCTATGATGGCCCTTGTGATAGCTATATTATTAAGTTTATGCATGATACTGAAAGTTATTATGAGAGAGGGAAAAGTGTTCTTATGTATCTCAATAATATCAAGTTCCCTCGTTTTATGCTGAAAGTTTTTATGTTGCACTTCTTTTGCCTTCTTATGCAAGTTGCCTCTGGTTTTAACAACTTGTTTGTTTACAAAATTCCCTTGCATAGGTAGTGGGTTAGATTTAAATGCGTGTGTGTTTTTGCTTCTTAATGCTCTCTTTCACTTCAATTCATATCCCTATGAGAGCTTCTTCAAAATTATCATGCCCATCTTAAAGGCTATAAAGAAAGAGCTTTATGGGAGACAACCCAATTTGTTTTTGCTTTCAGTTTGTTTTTGTTTTTTGAGTCTTGGAAGTTATTACTTCGGTAATAACCGCTCCTTATCCGTTTTGTTTGGTTTTTGTGTCAACATCAACCTCTAATGAGAGAGAAGTAAGATTTGGGGAAGTTGCTGTCCTGAAACAGATTTTTGTGCTTCACCGTAAAAATTCGTGAGAGACCTCTGTCTGTCGGATTGAGCTATAATTGTTTGTGCTTCTGCCCTAGGTTGTTATTTAACTTCCGTTAGTTTTGCACTTTTTTATTTGAGCAACAGAAGATTTTTGAAAAAATTGATCTTTACCTTCTGGTCTGTTTTGACAGATTTAGCCAATCTTGCATCTGCTTCTTTATTCGATTTCCTTTTTGAATTCTTTTTGGGTTTTAGGAAGGAGTTGCTATAGTAGCTTTTGTTTTGATGGTTTCCAGTTGAAGTTGGACTCAAAAGTTTTTATTACTTCTTATATACTAATGTTGCTAATGAGAACTGTGTGGAGTTTTGTGTGAAAGAAATTTCCAGGAAGTGGAGACAATGGTGTAATAAGGAAGAGAAAGGTTTTATGACTGAAGTAATAAGTATATGAAGATGAAGATATCGATGATATTCAAGAGATGACCCCAGAAGAATCTACTAGATACCAAATTCAGAGACCTGCAGAGTCCGTGTTCAAATAGGTAACGGTTCTGGTAAGAAAAGTTCCGCGAAAATATAATCCAACTATATTTTTGCAGTTTTCAGTTGATAAGGAAAGTTTCGAAGCGAAAAAGGCGCGGGCAGGGTGGCCCACCACCCCATGGCGCGGCCACCCTGGCCGCCACCAGGTGGTGAGGCCACCCAGGACTCCGTCTCCGACTCGTTTTCTCCCAGTATCTTCCTTTTGACATGAAACTTCGTAATATATAACCCCCTCGGATCCCCCGAGGTCCGTATATCGTGTTTTTATCGTGTTTTTGTTTCGATCTGTTTCTGCCAGGACATACTCTTTGAGAGCTTAGAAGCACAATGGTGTCCGCCAAGGATAAAGGGAAGGAGCCCATGGAGGAAGACCTCCAAGACCCCGGGAAGGAGAAGGAGCAAGGCCAATGTCCGCATACCGGCACCACCATTGCAAGCATTGGAGTGGTGAAACCTGCCAAGATTAGAAGGACTGCATGGATGCAGACTGGAGGGAAAGCTCCTCTACATAGTTTGGCTCAACGGTCACTTCCTCCACGCACCAGGAATCCTTTCCATACCCTTATCCATGAGCATCAATACCAGAATATGCCCAAGGAGAAATTACCCTCCAATTGGGATTTGCCTCGTTCTAGCTATGCAGGAAAAGAAGACTTCAAGGAGGAAGAGTGGGGAAAGAATAGCAAGAGCTGGAATTCTCAACCCGACATGATCATGAGCCGCATTGAGCAAAACTCGCAGCTTATTCATAATCTCACCTTCGAGATTGAGGACTTGGGGAAACTGATCAGAGAGCTCATCGAGAGGATACCACCACCACCTAAGGAGTAATTCGTCATCAGGTTTGGCATCCCCTTGGTTTGTTCCAAGCTTGGGTGAGTGTCGCGGTATCACATCACTATCTTCTATCTTTTTACCTTTTTAGTAGAGTCATATCATGAATAGAGGAGTTGTTATGTAGTATGGTTTGCATTATGGAAGTGTCCCCTCTCTCATTAGATATGTATCCCTTGGTGTGAGTTTCCGTTATGGAATATTAATGAGAAGTTCTATCATTCACCCTTTTGCGTAGCTTATATTAGTTTTCAATTCGTGGTTATATGATTGATCTTGTTGTTAGTATTGGTAGCACTTTGGGATCATTGAGTTAATTTAGTTGGTTTTGGCAAACCTGGCTCGGTCAGTAGCAACACCTTTTTGAGAGTTGAAAAGAAAAAGATAGAAGTACTCTAAAGAAAAATAATTTCATCATCTTTCTTTCTTGATTTGCTCATAAGTCTAGTATTCTCTAGTTAAGATCTTTTGTGCTTCCAAGGAAGATTGCATGTTTGTTTTTATCACTTGTATGTTTGTTTGTTTCCTTCAACTCTTGTACTTGCTACCTAGCCTTGCTAGCCAAAAACCTGTACTGAGAGGGTATTCTTCTCGTGCATCCACCTCCTTTAAACCAAAACCTTTGCCATTTGTGTCCACCATACCTACCTAGTAGCATTATTGCTATTCCAAGTAAATTCTTGTTTTATCTACCTCCCAAATTAAACTTGTTATGTGAAAATTAGTGATTAAAGCTCTCACGAACTTGATGGCACACCTTACTTTCTTGCACTTAATAAACTTGAACCATTGGGTCCTTCTTTGTTGCGTATATGCTTGCGCTTTGTGAGTTGAAGTTAGCCGAACCATGTATCATGGGGACCGCTTTCAACACTTCATTGGGACTTGTACCTAGTTGATATCATGTTCTTTTGCTTATGGATCCCGGTGGTGTGAAATAAAAGTGGAACTTGTAAGATCATGGAGTTTATATGTGTGTTAGAGAAACGCCTGGGCCGCTAGCCTAAGCCATGCCTAATCACGGTGGAAACTTGCAGCATAACTATAGTGAGCATTCTATGAAGCATCCTCAATAAAAACCTATGCAAATAGCAAATAAAAAGATCGCTGAGATGCTCATTGTCTGCTTGCCTTGTCATTTTGATTATGGGATAGCTCCTGTGTCATGTGCAAGGCGTACCCCGTTGGCGGTTCTCAATGATACGCATGTATTTACAATGACAAGAGATTGCTTGTGACTGAAGTTGAGTAGCATGAGGATCGGTACTCATAAGTAAGGGGCTTGAGATTTCAACTTATAACTTGTCAAGCATATCCTCTTAGTTTTGTCACTTTAACCTTAATCACCTAAAGATGCCTATGATAGGGGCAATGAGAGCTGAAAGCTAGTAAGTATCATAATTTTTGGGAGCTCTTTATGAGACTTGCAATCCCTGCTTCCCTCTGCGAAGGGCCTTTCTTTTACTTTGTAGTTGAGTCAGTAAACCTACTCCCTTCTATCTCAACAAGTATTTTGAGTTGATGTGTTTCATTCATTCATATGATGATTTATTCACTCATGTTTCTTATGTTCCTTGTTTTGCACATTGCTCTTATCTTGATGTTTACTACTTTGAAAGCTATCTTTGAAAAACCAGCTATTTGTGAACTCCAGCAAATTTTCAACTATTCTTCGACCAAGAGCTAAGTTTGCCATTACCAATTATGATTCACTTTATGTATCTTTATTGTGTTTCCTTTACTCATTGCAAGTTGAGTTATATAATAGTGAGTTGTCTTCTATTATGATCTATGTATTTGATGAATGTGATGCTTCTTGTCCGTATTCTTTTATCGACTCTTCACTCCATAAACTTGAGGTCATGTTTGTTGAGCTCAGTTTAAACAGGGATAAGCGAAGTCTAAGCTTGGGGGAGTTGATCGTCCATTTGCATCACTATTCTATGTCTTAATTCACTATTATTCATTGATATATTTTGTATTGAGAGGTGATACTTATGTTATTTCACTTGTTTTGCATGGTTGATGACTTTTGGAGCAAGGACGCTGCATCAGGATTACGATGGAAAAGGTCTGTTTGGAGGCAAAATTCATGAAGATTAGAAAATCCGGGAAAATATCGGAAAATTCTATTTTTCGAAGACTGGGATGCGGAAGATGGAGTGGAGGTGGGCGTGGCCCACACCACCCCATGGCGAGCAGGCCTAGGCGCCAGAGTGGTGTGGCCACCCTAGCCTCAGCCTCTCCCCTCAGCGTATATCATCCCCGAAACCCTAAGACTCTAGAGTGACCACGAGAAGATTCCTGCCTCTGAGGCGGAAAACACCGAGAGAAAGATCTCTCCGTGAGCAGATTCTGCCGGGAATTCCTTCCCAAAGAGGGAGATCGTGCCATCAACACCACCATCAAGCTGGACTTCATAGGGATCATCAACATCATAATCACCCACAACAGCAACCACAACACCATATCCAAAATGCTGTAACAATTGCGTTGAATAATGCATAGTTCATAGGGAAACTTTCCCGGTGTTGATTACTCTTTGTAGTTGATGCTATTGAGTGAACCATTGAATTATTGTTTATGTTCAGATTGTTATACATCATTATTCCATATCTGATCATGATCCATATGATGTCTTGTGAGTAGTCCGTTTTGTTCTTGAGGACATGGGAGAAGTCTTGTTGTTAGTAGTGGAGTTGTGTTGAGAAAGATTCAATAGATTGTTATTTAAGTTGTGGTGTACTTCTTCTAGTGGTGTCATGTGAACGTCGACTACATGACACTTTACCTATATGGGCCTAGGGGAATGCATTGTGTATTTGGCTACTAATCGTAGGGGTTGCGGAGTGAAACCTGAACCCCCGTTAGGAAACCATTGCACAAGGGACGTAAGGGTCTTAGAGTTTAAAGCTGTGGTTAGGTTTCTACCTTAATTACTTTCTTATATTTACGGATGTTTGCAAGGGGTATAATCACAAGTATGTATTTAGTCTTGGATGGGGCGGTACATTAGCACAGGTTCACCCACACAACACTTAGCAAGCTAAAGAAGATTGATCGACTATATGAAGCGAAAGCACTTGACAGTCTTACCATGTGTCCTCGAGAACGTTTGGTCATCTATAGAAATACAACCGGCTTGTCCTTTGCTGCATAAAGGATTGGGCCACTTGCTGCATTCATTCTTACTGTCTTTCATTCACTCGTATTTTGTTTACTTGCTTTATCGAAAACCCCTAAAAATCCGTTTGCTAAGTATTTGCAGAGAATTCCTGAATCATACCACTAGCCAGCACCTTCTGCTCCTCGTTGGGTTCGACACTCTTACTTATCGAAAATACTGCGATACACCCCCTATACTTGTGGGTCATCAGTGACGAACTACCACGCCGGAATGACACTGGTACCCTAGTGTCTACGGCGCCGGAACCCTCGCGCCGGAACCCGGTGACGGCGGATGGAGATCACGACGTGAAGGACCATATCACATAGCATTTACATTCAATGTTATTGTTTGTATGTCTTATTGTGTGCTAGTATTAGATACTCGATGGTAGCCTAATAAGATGATCCCTGATAAAAGAACCAATGATTGTGTTCCCCCTTAGTGTGCACCACCAAGAAAGTTCTTTGGTATGAGGCGATCCAGGGTTACAGGCCTGGGTGTCAGACATATCTACGTTCGCATACAGTGTGGGTGTAAGACATGTTGCATAGTGAATACACTAAGGTTGAGTTGGCGAGCCTAACATGTACAGACATGGCCTCGGAACACGGATGGTCGAAAGATCGAGCACGAGTCGCATAAATGATGTGACCGACGTTTAGCGTCCACCTTTGAACCCACATTGATGGCCGTGATGATCGGGGGAGATGTGGCTGATAGGGGTCGTGTTATCACTAGGAACCCTCTTTGGGGATAGGTGTTTCTGAGTGGAGTTATTATTAACTCATTTAGTTATAAACTTAGTCTAAATTCCTTTTGCAATTATAAATGTAGATGGCTCACCGTGAAGCTTACTTTGCTATTGAGGATTGGGTAAAGGGTGAGAAACTTAGACTTGATGGATCCAACTTCCCTAGTTGGCTTGTGCGCCTAGATGATCTCCTTACTAGGAATCATGTGGTAGACTACATACGCCGCATGATGGATTTGACTGAGCCAGACTACTATGAGACTCCACAAGAGCTGGCAGACCGCTACTATCGCCAAGAGATGTCCACTTACATTCAGATAATAATGCATTACGGGATGGTGGATGAACTACATCCGCTCATGGGTGATCTTGACCCATATTCGATGGTGGATCAGCTGAGAGCAGAGTTCATAGGCCATGTGCGCATGTGGAAGCACGAGTTGCTTGGAGAGTTCCTTTCCATACAGATGGAGGATCATACATGTCTGAAGAGTCACTTGGAGCGCATGCTTGATGCACACACGAGACTGGTTCACTTCGTGGATTACTGGATGGCTGATCCATTTGTGATAGACGTACTGCTTCGGTCATTGCCTCCCAGCTACAAAGGACATGTCCAGAGTAGCATCATGAGTGGTGATACGGAAGCACTGGATTTCCATGAGTTCATATTACGTTTCCGGAACGTAAAGGTTGAACCAATCGCTGGAGAGGTCATCGACGACCAAGGTATATATTTGATATATAGTTTTATAAATGTTATAATCTTGCAAACACATTTGCAGTGTTAAGTATATCTGATACTTGTTCTGTTTTGGTGAAAACAGGTCCTTCTGCATAGAGGTGCTTGCTGGAGAGGAGGTGACGTTGCGTGTTGATGGCAAGCATGATGATGATGGCCGACGACACTCTCCCTCAACATTTATCACTTAGTTTGTGTTTTAGGATGATTTTTGTAATCAAGAGATTGTGAACTTCTTTAGTGTGTCTCACACTTTGTGAGACGGTTATTCATATGAGTTTGTGACAAACGATTGTTCCACTTTTATGAATGATTTCTATTTGTGTTCATATCTTGTTTGATTATGTGTGAATTATCCTTGTTGTTTGAAACTAATTGATAATGTATGAACATTTGTAAAATATTAAAATGCCTTGTTTAAAATACCCAACTTAATGATATTTTATTAATGAATGAAACCATTGTTTAAATTCAAAGTTATGTGATAATATGTGAAAGTCATTCGATCTCTTATCACATATAAATCATGCCTAAGTTCGGCAAAATAACTTGAACACCGTGTATTACTTGAATACAAAGTGTTTAATGAATTGTTAAAAGTATAGACATATCCGATGTATTATGTTTTAACGAAAATGGTAATTATCATTAAATGATTGTTTAAATGTGTAAAGTAAGTTTACCAAAGGAAACATGAATATGAAACTATTTGATTTGATCAAAGTGTTTCATCAACAAAGGATATAAATATAAAAGAGAATCTAATTACTATGATTTGATCAAAGGTAATGAAATTCAACTTTATAAGAATGGCATAAAAGTGATTATGGAATGCAAAGCATTTTGAAACGTCAAAATACAAAGCATCACAATGTGATATTAGATATCAAAAAGGAGTTGAATAGAAGGCACCAAACAAATCATTGTAGAGTATATGTAGAGACCATTAGTTTAGAAATAGTTAGCACTCAATTAGAATTAGTAAACCATTTGAATTCATGAAAGTTCTGGGGTTATTCGATATAACCAAAACAATAGCGAATAAGTCCTTGTAGTATATTCATTGGAAACTTTGAATACAAAATCCATAGCTGAAACCAAAAGTAAAGCAAAACTTGTATTGCTTGGATTTTGGTGCATTCTTGAGAAACCTCACCTCTAGTGATGTTTCTCAATTATGAAGCAAATGGAAAATAGTGTAAAAACACGATGAGGATTCAAAACCCTGCATCAGAGTGTTGAGAAGCGCAATGGACAGCGTTCCTGAAAGATTCTCTTCACAGAAGGAAAGAATCAATGATTTTGATCATTGTATTTTTCCCTGCACTATTGTTTTCACTATATAAAAGTAGGATTCAAAATGTAAATCCATATCTTGAATGGAGACATTTTTGAATTACTTGTCATGATTTTTGGAATATAACATACCTACAAACTACTAAGGAAATAATGGTAAACTAAATTATGAGAAATCCTAGAAGCAAAATTCCCTTGAGATTAGAAAGCAATTCGTTGCTGAATCTCACAAGTAAAAGGGGTTACTTGGAATTTTCCCAAATGACTGCAAAGCCATAGTAAGAAAAGGGGGTGAATGACAAAAGCACAATTTGTCAAGTATTGGATTAATCCAAATGAATTTGATTCATGTGTGCTAAATGTCTATTGGATTTAAAACTAGTAAAGTACTAGTATCTCATAGTAAATCTCCAAGTTTGATATTTGATCAAAGGATTTTGAAATTGGTCAAAATAGCAAGGAGATATGCAATTTGCATAAAATTGAGTGGGAGCTATGAAAGTCTTCCTGAAACAATATGTGATTGACATATTTTTAAGTGGGAGCAACATAAGACTCAAATTCAAATATGTAGGAACATAGTTTGAGTAAGAGTACTGACTCGTACCCAAATATGTTAGCAACATAGTTTGAGTGGGAGCTTATAGGAGTAATTCTTAAGAAAGTTAAGGATGAAAGCGCAAATACTTATAAATAATGATTTATAAGATGTAGAAGTTGATAATAACCGTATTATGATATTATGTAGTGTTCCTTAAAGGATTCTGAAAGTTTTTTCAGAATAGAAGTTAATTAAGGAACTAATCCTTAATGACTAAAATTAGGAATAGCATTAAGTTTAAACATCAATGGTTGAAAGAAAGAATAGGATGATCATCATCCACTATGTTAAGACATAGGTTCTGTCTTAGTAAACCATGATGACAACTTAGCATAATATGTGATCTAATAAGAAACGTTTGAAAGTGATTAAGTTTGAATCACAGAACGTTGAGCTAAATTTGTCCGTAATGTCTATTAGAACTGTGGACATATTTTCCAAATCCATAAAGGATGACATATCTTAAAGCATAAAGAGTTATGTTATAAGGGAATATGTTGGAAACTCCTCTAGATACCAATTAGAGTCAAGTAGGAAGCGAGGTAACAAAACATCGAAAGTTGCACAGAGTGCACTAGTGTTTCGATGAATACATTTATAATAATAGATAAGGGTACCATCTAAAGTGTTGTATAATGTTATGGCGGGGCTAGTTCGCTTTTAACGTAGAATGATGTGTACCAGAGCACAGTGCCCATGAGAAAGCCCTCGAGGTTGATCTAACGTCACTGTAGGCTCCTGGAATCAGGCCTCGTTCTGCTGCCATAGCAACAATGCATACACACAGATGTTGTCATGTGATGATAGAATATTAATGTCAATCAAAGTGACATTAGTAAGTTGCGAAGGATCTGGGACTGTAGAGTACAGAACCAAGACTCAACCTCTTCCATGAGCAAGCATGTTCTAGGTACCGGTTATATGGTACCAATAATTAAGAACAAATGCAGCTAGTGTATTTTTACTCTAGTGCAAGTGGGAGACTGTTGGAAATATGCCCTAGAGACAAATAGTAGTAAGGACTATTATCATATTTCATATAGTTTATGGTTAAGTTTTATATCATGCTATAACTGTATTGAGTGGAAACATCAATACACGTGTGATATACAAACAACCAGGGGTTCCCAGTGAAACTCTAGTCACTGGTTCATTGGTCAACAGATGATCATGTTTCCTGATCATGTGGCATTTATGCCAGTTGGAAATGAGGTCATCTCATTCTGAAAATGAGATGATGAACCAATACCCAACCTAAACATCGTGATTCAATCATGTCACGAAGTTCAAGTTACGATGATTAGAAAAGGATCCTCATAGACTATTCCTTAGACCGTGAGGCTATATCAATCATTGTCTCCCGAGAATGCTTAGATAGCATCAAACGCCATCTGGTAAAACGGTGGTTATAAAGGTGTGTTCAGGTATTCGGAGGAAACCGTAGAGGCAATATATGTCAAGAGCGGGATTTGTCCGTCCATGTGACGGGAAGATACTCAAGGGCCCACTCGGAGAGGTTATATCCAATAGTTGCGCAACGTGTGATTAGATCACGGGGATATCACTTGTCGGAACGAGTCAAATAGCATTGTTCAGTAACGAGATTGAACTCGACATGGTGATGTCATTGATCAGGTCTCGGGCAATGCAAGTATCGAATGACAAAGGGAATAAGACACGACTATCACCAGTTCAAACGACGAAAGATCTTCGTGGAATGCACAGGGGTCACATGGCCATCCAAGTCCCTCTGTTGATCATTGGTGCGGGAGTGTCCCGACCATGTGCAGGTGTTCGAACCGTAGGGTATCACGCTTAAGGGCTTGATGATGCTTAGAGAGTGTTTATGGGATCGGTAGAATCGCCGAAGAAAAGAAGGGAGAAAACCGGAAGGGTTTCGGTAAGTCCGAAGGATGTCCGGAGTGGAGGTGGAAGGTGTTCCATGGCCACGGAGATTAGGTAATATGTGAATGAATGTTAAATATTGATTTAATCATTTATTCATAATTATTTAATAAAGAGAAAATCAATTAAAAGGTCAAAAGGCTTAATGGGCCAATTTAGGAGGAGGGCCCATTAGGGAAAGAGAGAGGAGAGGGGCCAAAGAGGGAGGCTGGGGTCTTGCCCCAGGGGCCACTAGGGCGGTGCCACCCCACCCTCCTCTCCTTTAGTCCCACCAGAGACTTGAGGGAGGTAGTACCTCCTCCCCTATATAAAGTGGGGTATTTGGCCTAGAAAGACACTTTGAATAATCAATAAAGGTCTCCCCACTTTTGGGAGGACCTCTAATTGATATTTCTCTCTCCCTCTCTCTCGTGACCGTGGTCCCAAGTGCAGGCTGGCAGTGAGACATCTTCATCATGAGGCGCCGTCGCTTGGGATTGGATCAGGAGCTCTACTTCCCGCTATTGCTGGATCGGGGCGGAGTCATCGTCGGGCCGGGCGTGTATAACTCCCAGCGGTGTCGCACTTGAGGCACTCAAGTCGTTGGAGCCGAAGGGCGCAAGGACTTCATCACGACCTTGAGGTAAACCCGGCTCGTCTACATCAACCACGCTCTCCTGAGCATTGACAACGCTTTTCGGTCTTCAAAGGTAAGTTCGCGAAAAGCCCCTCCCGTTACTGTATTACTAATAGATAGGTCCTGGCAGCTTCAGGGGTTTAGGGGTGTAGAGTAAAATTTATTGTTTTTATGCGCGGAACCCCTACACGAAGAGCTCCCCTCCGTAATATGAGGGATCCGCACCTCCGTCAACCGCTCCACGGGGTTCACGCCCTTCTTCATGGTGTAGGGTGCCGAAGCCATAATGCCAACTGACCTGGAGCACGACTCACCTCGAGTCGCCAACTATGTCGAGGCGACAAACAAGATCGCCCGCCAAGACAACGTCAACCAGCTCGATGAGTCACATGACCTGGCTCGCTCCCGCACCGCCATCTACCAGGAGGGACTCCACCGCTACCACAGACGCCGAGTCCGGACCCGCACCTTCCAGGAGGGCGACTTGGTCCTACGATTGGCCCAGGACAAGAAGGGCATGCACAAGCTCTCCCCCCATGGGATGGGCCATTCACCATAGGGCGCGTCCTCGGTAACGATGCCTACTACCTCATCGACATAGGAGGCAATGGCTAGCTTGAGGTCAGGAGGCCATGGAATGTAAACCTCCTCCGAAAGTTCTATACATAGAACTCAAACTTGTACCCAGATGATATATAATGAAATTCATTCGGATCGCACAAATTGTGTCTACTCGCCATACTCTTGTGCCACTCACACTCGTACATTTAGCAATATGCTACCTACAGAAGTCAACTGTTGGTCGAGCAACCGACAAGGCTAAGTAGTGCTACCCAAGGGCACCAAAAATATTCGGGCTTGTATCGTCCACGAACACGCTAACCCGGAGCCACCATCGGAGTCGCCGCGCTCGACTGGCCCACCGGGCCAAGACGTCTGAGAAACGCTTCCCACAGCGACCTGTCCTCCCCATCCTCGCGCAAAGCGACTCAAACGGTTAAGTACCACGCACGGGGACTTCGCAAAATGAAACCCTCAGCTGCCTTGGACTCACCACGCGACTGGCTCTCCGAGCCAAGGGAAGAGACGCGTTACAAACAACACACCAAACCTTACAATAGGCACACGCCCAATACGGCTAAGTACCACGCTCGGGGACTCGCCTAAACCGACCCCACTCATGCTCGGGGACTCACCCCTTCGTAGTCGCAAGGCGACTGGCCCCACACCCCATGGCAAATCAGTCACAACCATTACAAAAATCCAAAGAAAACACACATGTACACAAACGAGTTATACTCTAGTAAAGGGCGGACGCGCTCGGAGACTCGCTCAAACAAAAGTCAAACATACCACATAACTGAAAATGCATTGCGAGTTGATTGACTCCTCTTACTTCCATACGTAAATATTGTTCATATTACAAAAGTGGCCACTTGGCATATCTTACAAAAATCCCCCAGGGTAGCTATCTATTTCGCAGGCCCCGATGAAGAAGCACCGCCACCGCCCTTGACACGGACGTATGGCTCCCACGGATTCGTCGGGTAGGTCGACAACAACTTCAACAGGCCGACCGGAAGGGTTGCTCCGACTTCAGGTTGTGATGCTCCGGCTCGGGGTCGCTCGGTGCCACAACCGTCTCCTAGTACGGCAGCAAGTCCCCCATCGCCAGCACCCGATCTGCGAAGGGGGCAGCCTTGGCGGTCAGCCTCAACACCTCCGACATCTCCACCGAGCCAGTCACCGATGGGTAGCCGCTGGTGACGTCATCGAGGTTGAAATCATCTAGGAAATGCGCGAGCCCCAGGCTCAACGCCGTGGTGGCCCCGCGCCTGAAAGCCGAACGCGCCATCCATTCTACAACGGCGGGTGCCTCTTCTAGGTAGCGCCATACTTCAGTCAGTACCCTAGGTATAACCTCGGTGGGGGACATCCCTTGAAGAATCGCCTGGACGCACAACGCCGAGGCGGTGGTCGTGTTCACCACCGCGGTCACGCACTATGAGGCATTGAAGGTCTGCACCACCGGATCGCCTTGCCCTATCAAAGCCGCAACATCAGACGCCCAGTGTCACTATGGACTCACCCACTCGGGGATTCACAGCACATATCAAAGAAAAGAGGAACGGATCACCAAGGAGTTTCCGGCAGTTCTCGGTCACGTGCTTCTCCAAGGTAGCAAGATCGCTCTACAGCCCAAGGATGATTGAGTCAGCAGCCTTCCGCTCCTCCTCAGCCGCAACGACTGCGGCCTTGGCCCTATCCTCAAAAGAGATCATCGACGCTTTCGCCTCCTCCAATTCCTTCACCAGGGAATTGATGCGCCCATTCGCCATGTCCAACTCTACAACCGGAACATACCCCTCTTGGGCTTTGGCAATGGCAGCCGGAAGACCATCTGAAAGGAACAACAACAATAGTTAGCCTACCGTAAACACCAGCAGCTCGCAATCACCAAAGAACACAAGTACTCACTGGCAGTCTCCTGGAGTCTCCGGTTAGCCTCCTGCGCCACGCGTAGGTCATGCTCCAGGTGCTCCTTCGCGGCCTGCCAATCAGCAGATTCCCTCTGCAAGCCCTACAAACAGAATGAACAATTAGCAACTGCAAAAACCCAAATTCAGTGCCTAGTCGCTGAAATTCAGCGACTAGACACTTGGGGACTGGCGACCAGAAGAAATTCAGTGCCTAGTCGCTGAAATTCAGCGACTAGACACTCGGGGACTGGTGACCAGAAGAAATTCAGTGCCTAGTCACTGAAATTCAGCGACTAGACACTCGGGGACTAGCGACTAGAAGAAACTCAGTGCCTAGCCGCTGAAATTTAGCGACTAGACACTCAGGGACTAGACGTACCTGAATGGCGGCACCAAGCATACTGTGAAGCCCACTAGCATCCGTTGAAGGGACCACGAAGGAGGTGCGCCCGCGACGAGGTCCAATGTCCTCATCGATGATCTCTGGCATCTGCAGAGACTGGTTTTCTGCCACCATCGGAAAACCCTTCGCCATGAAGCGCGGAAACGACACGGACGCCCTCGCCGGGGCACTGGTTGCTAGAGCTGGCGGTTCTGTCATTGGAGCCCCCTCAGCTGGCTCCGATTGAGTGGCTGCCACCTCCTCGCCGGCGGCGGCAGGGTCACTCCCCTTGGTGCTGTCTTTTGCTGCAGCATCATCGGGCTCACCCCTCTGCTTCTTCGCGCCCTCAGAAGGCGTAACGTCTGCAACAGGCTTCCTCTTCCTGGAGGGATCGCCTTCCCCCGTGGTGACGACCAGCGGAATCTTAGCCACTGAAGGGCGACCTATCTTTTTAGCGCCGGACCTACAAAACCACCAAAGTCAGCAAAGAAATCATACAAGAAGTCACCCAAGAATTGGAGAGGAAAACTCGTGACTCACTTGGCGACCAGAAGAACGCGTAACCCCGTGCTGATGTGGGCGGTCTTGTCTAGCTCCGGGCCCAGCTTGCGCGTGAGACCCTTCTCGAAGACATCCGAAGCCCATGACACCGCGGGATTCTTTGAAGATGAAGTCGCGGTCACGGGAACCTCCAACTCAGAAGACGCGGCCATCCGCGAAGGTTGTGGCGACTTTGACGTCAGTAGCAGCCTCCGCCCGACGCCTGAAATTTGCCGGGCGATCGCGTGGTGAGCGGAACTTCCACCACCACTCCCGCGTCTTCATCCTCTGATCCCATCATCGGAGTCGCACCCTCCGGGATCTCGTGTGAAGTTTTGGTCACATTGTCGTTAGATTCATCGTCCGACTCGAACACCACTGCCGATTTGGATGGCGACGCTGGCTTCGGAGCCGGCTTCTTCACGGGCGACTTCGGTTTGCACGCAAGTTTCGCCGGCGTGGCCGTTCGCCGTGAGCTGTGCTCCTGCAAAATCTCGTCGTCTTCGTCGCGCTCTTCAAGACTATGGCTCGCCTCAGGCGCTGGGGGAGGGACCTCTCTCTCTTCCTCTTCGCCCGCGGAGGACTCTTCTTTGGTACCCTCGTCGAGCTCCTTGGGTACCTCTTCGTCGATCGGGGGAAGCCAGCCTTCAAGAACCTGAAACAACTGAGAGTGGCGAAGAACAAACATCAAAGGATGTGGTCGCAAATTACACCGCGAGAATCACGACTGAAGATAAACCCGGAGGGGGAGGCTTACCGTAGGAGCTTCATTCTTCTCGGGCATGTATGGGGCGAGCCCGGCCGAGGTGGTTGTAAATTCCGCGTCGGTAATCTTCTTCAAGGCGGCCTTGTAGTCTGCAGCATCCCACGACTCCTTGCTAGTCCGGGAAGGATCGTTCTTCCCGGTGTACTCGTACATCCAATGGGGTCGGGTCGCCAACGGGACCAAGCGCCGCCCGAGCCAGCAGTTGTACAGATTGATCGAGGATAACCCTTGGTCCTTCAACTGTTGGATCTGGTCCATCATCTCCACGACGGCCATCCTCTGATCATTGGGGAGCTTGTCCGCTGCCAGCCGCCAGGCTCGCTTCTCTCTGCGACGAACTCGGGTAGCGCCACTTCGCCGGAGGGGGTGGACACTTTCACATAAAACCGGCTCGTCTTCCATTCGCTCGCGGCCTTCTTCGGCAACGGGAGATTGATGAAATTGGCTTTCGGCTTCAACTGAAATGTAACGCCTCTGGCCGCCAAGATCGGGCCGCCGGACCCCTCGTGCCCGATGTGGCCGTGGAACAGCTCCAACCAAAGTGGGAAGTACGGCCTGCACCCAAGGTAGCATTCGTAGAAGGCGATGAAGATTGCCAGCTGCTCGATGCTGTGCGGGCTGAGATCCAACGGCTTGATCGCATAGTACATGTAGAACGGCCGGAAGAATAGTGAGGTAGGGAACCCTAAGCCCCTCTTCAAGTGGCTTGGGAAGCAGATGAACTCGCCGGCGCCATGGCTTTGGCTCGACCTCGGAAGACATAGGGATCTGCCAATTCCCCTTACAGAGGACCCCCGCGTCCTCAAATGACTTGAGCTGCACCGCCGTGCACTTAGTTTTCCCCCATGGACCTTTCGGAGGCGCCATCAGGAAAGAGGCAAGGTCGTTCGGTCTGGAGAATCTAGATCGAGGGGAGACAGAGGGAATGGATGCGCAAAGATGAGGAATGTGGGGAAGGGTCTACAGGACTGATCCGTCACACCCCTTATAAAGAAGTGTTACCCACCAATCTCGGGATAGCCGTTACCGACGGTAATCGTGCTAAAGTTACCGTTGGACCACCCAACGGATAGTATGACCAAGCTGACAGTCCATCTTCTTCCACTCGACTCGCCTGCAACTATGCCCTGTCCGGCCGATGGGGGCAGCGACTCGGTAGTGATTGCATTCGCCAAGGATACGACTGGAAACCCGGTGGAAAATTTCCTCGGTTCTCGGCAGAGTCCATCACCGATTCGACTGGGCGTCCAAATTGGACTCGCCTACTCCGACTGCCAAATGAACACCTGCGTTTGAATCAACAATGGCCTCGGGGACTACTGATGGGGATATGCCGAATCGGGTATGCTCAGTAGGACGTTCCGGTCGGGCCAAAGGCCTAGCGAGTGGGCCTGCAGGATGGCGACTGGAATGCGACTGAGGAGAAGGCCTGGCGATTGGAGATTGGAGGCCCAGAAGCATACTCGAAGCCCAGTCACATTAGGTCAAAGCCTCTGAATCCATATCTTGTTCGGTTCTGAACTGTAAACCCTGGTGAGGTGCCTCCTATATAAACCTCCCTATGGTACTCTAAGGACTTACATTCCATCACACACCCCTTCAAGCGACTCGCTGCTTAGACGCCGAGCTCGCCACCCCTGTAACTCGCTCTCCATCAATCTAATCTAGCAAGAGTAGGTATTTACCCTCCGGGGGGCTGAACCTGGATAAATCCATGTGCATCCACCCCCATCTCACACCACAGATGGCCGCCAGCTCTCGCCCCCGATTCTATCAATCGCTGCCTATGGCAGCGACTGCCGTGGCCATTTCCACAACATGTTCTTTTCCTAAACCACATTGATCTACATGACGACACACACTCTAGTGGATTCTATGATGCAATTTTGCCACAATGGTGCAACATGCAATGTCGAAGCTACTTTCCTATGTGTTTTTGGTCTCTATGACCATGGTTTGACACATTAATCCCCTAGAGTCATTGCATGTGTTCTTTATCTAAACCACATTGATTCACATGACCACACGCACTCTAGTGGATTCTGTGACGCAACTTGTGTTACACTTGTGCAACATGCAATATGGAAGCTGCTTTCGTATGTGTTTTTGTATATGTGACCATCGTTTGACACAATGATACCCTAGAGTCATTGCATGTGTTATTTTCCTAAACCACATTGATCCACATGACCACAGACACTCTAGTGGATTATGTGATGCAACTTCTGCCACACTGGTGCAATATGCAATGTGGAAGCTGCTTTCCTATGTGTTTTTGGTCTCTATGACCATGGTTTGACACATTGATTCACTAGTGTAATTGAATATGTTCTTTTACTAAACCACATTGATCCACATGACCACACACACTCCAGGGATTCTATGATGCAACTTCAGCCACACTTGTGCAACATGCATTGTGTAAGATGCTTTCCTATGTGTTTTTTCTATCTGTGACCATGGTTTGACACATGGATCCCCTAGAGTCATTGCATGTGCTTTCCCCTAAAACCACATTGATCCACTAGTGTCATTGCATGTGTTCTTTTCCTAAACCACATGACCACACACACTCAAGAGGATTCTGTGATGCAAATCTGCCACACTGGTGTAACATGCAATGTGGGAATCTGCGTTCCATTGTGTTTTTGGTCCTTGTGTCCATGGTTTGACACATTTATACCCTAGAGTCATTGCATGTGTTCTTTTCCTAAACCACATTGATCCACATGACCACACACACTCCAGTGGACACTGTGATGCAACTTCTGCCACACTAGTGCAACATGCAATGTGTAAGCTGTGTTCCTATGTGTTTTTGGTATCTGTGACCATGGTTTGACACATGGATCCCCTGTAGTAATTTCATGTGTTCTTTTCCTAAAACCACATTGATCCACTAGTGTCATTGCATGTGTTATTTTCCTAAACCACATTGATCCAGATGACCACACACACACTCCAGCGGATTCTATATGCAACTTCTGCCACACTAGTTCAACATGTAATATGGAAGCTGCTTTCCTATGTGTTTTTGGTCTCTGTGACCATGGTTTGACACATGGATCCCTTAGAGTCATGGCATGTGTTCCTTTCCCAAACCACATTGATCCACTAGTGTAATTGCATGTGTTATTTTCCTAAACCACATTGATGCACATGGCCACACACACTCTAGTGGATTCTATGTTGCAACTTCTGCCACACTTGTGAAACATGCAATGTGGAAGCTACTTTCCTATGTGTTTTTGGTCTCTATGACCATGGTTTGACACATGGATCCCCTAGAGTCATTGCATGTGTTCTTTTCCTAAAACACATTGATCCAATAGTGTCATTGGATGTGTTCTTTTCCTAAACCGCATGATCCACTAGTGTCATTGACCCACATGACCTCATTGCATGTTTTGTTTTCCTAAACCACATTGATCCACATGACCACACACACTCTAGTGGATTCTATGATGCAATTCTGCCACACTGGTACAACATGCAGTGTGGAAGCTATTTTCCTATGTATTTTTGGTCTCTATGACCATGGTTTGACACATTGTTCCCCTAGAGTCATTGCATGTGTTCCTTTCCTAAACCACATTGATCCACATGACCACACACACTCAAGTGGATTCTGTGATGCAACTTATGTCACACTTGTGCAACATGCAATGTGGAAGCTGCTTTCCTATGTGGTTTTGGTCTATGTGACCATCGTTTGAGACATTGATACCCTAGTCATTGCAATGTGTTATTTTCCTAAACCACGTTGATCCACATGACCACACACACTCTAGTGGATTATGCGATGCAACTTCTGCCACACTGGTGCAACATGCAATGTGGAAGCTGCTTTCCTATGTGTTTTTGGTCTTTTTGACCATGGTTTAACACATTGATCCACTAGTGTCATTGAATGTGTTATTTTGCTAAACCACATTGATCCACATGACCACACACACTCCAGGGATTCTGCGATGCAACTTCAGCCACACTCGTGCAACATGCATTCTGTAAGCTGCTTTCCTATGTGTTTTTGCTATCTGTGACCGTGGTTTGACACATGGATCCCCTACAGTCATTGCATGTGTTCTTTTCCTAAAAATACATTGATCCACACTAGTGTCATTGCATGTGTTCTTTTCCTAAACCACATTGATCCACATGAAGACACACACTCAAGTGGATTCTGTGATGCAACTTCTGCCACACTAGTGTAACATGCAATGTGGAAGCTGCTTTCCTATGTGTTTTTTCTCTGTGACCATGGTTTGACACATTGATCCCCTAGAGTCATTGCATGTGTTCTTTTCCTAAACCACATTCATCCACTAGTGTCATTGCATGTGTTCTTTTCCTAAACCACATTTATCCACATGACCACACACATTCTAGTGGATTTTGTGATGCAACTTCTGTCACAATGTGGAAGCTGCTTTCCTATGTGTTTTTGGTCTCAGTGACCATGGTTTGATACATTGATCCCCTAGAGTCATTGCTTGTGTTCTTTTCCTAAACAACATTGATCCACATGACCACACACACTCCAGTGGATTCTGTGATGCAAATTCTGCCACATTGGTGCAACGTGCAAGATGTGTTTTTTATCTCATGACTATGGTTTGACACATTTATCCACTAGTGTCATTGCATGTGTTCTTTTCCAAAACCGCATTGATCAATGTCGGATAGCTGGTATAGGGGGTCCCTCGAGCCATCTACATCTTGCTACCCCTCTGGTCCCGGGTAAACCTTGCGATGGAGGGGTTCCTTCCCTCAGGAGGTGCGCCAGGACCCTATCGAGGGAAATGACAAGCACGACCAATGCATTGGATACCCCGGACTCAACAGCCCGAAGACTACGTCTTGGTGAAAGATAGAGCCAACAAGGCCTTTACCAGCTGACGGACGACCTCAGTGCGAGCAGGTCTGCCTTTGGCTACTTTGGTGCAAGGAGGGGAACACACAACTCCGAATGAAGACAAGAAACACTAAAGGGAGAATGCGTTACCAACAGATGGAGGAGTGCCCAGCATCCAAGACCTAGTCTACAAAAAAGTAGTCTTGTAGACTAGGGCCTTGAAGGGAGGCATTGTGGTGACCCTACCTATCCATGGGTAGGGGAAAGAGGCCCGACGCCGCCCTATATAAGGAGTCCCCCCTAACTTGTAAGGGGAAGGATCCTAGAGATTTGAAACCCTAGACTTTCATCCTACATTGTAACCTTGAGAGGCGAGCGAGCAATACAAGAAAGTAAGAGTAGGGGCTTTACCTCCTCACGAGCGTCCCGAACTTGGGTAAAAAACCTGGTATCATCTCTCTGTTGTGCATTCCCTCCACCGCCATAGCCGCCACAAGGATCCTTTGGAACCGTGTGTCCAGCCCCCTCAGGAATCAAGGGATCGTTGGACCCTAGTTCCTTCGCGGGAAAAATCTCGGACATTTGGCGTGCCAGGTAGGGGGTTGAGGCGCGTCTCCTAGGACCTTCAGGGGAGCAATGCCATGGCTAGGAGTTCTGGTATGAAGGCCACCCTAGGAGTTTCCTCACCTAGAGGGCCAGCCGGAATGGTTGCCTGCATCTTGGGTGGCCTACAGGCCTCTGCCCATGAACCACACCTCGGGAAGTTCACTCGAGGGCTAGCGACGACAAGGCCTAGCGCTTACACCTCCCCTGTCTGGTGGTTGAGGCAGCCGGTCTCCTTTGGCGCCTTGGACCACCCCGGCTCCACTCGCCTGGTGGGCATCATGCCCAAGGTCTGTAACCCCACCATCGCTGGGGTCGCGGTGTCCAAGACCCTCATCGATGGCAGGGCGGGCCTGAATATACTCTCTGAAGAAGCATTCAGGTAGTTGTGGGTGCTCGGCATGTGCCTCCTCCGTTTCCCGCCATTTGTAGGGATCACGGCGTGCACTACTATGCCCCTCGGCCGGGTCCAGCTCCCTATCACCTTCAGGATGAGGGACAACTACCGCACGGAGCTCATCAACTTTGACGTCGCCCAGATCTCCCGGCCTTACAACGCCATACTAGGATACCTGTCCCTGGCCAAGTTCATGGTAGTTATGCATAACGCCTACAAACTCATCAAGAAACCGGGCGGTGCCGACACCACCATCACGGTGCTGCGACAAGGTCAAGGCCATGCGCTCCCTCAAGCAAGCCTGTAAGGAGGCTACACCAGCGTGGCGGGAGCCTGCAGTTGGCCTCCCTCAGCTCTCGCCTCCTTATGGAAAAGAAAAGAAAACGCTGAGTCGGCCGTGCCTTCCAACGAGGGCACCATGTGCACCAGCGGGGTCGCTAGCAAGAAGAAGTCGGTGTTCTCTTAGGAGAGGACCAGGACCAAGAATGTCCCTCAACCCGGCGGCACTAAGGGCTACAATCACCATCGGCGCCGGCCTCTCTCTCTCGAGAGAGGAGGCCCTCGTCACATTCCTTCGGGCCAATGTGGACATGTTCTCCTGGTCCTTGTCAGACATGAAGGGGGTCCCTCGTGAGGTGATCGAGCACCACTTGGCAGTGTGTCCCACGGCGCATCCGGTGAAGCAGAAGTCGCAGGAGCAGTCGGCTGAGAAGCAACAATTCATCATCGCCGAGATGGAGAAGCTCGTCAAGGCACACCTCGTCAAGGAAGTCTTGCACGCCGACTGGCATGTGGACCCTATGGTGGTCCCCAAGTCCACCGGGGGAGGGAGGCTCTATGTCGACTTCACCGACCTCAAGAAGGCATGCCCCAAGGACCCTTTCCCGCTGCCGCAGATAGACCAGATCATCGACTCCATGGTAGGCTGCGATCTTCTGTGTTTTCTGGACGCCTTCTCGGGTACCATCAGATCAAGATGGCCAAGAAGGACGAGGAGAACATTGTGTTCATCACCCTGTGTAGCGTTTACTGTTACACCCTGGCTAGGCGAGCAGATGGGGAGGAACGTGGAGGCCTACATCGATGACATTGTGGTCAATACCCACAAATGCGACACCTTGGTGGAGGACCTGGAGGAAACCTTCACTAACTTACGCCATGTGAACATCAAGCTCAATCTCATGAAGTGCGTATTCGGCGTCCCGTCGGGCAAGCTCCTCGGGTTGTTGGTGTCGCATAGGGGATCGAGGCCACCCCAGACAAGGTCCGTGTCATCGAGGAAATGCGTTCGCCAACGCGGCTCAAGGAGATGCAGAATTTGGGTGGGTGTGTGGCGGCTTTGGGAAGATTCATCTCCAAGATCGGCAAGAAGGCCTTGCCTTTCTTGAAGATTATGAAGCATACCAGCAAGTTCGAGTGGACTTCGGAGGCCGATGAGGCATTTGAGGCCCTCAAGAGGTATCTCACGAGGCCATCAATCATGGTGGCCCCCAAGGAGGGTGAGCCACTACTGCTGTACCTAGCTACCACGCCAAACAGCGAGCGATGTCCTGGTCTCCGAGCATGAAGAGGTGGTAGAAAAGAAGCGAAGGCCCCAAGACGCGAACCCTCCTAAGGGCCCGGGTGCTACGCCTGAGGGCGATGGCCCCCCTGAAGGAGCTGATGACAGGGCCGTCGACCGAGCCCAGGCCAAGACTATGGAACTCGTGCAACGGTCAGTCTACTTCGTCAGCACGGTACTTAGAGACGCAAGGGAAAGGTACCCCATGCAGCAGAAGTTCCTCTACGCACTCCTCATAGCGTCGCACAAGATATACCACTACTTCTAGGGTCACCCCATCAGGGTGGTCACCAAGTTCCCTCTAGAGGCAATCCTGCGCAACCCCAACAACACAGGTTGTGTGGTTGAGTGGGCCATCGAACTATAGCCCTTTGAGCTGACATTCGACACCATGCCCATCGTCTGTGCAAGGGCCTTGGCGGAGTTCGCGTCAGAATGGACTGACCTTGGGGAAAGCAAGCCTCGGGAGGAAATAACCCAGATTCCTAGGAAGCTAGCACCGGGGATTTTGACAGCGAACTTTGAAGGGGCGTTCAATGCAGACGGCGCCGGAGCAGCCGCTATTCTCACGTTCCCCATGGGCGACAAACTCTCCTACGCCGTGTAGCTATGCTTCAAGGAATGAGACAAGCGGTCCAACAACATCACCGAGTATGAGGGCTTGATTGCTTAGCTCAAGGCGGCCATCGTGCTCGTCATCAAGCATGTCACGATCGAGGGGGACTCCTTGCTCCTGGTTAACTTCTCCAACAAAATCTACCGTCCCAAGGACGAGCACATGGCGGCGTACCTGGAGGAAGTGTGAAGGCTGGAGAAGTACTTCCTGGGCGTGGACCTGCTTCACATCCCTCGTGGAGATAGCTACGAGGTGGACGAAATCGCTAAGCACGCGTCCAGGAGGGAGCCACAACAGCCAGGGGTCTTCGAGGAAAGACTTTTTAAACCCTCGGCCACCCCTGAAAAGGAAACTGCCCAACCAGAGGAGCTCCCGGCCCACCCTCCACAGGTGCATGTAACACCCTAGTTTTAGTTAATCTTATATTAGAGTTTTTTTGTGCATTCATGAGCATCATCCCTTAAAATGCATGTAAAAAAAATAATGGAAACCCTAAACCCTAGTTTCCTTCTTCCTCTCTAACACATTCAAAATAGTTTGATTTCAAAAACTACAAAATAAGTGGATCCCAAATAGACTAAAAGGGCCCCACAATATTTCCATAGTTTTACAAAAGGCTCTGGTATTTTTAAAGTACTCAAAACAGAAAGGAATTTAAAATTACAAGATAGACAAAAGAAAAAAGAAAAGAAAAATGTTTTGTTTTAAAAACAGTGAGCCAGACCAGAACCAGGCCCAAGCCCATCTTTCCTTCCCCTCTAACTGCAGCCGCAGCAGCCCACAGCCCAGCTTCTCTTCTCCTCTTCTCTACCACCCACGCGTGCCCGTAGCCAGCCTAACGGAAACCACCTTGGCCCAGCCCGCGTACCGCTTCGCTTCGTCGTCTTCGACGACGACGGCAAGCAGTTGCATGCCCGAGCCTCCGTCGTCGATCCTCGCCGACACTATGATGCGTGTCGCTGCCTGTGAGGAGGAGGATAAGAACCGCCGTGTCACGCTCTCTCTCCCCATCCCCATTTCTCCCCGTCTCGCCCCCTCTGCCGTTTTCCCCTCTCTGGCCGAACCCTAGCCACCGAAGTGCCGCTGGCTGCCGGTGTTCTGGACCTCCCCAAGCCCCAACGAGACTCCCAGGAGAACCGAAATGCTCTCCTTGTCCACCTCCCAGAAGGAATCGGCTGTGGGAGCCTGTAATCGAGCAGGTAGTTCGCGCCTTCCCCGACTCCGGTTGCTGTGTCCACCACCGATCCCGGCCGTCCCCGACCCTCTCCGGCCTCTCTGTCATGCCCACGAGCATCAGGGTGAGCTCCTGGCTCTCCCGAGCCCCTCTGCTTCTTCCCTATCGCTCTCTAGCTCTTTTCCGACGTGCATCACCAACCGTCGCCGCAGATGCTCGCCGGTGCAACGTGTCCGGCGATCATATCCTAGCGGCGCAACCACAACTAGTTTCTCCGCATCATGCCACGTCGAGCTAGCCCTCTCCCGTGCCTCAGCATCGCCTGTAACGCCAGCCCCAAGCTCAGTCTAGGAGCAATGGCACCGCTGACGTCAGCATGACGTCAGGATGATGTCACAACTCCTTTTTGTTTTCTTTTAATAATTAATGTAATTGTTTTATTAAATGAAAATGCCGATAGGTGGGTCCCTAACGTTAGTTTTTATTCTTTTTGGAAATGTTTTTTGAAATTAATAAAAGTCTGACATGTGGGCCCAGGTTGTAAATAATTTAATAAATTCCAAAAATGTTTAATTGTTTTAATAATTATTTAAAAATGGACTAAAATTGGGAAAAATCATAACTAATTCATTTTATATCAAAAAAATATGTATAATATATCAAAATGTTCAGAAAAATGAGATCATAGGGTTTATATGAGAAAAATATGTATAATATATCAATACTCATAATCATGCATTGTTAAGCAACTTAAATGACAAGTTTAATTAGAAGAACAAACTAACCCTTCTCATATGCATCTAGGGTTTCTCCGAATTAGGATTTGGACCCCTCGAACCCCGTTTAATTTGCCAAGCATGTCATAGGGTTTAATTTCAATAAAATTTAACTTGCCATATCATCATCATTGCTTGAGCATTGTATCGATGCCATGTGTTGATTGCCTTTCCGGTGTTTTTGCTTCTTCTCGGTAGTCCTCGGAGTTGATGTGAGCAATGAGATCGAGTCCAAGATTGAAGATCAAGATCAACACCATCGAAGGATAACGACGAATGATGCCAAGCAGATGAACCTGAAGTTCCATATCTGAGTATCAACAGGCAAAGGCACGCAAAACCCCACACATGATATAATCATAGGATTTCAAAGTATTTCATTCTTGTCATGTGCATACGATTCCAAAGTCTTTTATCGGTAGATATAGTAATCCTATCTGATGCATGTTCCCCTTTGTAGCCTATACTCCCTGATCCACTGCTTCTAGCATAACCACCCTCTGCCGGCCTTCTAATGAAGAGGGCTAATCTATAGTGGCATTAAGAGTTGGTTGGTATGTGTGGGTAAAGTTGTGCACCCTTGCAGGGTAATAATCTTTTTGAAAAGCCGTGTCCACGGTTATGGACGACTTGGGAATGGACCTGATGATCATAGAGAACTTGAACCTAATCGTAAATTTTTTCAAGAGAAGTGAGGTGTGCTTAAGGATGCTTCCTTGGGGATCGAGGGTGATCCTAGTTAGTAGGATCGGATGACAAAGTTTCGGTGGATATCAAAGATGATCAAAGCTAGAGATATCACTTTCGTATCCCTTTTTAAAAGGTTCTATTAGTCGAGCTTCTCCTCTCTCTCTTTTATAAAGAAAGTTAGCTTTATGCAAATTAACCCCACCAGCCATAAGTCTTGCGGCGTACACCCTGTACTCAGCATTGCTTTGTTGATACTTTTGCAGCAGGTAAGTGTTACCATAGAAGATGAGTCTGGTACAACATCGACATCGACGAGTAGCTTGGGGTTCCCGGTCGGTAGCCTGGAATCTATGGATTGGGACGTCATCATTATGCTTTAGGCCTCTTAGGCCATTTATTAAGTTTGCTATACTTAATAGCATAATTTTCCTTCCGTTGTTTGATGTTTGTGGTCGGTGACCTCTGCTTGTAATAATTTGGTTCTTTGCTCAGTTATGAGCTTGTTGTAATAACTTTTGTGTCATAGGGTCACTGTAATGTTACCGATTCTTCCTCTGTATGCTTCCGAGATTTAGGTTAGGCTTATATCAGACAGAGGTCTGGGATTTGTCTATCCCTAATCCCGGGGGTGTCGCAGGTTTTGGTATCAGAGCAGTACCGTCCGTAGGAAAACCTTTCTACTGGTCGATGTTGAGTCTAGTGTTTGTGAAAACTATTTCAAAGATGAAAATTATTTGCGAAAACTCTGGTATGCTTCTTTTTCTCCTTATACTATTTCGCTCTAACTCTGGGTCATCTTACCTTGTGTTGACTTTGAAAAGGTTTTACTATCTTGTCTCGTCTTTCAAAGCTTAGGTGCCTTTTTGGCATGTCGTTTCTCAACCAGTTGACCTAGTGTTGAGTTCTCCAGAGTCAGTTGTGTGTGTGTTCTTTGTTTCCCTTTGCTCTGCTTTAGTTGAGAGCTTCCTTTCCAACATTGTCTCTCTATCTTATGGGCCCACAACATTATGTTAATGGTTCCACAGTGATCTGTTCTAGGCTTCGATGTTTCCTTTCGCCTCATGTGCCTCCTTTTTATTTGTTTGGGTACTTCAGAAGTTATTTGTTCTCTTGGAAGCTACCTCGTGGTTACTACCTTGTAGTACCCTCTGTATTATCAATATAGTAGTTACTCCTTTCTTTGGGTTTTAACCCTTGGACTTGAACCGAAGATCCTAGATTGTGCTGGATTCTGTTGGTGTGAATCTTGCGCATGAAGCTAACCTTTAACCCAAGATCCATTTTGTTGACCCCTGTTGTTAATATTCAAGTGTTACCTCAGGATGGATAGTACCTTCTAGTAAAACCTTCAAGCTTGTGGTTATTGTCATTATTTAGTTGTGACAAATAAGGGCTTCCCCTACCACTTGCTATGGCAGATGTTCTTGAATGGAACCAAATAGATCACGATAAGTGTACTCCTCGTGAGTCTCGCATCTATACTCGTGACTCTGCCATACCTCCCTTTTCGGCATCGGTCCTCGGAAGATTGTTGACTTATGCATCCACATCTCGGGATTCTATTTTGATCATGTTCCTTTTTCCTTGTTGTTTCCGACCAGTGTCTACCAGTTGGTAGCCAAGTAGTAAATGTGCATCGGTGTATTTTGGTGCAAGATACTCTTGTGGTCTGTCAAGACAAACCATTTCGGGATGTCAGGAGAAACAAATTCCAGTACCTTTTCATATCTACGACCAGGTCAAAGTGTTGTAATCCGGAGATCAAGAGGCATTAATTAGTTTTTATCTGTTCTATCTTAAAGCATCACACTCTTATATACTAAGAGGTCGTGTTGAGTTTCATGACCCCTTAATGAAGTGATGCTCTTACATATTATTACACACACTTCCTCCGAGCTTTCGTGCTCGTGAATGATGCGTGTGCATAATAATGTGGCCAACTGAGATTCTTAGCAATCATTATTGCTTGGGACCTCAACAAGGACATTTATGTCATTCTTAGCGTGATGGTTAATATATCACAAAGCCAAGGATGATTGTGCTACCAAGTCCGCTAATCAGGTACACTCTTTTCGGTCAAAGATTTAGGCTCGTGCCAAATCTCTGAGACTATGTCTTCTAGCCTTACCACGCAAGTTCCCTCTCGAACTAAATGACATATCGGTGGTTCGTGATATTCTAGATGTCTACTAGAAGTATCGCCATATCGCCACATGACCGTGTTTGTCAAGTTCTTGAGCAAGACAGTTTCCTGAACTGCTCCTCTCCAAGAATTCACACTGGATATCCCTGAGCTAGTTGGTTGAGCTTAAACAACAACTTGGAGAGTTGTAAGACAAAAGTTCTATCAAACTTGTTCTTCCTTAAAGGGATGTCTAGTTTTGTTTGTGCTGAAGAAAGATAGTGTTTCCTTCGTGGAAATGTTATCGCCCCCACCTTTGAGTTGGTTTGGGCTATCGTCAAATCAAACTCAGTCCCAAGGACTATCCTGATGGTGTATCTACTTGTGATGTTTCACCTGGGTACATTTTCATGTCATGTGGTCTGACCAATGTTGTTGTTTTATTCATACCACATGTGAGTCTATCTTCTTGGAGTATCATGATAATTTTGTTGTTGAGCCCATCAATGACATCCTTATCCTCCCCAAGCTAGACATGATTCATATGGAACAATTGGCATTAATGTTGGAAACTTTTGAGAACCTTTTTTGAGTTATCCCTAAGTATGTGTTCTGGATGTTAGAAGTGACCTTCTCCAGTTGACGTGCAATAGTTGAAAGTTGTCGCCATGAACTCGAGTAGAGTTATCTTTGTTTTACCGGGAATCATTTCAAGTCAGTCAAGCATGTGCGAAGTATTCTTGATATGGTAGGGTGATACCTTCACATCTCGAGAAGATTCTTTACGCACCCACAGCCACTAACTGATTTGTCATGTAAGAGAAGAAGTCCTACAAACTTCAGTATCCTAAATGTTTCCCAATAAGGATTCAGATGTGTTTTGTTGCAAACACTTTATGCATGCACAATTATCTTTTGGATAATCTTCTAATGCATGGGTTCTGCAACCTAGCTCATCTTTTGGGGCTTGACAATGTAGTCCATGTCTTGAGACTCTAGTAACTTTATCTTTGCGGTAAATGTTGCAACCTTTCTGTTTAGACATGTTGAATCTGAAGTATCATTCCACCTAACTGAATCTGATCTCAAGCAGATATGATGGTTAGAGTTCATCAAGGTTTTTGACGTAAGTCTCTTTGAAAATCTGGCAAGATTGATGTAATGGTTGACACAACTAGTCGGAAGACCTATTGCCACATTCTCTTGAATCAGCAATAACAACCACTCTTCATGAGGCTTCTTCTATGATTTATTATATGAGTTGTGCTTATGGTTTTCTTTGTAATCGAAGTTTGACCTTTTACTTGATGTTCGCCTTCTCGAATATCAAGGAGAACATTTAAAGAAGTGTTGCTAAATGTCTCTCGGTCGATCCTCCAGACCCTTTTAGATTGGCAAGCGTATTGTTGTGCCAAGTAATTGAAGTCTGAGAATGAAGTTCATTTTTCCTCGTGTCATCAGGAATCTTCTTATATATTCATCTTAGTGGTGCATAGTGATATCATGATCCCTGGCAAAGATTTTGATAGACCTACATGAATATAGAGTTTCCTTCAGTCCCTCCAACATGTTCGAAGAGCGACTATGATTTGGGTAATCAAAAGTTACTCTTGTTACGTGTTCTTTGTGACTCTTATGAGTCCTCGCCACAAAACACCTTTCTGTCTTAACCTTATGTTGCACGAACAGTGATCCTTTTGTATCAAAAGTAGTTCAACAACTTGGTTATCCGTATCTCTACATCCCTGGAAGCTTTACTTAAGCCGTTTAGTAGAGGTTCATCTTTCGAAGTCTGTGGTCATGTTCTTTCCGTTGTATGCTCTCCTCTTTAGAAGCTTAAACTCTTCTGAATCTCCATGGTCTCCATCCTTATGAAGACCAGCTATCTAACAACTTGAAATCTTCTCCTTTTGTTTCCTCCTTACCTTGACGTGTTTCATGCTCGTTGGCTCTAGAGATGTTATGAAACATCTATCCATGAGTTGACCATGAAATACTCTGTTGTGGTTTTGTGTCATTCCCTCTCTTCTTTAGTGTATGCAGCTACCTCGAAGAAATGAAGCGCTTCATTCATTCAATAATGGTGGCATGGATCAACCTCTTCGAAGAGATCGTCGAAGTCTAGTGTAACCCTGTTTCTTCTATCTTCCTACCTAGGAATCTTAGGACGAGATTCTGTTAAGGGGGATAGAGCTGTAACACTCCAGTTTTAGTTAATCTTATATTAGGGTTTGTTTGTGCATTCATGAGCATCATCCCTTAAAATGCATGTAAAGAAAATAATGGAAACCCTAATCCCTAGTTTCCTTCTTCCTCTCCAACACATTCAAAATAGTTTGATTTCAAAAACTACAAAATAAGTAGATCCCAAATGGACTAAAAGGGCCCCACAATATTTCCCTAGTTTTACAAAAGGCTCTGGTATTTTTAAAATACTCAAAACAGAAAGGAATTTGAAATTACAAGATAGACAAAAGAAAACAGAAAAGAAAAATGTTTTGTTAAAAAAAGTGAGCTAGACCAAAACCAGGTCGAAGCCCATCTTTCCTTCCCCTCTATCTGCCGCCACAGCAGCCCGCAACCCAGCTTCTCTTCTCCTTTTCTTACCACCCACGCACGCCCATAACCGGCCCAACGGAAGCCACCTTGGCCCAGCCCGTGTACCGCTTCGCTTCGTCGTCTTCAACGACGACGGCAAGCAGCTGTGTGCCCGAGCCTTCGTCGCCGAACCTCGCCGACGCTACGATGCACACCGCCGCCTGCGAGGAGGAGGATAAGAACCGCCTTGTCATGCTCTCTCTCCCCGTCTCGCCCCCTCTGTCGTTTTTCCTTCTCTGGCCGAACCCTATCCGCCGAAGTGCCGCTCGCTGCCGGTGTTCTGGACCTCCCCAAGCCCCACCGAGACTCCTAGGAGAACGAGCGTGCTCTCCTCGTCCACCTCCTAGAAGGAATCAGCCGTGGGAGCCCGCAATCGAGCAGGTAGTTCGTGTCTTCCTCGACTCCGGCCGTCGCGTACGCCACCGATCCCGGCCGTCCCCGACCCTCTCCAACCTCTCCGTCATGCCCACGAGCATCAGGGTGAGCTCCCGGCTCTCCCGAGCCCCTCTGCTTCTTCCCTCTCGCTCTCTAGCTCTTTCCCGACGTGCATCACCAACCGCCGCCGCAGATGCTCGCCAGTGCAGCGTCTCCGGCAACCATATCCTAGCGGCGCAGCCACAACTAGTTTCCCCGCATCACGCCGCGTCGAGCCAGCCCTCTCCCGTGCCCCAGCATCACCTATAGCGCCAGCCCCGAGCTCAATCTGGGAGCAATGGCATCTCTGACGTCATCATGACGTCAGAATGTCACAACTCCTTTTCTTTTCTTTTAATAATTTTTGTAATTGTTTTATTAAATGAAAATGCTGACAGGTGGGTCCCTAATGTCAGGTTTTTATGCTTTTTGGAAATGTTTTCTAAAGTTAATAAAAGTCTGACATGTGGCCCAGGTTGTAAATAATTTAATAAATTCCAAAAATGTTTAATTGTTTTAATAATGATTTAAAAATGGATTAAAATTGGGAAAAATCATAACTAATTTATTTAAATCAGAAAAATATGTATAACATATCAAAATGTTCAGAAAAATGAGATCTACACAATAGACTCGTAATCATGCATTGTTAAGCAACTTAAATGCCAAGTTTAATTAGAAGAACAAACTAACCCTTCTCATATGCATCTGGGGTTTCTCCGAATTAGGGTTTGGACCCCTCGGACCCTGTTTAATTTGCCAAGCATGTCATAGGGTTTAATTTCAATAAAATTTAACTTGCCATATCATCATCATTGCTTGAGAATTGCATTGATGCCATGTGTTGATTGTTGCTTTTCTTTCCGGTGTTTCTGCTTCTTCTCGGTAGTCCTCAGAGTTGATGTGAGCAACGATATCGAGTCCAAGATTGAAGATCGAGATCAACACCATCGAAGGATAATGACAAATGATGCCAAGAAGAAGAACCTGAAGTTCTATATCTGAGTATCAACAGGCAAAGGCAAGCAAAACCCCACACATGATATAATCCTAGGATTTCAATGTATTTCATTATTGTCATGTGCATACGATTCCAAAGTCTTTTATCGGTAGATACGGTAATCCTATCTAATGCATGTTCCCCTTTGTAGCCTATACTCCCTCATCCACTGATCCTAGCATAACTAGGTTTTGGCTTATGAGCTTCGCTAGAGCTATTTATATCTGTTGTGCTTAGCCATGCTTAGCTGTTACTGCTGGTCCATCCGATTGATGAATCAGAGCGACGAATGAACCTAGTATGACAAGATGATGTGGTATGATCAGAGATGAAAGTTAAACATGCTAAGGCTTGTATGGGAGGCCACGTCGGGTTGTGGTTTTTGCAGTCCATACTTGCCACCACTAGGATCCGAGTTCTTGCCTCTTGAACCAAGACGAGCGTACAGCCACACAGGGGCCTGGAAACCCCCTCTACCAACTAACTTGCCTAGTAGATTCCATGGGTCACATAGTTCGGGCGTTCCATTCGACATATGCATTCTGGTTATTCTCGAAGGCGGTGGAGGAGGTGCATTCATACTAGTAGGTAAGTGTGGCCGGGAACAAGAGAGGCACGGCCTCCGTAATCTTGAACCCTGCGCACATCTCTAGGTACCGGCTTCGAGACTCACGAATCGCTGCGAACAATGCTCTTGATTGGTAACTTCAAATTGTTGAGGAATCGCTGCATGGTCATCTCAATGGACTCACGAATTCTAGCACGCTGCATAAGCATCTCCATCTCCATGTAATACTCATCAACTGTCATTGTTCCTTGCTTCAGTTGCGTCAATTTATCAAAAACTGAACGCAAGTAGTTGGTTGGGACGAAACGAGCTTTCATGATTTGCTTCATCTCACGCCAATCCATCACAGGAAGTTCATTGTCCTCCCTCCTATGTTGCACCAGAGCATCCCACCAACGCAAAGCATAACCATCAAATTCAGATGCTGCAAGCTTGACCATCTTATCTTCTGGATAGTCAAATAAGCGCCAGAGTTTCTCAATCTTCAACTCCCATGTGAGGTAGTCTTCAGGATCAATGGAACCATCAAACTTAGGAATTGAGAATTTTGGCTTGCCCAAACCATCATCAGCAGTTTGGTTGGGAACACGTTGAGCACGCCCAAGAGGAGCATACCCACGGCCATGAGGTGCATGGGCAGGTGCATGGGCAGGGGGAATAGCACGTCCCCTGCCAACATGTGGAGCAGCATCCACAGCACTACCCTCATCAAAATCATCAAAGGCATCATCATGTTGAGGCTCTTCCCTTCTATGCAAAGCGGCTGTCAAACCCTCAATGGACTGCTGCAAAGCGGTGACATTGACATTGAGCGTAGCCACTTGTGTTTGAATAGTATCCACCGTTCCAACATGGTGATCCAATCTCACATTCAGATCCTGGAGATTCTTGTTAATGGCATCTGTCGTGTGAGTAAACACACGTGTCAAGTGGGACTTCAAAGCCTCATATTCACGCCAATTGACGAGCTCCTCATCCTTCTTTTTCTGCATCACAACATCATCATCACTAGAAGACATGATCAGTAGGTTAGTGCACAAAATGCAAAAATCTGTATGGTGGAACTCTCACAGCTCACTCACAACTAATAAGAAAGGAGATCTTACCGTTCCCAAGTGAATAGAGATGCTGCTACCAAACGAAATCAAAACTGATGCACTGATGTAATGTAGTGAATATCAAAGGTATAGAGAACGATCGCAGGGCACACAAGGTATTTATGGTGGAGCTGTAGGTATGATATCCTAACTACACCGTAAACAAGTCCTAGTGCTGATCATACAAAAACCCAAGAAACACACACGTGGAGAAAAACGTGGCAATGCAACTATGAAAGGTGTTGCACTACGCTCGAGAGACACTAGCAAAGCTCAAGGTAAACAGGCACAAGATTGCTCAATCTACCGGTGCACCAAGATAACACTAGGCCTCTTGCTCAAATTCTCTCTTTTTTTCTTTTGTATAGCTTTTTCTTGATACTTTTCCTTTTGCTATCTTGCTTTTTCTCTTTTTTTTGATAGATAACACACGGCCAAAAACAAAGTACGGCACCAAAGGTCCTAAGAGCAGCCTGTCGGAGCGGAAACTAGTCTCAATAGGCAAGTTCCTACACCTATGTAGTAGATTGGTTGTGGCTAAGGGTTTTGGAGAAGTGCAAATCGATCACACTTTGTAAATATGGTGTCGTGGCAGAACGGTAACTTTGTAACTTAGAAAGTCTGCGTGGTGGAAGAAAAGCTGAGAAATCCTGCGTGGCACTTGGTAACGAAAAAGTCTGCCGTGGCAGAAAAAGAGACCGAAATCCTGCCGTGGCAGACTCGGTAACCTGGAAAGTATTTTTTTTAATTCCGACTCAGCCAAGAGTAGAAGACTAGGACTCTTAGAGTAGATCGGATCTGACTTGATGGTGGCGGAAAACAATGGTGGCAAACGACTAAAAACAAGAGGACAAACTATGAAGAAACAGATCGAGATCTAAGCTAAAGGATGAACACAACCAGCAACTATTACTCGTCTACGATGCAATCTAGTCTATGACAACTCTTTTTGTGGGGCTTTTTCTGGATAGGACTAAAAACATTCTCTAATCTATGGATGGATTGTGGATTGCTTACCGAGGCAACGAGGAAATCTGATACCAAGATGATATGGGGTGGCCCGATCTTCTCAGTAAGCACTTGTCGATGGTGAGGGTGGATGATAGATAACTAGCCTGTAGCTATGAACTCTCCCGCTCGATCCCTGATGCCAATGCAACAGCTCTCGAACCTTGTAGGATATTCACAACACCATGCTCTTGTGCACGCAGCCGTGACCACGAACGGTAGTATGCAATCTACTAATTCCCAATGGAACAACAGATCACACTCAATTATAGTTGGTAGATTCGAACACAGGGTAATTCCAGAGGTTCTATGAAAGAAACAACTCCAAAATATTTTAACGTGGTCTAAACCCTAATCTACGACGCCCCCATCTATTTATGGGTCCAAGAGGCGGCGTCCTATGGTGGAACCCGAGTTGGTTCCACCCAACCTGGATACAAACCGGCCACAAGTGGCTCGGCCAAGGCCCGCTGCAAGGTAGTCCTAGTCGGTTTTCCTGCCGCGGCAGCCTGCCGTGGTAGAGAAACGAGGCTTTTCTCTGCCTCGGTAGAGAACTTCCTCCTCTTGTTGATCTTCGTCTTGGACAGCTCCTTGCGCTTCCTCCCTCTCCTCCCTCGCGCATTCCTCATTGATCAACACGCCATGTTCCTTCGGCTCCTCACTATGTGCTATGCCTTCTTCTCCTAAGTACCTGATAATACAATAATTCAAAGACTTAGGTAGTATAAAATTCTCATTAATTAAAACACCAGGTTCATTAAGAAACAAGTTCACCTGTTGTTCTCGTAGCTTGGCACGAGCTCTTGTGATTGGTCCAATCCTTATCTCATTGGATTGATCCTTCTTTGCAATTGGAACAACTTCATTAGCAATTGGGGTAGGTGTAATTGTAGGGATGTCCTCATCACAGTTGGTAGCCAAGTAGTAAATGTGCATCGGTGTATTTTGGTGCAAGATACTCTTGTGGTCTGTCAAGACAAACCATTTCAGGATGTCAGGAGAAAAAAATTCCAGTACCTTGTCATATCTACGACCAGGTCAAAGTGTTGTAATCCGGAGATCAAGAGGCATTAATTAGTTTTTATTTGTTCTATCTTAAAGCATCACACTCTTATATACTAAGAGGTCGTGTTGAGTTTCATGACCCCTTAATGAAGTGATGCTCTTACATATTATTACCCACCCTTCCTTCGAGCTTTCGTGCTCGTGAATGATGCGTGTGCATAATAATGTGGCCAACTGAGATTCTTAGCAATCATTATTGCTTGGGACCTCAACAAGGACATTTATGTCATTCTTAGCGTGATGGTTAATATATCACTAAGCCAAGGATGATTGTGCTACCAAGTCCGCTAATCAGGTACACTCTTTTTGGTCAAAGATTTAGGCTCGTGCCAAATCTCTGAGACTATGTCTTCTTGCCTTACCACGCAAGTTCCCTCTCGAACTAAATGACATATCGGTGGTTCGTGATATTCTAGATGTCTACTAGAAGTATCGCCATATCGCCACATGAACGTGTTTGTCAAGTTCTTGAGCAAGACAGTTTCCTGAACTGCTCCTCTCCAAGAATCCACACTGGATATCCCTGAACTAGTTGGTTGAGCTTAAACAACAACTTGGAGAGTTGTAAGACAAAAGTTCTATCAAACTTGTTCTTCCTTAAAGGGATGTCTAGTTTTGTTTCTGTTGAAGAAAGATAGTGTTTCTTCGTGGAAATGTTATCATCCCCACCTTTGAGTTGATTTGGGCTATTATCAAATCAAACTCAGTCCCAAGGACTATCCTGATGGTGTATCTACTCGTGATGTTTCACCTAGGTACATTTTCATGTCCTATGGTCTGACCAATGTTGTTGTTTTGTTCATACCACATGTGAGTCTATATTCTTCGAGTATCATGATAAGTTTTTTGTTGAGCCCATCGATGACATCCTTATCCGCAATCTTGAACCCTACGCACATCTCTAGGGACCGGCTTCGAGACTTGACCCGTTAGGCGACATTTCCTTAGGGCGTGACTCATGGTCTCGGTGAACGCAAGGTAAAGGTCGTGGCCAACCACCCTCTGCCGGTCTTCCAAGGAAGAAGGCTAATCTATAGTGGCATTAAGAGTCGGTTGGTACGTGTGGGTAAAGTTGTGCACCCCTACGGGGTAATAATCTTTTCAAAAAGCCGTGTCCATGGTTATGGACGACTTGGAAACGGACGTGATGATCATAGAGAACTTGAACCTAATCGTAAAATTTGGCAAGAGAAGTGAGGTGTTCTTAAGGATGCTTCCTCGGGGATCGAGGGGGTGATCCTAGTTAGTAGGTTCGGATGACAAAGTTTCGGTGGATATCAAAGATGATCAAAGCTAGAGATATCACTTTCTTATCCCTTTTAAAAAGATTCTATTAGTCGAGCTTCTCCTCTCTCTCTTTTATAAAGAAAGTTAGCTTTATGCAAAGTAACCCCACCAGCCATAAGTCTTGAGGAGTACACCCTGTACTCAGCCTTGCTTTGTTGATACTTTTGCAGCAGGTAAGTGTTACCATAGAAGATGAGTTTGGTACAGCATCAACATCGACGAGTAGCTTGTTCCCGGTCGGCAGCCTGGAATCTATGGATTGGGACGTCATCATTATGCTCCAGGCCTCTTAGGCCATTTGTTAAGTTTGCTATACTTAATAGCATAATTTGCCTTCCGTTGTTTGCTGTTTATGGTCTATGACTTCTGCTTGTAATAATTTGGTTCTTTGCTTAGTTATAAGCTTGCTATAATAACTTTTGTGTCGTAGGGTCACTGTAATGTTACCGATTCTTCCTCTGTATGCTTCCGAGATTTAGGTTAGGCTTATATCAGACAGAGGTATGGGATTTTCTAGCCCTAATCCCGGGGGTGTCACAATGCACCTGACTGCGGCCTGCCTTCAGGAGACAGGCTCGTCCTAGCGGCCGCAGCCTAGGAGTAGAGATGGATCACTAAACTCAAAAGCTACCTCCAGGATGCCACCCTCACGGACTACGAGGATGCAGCGGAAAGACTAGTACGCCAAGCAAAGAAGTACTGTATGGTGGATGGGGACCTCTACTACGGCCGCCCCAATGGGGTTGCCCTCCGATGCTTCTCTAGGGACAAAGGGCGCAAACTGCTGACCGACATCCACGCAGGGGAATGCGGCCACCATGCCTCGGCATGCACCCTAGCAGGGAAGGACTTCCGCAATGGCTTCTACTGGCTCACGACACTCACCGACGCCATGGAGATGGTGAAGTCATGAGAAGCATGCCAGTTCCATGCCAAACAAATACATCAGCCGACTCAGTAGCTGTAGACCATACCGCTCTCATGGCCATTTGTGGTCTGGGGCTGAATATCTTGGGGCCTTTTCCACGGGCACCTAGGGGCTACCGATATCTCTACGTCGCGATTGACAAATTCACCAAGTGGGCCAAGGTAGAACTGGTCAGAACCATCCCGACATGGTCTGCGGTGAAATTCATCCAAGGCCTGGTGTGCCGCTTTGGGGTTCCCAATCGCATCATCACCGACAATGGATCCAATTCACCAGCGGGCTTTTCCAGTCCTACTGCGAGGACATCGACATCAATATCTTCTATGGGTCAGGCGCCCACCTTCGCAGCAATGGACAAGCGGACTGAGCAAACATGGAGGGCTTGAAGGGGCTCAAGACCAAGAGCTTCCGTCGCAAGATCAAAGAGTGCGGGCGAGGATGGTTGGATGCTCTCCTAGGAGTGCTATGGTCTATCCAAACCATCGCAACTAAACCGATGGGTGAGACCCCCTTCTTCCTCATAAAATGGTGTTGAAGCTGTCATCCCTACAGAGCTCAAGCACAACTCCCCCCGGGTGCTCGCCTTCAACGAAATAGCACAAGAGGAGCTGCGTCATTATGACCTCAACCTCATCGAGGAGGCTCGCCACAAAGCCATCGTACGAGCAGCCAGATACCAGTAGGCGCTGCGTCGATACCACTACCGCAACATACGAGCACATACCTTGGAAATAGGGGACCTGGTCCTTCGTCGTGTCCTATCTCACGAGGGCCTCCACAAGCTATCTCCAATGTGGGAGGGCCCTTTCAGGGTCGCCCACGTCACAAGGCCAGGCGTGGCATGGCTAGAAACATAGGAGGGCCTCACGATCCCCAACCCTTGGAACATCCATCACCTTCGCAAGTTTTACCCATGAGCTGGCCTCACGGCGACAACGGTAACAAGCAACCTGCCCCTCGGGTGGTGTTAAGATTCTCGAACGATAGATTGTTTTGCCTCTGTTTTACCTGTTGTTTTCCTCATTTGCATCTTTGCCTCTTTTGTGGTGCTTCTCCCTTTTCCACACCACGTGAACGGGGGCTGATCACGGTGCCTGCCGTCGTTTCCTCCCTCGGTTAGCATAGGAGCCTAAAGTGCTGAGCTCTGAACTTACAGACTGGCTCCAACAATAAGTCACCTCAACCACGATTCCCGGTGCTTGATAATCCTCACACGATCCGCAAAAGGAGAGCATACATCGTGTGGAACCTATGGTTACCTCTTCGAGGAACTATACAGGGAAAGTACGCGCCCTACAGTCGCCTCCTTGAGGGACTTACGGGGCAGAACTGAACATACAGAGCCTACAACCTCCTCCTCAAGGGAACGACGAGATAGATACATGCCCCGCGACCTCCCTGGAAGGGGGTACTAGTGGGGCGACCCTTGAGACTACCCCTCAAGCGGCGTGTGGAACCTACGGTTACCTCTCCGAGGAACTATACAGGGAAAGTACGCACCCTACGGTCGCCTCCTCGAGGGACTTATGGGGCGGAACTGAACATATAGAGCATACAGCCTCCTCCTCGAGGGACCTATGGGACAGGTACAAGCCCCGCGACCTCCCCGGAAGGGGGGCTAGCAGGGCGACCCTTGAGACTACCACTCAAGCGGCGCGCGAACCTATGGTCACCCCCACAAGAGGCCAGCAGGATAGACATCTAGAGGGCCCCACGGGAAAACCACGCGCCATGCCCTAGAGACGGGGAAAAGTAACAACAGACAGTTAAGGCCCCTGATCATAGGAAGGGTACCCTCGCGATTCTTAGCAAAGAGACGACAAAGTCCATAGATGCTCCGTGAGCATTACATAAATAAGAATTACACCCCTCCAACAACACCCTTAGTGCTCGCCTGGTGGAGATCTTCTCCATCTTCTAGCATGGCAGAGTGACCCGAGTCGTCGTCTCTGGCCTCCCCCTTATCATCCACCACGCGTGGGAACGCCTAGACCAACAAATCGACGAGAGGGGCAACCTTCGCCTCGAAATCTAGCATAGCGGCTGACTAACTCACAACTAGAGAGTAGTCGAGGTCGGGCCACAGATGCAAGATGCTAGTGAAGAGGGATTTACCCACCGCGGTCAGCATCAGCTCGCACTCCGAGGAAATGAAGCCGTCCAAGGCCTACACCGCCGGGCCCAAGAAGTTCAAGACCATACGTGCAAGCTCCAAGAGCGCCTCGACCTCGTGGCCAGCTTGAAGCTCTGGCGCAACAAAGCCTTTGACCCTAGGAGCGGGAGGAACGCAGCCCCTGCTTGTCAAGGGAGTGGAAGGGTGTGCAAAGGGCCTCCAACAACTCGTGACCGGATCACTCGCGCCCCACCTCAGCCCGCGTGGTAGCTGCAAGGGACTCTTTCAGGGCCCTGGCTTTGCCCCGGAGCTCCTCGGCCTCCTGAAGCAAACTCCTCCGGAGCTTCTCCCCTCTGCAAGGGCATCCCGGAGCTTGGAGCTCTCCTCTCTCTCCCGAGCAAGGGACCCCTGGGCCTCCGACAGCTTGGCGTCGGTCTCTAGTGACTGGGTGATGAGGACATCCCTACAATTACACCTACCCCAATGACTACTGAAGATGCTACAACTGTTGCAAGAAAGGATGATGAGGACATCCCTACAATTACACCTACCCCAATTGCTAATGAAGTTGTTCCAATTTGCAAAGAAGGATCAATCCAATGAGATAAGGATTGGACCAATCACAAGAGCTCGTGCCAAGCTACTAGAACAACAGGTGAACTTGTTTCTTAATGAACCTGGTGTTTTAATTAATGAGAATTTTATACTACCTAAGTCTTTGAATTATTGTATGATCAGGTACTTAGGAGAAGAAGGCATAGCACAGAGTGAGGAGCTGAAGGAACATGGCGTGTTGATCAATGAGGAATGCGCGAGGGAGGAGAGGGAGGAAGCGCATGGAGCTGTCCAAGACGAAGATCAACAAGAGGAGGAAGTTCTCTGCCGCGGCAGAGAAAAGCTCGTTCTACTGCACGGCGGCAGCAAGGCAAGAAACCGACTAGGACTCTGCCAGCAGCGAGCAGTCTTGGCCGAGCCACTTGTGGCCGGTTTGTATCCAGGTTGGGTGGAACCGACTCTAGGTTCCACCATAGGCCGCCGCCCTTTGGACCCATAAATAGATGGGGGCGTCGTAGATTAGGGTTTAGACCACGTTAAAATATTTTGGAGTTGTTTCTTTCATAGAACCTCTGAAATTACCCTGTGTTCAAATTTACCAACTATAATTGAGTGTGATCTGTTGTTCCATTGGGAATTAGTAGATTGCATACTACCGTTCGTGGTCAAGGCTGCGTGCGCAAGAGCGTGGTGTTGTGAATATCATATAAGGTTCGAGAGCTGTTGCATTGGCATCAGGGATTGAGCGGGAGAGTTTATAGCTACAGGCTAGTTATCTATCATCCACCATCACCATCGACAAAGTGCTTGCTGAGAAGATCGGGCCACCCCATATCAAAGGATCAGTCCAATGAGATTAGAATTGGACCTATTACAAGAGCTCGTGCTAAGCTACTGGAACAACAGGTGAATTTACTCCTAAACGAATCTGGTACTTTGATTGATGAGAACTTTATACTGCCTAAGTCTATGCATTTATGTATGATCAGGTTCGTTGGAGAAACAAGTTGGCACGAGGAGGAGAAGGGTTACAAGAGAAGCCCAACATGATGATCGCCCAAGGATGCGCGAGGGAGGAGCGGGAGGAAGGCGCAAGAGAAGATCATCAAGACAAAGGAAAAAAGATCTGCCACGACCGGAGTGTCCGGCCAGATCCACCCGGACTGTCTGGCCTGGTTGAGAGGCAAACTGGCGTGGACATTCAGTATGCCAGTTCGGACACTACACGAACGCCACTTGGAAACTTCAAAGTTCAGTCCAGACCGGACTATCCGGCACACTTCACCCGGAGTGTCCGGCCTGACCGGACTGTCCGGCCAAATTCGACCGGAGTGTCTGCCCGCCGACCGAATCTGGTCCGAGTCGGTTTATATCAGTTTGAGTTGTTTGCGTTTAGTTTTGGTTTCTGGTCGCTCCAGTCGCCCTTATAAGCTATGGGACGACCTCTAGTTAGGGTTTAGACCACGTTAAAATATTTTGGAGTTGTTTCTTTCATAGAACCTCTGGAATTACCCTGTGTTCGAATCTACCAACTATAATTGAGTGTGATCTGTTGTTCCATTGGGAATTAGTAGATTGCATACTACCGTTCATGGTCACAGCTGCGTGCGCAAGAGCGTGGTGTTGTGAATATCCTACAAGGTTCGAGCTGTTGCATTGGCATCAGGGATCGAGCGGGAGAGTTCATAGCTACAGGCTAGTTATCTATCATCCACCATTATCATTGCCATCCACTTACTGAGAAGATCGGGCCACCCCATATCATCTTGGTATCAGATTTCCAGTGTTGCCTCGGTAAGCATCCACAAATCCATCCATAGATTAGAGAGTGTTTTCGTCCTATACAGAAAAAGCCTTACAAAAAGATTTGCCATAGACTAGAGTGCATCGTTTTCAAGTTTTAGTTACTGATTGTATCTTCTCGTAGATCTGATCTGCAGGTTTTCCTCGTAGGAGTCTAGTTTCCGTTTGTGTCTAGGTGTAGGGTTTGATCTTGTTTTCCGCTGTTTCCACCATTACCATTTCCGCAAGTGTTTAATCGTTTTTCCGAGTCCACATAGCGTACCTTTGTTTGCATACCATAGACATAGCCTATCTACAGCATCTGTGCCTAGGAACGTACCCACGAGACTAGTTGCTTTGCTCCGACAGGCTGCTCATTAGGGTTTGTAGTGCAGAATTTTTTCGACAGGCAAAACCGGACTATCCAGCCGAATCAAACCGGACTATCCGGCCCGACCGGAGTCTCCGGCACATATCAACCGGACTATCCGGCCCAGTTCTGTTATAAGTTGCTGTGCTCATTTGCATTGAGTAATATAGTTGGAAAAAAAAGAGATATAGAAGTGTGCAATATTGGAGGCCTTGTTATGTATAGCACTAGTAGATTGAGCAATCTTGTGCCTGTTCTATTTGAGCTATTACTAGCGTCTCTCTTGTGCATTGCAATATTCCTTTTCATAAGTTGCTTTGCCACATTTATCTCCACTGTGTGTGTTTCTTGGGTATTTGTACGATCAGCACTAGGACTTATTTGCGGTGTAGATAGGGGACCAAACCTATAGCTCCACTTTTACATAACCTATGTGCCTTGCGATCGTTCTCTATACCTTTGATATTCACTTCATCACATCAAGTGCATCAGTCTTTGATTTCGTTTGGTAGAGCATCTCTATTCACTTTGGAACGGTAAGATCTCCTTTCTTATTAGTTGTGAGTGAGTTGTGAGAGTTTCCACCATACAGATTCTGATTTTTGCACTAACCTACTAATCATGTCTACTAGTGATAATGATGTTGTGTTGCAGAAAAAGAAGGATGAGGAGCTCGTCAATTGGCGTGAATATGAGGCTTTGAAATCCCACTTGACACGTGTGTTTACTAACACAACAGATGCCATTGACAAGAATCTCCAAGATATGAATATGAGATTGGATCGGCATGTTGGGACAGTTGATACTATCCAAACGCAAGTGGCTACGCTCAATGTCAATGTCACTACTTTGCAGCAGTCCATTGAGGGTTTGACAGCCGCCTTGCATAGAAGGGAAGATCCTCAACATGATGATGCCTTTGATGATTTCGATGAGGGTAGCGTTGTTGATGCTGCTCCACATGTTGGCAGGGGACGTGCTATTCCCCCTGTCTATGCACCTGCTCATGGTCGTGGGTTTGCCCATCTTGGGCGTGGTCCACGTGTGCCCAACCAAGCTACTGATGACGGATTGGGCAAGCCAAAATTCTCAATTCCTAAGTTTGATGGTTCCAATGATCCTGAAGACTATCTCACCTGGGAATTGAAGATTGAGAAACTCTAGCGATTATTTGACTATCCAGAAGATAAGAAGGTCAAGCTTGCAGCATCTGAATTTGATGGTTATGCTTTGCGTTGGTGGGATGCTCTTGTGCAACATAGGAGGGAGGACAATGAACTTCCTGTGATGGATTGGCGCGAGATGAAGCAAATCATGAAGGCACGTTTCGTACCAACCAACTACTTGCGATCAGTTTTTGATAAATTGACGCAATTGAAGCAAGGCACCATGACAGTTGATGAGTACTACATGGAGCTGGAGATGCTTATGCAGCGTGCTCGAGTTCGTGAGTCCATTGAGATGACCATGCAGCGATTCCTAAACAATCTGAAGTTACCAATCAAGAGCATTGTTCGTCATCACAAGTATGAGACCATGAATGAGTTGTTGCATCATGCTAGAGAGGCCGAATCCCAGTTAGCGTAAGAGGCGAAATCACGCTACTGCTTTTCCATCCTCCAGCAGATTTTCGGCTAGATCTACACCTCCTACAGTCATGCCACCAGCTGCTGCTCCATTTACACCATCGGCCAAACCAGCAAGTACACCTTCGTTTGGTTCTAATGCTCGGAAACCCGTTGTTCCTACTGCTAGCTCGGGTTCCAACATGTCTACTGCGCGTACTCGTGATGTAGTGTTCCATACTTGTGGAGGTAGAGGTCACTACAAGAAGGATTGTCCAAACAACAAGGTTATGTTTGTTAATGAACAAGGTGAAGTAGAAAGTGGAGATGAAGCTTCTGAGGATGATATTGATGACAGCGAGGATGGTGTTGATGCATATGCTGAGCTTGCAGCCACTATTGTCGTATCTTCACGTGTACTTAGTGTGCAACCGGTTGAGGAATCCCAACGTTGTAACTTGTTCCAAACAAAAGCTCTAGTTGGACCAAACAAAGCTTGCAAGGTAATTATTGATGGAGGTAGCTGCAGAAACCTTGCAAGTAAGGAACTATGTGCCAAACTGAATTTGACATACTTACCTCATCCCAAGCCATACTACATACAATGGTTGAGCAACAATGGTGAGATGAAGGTAAATAATATGGTATGTGTGAATTTTCAAATAGGTCCATACGAAGATTCTATTTATTTTGATGTGGTTCCTATGACTGTTTGTCACCTACTATTGGGTCGTCCTTGGCTCTATGATCGCCATGTGCAACACAATGGCCGAGCCAATACATATCACTTGGAATTCAAAGGAAAGAAGATTACTATGCAGCCAATGACACCACAAGAAATTTTGAATGATTCTCGCCAGAAGATAGAGGTGAACTTGAAGGAAGATACTACCACTCGTGAGGTAACAGCTGTTCCTGATGTAATTGAGACTACATTGAGTGATATAACGAAAAGTGAGAGAGTGCCTGGTTTATTGATACTAGCCACCAAGGAGGATATGAGAGAGTTTCGTGAGGATCCTACAGCCATGTCACTTGTGCTCATGTATAAGGGCGAGGTATTGGTTTCTAACGACATGACCCCTATTTCTTTTGGTGTCTCTTCTGTTTTGCAGGACTTTGGGGATGTGTTTCTAGAAGACATACCCGCAGGTTTGCCCCCATTGCGTGGTATAGAACATCAAGTGGACCTGATTCCTGGCGCCACACTTCCCAACCGTGCACCTTACAGGACTAATCCCGAAGAAACCAAGGAAATTCAGAAGCAAGTGCAAGCGTTGCTGGATAAACGGTACATTCGTGTCTCTCTTAGCCCTTGTGCTGTTCCTGTTATTTTAGTTCCTAAGAAAGATGGTACATGGCGCATGTGTGTTGATTGTAGAGCGATTAATAACATCACTATTCGATATCGTCATCCTATTCCACGCTTAGAGGATATGCTAGATGAATTGAGTGGTGCTGATGTTTTCTCTAAAATTGACTTGCGTAGTGGTTATCATCAAATTAGGATGAAAGAAGGGGATGAATGGAAAACTGCTTTCAAAACTAAATCCGGTTTGTATGAGTGGTTAGTTATGCCGTTTGGTCTTACTAATGCACCTAGTACTTTCATGCGTTTGATGAATCATGTTTTGAGAGAGTTTATTGGTCGTTTCGTGGTTGTTTACTTTGATGATATACTCATATACAACCACACCGAATCTGAACATTGCACTCATATTAGACAAGTTTTGCAAGTGTTATGTGATAATAAATTGTATGCTAATCTTGAGAAGTGTACATTTGCAAAAGATAAGCTCATATTCCTAGGATTTGTTGTTTCTAAATATGGAGTAGAGGTAGATCAATCTAAAATGGAATCAATTCAGAATTGGCCTACTCTAATGAATGTTAGTCAAGTTCGTAGTTTCCACGGTCTTGCTAGTTTCTATAGGCGCTTTGTGAAAGATTTTAGCACCATTGCTGCACCATTAAATGATTTGACAAAGAAAGGTGTTCCTTTTGTATGGGGCGCGGCTCAAGGCATTGCTTTTGATACATTAAAACGTTTGCTTACTTCTGCACCATTACTTGCATTACCTGATTTTTCGAAGCAATTTGAAGTTGAATGTGATGCTAGTGGTATAGGCATAGGTGGCGTTTTGATGCAAGAGGGTCGGCCTATAGCTTATTTTTCTGAGAAATTGACTGGTGCTCGTTTGAATTATTCTATCTATGATAAAGAATTGTATGCACTTGTTAGAGTACTAGAGGTTTGGCAACATTATTTGTGGCCAAAAGAATTCATCATACATTCTGATCATGAAGCTTTGAAATACTTGAAAGCTCAATCAAACTTGCATAGAAGATTAGCTAAATGGGTTGAGTTCATTGAGTCTTTTCCTTACATCATTAACTATAAGAAGTGAAAAGAGAACGTTGTTGATGATGCTCTATCTAGGAAGAACATGCTATTAACCAATCTTGATGTTAAAATTCCTGTTTTAGATGCTATTTGTGCACTTTATGCAACTGACCATGATTTTGCTGAACCATATCGTTTGTGTGCTCTTAGAAACGCATGGGATAAGTATCATATACATGATGGATATTTGTTTCGAGCTAACAAACTATGTATTCCAGAATCGTCATTGCGTTTGTTCTTAGTGCAGGAATCACATGCTGGTGGTTTGATGGGTCACTTTGGGCGTGAGAAGACGTTGCTCATGCTTGCTGATCACTTTTGTTGGCCCAAGATGAGGCGTGATGTGTACAGATTTGTGAGCCGATGTATTACATGCCACAAGTCGAAATCTAAGCTGAAGCCTCACGGTTTGTATACACCTCTCTCTGCACCGACTATTCCATGGGAAGACATTAGTATGGATTTTGTGCTAGGTCTACCTAAAACTCAGAGAGGTCATGATTCTATATTTGTGGTAGTGGATAGGTTCTCTAAGATGGCTCATTTTATTGCCTGCCACAAAAGCGACGATGCGTCGCATGTTGCTAACCTGTTTTTCAGGGACATCGTGAGATTACATGGAGTACCAAAGACGATTGTTTCTAACCGTGATGGAAGTTCATGAGCTACTTTTGGAAGACCTTACGGGGCAAGCTAGGAACGAAGTTGCTGTTCAGTTCTACATGTCATCCCCAAACAGATGGTCAAACGGAGGTGGTGAATCGAACATTGTCACAGCTACTAAGGACCATGATTAAAAAGAATCTACGGGAGTGGGAAGAGTGTTTGCCACATGTTGAGTTTGCTTACAACAGGGCTGTGCATTCAACTACTCAGCTTTGTCCTTTTGAAGTGGTGTATGGTTTCAAGCCATTAACGCCACTTGATATGTTGCCTCTGCCATTACATGAGAGAGTTGATATGGAGGCATCAAAACGTGCTGATTATGTGAAGAAAATACATGAGAAGACTCGAGAGGGTATTGAGAAGAAAGGCAAGAACATTGCTGCTGCAAGGAATCAAGCAAGGAAAGAAGTGTTGTTCGAGCCTGGAGATATGGTTTGGGTGCATCTACGCAAGGATAGGTTCCCACTGCTTCGAAAATCAAAATTGAAGCCACGTGGTGCTGGTCCTTACAAGGTGTTAGCCAAGATTAATGATAACGCCTACTCGGTTGATATACCTATTGAGGAGTTTGGTGGAGTTAGCAATAGCTTCAACGTTGCTGATTTGTCACCATATGCTGGAGAAGACCTTGGAGCGTCGAGGTCGACGCCTTTTGAAGGGGGAGATGATGAGGACATCCCTATAATTACACCTACCCCAATGACTACTGAAGATGCTACAACTATTGCAAGAAAGGATCAGTCCAATGAGATTAGAATTGGACCTATTACAAGAGCTCGTGCTAAGCTACTAGAACAACAGGTGAATTTACTCCTAAACGAATCTGGTACTTTGATTGATGAGAACTTTATACTGCCTAAGTCTATGCATTTATGTATGATCAGGTTCGTTGGAGAAACAAGCATGGCGCGAGGAGGAGAAGGGCTACAAGAGAAGCCCAACATGATGATTGCCCAAGGATGCGCGAGGGAGGAGCGGGAGGAAGGCGCAAGAGAAGATCATCAAGACGAAGGAAAAAAGATCTGCCATGACCGGAGTATCCGGCCAGATCCACCCGGACTGTCCGACCTGGTCGAGAGGCAAACTGGCATGGACATTCAGTATGCCAGTTCGGATACTACACGAACGCCACCTGGAAACTTCAAAGTTTCCGGCCAGACCGGATCGCCAGACACTTCACCGGAGTGTTCGCGACGGATTGTCCGCCAAATTCGACCGGAGTGTCCGCCCGCCGTCCGAATCTGGTCCGAGTCGGTTTGTATCAGTTTGAGTCGTTTGCGTTTAGTTTCGGTTTCTGGTCGCTCCAGCCGCCCTTATAAGCTATGGGACGACCTCTAGTTAGGGTTTAGACAACGTTAAAATATTTTGGAGTTGTTTCTTTCATAGAACCTCTGGAATTACCCTGTGTTCGAATCTACTAACTATAATTGAGTGTGATCTGTTGTTCCATTGGGAATTAGTAGATTGCATACTACCGTTCATGGTCACGGCTGCGTGCGCAAGAGCGTGGTGTTGTGAATATCCTACAAGGTTCAAGAGCTATTGCATTGGCATCAGGGATTGAGCGGGAGAGTTCATAGCTACAGGCTAGTTATCTATCATCCACCATTATCCTTGCCATCCGCTTACTGAGAAGATCGGGCCACCCCATGTCACTGGGCCTCGCTCCTTCTGGCACTGAGCCGCCGCCGCCTCCTGGGCGGAAACATCTTTCTCTCGGGCCGACAAGGCGTCCCCGATTCGAGAGGCCTAGGCCTTAGCATCAGTGAGGACTTTCTTCGCCCGGGTCGATGCCCTCCGTGTCGATACGGGCACGATCCCTCTTGGAATCCTCCGCTTTCTGAGCCTCCGTAAGTTGCTCCCAATCCCGGGTAAGCCGACGGTCCTTGCAGACCACGTCTACCAGGAACTGGTCCAGCTCGATGCGGAGGCTGGAAACGAGCTTCTCTGGGAGCTTGGTGCAGGGGGAGTGTCTCGGCTCGACCACGATCAGGTCCCGGGACTCGTTGGGCTATGCGCCGGAAGGAGCCTCCTCCGAAGCACCCGGCTGGCGCTTAGGAATCAAGAGGGCTGGCCTAGGGGATGTGTGGCCTTCGGAAGGCTTGCCCTCCAGCGATCCTTGCTCGGGGGAGCGTCTTGACCAAGGTCGGGGGAGCGGCTTCAAGAGGAGAGCCCAGGGGACGCTCCTCGCCCATCTCGACCGCCGCCACGGCCGAGGACCCCGAGATGACAGGGGTGGGAGTTACTTGTGGAGGGGAAACAGCCGCCTCCTCTTCAGGTGCCGCTAGCATTGTTTTGACCTTGCTTGACAAGTCCACGGGTGTACCACCAGCCGGACCTTCCAGGAGGTGGTCCACTTCACTCGCGGCTGCTTCCATGGGCGGCCTTTGCTGCAAACAATCCTCCAAGTGAGCTAAGACCAGAAAGCATGAGAAAGAGCTGGGAGCTACCGGCAGATACCTGCTGCTTCCCACGGTTGAGGACTGCACGCCCCAATGACCCTGTTTCGTGCCAAGGGGGACAAAGGCCCCGGCAGGACGGGGCTCACCACTCCCCGACGCGGACCCCTCTAGAGGAGGGCTCTCCTCACGGCCCCTCTTCTATCAAGACGCCTCCTATTTCTGCGGCCTTCCCCGCCGTGGTTCTAGGAGAGCCCTCGGACGGGGCGGCTGTGGAGGAAGCCATGTCCGGAGGATTCGGGACCTCACCCACGTGACCTGGAGGGACAATCCCCCACTTGTCGAACCGAGGCAGGGCAACCCGAATATCCGCTCTGTGGGGATCGAGGTAAAGGGGCAGGACCCCCTCGGGAAGCTCAGAGGCGGCGGGGGTGTGCAGAAGCTCAAGGATGAAGCCTGCCCCAACAGAATCGTCGGTAACACCGTCCCCTAGGGCCAGCGGTCTCCGACGATGAAGTCCCATAGGTCCTTGCCATGCTTCCCAGCAGAGCGATCCTATGGCGAATGAACTCCATGGCGACGAGAGGTACTGTTAGACCTGAGGAGTTGAGCTGCTCAGTGCGGGCTAGGAGGGCATCTACCTTGTCCCACTCTAGGGTTGCCACGGTCCATCGGTTGTTGACCTTTTTGGCCTGCGTGGTGGGGGGCGACAGATGGGGACTGTCCTCCACCATGTCCATCAAGACCCACCGCTTCCAGAAGTTGTCCACGTGCTTCATCCAGCCCATTCGGGGCCCAAATAGCCCCTCCTTCACGAAGGAGGCGCAGCCGGTGGCGCGCTTGGGGGAGGTGACGCTAACAGTGTACATCTGGCGCAGCAGCGCCATAGAAGGATTCACCCCCACAAACATCTCGTACTAGTAGGCGAAGATAGACAGGGTGGTGACAGAGTTGGGATGCAAGTTGTCGTGGTATTGCCGACGAGTACACCATGGAGGGGTCCTCACAGTGTGTGTTTAGAGACGTGGGGTAAGGCGGAGAGTTGGCAGGTATGAGGTTACACGGCTTACCCAGGTTCAAGTCCCACAAAGGTGGCGGAACTCTACTCCTGCTATAAATCAGTATAATGGCAATACGCCGAGTTACAATAGGTTCGTTGTGCGAGGTGTTGCGCGCTGTACGCTGCAATCAGAGAAGTTTTGCCCTAAAGTCTCCTGCAGGACGGCTTATAAAGGCGCCAAGACCTAGGGTTTACAGGGAAAGGTCCTTGGCGGACAAGGTAAAGAGTCCTACATCTACACGAACTAGTCTTCCGTGTCTTGTACTCCAAGGCTCCGAGTATGTCGGTGACTCCTGTGTAGCCTTCCTTTATCTAGCATGGGCCTCCCTTCAGGATCCGTCTAACTGGGCCGCCCAGCAGGCCATAGGCCTTGCTACCAACTATGGGCCACCCGGGTTAGGCGGATTGGTAACATGCTATGATGATACCCATATAGCATATCCCCAACAGTAGCCCCCGGAGGACTTTGGAATCTTGCGCCGTCTTGCTCGTTGATCTCTGAATATCCCGTCTAAGTGGTGCCAGCAATCTATCAAGAAATATCTCAAAGGTCTCCCAAAGAACCCCGCAATCCTCTCCGGCTTCGCAATGTAGTCGGAGTTTCCTTGAGTCTTCGTTTCCAAAGTCGGACAATCTCCGTCTTCGATGGAATCTTCGAACATGACCCTTCACTGCAACTGTCTGGAGGATGACGTAGGGTACAGCCTACGCTACCTCGAAACTCACAGAAGAAAAAATTAATCATTAGCTATTCTCACGCACGCAGCGGCAACAGACAGAGGACGTGGCGAAATTACCGCGCACGTTCACTTCCATGTCGGCAACATTCCATCCATCAGATCCTTTTGCACAAATCTTGACGCGAGGCTTATATATTTCCACCCCAGTCAATTTATTTCTTTTTACCCGCATTTGCCCCTAGTATTCGCCTTCCTCCATCCGCATGACCGTTCGAGCTCCTCTGTGAAAACCCTAGCCAGAACCCTTTCTTCCTCCATACACTCCTTGTCGTAATGGCCTCCAGCAGCTCTGCTCCTTCCACGGTGGGAATTCCCGAGGCTACGCCAGAGCCATCCCAGGGAGTTATCGTTCCACCGGAGGGGGTGGTCGTCCCCGTCTCTACCGTGACATAATCCGTCAGCGATGACAAAGAACGAGCAGCGCTCGAAGCCGCTGAAGAGGAAATCGACTCCCATAAGGGGGTGTGGAGAGGTTCTGACCTCTCCGCCGAAGATCTCCAAGAGCTGATCGATGAGGGGTATCTCCCTATGGCGGAGAAGCTCGTCTGGTGGGTGGCGTCGGCCGGCGAGGTGGTCCCTTCTCCCTAAGCCGGAGAGAAGGTGTACCTCAAATCTCAGCTGGTACATGGCGTAAGCCTGCAAGTCTCCGAGTTCTTCCTGGATGTCCTTCGACACTTCCGGGTACTTGCCCACAACCTCTCTCCTAACAGCATCCTAGTCCTTAGCAACTTTGTAGCTTTGTGCGAAGGATATCTGGGAATCAAACCTAGATTAGATCTGTTTGTATATTTCTTCACTGTTAATAGAGAGTCCGTAGAGTCCAAGGACGAACTGCGGATCTGTGGAACTATTAGCTTCAGGATCTGGCCTAGCTATCGCTTCCCCGACATCGTAGGGCATGAGTCTTGCAAGAACTGGCAGCGCATGTATTTCTAAGGGCCAAATATCCCTCTGCCAGACCGTCTTGAGACCTACCCTGACTTCGTCGATGGAGCTGCCACCGAAGTGCCCGCATGGCGGACCCCAGCTTCTCTTCCCTCTGACGACGAAGCGAATTGCGCCATAAGGCAGATCGAATGGCTCGTAGACGGAGGGCTGACGGGCTTGGATCTTGCCATGTGCTGGTACGTTAGGCGGATCTTGCCTCTGCAGCACCGCACCGAGCTGATGTGCAAGTATAGCCAAGATAGGAGGGATCCCATGTGAATTTCGCGGGATAACTTCTCTACTGACTCCATCAAGCTCTGGCTAAAGGACATCGTCAAGGTGAAGGATAAGAGGCGTGGCTTCAAGATCACCTTCGACATGTTCGATTGCGGCACATGACCAGAGGTAGCTTCTGTTTCCTTTGTTGCTCGTTATATACTCTAAGGTTTTTCCAACTTGAAGTTATGCATCTAACATTGCCATGTATCCCAGCTGGTAGATCAAATGGCCTCCTAGGTCTACGATCCAAAGCTGAAGGATATCTAGGTGGTGTCCGATGACGACGCCTCCAAGGATCAACCAGCTCTGGCTTCACGAAAGCGGAAGAGCTCCACCTCTAACGCTGCTGCCGAGGCCAAGAAGAAGAAGAAAACGGAAAGTGGAGTCTCCAAACAATTCACTTACTCCTTAGAGGCGGAGAAGAAGTCCATCAACATTCTCCTCACCAAGGCTCCTGCCATGGAGTAAGTACTTTCATTCTCCGGCTTGTATTTTTCAGCTCACACCTTTTTTCAACTCTTGTACTTATACCTTGTACGTTTCAGGAGGAAAGTCGGTGTTAGTTTGAAGCGATCCTCCAAAGATGTTGGAGGGTCAAAAAACATTCATGACATGTTGACCAAGGGTCCGTCCGCCAAGCCCTCTCCCACCACCGCTCCCCCTACTCCTACCGCCATTCCTTCTGCTGGTCCCGCTAGGCCGTCATCTCCCGTCATCCCTGAGACCTCCGCTATGGAGATAGATATCAATCCAAACCTTGATGTCTCAGGCTCTGTCGAGGCAGGCGTTGCTCCCAGCGGCCAGGCAACGCAGGAGAGCACCTCTTCTAAAGTGGATGAAGCTCTGGCTAAGGATGCCACCGAGAAGGGGAAGGAAGTGGAAGAGGTGGACGTGGAAGCTATGATTGAGGCGGGAGCATCCATGCTATCTACTGCCTTGAAGATGCAGGAGGCAGCTAGGGCTTCATCCATGCCTCCGGCTTCGACCTCTTCATTGGCTGCAACTCCTCCGACATTGAGCCTAGATGATATCATCAAGCAGGCCGACGCAATTTATAAGAATGCGCGGACCTTTCATGATTCCTACGCTCATTTGGCCAACAATCTCATGGTCATTGCCATCGTAAGTTTTTTGAACTTTACTTGCTTTACTTTGTGTAGTATATCCCACTGTATCCCCCGAGCTCTTAGGCGGATAAGTCAATAGTTATTGGCCTGAGTGCTCTAGAGAACTAAGCGTAGAACTTGTCCGTGTAGCCCCTGAACGTTTAGTTGAAACTGAAAAGTTCCGACTAGATGCTCTAGAGAAACAAGCTTACTTTAAAATCTTGTACTGTAGCCCCCGAGCGTTTAGTTGAAACTGAATAGTTCCGACTAGATGCTTTGGAGAAACTAAGCATGCTTCTATCATGTGCAGAATGAGAATAAACGGAGGATAGCCGCCAATGAGAGGTTTGTTGTTCTTCGGAAGGAGATGGACCTTGAACATGGTAAAACCAAATTCCTGAAGGAACAGATCAAAAATAGCCAGAGTGTGTTTCCTACGATAGCTCCTTGCTTTTCCATTGCGTCATTTTTTCCATCTTCTTATAGCACTTTTTGATTTCCGTCTTACAGAAGACATTTCTAAGGCCAAGAGCATCGTCGAGCAAGCATATCTAGGAGCTCGATGATGAAAACAAAATTCGGAAGAAGGACCTGGCCGAGGACGTCAAGGGCCATGAGGTAACGATGAAGGCTATGCAATAGTATGCGGATGTCGAGATGCAACGCCTGAAGGATGAGATTGCACAGCTCAAAGACCAGGACCAAGCTGCCAAAGAGCAAAATGCTAGGAGTCTTGAGATGTTCAAATCAGTACAAAAGGAACACGATGTCTTGGCGGAGAGATGCATGCAAGCGGAAACGAGCATCTTTGGTAACCTTTCTTCATCTTGGTTTTTTCTATAAGTTGGACAATCATTTTACTTGTTTGTACTCATGGTCCTCGTGTGTTGTGCAAACCGCAACTCCCATTGGCTTAGCCACCTTGGGTGAGGGTGCTCCAAGTTCCAAGGAACGCAAGATTCTTGCCGGCAACTTCGTTAGCACCGCCATCGCCCAATCCAAGGAGATAGCTCAACCTCTGGGTATAAATATCAAGGTGACAGACTCAGCAGCCAAGTTCGCGGAAATCCTACGCCGAGCCCTCGAGAAAGAAAAGTACTGGAAAGCCTCTTGTGTCCGGGCTGGTGCAAGGATGACCCTGTCCGTAGTCAAGGCACACTATGACAATGCCGACATCGTCCTGGTGACCTCCAGCTTTCCCAAGATAGTCGAGGAAGGTCGAGAGATCGATAGCGATGCTATTTGGAATTCTCTCGCCGGCTTCGACACCAGGGTTGCCAAGATGGTCAAGGCGGATGTCTTTGTGCCTGCCGAGATTCTGGATGATGACGTGACTTCGTCTGAGTCTAACCCCTCTCCTTCCGAGTTTGACGAGCTCTCCCGGCCTGGCTCTCCTGATGATGCCACCACGAAGCCCCCTGCAGCAGAGCCATGAAAAACAATTTATTAAATGTATCTCTGCAAAATGTATGCGGAAAAAACTTATGTTTGTCTAAGGCAGAAAACTTGTATTCAAGCTTCCTGCAACTTATCTGTTTCCAGCATTTGTATATATTTTTTAAGCAAATGCTGGCTTATCCATTATTCTGGATCGTATGCTTGACCTTTCGTGAGATGGAAGACTCGTAGCGCAGAACTATGTTCTCAGGCGATGATGCTTAATAGCACCTTCCAGAACCTAAGAACAAAATCGCCAGCTTTGAGTGCCGAAAAGTCACTACTCCGGAATCCACATAAAAACTTCAGAAACCATGTAGACCAGAAAACTTAAGCTAATGGCCGTAGGCGTAATTTTCACAAGGGAAAAAGCAACCTTGCACATAAAGGGTTTATATGATCCAAAAATGAACAACTAAAGGAGGTAAAAGACTCAGAGAATATGAGTGAACCAAATGCTTTGTTTCATTGATCATATAAGAAACTTATTACATAATATAAATGTGCTAAGTGTAAAAGGGACGTAGCTGTGCTATGTTCCATGGCTAATCTGTCTCCAGGTAATCATCATCAGAGTCACGTTGCTTGTGCTTGTGATTTTTTGGCCTATCTTTCAACTCGCAAATATCGACGAGGTAATAGGAACCATTGAGCAATGCTTTGCTTATGACGAACGGTCCTTCCCAAGGCAGGGACAATTTGTGTGATTGTTCCTGCTTGAGTCTGAGCACTAGATCCCCTTCTTTAAACGAGTGATGCTTTACACGGCGATATGGTAGCCTTGCAGCTTCTGCTGGTAGACGGTAGATCTCTGGCATGCCAGCACGTGCTCTTCTTCAAGTAGGTCCACAGATAGCCGTCTGGATTCTTCAGCATCATCTTCCTTGTAGGCGGAAACTCTTGGTGCATCGTGGAGGATGTCGGATGGGAGAACTGCTTCTTCTCCATAAACCACGAAGGAAGGAGTCAAGCCAGTAGATCTGTTAGGTTTTGTTCGTAAACTCCACAAAACAGATGGTAGTTCCATCGCCCAGGCTCCTGCAGCTCTACGTAGCGGTGCCTCCAAGCGTGGCTTGATTCCATGCAGAATTAGTCCATTGGCCCTTTCAACTTACCCATTTGATTGTGGATGCGCCACACATGCTAGGTCAAGGCGGATGCCTTTCTCATGATAGTACTCCTCAACTTCTCCGAGAGATAAATTTCTTCCATTGTCGGTGATGATGCTATGTGGGAGACCAAATCTCACCACTTGATCCCGGACAAACTTTAGGGTTGTTTCCCCATCAAGCTTTCTAATGGGTTTAGCTTCAATCCATTTTGTGAATTATCTAGTGCTACTAGCAAGTGTGTGAATCCACAGGGTGCTGTCTGCAAAGGTCCCACCATGTCCAGCCTCTAGACTGCGAACGACCAAGTTATTGGTATTGTTCGCAATTCTTTAGCTGGAACATTTGGTTGTCTTGCATAAAACTGACACCCAAGGCATGTTTGTACCAACTTATCAGCGCCTGCCTTGGCAGTTATCCAGTAGAATCCTTGTCGGAAGGCCTTGGCCACCAATGATCGGGGAGCGGCGTGATGCACGCAATCTCCGAGATGTATTTCTCTAAGGATTTCAATACCTTGCTACTGGGAGACACACCATAGGAAGACTCCTGTGGTACTTCTTTTGTATAGCTGGCCATCAATGATGACGTAAGCTTTTTCTATGCGTACTATTTGCCGGCTTTCGACTTTGTCAGCGGGCAAAGTTTCGTCTTGTAGATAATCCACGAACGGCTTCGTTCAATCCGGAGAGGTCACTGTTACTGCGTTAACAAATGAGTCCACTCTATCCAGGTTGTCGGGGTCCGCTCCCTTCACGGATGGAGTCCTTAAATGCTCCAGGAAAACGCCTAGAGGAATTGGTCGATGAGCTGATCCAAGCTTTGACAGCAGATCTGCCGCCTCATTATCCTCCCTCTTGACGTACTTGACTTCGTAGCCGTCGAAGAACTTGGCTATTTCATCTACTTCGTCTCGATATGCCGCCATCATAGGGTTCCGCGCATTCCAGGTGCTAGCTACTTGCTGGGCAACCAAGTCGGAATCTCCATAGCAAACTATGTGATTGATGCCAATATCCTTGGCTACACAAAGTCCGTGAATGAGGGCCTCATACTCCTCCATGTAATTTTTAGCGTTGAAGTGGATCTGCAAGACATATTGCAACTTCTCTCCTGTTGGTGATTGCAATAATAAACCAGCCCTCGAGCCATTGAGTAACATGGATCTGTCAAAGTGCATGACCCAATACTCTGGCTCTGGCACAGGAGTGTCTTCTCGCAGCTCTGTCCAATCTGCAAGAAAATCCACCAATGCTTGTGATTTGATAGCCTCGCGTCGCTTGTAGGTGATGTCGAAGGTGGCAAGTTCAATGGAATATATCATTTTGCGGCCCGAAAGTTGGGGCGCCCAGGCAACTCGGAACCCAAGTTCCCTGAAATCAGCCGTGATGACTACAGTTGGTGTGCCAAATACTCAGAGGGTCTTTTTCGGCACGAATTCAACTTTATGTTTCAATACAAAATATCAGGCTAACGGTCGTCAAGTTGGGCCCCCCTATCAGTTCTCGTCGTTATGTCGCTCCTGTCGCTTAGGTGTCAATTAGGCTTGCAGCGTTGGTGCCTCCATCCATTACGCGTCTTCTTCTTCCCCGGAGCGGCAATCTGTGGGGCATCGTAGCCATGGCGCGGAGCTGGGACATGGACGAACCTGCTCGGCCCCGCTCTCCTCCCTGTAGGCTTGCAGCGTTGGCGCCTGTATCCATTCGCGTCTTCTTCTTCCCTGGAGCGGCAATCTGTGGTCACGGCCATGGCGCAGAGCTGGGACGTGACGAACCTGCTCGGCCCCGCTCTCCTCCCCATCTCAAGTCGGAGCTCGCCCTCACCATGGACGCACACATGGCATAGTGCAGGGACGAGAATTGGTTCCCGGTGAGATCTGTCACCGTGTCGACCATGCTCGGTTCTGTTTTCCTCCTCTAGAATCCGAGCTCGTCGTCACCGTGCTTGCACCCGCACCAATTCTGTCATCTCTGCCGAGGTATCTGTGGTAGCTCAAGTTCTACCATGTTGGACCTGTAAGCGAATTCGGAGCTGGGGGCGGCAACCCGTTGTTGAACCTGTAAGGAATTTGCTGAAGACCGCGTGCCGCTCCAAGGTCTTCGGCTGATGCCTTCGGATTCTGCCAACGTCCACCGCCGATGTGAGATCATTTAGTTACTTCAATACAAAATTTCGACCAATTTAACTTGTTGATGTATTCCTTGACAATTATAATATAATCGAGCACTAGAAATATTTTGTAGTGTGCATGAGCATGATCAGTAATATAATTGAACACTAGAAATTTTAAGGCACTCCATATAAAGGAGTAGATTAATATAGAAGGTTCACCAAAGACACCACGGATATATTGTCTTACATGCCATACACAGGAAATAATTAACTAAAACAAAATAAAAGCAGGGGCGGCAGTAGGAGGCCAGGACACGGAGATGCCTAGCAGGGCAGGGGCATTAGTATGAGGTAGGGACAGCCTAGTCGATGGGATACAGGCCAGTCCTGACATAATCCTGGATGAATTTTCCGAAGGCTGCGAGCCGCGCCAAGCTAATCGCCCTATGCCTTATGCCTCCGCCTCTGGCAACGCCCACCGCATGCTGGATCATGCTGTCGAGGTCCACGTTGATTGCTCTGCCACAGAATGGGCAAAACAGTCTCCCTACGGTAGAAACGGATTAGCTCACACCATAACCGCCTCAGCACGTAGCGGCTCTTGTTGTCCCTAGATTCCTTTCTATCATCCACTTCATCATCATCCTCCTGTTGATTTTTAAGAACATAACTTAGAACTCATACATATGATTGAATTGTATTACAACTCAAGAATTAACAACATGTACATGTAAGACAATATATACATGGATATCAAAGAGAAAGCATCTCAGCAATAGTTTGATCAGTTCATATATCATTTCATCTCAACACAATGACAATTAATTGCATCCGAGTGTATGTAGAATAAATCTAGGGGCCTCATAAGTTTCTTCAGGGATGGAATGGGAAAACCAAGTAACAATTGCACAACCTATAATGTTCTTGTACATCGCCCTAGGTTCACTAACTCATCCCTGAAAAAATCTGACACCAATGTGTCTGCCTCTCTTCTGGGACAAATTTGAATCATTGGCCACAATAAGAAATTGAAATGTAATCGTACAAAACAATATTCAGGGATATACATAGTCAGGTACAAAAACAAGCCTAAATATTGTAATTATAAATAAAAAACCAAACAATTAATCTTCAGGTACATGTTAAAACTACTTATGATCAAAACCATTCATATACATATGCATCATACGCATCATTAAAAGATCAGAAACAATTCAAGGATCATATATGTAGTTCCATATGAGAATAAATCTAGGGCCTCATAATTTGTTTCAGAGATGGAGTTGGAGAACCAAAGTACCAACATCACAACCTATATTGTTTGTGTGCATTGCTGCCTCAGGTTCACCAACCCATCCCTAAAACACAACACCATCATATGTGTCTCCCCTTGAACTCTTTTAGGGCAAATTTCAATCATCGGCCTCGGTGACAAACTGAAATGTAATTCTTATACAATATGAATGCATGGAATAGATAATTCAAATATCATAGTTCTATGAATGTAGAATAAAGATTACAGCCTCATAAGTTTCTTCAGGGATGGCGTAAGCGAACCAAGTAACAATTGCATAGCTTATATTGATCTTCTACATGGCCCCAGGTTCGCTAACTCATCCCTGAAAAATTCTGACACCAATGTGTCTGACTCTCTTGGGGGCAAATTTGAATCATTGACCACAATAAGAAATTGAAATGTAATCGTACAAAACAATATTTAGGGATATACATATGCATCATACGATGCATTCATAGATCAGAAACAATACAAAGATTATATATATAGGTTCCATATGAGAAAAAATTTAGGGCCTCATTTTTTTCAGAGATGGAGTCGGAGAACAAAAATACCAACATCACAACCTATATTGTTTATGTGCATTGCTTCCTCAGGTTCACTAACCATCCCTAAGGAAACGACACCATCAGATGCCCTTGCACTATTTTGGGGCAAAATTGAATCATTGGGCTCAGTAAGGAATAGAAATGTAATGTTATAGGCATGTTGTGTATCGAAATCAACACTCAACTAGCAAACTCAACTAGATGGCAGATGAGCAGATTGGGGTTTTGTGACTAAACGGATTGGGGTTTTGTGACTAGATGGCAGATGCATCAATCGACCGATCGAACCATATATATACTACCCTACTTCAAGAACAAAAGAATCTGTACACGACTGAGAAAATCCTATGTATGAACAGTGAAATCTGCGGCTGCGACTAGAGAAGCTAGCAATGTAGTACCTCGGACTCTTCATCAGGGACCTCCTCCTCGAACTCATCATTCTCCGTGATTGCGTCGAAGATTTCTTGCACGGCGATGGGGTCTTTGATGTAGAGCACCGGATTGCCTCCGCCTGCCGCCTGCCCCCCATCCAGATCTGCCGTTGGCACCACGATGTTGTCGGCCACGACGTTCTCGACCACCTGCTGATCGGCAGTGACGGCTACTAGCTGGACGGATGTGCTCAAACCCTCGACAACACAACGATGAGAGGCGTTCATGCCCGAAGAAGACAACTCTGCCTGCTTGGCGACGACCGAGCCATCTGCTGTTGTGCCTTCAACTTGCTTCACCTCTGGCTCGTCTCCACACGTACGCTTCATGGCGCACCTAGGGAAGGACGTAGTGCAAGCGAGGGAGATTCGGCATGCACGGTAGGTGCAGATTGGGGTCTTGGGACTAGACAGACTAGAGGAAAATGACACGAGCACATGGAAGAAGAAGGTCGAGCGGGTTTATAAACACTAGACCGTTCGTAGTCCTCGAGTGGACATGTGTGGTCCGTGGGGGCAGGGGGCTACCACGACCTCCACGTTTTTTTTTGGGTTCCCTTTTTTTGAAACAGCCACGATCTCCAGCTTAGAGCTGCATTGAAAACATGCTCATGGCAGACCTCGATTCCACTACATGCAAGTGGCACGGAACCAATTTCTAGCAACATTAGATCTACTTGAGGGGGCCCTTGACTCATGGAAGTTACTAGCGGTAGGGCCCAGTTGGAAGTGACATTGAGAGCATTGCGTAAAAATGGTATATGTCTTATTAAAATCAAGTGGCAATAAATTGCAGTGTCCCGTCGACAACCGTGCACTCGATGACCCTGTTGCCCTGTGCATGTGGTGTAGTAGCAGTAGTAGCCTTTGCAGACTAGATTAAACGTGACATGACCATTCGATGACTTTTTCCATGGACGGCATCATGTTCCTTCTGGTAGAGGGAGACATCCGTGCTGTCTCATGCTGTATTGTGAAGGGCACGACGTGTGCAACGATCATCGTTGGATCACACAGGATCAATGGTTGGTGCACACGGTCCGCATGACAACTGTGACAACCAATCAGGGCGTAGCAGACAGAGTGAGCACAGGTTTGGGCTTCTACGAAAGAGAGAGGGGGAACCAAGGGCAAAACTAAGTAGTATCAAAAAACCAAGGGCAAAACTGAGTAGTATAAAAATCAAAAGTGAGTGTCTTATACAATGAAATACATCATGGCATACATCAAATTATGCCAAGATAGATCAACTAGAGTTTACTGCATGTGTTCTTCTCATAAACCACATATGGATCAGCCAGAGTCATTGCATGTCTGTTCTTCTCACAAACCACACATAGATCCACCAATGTCATTGCATGTGTTTTCTTTTCATGAACCACACCCAGTGTCATTGCATGTATGTTCATTCCACAAATCACACATGGATCCACCACTGTCATTGCATGTGTTTTCTTTTCATGAACCACACCCAGTGCCATTGCATGTGTGTTCTTCCCACAAACCAAACATGGATCCACCAGTGTCATTGCATGTGTTTTCTTTTCATGAACTACACCTAGTCTCATTGCATGTGTGTTCTACCCACAAACCACACCCAGTGTCATTGCATGTGTGTTCTTCCCACAAACCACACATGGATCCACCAGTGTGACTAGATGTGTTTTCTTTCCATGGAGCACACCTAGAGTCATTGCATGTATGTTCTTTTAGCAAACCACATAAGGATCCACGAATATCATTGGATGTGTTTTCTTTTCATGCATCACACCCAGTGTTACTGGATGTGTTTTTTTTCATGATCCACAGCTAGAGTCATTGGATGTGTTTTTTTTCATGAACCACAGCTAGAGTCATTGGATGTGTGTTCTTTACATGAACCACAGCTAGAGTCATTGCATGTGTGTTCTTCTCACAAACCACAGCTAGAGTCATTGCATGTCTGTTCTTCTCACAAACAAAACATGGATCCACCAATGTCATGGCATCTCTGTTCTTTTCATGAACTACACCCAATGTCATTGCATGTGTGTTCTTATCACAAACCACACATGGATGTGTGTTCTTCTCACAAACAACACATGGATGTGTGTTCTTTTCATGAACCATAGCTAAAGTCATTAGATGTGTGTTCTTTTCATAAACCACAGCTAGAGTCATTGCATGTGTGTTCTTCTCACAAACCACAGCTAGAGTTATTGCATGTCTGTTCTTCTAATAAACCACACATGGATCCACCAGTGTCATGGCTTGTGTGTTCTTTTCATGAACCACACCCAGTGTCATTACATGTCTGTTCTTTCCACAAAGCACAGGTAGAGTCATTGCATGTCTGTTCTTTCCACAAACCACATATGGATGTCTGTTCTCTTCATGAACCACACCCAGTGTCATTGCATGTTAGTTCTTCCCACAAACCACACATGGATCCACTAGTGTCATTGGATGTGTGTTCTTTTCATGAACCACACACAGTGTCATTGCATGTGTGTTCTTCTCACAAACCACACATGGATCCGCAAGTGTCATTGGATGTGTGTTCTTTTCATGAACCACACCCAGTGTCATTGCATGTGTGTTCTTCCCACCAACCACATGGATCAACCCCAATGGCATTGCATGTGTGTTTTTGTCACAAACCACATATGGATCAACCAATGTAATTGCATGTGTGTTCCTATCATAAACCACATATGGATCCACCAGTGTTTATTGCATGTGTGTTCTTTCCACAAACCACATATGTATCCACTATAGTAATTGCATGTGTGTTCTTTCCATAAGCCACATATGGATCAACCAATGGCATTGCATGTGTGTTCTTTTCACAAACCACACATGGATCAACCAATGGCATTGCATGTGTGTTCTTTTCACAAACCACATATGGATCAACCAATGTCATTGCATGTGTGTTCTTTCCACAAACCACACATGTATCCACTAGAGTAATTGCATGTGTGTTCTTTTCACAAACCACACATGGATCAACCAATGGCATTGCTTGCCTGTTCTTTTCACAAACCACATATGGATCAACCAATGCCATTGCATGTGTGTTCCTGTCATGAACCACACATGGATCCACCAATGGCATTGCATGTGTGTTCTTTTCAAAAACCACACATGGATCAACCAATGGCATTGCATGTGTGTTCTTTTCATAAACCACAGCTAGAGTCATTGGATGTGTGATCTTTTCATGAACCACACCCAGTGTCATTGCATGTCTGTTCTTTTCACAAACCACATATGGATCACCGGTGTAATTCCATGTCTGTTCTTTTCTCAAACCATAGCTAGAGTCATTGCATCTCTGTTCTTTCCACAAACCACATATGGATCCACTAGTGTCACTAGATGTGTGTTCTTTTCATGAACCATAGCTAGTCATTGGATGTGTGTTCTATTCATGAACCACAGCTAGAGTCATTGGATGTGTGTTCTTTTCATGAACCACAGCTAGAGTCATTGGATGTGTGTTCTTCCTACAAACCACACATGGATCCACCAGTGTCATTGCATGTGTTTTCTTTTCATGAACCACACCTAGTGTCATTGCATGTGTGTTCTTCCCAGAAACCACATGGATCAACCCAAATGGCATTGCATGTGTGTTTTTGTCATAGACCACATATGGATAAACCAATGTCATTGCATGTGTGTTCCTGTCATGAACCACATATGGATCTACAAGTGTTTATTGCATGTGTGTTCTTTCCACAAACCACATATTTATCCACTATAGTAATTGCATGTGTGTTCTTTCCACAAGCCACATATGGATCAACCAATGGCATTGCATATGTGTTCTTTTCACAAACCACACATGGATCAACCAGTGGCATTGCATGTGTGTTTTTTCACAAACCACATATGGATCAACCAATGTCATTGCATGTGTGTTCTTTCCAGAAACCACACATGTATCCACTAGAGTAATTGCATGTGTGTTCTTTTCACAAACCACACATGGATCAACCAATGGCATTGCATGTGTGTTCTTTTCACAAACCACATATGGATCAACCAATGCCATTGCATGTGTGTTCTTTTCACAAACCACATATGGATCAACCAATGGCATTGCATGTGTGTTTTTGTCACAAACCACATATGGAAACCCTAATGTCATTGCATGTGTGTTCCTGTCATGAACCACATATGGATCCACCAGTGTTCATTGCATGTGTGTTCTTTCCACAAACCACGCATGTATCCACTAGAGTAATTGCATGTGTGTTCTTTTCACAAATCACACATGGATCAACCAATGGCATTGCATGTGTGTTCTTTTCACAAACCACATATGGATCAACCAATGCCATTGCATGTGTGTTCCTGTCATGAACCACACATGGATCCACCAATGGCATTGCATGTGTGTTCTTTTCACAAAGCACACATGGATCAACCAATGGCATTACATGTGTGTTCTTTTCATGAAGCACAACTAGAGTCATTGGATGTGTGTTCTTTTCATGAACCACACCCAGTGTCATTGCATGTCTGTTCTTTTCACAAACCACAACTAGAGTCATTCCATGTCTGTTCTTTCCACAGACCACATATGGATCCACCAGTATCACTAGATGTGTGTTCTATTCATGAACCACAGCTAGAGTCATTGGATGTGTGTTCTTTTCATGAACCACAGCTAGAGTCATTGGATGTGTGTTCTTTTCATGAACCATAGCTAGAGTCATTGCATGTGTGTTCTTCTCACAAACCACAGCTAGAGTCATTGCATATTTATACTTCTCACAAACCACACATGGATCCACCAATGTCATTGCATGTCTGTTCTTTTCATGAACCACACCCAGTGTCATTGCATGTGTGCTCTTCTCACAAACCAAACATGGATCCACCAGTGTCACTGCATGTCTGTTCTTTTCATGAACCACACCCAGTGTCATTGCATGTGTGTTCTTCTCACAAACCACACATGGATCCAACAGTGTCACTGCATGTCTGTTCTTTTCATGAACCACACCCAGTGTCATTGCATGTGTGTTCTTCTAACAAACCACACATGGATGCACCAGTGTCACTGGATGTGTCTTCTTTTCATGAACCACACCTAGAGTCATTACATGTCTGTTCTTTTCACAAACCACATATGGATCCACTAGTGTCACTGGATGTGTGTTCTTTTCATGAACCACAGCTAGAGTCATTTGATGTGTGTTCTTTTCATGAACCACAACTAGATTCATTGGATGTGTGTTCTTTTCATGAACCACAGCTAGAGTCATTGCATGTGTGTTCTTCTCACAAACCACAGCTAGAGTTATTGCATGTCTGTTCTTCCCACAGACCGCACATGGATCCACCAGTGTCATTGCATGTGTGTTCTTTTCATGAACCACACCCAGTGTCATTGCATGTCTGTTCTTCTCACAAACCACACATGGATCCACCAGTGTCACTGGATGTGTTTTTTTACATGAACCACACCCAGAGTCATTGCATGTCTGTTCTTTTCACAAACAACACATATCGATCCACCAGTGTCACTGTATGTGTGTTCTTTTCAAGAACCACAGCTAGAGTCATTGGATGTGTGTTCTTTTCATGAACCACAGCTAGAGTCATTGGATGTGTGTTCTTTTCATGAACCATAGCTAGAGTCATTGCATGTGTGTTCTTCTCACAAACCACAGCTAGAGTCATTGCATATTTATACTTCTCACAAACCACACATGGATCCACCAATGTCATTGCATGTCTGTTCTTTTCATGAACCACACCCAGTGTCATTGCATGTGTGCTCTTCTCACAAACCAAACATGGATCCACCAGTGTCACTGCATGTCTGTTCTTTTCATGAACCACACCCAGTGTCATTGCATGTGTGTTCTTCTCACAAACCACACATGGATCCAACAGTGTCACTGCATGTCTGTTCTTTTCATGAACCACACCCAGTGTCATTGCATGTGTGTTCTTCTCACAAACCACACATGGATCCACCAGTGTCACTGGATGTGTCTTCTTTTCATGAACCACATCCAGAGTCATTACATGTCTGTTCTTTTCACAAACCACATATGGATCCACTAGTGTCACTGGATGTGTGTGTTCTTTTCATGAACCACAGCTAGAGTCATTTGATGTGTGTTCTTTTCACAAACCACATATGGATCCACTAGTGTCACTGGATGTGTGTTCTTTTCATGAACCACAGCTAGAGTCATTTGATGTGTGTTCTTTTCATGAACCACAGCTAGAGTCATTGCATGTGCATTCTTCTCACAAACCATAGCTAGAGTCATTGCATTTCTGTTCTTCTCACAAACCACACATGGATCCACCAGTGTCATTGCATGTGTGTTCTTTTCATGAACCACACCCAGTGTCATTGCATGCCTGTTCTTTTCACAAACCACACATGGATCCATCAGTGTCACTGGATGTGTTTTCTTTACATGAACCACACCGAGAGTCATTGCATGTCTGTTCTTTTCACAAACAACACATATGGATCCACCAGTGTCACTGGATGTGTGTTCTTTTCATGAACCACGGCTAGAGTCATTGGATGTGTGTTTATTTCTTGAACCACAACTAGAGTCATTGGATGTGTGTTCTTTTCATGAACCATAGCTAGAGTCATTGCATGTGTGTTCTTCCCAGAAACCACATATGGATCAACCAGTGTCATTGCATGTGTTTTCTTTTCATGAACCACACCCAGGGTTATTGCATGTGTGTTCTTCCCACAAACCACACATGGATCCACTAGTGTCATTGCATGTGTGTTCTTTTCACAAACCACACATGGATCAACCAATGCCATTGCATGTGTGTTCTTTCAACAAACCACATGGATCAACCAATGTCATTGCATGTGTGATCTTGTCACAAACCACATGGATCAACCCCAATGGCATTTCATGTGTGTTTTTGTCACAAACCGCATATGGATCAACCAATGTCATTGCATGTATGTTCCTGTCATGAACCACATATGGATCCACCAGTGTTCATTGCGTGTGTGTTCTTTCCCCAAACCACATATGTATCCACTAGAGTAATTGCATGTGTGTTCTTTTCCACGAGCCACATATGGATCAACCAATGGCATTGCATGTGTGTTCTTTTCACAAACCACACATGGATTAACCAATGGAAATGCATGTGTGTTCATTTCACAAACCACATATGGATCAACCAATGGCATTGCATGTGTGTTCTTTTCACAAACCACATATGGATCAACCAATGGCATTGCATGTGTGTTTTTGTCACAAACCACATATGAAAACCCTAATATCATTGCATCTGTGTTCCTGTCATGAACCACATATGGATCCACCAGTGTTCATTGCATGTGTGTTCTTTCCACAAACCACACATGTATCCACTAGAGTAATTGCATGTGTGTTCTTTTCACAAACCACACATGGATCAACCAATGGCATTGCATGTGTGTTTTTTTTTCACAAACCACATATGGATCAACCAATGCCATTGCATGTGTGTTCCTGTCATGAACCACACATCGGTCCACCAATGGCATTGCATGTGTGTTCTTTTCACAAACCACACATAGATCAACCAATGTCATTGCATGTGTGTTCTTTTAAGGAACCCACATATGGATCAACCAATGCCATTGCATGTGTGTTCTTTCCACAAACCACATATGGATTCACTAGAGTCATTGCATGTCTGGTTTTTCCACAGACCACATATGGACCCACCGGAGTCATTGCATGTGTGTTCTTATACTAAAACCAGCACTAGAGTCATTGCATGTGTGTTCTTTTCACAAACCACACATGGATCCACCAGAGTCATTGCATGTGTGTTCTTTCCAAAAACCACACATGGATCCACCAATGTCATTGCATGTGTGTTCTTTCCACAAACCACATATGGATCTACAAATGTCATTGCATGTGGGTTCTTTTCACAAACCACATATGGACCCACCAGAGTCATTGCATGCGTGTTCCTTTCACAAACCACATATGGATCAACAAATGTCATTGCATGTGTGTTCTTTTCATGAACAACATATTGATCCACTAGAGTCATTGCATGTGTGTTCTTTTCAAAAACTACATATGGACCCACTAGAGTCATTGCATTTGTGTTCTTATACTAAAACCAGCACTAGAGTCATTGCATATGTATTCTTTTCACAAACCACACATGGATCCACCAGAGTCATTGCATGTGTGTTCTTTTCACAAACAATATATGGATCAGCAAATGTCATTGCATGTGTGTTCTTTCCACAACCCACATATGGATCAACCAATGTCATTGCATGTGTGTTTTTTCCACAAAACACATATGAACCACACCCAGTGTCATTGTATGTCTTTTCTTTTCTACAAACCACATATGGATCCACCAGTGTCACTGGATGTGTGTTCTTTTCATGAACAACAACTAGAGTCATTGCATGTGTGTTCTTCCCACAAACCACACATGGATCCACCAATGTCATTGCATGTGTTTTATTTTCATGAACCACACCCAGTGTCATTGCATGTGTGTTCTTCCTAGAAACCACACATGGATCCACCAGTGTCACATGTGTGTTCTTTTCACAAACCACACATGGATCAACCAATGCCATTGCATGTGTGTTCTTTCCACAAACCACATGGATCAACCAATGTCATTGCATGTGTGTTCTTATCACAAACCACATGGATCAACCCCAATGGCATTAGATGTGTGTTTTGTCACAAACCACATATGGATCAACCAATGTCATTGCATGTGTGTTCATGTCATGAAGCACATATGGATCCACCAGTGATCATTGCATGTGTGTTCTTTCCACAAACCACATATGTATCCACTAGAGTAATTGCATGTGTGTTCTTTTCACACACCACATATCACCAGTGTCATTGCATGTGTGTTCTTCTCATAAACCACATATGGATCCTAACCTTAGGAGAGCCCTAACCTTAGCCCCCCAATGGTGGCCGTTAGACCGAGTCTTCTAGAAGGCACGCCCTAACACAGTTGTTCTGCTTCACGATTGTTACATACCGTTCGATCGGGGCGCTTAGACGATTGGGATGGTCTTCATGAGAGCGATCCGCAAGTAGGCTGTTTTACGGCATGATTGGCCATGCTTGCTGCCCGCTTGCTCTGGACAAACTGGCAACACCGGGAGCTCCCCTGTTGCGAGTGTCACGACTCACGAGTTCAGTGGGCCATATCCCAGTGTCACGTCCCCATTACTTCTCTTCCTCCCCGTACTTATCTTCCTTCCCCTCGAAGCCACTTTCCCCACTTCACTCCCCTCCTGCCGTAGCCGCAAGCCGAGGTGCCTCCATCCCAATCCCCTCTCCGACAACCAGCCCCCTCCCCTCTCACCATGGGTTCAAGGGGAGACGGCGAGGAAACGCGTTGTGACGACAGGGACGGTGATTTTGATGTGAGTCGTCTCATCTCTATCTCTATTATCTGTGGCCAATTATCTATTTTTTGAGCTAGATCTACTCTGTTTACTCATGCGTGTATGATGTGTTAGGCCAACCAGACGATGTATGACTCCGACTATCACGGTTTAGCGGATGAAGACAATCCTCTGCTATGTAAACATGGATATGTGCCCGCTAAATTTGTAGCGTTCGAAGGACGAAACGCAGGTGGGAGGTTTCTACGGTGGCAAGGACATCGTGCAATGATGCAAGGCGGAAGTTGCGATGTTGTCAAATGGGTAGATCCATAGTGGCCCAAATCGATGCAGAAAACGCAGGACAAACTATGGGAAATGACTGTTGAGTTAAAATAATCCGTATTCAGCTCACTTCTTGACATTGTTGAGATGAAGCTATGGGAACTAGTTGACACGACCAAGCTTAAGCGAGATCTCAGGAGGGTGCAAGACAAGGTTAGCAAAGTCTAGAAGGTGAGGGACGCGGCGTTGGCCCTGAAGGCTAAAGCAGAGCAATAACTGACTCAAGAAAGGAATGATCTTCACCAGGCCAAAGTCCTACAGTTCACAACTACGAGTATTGACAAGTGCATGAGGAAAAATGCAGAGAAACAATTGAAGCTGTGCAAGGAAGATGCTAAAAGGAAGGAGCAGACGATTTGACCCTTGCTCTCGCATGAAGATGCGCATCGGGCTAAGATTAGGAAGATCAAGCAGATGTGTGATAACTAGTTCTGTTTAGTTTGAGATCCGTGCCTTTTTAAGTTGTAATAGTTGTACTTGTTGACCTAGCGGTCTGAACTAGTGGTCCCGGAGTCCTGGGAGGAAAAAAATTGGTCGCCCATTAATCTGTGTTAACCCTGCATTACTTCCTTTTGTCTGATCATGGTGGTATTCTGACATTGATGGTTTGTTTAAACGTAATCTACGTGGATTGTGCCGCATGCAAATGGCACAACCACAATTTATAAAGTGGAAGCACATACACCCGGTTACTAGAGATCCGGGAGTTTCGCCAGATGCAGGGGATGCAGGAGCAGGGAGGCGGTGAGATAGACGAGCTCAAGATTAGGCTAGAAAGTGGTATCGATTTCCTCCTCATCTGGGCATTATCGGTTGCCATTGCTGTTTATGTTGCCATGTCGTTGTGTGCAACAGCTGAAATAAGTTGCTTCTTCGTGGAGTGTAGCACCTTAAATAATTTATTTCTGTGCCACTTACATTCAGCCGTATTTGGAAACACCTGCCCCTCAGCAATCGTGGAACCGGTGCTGCGTGTTTTCAGATAGTAGTGGCACAATCACAATTTCGGATTCAATTACTGACTCGAGCGTTTCCAAACCCTAAGTCGCGGTACATTTTACTCAGAGAACATGGGTAGATTGTTTCGCTCAGCAAAGTTCCACACACAGAGCTCCAGAATTTAACCGAATTACATATATAGGTTCAAGTTCAACACATTACTATGCATCTTCATTGCTAGAAGCCTTCTTCCGCAGCCTAGGTACCAAGCCTTCACGTCCACTAGCTTGTTCATTTCCTGCCTACTTCCTCTTCCTCGGAGCTAATTTACTTAGCTTCACGTACTCTGCATCGCCGGGACAATGGGCACCAGAATCATGTCCAGTATCATCTTTCCACTCGTTTTTAATTTCTTCGGGTAGCAAAATGACTGACCGGGCAGTCATGTTTCTAACCTTAATGCTTCTGTCAAAGAAACAAGACATTGCATAACGCCCAATATCTCTGAGTAAATAAAAAATTACAATTCAACACAAACATGTGAACCCCAAGAGACTTTTGCTTACGAGCTAATTGGGTTCAAGCAACCACCTGTCCAAGAATAGAAGGGACTCGATTCGTTGACTTCCACATCTAGTACATCATAATTCAGCTCAAACATGCAAGCCGAAGCATACCTTTTCATCAACCCAATTAGCTGACTATCACAAGTTAGAGGAATCATGATGCCACGTTCATCCATGAAGCTGAACTTTGTAGTCTGCTTCGGCCATAATTCATCATGATTACGCAGAGCAGCAACCATACCAGATATAGCACAGATCTGCGCAGGTGCTTCTTCCATCCTGATACAATAGTGTCCATACCACTTGCCCTTAGAGTCGTATCTGAAGAGGACTACCGTAACCAGGTAAGGGTGGTCCGTGGAGATCCCACTTGACAGAAAACTGTGGACAAAATATGTTTGTCACGGTTGGGCTAACAAACAATTTTAGGTTCAGTAGCCAGCTAGAAGTTATAATTAGTGCGAATAGCAAAGAGAAGGGTAGCTCACCCGCTTGTAGCCAGAACTTCTTCCTTGGTAGTAGGATCTTCCATCCTCTGAGCTTCTCGGCTCGTTGTCGGTGGAGGTGGGCTATAGCCTCGCAACGGCGGCTACGGCATGCGCCATTGGAGCTCGGGATCAGCGACTGGGCACAACAGCTGGGCTCGCGGCATGGACATTGGTGGGAATGGATTTGTGAAATTGGTTAATGCATCCAATCCACTTAGTTCCTCGATTTTCCTAAGTGGTTGCCGCGTGGCGCTCACGGCATGGACAGATGACTGACATGAGGGTCCCGATTGTCTACTTCACGGGGCAGTTTCATAGAACGTTTGAATTTGGCAGGGGTGAGATGAGTTTGCATCGAAATGGCCCCTCTCAGTAGTTGGCGGCCCAACATTTCGAAATGCGGCAATTTCAGGCAACTTAGGTGATGGTGCACTAGCGGCCTCGAACTTTGGTACACTTGAACACGAGCGAGTTCAATGCCGCACTTTGCCACTCTCCCTGTAGCATCGCTGTTGTTGATGATGTCGAACAGTGGAGCTTTGCTCACTACTGTGATGGGGTGCTCCTCTAAATAATGCCTTAGCTTACGTGAAGCAAGGAAAACTCCATAAGCTATCTTCTGGTAGTGTGGGTAATGCTTCTTGGATTCCGTCCAGACCTTGCTCACAGAGTAAACGGGTCGGTGAAATCCATATTCGTGCGTTGGTTCCTTGCGCTCCACCATGATGACGATGCCGATTACTCGGTTGGTCGCCGCCATGTATACCAACATAGGCTACCTTGGCACCGGTGCTGCAAGTATAGGTGGGGAGGAGAGTATTCTCTCCAACTCCTGAAGTGCTGCATCAGCCTCGTCCATCCATGTGAATTTCTCTGCCTTCTTAAGCAACCTATAGAGCGGTATAGCCTTCTTCTCACCAAGTCGGCTGATGAACCGACTTACTGCTGCAACGCAGCCTGTGAGCCTTTGTATGTCCTTTAGGCATGTCGGGCGTTTGATGTCGAGGATGGCCTTGATTTTCCCCGGGTTCACCTTGATTCCATGATGCGAAACGATGAAGTCCAACAGTTTGTCGGATGGTACCCCGAAGACACACTTCTTTGGGTTCAGCCTCATATTGTATTTACGGAGATTGTCGAAGGTTTCCTAAAAGTCAGCGATAAGTTCATCTAATTTCTTTTACATTTCCGCGATGTCGTCCACGTAAGCGTGTACGTTACAACCTATTTGGTCGTGCAGGCAATGTTGCATCGTCCGCTGGTATGTATCACTAGCGTTTTTCAACCCAAAGGGCATTGTGACATAGCAATACATGCCATAGGGTGTGGTGAACAAAGTGGCCAATTGGTCTGACTTTCGCATCCGGATCTGGTGGTATCCTAAATAGGCATCAAGAAAACACAGAAGTTCCGAGTTAGCCATCGAATCAATGTCTTGGTCAATGCGAGGCAAAGCAAACGGATCCTTCGGACACGCTTTGTTCAAGCCGGTTGATACATTGCAAATGTATCTATAATTTTTGATGTTCCATGCTTGGTTTTACCCACTTTCTTGTGTTTTGTCCACACTTTGGAGTACATTTCATATGATTTCTTGGACTAACCTATTAACAAGATGCCACGATGCGCTTGCTGTTTCTCGCTGGTTTTGGTTCCGGAAAGTCGAAATGAATATTCTCGAAATTGGACGGGACAAAAGCCAAAGTTCCTATTTTACCGGAAGACTCACGAGAAGCGAGAGCGAGAGGAGGGCAGGCCACACCATATGGTGGCGCGGGCTAGCCCTGGCCGCGCCACCAGGTGGTGTGGGCCCCTTGGCACTCCACCGACCTTGCCTCTTCGCCTATAAGAAGCCTCTCGATGCATAAACCCTAAATCGTCAATCAGAAATCCAAGAAAAGTTCCAAGCACCGCCACGAAGGGAGATTGAGACGGAAAAGTCTACATTCGGCACCTGAGGGACGGGGAAGTGCCCCCGGAGCCATCTCCATCGATCTCCACCACCATCTCCATCACCATTGCTGATTCCCATGATGAGGAGGGAGTAGTTCTCTCTCGAGGCTAAGGGTTCTACCAGTAGCTATGTGTTCATCTCTCTCTCTATGCATGATCTTATTGAGATCATGAGCTTGTAATCTATAGATCTACCTTGCTACTCAAGTGCTTTAATAGATCTCTGCTCTCCCCATGTGTGTGAAAGTGACAGCGTGCACACCATGTTGGCACTTAGGCTAGAGATTACAAATACTTGTTATGATTTATATTTGGAGTTGGATGTCTTTATGAAATTGTGGTGTTTGTTGGACTCATCTAGTGCTCAAGGTGACAGTGTGGGGTTTTCTAGATGGGAAAGGCTTACTTTGAGGTGTGCTGTTATAGCCCTACCATGGATTAAAGTGTCCAACTGGAGAGTAGTTCAGCGTAGTATCATAAAGAGAAGATATTTATACGAGAATGTTCACTAGTGAAAGTATGATCCCTAGGCCTTGTTTCTAAGCACTGAAACACCGTTTGCAACTAGATCTATTACATGTTTGCTTGCTTCTATCTTTATTTCAGTTTGCCTTTAGTCTCTTCCACGCCATCAAGTTATTTTCTATCACCATTACCACTTATAATTATCCATACCATTTGTATTTCACTATCTCTTTGCCGAACTAGTGCACCTATACACCTGACAAGTGTATTGGGTGTGTTGGGGACACAAGAGACTTCTTGTATCTTGATTGCAGGGTTGCTTGAGAGGGGATACCTTTGACCACTTCCTCCCTGAGTTCGATAAACCTTGGGTGATCCACTTAAGGGAAAACTTGCTGCTGTTCTACAAACCTCTGCACTTGGAGGCCCAACAACTGTCTATAAGAATAGAAGTGCGTAGACATCACCGGTGTAATCAACGCACATTCTTAATTCATTGGTTCCCTTTTTGGGGACAAGTATAGGATTTTCCACCCATCGGGTGTGAATAACTTCTTGGATAAAGCTAGCCTTAAGTAACCTAGCTATTTCTTTGCCTATAGCCCTTCGTCTTTCATCACCAAAGCGTCGTAGAGGTTGTTTCACCGGTTTGGCATTAGGATCAATATTCAAGCTGTGCTCAGCAAATTCCCTAGGTACACCTTTCATGTCGGCAGGTTGCCAGGCAAAGATGTCCCTAGTCTCACGGAGGAACTCGACGAGCGTGCTTTCCTATTTGGGATCCAGGTCTATGCCAATGGCGGTGGTCTTGGAAGAATCACCTTCGACAAGCTCCACCTGCTTGGTCTTGATGGCGGCCTTGAAGGCAGGTTCGGCAGCAGTGATCTGCTTCTTCGAAGCCGGCATCTCCAAGGCATATACCTGGTTCTGGATCTCCTTGAACTCCTCATCATAGAGGACTGCTTTGGCGAAGGCGGCTTCACTGAGCTTGCACTCCCGTTCCTTGGTGAAGCTTCCTTCAACGGTGATGATGCCATTTGGTCCGGGAATCTTGAGTTTGTTGTAGACAAAGCATGGCTTTGCGATAAGGAGTGGAAGATGTCGCGTCCGAAGATGACATGGTACACGCTCTTGAAAGGCACCACTTCAAAGGTCATGCATTCTTGGTGGTAATTGTTTACATCGCCAAAAGCGACTAGAAGGGTGATGCAGCCTAGGGAATTTGCTTGTCGGCCAGGGACAACCCCATGGAACATGGTGTTGCTCTTCCTTAGCTGGGTCTCCATCAAGTTCATCTTATGCAGTGTATCCAGGTACATGATGTTGATGATGCTTCCACTATCCACGAGGAACTTGGTGAACTCCGTGCCGTCAATCAAAGGGTTGATGACCATGGCATACTAGTTCTCTGTTGGGATAAGTTCTGGATGATCCTTCCTATCCCATGTATTTGGAACTTCCGACCACCTGACGTACTGGGGAACTGGAGGGAGCGTAGCCATCAATATCCTCAGAGAGGTTTTCTGGGCCCAAACGGTTGGGTACCAAGGAAGGTGTGGTAACATGGAGCCTTCTTTTCGAAGAGATTTATCCCTTTATCCTCTCCCTTGTCGGAAGATTTTGGGTCCACGTCCACGTCCATATCACTTGATTCCTTGGGTTCTTCCTCCTTCTTCTTCCCTTTGCCCTTTCCGCGGGATCAGTTCTTCCGACTTTGCTTGTAGCCAGACTTAGGGTCCTCCTTGAGATTATTGACAAACTTGCACTGGCGATTGGTGTGGGTGGATTTGCCATTGGCGTCGAGACGGACGAAACACGGCCTATCGCGGTACTCTTTGTACGTTTGGGGAACGCGGGGCGCTGAGGGTGTAGTGTCACTCCTCTGCTAGCCACTGCTGGTTCCTCGGCCACGTCCACGCTGTCTGCCATTGCCTCTGCCAGTGAACGTTGCGGCGACCATGTCGGATACTTGCTTCTCTTTGGGTGGATTCTTTCGCTTGTTATTGTTGTTTTTCTTGGCCTGGGTAGGGATTGCTATTGCTGGCAATGATCCACGCGCGTCGTCATCAGCAGCGGCGAACTCGCTAGCCATGGCGATCATTGCATTGAGGTTGAGGTCATTGTTGTCTTGCCTGCACATCAACATATTCTGGAGCAAGGTACCCTTCTCTAATCCATCAATGAAGGCGGCCATAGCGGTCTGTTCATGCACCCCTGTGCAGGAATTTTTCATATCCAGCCATCGAGAGAGGTACGCACAGGATGTTTCTTCCTTTTCTTGCACACACCGTTGTAGGTCTCCGACAGTGCAGGGACGTTTGTACGTACCCTCGAAGTTCTTAGTGAACGCTTCATGCATGTCCAACCAATTGCATATTGATTTCTCTGGTAAGTAGTCGATCCATTGCCGGGCGGTGCCTGTCAGCATGAGTGGGAGGTACTTGACGGCGATGTTGGGGTTTCCCCCTGCGTTGTGAATCGCTTCACTGTAGTCCTACAACCACGTTGCTGGCCTGGCGGTGCCGTTGTAGGGCTTGATGGTCTTTTCTATCCGGAGGCCCTTGGGGTAGGTTGTGGCTCGTATAACTGGTCCAGAAAAACGTGGCCCAAGGTATGGGAGCTCCCGAGCTTCTTGGATCTTGTCCAGCCACGATCGTGCGTCATATGGCTCTGGCTGCTTCCCTTTTCCTTCATGGGGAGGAGAGTTGTGGCATGATTTGTGAGATCGGCCATGACCTCCGCCATGATGGCTGCTAGGTGGCGATGGCGGCAGTGGAGGAAGTGGGTTAGCTTTCTTGCTATGCCCCTCCTACGACTCCTCACGCCTGTCGCGGTTGCTTGTCGGACGTGGTGGTTCCTTGTGGGACCTGCTCCTATGTCTGTCGGCATGCTGAGGCTGTTCACCTTGATTGCGTATAACGATACCGGGCAGTGACCGCCTTGGAGGTGGCATGCTTGTGCGGTGGCACGGCGCTGGTTCCTTGTGACGTAGAGATGGTGGTGGAGGTGGCGAGCAGTGGGGACGAGCCTTTTCTCTGTGGTCGGAGGATATGGGGATAGAGTCAGTCCTGTTGCGTGCCTCCCTCCGTCTTCGCTCTATAGAGCCTGTGCACAATCCTTCGTCACGGGGAGATTTCGGCCTTCTACGGCTGTTCAGGGTTGACTGGCATAGCTCCGGGTTGGACTCAAGCCTCTGCAAGGTGGCCTTTTCCTATTGTTTGCATGCCTTATCTACGAGGTCGTACACCTGAGCAACTGCTTCTGGCGACCTGTCCTGCTCCAGGAGGGTCTTGGCGACGGTGATGTTGAGAGCGGGAGTATGCATGACTTGCCTCCGTTCTGAACCTATGTAAGGGGTGGCCTTTGTCGGCTTAGACACGTCAAATCCCAAGCCTCACCGAACACCGGGATCTTGGACGACGTGTGCTGGTACCTTCTTTGCCTTATGTTTCAACAACAATTGCTTATATTCGGCCTCCATAGCTCTTGTCGCCTTGCTGGATTGCTGCGCCTTAGCCATGTCTTCATCCAGCTTAGCGCATTGCTCCGCGATGCACTTGTCCTCCGCCAAGATTTCCGCACGCTTCTCATCATGCTCTGTAATGCTCCAGATATGGGCGACGGTAATTGGCTCAACGAGGAGTGCGCCGTAAATTGCTTTGTCGGGGGGATGGCTAGTGGGTTGCCAGGTGCTGACGTTGATGGTGGCATTGGTGGTTGATTCGATTGTCGGGCCATATTGGGGGCCGTGGTAAGTTCCTGCGCCGGTGGCTAGCGGGTAACCGGAGGAGGCGCGGCCTTGGCCGGAGCTAGAGGCTCGGCGGCCTTTTTAGCTGCTGCTGCTCTGGTGACTACTGGCGTGGCCGGAGCTCTGTCCTGTTCCCGTTCCTGCCTGTCTTCTTCCATCACGCTCCCAATGGCGACTAGCACCTGGTGGGAAGTGTTGGTATTCTCGGCGCGCTCCTCCTTCTCGATCTCCTGCTCGATCTCCCTCATAAAAGCGTCGTATTCCTCTGAGTTGACGTCCGAGCCACCGACATCCATATTGATGTCGGCGTAGAGCGCATCAAGGACGGAGTCGGAGTTGGCTTCGGTGTTGGCGATGGCGGATGTTGAGGGTGATGGAGGCGAGCCATTGTTGTTGTTACCTCCTATGACTTTGATAGTGATTGCCGTTGGCTTCTTCATTGGCATCCGCGTATTCGTTGACAATGGTAACCATCTCACCAAGGGTGAGAGGGCCTGCGGCCTGCTGCCTTCGGAGGAGGGTTCTAGGTGTGAGACCTTCCACGAAGTGGTACACGAGCTCGTCGGCATGGTTTCCCTCTAGGGTTTCCCTCGCCCTCATCCATATGGCAAGGTATTCACGGGGAGATTCTCCATCCCTCTGAACGCATCTGGCCAGATCGAAGATGGTGACTACACCGACAAAGTGTGACCCGCGCATCTCTAACGCTCGGGGAAGCCAAGCGGACTTGTGGGGTCGTTCCACCTTTATATCCTGCACAGGGGCGGTTTGGGTGGGTCTTGAAATTTCCTGATCTGAGCCACCATACTCCAAAGAGAGGTATGGCCTAGATCCTTACGCGAACGTGTCCTGCTCATAGGCGATCCGTGCGGGGCTTGACGATTTTCCGACATCCTGGGAACTAGGACCCGAGTCAGTTTCGCGATGAAGATGTGGATGTCTCCGAAGGGGATGATGGAGCAGCGCGTGGGGTTTGTTTTTGCCAGCACCCAAAACTCATCTGGAGGGATGATCGGGACGTTGCCGGAGAAGAGAACGCGACCGATGGCTACGGTGTCGCCGATTCCCGCGAAGAGATTGGACCTTGCCCGGTGTAGAGCCCGAAGCGCCTCTTGCCCCACGGTGGGCGCCAACTGTCATGGTATTGCCGACGAGTACGCCATGGAGGGGTCCTCACAGAGCGTGTTTAGAGACGCGAGGTAAGGCGGAGAGTTGGCGGGTACGAGGTAACACAACTTACCCAGGTTCAAGTCCCACAATGGTCACGGAACTCTACTCCTGCTATAAATCACTATAATGGCAATACGCCGAGTTACAGAGATAGGTTCGCTGTGCGAGGTGTTGCGCCCTGTACGCTGCAATCAGAGAAGTTGTGCCCTAAAGGCTCCCACAGGCCGGCTTATAAAGGCGTCAAGACCTAGGGTTTACAGGGAAAGGTCCTTGTCGGACAAGGTAAAGAGTCCTACATCTACACGAACTAGTCTTCCATGTCTTGTACTCCAAGGCTCCGAGTATGTCGGTAACTCCTGCGTAGCGTTCCTTTATCCGGCATGGGCCTCCCTTCAGGATCCGTCTAACTGGGCTGCCCAGCAGGCCATAGGCCTTGCTACGAACTATAGGCCACCCGGGTTAGGTGGATTGGTAACATGCTATGATGATACCCAGATAGCATATCCCCAACACAAGTGGAGAGCGCAGATATGGTAGTGCTCCAGAACCGCCATGAAAAAGGGGGGAACAGTGGGACCAACCCCATGATGACAGTGTGGTAGAAGAACGGGTGCACCTGGCCAAAGAGGCCCGCCAGATCCACCGACCCAGGCCATACTCGGGTCCTCCCCCACTTGTTCCTGGCGGTGGCTAGCTGCAAGCGGCACCGGTCGAGGCCGGTATCCGTCTTGATGGTGGAGGGTAGAAGCACCTCTCCTGTCTCCTCCTCTTCTTTTGAAGGAGGGCTAGGCGGAGGATGCTTCCCCTTCACCGCGGGTAGGGATTCACGGCAAGACATTGGTTGCAGTGTGCGGGGGTGGTTTACTGAGGGAAGCAAGTGAAGGAGATCAGGCAGAGAAGAATAGATCTTGGCTCAACCAGGGTACTCCCCTTTTTATGGATCGGGGTGTTTCCAATCAAGAGCGCGCCTTTCATGAAGGCTTCTGAAGGCCCTAGAACGGCACGCGTCTAGTGAGGCGTCAGACATCGGGGTGGCTGTCCGGGCCGTGCGGCCTGGGTGTGGCACTCGGCCCGAACGGTCGGGCGCTACTATCGGATAGCTGGTATAGGGGGTCCCTCGATCCGTCTATGTTTGGCTACCCTAGCGGTCCCGAGAAGACCACGCGAGGGAGGGGTTCCTCCCCTCAGGAGGTGCGCCAGGACCCTTCATCTAGAGGCCTCCAGAGGGGGAAGGTGAGAGTGGGATGTGGCGCCCTCCTGAGGGAAACAAAAAGCATGGCCGACGCATTGGATACCCTAGACTCAATGGCTCAGGAGGCCAGGTCTTGGTCAAAGGTGGAGCCGACAAGGCCCTGACCAGCTGCCGGACAACCTCAGTGCAAGGAGTGGAACATGCAACGCTGGATGAAGACAAGAAACAGTAAAGGGAGAACACTAAAGGCCCTGACCTAGTCTACCAAAAAGTAGTCTTGTAGACCAACGCATCGAAGGGCGGCATTGTGGTAACCCTACCCATCCATGGGTCGAGGAAAGAGGTTCGGCGTCGCCCTATATAAGGAGATTCCCTCCTATCTTATAAGGGGACAAATCCCAGATATCTAAAACCGTAGAATTTCATCCTCCATTGTAACCTCGTGGCGTGAGCGAGCAATACAACAAACCAGGAGTAGGGGATTTACCTCCTCACGAGTGTCCCGAACCTAGGGAAAAAAACGGTGTCATCTCTGTGTCGTCCATTCCCTCCGCCACCGTAGCCACTATCGGGATCATTCAGAACCGCGTGTTCAGCCCCCTAACGAACCAAGGGATCATGGACCCTAGTTCCTTCGTGGGACAAATCTCCGATAATCAACAAGACCACACACACTCCAGTAGATTATGTGATGCAACTTCTGCCACACTGGTGCAACATGCAATGTGTAAGCTGCTTTCCTATTTGTTTTTGGTCTCTATGACTATGGTTTCACACATGGATCCCCTAGAGTCATTGCATATGTTCTTTTCCTAAACCACATTTATCACTAGTGTCATTGCATGTGTTCTTTTCCAAAACCACATTGATCCACTAGTGTCATTGATCCACATGACCACTGTGTTCTTTTCCTAAACCAGATTGATCCACATGACCACACATACTCAAGTCGATTTTGTGATGCAACTACTGCCACACTAGTGCAACATGCAATGTGGATGTTGTTTTCTAATTTTTTTTGTCTCTATGACAATGGTTTGATACATTGATACCCTAGATTGATTAAATGTGTTCTTTTCCTAAACCACATTGGTCCACATGACCACACACACTCTAATGGATTCTATGATGCAACTTCTGCCACACTGGTGGAACATGCGATCTAGAAGATGCTTTCCTATGTGTTTTTGGTCTCTGTAACCATGGTTTGACACATTGATCCCCTAGAGTCATTGCATGTGTTCTTTTCCTAAACCACATTGATCCACATAACCACACGAACTCCAGTGGATTCTATGATGCAACTTCTGCCACACTTGTACAACATGCAATATGGAAGCTACTTTGGTATGTGTTTTTGGTCTCTTTGACCATGGTTTGACACATGGATGCCGTAGAGTCATTGCATGTGTTCTTTTCCTAAAACCACATTGATCCATATGACCACACATAGTCAAGTGAATTCTGTGATGCAACGTCTGCCACACTGGTGCAATATGCAATGTGGAAGCTTCTTTCCTATGTGTTTTTGGTCTCTATGACCATGGTTTGACACATTGATCCCCTAGAGTCATTGCATGTGTTATTTTCCTAAACCAGATTGATCCACTAGTGTCATTACATGTGTTCTTTCCAAAACCACATTGATCCACTAGTGTCATTGATCCACACGTCCACACTGCATGTGTTATTTTCCTAAACCACATTGATCCACATGATGACACACACTCAAGTGGATTCTATGATGCAACTTCTATCACACTTGTGCAACTTGCAATGTGGAAGCTGCATTGCTATGTGTTTTTGGTCTCTGTGACCATGGTATGACACATTGATCCACTAGTGTCATTGCATGTGTTATTGTCAAAAACCACAATGATCCACATGACCACACACACCAGTGGATTCTGTGATGCAACTTCTGCCACACTAGTGCAACATGCAACGTGGAAGCTACTTTCCTCTGTGTTTTGGTCTCTATGACCATGGTTTGACACATGGATCCCCTAGAGTCATTGCATGTGTTCTTTTCCTAACCACATTGATCCACTAGTTTCATTATACGTGTTCTTTTCCTAAACCACATTGATCCACATGACCACACATACTCTAGTGGATTCTGTAATGCAATTTCTACCACACTTGTGCAACATGCAATGTGGAAGCTGCTTTCCTATGTGTTTTTTGTCTCTGTGACCATGGTTTAATACATGATCCCCTAGAGTCATTGCATGTGTTCTTTCCCTGAACCACATTGATGCACTAGTGTAAGTGAATGTTTTCTTTCCCTGAATCACATTGATCCACATGACCACACATGCTCCAGTGGATTCTGTGATGCAACTTCTGTCACACTTGTGCAACATTCAATACGAAAGCTGCTTTCCTATGTGTTTTTGGTCTCTGTGACCATGGTTTTAGACATTTATCCCCTAGAGTGATTACATGTATTCTTTTTTCCTAAACCACATTGATCCACACGACCACACACTCAAGCATACTATGTGATGCAAATAGTGTCACACTTGTGCAACATTTAATGTGGAAGCTGCTTTCCTATGTGTTTTTGGTCTTTGTGACCATGGTTTGACACATTGATACACTTGTGTCATTGGATGTGTTCTTTTCCTAAACCACATTGACTCACATGACCACACACACTAGTGGATTCTATGATGCAACTTCTGCCACACTGGTGCAACATGCAATGTGTAAGCTGCTTTCCTATGTGTTTTTGGTCTCTGTGACCATCGTTTGACACATTGATCCCCTAGAGTCATTGCATGTTTTCTTTTCCTAAATCACATTGATCCACATGACCACACACACTCCAATGGATTCTGTGATGCAACTTCTATCACACATGTGCAACACTCAATGATGAAGCTGCTTTCCTATGTGTTTTTGGTCTCTGTGACCATGGTTTTAGACATTTATCCCCTAGAGTCATTGCATGTGTTCTTTTCCTAAACCACATTGACCCACATGACAACACACACTCAAGTGGATTATGTGATGCAAATATTGTCACACTTGTGCAACATGCAATGTTGAAGCTTCTTTCCTACGTGTTTTTGGTCTATGTAACCATGGTTTGACACATTGATCCACTAGTGTCATTGCATGTGTTTTTTTCCTAAACCACATTGATCCACAAGACCACACACACTCTAGTGGATTCTATGATGCAACTTCTGCCACACTGGTGCAACATGCAATGTGTAAGCTGCTTTCCTATGTGTTTTTGGTCCCAATGACCATGGTTTGATACATGGATCCCCTACGGTCATTGAATGTGTACTTTTCATAAACCACATTGATCCACATGACCACACACACTCTAGTGAATTCTGTGATGCAACTTCTGCCACACTGGTGCAACATGCAATGCGTAAGCTGCTTTCCTATGTGTTTTTGGTCTCTGTGACCATGGTTTGACACATTTATCCCCTAGAGTCATTGCGTGTTTCCTTTTCCTAAATCACATTGATCCACATGAACACACACACTCTCGTGGATTCTGTGATGCAACTTCTATCACACTTGTGCAGCATTCAATGCGGAAGTTGCTTTTCTATGTGTTTTTGGTATCTGGCCATGTTTTTAGACATTTATCCCCTAGAGTCATTGCATGTGTTCTTTTCCTAAACCACATTGATCCACATGACCACACACACTCAAGTGGATTATGTGATGCAAATATTGTCACACTTGTGCAACATGTAATGTGGAAGCTGCTTTCCAATGTGTTTTTGGTCTATGTGACCATGGTTTGACACATTGATCCACTAGTGTCATTGCATGTGTTCTTTTCCTAAACCTCATTGATCAACATGACCACATACACTCTAGTGGATTCTGTGATGCAACTTCTGCCACACTGGTGCAACCGATATGTCGTAAACGTATCTATAATTTTCGATGCTCTATGCTTGTTTTATATCAACTTTCTTATGTTTTGTTTACACTTTGAGGTTTTTTATACATTTTATGGACCTAACCTATTAATAGGATGCCGCTGTGCCAGTTGCCTGTTTTCTATTGTTTTTGGTTTCAGAAAAGCTAGTAAGGAAATATTCTCGGAATTGGACGGGACAAAAGCCAAAGTCAATATTTTTCCAGAAGGAACACGAAGTCTGAAGAGAAGCAGAAGTGGAGCCACGAGGTGGACACACCTAGGGCTGGCATGCCCCTGGGCGCGCCAGGCCCTGGTGTGGGACCCTTGGGCGACCACCGACTTCGCCTCTTCGCCTATATAAACCCCCCGAGAAGAAAACCCTAAGGGAGGATAAAAATTCCACGAAAAGTTCCGCAGCATCGCCGCCACCAAATAGGAGATTCTTGGGACAGAAGTCTCTGTTCTGACACCCTGCCAGGACGGGGAAGTGCCCCGGAGCCATCTCCATCACTGATGCTGACTCCCATGATGAGGAGGGAGTAGTTCTCTCTCGAGGCTAAGGGTTCTACCAGAAGCTATGTGTTCATCTCTCTCTATATGCGTGATCTTATTGAGATCATGAGCTTTGTAATCTAGTTGAATAAGTAGATCTATTCTGCTACTCAAGTGCTTTAATTAATCTCTGCTTATCCCCACGTCTATGAAGTTGACAGTGTGCACACTGTGTGGCACTTAGGCTAAGGTTACAGAAATACTTATCATAAGTATAATTTGAGTTGGATGTCTCTATGAGATTGTGGTGTTTGTTGGAACCATCTAGCGCTCAAGGTGATAGTGAGGGGTTATCTAGATGGGGTGCGAACTTTAAGGTGTGCTGTTATAGCCCTACATCGCCCAACTGGAGAGTAGTTCAGGGTAGCATAATAAAGAGAAGATATTTATATGAGAGTGTCCACTAGTGAAAGTATGATCCATAGGCCTTGTTTCTAAGCACTGAAACACCATTTACAATTAGTCCTGTTACATGTTTGCTTGCTACCACTCTTATTTCATATTGCAGTTACCACTTATAATCATCCATATTACTTGTATTTCACTATCTCTTCGCCGAACTAGTGCACCTATACACCTGACAAGTGTATTGGGTGTGTTGGGGACATAAGAGACTTCTTGTATCTTGATTGCAGGGTTGCTTGAGAGGGATACCTTTGACTACTTCCTCCCTGAGTTCGATAAACCTTGGGTGATCCACTTAAGGGAAACTTGCTACTGTTCTACAAACCTCTGCACTTGGAGGCCCAACACTGTCTACAAGAATAGAAGCAAACGTAGACATCAAGCTATTTTGTGGCACCGTTGCCAGGGAGGTAAGGTAAAAGGTACTCACATTCTCTGGCTACTAAGCTATCATCTAGTACTGTTGCTGGTGTGTGAGTGCTCGAAGTTATTTCCTTTAGATTCTGCAATTATATCTTTTTGTTTCTTGTTTTTATTTTCACTAGTTAGGCTTAATGGAAAACAACAACAAAATTAGAGAGCTTTATAGTATTTATCTTGAGTTAGGACATGAAGTGTTTGAAGAGAAAATTAAAAAACCTATGGAACTTTATTTGCATGCTAATAGCAATGTTATTAGTATGGATTCTCTGAACACCATTATTGCTAATGCTATGGAAAAGTCTAAGCTTGGGGAAGCTGGTTTTGATGAGCATGATATTTTTAGTCCCCCAAGCACGGAGGAGAAAATTTACTTTGATGATACTATGCCTCCGATATATGATGATTACAATGATGAATATGATATTTTTAGTCCACCTACTATTGAGGAGAAAATAAATTATGATTACAATATGCCTCCTATATTTGATGATTATGGTAATGAGAATAATAACGATAGCTATTTTGTTGAATTTCCTCCCACTATGATTAATAAGAATGACTATGCTTATAGGGAGAGTAATAATTATTTTATGCATGTGGCTCATGATAAGAATGTTTTATGTTATATTTATATTGTTAATTTTATTCATGATGCTACTGAAAGTTATTATGAGAGAGGAAAACATGGTTTTATGTATCTCAACAATATTAAGTTTCCCCTCTTTATGTTGAAAATTTTGAATTTGCGCTTGTTTTGCTTTCCTATGCTTGTTGCTTTGTGCTTTCATGACTTGTTTATTACAAGATTATTTTTCATAGGAAGTGGGTTAGACTTAAATTTGTTCCATATTTGCTTCTCGATGCTCTCTTTTACTTCAATTCATATTTCTTATGTGAGCATCATCGAAATTATCATGCCTATCTTAATGGCTATAAAGAAAGAGCTTTTGGGAGACAACCCATTATATTTTTACTTTTAGTTTATTTTTGTTTTGTTGAGTCTTGGAAGTTATTGCCTCTGTAATAACCTCTTCTTATCCTCTTTGTTTGGTTTTTGTGCCAATAATAACCTCTAATGAGAGGGAAGTAAGATATGGGGAAGTTGCTGTCCCGAAACAGATTTCTGTGAGTCACTATAAAAAATAGAGAAAAACCTCAGTACGTCGGATTGAGCTGTAATTCTTTGTGCTTATGCCCCATGTTATTACCCAACTTTCGTTAGATTTGCACTTTTCGATTTGAGCAACATAAGATTTTTGAAAAAATCAGTCTTTACCTGCTAGTCTGTTTTGACAGATTTCTGCCATTATTTGCATCTGCCTCTTAATCGGTTTCTTTTTGAGTTCTCTTGGATCACTTGAGCTTTTAAAATAAATTTCTATAGTAGCTTATGTTTTAATGGATGATTTACTTGAGTTGAAACTGAACCCAAAGGATTATTATTTTGAATACACTAATGTTGCTAATGAAAATTGTGTGAAGTTTTGTATGAAGGAAATTTTCAAGTGTAGGGAGAGAATTATGTGATGAGATGAAGTATGGAAAAAAGCTCAAGCTTGGGGATGCCAACCGTGTCACCCCAAGAAATATTCAAGAAGTACAAGTGACGAGGGTTTAACTCGTCAATGCCCATTGTTATGGACTTGGGTTTTGGAGAAGGAGGGAGCGCTGGAGACATCTATCAGCTAGCAAACAAGCACACAGGGGACTCGAAGATTTACCCAGGTTCAGGCCTCGTAGAGGTCCCTACTCCTGCTTGTCTGCTCGTGGAATTATCAAAGGAATCGAAGATTACAATGGTGCGCAGATGCAATCTGGCGAGGGTTATGGAAACTAGGGTTGTGTGTGTCCTCCTCACCGCCCCCTCCTAGCCTTTATATAGATAGGCTAGGTCTCGGGTAGCAGGTCGAGTCGGTTACAGGTTAGGGTTTTCCCCTTTGAACTTTCTATCTTTAGCTTCTTCTTGTTCTTCAAGCAATCGAGAATCCATAGGTTACTCGAGTTCTTCATTTGGGCCTTGGCGACACTGTGGGCCTTTACATATTCAGGCCATATATACCAAGCTCGAGTACCTATAGGGTATACCCATGTCAGTAGCCCCCGAGTGTCCAGTGGAATCACAGATTCGACTAGAGACTTTATGAAGCCTTCGAGTGCATGACTGAGTATGTTCTTCGACTGCTTTGTTTATGTCATAGGGATCATTGATGTGTGTGCCTGATTTAACTGATGTACCGGTATCAGTTAACTACCTTAGGGTAAAACAACGCCATCTACTCAAACTCGAGTCCCTGGAATCAAATCCGGAAAAATGCTGGTGTCATTCGACTCAACCCGCGGAGGTCTTACAGGAGTCGAATTCCAGTGTATGGGTGTGAGCACTCGACGCGTCCATCAAGGCATGTTCATCGTACCTATAGGCACGGATATATTTCTGGTAATGCGTAGCAAATGCATTGCCAGGCCTTATTCAGGTCTTATCTTCACGCTGTAAGCACGATATCTGAATTTTATCATCGCAGAGACGATTCGGGTGACCCAGGAGACGCAATCTCTTTGTAGGGAAAAATTATGAGGCGGTGTCGCCATAAACTTCGAGTGTGGACGTTATCAACACACAGTACTTTGTACAAATAATCATAGGGTGCGCGACCAGCGCTCCCTATGGGAGTAGCCCCTGAGTGCCTAGTTGAGTCGAAGACTCAGGCAGGGACTAAAGAACTTTTGTGACTGCTGTCATCTTTTGTTTGCTTGTTTCAGTCGATTTTTCTTCTAGCGCTCCCTATGGGAGTAACCCATGCCCATAGTCGAACCTTGTTTCGAGTGATTGGGTTTTGCTTTGATTGTTCATGTTCCTGCAGAAGAAAAAGAAAAATCGTAGGGTGCGCGACCAGCGCTCCCTATGGGAGTAGCCCCCGAGTGCTTGGTGGAGTCGAAGACTCGAGTGAGGACTAAAGTAGTCGAAGTCTTCTGCTGCGTAGTTCTTGATGACGTCAGTGCTGACGATTTTATGACCTCAATTGTCCGCGTGAGCGAGTTTGACGGGACGTGATGAGCGGTGGGTCCCACTTCCTGACTCTGATTTGACCGGGCATGCGTAATCTTTATTTTAACTACGCCTCCTCGATTTCTGCATGTAATGGGAGTAGTGGGGGGACGGTTCGCGTTTTGGCTCCTCCACATGTCGAGCATGATGAACGCCACGCGTCTGGTAGGGTTTTTCTGAGCCGTTGGATTGCATCTTCCAATGGTTAAGTAGTGACGCTACGACGGTAAAACACACATCTACTTCCATTCATCCTTTGCCTTCATCGCCACCAGAGCTGCTCCTCTGCTTTCCCTGCGCTGTTTTCCCTTCACGGCGCTGGACCAGCTCCTCACATTTCCCAGCTACTTCCTCCGGTCATATCGCTGCCGCATAATGGGGAAGAAGAAAGGAGGTGCTGCGGCCGATTCCGCGGCTGATGCTGCTACGACGAAGAAGAAGGGCGGCTCCGCCGCTGCGGGTACCAGCGCTGCCACCGACGGGAAGAAGAAGGGCACGGGCACCCGTGTCACGAATGGCGCGTGGCGTCCATCTGTGATCAAGTCCTCGGATCTTCGTCTTCTTCGCCAAGACGGAGTGTTGTCCGCCGCAGTCGCCGACACGCGCATTCCTGGCAGCGAGGTAACCCCCTCTCCTCCTGCCGGTTTTCGAGTGATGTTCCTAGCGTTCATCATTCGCGCCCTCTCGTTGCCCCTGCATCCTTTCTTCAGGGGCCTTCTTTGCTTTTACGGGCTCCAGCTCCAGCTGTCCCCCAATTCCATCCTCCACGTAGCTTGCTACATCACTCTTTGCGAGTGCTGGCTCGGAATCGAGCAGCATTTCGGCCTCTTCAAGCGCCTCTTCAAGTTGAAGCGGCAATCGGCGTCTGGCTCCGTAGTCTACAATGTAGGTGGCTGCAGAATCCACGTCGATCCATCTGCCACATACTTCGACATCAAGCTGGCGATGTCCGTCCAAGGGTGGAGGGACAAGTGGTTCTACATCCGCGATGAGAAGGCTGACATAGAACACTTCGGACTCGCACCCTGCGACCCCACGACGTCGTGCCAGAGGAGGCACTCCTGGAAGAATGTGGTCATGCCCGGCGAGTCCGCGGAGACAGATGTGTTGTACGAGCACATCTGCGACCTCGAGAGTCGCATAGGCAAAGAGGAGGGAGGTTGCGCCCTCATTCGCACATGGCTACGCCGTCGCGTCCAGCCCATGCAGGCCAGAGTCCACCCCATGTTTCAGTGGGCTGGCGTTGACAATGTCACTCGTGTGTCTGCCGATGGCATGTCCACGAGTGAGGTAGATAAAAGGGTTCGACTGGTGACCAAGTACACCGTCAAGGATGTGCTCCCCAGTGAACCAGTCGTTCCTCCGTTCGATGCTGCTAACCCTCCTCCTAAGGTACAGTTGTGCTACGTAGTAGCTTAGTTTGTTGATTGCCTCTTTGCTGTTTCTTTGCTTTGTGCTGAATTGTGGTCTGTATGCAGGATTGGGCGGTGTCACCCTGTATGCCCCCTCTTCTTGAGGGGGTTATTCCTCGTGAAGCCTTGGAAGAGGACGAGTCGGAGTCGACCGTCCCATCTGATGTGGAGGAGGAAGCCCCCGAGTTGGATAGTCCGGATACTCGCAAGCGTTCGTGCAGCGAGGATTCTGATGTGTTGTCTCCTTTGACTCCGGAAGGTGCAGGTGTTGGTGCGGAGTCGCCAATTCCTGCCATTCCTATGAGTGTCGTGGCGCCATCTTCTCGCAAGAAGATGCGACTGCCAAAGGAGTCCTCGTCAGAGTCGGGGGAACCAACCTTTGACTTTGATAAGTTTGATTGGTAAGTATTCGAGTTGTCCTTGTTGATTCTTCTTTGGATTTTCCTTTTTCTTGATGTTGGTTTTGTCTTGCAGTCAACAGGCGTCGTCATCTTCTGGCGACGTCCAATTTTTGAAAGAATCGGGAGTCGCAACCTCAAGGGCCAAGAAAGAGGTCGAGCGTGCTCCTTCCCCTCCATTGGCGGCCCACTCCGGGCACAACTCTTCTAGCTCTCCGCATGATGGGGAGCATCGGATGGTTGCCCGGATGACTGCACACCAATCGACTTCGGAGTCATTGGAGGATCATGTAAGTGTAGTATTTCTTCTTTTGATGATGCAGTCGATGTTATCTATGGCTTCTGCTGATCCTTTGTTGTTTTTTTCCTTTTCGATAGCTCCTTGTGAAAGAAGCCGCTCACTTGGTGGAGCAGGTGCTTGCGATGGGTCGCCAGCATGCAATGCTGGATACGCGCCATCGCGTGGTAGAAAGTAAGTGCTCTTCACTTCTCCTTCTTTTGCGTCGTTTTCATGTAGTCGACTGATAGTCAATCCCGTTTGTTTTGTTCTTGTAGCTGAGCATAATGCCCTTCTGCGCAACGCTGCCACCATGGAAAAGACACTCGCCGCGGCTGTGAAGAGCCGCGATTGCCTACGAGGCACAAAAGCGCGAAGAGGACCTGCGTGCCTCCATTGTAGCTAGGGAGAAGTTGTTCGAAGAACAGCTTTTCTCGATTGCCAAGGCCCTCTCAGGTACCTTGCTTGGATATCATTATCATTCTCTGTTCGAATTTGTTGTTGGCGCTGACTTCCGTATCCATGTGTGGGTTTATGTACAGATGCTGGCGATTTGAGATTCGACCGTCAAGCCCTCCGTCGCGACAATGCCTTGGCGGGTACTCTGTCAACAGTCGAGGACCGCCGTGCAAGATATACTCTCCAAGGCCAAGGGTGTGCTCAGTCGCCTCCGGGAGGAGCTGGTGCCCAAGGCTGAGCTGATCGAGAACATGGACGAGCTGGTGGAGTCTTTTGCCGGGGGCGTCTCTGTGAGCTTTAAGAACTCGCTCCGTGCGGCTGGTGCGTCGATGTCACTCACTATGGTGCAGGCCCACGGAGTCGAAATTGATCCTGCGGCGGTCTCAAGGGCGATGCCCGTTAGCGCAGACGGCCAGCAGGTAGTCTTTGTTCCTTTCGCGACTGCCTGTGGCAAGTATGGGCCGCAACTGATCAACACAGTTACAAAGTACTCTGAGGAGCTGCAGCGGGCCAAGAAGGCGGCAAAGGTTGCGGCGTCAGGGGCTGGCAGGAAGTCAGTGGCATCTGATACCGCTAAGGACTCGATGAGGCCCCCAAAGCCAAAGTCCAAGTCAAAGAAACCAGGTGCTCCTTAGTAGCTTTGTAATAGTTGAATAGCCTATGTCTTTTGTCGAGAACATGCCTTTAGCGAGTGTATCTGCTGATACTTTTTTTGTTAATCTTGAATGCACTCGAATCTTTTGTCTGTGCATCAATTTGGTCTTCTTATTGCTTCTTGCTTGGCTTGTGATAGGGCACATCAAGTGATCCTTTGAGGGAACCTCAGGATTCGCCACCCCTTGATGATACTGTGGCACCATCGCGCTCAAGGGTGGATGAGCTATCTCTTCTCTCGCGACTTCATGATCGCGTGAAGCAGTGGGAGCGTGAATTGCCCGTACTCCGCGGTAATGCAGATATATGGAAATCGAAGGCAGAGAAGGCCACCGCCCGAGAACAATATCTGTTGGGGGAGGTGACGCAGCTGGGCGACCAATTTAAATGTTAGCTTGCTTACTCTTATGTTTTCCTTGTAGTCACTCGCAATGTTGTGTTGTCCACACACTTCCGTTTATTGCCTTGTGTAGTTGTCAGCGTGCGCCATCCGCAGGATCCCAAGAGCAACTTCAAGAGAGTGGATACTTCTGGGTAGATCATGATCGTGCAATCACGCTGGCGACCCTGCAGGATCGTGCATCGCGAGTGCTACATTTCTTGAAGAAGTCGCAGTCTTGCTTGAAGAACATTTATCGGACGATGTTTCCGCTGGATGTTGCGCCATCGAGCCTGCTGGCCCTCCTTGCCAAGTTCCAAGACCTGTCTGCGGTTCGCGAGTGTGTAAGACAGCAGTTGGTGGCTGGTGCCAAGGCCGCTCTGTCACTGGTGCGACTGCATAGGCCTGATGTAGACGTTGTGGCGATTGCGGCGGGTCCACCTACGCCAACAGCGGGTTCTACTTGGAATATGGTGCCGCACTATCAGGCAGTGGATCGCCCAACTGAGGAGATCGTCGACTTCTTCGAGGAGCAAACCAATGTTCTCTTGTTGCAATAGTAGTTTAGTTTGTATCCTGCACATAGGCGTACCAATGTTGTAAAGTTTGTATGTAATGATGTGCATAATTGATTGTCGATGATGTATAAAGAGCTTGTTAGCGTGTATGTTTTGTGAGTGCGTTGCACTATGCGACTCCCTTTCGTTAGCCTGGCCATGCGCTTATCTCAGTCCCTTGTCAACCTGTCAGGTGCGTTGCAACTGGGTTGATGTGTGTCAAGGGTTTCGATTAATGTGCCAGCTACTCAGGATATCGTGTTTCAGTTCGTAGAACAGATGTGTATAGGGTGGCGCAGCCCCCGAGTGGATATGTTGCGGAAAAATAAAGGAGAACATAGAGTTTCGGGGCCCTTAGCTTTATATATTCGCGAGACAGTACGAAGTACAATGTGTGGCTAAGTAGCCTTGGCTTAGTGGCCTTATTTGCAATGTAAAAGTAAAAACGACTAAGGGTAGAAACATCGCAGCTGCGCGACGTTCCAGGGGTTGGAGTATGCGACTCCTGTCTCTAAGCCTTGAAGGCGATAGGCGCCACCTGGGATTACTTCTGTAATCACGTATGGTCCCTCCCAGGGGGACTCGAGCTTGAGATGTCCTTGCTGCTTCAGTCGCAGGACTAGGTTGCCTTCGACGAAGGATCTGGGGCGTAGCCTCCTACTGTGGTAGTTGCGCAGGTTCTGCTGGTAGATTGTTGATCTTTCCACGGCGATTTCCCTTGCCTCGTCAAGGAGGTCGACGGAGTCTTCGAGTGCCAGGGTTGACTCCTGCTCGCTATAAGCGACCACGCGTGGCGCTTTGTACCGTACCTCAGCGGGTAGCACCGCTTCGGCCCCGTGCACCATAAAGAACGGGGTGTAGCCTGTAGCACTGTTTGGAGTTGTGCGTAGGCTCCAGAGTACTGATTGTAGTTCGTCTGGCCAGCAACCCGCGGCTTGTTCGAGTGGCCGGAGGAGTCGCTTTTTGATGCCGCCGCAGACGAGTCTGTTCGCCTTTTCGACTTGACCGTTGGTCTGTGGATGCGCTACCGAGGCGTAGCTGATGTTGATCCCCAGATTCTCGCAGAATTCTTGGAACTCCTTGGATGTGAAGTTCGTTCCATTGTCTGTGATGATGTTGTGTGGTACTCCGAAGCGGAAGACGATGGATTGGAACAACTTAACTGCGTTGTGCCCTGATTGATTGGTCACTGGCATGGCCTCTATCCACTTGGTGAACTTGTCGACTGCGACCAGGAGGTAGACGTAGCCTCCTCGTGAGGACTTGGGGAGCTTGCCGACCATGTCGAGTCCCCATTGCGCGAAGGGCCAGGCCAATGGAATTGGCTGGAGCTCTGCGCCAGGTGCGTGCGGCTTGTCCACGAATCGCTGGCACGCGTTGCATTTTTGGATGATGTCCTTGGCGTCGCGCATGGCCGTAGGCCAGTAGAACCCAGCTCGTAGAGCTTTGGCCACGATGGCGCGACTGCCGGCGTGATGTCCGCAGGTTCCCTCATGGATGTCGAGGAGAACAGCTCTTCCATCGGCCATGGAGACACATCGCTGGAGTATTCCTGTGATGTTGCGCTTGTATAGTTCGCCGTTGATAACAGCCAATGCCTTGGATCACCGTGCGATGTGCCGTGCATCAGTCGAATCGTCCGGTAGCCTTTTGCTGAGGAGGTACGTGATGTACGGCTGAGTCCAGGATGACTTGATCATCATGACGCTCATTGGTCCTTCGAGTCCTGTATCCAGCTCCAGGTCGTCGAGTGCCATTGGCTCATTGGGTGGCGTAGCCCCCGAGTCCATTGCTGCGCTTGTTTTCTTCTCTGCTGCCTTTGGCTTGATGGAGCGTTCATAGATGCGCTCGAGAAATACCCCAAGTGGTATGGGGGCGCAGGTAGAGCCTATGTTGGCGAGTGCGTCCGCCTCTTCATTGCTTTTGCGACCTACGTGTCGCAGCTCGCAGCCGTCGAAGTCCCCTTCGAGTGTGTCATAGAGGTCACGGTACGCGATCATGTTGTCGTTCAGTGCGTCGCACTCATGCATTGTTTGGTTGACGACCAGCTTGGAGTCGCCGTATATAATGAGCCTCTTGGTGCTGCAGGCTTTTGCCGTCCTCATCCCGTGTAGCAGGGCCTCGTATTCAGCTTCGTTGTTGGAGGCGGTGAACTGCATTCGCAGGATATATTTCATCTTGTCCCCTTGGGGTGATGTCAGTATGACACCTGCACCTGCTCCGTCCTTCCGCTTGGATCCATCGAAGTGCATTGTCCAGAGGTAGGACATATCTGGTTTTTCGGGGAGCTGGTTCTCCATCCAGTGCACGAGGAAGTCAGGAAGAACTTGCGACTTGATTGCGTCCTGCTTTTCGTATGTAATGTCTCGTGGAGACAATTCGATTCCCCAAAGCACGACTCGTCCCGTGGCATCGGGGTTATTGAGGATATGCCCCAGCGGGGCGTCGTTGACCACCACGATTGGGTGTTCCTAGAAGTAGTGGCGCAGTCGCCGGGCGGTCATGAAGACGTCGTACGCCAGCTTCTGGTAGTGCGGGCACCGCAGTTTTGTTGGCGTGAGGACTTTGCTGAGGTAGTAGACTGGGCGCTGTACCCCGTGGACCTTGTTTTCCTCGGCTCGTTCGATGACGAGCACTATGCTGACCACCTGGTTAGTGGCGGAGATATATAGCATTAGCGGTTCCCTTTCTCGTGGGGTCACTAGCACTGGCGAGGTGGATAGCAGTCGCTTGAGATCTTTGAATGCTTCCTGCGCTTCGTTGGTCCATTCGAACTTTTCAGCTTTGTGGAGGAGTTAGTAGAAGGGCAGTGCCTTTTCACCCATCCGACTGATGAATCGACTGAGGGCCGCGATTCGCCCAGCTAGCTGCTGGACGCCCCTTATGTTTTTCGGCTTCTCCATGGCTAGTATGGCTTTTATTTTCTTCGGGTTTGCCTTGATTCCCCTCGCGGAGATAAGATACCCGAGTAGTTGCCCAGATGGTACGCCGAAGGCGCATTTGTCTGGATTGAGCTTGATCTGGTAGCGGTCGAGGTTGGTGAAGGTTTCGCGTAAATCGTCGGTTAGGGAGGTTTCCTCCTTGGTTTTGATTACTATGTGGTCGACATAGACTTGAATGTTGCGACCAAGTTGATCCTTGAGGCAAGCCTGCATGCACCGCTGGTAGGTGGCTCCTGCATTTTTTAGCCCGAAGGGCATTGTGTTGTAGCAGAACACACCGAAGGGCGTTGTAAACGCTGTTTTTTCTTGATCTTCCTCCTTCATTCGAATATGATTATAACCTGAGTAGGCGTCGAGGAAGCAGAGGCGCTCGCATCCCGCGGTGGAGTCGATGATCTGGTCGATTCATGGTAACGGGAAGTGATCCTTTGGATAGTGCTTATTCAGAGAGGTGAAGTCCATGCACATCCGCAGGATATCCGTGTCCTTTTTTGGCACTAGCATCGTGTTGGCGAGCCAAGTGCTTTCCTTGATCTCGCGTATGAATTTGGCATCGAGGAGTATGTTGATCTCCATTCCGACTGCCTTTGCTCGTGGCTCAAATAATCGCCGGATTGTTTGCTTGACTGGCCTTACGTCTGGGTTGACGTTGAGTGCATGCTCGGCGAATTCCCTGGGAACTCCTGGCATGTCCGCTGGACAACAGACGAAGATTTCCTAGTGCTCATGGAGGAATTCGACGAGCGCGAGTTCCTATGTGGGACTCAAGTTGTTGGCGATGAGGGCCGTCTTGGCGGGATCCGATGGGTGGACCTGCACTTTCTTTCTATGCACCGATGAGTCGAAAGATAGATCGGGCGAACTTGGCCGGCACAGGGGAGGCAAACTATTGTCTGTCGACTCCTTTAGTCTCGCGAGTTCTTCCTGCACGGCGAAGGACTAGGAAATTCTGTTAAATTCCCTGTCGCAGCTATCGGATCTCTCGAAGCTCCCGTTGACTGTGATGACGCCATTGGGACCTGGCATTTTCATCTGCAGGTAGGCATAGTGTGGTACTGCCATGAACCTAGCGAACACGACACGTCCGAGGATGCAGTGATACTACGAGGGCCAGTCGACGACCACAAAGTCGATGAGCTCGCGCCGAAAGTTTTTCGGCGTGCCGAAGATGACGTCGAGGTTGATTTTTCCTAGGGGATATACGCCTTTTCCTGGGACAATGCCATGGAATGTTGTGTCCGAGGCTTCTAGGCAAGTCAGAGGGATCCTCATTGCTCGCAAGGTATTCGCAAATATAAGGTTGATGCCACTTCCGCCGTCCATGAAGACGCGGCTCATGTCGAAACCTCCGATTTGCGCCTCGAGTACGAGGGGACAATGGCCTGGACGAGGTACTTGAGGCGGATGATCGCGTTTGTCGAAGGTGATGTAGGACTCGCTTCCGCTGAGGTACTTAGTGGTGGATGGTGGCGAGTTTGTGGCCAAGTTGACTTGGCGGGTGATGGCCTTCTACACCCTGTTAGAGGGGCGTCCTTTTTGGATCATCATGGTACCCATGGCTCGTGGGTATGGTTCGCCTCCCTGGTGCTGGTCCGGCGCAGCTGCGTTTGGGGGTAGTCCAGGTGGTGGTGGCGGAGCGCCATGTGCCACGACGCCTGGAGCGGCTCCGTAGCCTCTTTCGCCTGCGTTGCGATTCATCCGAGCTAATCCTTCATGTAGTTTGAGGAACTCGCGGCAGTCCTTGAGGAGCTGGCTGGACTTCTTCTTTCCATCATGCTTGTCGATGTAGAAGTGCACCGTACATGGCCCGGAGAGTTTGTCTTCAATGTATGTTGCGGGTGCCTCATCACGATTGCGGCATTGCCACACTTGCGTGGTTTTCCCGGAGTCGCGGTACCCACCGCTGCGGTATCCGCTGTTGCGGTTATCGTCGCGTCTGTCGGCATAGCCAGCTGCGACCATGTTGACGTCGTCGTGGTCATCGTAGATGCGCATGCGGCATTTGCCTCGGCGGTCGCGTCTGCGCTCGAGTTCTGCCTCCTCGTCGGAGTGAACGCGATTCTTCACCGAATCTTCTCCATCGGCCCACCGATTCGTGATTTCCATCAGGTGGTCGATGGTCTTGGGCTTTGAGCGGCCCAGCTCCTCCCTGAGTTCTATGCGTGCGCCCGTTGAATCGTCGCTGAATCGCGATCCTCCGAGATGTTCTCTGCGGAGTTCTTGATGATGGACCACCTTTGGATGTAGGAGCGTAGCGATTCTCCCGATCTTTGTTGGCAGCATCTCAGCTCTTCGATTGATGCAGGCCGCTTGTAGGTGCCCTTGAAGTTGCGCACGAAGCTGTAAACCAGCTCATCCCAACTACGAATGGATCCGCGTGGGAGGTGTTGAGCCATGCTCGGGGGGCGCCTTGCAACTATAGCTGTAGGCATTGCATGGCCGTGCTTCGACTGCTGCCGTGGAGCCTGGCGGAGGAGATGTGGTCTTCCAGCCAGATCTTTGGGTCCTATAGGCCATCAAACTTCGGGTTCTCCAATGGGAGTTTAAACCCCTTGGGCATTCGCTTTTGCCTGATGGCCCTGCTGAACCATCTGGCGCCATAGAGCTCCACATCCTCGTCTTCTGAATCAGTCGACCGAGCACGTCGCGCCCTTGATTTGTCGATCTTGCACTGCGTGAGGTTGTCGTGCGCATCATAGTCGTGGTCGTGTCACTGTGAGCCGCGGTGTCGAGACAGGTCGTGACTGTCGTCGCTGGATGAGGGCAAGGAGTAGCGCTTTGCTAGCGCTTTGCCTTTTGTCGACTCCAGTGTTGGCTCCTTGTTGAGGGCAGCTTCGACTAGTCCCAAGCCCGTGATCATAGATCGGTGCATAGCGGCTCGGGGATCTCTTGTTGGCGGCTGATTGTTGAGGAGGTACATGGTGGCTGCGGTCACCGCGGCCTGCGGCGTCTTGGGGACCACGTTGCCCCGTGTATCGATTGTCATAGAGCTGAAGTCGAGGACCTTTGCAGCTTCTATGCGTTCTTGCTCGGTGAGATGGGCCATCCGAGATCGCCTCTTGTTTGTGAGGTACTCGTTGCCCTTTGAGGAGGATCCTCCATGGGAGGAGAGCCCAGCACGTCGAAGGCTCGACTCGTCTGCTGCCTCTTTGCGCGCCTCGAGTTGCGCGATTTTTTGCACTTGGCACTTGAATTCTTCCGTCAGGAGCCAATGGTATCCCATTAGCAGTTCTTGCGGAGATCTGAAGGGTAGAGGGTTGCCTCGTAAGGCATCGCGGCAGCGAGCCCACTCTTGTTCATTGAGCTTGATTACGACGCGTTCACCGGTTTGCTCGTTTATTATGGTTGGAGGTTCGACTGCTCCTCCGTTGTTAACGGGGGTGCCGTTGCCACCATTGCTGCCGTTGCCGCCATTAGGCGGGTCGGTTCTGTTGCCACGGTTTCCCGTGTTGTCGCGATTGGCGGAGGTGTCGCCCGCATTGATGACGGCGCACATGAAGTGGTTGGGGAAGCTGCTACTCCTGCAACTTTCAGATCCGGAACCGTAGGTTCCATCTTCAGTTGCCAGATCGCTTAGATCGGAGTCGCGACTGCTCTCGCTGACCGTGTTCTCGACTATTGTCGGGGCGTTGAGCTCGCTGAGGGTGCCGATAGATGGAGGGAACCACGATGCTGGAGCAATCGATGGTACCGCCAGCTGGTCAGGCATGCGAAGCGTGCCCATCTGACCGACTTGGAAGCGAAAGCTCCCGATCGCCAGGCTGATTCCGTCGCCCACGGACTCGAAAGCCAGGCAAGTGGCCGGCGTGTGGACGGTGAAGTCGAACACACCGAAGAGCTGGCGAATCTCCACTGTTGCGGAGTTGTAGATCGCGGTTGATGGGGCCGAAGAAGCCGCAACATCAGCACTGCCAATTTCCACATACGGCGCCAATTGACGAGGGTTTAACTCGTCAATGCCCTTTGTTATAGACTTGGGTTTTGGAGAAGGAGGGAGCGCTGGAGACATCTATCGGCTAGCAAACAAGCACACAGGGGACTCGAAGATTTACCCAGGTTCAGGCCTCTTAGAGGTCCCTACTCCTGCTTGTCTGCTCGTGGAATTATCAAAGGAATCGAAGATTATAATGGTGCGCAGATGCAATCTGGCGAGGGTTGTGGAAACTAGGGTTGTGCGTGTCCTCCTCGCCGCCCCCTCCTAGCCTTTATATAGATAGGCTAGGTCTCGGATAACAGGTCGAGTCGGTTACCGGTTAGGGTTTTCCCCTTTGAACTTTCTATCTTTAGCTTCTTCTTGTTCTTCAAGCAATCGAGAGTCCATAGGTTACTCGACTTCATTTGGGCCTTGGCGACACCGTGGGACTTTACATATTCAGGCCGTATATACCAAGCTCGAGTACCTATAGGGTATACCCATGTCAACAAGCGTCAAAGCTTGGGGATGCCCAAGGCATCCCCTTCTTCATCAATGATCGCAGGTCTTCTGTCAAGACACTTTATTTTATTACCTTATGCACTATGTGTTGTTCTTGGAGCGTCTTTTGCTTTTAGTTTTCTTTTGCTTTCTTTTCCACAATAAGTTGGTTGGATCCCAACAAACTTCTTTTGGAGAGTGAAACACCCCGTTATTCATTGCCTAGAACACTCTAGTTTTCACTCTTATTGTTCTGTGAGTGTTCTCCTTTGCTAGCATTGCGTTTAGCTTTAGTTTTATTATTCTTTTGGCTTAGTTCTTCTTTGTAGATGGGTGAGACATGTTCTCTTGTTTTTATTGATTATTATCTTTGAGAGTTGTTTCAAGTAAGTCGATTGGTGTTGGAAAAGAGTAGGAAGTTTCATGCTTATAGTGGTACAAAAGGAAGCTTGTTTTGACTGTGACTTAGACTTTATCATGTCATGCTAGATGTTGATTTGACCATATGCTTAGTGATTATTTTTGTAGCATTAATTTTTTCAAACAATTGAGATTGCTTAATGTGCCTTGAAAGAATCATGCGTTGTTTTAGCATACGAAAGCATAATATTGTGGTATTCTCCTTTGATGCTTTATTTGGGTTGACTTGGCACATGCTTACACCATGTTAAGACTATGAACCAGTCACCATAGCCTCTATGATCATTTAGGTTTTGACTTGCAATATCACTTTATGCTTTAATTAATAATGTTTTGTCGCTTTGCATGATTATGGCCATTATTGCTCTCTTAGTTGGTCGCTCCCAGTCTTTTGCTAGCCTCCACCTGTACCACGTATGATTTCCACTCATGCATCCAACCTCCAAGAAAACCAAGTTATTCCAAGGAGTCCACTATAAATTCCTATGCATGGTGTGTTACACCATTCCAAGTATATTCATGTTTTTATCTACCTTCCAAATTAAACTTTTGTTATGTGAAAATTAGTGATTAAATCTCTCACAAACTTGATGGCACACTTTATTTTCTTGCACTTAATAAACTTGAACCATTATGTCCATCTATGTTGCTTATATGCTTGCACTTTATAAGTTGTGAATTAGCAGAACCATGATACCATGGGGAACGCTTTCAACAATGCACTTATTATTCAGTTGATATAATGTTCTTTTGTTTATGGATCCCGGTGGTGTGAAATAAAAGGGAAGCTTGTAAGCTCATGGAGTTTGTATGTGTGTTAGAGAAAGGCCTGGGTGGCCAGCCTAAGCCATGCCTAATCATGGTGGAAACTTGCAGCATAACCATAGTGAGCATTCTGTGAAGCATCCTCAATAAAAACCTATGCAAATAGCAAATAAAAAGATCACTGAGATGCTCATTGTCTATTGCCTTGTCATTTTGATATGGGAAAGCTCCTGTGTCATGGGGCAAGGGGTACCCCGTTGGTGGTTCTCCATGATACACATATACTTACAATGACAAGAACTTACTTGTGACTAAAGTTGAGTAGCATGAGGTTCAGTACTCGTAAGCAAGGGGTATGAGATTTTCAACTTATAACTTGTCAAGCATATCCTCATATTTGTGTCACTTTAACCTTAATCACCTCAAGATGCTTATGATAGGGTCAATGAGAGCTGAAAGCTAATAAGTACCATAAGTTTTGGAAGCTCTTTATGAAACTTGAAATCCCTACTTCCCTCTATGAAGGGCCTTTCTTTTTACTTTTATGTTGATCTCCATCTTCTATCTTTATGCACCAACTAAGAGAGCATAGTTGTAATTCTTAGTTCAATGTGCATTGTCCCAAAACTTATTGATTGATTCATAACTTTGATATTGCTTATTCTTAAATTATTTGTATCTAGTCACCATTATGAACTTTGAAGGTGTCATATGCATTTACATTCTACTAATCCATGAAGGACAAGCTAATTACCACTCTTACTATGTTTTCTATATGTGAAACAAACAAACGTCTTTCAATGCATTGTTATTCATGATCTTTTGTTTGTACCTTTTCATGTTACAACATAGTTGTTATCTCTTATTGTTAGAACTCTATCTTTCATGCTTATGTTTAGAGTACTTTGATCCCAACTATCAATGCTTTACAAATACCTTGATTAAGATTGTGATGGTGCCTGTCACCTCAAAAATTATTCTTTTTATTACTTACCTACTCGAGGACGAGCAGGAGTTAAGCTTGGGGATGCTTGATACGTTGTAAACGTATCTATAATTTTTGATTCTCCATGCTTGTTTTAAATCAACTTTCTTATGATTTGTTTACACTTTGAGGTATTTTTATATATTTTCTGGAACTAACCTATTAACAAGATGTCGTAGTGCTAGTTGCCTGTTTTCTGCTATTTTTGGTTTCAGAAAAGCTAGTAAGGAAATATTCTCGGAATTGGACGGGACAAAAGCAAAAATCAATATTTTACCAGAAGGAACACGGAGTAAGAAGGGCAGCCGAAGTGGGGCCACAAGGTGGCCACACCTAGGTGTAACACCCTCAAATCGGCCCTATGCAAGTTTTAGCCCTTTCCGCCAAACCCGCATAGAAACGATTCAAGGACGCCCACCAGGCACTTTCGTGCGGGTGGACAACGAAGTAATACCATTACACAACAGTCCTCGATGGGACCCACAGAACAGATATATATATACAACACGACTCCACGAGTCAAGAATATAGATATACAATACAAAGATCCAAATCACCTTGAAAGCGATACAACGTCCGAGTACGGACAAGATGCAAATTGGTCTAAGAGCCCTGAAGGATAACGAATGGCGTCCATAACCCTGCCTAGGCCAAGCCGGAAGGGTAACCCTGCTAACAACGTCGATCTCAAACCTGCTAAAACAAAAGGGGTGCCGACAAAGGGCAAAGGAAAAAGAGGAGCGTCAGTACTGAGGCCAGTACATGGTGAGGCTAGAATTCGGCGGCTCTCGCCTACATAGGTATGGTGGGCTGAAGCGGCAGCGCAGTGGCACTAAACAACCTATAGAGACTCGAAACAACTGGCGGTTATCAGAGAGGGATAAGAAAGACCTATTCGGATCCAACCTGAAACTAACACCAAACAAACCCATCCTGGTATTTCCCCCTCGAGACCAAACGAGGAAGTCGGACCAAGGAACTCACACAGTTGGCAGTTTTACTCATTCCGTTATAATTGCAGCAATTACTAATCAGATATAGATAGCACGAGTCATCCTGATAGCATAAGTAATGGGCAGTTTTAGTTAACATCCATGGTAGTTGGAACAGTTACTAGCCAGATATCTTTGTCCCGAGGAACCCCAAAACCCAGCAGTTGTTGCCACTTTTATCACATTCCATTGGAGTTGCAATACTTACTAGGCAGATATAACAAACATCCCAGGCAGTGGTTGGCATTTTCAATATCCATTCCGTTATAGTGAAGTTGATTACTAGTCAGATATATTAGGTCAAATTTATAGCACTACTTTAGTTATGCTTGTCTATGATCGAGATACTGTGCTCCAAGTCGTCCATAACCGCGGACACGGCTTTCAGAAAGTTTTACCCTGCAGGGGTGCACAAATAGCAACACACACTCGATCAACCTCGGAAAAACCAACTCAAAACCCAACGAGGCATTCACGACAAAGCGATCACAGGATTCATAAAATATTTCAGGGGGCCACCCCACTAAGCTAACCGCAACGAAGTTGGCCGGCTCCGGAACAGAACCAGGGTTTGTATGGACGGTGTAAACGACTGGGAACCCGAAAGTGTGACTGGGCTTGTCGATACAGCGAAAACGTGTCACGATCCTAACAGTCTGGTGCTCCACACAATCGTCGTAAATAAAGCAGTAACATGGCATAAGTACAGGATAGTAATAAAACCCCAAACTAGTTTGTGGCCTCAAGAAATAGAAATGAATCAAGCTTTGGCTCAGGGGGGTCCATAAGGCCACCTGGATGTGGATAGTGCGAATAGTCAAGGAACAGGCATCAAGTACTCGGGGTCCTACGGGACACAAGTGAGCGTGGAAGAACTAAATAACATCTATTGCCCACCGATGCCTCTGCATTAGTTATATCTAGCATTTTAATAGTTGTATTCAAGGTCATGATCATCTCCACCAATTAGCATCTCCACCATTAAACATCTGCCAGCATTCCAACAACTGTGGTACTCGACAACACGGGATCGCACCTGAGCAAGCAACTACGACTCGCATGGCCAGCTATCTACCAAACACAGGTAATAGGAGGTGTCCAAGGCAATATCGAGGGTGCACGGGATATAACTGGGGTACGGACACTAAAGCATCGCGACACGAATAGCAATAGACCAACAGGAAGGAAATAAAGACTATAAATGAAAAATAGGTAGAAGGGGAAGAGATGCTCGCCTGGGAATCTTAACCGAAGGATCATATCCAGAGAACTTGTCGATACTCGCATCAACTCATCGGCCTAATCCGCGAAGAAGCAAACACTAGAAGAAACACCGGATGCAATATTTAATACTATGGCAGAAGATTCGGCATGCTTATGATATGATGCAGACATGGCAAAGATGCAGTGCACTTAGGCAGTATTAAGCGGAACCGGGGTCCCGACAATTAATTAGGCGATTCAAGTTATTTAGAAACCCCGCAATTTAAATGTTGTATTAATAGGGCGAATCATGGCATCGGTTCGCTACACAAATTTAAATGGAGTCTGGAATAAGACAAAGGTATCCCACATATAGACTCCATATTTAATTATGAGGTGAATCGGCATAATGCCCCCAAACCACATGATGCGATGCGAATATGAACCATTTAATATGCAACAAGTGATAATGTCATATTATTAAAATAGGGGCTCGGGAAAAGGTTCACACATGTCGGATCGACGATCTTGGTTCCGAGGGTTCGGGGTTCGACAGGGTCCAGGGTTTGTTAGGGATCGATCTCGGCGGGAATGTTCTCGGACAACGGAGTAGATCTTGGTGTTTCGGGAAGAAGGACTTGGTTCAGCGTCGGTGGCTCATCGGATTCGCCCTGGTCGGTGTCGAACTTGTCGTCACGAAGATCTTGTCGGGTCCGCGTATCGGGTCGGTCTTGGCTTTCGGGGTGAAGAACTTGGCGTCCTCGAGGCAGTACTTGGCGTATCCGTGTCGACGACCTTGGTGGTCATCGGGTCCGAGAAGAAGATCTTGTCGCATCTGTGGTCTTCAGGTTCGGTCTTCGGATCCGTGTCGGCGTGCTCGGGGTCTCGGCCACCGGATCCATGAAGAAGAACTTGGCGTTCCACGAAGGAGATCTTGAGATCCGAGTAGTCGATCTTGTTATTCCGTGATGGAGATCTTAACGTCATCAGGTACGGGAAGGAGATCTTGTCGGATGTTGGTCCTGGAAGTAGTTTGTTCGTGGCACATCGAGGCTCTTGTCCAGGTTTTTCCACCGAGAGGTAGCTTGTGTCGTCGTTACTTTTTGTTGACCCGTGGTAGCAGATCATGGTCACAGTAGCAGCCGCGCGAACACATTCAGCAGAACACCCCCACATCTTCACATGGGGACCTGAGCAGCCGCACGGACGAGCGGTGCCAGGCTTCGAGACGAGGGCACCTGGGAGGGCTTACGGCGCAAGGAGACAAGGGCGCGACGAGCTTGCAGGGTGACGACAAAGGAGCTCGATCCACGCTCGGTCCGTGAGGTGGAGGTCGTCGCTGCAGAGGGGTTCAAGGACAAGGGCTCATGCAAAGGCGAGGGCGTCAAGGCACAAGGTGTGGCGCGGCGAAACGCAAGAGGTCGCCGCGGGGTAGAAGGGCTCGGGGTGGCATTGAAGAAGTACGATCGACGGCGAGCTTCGCAGGTGGCGGCTCTTGGCGCGGCAGAGCAGAGGAGCCGGCGGAAGAGGCGAGGACGACCAGGGACGCGCGCATGGTGAGGGTGAGGAGGCGAGGGAGGTGGCCGGCGACGGGGCCCGGGTCGACGGTGGCGAGGACGTCGGTGAGGAGCATGATGGTAGGGATAGCTAGGGCCGACTAGGTCGAGGCGGAGCTTCAAGCTGGCGGCTCGGGAAGCAGAGCGAGGCCAGCGGGCGAAAGAGGCCGGAGAGGCGAGATGCGAGGATGGCCGTGAAAGGAAAGGCGCGGGGAAGGCGAGGTCGAGCCCTGGTGGCGGCAGACAGCGATACGACGGAGGGCGGCGCGAGGCACCGAGGCGAGGCGGGGCTCCGACCGGAGGCAGGCGCGCGCAGGCGGCGGGGTAGGCGGAGCGGGGCTTGCGGGAGAAAGCGCGAGGAGAGGCGGGGTGGGCGGACACGGGGGATCCCGAGGCGGGGCTCGCATGGTGTGGCTCGTACGCGGGGTGGACGCGGGCTAGCACGTGGTCGGTGGGGCCGGCAGGAGGCGTGGAGTGCGCGTCCAGGTGAGTGGGAGCGAGCGGGAGTGGGCAGGGGAGTTTGGGCAGGTGGGGTTGGTGGGACCGGGCTGGCGATGGGGTAGGTGGCTCGCGCGTGCTGCTGTGTGTGTTGTGTGCGTGACCGCGCGGGGTGGGATGGTCCAGGGGAGAGAGAGAGAGGGGGAGGTGGCGGCCAGGCGGCTTAGGTGGCAAACCGGGGTTGGTTGAGGTGATGTGGAGGGTGTGAGGTGGCAAGCACCGATTGGTGCAGGTGAGGTGGAGGGGCTGGGTAGGATCGGGTTGGGTAGGTTATTTGGTAGAAAGGGCTTGGGATTTAGTTTAGGTTTTATTTTAGGGCGTGGAGGTGGCCAGCCGGGCTTTCGGGCCTGGCTGGCTGCCTCCCAAAAATAATATAAACTTTTATTTTAATTTAAAATAGACTTTTGTAAATAGTTTTTAGACAAATAAAAGACCCGGAAAAGACCGGAGTCTTGATTTGAAATTAAGACGGGGAATATTTAGAAAACCAAACTAGGCTTTTAGAAAATAGTTTTAGACAAACAAATGCATGATGACATGAAGATGCTCAAATGCAAGGTGGCATGATGACATGAGCATGCGGTCATGACGATGCAATGCACAAAAACAACGTGATTTTCTAGTAGTGGTTTTTGCGGGGCGCCACAATTCGACACCACTAACAATAGATCTCGCCCTCGAGATCCGCCTCATGGTACCGGGGAGAAGGCTGATGATCGGATTCTTCTCGCTTCGTGTAGATCCTCGCGACACCACTAACAAGAGGTCGTTATCCGTGATCGTCGGGAGAACACTCCGGGAACAAAGGCGAAGGTAGAGGTATCGACAAATAAAGCCACCTCTAGCTTCCGTGGACGGAGTAAAATTGCTTGATTCACCAATTCAATGTACAAAGCGAATGATAAGAGTAGTGGTATGGTAGCTACTCCATCCCGCACTCAAAGCATTACTTTGCACATGAATAGGAGAATTATGCAACCATCTCTCGGAATTCAGACTGAAGATCTCGACAAGCGAGGTTCGAAAACAAAGGAGTGATGCAGAATCTGCATCGGATCTGGCATAGATGATGTCACCATATTGGGTACCATCGGAAGATATAAAGAAACATCGTACGAAAAGACACAATGATCAGGTTTTGCAATGGTTCCATTGGCATGAACAACACATGCTCAAGGTATACTCCAACTTCACCAATGCTCATCCTTCTCGTATGTTTTCCAACGATACCGATATCTGTTAAGGGGCACATACAGATAAAGAGTTCAAGGACAAATGATTGGATGAAGGTACAGCAAACGAGATGCAGATTGATGATTGTAGCTCCACCGTTATCAGAGAGAGGAAGCGAAACCCTGAAGGTACGACGGAAACCCAACCACGAGAATTCCTGGACTCGAAGAAAAGATAAGAGAGTAGATTCAAAATACGCAGAGGTAAGAGGAGAACAGCAGAGGGGTAAGGAGTAAAATCAGACCTAATCAGATCTATCCAACCGATTTTGCAAAATAGTTTTGACACTCTACTTCGACCGTTAGCTAGGTTATCCTACAGGCTGGACTTGTGGGGTATCGCAACTGCTGGGCTCTGATACCACTCTGTAACACCCTCAAATCGGCCCTATGCAAGTTTTAGCCCTTTCCACCAAAACCCGCATAGAAACGATTCAAGGACGCCCACCAGGCACTTTCGTGCGGGTGGAAAATGAAGTAATACCATTACACAACAGTCCTCGATGGGACCCACAGAACAGATATATATACAACGCGACTCCACGAGTCAAGAATACAGATATACAATACAAAGATCCAAATCACGTTGAAAGCGATACAACGTCCGAGTACGGACAAGATGCAAATTGGGCTAAGAGCCCTGAAGGATAACCAATGGCGTCCATAACCCTGCCCAGGCCAAGCCGGAAGGGTAACCCTGCTAACGACGTCGATCTCAAACCTGCTAAAACAAAAGGGGTGCCGACAAAGGGCAAAGGAAAAAGAGGAGCGTCAGTACTGAGGCCAGTACATGGTGAGGCTAGAATTTGGCGGCTCTCGCCTACAAAGGTATGGTGGGCTGAAGCGGCAGCGCAGCGGCACTAAACAATCTATAGAGACTCAAAACAACTTGCGGTTATCAGAGAGGGATGAGAAAGACCTATTCGGATCCAACCTGAAACTAACACCAAACAAACCCATCCTGGTATTTCCCCCTCGAGACCAAACGAGGAAGTCGGACCAAGGAACTCACACAGTTGGCAGTTTTACTCATTCCGTTATAATTGCAGCAATTACTAATCAGATATATATAGCACGAGTCATCCTGATAGCATCAGTAATGGGCAGTTTTAGTTAACATTCTGTGGTAGTTGGAACAGTTACTAGCCAGATATCTTTGTCCTGAGGAACCCCAAAACCCAGCAGTTGTTGCCACTTTTATCACATTCCATTGGAGTTGCAATACTTACTAGGCAGATATAACAAACATCCCAGGCAGTGGTTGGCATTTTCAATATCCATTCCGTTATAGTGAAGCTGATTACTAGTCAGATATATTAGGTCAAATTTATAGCACTACTTTAGTTATGCTTGTCTATGATCGAGATATTGTGCTCCAAGTCGTCCATAACCGCGGACACGGCTTTCAGAAAGTTTTACCCTGCAGGGGTGCACAAATAGCAACACACACTCGATCAACCTCGGAAAAACCAACTCAAAACCCAACGAGGCATTCACGACAAAGCGATCACAGGATTCATAAAATATTTCAGGGGGCCACCCCACTAAGCTACCCGCAACGAAGTTGGCCGGCTCCGGAAAGGAGCCAGGGTTTGTGTGGACAGCTGTAAACGACTAGGAACCCGAAAGTGTGACTGGGCTTGTCGATACAGCGAAAACGTGTCACGATCCTAAACAGTACAGGTGCTCCACGCACAATCATAAATAAAGCAGTAACATGGCATAAGTACAGGATAGTAATAAAACCCCAAACTAGTTTGTGGCCCCAGGAAATAGAAATGAATCAAGCTCTGGCTCAGGAGGGTCCATAAGGCCTCCCGGATGTGGATAGTGCGAATAGTCAAGGAACAGGTATCAAGTACTCGGGGTCCTACAGGACATAAGTGAGCGTGGAAGAACCAAATAACATCTATTGCCCACCGATGCCTCTGCATTAGTTATATCTAGCATTTTAATAGTTGTATTCAAGGTCATGATCATCTCCACCAATTAGCATCTCCACCATTAAACATCTGCCAGCATTCCAACAATTGTGGTACTCGACAACACGCGATCGCACCTGAGCAAGCAACTACGACTCGCATGGCCAGCTATCTACCAAACACAGGTAATAGGAGGTGTCCAAGGCAATATTGAGGCTGCACGGGATATAACTGGGGTACAGACACTAAAGCATCGCGACACGGATAGCAATAGACCAATAGGAAGGACATAAAGACTATAAATGCAAAATAGGTAGAAGGGGAAGAGATGCTCGCCTGGGAAGCTTAGCCGAAGGATCATATCCAGAGAACTTGTCGATACTCGCATCAACTCATCGGCTTAATCCGCGAAGAAGCAAACACTAGAAGAAACACCGGATGCAATATTTAATACTACGGCAGAAGATTCGGCATGCTTATGATATGATGCAGACATGGCAAAGATGCGGTGCACTTAGGCAGTATTAAGCGGAACCGGGGTCCCGACAATTAATTAGGCGATTCAAGTTATTTAGAAACCCCGCAATTTAAATGTTGTATTAACAGGGCGAATCATGGCATCGGTTCGCTACACAAATTTAAATGGAGTCCAGAATAAGACAAAGGTATCCCGCATATAGACTCCATATTTAATTATGAGGTGAATCGGCATAATGCCCCCAAACCACATGATGCGATGCGAATATGACCCATTTAATATGCAACAAGTGATAATGTCATATTATAAAAATAGGGGCTCGGGAAAAGGTTCACACATGCTGGATCGACAATCTTGGTTCCGAGGGTTCGGGGTTCGACAGAGTCCAGGGTTCATCGGGGATCGATCTCGGCGGGAACGTTCTCGGACAACGGAGTAGATCTTGGCGTTCCGGGAAGAAGGACTTGGTTCGGCGTCGGCTGTTCATCGGATTCGCCCTGGTCGGTGTCGATCTTGTCATCACGAAGATCTTGTCGGGTCCGTGTACCGGGTCGGCCTTGGCTTTCGGGGTGAAGAACTTGGCGTCCTCGAGGCAGTACTTGGCGTATCCGTGTCGACGACCTTGGCGGTCATCGGGTCCGAGAAGAAGATCTTGTCGCATCCGTGGTCTTCGGGTTTGGTCTTCGGATCCGTGTCGGCGCGCTCGGGGTCTCGGCCACCGGATCCATGTAGAAGAACTTGGCGTTCCACGAAGGAGATATTGAGATCCGGGTAGTCGATCTTGTTATTCCGTGATGGAGATCTTAACGTCATCAGGTACGGGAAGGAGATCTTGTCGGATGTTGGTCCTGGAAGTAGTTTGTTCGTGGCACACCGAGGCTCTTGTCCAGCTTTGTCCACCGAGAGGTAGCTTGTGTCGTCATTACTTCTTGTTGACCCGTGGTAGCAGATCATGGTCACAGTAGCAGCCGCGCGAACACATTCAGCAGAACACCCCCACATCTTCACATGGGGACCTGAGCAGCCGCACGGATGAGCGGTGCGGGGCTTCGAGACGAGGCCACCTGGGAGGGCTTACGGCGCAAGGAGACAAGGGCGCGACGAGCTTGCAGGGTGACGACAGAGGAGCTCGAGCCACGCTCGGTCCGTGAGGTGGAGGTCGTCGCTGCAGAGGGGTTCAAGGACGGTGGTGAGGACGTCGGCGAGGAGCACGACGGCAGGGAGAGCTGGGGCCGACTAGGTCGAGGCGGAGCTTGCTGCAGGCGGCGGCTCGGGGGAAGCAGAGGCGGGGGCCGCAGCGAGGACAGACGAGGCCGGCGGCGAGAGGCGGATGCCGGCGCGAGGATGGCCGGGAAAGGAAAGGCGCGGGGAAGGCGAGGTCGAGCCCTGGTGGCGGCGGACTGCGAGACAACGGAGGGCGGCGCAAGGCACCGAGGCGAGGCGGGCAAAGCTGAGGTGCGGCGGGTAAGGCGGTATGGAGCGGGCGGGGGAGGAAATCAAGGGAGAGAGCGGGATGGGGCCAGGCACGGGACGGGGATCACGAGGCGGGGCTCGCGTGGCGTGGGTCATACGCGGGGTGGACGCGGGCTAGCACGTGGTCGGTGGGGCCGGTAGGAGGCGTGGATTGCGCGTCCAGGTGAGTGGGAGCGAGCGGGAGTGGGCAGGGGAGTTTGGGCGGGTGGGTTGGTGGGACCGGGCTGGCGATGGGGTGGGTGGCTTGCGCGTGCTGCTATGTGTGTTGTGTGCATGACCGTGTGGGGTGGGATGGTCCAGGGGAGAGAGAGGGGGAGGTGGCGGCCAGGCGGCTTAGGTGGCGAACCGGGGTAGGCTGAGGTGATGTGGAGGGTGTGAGGTGGCAAGCACCGATTGGTGCATGTGAGGTGGAGGGGCTGGGTAGGATAGGGCTGGGTAGGTTATTTGGGAGAAAGGGTTTTGGATTTAGTTTAGGTTTTATTTTAGGGCATGGAGGTGGCCGGCCGGGCTTTCGGGCCTGGCTGGCTGCATCCCAAAAATAATATAAACTTTTATTTTAATTTAAAATAGACTTTTGTAAATAGTTTTTAGACAAATAAAAGACCCAGGAAAGACCGGAGTCTTGATTTGAAATTAAGACGGGGAATATTTAGAAAACCAAACTAGGCTTTTAGAAAATAGTTTTAGATAAACAAATGCAAGATGACATGACGATGCTCAAATGCAAGGTGGCATGATGACATGAGCATGCGGTCATGACGATGCAATGCACAAAAACAACGCGATTTTCTAGTAGTGGTTTTTGCGGGGCGCCACACTAGGGTTTGCGCGACCTGCTAGGCGCGCCAGGCCCTGGTGTGGGCCCCTCGGGCGGCCACCGACCTCGCCTCTTTGCCTATATAAACCCCCCGAGACGAAAACCTTAAGGGAGGATCAGAATTCCACGAAAAGTTCCGCAGCACCGCCGCCACCGAAGAGGAGATTCAGGGGATAGAAGTCTCTATTGCGACACCCTACCAGGATGGGGAAATGCCCCCGAAGCCATCTCCATCGACTCCACCGCCATCTCCATCGCCATTGCTGACTCCCATGATGAGGAGGGAGTAGTTCTCCCTCGAGGCTAAGGGATCTACCGGTAGCTATGTGTTCATCTCTCTCTCTATGCGTGATCTTATTGAGATCATGAGCTTTGTAATCTAGTTGAATAACTAGATCTATTCTACTACTCAAGTGCTTTAATTAATATCTGCTTATCCCCACGTGTGTAAAGTTGACAGTGTGCACACCGTGTGGCATTTAGGCTACAGTTACAGAAATACTTATCATGAGTATAATTTGAGTTGGATGTCTCTATGAGATTGTGGTATTTGTTGGAACCATCTAGCGCTCAAGGTGATAGTGAGGGGTTATCTAGATGGGGAATGCGAACTTTAAGGTATGTTGTTATAGCCCTACATCGTCCAACCGGAGAGTAGTTCAGGGTAGCATAATGAAGAGAAGATATTTATATGAGAGTGTCCACTAGTGAAAGTATGATCCCTAGGCCTTGTTTCTAAGCATTGAAACACCATTTACAATTAGTCATGTTACATGTTTGCTTGCTGCCACTCTTATTTCAGATTGCAATTACCACTTATAATCATCCATATTACTTGTATTTCACTATCTCTTCACCGAACTAGTGCACCTATACACCTGACAAGTGTATTGGGTGTGTTGGGGACACAAGAGACTTCTTGTATCTTGCTTGCAGGGTTGCTTGAGAGGGATACCTTTGACCACTTTCTCCCTGAGTTCGATAAACCTTGGGTGATCCACTTAAGTGAAACTTGCTACTATTCTACAAACCTCTGCACTTGGAGGACCAACATTGTCTACAAGAAGAGAAGCGTGCGTAGAAATCAGCAACATGCAATGGGGAAGCTCCTTTCGTATGTGTTTTTGGTCTCTGTGACCATGGTTTGACACATGGATCCATTAGAGTCATTGCATTTGTTCTTTTACTAAACCACATTGATGCACTAGTGTCATTGCATGTGTTCTTTTCCTAAACCACATTGATCCACATGACTACCCACACTCTAGTGGATTATGTGACGCTACTTCTGCCATACTGGTGCAACATGCAATGTGTAAGCTGCTTTCCTGTGTGTTTTTGGTCTCTGTGACCAAGGTTTGACATATGGATCCCCTAGAGTCATTGCATGTGAACTTTTCCTAAACCACATTAATCCAGTAGTGTCATTGCATGTATTATTTTCCAAAACCACATTGATCCACATGACCATAGACACTCTAGTGGATTCTGTGATGCAACTTCTGCCACACTGGTGCAACATGCAATGTGGCAACTACTCTCCTATGTGTTTTTGGTCTCTTTGACCATGGTTTGACACATGGATCCCCTAGAGTCATTCCATGTGTTCTTTTCCTAAACCACATTGATCCACTAGTGTCATTGTATGTGTTCTTTTCCTAAACCACCTTGATCGACATATCCACACGCACTCTAGTGAATTCTGTGATGCAACTTCTACCACACTAGTGCAACATGGAATGTGGAAGGTGCTTTCCTATGTTGTTTTGGTTTCTGTGACCATGGTTTGACATATGGATCCCCTAGAGTCATTGCATGTGTTCGTTTCCTAAACCAGATTGATCCACTAGTTTCATTGCATGTGTTCTTTTCCTAAACCACATTGATCTAGTAGTGTTATTGATCCGCATGACCACATTGCATGTGTTCTTTACCTAAACCGCATTGACCCACATGACGAAACACACTCCAGTGGATTCTATGATGCAACTTCTACCACACACTGGTGCAACATGCAATGTGGAAGCTGCTTTCCTATGTATTTTTGGTCTCTATGACTATGGTTCGACACATTGATCCACATGAATCCCTTACAGTCATTGCTTGTGTTCTTTTCCTAAACCATATTAATCCACATGACCACACACACTCAAGTGGATTATCTGATGCAAATATTTTCACACTTGTGCAACATGTAATGTGGAAGCTGCTTTCCTATGTGTTTTTGGTTTATATGATCATGGTTTGACACATTGATCCACTAGTGTCATTGCATGTGTTCTTTGTCTAAAACACATTGATCCACATGACCACCCACACTCTAGTGGATTCTGTGATGCAACTTCTGCCACACTGGTGCAACACGCAATGTGCACATTGCTTTCCTATGTGTTTTTGGTCTGTGTGACCATGGTTTCACACATTGATCCCCTAGAGTCATTGTACTTGTTCTTTTACTAAACCTCATTAATCCACATGACCACACACACTCCAGTGGATTCTGTGATGCAACTTCTATCACACTTGTGCAACATGAAACTTGGAAGGTGCTTTCCTATGTGTTTTTGGTCTCTGTGACCATGGTTTGAGACATTTATCCCCTAGAGCGATTGCATGTGTTCTTTTCCTCTACCACATTGATCCACATGACTCCACACACTCAAGTATATTATGTGATGCAAATATTGTGACACTTGTGCAACATGCAATGTGGAAGCTTCTTTCATATGTTTTGGTCTATGTGACCATGGTTTGACACATTGGTCCACTAGTGTCATTGCATATCTTGTTTTCCTAAACCACATTGATCCACATGACCACACACACTTCAGTGGATCCCGTGATGCAACTTCTGCCACACTAGTGCAACATGCAATTTGTAAGCTGCTTTCCTATGTGTTTTTGGTCTCTGTGACCATGGTTTGACACAAGGATCCCCTAGGGTCATTGCATGTGTACTTTTCCTAAACCACATTGATCCAATAGTTTCATTGCATGTGTTATTGTCCAAAACCACATTGATCCACATGAACACACACACGCTAGTGGATTCTGTGATGTAACTTCTGCCACACTGGTGCAACATGCAATGTGTAAGCTACTTTCCTATGTGTTTTTGGCCTCTATGACCATGGTTTGACACGTGGATCCCCTAAAGTCATTGCATGTATTATTTTCCTAAACCAAATTGATCCACTAGTGTCATTGTATGTGTCCTTTTCCTAAACCACATTGTTCCACATGACTATACACACTAGTGAATTCTATGATGGAACTTCTGCCACACTGGTGCAACATGCAATGTGGAAGCTGCTTTCTTATGTGTTTTTGGTCTATGTGACCATGGTTTGACATATGGATCCCCTAGAGTTATTGCATGTGTTTGTTTCCTAAACTAGATTGATCCACTAGTGTTATTGCATGTGTTCTTTTCCTAAACCACCTTGATCCACTAGTGTCATTGATCCAAATGACCTCATTGCATGTGTTCTTTTCCTAAACCAAATTGACCCACATGACCACACACACTCCAGTGGATTCTATGATGCAACTTCTGCCACACACTGGTGTAGCATGCAATGTGGAAGCTGCTTTCCTATGTATTTTTGGTCTCTATGACCATGGTTTGACACATGGATCCCTAGAGTCCTTTCTTGTGTTCTTTTCCTAAACCACATTGATCCACATGACCACCCACACTCCAGTGGATTCTGTGATGCAACTTATGCCACACTGGTGCAACATGCAACGTGCAAGTGTAGCATCCCAATTGTCTAACAATTGCAATGCTACTAGCCTAGTCTATATAAATGCTACTTCCTATATATAATTGTTGCATCATAATTATATCATGCTCATGTCATCATGCCACCTTGCATTTGAGCATCATATAAAACCCTTTCTGTTTTGGTTCTTCTCTCATATGCATTGTAAATTGTATTTGCCTCTTGATATTGTATTTGGTTATTGATATATTGTTTAAATGCCCAAGTTGAGTTGGGGGCATATCTTTTATTCCACTCCACCATCTTTCTTTGCCACCACCCTATAATTCCACCATCCAAAATATATGTGGGTCTTTGCATTTCTTCTGGCTTTTGTCTAGCTCACATATAATTGAGATGGATCCACTTCCTCGTCCACATGCTCTCATATATGAATCATGTTGTTTTCACAATATGGATATGTGGAGAGCCACATGGCCACCTTTGCATGCATGTGGATAGTTTCTCTTTCTCTAGCTTCCATATGGATCTATCAATATATGCCCATGTATGAGGATGTATTTTGGCCATAAATGATCTAGTGGAAAAAAGTACACACTATATTTGTTATATGACTTCATCCATGTGCATATGCGAATTAATTCATATTGGTCAAGCAAACTTCTCCTGTGTAGGGGTTTATTCCTATATCTTGAATGCATGCATGCATGCAACATTCTAGCCACATGCAATATAGCATCCTCTTTTTAGTCACATGAGATAACCATGCCTTGTGTGAAACACCCCTCTCTTGTTGAAATATTTGGGTTCTTTTGAATAAAGGGTTTTTGCTCAATCTTGTTGGTGCTTTATATGATCAAAACCATCATCTAGCTCTATGTGGATACCACATTACCCTCTTGCCATATCCCCCACCAAAGTCATTTGTTTTGACCATCTCTACATGTTATCTAGCTCTCTTATGGTTTTGGCCTAACCTCTTTTTCTACACAAAACTATCTTCTTTCTCTAGTTTTTTTTCCTAATCTATCTAGCTAAACTCAAACCCTAGTCCTCCCTTCCTCCTTTTCCCTAGCATCTACTCATATGCACTTGCTACACCCCATGCATACACACACAACCATCTCTAGCTAGTTTCCCCAGTGGCCTTGCTAGCTCTTGTAGCAATGCCAGCTACACCCAAAACCAAACCATCCAATCAAACCTTGCCCCCTCCTGGTCCCTCCTTCTCTCTTTTTGATAACAAGCAAAGAGAGAGGGGAGAGTACCTAGTCCACCGATCGCTCTCTCCCTTCCTTTTCACCTTTTTGGGCAAAGCCACCACCACCACGTGAGCCCCTTCCTCCTCCCAGCTACCCTCTCATCTCCAACAAGATCGCGATCCAGTTCCTCCTCTCCGACTTCCTTCCCATACCTTCGCCAAGCCCTAGCTCCACCTCCTGCCTCGCTTGGCCTCTCACCACCCACCCGAGGAGGCCAAGCCCGGTCTTGTGAGGATCTAGGAGGAGGCAGGTCGAGCTCGCCATCTCGTTACCGGTGCACGCACTACTGCCGGGGTTACCAAGTCATCGCTGCTGCCGTACGCTCGCCGCCGATCACCATCCTCTCGCCGTCGACGTCGTCCGCCATGGCAGCCACCGTCACCAGCACCCTCTCGGTGTGCTCCACCTCCCCCTCTTTACCGCCGCTTGCGCGATGCCGCAGACGATGCATGCCACATCATGCATGCCGTACGCGGCAAACAACGGCGGAAAGAACCCTAGCGCACCCCTGTTCTTTCGCAGATTCCGGTCGCTGTGGTCCGCCTCCGTGCGAGCTTGCTAAATGGAAGATGTAGCTCGCACCACCCTCTTCCGTTGTCCTTTTTACGGCATGGCGAAATTCACCGTCGTTCGGTCTCAATCATCGTCGCAACCCATCCCGATCTCAGCCGTTTCCCGAAAACTTTTCGACAGTTTTACCCCGCTAGATCCCCTCTGTTCTTATCCTTGCCACGTCCACTGAAGGCCTCCGTTGACGAAGCTCTAAACACCAAATTTGAAGTCCAACGTTGGATCTACAACTTTCGTTTTTGCAGCGTTGCAAAATTCCCAACGGGTTGCTCGTCATCGTCACCGGAAAACCGGACAAGCTGGCTGTTTTACCTCTGAAACTTCAGTTTCTTCAGATCCGATCTGGTCTTTTGCAGTAAACCCCCTCCAGTTCTGGGTCAAGCACGCAGAGTCCCTCCCCCAGCCGCCACCCGTTGGCTGCACGTTAGGTGGACCAGTCGCTGGCCCTGCGTCGATGCCTATGGGTAATTGCCCGTTGTGAGAGAAAAGTCCCACGCTCATCGTCAGCTGCCTGACTCAGCCAGCCCCTGCGTCAGCGGCTAGGGTCATCTAAGCCTCGGTGTAAAAAAATCTGTGTACTTTTTCTGTTAATAAAAATAATTTAATAATATGTTCAATATGATTTTAAATCTAGAAAATTAATAACTTTTAATTGGTAATCCCAAATTAAACATGTAATATATGTTTTGAGATCAGAAAAATGTGAGGAATTCAAATATGCCCTTCAAAATATATTTTGAACACTTTAAATTTCGAGTTGATTAAAATTACAATAAAATGCCCTTTGCCTTAATTATTTAATAACTTTTGTTTTATAACTCCGATTTTGACAAATGATATGTCTAAATCGATCAGCGCGACGAGCCCGTTCTATCTATGCATTCCATGTTCTGAATTGCAGCATGCATCATATAAATATAAAGTATACAGCAACTTATATGAGGTTAAAATGTGACTAAAACTCAATAAAAGGCTTTATTCTTGTATTCCACACCTCACCCATGCCTTGCTACATTATTGCCATGCAAATTGTGCATCATTCATCATGGCATGATTGTTTGCTTGTCGCATTTTAATGCATATGCTTGTGCACTCTATTTATGTTGGCCCTTGTTTGTTTGGTTCTTCTTGAATAGGCGGTGGCGGGGATATATCAAGAAACCCAGGAGCAATACCCAGATCCTTCTCTCGCTTCAACTGAGCTGCCAGGCAAGCACTACCACATGCTTGCATACATATAGTACCTATTGCCTCTATCTTATTCTTGCATCATTGAGTCGCGGTTGCATTAAACTGAATCCCAAGTACTGCATAGCCTTTACTTTTAAACCCCACCGAAGCTTGTTCCTCCATCCCATGAGCCATTACTACAGGAGTTGTTTGAGCCATGCGGGTCGTAGAACAGCATGTGTAGGGTATGTGAGTCTGATGGATAACGGTACCTAAACAACTTAACGAGTAGTAATGGGATAACTAATGAAAGTGGCACGGTGAGCAATATCTGCTATTTGGTTTTCATGCTCACTTGTGTCCGTGGGACCCAGTACTTGATTCCTGTTCCTTGAATATTCGCTATCCACATCCGGAGGCTTATGAACCCCCGAGCGAGCTTGATTCATTCTTATTTCTTGGGGCCACAATTAGTTTGGGGCTTTATTACTATCCTGTACTTATGCCATGCTTCTTGCTTTATTTAAGATTGTGTGTGGAGCACTGTCTGATTTAGGTCCGTGACACGTTTTTGTATGTCGACAAGCCAGTCACACTTTGGGTTCCCGATCGTTCTGACCGTCCACAAACCTTGAGTCCTCTCGAGCCGCCAACTTCGTCGCTGGTAGCTTAATGGGGTGGCCCTGAAATATTTCTGAATCCTGTGATCGCTTTGTAAGTTGCCTCGCCTGGTTTTGATTTGGTTTTTCGAGGTTGATCGAGTGTGTGTTGCTATTTGTGCACCCTAGGGTAAATCTTCTGAAAGTCGCGTCATGATTATGGACGACTTGGAGCCATTTCTCGATCATAGACAAGTATAACTAAAGTACCGCTTTTAATTTGACTAAGTATCGACTAGTAAATAGTACAACACTCATGGAATGGATAATAAAACGCCAGCGGATGGGGGTTGTTAAATCCGCTTCCTCGTTGGTAGCGAGGAGGAGGATGGATCTGTTAATATTCTTGTTATAACTGTTGGTATTAATTCACGGACATCCGTCTATCTTTGGTTAGGCGGATGGCTAGCAGTATCTATAGAATTGTTAGGTATTATCTTTTGCTGCAATTCGTCACCCAGGTTGTGTCCCTTTAGAGGCATAAAGACTGCTGAGTACCCTAGGGTCTCACACGATAAATTGTTTGATTCGGATGAGCAGGTAAACTTCATAAGATGGATCTTGGGTGGAGGAGACGATGTTGGCAACGATCACTTGGTGTAGAGATTCCGGGAACGGGGATCCGTGAGATCTGTGGGCGGGATGTGTTTATTTATGGGGCATCTTATGCCGATTTGCTTCTTATCCGTACTCGGATCTTGTTTTCCGCTTCCGCCTGATACTCTGTTGCTTGATGTATGAGGAGATATCCTAAACTATTATATCTATCTAGGATATTTGGATCTTGCCGTATGGCGTTGCAATATTTCTATTTCTTTTAGATGGAATGGCTCTGAGGACTGTTGTATGGTGGCTTGCATACATACTCATTTGTGTATGTAGTTGATCCCTTCGCCTGCCGATTACGCCGCTCGTTCTTGTCCCGATGTTTGGAAATGGTTAGGACGGCCGTAAGGTCTACCTGTGAGTGGCATTTGGGCCCCACCGTACTATTTTAACCATTTCCGCTCATCCAGGCTTGTAACTAAGAGCGTAATTCACCGAGGTAGTTACAATTGGTATCAGAGCCATCCCGCCCTTCAGGGTCTCAGCCAAATGGTCGTTGTCAGTCTAGTAAATATTTTTAGTAGCTATGTATACTAGGGAAAAACAAAACGTGAGAGTAGGACTTCTTCCACTTTTCTTCTTACCCACTCACCCACCCTTTTCTGGTAAGGAAGTGTAACGTTTTCAATCCTCTTCTTAAAATTCAAACTAGGATTCACGTGTTCTGGGTTTCCGTAGTACCATAGAAAGTGTGTGTGTGTGTGTATTCCTTGTCTATCTGTTGCATCCAATTTGTTATCACAATCTGCCTTTGGTTATCAACTGTTGGTATATTCCATACTGACAGGCTTTTGAAAACCGGCGCGATCTATCTGACTCTTGGTTAACCGGTGCCATCTTGTTAAGGGTGTTCTTCCTTCCAGCATGCTTTCACAGAATGTGGAGTTGCTAATCTCTACCTGATAAGTGATTTTTGCACATCTATTGGTATTTTAATGCCGAAAAATGCGGAAAAATTTTCTTTGATACATCTGTGCTTCCACACTCCTTTTCAGTCGTGTGTGAAACATTATCTATCTCCCTTTTATCAGCATGTCCATGCTAACTCATTCTTTTGTCACCGGCGCTTAATCCTGGAGTTTCTTTTCATCTCCAATTCTCTTGGGCTAATTACATAACATGTGTCGATCCGATGCTGGTGATTGTAATTTGGTTCTCGGCATAGCTATATGACACTTATCATGAGTGGAATATGGAAAATGCAATCACCACTATCCTCCAAATGGTGACGGTTATCTCCTGTGATTTTGAGTACACCGTGATCATATCTATGCATATTCAAGCATCTTTGGCAATCCGGAGTTTCTCAAGGCACTACGGCGGTCTATCATCTGTCCATCATGCTGCACATCTTTTTGAACTCCATATCTGCAAAATTCTCGTTGAGACGAGGGAATTGCATCTTTTCGTCTCTGATAGCTTTGCTTGAGGTATGAGCTATCATCGGTTCTTGTCCAAGATCTCTTTATCTTTGTAACCAGTGATCCGATCAACAATGTGGACCAGGTGACATCTCTTTTTCTTCCGAAGGACCAGATAATCTATTCTTCCAGTGCATCTTCTTCAACACGAACCCGTGCTCTTAATATTGATCTTTCTAAGAGCATTGAGCTCAGGAAGTGTTCGAGCATTTGTTCGTTTCTCCCGCCTCTTGAACTTGATATTCTGGGAATATCCTGTTAATCCATGGTGGTATATGTTGATAATATGCTTGCCTATTCCATATCAATGGAAGGACATGGAAGATCATCTGTGTCTCTTTCTCTCAAGCTTCGTGAGCACTGCCTGTGTGCAAAGTCTCAAAGTGAGAATCCTGACTTTTTGGAGTCACCTATCTCGACCACGTCCTTCTGCTAAATACATTACTTCAATTCTGGAATCAGCAAGTCCATTGTTAATTCCATCTTCCATCTTCAATCAAACCTAGAGTCTTTCCTTGTTGGCGAGTTATCATCGTCGTTCCGCCGAAGATTTCCTCAAGACTGCTAAATCTCTCTCAATCTTTTCAAGAACAACATGGAGTTCTTTTCACCTCTATCTCGTTAAGTAATCTCTTGAAACCCTCTCGCTCTATCGTCTATGCTCAATACACCGGAGGCCATGAAGACCTTCCAGATCTTGTATTCCTTCTGTTCAAGTTGATGCTATCTTTTCTGTAGCTGTTGAATCTTGCAGTTCTTCTCCGTAATCTTCCTCCATATCTTTCTGGTGGCTTGGTACTTCAGACATGACGACAACATCATCATCATTATCTATCTGTGAACCCGGCAAATCGTTACATCAAATCCTTGTTTTCTTACGGAGCTTCATGAGATTCTCTTTGTCAATACCTTCAGTCTGTTTCGGTAGGTGGGTTGCATGGTTTTCTTATTCATGTGCGGAGTAATGCTTTGAGTGCGGGATGGAGTAGCTACCATACCACTAATCTTATCATTCGCTCTTGTACATTGAATTGGTGAATTAATGTGATTTCACTCATTCCACGGAAGTTAGAAGTGGCCTTTATCCCTCGATACTTTTACTTCCGTCCTTGTTTTTCCGGAGTGCTCTCTCAAAGAAAGTATCAATAATCTCTTGTTGGTGGTCTGTCTATTCTAGATGGAGCAAAATCTACAATTATCTGGTGGAAACAAACGCAAACTCTTTTCTGTCTTCGTCAATCTACTGATGCTCGACATCCCCAAACAAGATGAAAGGAAACTATCTCTCTTTGTTTCATCAATTCTTTTCCTGTGGTAAAGCCAATTATGGTTGATGCCATCAGCCGCAAATCTATTGCGTTAGCCTCAAGGCTAAAGAAAGCAATAAGTATCTCTACAATAAACTCCAGATCCTCCATATTCTTTGCTTCTCGGGATTCCACCATGATCTGGCTTCACATCGGTCTCTAGAAGTATATCCGCGCACCTCAATTGCGTGATCCTTTGGTTCTTACCGGCGCAACAAGAATCTAATCCGACGATGTCTAACTAAATCTTTCTGTTGATATCAAGGGACTCTATTGTTTGAAGGCAATATTGTTTCCGTACTTCATTTCTCCAATCCGAGAGAAGATACGATGCTATTGTCATAGTTCAAACCTCTCCAATCTAGCTCTTTTTCTTCCGGCGAGACAAAGATTCATCCTCTCTAGTATCGGTAAATCTTTAATCTTAACGGTGTGTCTTTCTTTATCCATGATACATCATCTTGTCCTTTCTTTCACAAGTGGTTCTATTCTTTTATCATGTTTCTTGGGAAAACAGGAGCTATGTCCATCCTATCCTTCTTGTCTCACGACAACCCTTCAACACTTCTAACCGTTGTTTCTCAAGCAAACGCAAGACTCGCAACAAGTCTAGCAAGTTTTGCAAGGTGTAGTGGTCGCACCATTCCATGGTTCATCAACTTGGGAACGTGAGGGTCACCTTCGTTCGAACACCCGCCTCTCCTTGTGTTGTTTTCTTTTTCCTAGGAATCTCGGGGCGAGATTCTTGTTTAGTGGGGGAGAGTTGTAGCATCCCAATTGTCTAACAATTGCAATGCTACTAGCTTAGTCTATATAAATGCTACTTCCTATATATAATTGTTGCATCATAATTATATCATGCTCATGTCATCATGCCACCTTGCATTTGAGCATCATATAAAACCCTTTTTGTTTTGGTTCTTCTCTCATATGCATTGTAAATTGTATTTGCCTCTTGATATTGTATTTGGTTATTGATATATTGTTTAAATGCCCAAGTTGAGTTGGGGGCATATCTTTTATTCCACTCCACCATCTTTCTTTGCCACCACCCTATAATTCCACCATCCAAAATATATGTGGGTCTTTGCATTTCTTCTGGCTTTTGTCTAGCTCACATATAATTGAGATGGATCCACTTCCTCGTCCACATGCTCTCATATATGAATCATGTTGTTTTCACAATATGGATATGTGGAGAGCCACATGGCCACCTTTGCATGCATGTGGATAGTTTCTCTTTCTCTAGCTTCCATATGGATCTATCAATATATGCCCATGTATGAGGATGTATTTTGGCCATAAATGATCTAGTGGAAAAAAGTACACACTATATTTGTTATATGACTTCATCCATGTGCATATGCGAATTAATTCATATTGGTCAAGCAAACTTCTCCTGTGTAGGGGTTTATTCCTATATCTTGAATGCATGCATGCATGCAACATTCTAGCCACATGCAATATAGCATCCTCTTTTTAGTCACATGAGATAACCATGCCTTGTGTGAAACACCCCTCTCTTGTTGAAATATTTGGGTTCTTTTGAATAAAGGGTTTTTGCTCAATCTTGTTGGTGCTTTATATGATCAAAACCATCATCTAGCTCTATGTGGATACCACATTACCATCTTGCCATATCCCCCACCAAAGTCATTTGTTTTGACCATCTCTACATGTTATCTAGCTCTCTTATGGTTTTGGCCTAACCTCTTTTTCTACACAAAACTATCTTCTTTCTCTAGTTTTTTTTCCTAATCTATCTAGCTAAACTCAAACCCTAGTCCTCCCTTCCTCCCTTTTCCCTAGCATCTACTCATATGCACTTGCTACACCCCCATGCATACACACACAACCATCTCTAGCTAGTTTCCCCACCGTGGCCTTGCTAGCTCTTGTAGCAGCGGTGCAATCAGCTACACCCAAAAACCAAACCTTGCCATCTGATCAAACCTGACCCCCTCCCTGGTCCCCTCCTTCTCTCATGTTGATAACAAGCAAAGAGAGAGGGGAGAGTACCTAGTCCACCGATCGCTCTCTCCCTTCCTTTTCACCTTTTTGGGTAAAGCCACCACCACCACGTGAGCCCCTTCCTCCTCCCAGCTACCCTCTCATCTCCAACAAGATCGCGATCCAGTTCCTCCTCTCCGACTTCCTTCCCATACCTTCGCCAAGCCCTAGCTCCACCTCCTGCCTCGCCGCTTGGCACTCTCTCACCACCGGGAGGAGGAGCCGGTCTTCTGTGAGGATCTAGGAGGAGCAGGTCGAGCTCGCCATCTCGTTGCAACGGAGCCGGTGCACGCACTACTGCCGGGGTTACCAAGTCATCGCTGCTGCCGTACGCTCGCCGCCGATCACCATCCTCTCGCCGTCGACGTCGTCCGCCACGGCAGCCACCGTCACCAGCACCCTCTCGGTGAGCTCCACCTCCCCCTCTTTACCGCCGGCACCGCGCGCAGCCGCCGCTTGCACGATGCACGCCGCACGCATGCAGGCAGCACTCGCCGCGCGCGCGACCGACAACAGCAGCAGAACCCTAGCGCACCCCTGTTCTTTCGCAGATTCCGGTCGCTGTGGTCCGCCTCCGTGCGAGCTTGCTAAATGGAAGATGTAGCTCGCACCACCCTCTTCAGTTGTCCTTTTTACGGCATGGCGAAATTCGCCGTCGTTCGGTCTCAATCATCGTCGCAACCCATCCCGATCTCAGCCGTTTCCCGAAAACTTTTCGACAGTTTTACCCCGCTAGATCCCCTCTGTTCTTATCCTTGCCACGTCCACTGAAGGCCTCCGTTGACGAAGCTCTAAACACCAAAGTTGTAGTCCAACGTTGGCTCTACAACTTTCGTTTTTGCAGCGTTGCAAAATTCCCAACGGGTTGCTCGTCATCGTCACCGGAAAACCGGACAAGCTGGCTGTTTTACCTCTGAAACTTCAGTTTCTTCAGATCCGATCTGGTCTTTTGCAGTAAACCCCCTCCAGTTCTGGGTCAAGCACGCGCAGGTCCCTCCCCAGCCAGCTGTCGCCACCCCGTTGGCCTGCGCGTTAGGTGGACCCGCAGTCGCTGGCCCACACGTCGGTGCCTATGGGTAATTGCCCCGTTGTGAGAAAAGTCCCACGCGGCCGCTGCGTCAACTGCCGCTGACTCAGCGCTGGCCCACACGTCAGCGGCTAGGGTCATCTAAGCCTCGGTGTAAAAAAATCTGTGTACTTTTTCTGTTAATAAAAATAATTTAATAATATGTTCAATATGATTTTAAATCTAGAAAATTAATAACTTTTAATTGGTAATCCCAAATTAAACATGTAATATATGTTTTGAGATCAGAAAAATGTGAGGAATTCAAATATGCCCTTCAAAATATATTTTGAACACTTTAAATTTCGAGTTGATTAAAATTACAATAAAATGCCCTTTGCCTTAATTATTTAATAACTTTTGTTTTATAACTCCGATTTTGACAAATGATATGTCTAAATCGATCAGCGCGACGAGCCCGTTCTATCTATGCATTCCATGTTCTGAATTGCAGCATGCATCATATAAATATAAAGTATACAGCAACTTATATGAGGTTAAAATGTGACTAAAACTCAATAAAAGGCTTTATTCTTGTATTCCACACCTCACCCATGCCTTGCTACATTATTGCCATGCAAATTGTGCATCATTCATCATGGCATGATTGTTTGCTTGTCGCATTTTAATGCATATGCTTGTGCACTCTATTTATGTTGGCCCTTGTTTGTTTGGTTCTTCTTCGAATAGACGGTGAGCAGAGGATATATCAAGAAACCCAGGAGCACTACCCAGATCCTTCTCTCGCTTCAACTGAGCTGCCAGGCAAGCACTACCACATGCTTGCATACATATAGTACCTATTGCCTCTATCTTATTCTTGCATCATTGAGTCGCGGTTGCATTAAACTGAATCCCAAGTATTGCATAGCCTTTACTTTTAAACCCCACCGAAGCTTGTTCCTCCATCCCATGAGCCATTACTACAGGAGTTGTTTGAGCCATGCGGGTCGTAGAACAGCATGTGTAGGGTTTGTGAGCGTCTGATGGATAACGAGGTACCTAAACAACTTAACCTGAGTAGTAATGGGATAACTAATGAAAGTGGCACCGGTGAGCAATATCTGCTATTTGGTTTTTCATGCTCACTTGTGTCCGTGGGACCCGAGTACTTGATTCCTGTTCCTTGAATATTCGCTATCCACATCCGGGAGGCTTATGAACCCCCCGAGCGAGCTTGATTCATTCTTATTTCTTGGGGCCACAATTAGTTTGGGGCTTTATTACTATCCTGTACTTATGCCATGCTTTTGCTTTATTTAAGATTGTGCGTGGAGCACATCTATTTAGGTAGTGACACGTTGCTGTCGACAAGCCAGTCACACTTTCGGGTTCCAGTCATTTACTGCCGTCCACAAACCTTGAGTCTGTCTCGAGCCAACCGTTCGCTGGTAGCTTAATGGGGTGGCCCCAAATATTTCTGAATCCTGTGATCACTTTGTCGTGGCCTCGTTGGGTTTTGATTTGGTTTTCGAGGTTGATCGAGTGTGTGTTGCTATTTGTGCACCCTAGGTAAATCTTCTGAAAGCCGTGTCATGCGGTTATGGACGACTTAGACAGTTTCGATCATAGACAAGTATAACTAAAGTACCGCTTTTAATTTGACTAAGTATCGACTAGTAAATAGTACAACACTCATGGAATGGATAATAAAACGCCAACGGATGGGGGTTGTTAAATCCGCTTCCTCGTTGGTAGCGAGGAGGATGGATCTGTTAATATTACCGTTATAACTGTTGGTATTAATTCACGGACATCCGTCTATCTTTGGTTAGGCGGATGGCTAGCAGTATCTATAGAATTGTTAGGTATTATCTTTTGCTGCAATTCGTCACCCAGGTTGTGTCCCCTTTAGAGGCATAAAGACTTCTTTGAGTACCCTAGGGTCTCACACGATAAATTGTTTGATTCGGATGAGCGGTAAACTCGCAAGATGGATACTGGGTGGAGGAGACGGACGATGTTGGCAACGATCACTTGGTGTAGAGATTCCGGGAACGGGGATCCGTGAGATCTGTGGGCGGGATGTGTTTATTTATGGGGCATCTTATGCCGATTTGCTTCCTATCCGTACTCGGATCTTGTTTTCCGCTTCCGCCTGATACTCTGTTGCTTGATGTATGAGGAGATATCCTAAACTATTATATCTATCTAGGATATTTGGATCTTGCCGTATGGCGTTGCAATATTTCTATTTCTTTTAGATGGAATGGCTCTGAGGACTGTTGTATGGTGGCTTGCATACATACTCATTTGTGTATGTAGTTGATCCCTTCGCTTTGCCGATTCGCTTCGTTCTTGTCCTGATGTTTGGAAATGGTTAGGACGGCCGTAAGGTCTACCTGTGAGTGGCATTTGGGCCCCACCGTACTATTTTAACCATTTCCGCTCATCCAGGCTTGTAACTAAGAGCGTAATTCAACGAGGTAGTTACAACAAGCTGCTTTCCATTGTGTTTTTGGTCTGTGTGATCATGGTTTGACACATTGATCCCATAGATTCATTGCACTTGTTCTTTTCCTATACCACACTGATCCACATGACCACACACACTCCAGTGGATTCCGTGATGCAACTTCCGTCACACTTGTGCAACATGCAATGTGGAAGCTGCTTTCCTAAGTCTTTTTGGTCTCTGTGACCATGGTTTGAGACATTTATCTCCAAGAGTCATTGCATGTGTTATTTTTGTAAACAACATTGATCCACATGACCACACACACTCAAGTGGATTATGTGATGCAAATAATATCACACTTGTGTAACATGCAATGTGCAAGCTGCTTTCCTATGTGTTTTTGGTCTCTGTAACCATGGTTTGATACTTGGACACCCTAGGGTCATTGCATGTGTTCTTTTCCTAACCCACATCTATACTCATGACCACACACACTCAAGTGGATTATGTGATGCAAATACTATCACACTTGTGCAACATGCAATGTGGAAGCTGCTTTCCTATGTGTTTTTGGTCTATGTGACGATGGTTTGACACATTTATCCACTAGTGTCATTGCATGCGTTCTTTTCCTAAACCACATTGATCCACATGACCACACACACTCCAGTGCATTTTGTGATGCAACTTTTCCCACACTGGTGCAACATGCAATGTGTAAGCTGCTTTCCTATGTGTTTTTGGTCTATGTGACGATGGTTTGACACATTGATCCACTAGTGTCATTGCATGCGTTCTTTTCCTAAACCACATTGATCCACATGACCACACACACTCCAGTGCATTTTGTGATGCAACTTTTCCCACACTGGTGCAACATGCAATGTGTAAGCTGCTTTCCTATGTGTTTTTGCTCTCTGTGACCATGGTTTGACACATTGATCCCCCAGAGTCATTGCATGTGTTATTTTCCTAAATCATATTGATCCACATGACCACACACACTCTAGTGGATTCTGTGATGCATCTTCTGACATGCTTCTGTAACTTGCAATGCGGAAGCTGCTTTCCTATGTGTTTTGGTCTCTATGACCATGGCATGAGAAATCTACCCCGTAGAGTCATTGCATGTGTTCTTTTCCTAAACCACATTGATCCACATGACCATACACACTCAAGTGGATTATGTGATGCAAATATTGTCACACTTGTACAACATGCAATGTGGAAGCTGCTTTCCGATGTGTTTTTGGTCTATATGACCATGGTTTGACACATTGATCCACTAGTGTCATTCCATGTGTTCTTTTCCTAAATCACATTGATACACATGACCACACACACTCTAGTGGATTCTGTGATGCAATTTCGGCAAAACAGGTTCAACATGCAATGTGTAAGTTGCTTTCCTATGAGTTTTTGGTCTCTATGAGCTTGGTTTGACATATGCTTCCCCTAGAGTCATTACATATGTACTTTTCCTAAACCACATTGATCCAGTAGTGTCATTGCATGTGTTATTTTCCAAAACCACATTGATCCACATGACCACACACACTCCAGTGGATTCTGTGATGCAACTTCTGCCACACTGGTGCAACATGCAATGTGGAAGCTACTTTCCTATGTGTTTTCGGTCTCTTTGACCATTGTTTGCACATAGATCCCCTAGAGTCATTGCATGTGTTCTTTTCCTAAACCAAATTGATCCACTAGTGTCATTGTATGTGTTATTTTTGTAAACCACATTGATCCACATGACCACACACACTCTAGTGGATACTATGATGCAACTTCTGCCACACTGGTGCAACATGGAATGTGGAAGTTCCTTTCCTATGTGTTTTTGGTCTCTGTGACCATGGTTTGACATATGGATCCCCTAGAGTCATTGCATGTGTTCGTTTCCTAAACCACATTGATCCACTAGTGTCATTGCATGTGTTCTTTTCCTAAACCACATTGATCCACTAGTGTCATTGATCCACATGACCACATTGCATGTGTTCTTTTCCTAAACTACATTGACCCACATGACCGCACACGCCAGTGGATTCTATGATGCAACTTCTTCCACACACTGGTGCAACATGCAACGTGGAAGCTGCTTTCCTATGTATTTTTGGTCTCTATGACCATGGTTTTACATGTGGATCCCCTTGAGTCATTGCTTGTGTTCTTTTCCTAAACCACATTGATGCACATGACCACACACACTCAAGTGGATTATGTGATGCAACTTCTACCACACTGGTGCAACATCCAATGTGGAAGTTTCTTTCCTATGTATTTTTGGTCTCTATGAGCATGGTTTGAGAAATTTAACCCTTAGAGTCATTACATGTGTTCTTTTCCTAAACCACATTGATCCACATGACCACACACACTCAAGTGGATTATCTGATGGAAATACTGTCACACTTGTGCAACATGCAATGTGGAAGCTGTTTTCCTATATGCTTTTGGTTTATATGATCATGGTTTTGACACATTGATCCACTAGTGTCATTGCGTGTGTTCTTTTCCTAAACCACATTGATCCACATGACCACACACACTCCAGTGGATTATGTGATGCATCTTCTACCACACTGGTGCAACATGCAATGTGTAAGCTGCTTTGCTATGTGTTTTTAGTCTCTGTAACCATGGTATGAGAAATTTATCCCCTAGAGTCATTGCATGTGTTGTTTTCCTAAACCACATTGATACACATGACCAGACACACTCAACTGGATTATGTGATGCAAATACAATCACACTTGTGCAACATGCAATATGGAAGCTTCTTTCCGATGTGTTTTTGGTCTGTGTGACCATGGTTTGACACATTGATCCACTAGTGCCATTTCATGTGTTCTTTTCCTAAACCACATGGATACACATGGCCACACACACTCCAGTGGATTCTATGATGCAATTTCTACAAAACTGGTGCAACATGCAATGTGTAAGCTGCTTTCCTAGGTGTTTTTGGTGTCTATGACCATGGTTTGACATATGGATCCCCTAGAGTCATTGCATGTGTACTTTTCCTAAACCACATTGATCCAGTAGTTTCATTGCATGTGTTATTGTCCAAAACCATATTGATCCACATGACCACACACACTCCAGTGGATTCTATGATGCAACTTTTGCCACACTGGTGCAACATGTAATGTGGTAGCTACTTTCCTATGTGTTTTCGGTCTCTTTGACCATGGTGTGACACATAGATACCCTAGAGTCATTGCATGTGTTCTTTTCCTAAACCAAATTGATCCACTAGTGTCATTGTATGTGTTATTTTCCTGAACCACATTGATCCACATGACCACACACACTCTAGTGGATACTTTGATGCAACTTCTGCCACACTGGTGCTACATGGAATGTGGAAGCTCCTTTCCTATGTGTTTTTGGTCTTTGTGACCATGGTTTGACATATGGATCCCCTAGAGTCATTGCATGTGTTCGTTTCCTAAACCACATTGATCATCTAGTGTCATTGCATGTGTTGTTTTACTATACCACATTGATCCACTAGTGTCATTGATCCATGACCACATTTCATGTGTTCTTTTCCTAAACTACATTGACCCACATGACCACACACTAGTGGATTCTATGATGCAACTTCTTCCAAACACTGGTGCAACATGCAACGTGGAAGCGCCTTTCCTATGTATTTTTGGTCTCTATGACCATGGCTAGACATGTGGATCCCCTCGAGTCATTGCTTGTGTTCTTTTCCTAAGCCACATTGACGCACATGACCACACACACTCAAGTGGATTATGTGATGCAACTTCTACAACAGTGGTGGAACATCCAATGTGGAAGTTGCTTTCCTATGAATTTTTGGTCTCTGTGACCATGGTTTGAGAAATTTATCCCATAGAGTCATTGCATGTGTTTTTTCCTAAACCACATTGATCCACATGACCACACACACTCAAGTGGATTATCTGATGCAAATATTGTCACACTTTCGCAACATGCAATGTGGAAGCTGCTTTCCTATGTGTTTTTGGGTTATATGATCATGGTTTGACATATTGATCCACTAGTGTCATTGCATGTGTTCTTTTCCTAAACCACGTTGATCCACATGACCACACACACTCCAGTGGATTATGCGATGCAACTTCTACCACACTAGTGCAACATGCAATGTGTAAGCTGCTTTGCTATGTGTTTTTGGTCACTGTAACCATGGTATGAGAAATTTATCCCCTAGAGTCATTGTATGTGTTCTTTTCCTAAAGCACATTGATCCACATGACCACATGATGGCTCGGTGTTGATGTGGAGCTCGTTGGGGAACCCCAAGAGGAAGGTATGATGAGCACAGCAGCAAGTTTCCCTCAGTTATGAAACCAAGGTTTAATCAAACCAGTAGGAGCAAGAAAACACCCCAAAGGTGTTGCTAGTTGAGCCTTGGCAGGGCGCACTACCGGTGCTAGTAGCAACGTGGAGACCTACACAACACAACCACAGAACTTTGCCCCCAACTTGCGATGAGGTTGTCAATCTCACCGGTTTTGCTGAAAACAAAGGATTAAACGTATCGAATGGAAGGAAGAAATAGTTTGCAGAAAGTAAACACAAAGTAGTAAATAGTTTGTAGATTGTATGTAAAAGGAAGGACCGGGATCCATAGTTCACTAGAGGTGGCTCTCCTTAAGATAGATAACATGCTGGGTGAACAAATTACAGCGGGGCAATTGAAAAACATCGAGGAAGCAACACATGCTATACTAATCATCTTGACTCCTTTGGAACTTGATTGGGCATTACAACATTATACATAGACCGCCATCCAACTGCATCTATGACTAATAATCCACCTTCAGGTTATCATCCGAACCCCCTCCATTATTAAGTTGCAAGCAACAGATTATTGCTTTACAAATTGCGTGTAATGTAAACAATATGATTGTTCTATGAACAAAGGATTGTAGTTTTCTCCCTAGTAGCAACAACACATCTAGTACCTTAGAGATTTCTGTCACTTCCCCAGATTACCAGAGGCATGAACCCACTATCGAGCATAAATACTAAGTCTTGGAGTTGCTAGCATCTACTTGGCCAAGATAGCTACTAACAACGAAAAGCATGCAAGATCACAAATAACAAAGACATGATAGAATCAATAATCAATCTGAAATAGCATCTCAATATCCATCGGATCCCTCCAAACACAACATGCAGAATTACAAATAGATGGTCTTGATCATGAACGGAGCTCATAAGATCTAGACATGAAAGCACAAAGGAGGAGAACCAGCCATCTAGCTACTACATGGACCCGTAGTCCAGAGATGAACTACTCACGCATCACATCGGAGGCTTGCATGATGATGAAGAAGGCCTCCAGGGTGAATTCCCCTCTCCGGCAGGGTGCCGGAAAGAGCTTCAGATCCCTCCCGATCTAGGGATGGAGATGACGGCGGCTACAGACTCTTTCGTGGATTTTTGATCGGGTACTTAGGGTTTTGGGCCCGAGAGCAATATATAGGTGGAAGAAGAGGCCGAGGGGGTGTTGGGGTCGACGGACCACCTGGCCTTGGCGAACCTAAGCCGCATGGCAGTGGTGTGGCCGGCCCCCAGTTCCTCTCCGTCTCGTATTCTGGCATCATATGTCTTCCGTAATAATAGGCACTTTGGCTTTTGTTCCGTCCAATTCCGAGAATATTCATTTTCTGACTTTCCTGGAACCAAAAACAGCAGAAAACAGGCAGCTGGCACTATGGCTCTTGTTAATAGGTTAGTCCAAGAAATCATATGAAAAGTACTCCAAAGTGTGGACGAAATACAAGAAAGTAGATAAAACCAAGCATGGAGCATCAAAAATTGTAGATACATTTGCAATGTATCAACATCCCCAAGCTTAACTCCTGCTCGACCTCGAGTAGGTAGGTGATAAAAAGAAAGAATAATTTTTGAGGTGACAAGCACCATCAAAGACTTGATCAACGTACTTGTAAAACATTCAAAGCTGGGATCATAGTACTTCAATCATACCATGAAAGACAAAGTTCTAGCAATAAGACAAAGAAACTATGATGCAACATGAAAAGGCACAAACAAAAGATTCATAAATAACAATGCTTTGCAAGACGTTTGTTTGTTTCACATAAAGAAAACATAGCATAATAGTATTCAGCTTGTCCCTCATGGAGTAGCAAATATAAATGCATAGGACACCTTCAAAGTTCATAAGAGTGACTAGATACAAATAGTTTAAAACAAGCAATATCAAGTTATGCATCAACCAACTAGTCTTGGGACAATGCACATAGAACTAAGAATGGCCACTATGCTCTCACAGTAGGTGCATAAAGGTAGAAGGTGGAGACGCAATATAAAGGTGGAAGAAAGGCCTTCATAGAAGGAAGCAGAGATTCAAGTTTCATAAAGAGCTTCCCAAAATTATGGTACTTATAGCTTTCAGCTCCCATTGCCCTATCATAAGCATCTTGAAGTGATTAAGGTTAAAGTGAACAAACTATGGTGTACATGCTTGACGAAGTATAAGTCAGAAATTCTCATGTCCCTTGAATACGAGGGCCGCTCCTCATGCTACTCAAGTTTAGTTACCGGTAAGTTCTTGTCATCGTAAGTACATGTGTATCATAGAGAACCGCCAACGGGGTACCCCTTGCCTGATGATACGGAAGAATCCCCATATCAAAATGACAAGGCAAGCAGACAACGAGCATCTCAGCAATCTTATTATTTACCATGGGAATATGGTGCTTTTTCTCTCTTTCCTCTTTTCATAATCTCTTTTTTTCTTTTTCTCTTTTTTCTCAATATAGGACTCTTTTTTTATAAGAAGAATGCTTCATAGACATCTCATTATGGTTACGCTGCAGGTTTCCACCATGTCAGCATGGATTAGACTAGCGGCCCAGGCGTTTCTCTAACACATATACATAACTCCATGGACTTACAAGCTCCCCTTTCATTTCACACCGATGACATCCATATACAAAAGAGCATGATATCAACTAGGTACAAGTACAGTGCAATGTTGAAAGCGTCCCCATGACAAAGATGGTTCGCTAATTCCCAACAAATAAGTGCAAGCATATACAACATAGACGACACAATGGTTCAAGTTTATTAAGGGCAAGAAAAAGTAAAGTGTGCCATCAAGTTCGTGAGAGCTTTAATCACTAGTTTTCTCATAACAAGTTTAATTCGGAAGGTAAACAAAAACATGAATATACTTGGAATAGCATATGCTAGTAGGTGGGTATGGTGGACTCTTTGGAATAACTTGGTTTAGGGAGTTGGATGCATGAGTGGAACTCATACTTGGTTTCGGAGGCTAGCAAAAGACTGGGAGCGACAAACTAAGAGAGCAATAATGGCCATAATCATGCAGAGCGACAAAACATCATTGATCAAAGCATAAAGTGATACTACAAGTTGAAAACTAAAGGATCATAAAGGCTATGGTGACTTGAGATAGTCATAACATGGTGTGAGCATGCGCCAAGTCAACCCAAATAAAGCATCAAAGGAGAATACCACTATACTATGCTTTAATATGCTAGCACAACGCATGATTCATCCAAGGCACATTAAGCAATCTCAATTGTTTATAACAAGTCATGTTATAGCAAAGAATACTAAGCATAAAGCCAAAACAATATCAAGCATGGCATGACAAAGCATAGGCCACAGTCAAAAACAAGCTCTCTTTACCACATAAGCATGAACTTTCCTACTCTTTTCCAAACCAAAGCAAACTATTTGAAAATTAATGTATAAAATAGGGGGTCCAACCAATTTATTCAGAAAACTAAGCAAACCAAGCAAACAAAAAACAAAAACGAAAAAGAAGACACTCCAAGAACAACACAACTGTGCATGAAACAATAAAAATGAAGCGTTTGGAAGAAACCTGGGATTTTTATTGATAAAGAAGGGGATGCCTTGGGCATCCCCAAGCTTTGACGCTTGTAATTCTTGGATATTTCTTGGGGTGACATGCGTGGCATCCCCAAGCTTGAGATTTTGTCCATCCTTCATCTCATTACTCATTCCTTTCGTACACCTGAAATTTTTCCTTCATACAAAACTTCACACAATCTTCATTACCAACATTAGTGCACTCAAGATAATAGATCTTAAGGTTCAGTTCTAACACCAATAAACTTCCATTAGAACACTAGCTACTGAAGCACTTCCCTCAAAAAGCTCAATTCCCCAAAAGAACTCAAAAAGGAACCAACAAGAAGCAAATGCAGAAAATGGCAGAAATCTGTCAAAACAGACCAGCAGGTAAAGACAAAAAATTTCGAAGACCTTCTATTGCTCAAATCAAAAAATGTTGAAGTAACAAAAGTTAGATAACAACCTGGGGCAGAAGCACAAAAATTCACGCCTCAAAGAGACGTTCAGAGATTTTACAAGGAATTTTACGGTGAAGCACAGAAATCTGTTTCGGGACAGCAACTTTCCCAATCATTGCTTCTCTCTCATTAGAGGTTACTCTTGGCACAAAAATCAAATAAAAAGGATGAGGAGCGGTTATTACTGAAGTAATAACTTCCAAGACTCATCTAAATTTTTTGGATTATCTCCCAATAAGTACTTTTTTTAACGCCTTTAAGTTAGGCATAAGAAGCAAGAAAGAATCAAGTGTTCTCAAATAAAGAAGCATTAAAACCAAATTTTGTTTTCATAGGAGAGGCAAAAGAAGTCTTATCTCTCTTCTTAGGGAAGTGTTCTATACCTTTCTTGAGTGGGAGTTGATATGCCTTCTTTCATATCAATAATGGCACCAACAGTTTTAAGAAAAGGTCTTCCCAAAGTAATAGGACAAGAAGCATTGCATTCAACATCCAAAACATAGAAATCAACGGGGACATAGGCATTGTTAACCATAATAAGTACATCAATAAGACTCCCCATGAGTTTCTTTTTAGCATTATCATCAAGTGGGACATTAAAATAACAATATTCAAGTGGAGGCAAATCAAGCATATCATAAATCTTTCTAGGCATAATAGAAACACTACTATCAAGATCACATAAAGCTTTAAAATCAAAGTCATTCACTTTGATATTAATGATGGGTTCCCAACCACCTTCTTGTTTTATAGGAATATAAGATTTATGTTTCATCTTTTCTTCTTTAATCTTTATGAGAGCATCAATAATGTGTTTTGTAAAGGCCATGTTCATAGCACTAGCATTAGGACTTTTAGCAAGCTTTTGTAGGAACTTAATAACTTCAGAGATATTGCAACCATCAAGATCAAAATCAAATTTATCATTTAAAGTACTAGAACTATTACTAGCCTCGACACTAGTGGTAGTGATAGTAGAAACACTAATGTTTCTAGCAATTTCATCTTCTCTTTCCCACTTAGCATGTAATTCAGCTAATAGTCTAACATTTTCATCAATTCTTACTTGTATAGCATTAGTGGCTGCAAAGGGATTATCATTAGTTTCAGGTTTAGCAACCATTTTATTCAAATAAGATTGAGCTTCAGCCAAAGATGCTATATTTCTTTTAGCATTAGAGAGTTTTTCCTCAATAGTTTTATTGAAAGCAGTTTGCTTACTAATAAATTCTTTAAGCATAACTTCAAGTTCAGAGGGAACACTCCTATTATTGTTGTAGGAATTTTTGTAAGCATTACCATTGTTGGGAGGATATGGCTTATAATTGTTGTTACCAAACTTATTCCTATAGGCATTGTTGCTAAAATTGTTATTTCTTATGAAGTTCACATCAACTTGCTCTTCTTGAGCAACCAAAGAGGCCAAAGGAACATTATTTGGATCAATATGGGCTTTCCCATTAACAAGCATAGACATAATAATATCAATCTTATCACTCAAGGAGGAGGTTTCTTCAACAGAATTTACCTTCTTACCTTGTGGATCTCTTTTAGTATGCCATTCAGAGTAGTTAACCATCATATTATCCAGAAGCTTTGTTGCAGCCCCCAAAGTAATGGTCATAAAGGTACCTCCAGCAGCAGAATCAAATAGGTTCCTTGAAGAATAGTTTAATCCTGCATAAAAAGTTTGGATGATCATCCAAGCAGTCAGTCCATGAGTGGGACAATCCTTAACCAAAGATTTCCTTTTTTTCCCAAGCTTGAGCAACATGTTCATTATCAGATTGTTTAAACTTCATTACTTCACTTCTCATAGATATAATCTTAGCAGGAGGATAGTATTTTCCAATGAAAGCATCTTTGCATTTAGTCCAAGAATCAATACTATTCCTAGTTATGGAATTCAACCATTCTTTAGCTTTTCCTCTCAAAGAGAAAGGAAACAATTTCAGCTTAATAATATCACCATCTATATCCCTATGCTTTTGCATCTCACAAAGTTCAACAAAGTTATTTAGATGCGCAGCAGCATCTTCATTACCAATACCAGAAAATTGTTCTCTCATAACAAGATTGAGTAACGCAGGTTTTATCTCAAAGAAAGTATCTTCAGGCACAGGTGGAGCAATAGGTGTGCTCATAAAATCATTGTTATTGGTGCTAGTGAAGTCACACAACTTAGTGTTTTCAAGAATAGTCATTTTTTGTATTTTTGAATAAGAAAGCAAACTAGTAAAACTAATTTTTTGTGTGTTTTTGATAACAAAACAAGCAAACAAAGCAAAAAAAAACTAAGCAAAACAAAAATAACAAAGTAAAGAGATTGGTAATGAGGGACTCCCCTTGTGAAAATGTCCTTGACTCCCCGGCAACGGCGCCAGAAAAATGCTTGATGGCCCGGTGTTGATGTGGAGCTCGTTGGGGAACCCCAAGAGGAAGGTATGATGACCACAGCAGCAAGTTTCCCTCAATTATGAAACCAAGGTTTAATCGAACCAGTAAGAGCAAGGAAACACCCCAAAGGTGTTGCTAGCTGAGCCTTGGTAGGGCGCACTACCGGTGCTAGTAGCAACATGGAGACCTGCACAACACAACCACAAAACTTTGCCCCCAACTTGCGATGAGGTTGTCAATCTCACCAGTTTTGCTGAAAACAAAGGATTAAACGTATCGAATGGAAGGAAGAAATAGTTTGCAGAAAGTAAACACAAAGCAGTAAACAGTTTGTAGATTGTATGTAAAAGAAAGGACCGGGATCCATAGTTCACTAGAGGTGGCTCTCCTTAAGATAGATAACATGCTGGGTGAACAAATTACAGCGGGGCAATTGACAAACATCGAGAAAGCAACACATGCATATACTAATCATCTTGACTCCTTTGGAACTTGATTGGGCATTACAACGTTATACATAGACCGCCATCCAACTGCATCTATGACTAATAATCCACCTTCAGGTTATCATCCGAACCCCCTCCATTATTAAGTTGCAAGCAATAGATTATTGCTTTACAAATTGCGTGTAATGTAAACAATATGATTGTTCTATGAACAAAGGATTGTAGTTTTCTCCCTAGTAGCAACAACACATCTAGTACCTTAGAGATTTCTGTCACTTCCCCAGATTACCAGAGGCATGAACCCACTATCGAGCATAAATACTAACTCTTGGAGTTGCTAGCATCTACTTGGCCAAGATAGCTACTAACAACGGAAAGCATGCAAGATCACAAATAACAAAGACATGATAGAATCAATAATTAATCTGAAATAGCATCTCAATATCCATCGGATCCCTGCAAACACAACATGCAGAATTATAAATAGATGATGATCATGAACGGAGCTCATAAGATCTAGACATGAAAGCACAAAGGAGGAGAACCAGCCATCTAGCTACTACATGGACCCGTAGTCTAGAGATGAACTACTCACGCATCACACCAGAGGCTTGCATGATGATGAAGAAGGCCTCCAGGGTGAATTCCCCTCTCCAGCATGGTGCCGAGAAGAGCTTCAGATCCCTCCCGATCTAGGGATGGATATGATGGCGGCTACAGACTCTTTCGTGGATTTTTGATCGCGTACTTAGGGTTTTGGTCCTGAGGGCAATATATAGGCGGAAGGAGAGGACGAGGGGGTGCTGGGGTTGGCCAGACCACCCCCTGGCGCGGGCCAGGCCTAGCCGCGCGGCCAGGTGGTGTGGTCGGCCCCCAGCTCTTCTCTGTCTCGTATTCTAGCATCAGATGTCTTCCGTAAAAATAGGCACTTTGGCTTTTGTCCCGTCCAATTCCGAGAATATTCATTTTCCGACTTTCCTGGAACCAAAAACAGCAGAAAACAGGCAGCTGGCATTGTGGCTCTTGTTAATAGGTTAGTCCAAGAAATCATATGAAAAGTACTCCAAAGTGTGGACAAAACACAAGAAAGTAGATAAAACCAAGCATGGAGCATCAAAAATTATAGATACATTTGCAATGTATCACCACACACACTCAAGTGGATTATGTGATGCAAATACAGTCACACTTGGTTTGACACATTGATCCAATGTGTTTTTTGTCTGTGTGACCATGGTTTGACACATTGATCCACCAGTGCCATTTCATGTGTTCTTCTCCTAAACCATATTAGTACACATGACCACACACACTCCAGTGGAATCTATGATGCAATTTCTGCAAAACTGGTGCAACATGCAATATGTAAGCTGCTTTCCTATGTGTTTTTGATCTCTATTACCATGGTTTGACATATGGATCCCCTAGAGTCATTGCATGTGTACTTTTCCTAAACAACATTGTTCTAGTAGTTTCATTGCATGTGTTATTGTCCAAAACCACATTGATCCACATGACCACACACACTCCAGTGGATTCTGTGATGCAACTTCTGCCACACTAGTGCAACATGCAATGTGGAAGCTACTTTCCTATGTGTTTTCGGTCTCTTTGTCCATGGTTTGACACATAGATCCCCTAGAGTCATTGCATGTGTTCTTTTCCTAAACCAAAATGATCCACTAGTGTCATTGTACGTGTTATTTTCCTAAACCACATTGATCCACATGACCACACACACTCTAGTCGATGCTTTGATGCAACTTCTGCCACACTGGTGCAACAAGGAATGTGGAAGGTCCTTTCCTATGTGTTTTTGGTCTCTGTGACCATGGTTTGACATATGGATCCCCTAGAGTCATTGCATGTGTTCGTTTCCTAAACCACATTGATCCACTAGTGTCATTGCATGTGTTGTTTTCCTAAACCACATTGATCCACTAGTGTCATTGATCCACATGACCACATTGCATGTGTTCTTTTCCTAAAGTACATTGACCGACATGACCAAACACTCCAGTGGATTCTATGATGCAACTTCTTCCAAACACTGGTGCAACATGCAACATGGAAGCTGATTTCCTACGTACTTTTGGTCTCTATGACCATGGTTAGACATGTGGATCCCCTCGAGTCATTGCTTGTGTTCCTTTCCTAAACCACATTGACGCACATGACCACACACACTCAAGCGGCTTATGTGATGCAACTTCTACCACACTGGTGCAACATCCAATGTGGAAGTTGCGTTCCTATGTATTTTTGGTCTCTATGACCATGGTTTAAGACATTTATCCCTTAGAGTCATTGCATGTCTTATTTTTCTAAACCACATTGATCCGCATGACCACACACACTCAAGTTGATTATCTGATGCAAATAATGTCACACTTGTGCAACATGCAATGTGGAAGCTGCTTTCCTATGTGTTTTTAGTTTATATGATCATAGTTTGACACATTGATCCACTAGTGTCATTGCATGTGTTCTTTTCCTAAACCACATTGATCCACATGACCACACACACTCCAGTGGATTATGTGATGCAACTTCTACCACACTGGTGCAACATGGAATGTGTAAGCCGCTTTGCTATGTGTTTTTGCTCTTTGTAACCATGGTATGAGAAATTTATCCCCTAGAGTCATTGCATGTGTTCTTTTCCTAAACCACATTAATCCACATGACCACACACACTCAAGTGGATTATGTGAGGGAAATACAGTCACACTTGTGCAACATGCAATATTGAAGCTGCTTTCCGATGTGCTTTTGTCCGTGTGACCATGGTTTGACACATTGATCCACTAGTGCCATTTCATGTATTCTTTTACTAAACCACATTAATACACATGACCACACACACTCGAGTGGATTCTATGATGTAATTTCTGCAAAACTAGTGCAACATGCAATGTGTAAGCTGCTTTCCTATGTGTTTTTGGTCTCTATGACCATGGTTTGACATATGGATCCCCTAGAGTCATTGCATCTGTACTTTTCCTAAACCACATTGATCCAGTAGTTTCATTGCATGTGTTATTGTCAAAAACTACATTGATCCACATAACCACACACACACTCCAGTAGATTTTATGATACAACTTTTGCCACACCGGTGCAACATGCAATGTGGAAGTTACTTTCCTATGTGTTTTTGGTCTCTCTGACCAATGGTTTGACACATGGATCCCCTAGGGTCATTGCATGTGTTCTTTTCCTAAACCACATTGATCCACTAGTGTCATTGTATGTGTTCTTTTCCTAAACCACATTGATCCACATGACAACACACACTAGTGGAGATGCAACTTCTGCCACACTAGTGTAACATGCAATGTGGAAGCTGCTTTCCTATGTGTTTTTGGTCTCTGTGACCATGGTTTGACACATGGATCCCCTAGAGTCATTGCATGTGTTCTTTTCCTAAACCACATTGATGCACTAGTGTCATTGCAAGTGTTCTTTTCCTAAACCACATTGATCCACATGACCACACACACTCTAGTGGATTCTGTGATGCAACTTCTGCCACACTGGTGCAACATGCAACGTGTAAGCTACTTTCCTATGTTTTTTTGGTCTATATGACCATGGTATCAGAAATTTATCCCCTAGAATCATTGCATGTGTTCTTTTCCTAAACCACATTGATCCACATTACCACACACACTCTAGTGGATTATGTGATGCAAATACTGTCACACTTGTGCAACATGCAATGTGGAAGCTGCTTTCCGATGTGTTTTTGGTCTATGTGACCATGGTTTGACACATTGATCCACTAGCGTCATTTCATGTGTTATTTTCCTAAACCACATTGATACACATGACCACACACACTACAGAGGATTCTGTGATGCAATTTCTGCAAAACTGGTGCAACATGTAATGTGTAAGCTGCATTCCTATGTGTTTTTGGTCTCTATGACCATGGTTTGAGATATGGATCCCCTAGAGTCATTGCATGTGTACTTATACTAAACCACATTGATCCAGTAGTGTCATTGCATGTGTTATTTTCCAAAACCACATTGATCCACATGACCACACACACTCTAGTGGATTCTGTGATGCAACTTTTGCTACACTGGTGCAACATGCAATGATGAAGCAACTTTCCTATGTGTTTTTGTCTGTTTAACCATGGTTTGACACATAGATCCAATAGAGTCATTGCATGTATTCTTTTCCTAAACCACATTGATCTACTAGTGTCATTGTATGTGTTATTTTCCTACACGACATTGATCCACATGACCACACATACTCTAGTAGATACTGTGATGCAACTTCTGCCCCACTGGTGCAACATGTAATGTGGAAGATGCTTTCCTATGTGTTTTTGGGTCTCCGTGAACATGGTTTGACATATGGATCCCCTAGAGTCATTGCATGTGTTCATTTACTAAACCACATTGATCCACTAGTGTCATTGCATGTGTTCTTTTCCTAAACCACATTGATCCACTAGTGTAATTGATCCACATGACCACATTGCATGTGTTATTTTCCTAAACCACATTGACCCACATGACCACACACTCTAGTGGATTCTATGATGCAACTTCTTCCATGCACTGGTGCAACATGCAACATGGATGCTGCTTTCATATGTAGTGGTCTCTATGACCATGGTTTGTGATGAGGATATATACAGGGATTATGATGATTCTGACTGCCTGAACTGGAAGGGAATATTGAGTCAAATCAATAATGACTATCATTTGAATTCATTCCTAATTGAACCTGATGTTTTACTTAATGAGTACTTTATACTACCTAAGTCTATGCATCTTTCTATGATCAGGTTTATTGATAACACAAGCGTTGCGCGAGGAGGAGGAGAGTTGCAGCAAGAAGGACAAGCGCTGATTTCCAATATCAACAAGTGCGCGAGGGAGGAGCGGGAGGCATGCGCACTAGGAGGCAATGAGGAAATCACGTATGAGCAAGAGAGAGAGATGGCGCACCAATAATTACATGTTTGAGGTGTTCCACGATGTTTGGACTGCGTGCCAATAAGGCCGAACCCATGTATGGGTCGGTATGTATCAGTTTGAGTCGAACCGAGTCAGTTTGGGCCAAGTTATGGCTGTTTTTAGGCCCGTTTAGAGGGGAGGACGCCCCAGCCCTCATATAAACCTCCGTAGCCGTCACAAGTTAGGTTTTGAGACCACGTTAAAATATTTTGGAGTTGTTTCTTTCATAGAACCTCTGGAATGACCCTGTGTTCGAATCTACCAACTATAATTGAGTGTGATCTGTTGTTCCATTGGGAATTAGTAGATTGCATACTACCGTTCGTGGTCACGGCTGCATGCGCAAGAGTGTGGTGTTGTGAATATCCTACAAGGTTTGAGATCTGTTGCGCTGGCATCAGAGATCGAGCGGGAGAGATCATAGCTACGCACTAGTTATCTATCATCCACCATTATCATCGCCATCCGCTTACTGAGAAGATCGGGCCACCCCATATCATCTTGGTATCAGAGCGCTGGGTTTACTCGGTGAGCAATATCATCTTGGTATCAGATTTCCTCGTTGCCTCGGTAAGCAATCCACAATCCATCCATAGATTAGAGAGTGTTTTTCATCCTATACAGAAAAAGCCCCACAAAACGAGTTGCCATAGCCTAGATTACATCGTAATCGAGTAATAGTTGCTGGTCGAGTTCCTCTATTAGATTAGATTTAGATCTGTTCTTCGTAGATTTGTTTTCTAGTTGTTCTAGTTGTTTTCCACCATCTTTTTCCGCTACCATCAAGTCAGATCCGACCCAAGTAAAGAGTCCTAGTTGTGTACTACTTGGCAAGTCGGAATAAAAAAAATGGCTCACTGCCTCACGCCTGACCGCAGACAGGTCTGTGCTCCAGCGTGAAAAAAAAATTGGACCGTCGCCTTACCACAGACCGGTCTGCCCTCATACGAGAATTTTTTTTGAGTCTGCCGACCTCCTGCCGCGGCAGGATTTTAGGCCGTTTTTCTGCCGTGGCAGAGACCAATTCTCAGGTCAAATTTTTTTCTTTTTTGTTTATTTTTTTACTGAGTCCACATAGCGTACCTATCCTTGTGAGCCTTAGTAAACCTTTATTTGTGTCTAAAACTATCCTACGAGACTAGCGTGCTTAGTGCTCCGTGGGCTGCTCAGTTTAGCAATCTTGTGCCCGTTTCGTTGAGACATTGCTAGCGTCTCTCCTTGTGCATTGCAACACGAGCGTTCCTCCGACATACCTCACTTTACTGAGCTCATTTTCATAGTTGCAATTGCCCCCATTTATCTCCACCGTGTGTGTTTGGGTCTTTGTCATACGATCAACACTAGGACTTGTTTGCGGTGTAGTTAGGATACCATACCTACAGCTCCACCATAAATAACCTGTGTGCCCTGCGATCGTTCTCTATACCTTTGGTATTCACTTCATCACATCAGTGCATCAGTCCTTGATTTCGAATTGGTAAGCATCACTATTCACTTTGGAACGGTAAGATCTGCTTTCTTGTCCGTTTTTGAGTGAGTTGTGAGTGTGCCACCAAAACAGTTTTGTGTTTTTGCACTAATGTACTAATCATGACTTCTACTAGTGTTGATGTGATGCAGAAATCAGATGATGTTTACCATGACTATTTAGCTATTGTGGTTGGCATGGCATATGATCCAACTACAATAAAGTGGCGATTGGAAAGTTCTGCCACACCCGCAGAATATCAGATTTGGGAAATTGATATGGGATTTGGTTTTGCGAGATGTCATACTTTCGATAGCAAGTTTAATGGCCATATAGAATACATTCTTGCTCACCGACGTGTGGATGAAGAGGTAGCTCGTTGGTGGAAGGACGCAAGGATTGTGTATGGTGTCATGGGTAAAAAAATCCTTTGGGAAGATTTCAAGCAATTTCTACGTTCTATGTTTTTGAACAACTACAAATGGCCTATTCCAGAAATTTTGAGAGTGGACACTAATGAGACATGTGAGTTGTCTACTAACATAATCATGTCTACTCCTAGTGTTGTATCTTGTGATGTACAGGTTGCTTTTGAAGAAAGGGAGCCGCCTATTTTACAACCTGCATCACACGATCTGGTATTGTCACTTGAGGAGGATGTCGTAGTACCTACTACAACTGAGAAGATTGTTGATGACATTGGTACTAATTTGGAGCTTCAGCCAACATGTGCGATATATTGTGAGTCTATTCCTTTACTGAAGCCTCCTTGTGATTTGCTTTACACTACTGTTTCAGCACCATGTGATAGTTTACCAAATTCCAATTTTGATCATGTGGTACTGATTACACATAAAGAAATACTTGCTCGAATACCACCTGCTGATATTGTGTTTTCCATCATGCTAAATGAACCTATGAGTATGAGTTGTGCTATGGACAAGATTTCTGAAATTTCATGTCTAAATTCTAGCACATATTCTCCTTGTTTCACTTTCAATCTAATTGGTGAATATAGCATGCATGAAAATTTTCTTGTGGATCACATATGTATTACTTGTGATAGAATCGCTGAACTGAAACATGCTATTTTCAGCCATACTTGTTGTGTGTCGATGACTTGTTGTGGGACATATGCTGAAATTTGTGATAGTATGAAACTAAAGTCAGATCTAGTTGATACAATGCAGCCAACACAAGTAATTTTACCTATGTTGGATCGTTGTAATCTTGCTAGAATAGAACCCAAGTTTTCATATCCTTTGTGTTTGCCCCAAAAGTCTTTGTCCAGCTGTGCTACTGCTCTATACTTCACTTATATTTGGAAATGGAGTTGCATCTTCCATACTGGACAACATGATCATGTTCATATTAATCAGAGTAGTGTAGTTGAAGCATGGTGCGAATCAATTTGGTTTTCACACATATTGAATTGGTTAGATCTTGTCCACAAATTTGATCATAGATCTTCTTTAAGAAAACTGAATTTAATATTCTAGAACATGACTATCTATTTAGTTGTTTTTCACCATGATCATGATTCTTTGTACTTCACTTATACCTGCAATTTAAGTTGCTTGATGTATACTGGACATACTTTTCATGTGAACAACAATAATACAACATGTTATATATACATATACTTTGCGTACACGTTGTTCTTTTTGTTTCTCCCACTTTCAGCTTACCTAAAGCCGAGGACGGCTTTTCATGAAGAAAGGGAGGATGATGAGGATATATCAGGATTATGATGATTACATTGCTGAACTGGAAGGAAATATTGAGTCAAATCAATAATGACTATCATGTGAATTCATTCCTAATTGAACCTGATGTTTTACTTAATGAGAACTTTATACTACCTAAGTCTATGCATCTTTGTATGATCAGGTTTATTGATAACACAAGCGTTGCGCGAGGAGGAGAAGAGTTGCAGCAAGAAGGACAAGCGCTGATTTCCAATATCAACAAGTGCGCGAGGGAGGAGCGGGAGGCATGCGCACTAGGAGGCAATGAGGAAATCACGTATGAGCAAGAGAGAGAGATGGCGCACCAAGAATTACATGTTTGAGGTGTTCCACGACGTTTGGACTGCGTGCCAATAAGGCCGAACCCATGTATGGGTCGGTATGTATCAGTTTGAGTCGAACCGAGTCAGTTTGGGCCAAGTTATGGCTGTTTTTAGGCCCGTTTAGAGGGGAGGACGCCCCAGCCCTCATATAAACCTCCGTAGCCATCACAAGTTAGGTTTTGAGACCACGTTAAAATATTTTGGAGTTGTTTCTTTCATAGAACCTCTGGAATTACCCTGTGTTCGAATCTACCAACTATAATTGAGTGTGATCTGTTGTTCCATTGGGAATTAGTAGATTGCATACTACCGTTAAATAGTCACGGCCATGCGCAAGAGTGTGGTGTTGTGAATATCCTACAAGGTTCGAGATCTGTTGCGTTGGCATCAGGGATCGAGCGGGAGAGATCATAGCTACGCACTAGTTATCTATCATCCACCATCATCATCGCCATCCGTTTACTGAGAAGATCGGGCCACCCCATATCAGTTTGACATGTGGATCCCCTCGAGTCATTGCTTGTGTCCTTTCCCTAAACCACATTGAGGCACATGACCACACACACTCAATTGGATTATGTGATGCAACTTCTACCACACTGGTGCAGCATCCAATGTGGAAGTTGCTTTCCTATGTGTTTTTGGTCTCTGTGACCATGGTTTCAGAAATTTATCCCTTAGAGTCATTGCGTGTGTTCTTTTCCTAAACCACATTGATCCACATGACCACACACACTCAAGTGGATTATCTGATGCAAATACTGTGACACTTGTGCAACATGCAATGTGGAAGCTGCTTTCCTATGTGTTTTTGGTTTATATGATCATGGTTTGACACATTGATCCACTAGTGTCATTGCATGTGTACTTTTCCTAAACCACATTGATCCACACGACCACACACACTAGTGGATTATGTGATGCAACTTTTACCACACTGGTGCAACATGCAATGTGTAAGCTGCTTTCCTATGTGTTTTTGGTCTCTGTAACCATGGTTTTACAGTTGGATCCCCTAGGGTCAATGCATATGTACTTTTCCTAAACTGTAACACCCTAGTTTTAGCTAATCATATTTAGGGCTTTGTTTGTGCATTCATGAGCATCATCCCATAAAAGTACACGCAAAAGAAATAAAGCAAAACCCTAAACCCTAGCTGTTGGGTATATACTTTCCGGGTATCCTCACAGTTCCTCACTGACCATGGTGGCCCACTTAGGGTTAGAGGTTTGCTTCACGGGCGGCCCAGTTAGGGAGAAAAGACGGAGTCCAATCCGGCTACGGGAAGGCCTAGAAGACTTACCGACTTAGGCCCATAGTGTTACTTGTAGTTCAAGATGTACTCTGTAACCGACTCTTAGTCGTAGCCGGATAGATCTCTCCTGTAAACCCTATGTCGGATATCTATATAAGCCGTCCTAGGGAGAGCCTTTAGGGCACCTACCCTCATAGTCTACAATCTCAACTCGCATAGGCGAAACCATGTAACCCATATCCGCTGCCAGATTCATCGATTGCTAGCGAGTAGGATCCGTCCAAAGCCGTGATTCAACTGGGTAAACTTGTGTGCTCACCGTCCCGGAACACCGTACGTCTCAGACCCCTCTCTTCCGCATGCCTCGAGGACCCCCTCATGGCGTACTTGTCATCAATCCGACGACAGTTGGCGCCCACCGTGGGGCAAGTGAGCTTCAGATCTGTGTTCCGAGCGGAGTCTGCAAGAATCGGAATCGGTGAGACTATCGCCGTCGGTCGCATCCTCTACGCCAGTGACATCCCTCTCATCGTTCTCGACGAGACATGGATTCCGGCTAGGGAGGCTGTGACTGCCTATACCATCATGTCTTTTGGCGAGATCGATGTTTACATTGGTTTTGCTGAACCTGTCCCACCCACCCCAGCGGTGATGATAGAGGCAGAAGAATCTTCTGGGTCCCCTTTGTCCGCGGAGGCGGCAGAGTTCCGGATCTCAGAAAATCCTAATCCCACCCAGCCCGCACCGGTTGTGGAGATAGTGGAGAAATCTGAGCCTGAAGAAGACCTAGCGGCCCAAGTCGAATCTGGAGTGGATCTCCTTGGAGAGCCCGAATCCCAGATCGACCCACCCGCTGAAGTCAAAATCCAGGAGGAGAATATCAACGACACTGATTCCGGCTCTGATGACGCCAGAACAGACAAGCCTTTGCTAAGGTACACGATGCGACGTGTGATAATGCAAAACTCAGGTGTAGATGCAATTCTCGAAACCATCAAAAGTTTCGACGAAGCTGATCGCGAGAGCCGCAGGTACCTCAAGAAGCACGTGTCGCACTTCGTCGGATATGTGGGATCCGGATCCGGCTCTGCCGATGCTGGAGACAACACCGACTCTGTGCTGGAAGCAATTCGAACAAACTCCGACGTACCCGCATCCTCGGATGAATCGATGACGTCAGCAGATTTCCGAAAGTTCTCCACGGAATATGAAGAGGAGTATAACTCCAAAGCTGTAGAGGAAGGAGAAGCCATGGATCAAGGATCCGGGGAACACTCTCCCAAAGCGCAAGATGGCATGGAAGTCAGAGGTAATGCCGAAGTCTAGATGTCCGAAAGTACCGATCAGAGCTTGACTCCAGGAACCGGACCCAAAGCCGTCTTTGCTAACGGTGCTGCCAAGAAGGCAAAGAAGAAGAACAAGACCCCGGCAAAAGACCCTCTGGCAGAGGAGGTGATTGCCGAGGAATACGTGGAAGACTCGGATGGAGCACTTATCCCAGAAGATCCCAAAAAAGAAGAGTCAGTGGATGGACACGTGATCACTGAAGGTGCGTGTAAACTCATCGATGCTGCATTAACCACACCTATTCCTACAGCTGCAGAACTTACTGCTGAAGAACTGGACGAGAGGGCACATGCCCTAGAAGCGCGTCGTCAAGTACTCCTTGATGAAGCCAAAAACATCGAGGAGGAAAAGAAACGCATAGCATCTACGGAGAAGTACAACTCTAGGCAATACCAGAAGACTAGGAAGCGTCATACTAATGACAACCAATTCCCGCAGATTCACGCCATCCTTTTCGGAGAAGAGATGGGGAAGCCTCGGAAAGATAGCAAAGGGGATTGGGTATATCCAACCCTAGTACAGAATACCGTGGCGGCCCGAGAAATTCTATCAGCTAATCCAGGCCCGGAGGAGATCCGGTTGAGAATCAAACTACTCAACAAAGGACAATAGCAGCAAAAGGTCACCATGTCCAGAAGTCAAAAACTGGTCTCTGATTCCGATCAATGTCGCACAGATCCGGCATGGGCTGTCGTAAGACCCCAGCGCGTTCCAGAGCAGCACCATCGCCTCGATCGCTGGGAAGACAATTACTCGAGAACCGGATCTTCAGGACAGCACCACAAAGCTGCCCGTGGCTGTCGTAACGTTAACCCAGTTGCGGAGCAAGAGGCAATTGTTGCACTAAATCCGAGGAACTCACCCCGTCGAGAGTCGAAAGACCGCAGGGATGATGATAAGGAGAAATGTTGGGAGGAGGACCGACAAAGAATGCCACCTCCTAGACATGAAAGCCGTCCGGATGAAGGACGAAGGAACATCGGACACCATGCTGGGACAAGCCAGCAGGGGGCTCGTCACGATGAAGACCCTCCCCGGAACCGGAATAATGACGCTCCGGACGGAGGCCAGCGATCAGCCGGAAAAAACCCAGCTGCTCCACCTTCTCCGCCAAGTAGCCATCACAATGGCCCCCAGGGAGGCAGTGGAGGGCGTCGTGGTGGAGGAGGTGGTGGCAGAAGCCGAAGTCCGTCTCCAAGGCACCGCAACCACAACCGACACTCGGGACGATATCTATCCCCGAATGACGCAAGGCACAGGATCAACTCCAACATAGAGGCGCGGCGCTACGAAAATGATGATATCTACGTGGGCCCAAAATGCTTCGGACCACGCATCAGAGCTACAAGATTACCGGAAGGATTTGGTATATCAAGACATATCCAAGCCTACGACAGCATTGCTCGGCCAGATACCTGGCTACAGGATTTCTTCCAAGCTTGTTGCATCACCAAAGGCGAAAACAGCCTGGTCGCAACCCGATATCTCCCACTTATGTTGCGGAAGACGGCACGATCATGTCTTAATGAACTTCCGGAGAACACCATCCATAACTGGTATGACATGCAAAGTGCGTTCTTTCAGAATTTCGAAGGCACATACCGGAGGCCCTGTACGGTCGGAGACCTACAGCGTTGTACCCAGAAGGCTGGAGAAACTTGACGGAATTACCTCGGATGATGGATCGACACCAAGAACTCCTGTGAAGGAGGAAATGATCAAACTGTGATTGAAGCTTTCATTTCAGGTCTCCCAGTTGGTCTACTGTGTCATCCCTTGAAGTGCGACAAGATCACTGATTTGGGAGAGATGATAGAAACAACGAGCAAGTATGCAGATGCTGACGACGATGCAGAGGGATTACTCAATGCCCTAGCTATACCACAGTCGGCAAAACAACCAAAGCAACAAGCTTAGAAATGCAAGAATACCTCGGAAGAAAAACCCAACATGGAAACGGCAGTGGTTACTGCTACTTTCGGGGTCTGGAGGACGAGGAGAACGCGGCGGAGGCCGCGGGCATGGTCGTGGGACTTCGAGAGTTCAAGGTAGAGGAGACCAACAACCAGGCAAAACCTATACTTGGGCTGACATTGCCAATAACCCATGCGTACACCATTTGGATGCTAATGGGGGCTCGTCTCACACCAACGCAGAGTGTCGTTTCAATGACGACATCAAAAGAGATGATACCGCTGGCTACAGAGCTAAGCGGAAAAAGGGAAAGAAGAATCCCGAAAAGGATAAAGTGGCCAAGGAAGATTCTGACATGGAGGAAGGCGATGCTTCAAATCCCAAGCCGGAAGGGAAGAAAAAATTTCCAACCAAAAAAGACACTTACGTTACTTTCCTCGGATCTCAACCAGCAAAGGTCAAGAAAGCAGTTCTACATGATCTCAACGCCATAGTTCCGACTGTCCCCGAATACCTGGACTGGTCGGAAGTGGCAATCACATTTGACCGCGCTGATCATCCTCCTAAGCTACATAGGCGAGGAAAATACGCCTTAATCGTCAATCCACTTATTGACGGTTATGGTTTCTCCAAGACCCTCATGGACGGTGGCAGTAGTATCAATATTCTCTATGTCGAAACGCTACGCCGGATGAAGATCTCGGAGACCCAGCTAAACCACAGCTCTGTGATCTTTCACGGAATTGTCCCAGGAAGACAAGCTAATTCCCTGGGAGAAATCACTTTGGATGTTACCTTTGGAACTCCAAAGAATTATTGGACGGAGGCACTTTCCTTCGAAGTGGTCCCGTTTAAGAGCGCATACCACGCTATATTCGGACGTCCGGCTTACTAGGCTTTTATGGCTCGTCCGTGTTACATTTACAATATGAGAAAATTCCAGGTCCCAATGGCGTAATCACCATCAGGGGAGACCCGAAGAAAGCGCGAGAGTGCGAGGATGGAAATCTTTGCCTTTGAAGCAAGGCGTCTTTGCACGCCTGAGAGTACCAGGAGATCAAGAAGAGCATAGATCCGTCCGAGATGCCTGCAACAAAGAAGGAGGTGACAAAGCCGAACCGGAGTTCAAGGCATCAGAAGAGACGAAGAAGACGCCATTGAAGGATGATGACCCCTCCAAGGTGACCCAGATAGGCGTAGGCCTAGATAGCGCATAGGAAAGCGCACTCGTCAAGTTCCTCAAAGCAAATCAAGATATCTTCGCATGGCAGCCATCTGACATGACTGGAGTACCTAGGGAACTTGCCGAGCACTCTTTAAATGTAAACCCGAACGCTAAACCTGTCAAACAGTCCTTACGACGTTTTGGCGACGAAAAGCGTAAGGCAATAGCTAAGGAACTAGCGCGGATCGAGTTAGCCAGATTCATAGAAGAGGTCATCCACACTAAGTGGTCGGCCAATCCTGTAATGGTCCCTAAAAAGGACACCATTGATTTAAGGATGTGTGTTGATTATACTGCCTTGAACAAGGCTTGTCCAAAAGATCCGTTCGCTTTGCCTAGGATTGATCAAGTTATCGATTCTACGGTAGGCTCGGAACTCCTCTGTTTTCTCGACGCATATTCCGGTTATCACCAAATCCGAATGAAGGAATCTGACAAAGTCAAAACCTCATTCATAACCCTCTTCGGAACCTTTTGTTTTGTTACGATGCCCTTTGGGCTGAAGAACGCAGGAGCTACCTACCAGCGCACGATGTAGCGTTGCCTCCACGACCAACTCGGACGCAATGTACATGCATATGTGGATGATATTGCGGTGATGTCCAAAAAGAAGGAAACGCTGATTTCTGACTTGGAGGAAACATTCGCCAATCTGCGAAAATACAACATCATGCTTAACCCGAAGAAATGCTTCTTTGGAATACCAGCCGGAAAATTGTTAGGTTTCATCGTGTCTCAAAGAGGCATAGAGGTGAACCGGCACAAAATCAAGGCTATACTCAATATTTCCAGGCCAACTCGCCTGAAGGACGTACAAAGACTAACTGGTTGCATCGCTGCAGTCAGTCGGTTTGTAAGCTGGCTTGGTGAAAGAGCCGCACCATTATACAAACTCCTGAAAAAGACCAAGGATTTTGTGTGGACCGACGAAGCTGAAGCTGCACTACAAGACCTGAAAGTACTCTCATCTGCTCCTATCCTTGCCGCATCATATACTTTCCAGGTATCCTCACAGTTCCTCACTGACCAGGGTGGCCCACTTAGGGTTAGAGCTTTGCTTCACGGGTGGCCCAGTCAGGGGGAAAAGACGGAGTCCAATCCGGCTACGGGAAGGCCCAGAAGACTTACCGACTTAGGCCCATAGTGTTACTTGTAGTTCAAGATGTACTTTGTAACCGACTCTTAGTCATAGCTGGATATATCTCTCATGTAAACCCTAGGCCGGATATCTATATAAGCCGTCTTAGGGAGAGCCTTTAGGACACCTACCCTCATAGTCTACAATCTCAACTCGCACAGGCGAAACCTTGTAACCCATATCCGGCTATGTCGTATTACTGGATTGCTAGCAGGAGTAGGATCCGTCCAAAGCCTGCGGATTCGAACCTGGGTAAACTTGTGTGCTCACCGTCCCGGAACACCGTATGTCTCACACCCCTCTCTTCCGCACGCCTTGAGGACCGCCTCATGGCGTACTTGTCATCAATCCGACGAAACTAGCTATTTCCCCCTCTCTAAAATGAATTCAAAAGGTTTTGAATATTTTTGAAAAAAACTCAAAAACATGTGGAGACCAAATGGAATAAAGGGGCCCCACAATATTTCATATATTTGCAAAAGCCTCTGGTATTTCTTAAATAATTCAAAACAGAAAAGAAATTGAAATATGAGTAGGAAAGAGAAAACTTTTGGCAAATAAAAATAACCAGACCAGCAAAGCAGCCCGCAACCCAGCTAGCCCAGTTCCCCTCTCCCCGTCCTTCCGCCCATTCCTGGCCCATTCTCGGCCCACACGCAACCCAGGCCCGGTACCCCTTCGCCCCCTTCACCCCTATCATCTTCCTTGCCGGCCAAGCTTATGCGTGTCATCGTCGCTGCCGTCCGACCGCGCCACAATCCCCATCGTGCGCCAAGATCAACGCCACCAACCCGTCCATCTATAAAACTCGAGCACCAATGTGGATAACCCTTGTTTCGCCACTCTCCTCCTCTCTCCCCCTCCCCGCGAGATGACCAAACCCTAGCCTAGGTCGCCATCAAATCACCGCCGCTTAGAGCCTCCCCGTGCCTCACCGATGCCCTCCGGAGCTTCCCCTCGTCGAGTTCTTCCTCCCCTCCAACAAAATCGAGCGCGGGTGCTCCAGATCAACAACATCCTCGCCGTCTCCCCCGCCTCCGATGCTGCTCCCTGTCGCCACTACCGTCGGCTCCGACCACGCCCTGCCTTGCCGACCGCCTCTTCATGCTCCCGGTGAGCTTGTGGTCCTCCCGGACCCCTCCACCCTCTCCCTCTCGCTCCGGTTAGAGCTCGCGTCATGTGCCACCATCTGCCTCTGCCGCTCACCGTCGCAGCCACGCCTCTAGTGACCACCTCGCAGCAGCGCCGCCACTTTGAGGTCGCCCGCGAAGAGACAAGTCGAACCCGCCGTCCCGCGTGTCCCAGGAAGCCCCCTAGCACCAATAGTCACCGCCACCGACGATGATTCCGGTGAGTACTGTGTGGCGCCACCGTGGCGTCAACGTGGCTCCTGCGTGGCCATGATGTGGCACCAACATCAGTGTCGCGCAAGCCTTGCTAGCGTGGCAGCTCGACGTGGCCGTGGGCCCCCTGTCAGCCTCACTGGCTAGGGTTAGCCCCAGTGTAAAATGCTTTAATCAATTTTGTTTTAATTTCAATAAATGGTTTAATAATTGTCAGAAATTGATATAATCTTATAAATTCAATATCTAATTATTTATAAGTCAGAACAATGTGTATAATATATCAAAATGTTCAGAAAAACAAGATCTACACATTAGCATCAGTATCATGCATTGTTCAACAACTTTAATTATAAGTTTAATTAGAGAACCAAATCAACCCCTCACAGGTGTTCTAGGGTTTCCCTGTTCTAGGGTTTGCGACCCTCGGACCCTGTTTAAAATGGTCAAGCATGCTTTAGGGTTACACTTCAACTCAAAATAACTTGTCATATCATCATCCTTTCTTGAGCATTGCATCGATGCCATGTGTTGATTGTTATTTCCCCTTCCTTTCCTGTGTTTGGTTCTTTCCGGTAGAATACGATATTGAGATCAAGATTGAAGACCGAGATCAACACCATAGAAGATCGATGAACAATACTTGACCAACTATAATCAAGTCAAGCACAAGGCTTCCGAAGATCTATATCTTGGTATCAACAAACAAGGCAAGCATAGCCCCACCATTATACAATCCTATTTTTTCGAAAGCATTTCAATGCTTGCCATGATGCATACGATTCCACTATGGTCTTTTATCAATAGATAGAGTATCCTATCTATTGCATTACTCCCTTTGAGCTTATATTACCTGATCCACTTCTCCTAACATAAATAGGTTTGGCTTGTGTGCACTGATAGAGCTTGTATGTGTCTTGCTTAGCCATGCTTAGCTGTCAGTGCTGGTTCATCTAGACGATGTACCAAATGTAGAGAATCTAGTATGATAGGAGAACGAGGTTAACTGATGAGGTAAGATGATGAGGACATCCCTACAATTACACCTACCCCAATGACTACTGAAGATGCTACAACTGTTGCAATAAAGGATCAGTCCAATGAGATTAGAATTGGACCTATTACAAGAGCTCGTGCTAAGCTACTGGAACAACAGGTGAATTTACTCCTAAATGAATCTGGTACTTTGATTGATGAGAACTTTATACTACCTAAGTCTATGCATTTATGTATGATCAGGTTCGTTGGAGAAACAAGCATGGCGTGAGGAGGAGAAGGGCTAGAAGAGAAGCCCAACATGATGATCGCCCAAGGATGCGTGAGGGAGGAGAGGGAGGAAGGCGCAAGAGAACATCATCAAGACGAAGGCAAAAAGATCTGCTACGACCGGAGTGTCCGGCCAGATCCACCCGGACTGTCTGGCCTGGTCGAGAGGCGAACTGGCGTGGACATTCAGTATGCCAGATCGAATACTACCCGGACACCACCCGGAAACTTCTAAGTTTCCGGCCAGACCGGACTGTCCGACACACTTCACCCGGAGTGTCCGGCCTGACCGGACTGTCCGGCCGATTTTGACCGGAGTGTCCGCCCGCCGACCGAATCTGGTCCGAGTCGGTTTGTATCAGTTTGAGTCATTTGCGTTTAGTTTCGGTTTCTGGTCGTTCCAGCCGCCCTTATAAGCTATGGGACGACCTCTAGTTAGGGTTGAGACCACGTTAAAATATTTTGGAGTTGTTTCTTTCATAGAACCTCTGGAATTACCCTGTGTTCGAATCTACCAACTATAATTGAGTGTGATCTGTTGTTCCATTGGGAATTAGTAGATTGCGTACTACCGTTCGTGGTCACGGCTGCGTGCGCAAGAGCATGGTGTTGTGAATATCCTACAAGGTTTGAGAGCTGTTGCATTGGCATCAGGGATCGAGCGGGAGAGTTCATAGCTACAGGCTAGTTATCTATCATCCACCATTATCATTGCCATCCGCTTACTGAGAAGATCGGGCCACCCCATATCATCTTGGTATCAGATTTCCAGTGTTGCCTCGGTAAGCATCCACAAATCCATCCATAGATTAGAGAGTGTTTTCGTCCTATACAGAAAAAGCCTTACAAAAAGATTTACCGTAGACTAGATTGCATTGTTTTCAAGTTTTTAGTTGCTGATTGTATCTTCTCGTAGATCCGATCTGCAGGTTTTCCTCATAGGAGTCTAGTTTCCATTTGTGTCTAGGTGTAGGGTTTGATCTTGTTTTCCGCTGTTCCCACCGTTACCGTTTCCGCAAGTATTTGTCGTTTTTCCGAGTCCACATAGCGTACCTTTGTTTGCATACCATAGACACAGCCTATCTACAGCATCTGTGCCTAGGAACGTACCCACGAGACTAGTTGCTTTGCTCCGACAGGCTACTCATTAGGGTTTGCAGTGCAGAAATTTTTTCGACAGGCAAAACCGGAGTCTCCGGCACATATCAACCGGACTATCCGGCCAGTTCTGTTATAAGTTGCTGTGCTTGTTTGCATTGAGTAATATAGTTGAAAAAAAATAAGAAAAGAGAATCAGTATAAAAAAGAGAAAAGAGCTACAAGCCTGACAAAACAAAAAAAGAGATATACAAGTGTGCAATATTGGAGGCCTTGTTGTATAGCACTGGTAGATTGAGCAATCTTGTGCCTGTTCTATTTGAGCTATTACTAGCGTCTCTCTTGTGCATTGCAATATTTCTGTTCATAAATTGCTTTGCCACGCTTATCTCCACCGTGTGTGTTTCTTGGGTTTTTGTACGATCAGCACTAGGACTTGTTTGCGGTGTAGATAGGATACCATACCTATAGCTCCACCTTAAATAACCTGTGTGCCCTGCGATCGTTCTCTATACCTTTGATATTCACTTCATCACATCAAGTGCATCAGTCTTTGATTTCGGTTGGTAGAGCATCTCTAGTCACTTTGGAACGGTAAGATCTCCTTTCTTATTAGTTGTGAGTGAGTTGTGAGAGTTTCCACCATATAGATTTTGATTTTTGCACTAACCTACTAATCATGTCTTCTAGTGATGATGATGTTATGTTGCAGAAAAAGAAGGATGAGGAGCTCGTCAATTGGCGTGAATATGAGGCTTTGAAATCCCACTTGACACGTGTGTTTACTAACACGACAGATGCCATTGACAAGAATCTCCAAGATATGAATATGAGATTGGATCAGCACGTTGGGACAGTTGATACTATCCAAACGCAAGTGGCTACGCTCAATGTCAATGTCACTACTTTGCAGCAGTCCATTGAGGGTTTGACAGCCGCCTTGCATAGAAGGGAAGATCCTCAACATGATGATGCTTTTGATGATGTCGATGAGGGTAGCGCTGTTGATGTTGCTCCACATATTGGCAGGGGACGTGCTATTCCCCCTGTCCATGCACCTGCTCATGGTCGTGGGTTTGCCCATCTTGGGCGTGGTCCACGTGTGCCCAACCAAGCTACTGATGATGGTTTGGGCAAGCCAAAATTCTTGATTCCTAAGTTTGATGGTTCCATTGATCCTGAAGACTACCTCACCTGGGAATTGAAGATTGAGAAACTCTGGCGATTATTTGACTATCCAGAAGATAAGAAGGTCAAGCTTGCAGCATCTGAATTTGATGGTTATGCTTTGTGTTGGTGGGATGCTCTTGTGCAACATAGGAGAGAGGACAATGAACTTCCTGTGATGGATTGGCGCGAGATGAAGCAAATCATGAAGGCACGTTTCGTACAAACCAACTACTTACGCTCAGTTTTTGATAAATTGACGCAATTGAAGCAAGGCACCATGACAGTTGATGAGTACTACATGGAGATGGAGATGCTTATGCAGCGTGCTCGAGTTCGTGAGTCCATTGAGATGACCATGCAGCGATTCCTAAACAATCTGAAGTTACCCATCAAGAGCATTGTTCGTCATCACAAGTATGAGACCATGAATGAGTTGTTGCATCATGCTAGAGGCGAATCCTGGTTGGCGAGAAGGCGAAGTCACGCGCTCGTTTTCCATCCTCCAGCAGATTTTCGGCCAGATCTACACCTCCTATAGTCACGCCACCAGCTGCTGCTCCGTTTACACCATCGGCCAAACTAGCAAGTACATCTTCGTTTGGTTCTAATGCTCGGAAACCCGCTGTTCCTGCTGCTAGCTCGGGTTCCAACATGTTCTCGCGTACGCATCGTGATGTAGTGTGCCATACTTGTGGAGGTAGAGGTCACTACAAGAAGGATTGTCCAAACAGCAAGGTTATGTTTGTTAATGAACAAGGTGAAGTAGAAAGTGGAGATGAAGCTTCTGAGGATGATATTGATGACGGCGAGGATGGTGCTGATGCATATGCTGAGCGTGCACCCACTATTGTCGTATCTTCACGTGTACTTAGTGTGCAACCGGTTGAGGAATCCCAGCGTTGCAACTTGTTCCAAACAAAAGCTCTAGTTGGACCAAACAAAGCTTGCAAGGTAATTATTGATGGAGGTAGCTGCAGAAATCTTGCAAGTAAGGAACTATGTGCCAAACTGAACTTGACATATTTACCTCATCCCAAGCCATACTACATACAATGGTTGAGCAACAATGGTGATATGAAGGTAAATATATGGTACGTGTGAATTTTCAAATAGGGCCATACAAAGATTCTATTGATTTTGATGTGGTTCCTATGACTGTTTGTCACCTACTATTGGGTCGGCCTTGGCTCTATGATCGCCATGTGCAACACAATGGCCGAGCCAATACATATCACTTGGAATTCAAAGGAAAGAAGATTACTATGCAGCCAATTACACCACAAGAAATTGTGAATGATTCTCGCCAGAAGATAGAGGTGAACTTGTACCACTCGCCGAGACTGTGTAACAGATGTTCCTGATGTAATTGAGCCTAAATTGAGTGATATAACGAAAAGTGAGAGAGTGCCTGGTTTATTGATACTAGCCACCAAGGAGGATATGAGAGAGTTTCGTGAGGATCCTACAGCCATGCCACTTGTGCTCATGTACAAGGGCGAGGTATTGGTTTCTAACGACATGACCCGTATTTCTCTTGGTGTCTCTTCTGTTTTGTAGGATTTTGGGGATGTGTTTCCAGAAGATGTACCCGCAGGTTTGCCCCCATTGCGTGGTATAGAACATCAAGTGGACCTAATTCCTGGCGCCACACTTCCCAACCGTGCACCTTACAAGACTAATCCCGAAGAAACTAAGGAAATTCAGAAGCAAGTACAAGCGTTGCTGGATAAAGGGTACATTCGTGTCTCTCTTAGCCCTTGTGTTGTTCCTGTTATTTTAGTTCCTAAGAAAGATGGTACATGGCGCATGTGTGTTGATTGTAGAGCGATTAATAACATCACTATTCGATATCGTCATCCTATTCCACGCTTAGAGGATAGGCTCGATGAATTGAGTGGTGTTGCTGTTTTCTCTAAAATTGACTTGCGTAGTGGTTATCATCAAATTAGGATGAAAGAAGGGGATGAATGGAAAACTGCTTTCAAAACTAAATTCGGTTTGTATGAGTGGTTAGTTATGCCGTTTGGTCTTACTAATGCACCTAGTACTTTCATGCGTTTGATGAATCATGTTTTGAGATAGTTTATTGGTCGTTTCGTGGTTGTTTACTTTGATGATATACTCATATACAGCCACACCGAATCTGAACATTGCACTCATATTAGACAAGTTTTGCAAGTGTTACGTGATAATAAACTGTATGCTAATCTTGAGAAGTGTACATTTGCAAAAGATAAGGTCATATTCCTAGGATTTGTTGTTTCTAAGCATGGAATAGCGGTAGATCAATCTAAAATCGAATCAATTTAGAATTGGCCTACTCCGATCAATGTTAGTCAACTGCGTAGTTTCCACGGTCTCGCTGGTTTCTATAGGCGCTTTGTGAAAGATTTTAGCACCATTGTTGCACCATTAAATGATTTGACAAAGAAAGGTGTTCCTTTTGTATGGGGCACGGCTCAAGACATTGCATTTGATACATTAAAACGTTTGCTTACTTCTGCACCATTACTTGCATTACCTGATTTTTCGAAGCAATTTGAAGTTGAATGTGATGCTAGTGGTATAGGCATAGGTGGCGTTTTGATGCAAGAGGGTCGGCCTATAGCTTATTTTTCTGAGAAATTGACTGGTGCTCGTTTGAATTATTCTATCTATGATAAAGAATTGTATGCACTTGTTAGAGTACTTAAGGTTTGGCAACATTATTTGTGGCCAAAAGAATTCATCATACATTCTGATCATGAAGCATTGAAATACTTGAAAGCTCAATCAAACTTGCATAGAAGATTAGCTAAATGGGTTGAGTTCATTGAGTCTTTTCCTTACATCATTAACTATAAGAAGGGAAAAGAGAACGTTGTTGCTGATGCTCTATCTAGGAAGAACATGCTATTAACCAATCTTGATGTTAAAATTCCTAGATTAGAAGCTATTTGTGCACTTTATGCAACTGACCATGATTTTGCTGAACCATATCGTTTGTGTGCTCTTAGAAACGCATGGATAAGTATCATATACATGAAGGATATTTGTTTCGAGCTAACAAACTATGTATTCCAGAATCGTCGTTGCGTTTGTTCTTAGTGCAGGAATCACATGCTGGTGGTTTGATGGGTCACTTTGGGCGTGAGAAGACATTACTCATGCTTGCTGATCACTTTTAGTGGCCCAAGATGAGGCGTGATGTGTACAGATTTGTGAGCCGATGTATTACATGCCACAAGTCGAAATCTAAGCTGAAGCCTCACGGTCACCGACTATTCCATGGGAAGACATTAGTATGGATTTTGTGCTAGGTGTACCTAAAACTCAGAGAGGTCATGATTCTATATTTGTGGTAGTGGATAGGTTCTCTAAGATGGCTCATTTTATTGCCTGCCACAAAAGCGACGATGCGTTGCATGTTGCTAACCTGTTTTTCAGGGACATCGTGAGATTACATGGAGTACCAAAGACGATTGTTTCTGACCGTGATGTGAAGTTCATGAGCTACTTTTGGAAGACCTTATGGGGCAAGCTAGGAACGAAGTTGCTATTCAGTACTACATGTCATCCCCAAACAGATGGTCAAACGGAGGTGGTGAATCGAACATTGTCACGGCTGCTAAGGACCATGATTAAAAAGAATCTGCGGGAGTGGGAAGAGTGTTTGACACATGTTGAATTTGCTTACAACAGGGCTGTGCATTCAACTACTCAGCTTTGTCCTTTTGAGGTGGTGTATGGTTTCAAGCCATTGACGCCACTTGATATGTTGCCTCTGCCATTACATGAGAGAGTTGATATGGAGGCATCAAAACGTGCTGATTATGTGAAGAAAATACATGAGAAGACTCGAGAGGCTATTGAGAAGAAAGGCAAGAACATTGCTGCTGCAAGGAATCAAGCAAGGAAAGAAGTGTTGTTCGAGCCTGGAGATATGGTTTGGGTGAATCTATGCAAGGATAGGTTTCCACTCCTTTGAAAGTCAAAATTGAAGCCACGTGGTGCTGGTCCTTACAAGGTGTTAGCCAAGATTAATGATAACGCCTACTCGGTTGATATACCTATTGAGGAGTTTGGTGGAGTTAGCAATAGCTTCAACGTTGCTGATTTGTCACCATATGCTGGAGAAGACCTTGGAGCGTCGAGGTCGACGCCTTTTGAAGGGGGGAGATGATGAGGACATCCCTACAATTACACCTACCCCAATGACTACTGAAGATGCTACAACTGCTGCAAGAAAGGATCGGTCCAATGAGATTAGAATTGGACCTATTACAAGAGCTCGTGCTAAGCTACTGGAACAACAGGTGAATTTACTCCTAAACGAATCTGGTACTTTGATTGATGAGAACTTTATACTGCCTAAGTCTATGCATTTATGTATGATCAGGTTTGTTGGAGAAACAAGCATGGCGCAAGGAGGAGAAGGGCTATAAGAGAAGCCCAACATGATGATCGCCCAAGGATGCGCGAGGGAGGAGCGGGAGGAAGGCGCAAGAGAAGATCATCAAGACGAAGGCAAAAAGATCTGCCACGGCCAGAGTGTCCGGCCAGATCCACCCGGACTGTCCGGCCTGGTCGAGAGGCGAACTGGCGTGGACATTCAATATGCCAGATCGGATACTACCCGGACACCATCCGGAAACTTCAAAGTTTCCGGCCAGACCGGACTGTCCGGCCGATTTCGACCGGAGTGTCCGCCCACCGACCGAATCTGGTCCGAGTCGGTTTGTATCAGTTTGAGTCGTTTGCGTTTAGTTTCGGTTTCTGGTCGTTCCAGCCGCCCTTATAAGCTATGGGACGACCTCTAGTTAGGGTTGAGACCACGTTAAAATATTTTGGAGTTGTTTCTTTCATAGAACCTCTGGAATTACCCTGTGTTCGAATCTACCAACTATAATTGAGTGTGATCTGTTGTTCCATTGGGAATTTAGATTGCATACTACCGTTCGTGGTCACGGCTGCGTGCGTAAGAGCGTGGTGTTGTGAATATCCTACAAGGTTCGAGAGCTATTGCATTGGCATCAGGGATCGAGTGGGAGAGTTCATAGCTACAGGCTAGTTATCTATCATCCACCATTATCATTGCCGCTTACTGAGAAGATCGGGCCACCCCATATCATAAGATTAGTGGTACAAGTTAAACATGATAAGGCTTGTATGGGAGGCCACAATGGGATGTGGTTTTTGTAGTCCCATGCTTGCCACCACTAGGACTTGAGTTCTAGACTCTTGAACCAAGACGAGCGTACAGCCACACAGGGTTTATGGGGACCCCTCTGCTGATTAACTTGCCTAGTAGATTTCATGAGTCACATAGTTTGGGCTTTCGATTTGGCATACACATCGAAAATGTTTTCGAAAGCGGAGGAGAAGGAGGTGCATCATAACATGTAGGTAAGCGTGGCCGAGGTTGCTTGGGGTAGATGGTGCCCCTGATAAACCAACCTCGCCCACATCTCTAGGGACCGACTTCGGGATTTGACCCGTTACGGCAGAACCATCCTTAGGGCGTGACTCATGGTCTCGGCGAAAGCAAGGTAAAGGTCATGTCCAACCACCCTCTATCGGCCTTCCAAGGAAGAGGGCTAAAACATTGGCATTAAGCGTCGGTTGGTACGTGTGGGTAAAATTGTACACCCCTGCAGGGTTAAATATTTTCGAAAAGCCGTGTCCACGGTTATGGGCGACTTGGGAACGGACGTGAAGATCATAGAGAACATTAACCTAATCGTAAAACTTGGCAGTTCAATGTGTGCTTAAGGATGCTTCCTCATGGGTACGAGGGGGTGATCCTAGTTGTGAGATTAGAATTACTTTGGTGGATATCAAAAGATGATGATCAATTCTTTCGAGATATCGCTCTCTTATCCCCTTTTAAAATATTCTAAGTAGACGAGCTTCTTCTCCCTCTTTTTTTATAAACAAAGATGGCTTTATGCAAAATAACCCCACCAGCCATAAGTCTTGCGGAGTATACCCTGTACTCACCCTTGCTTTGTTTATACTTTTATAGCAGAGTAAGTGTTCCCCTGAAGACAAGTTTGATACGACATCGACACCGACGAGTAGCTTGGGGTTCGCGGCCGGCAGCCTAGAATCTATGGGCTAGGACGTCATCGTTATGCTTTAGGCCTCTTAGGCCATTTGTTAAGTTTGCTATACTTAATAGCATAATTTGCCTTCTGTTGTTTGATGTTTGTGGTCAGTGACCTCTGCTTGTAATATTTTGGTTCTTCGCTCAGTTATGAGCTTGCTGTAATAATTTTTGTGTCGTAGGGATACTGTTGTGTTACCAATTTCTCACTGGATATCCTCGAGGTCTAAGTTAAGCATATGTCAGGCTAAGGTCTGGATTTGTTTAACCCTGATCCCGGGTGTGTTACAGTTTTTGGTATCAGAGTACTACCGACCATAGGAAAACCTTGCTATTGGTCGATGTTGAGTCTAGTGTTTGTGAAAACTATTTCAAAGATGAAAAGTATTTGTGAAAACTCTGGTATGCTTCTTTTTCTACTTATCTGGTATCGCTCTAACTCTGGGTCATCTTACCTTGTGTTGATTTGGAAAAGTTTTGATATCTCTTCTAGTCTTTCACAACTTAGGTGCCTTTTGGGCATGTCGTTTCTCAACCAGTTGACCTAGTGTAGGGTTCTCTAGAGTTGTGTGTGTTGTGGATTCCTTGTTCCCATTGCTCTGTTTCAGTTGAGAGATTCGTTTCCATCATGATCTCTCTACCTTATGGACCCACAATATTATATTGTAGAATCCATAGTGTTCTGTTCTAGGCTTCGAGGTTTCCTTTCACCTCGTGTGCCTCCTTTTTGTTTGTTCGGGTACTTTAGAAGGCGTTCCTTCTTTTGGAAGCTACCTCGTGATTGCTACCTTGCAGTGTAGTATGTGTCACTCAAGTAGTCGTTATTTTTTTCTCGGGTTTTTAACCCTTGGACTTGAACCGAAGATCCTGGATTGTACTGGATTCTGGTGTTATGAATCTTGTACATGAAGCTGATCTTTCACCCAAGGTCCATTCTATTGTCCCCTGTCGTTAATGTTTACACATTACCTCAGGATGGCTGGTACTACAATTCTAGCCTTCAATCTTGTGGATATTGTCTGAATTGAATCTCCACAATTAAGGACTTCCTCTACCACTAGCCATGGTAGATGTTCTTTAATGGAACCAAATTGATCACGACAAGAGTACTCCTCGTGAGTGTTGTATCTATTCTCGTGACTCTGCCACACCTTCCCTTCTACGCATTGGTTCTCGGAAGATTGATAATCCATGCATCCACATCTCGGGATTCTATCCTGAGCATGTCCATTTCCCCTTGTTGTTTCCGACCTTTGTCTACCAGTTGGTAGCCAAGTAGTAAATGTGCATTGGTGTCTTCCAATGCAGGATACTTTTGTGGTCCGTCAAGACAAACCACTAGAATATTAGGAGAAACAAACTCCAGAACCTCATCATATCTAGGACTAGGTCAAAGTGTTGTAATCCACAGATCAAAAAGTGTTAATTAGCTTATATTTTGTTCTACCTTAAAGTATCACACTCTTTCATACTAAGAGGTCATGCTAAGTTTCGTGATCCCTTAATGAAGTAATTCTCTTACACATAATTACCCACCCTTCCTCCAAACTTTCATCCTTGTGAATGATGCGTGTGCGTAATAATGTGCCATATGAGATTCTTAGCAATCATTATTGCTTTGGACCTCAACAAGGACATCTGTGTCATTCTTAGTGTGATGGTTAACCCTATCACTAAGTGAAGTTTGACTGTGCTACCATGTCCGTTATTCTGGTATGCTCTCTTCAGTCAAGGAGTTAGGCTCGAGCCGAAACTCTGAGACTATGTCATCTTGCCTTACCAAGCAAGTTCCCTCTCGAACTAAGTGACATATCGGTGGTTCATGATATTTTGGATGTCTTCCTAGAAGTATCGCCATGTTGCCACATGACCATGTTGTCAAGTTCTTGAGCAAGCAAGTTCTCTGAACTGCTCCTGTCTCCAAGGATCTATGTTGGATACCCCTGAACTAGTTGATTGAGCTTAAACAACAACTTCGAGAGTTGTAAGACAAAAGTTCTACCCGACTTAGTTCCTTCTTAAAGGGATGTCTAGTTCTGCTCATGCTGAAGAAAGATAGTGTTTCCTTCGTGGATCTGTTATCCTCCCCGCCTTTGATTTGATTTGGGTTATCGTCAAATCAAACTCAGTTCCAAGGACTATCTTGATGGTGTTGCTACTCGTGGTGGTTCACTTGAGTACATCTTCACGTCCCTTGGTCTGACAAATACTCTGCCTCGTTCATACCACATATGAGTCTAATGTCTTGGAGTACCTCGATAAGTTTGTTATTGAGCCCATCGATAACATCCTTATTTTCTCCATGATAGAATAGATTCATATGGAATAGTTGGCATTAATGTTGGAAAACTTTCTAAGAACCGTCTTTGGGTCATCTGAAGTATGTGTTCTGGATGTTAAAAGTAGCCTTCTCTGATTCATGTGCAATTGTTGAAAGATGTCACCGTGGATTCGAGTAGAGTTATCTCTATACCCTCAAGGACACAATTGTATTTCATTGCAAGTACTCGATGTATGAGAAATTGTCCTTTGACAAGTTGTTAATACATGGGTATAGCAATAGCTAGTCTATTGGAGCTTGACACTATAGTCCATGTCTTGAGAATCTAGTGAGTTTACCTTTGCGGTAAATGTTGCAAACTTTCTATTCGGACATGCTGAGTCTGAAGTATCGTTCCACCTAACCAAATCTCAATCTCAAGTGGATATGATGGTTGGTGTTCCTCAAGGTTTTGACATAGGTTTCTATGTAACTCCGACATGATTGATGTAATGGTTGACACAACTAGTCGGAAGGCCTATCGTTAAATTCTCTTAAATCAGCAATAACAACCACTCTTCATGAGGCATCTTCTGTGATTCATTATAGAAGTTGTGGTTATGGTTTCCTTTGTATCGGAAGTCCGACCTTTACTTGATGTCCGGTAACTCGAACATTAAGGAGAACATTTAAAGTAGTGTTGCTCAATGTCTCTTGGTCGATCCTCTAGACCCTTTTACGTTGGCAAGCATTTTGTTGTGCCCAGTAATTGAAGTTTGAGAATGAAGTTTCTTTTTCCTCGTGTCATCAGGAATCATATTATATATTCATCTTAGTGGTGTAAGGTGATATCGTAATCTTTGGCAAAGATTTTGATAAACCTTGGATGAATAAAGAGTTTCCTTCATTTCCTGACCATGTTCATAGAGTGACTATGACTTTAATAATCAGCAGTTCCTCTTGATACATGTTCCCTGTGACTCTTATGAGTCCTCGCCACAAAACACCTTTCTGTCTTGACCTTCTATTGAACGAAAGAGTGATCCTTTTGTGTCAAAAGTAGTTCAACAGCTCGGTTATCCGTATCTTAGTATCTAAGAATCTCTACTTAAGTCATCTGGTAGAGGTTCACCTCTCTAAGTCTGTGGTCATGTTCTTTCTGTTGGAAGCTTTCCTTTTCAGAAGCCTAAATTCTTCAGAAGTTCCATGGTCTCAATCCTTATGAAGACTAGTTATCTAAGAATTTGAAACTTATCTCCTTTGTTTCCTCCTTTACCTTGACGTGTTTCATGTTTGTCATCTCAGAGTTCTTTCTGAACACTCCTTCATGAGTTGACCATGAGATACTTCGTGTGTTGTTTAGGGTGCTTCCCTCTTGATATGGGGTGGCCCGATCTTCTCAGTAAGCGGATGGAGGTGATGATGGTGGATGATAGATAACTAGCCTGTACTTATGAACTCTCCCGCTCGATCCCTGATGCCAATGCAACAGCTCAACCTTGTAGGATATTCACAACACCACGCTCTTGTGCACGCAGCCGTGACCACGAACGATAGTATGCAATCTACTAATTCCCAATGGAACAACAGATCACACTCAATTATAGTTGGTAGATTCGAACACAGGGTAATTCCAGAGGCTCTATGAAAGAAACAACTCCAAAACAGTTTTAACGTGGTCTAACCTAAATTAGAGGGCGTTCTCAGGCTTATATGGCCGCCAGAACGTCCGAAAAACGCGAAACGAAAACGTGTCTGATACAGTCAGATCCGTCCGGATCTTATGGGAACTTTTTGGGCCGGATTATACGGTCTAAGAGGGCCGGATTATCCGGTGGCCGGATTTTCCGGGGGAAAAGTCCGGTCAAATATCCGCCCCGACACAGAACGTCGCGCCGACGTCCTTAGCAGGATCTCCAAATCAGGGCCGGATTATCCGGGGTGTGGGGGCCGGATTATCCAGGGTCTTTTTAGACGTGGAAGTACTCATTGGAAAGATCTTGGAATTATCTATCCAATAAGTGCTTATTTGCTTGATTTGGAGTTCGTATGAGGAATCCACGTCCGTTTCGATTTCAGGACTTCTGTCTGTCCGAATTGAACGTTTCTTCTCTTTGATGATCTCCCTTGCTTGTATTGCGCCTTCCTCCCGCTCCTCCCTCGCGCATCCTTGGGCGATCATCATGTTGGGCTTCTCTTGTAGCCCTTCTCCTCCTTGCGCCATGCTTGTTTCTCCAACGAACCTGATCATACATAAATGCATAGACTTAGGCAGTATAAAGTTCTCATCAATCAAAGTACCAGATTCGTTTAGGAGTAAATTCACCTGTTGTTCAAGTAGCTTAGCACGAGCTCTTGTAATAGGTCCAATTCTAATCTCATTGGACTGATCCTTTCTTGCAATAGTTGTAGCATCTTCAGTAGTCACTGGGGTAGGTGTAATTGTAGGGATGTCCTCATCATCTCCCCCCCCCTTCAAAAGGCGTCGACCTCGACGCTCTAAGGTCTTCTCCAGCATATGGTGACAAATCAGCAACGTTGAAGCTGTTGCTAACTCCACCAAACTCCTCAATAGGTATATCAACCGAATAGGCGTTATCATTAATCTTGGCTAACACCTTGTAAGGACCAGCACCACGTGGCTTCAATTTTGACTTTCGAAGTAGTGGGAACCTATCCTCATGAGATGCACCCAAACCATATCTCCAGGCTCGAACAACACTTCTTTCCTTGCTTGATTCCTTGCAGCAGCAATGTTCTTGCCTTTCTTCTCAATAGCCTCTCGAGTCTTCTCATGTATTTTCTTCACATAATCAGCACGTTTTGATGCCTCCATATCAACTCTCTCATGTAATGGCAGAGGCAACATATCAAGTGGCGTCAATGGCTTGAAACCATACACCACCTCAAAAGGACAAAGCTGAGTAGTTGAATGCACCGCCCTATTGTAAGCAAACTCAACATGTGGCAAAAACTCTTCCCACTCCCGCAGATTCTTTTTATTCATGGTCCTTAGCAGCTGTGACAATGTTCGATTCACCACCTCCGTTTGACCATCTGTTTGGGGGTGACATGTAGTACTGAATAGCAGCTTCGTTCCTAGCTTCCCCCATAAGGTCTTCCAAAAGTAGCTCATGAACTTCACATCACTCGTAAAACAATCGCCTTCGGTAGTCCATGTAATCTCAATGATGTCCCTGAAAAATAGGTTAGCAACATGCGACGATCGCTTTTGTGTGCAATAAAATGAGCCATCTTAGAGAACCTATCCACTACCACAAATATAGAATCATGACCTCTCTGAGTTTTAGGTAGACCTAGCACAAAATCCATACTAATGTCTTCCCATGGAGTAGTTGGTGCAGAGAGAGGTGTATACAAACCGTGAGGCTTCAGCTTAGATTTTGACTTGTGGCATGTAATACATCGTCTCACAAATCTGTACACATCACGCCTCATCTTGGGCCAATAAAAGTGATCAACAAGCATGAGCAACGTCTTCTCACGCCCAAAGTGACCCATCAAACCACCATCATGTGATTCCTGCACTAAGAACAAACGCAACAACGATTCTGGAATACATAGTTTGTTAGCTCCAAACAAATATCCATCATGTATATGATACTTATCCCATGCGTTTCTAAGAGCACACAAACGATATGGTTCAGCAAAATCATGGTCAGTTGCATAAAGTGCATAAATAGCTTCTAATCCAGGAATTTTAACATCAAGATTGGTTAATAGCATGTTCTTCCTAAACAGAGCATCAGCAACAACATTCTCTTTTCCCTTCTTATAATTAATGATGTAAGGAAAAGTCTCAATGAACTCAACCCATTTAGCTAATATTCTATGCAAGTTTGATTGAGCTTTCAAGTATTTCAATGCTTCATGATCAAAATGTATGATGAATTCCTTTGGCCACAAATAATGTTGCCAAACCTCAAGTACTCTAACAAGTGCATACAATTCTTTATCATAGATAGAATAATTCAAACGAGCACCAGTCAATTTCTCAGAAAAATAAGCTATAGGCCGACCCTCTTGCATCAAAACGCCACCTATGCCTATACCACTAGCATCACATTCAACTTCAAATTGCTTCAAAAAATCAGGTAATGCAAGTAATGGTGCAGAAGTAAGCAAATGTTTTAATGTATCAAATGCAATGTCTTGAGCTGCACCCCATACAAAAGGAACACCTTTCTTTGTCAAATCATTCAAAGGTGCAGCAATGGTGCTTAAATCTTTCACAAAGCGCCTATAGAAACCAGCGAGACCGTGGAAACTACGCACTTGACTAACATTCATTGGAGTAGGCCAATTCTGAATTGATTCAATTTTAGATTGATCTACCTCTACCCCATTCTTAGATACAACAAATCCTAGGAATATGACCTTATCTTTTTTGCAAATGTGCACTTCTCAAGATTAGCATACAATTTATTATCACGCAACACTTGCAAAACTTGTCGAATATGAGTGCAATGTTCAGTTTCGTTGTGGCTGTATATAAGTATATCATCAAAGTAAACAACCACAAAACGACCAATAAAATCTCTGAAAACATGATTCATTAATCGCATAAATGTACTAGGTGCATTAGTAAGACCAAACGACATAACTAACCACTCATACAAACCGAATTTAGTTTTGAAAGCAGTTTTCCATTCATCCCCTTCTTTCATCCTAATTTGATGATAACCACTACGCAAGTCAATTTTAGAGAAAACAGCAGCACCACTCAATTCATCTAGCATATCCTCTAAGCGTGGAATAGGATGACGATATCGAATAGTGATGTTATTAATCGCTCTATAATCAACACACATGCGCCATGTACCATCTTTCTTAGGAACTAAAATAACAGGAACAGCACAAGGGCTAAGAGAGACACGAATGTACCCTTTATCCAGCAACGCTTGTACTTGCTTCTGAATTTCCTTAGTTTCTTCGGGATTAGTCCTGTAAGGTGCACGGTTGGGAAGTGTGGCGCCAGGAATCAGGTCCACTTGATGTTCTATACCATGCAATGGAGGCAAACCTGCGGGTACGTCTTCTGGAAACACATCCCCAAAGTCCCGCAAAACAGAAGAGACACCAAGAGAAATAGGGGTCATGTCGTTAGAAACCAATACATCGCCCTTATACATGAGCACAAGTGGCATGGCTGTAGGATCCTCACGAAACTCTCTCATATCCTCCTTGGTGGCTAGTATCAATAACCCAGGCACTCTCTCACTTTTCATTATATCACTCAATTTAGGCTCAATTACATCAGGAACAGCTGTTACACAGTCTCGCCGAGTGGTAGTATCTTCCTTCATGTTCACCTCTATTTTCTAGCGAGAATCATTCACAATTTCTTGTGGTGTCATTGGCTGCATAGTAATCTTCTTCCCTTTGAATTCCAAGTGATATGTATTGGCTCGGCCATTGTGTTGCACATGGCGATCATAGAGCCAAGGCCGACCCAATAGTAGGGTGACAAATATAGGAACCACATCAAAATCAATAGAATCTTTGTATGGCCCTATTTGAAAATTCACACGTACCATATGATTTACCTTCATCTCACCATTGTTGCTCAACCATTATATGTAGTATGGCTTGGGATGAGGTAAGTATGTCAAATTCAGTTTGGCACATAGTTCCTTACTTGCAAGATTTCTGCAGCTACCTCCATCAATAATTACCTTGCAAGCTTTGTTTGGTCCAACTAGAGCTTTTGTTTGGAACAAGTTGCAACGTTGGGATTCCTCAACCGGTTGCACACTAAGTATACGTGAAGATACGACAATAGTGGGTGCACGCTCAGCATATGCATCAGCACCATCCTCGCCGTCATCAATATCATCATCAGAAGCTTCATCTCCACTTTCTACCTCACCTTGTTCATTAACAAACATAACCTTGTTGTTTGGAAAATCTTTCTTGTAGTGACCTCTACCTCCACAAGTATGGCACACCACATCACGAGTACGTGTAGTAGACATGTTGGAACCCGAGCTAGCAGTAGGAGCAACGGGTTTTCGAGCTTAGAACCAAACGAAGGTGTACTTGCTGGTTTGACCAATGGTGTAAACGGAATAGCAGCTAGTGGCGCGGCTGTAGGAGGCGTAGGTCTGGCCGAAAATCTGCTGGAGGATGGAAAACGAGCGCGTGACTTCGCCTCTTCTGCCAACTGGGATTCGGCCTCTCTAGAATGATGCAACAACTCATTCATGGTCTCATACTTGTGATGACGAACAATGCTCTTGATTGGTAACTTCAGATTGTTTAGGAATCGCTGCATGGTCATCTCAATGGACTCACGAACTTGAGCACGCTGCATAAGCATCTCCATCTCCATGTAGTACTCATTAACTGTCATGGTGCCTTGCTTCAATTGCGTCAATTTATCAAAAACTGATCGCAAGTAATTTGTTGGTACGAAACGTGCCTTCATGATTTGCTTCATCTCGCGCCAATCCATCACAGGAAGTTCATTGTCCTCCCTCCTATGTTGCACAAGAGCATCCCACCAACGCAAAGCAAAACCATCAAATTCAGATGCTGCAAGTTTGACCTTCTTATCTTCTAGATAGTCAAATAAGCGCTAGAGTTTCTCAATCTTTAACTCCCATGTGAGGTAGTCTTCAGGATCAATGGAACCATCAAACTTAGGAATTGAGAATTTTGGCTTACCCAAACCATCATCAGCAGCTTGGTTGGGCACACGTGGACCACGCCCAAGATGGGAAAACCCACGACCATGAGCAGGGATGGGGAATAGCGTCCCCCCGCCAAAGATGTGGAGCAACATCGGCGCTACCCTCATCGAAATCATCAAAGGCATCATCATGTTGAGGATTTTCCCTTCTATGTAAAGCGGCTGTCAAACCCTCAATGGACTGCTGCAAAGTGGTGACATTGACATTGAGCGTAGCCACTTGCGTTTGGATAGTATCAACCGTCCCAACATGCTGATCCAATCTCATATTCATATCTTGGAGATTCTTGTCAATGGCATCTGTCGTGCTAGTAAACACACGTGTCAAGTGGGATTTCAAAGCCTCATATTCACGCCAATTGACGAGCTCCTCATCCTTCTTTTTCCACAACACAACATCATCATCACTAGTAGACATGATTAGTAGGTTAGTGCAAAAATCAGAATTTGTATGGTGGAAACTCTCACAACTCACTCACAACTAATAAGAAAGGAGATCTTACCGTTCCAAAGTGAATAGAGATGCTCTACCAAACGAAATCAAAGACTGATGCACTTGATGTGATGAAGTGAATATCAAAGGTATAGAGAACGATCGCAGGGCACACAGGTTATTTAAGGTGGAGCTATAGGTATGGTATCCTATCTACACCGCAAACAAGTCCTAGTGCTGATCGTACAAAAACCCAAGAAACACACACGGTGGAGATAAACGTGGCAAAGCAACTTATGAAAAGGAATATTGCAATGCACAAGAGAGACGCTAGTAATAGCTCAAATAGAACAGGCACAAGATTGCTCAATCTACTAGTGCTATTATAAAACTAGTCCTCCAATCAACCTTGATATCTCCCTTTTGTTGTTTACTTTTGAATCTCTTTTATTTTCTCTTTTTTGTTTAACAATTTTTTTTTCTCTCTTTTTTTTGATTTTTCAACTATCGAACACAATGCAATACGTGATGCAACAATTCTGAGCAATTAGGGGCCGGATATTCCGGTTTGTCAGGGGCCGGATAATCCGGTCTACCTGGACGAAAATTTTGCACTTCAAACCCTAATGAGCAGCCTATCGGAGCAAATCAACTAGTCTCGTGGGTACGTTCCTAGGCACGGATGCTGTAGATAGGCTGTGTCTATGGTATGCAAACAAAGGTACGCTATGTGGACTCAGACAAACAAGGAAAACTTGCGAAACATGGTGATGGTTGACACGGCGGAAAACAAGATCAAACCCCAAACCTAGACACAAACGAAAAAACTAGACTCCTATGAGGAAAAACCTTCAGATCGGATCTACGAGAAGATCCAATCAGCAATTAAAACTCGAAAACAATGCAATCTAGTCTATGGCAAATCTTTTTGTAAGGCTTTTTCTGTATAGGACAAAAACACTCTCTAATCTATGGATGGATTTGTGGATGCTTACCGAGGCAACACTGGAAATCCGATACCAAGATGATATGGGGTGGCCCGATCTTCTCAGTAAGCGGATGGCGGTGATGATGGTGGATGATAGATAACTAGCCTGTAGCTATGAACTCTCCCGCTCAATCCCTGATGCCAATGCAACAGCTCTCGAACTTTGTAGGATATTCACAACACCACGCTCTTGCGCATGCAGCCGTGACCACGAACGGTAGTATGCAATCTACGAATTCCCAATGGAACAACAGATCACACTCAATTATAGTTGGTAGATTCGAACACAGGGTAATTCTAGAGGTTCTATGAAAGAAACAACTCCAAAATAGTTTTAACGTGGTCTAACCTAAACTAGAGGGCGTTCCCAGGCTTATATGGCCGCCAGAACGTCCGAAAAACACGAAACAAAAACGTGTCTGATACAGTCAGATCCATCTGGATCTGATGGGAACTTTTTGGGCCGGATTATCCGGTCTAAGAGGGCCGGATTATCCGGTGCCGGATTTTCCGGTCAAATATCTGCCCCGACACAGAACGTCGCGCCGACGTCCTTAGCAGGATCTCCAAAGCAGGGCCGGATTATCCGGGGTGTGGGGGCCGGATTATCCGGGGTCTTTTTAGACGTGGAAGTACTCAATGGAAAGATCTTGGAATTATCTATCCAATAAGTGCTTATTTGCTTGATTTGGAGTTCGTATGAGGAATCCACGTCCATTTCAATTTCAGGACTTCTGTCTGTCCGAATTGAACGTTTCTTCTCTTTGATGATCTCCCATGCTTGTATTGCGCCTTCCTCCCGCTCCTCCCTCGCGCATCCTTGGGCAATCATCATGTTGGGCTTCTCTTGTAGCCCTTCTCCTCCTCACGCCATGCTTGTTTCTCCAACGAACCTGATCATACATAAATGCATAGACTTAGGCCGTATAAAGTTCTCATCAATCAAAGTACCAGATTCGTTTAGGAGTAAATTCACCCGTTGTTCAAGTAGCTTAGCACGAGCTCTTGTAATAGGTCCAATTCTAATCTCATTGGACTGATCCTCTCTTGCAATAGTTGTAGCATCTTCAGTAGTCATTGGGGTAGGTGTAATTGTAGGGATGTCCTCATCACCTCTTATCCTTAGAGTGACCATGTTTCCTTCTCTCTCTTCCTACCTTTGGAATCTCGGGTCGAGATTCTCGTAAGGGGGATAGAGCTGTAACACCCCAGTTTTAGCTAATCATATTTAGGGCTTTGTCTGTGCATTCATGAGCATCATCCCATCAAAGTGCATGCAAAAGAAATAAAGCAAAACCCTAAACCCTAGCTATTTTCCCCCTCTCTAAAATGAATTCAAAAGTTTTTAAATATTTTTGAAAAAAAACTCAAAAACATGTGGATCCCAAATGGAATAAAGGAGCCCCACAATATTTCATATATTTGCAAAACCTCTGGTATTTTTGAAATAATTCAAAACAGAAAAGAAATTCAAATACAAGTGGGAAAGAGAAAACTTTTGGCAAATAAAAATAACCAGACCAGCAAAGCATCCCGCAACCTAGCTGGCCCAATTCCCCTCTCCGCTTCTTGCTGCCCTGCGTGCAACAGCTAGCAATCCCCGCGGCCCATTCCCAGCCCACGCGCAGCCCAGGCCCGGTACCCCTTCGCCCCTATAGTCTTCCTCGCCGACCAAGCTTCTGCATGTCGTTGTCGCTGCCGTCCGACCGCGCCACGATCCCCACCGTGCGCCAAGATCAATGCCACCACCCCGGCCGTCTATAAGGCTCAAGCACCACCGTGGACAACCCCTGTTTCGCCACTCTCCTCCTCTCTCCCCCTCCCCGCGAGATGACCGAACCCTAGCCTAGGTCGCCGTCAAATCACCGCCGCTTAGAGCCTCCCCGTGCCTCGCCAATGCCCACTGGAGCTTCGCCTCGTCGAGTTCTCCCTCCCCTCCAACGGAATCGAGTGCGGGCGCTCCAGATCAATGGCATCCTCGTTGTCTCCTCTGCCTCCGATGCTGCTCCCCGTCACCATTATCGTCGGCTCCGACCACGTCCTGCCTCGCCGACCATCTCCTCACGCTCCCGGTGAGCTTGTGGTCCTCCCGGACCCCTCCACCCTCTCCTTCTTGCTCCAGTTAGAGCTCTCGTCATGCACCACCGACTGCCTCCGCCGCTCACCGTCACAGCCACGCCTCCGGTGACCACCTCGCAGCTACACCGCCACTTTGAGGTCGCCCGCAACGAGATGAGTTGAACCCGCACTCCCGCGCGTCCCAAGAAGCCCCCCTAGCACCGCTAGTCGCCACCACCAACGCGTTTTCCGGCAAGTACTGCGTGGCGCCACCGTGGCGTCAATGTAGTCCCTGCGTGGCCATGACGTGGCACCAACGTCAGCGTCGCGCAAGCCTTGCCAGCGTGGCAGCCCGACATGGCCGTGGGCCCCCCTGTCAGCCTCACTGGCTAGGGTTAGCCCCAGTGTAAAATGTTTTAATCAGTTTTGTTTTAATTTCAATAAATGGTTTAATAATTTTCAGAAATTCATATAATCTTATAAATTCAGTATCTAATTATTTATAAGTCAGAAAAATGTGTATAATATATCAAAATGTTCAGAAAAACAAGATCTACACATTAGCATCAATATCATGCATTGTTCAACAACTTTAATTACAAGTTTAATTAGAGAACAAAATCAACCTCTCACAGGTGTTCTAGGGTTTCCCTGTTCTAGGGTTTGCGACCCTCGAACCCTGATTAAAATGGTCAAGCATGATTTAGGGTTACACTTCAACTCTAAATAACTTGTCATATCAGCATCCTTGCTTGAGCATTGCATCGATGCCATGTGTTGATTGTTATTTCCCCTTTCTTTCCGGTGTTTGGTTCTTTCCAGTAATACGATATCGAGATCAAGATTGAAGACCGAGATCAACACCAGAGAAGAAAGATGAACAATACTTGACCAACTATAATTGATGCAGCCCGTCATACGAACGCTTCTACATCTACACCAACAAGTCCCCCAAGTGGACCCATGACTCGTGCCCGAGCCAAACTCCTACAAGCTAAGGTGAACTCACTCCTCTCCTCGTGCCAATTTGATACCTCCTTGGATGGCGTGCTACTTCATACCTCTACTGTGTGCATCATCAGGTACGAATCCCCGCCGCGTCGACCCACGAGCCCTGAAGCTGCACCTGAGCTGAAGCTACCTGAGCCGGAGTGTCCGGCGCAACCGGAGTGTCCGGCGCGACTCAGCCGGAGTGTCCGGCCTGCCCGAGCCCGGACCTGGCATGGACATTTAGAAGGTCAAATCGGACACTCCCCGGACACCACCCGGAGTGTCCGGTCACCACGGACTGTCCGGCCGTGCCGACCCGGACTGTCTGGCCCAAGCGATGGGCCTGCGAGCCTAGCTGGGCCCTATGGCCCATGTACCCCCTCTATTTCGCCCAGAACTCTACTTTAATGCCTGAATTACCCCTGAACTTGTGGATGGCCTATATATAGACCCCCACCCCCATTGTAAACCCTAGGCTTGATATTGGAATTAGTGGAAACCCCTTTGTGGATCTATCTAATTCTTGCCTCATGCTCCTTGACTAAGGAGCACCAATATCCCCAAACCTTGTTGGAGTTTGCATCGTGCCTCCGCGTTGTACAAGGCCTAGGCATCGGTATCCCTTTGCCTAGATGTCAAGATCTCACCGAGTCTCCCATCTCGCTGTGCCGGTTCGAGAGAGAGTCCTCCGCCCGACGCCGATCCTAGGGATTGCGTCGGACCGGTCACCGCCGGCGTGAGCTATTGGTGTTTATCGTGGTTTTGTGTGTGTGTGTTCATCGCGTTCTTCGTGCGTGTGTTCGTCGTGTTCATAATTCCCTCCTTCCCCCGCACTCCGCCCTCGATTTGAAAGGGAATCGTGAGAGATCGGGCCACCCTAGAGGTTTGCCCTCAACATATTGGTATCAAGAGCTTCGTTGCTCACGATTTCCCCCACAAATTTTTCTTCTATCCACCAAAAATTCGAAAATCCCCACAAAAAACAGCCCATATTTTCCTTTGGATCGATCTCTTGATTTGGAGTGTTATTTGTGGTTTTGATCCGACCAAACCTTGTCTAAGGAGTTGGTCCAGCTTTATCCTGCGTTTCCCCAGCCTGATTTTGCTGGCCATGGATTTGAGGTCTGGCGAGGATTTCCGCCAAGAACACGTAGGAAACCCGCGGAGTGTCCGCTCATACCGACCGGAGTGTCCGGCCCGAACAGACGGAGTGTCCGGCCAGATTTGCCTCATGTTTCGCATTGGCTAATCTCCTTTGTTTGCTCGTGTCCTGTGCGTGTCAAGAAGCTACCAAACTCAGATCATCAACTTCCGCGCTCATCGACACCACGGACCACGAACATCATCCCGCACCACCGACGCCAAGTTCATCATCAAAGAAGGTATAACTTGCGTCACCTTGTTAACCCCCATCTTCCTTTGTGTGTACCTACCCCATGAGAGTGGCTCATCTTGTGTTTGCTTGAGCATTGTGCATTTGTCCTTGGATAGTGAGAGTGCAAGAGCAATAGCAAGTGTGACTAGGTAGCACCAAGGGAGAGCAAAAAAAAGATACAAAGAAAAAGCAAAAGAAAAATAGTCTCCCATTGCCAAAGTGAGTCTCAAAGCTTGTAAGCAAGAGAGAAAGAAGAGCGCCCAAGGCAAGTGCACAAATCCGTTGCTCACTTTTCCTCTTTGCAAACGAGCCATGGTCTCTCCTTGCATTGGCACGACAACGAGCTTAGTCTTCGTTAGGACATTTGGTTTGCTCATTTTCATAGTCGTGTCAATCCCAACTTTCTCCACATGTGTGTACATAGTCGTAGGTTCCCGTCACCCTTTTGAGTTGTGACCTTCGCCTTTGACTTGAGTTTTGTTGGATTTTTACCACTTTTGACTATCCCTTTTCTTTTGGTTGGTTCTTTGGCTTTCCACAATCCTAACCTACCACTAACAAGCTTTTGAGAGTTAGTTCTTTCCTTAGTGTGAGTTTTCTTTGCAATTCCACTTTGCACGCTAATAGCTCTCACTTGTGGTTTCTAGTTTGGTGCGATCCCCAAGGTGAGGTACAAGGCTAACACCACCATATTCCACTTCCATATACAATACTTGTGTGTTTTGCATGATGGATAGGCACGGTGAGACGAGCCAACCACCCCCCCCCCAAGAAGAAGATCAAGGTCCATACATGACACGTGCAAGTCACTTCATCATCCGCCAAGAGTTCCATGAACGTTGCCAAGCACTTGAGACACGACAAGATGAACAATTTGGCGAGACGCAAGCCGAGTTCAAGAACATCGACAACCGCTTTGACGGCCTCGAACGACAAATGCATGCAATGCATCACAACTTTGTCCACCAAAATGAAGCGCTCCAACGCTCCGTCGCTGAAACAAATGAGAATCTTCAACGCCTCATCGACGGCATGACAAGACCACGTTCACGCGCTTCAAGCTCTGCAAGTTCTTCGCATCGTCATGCACCTCTTCCACAAGATCTACATCAAAGTGCTCAAAGACGCAATGGTGCCCCCGTGGTTGAAGATGGAATCTCTTCGAACTATGTACCTTCCCCATGGCACGCCGCAACGTCAAGCTATGATGGTGACCTATCTTCAAGGCCACGAGCAAGGCAAGAAGCACACCGTCATCATGCAAGGGCACTAGTGATCCAACAAGAGCAACCACAAGAGGAACCGCAAGTGCAACCGCAAGTACAACCGCAAGTCTACCACCATCGACCGCGACACATACTTGACACAACAAGTGATGACTCCAATTTGGAGAATCAAGCTCATCATCGACGTGAAGCTCTCCAAGATCGTCCTCCTCGTCATCAACATCATGAACGTCAACATCGACACCATGGTCATCACGCGACACCTCCTTCCCATCAACAAAACTTGGAGCGTCAAGTGATACAAGTTGAGCGACGCCCACCACGTCAAGAGGCTCATGACCATGTTCTTCGCCGTGAGGCCTAGGTGCCTAACCAACATCACCAACCAAGGAACAAGCCTCCTCTTCGTCATCAACCGCGTCAAGAGGCTCCACACCTTCGCCCCCCATGAGGCCCAAGCGCCTCAACCACACCAACAACCGCGCCAAGAGCAAGAGCAAGCTCTTCAACAACAATATCAAGAGCAAGCTCCGCAACAAGGACACGAGAACCAAGTTCCACCTCTCCAAATACAAGATCATCAACAAGGTCACCAAGCTCGTCGCAATGACCGCAATGATGAAGAAACTTTTGGCAAGCTCAAGTTCACAATGCCCAAGTTCACCGGATCCAGTGACCCCAAAGAATACCTCTCGTGGGCACTCAAAGTTGACAAGATCTTCCGCATGCACAACTATAGCAATGAGAAGATGGTCGCCATGGCTTCGCTTGAGTTTGATGATTACGCCAACCTTTGGTGGGAACAAGTTCAAGTTGCTCGAGATGCAAGACAAGAAACCGCCAATCACAACTTGGCATGACATGAAGGCTCACATGAGATCCCGGTTTGTCCCCGCGCACTACACGCGTGACCTCTTCAACAACCTTCAAGTGCTTCGTCAAGGGATAAAGACCGTGGAAGAGTACTTCAAGGAAATGGAACTCAACTTGATTCGCGCCAACATTGATGAACGCATGGAGCAAACAATGGCACGTTTCCTTATTGGCTTGAATCACCCAATCAAGCGCATCGTCGAGTTCCAAACATACAACACAATGGTTGAGCTTGTGCACATAGAAACAAAGGCTGAACGTCAAGTGCAAGAGGACATCAAGTACAACAAGCCCAAGACGTACTTCACCTACAAGCAAGCTTCAACCGCTACACCAACAACTTTCAATGGTAGCTCCTCAAGTACCTCCAAGCCTTCCTTCAAGCCCACACTTCCTCAAGGAAAACTGCCCCCAAGTGGCAAGCAAGCAAAGAGTGATGCACCTTTCAACGGTGAATGCTACAAGTGTGGAGGTAAAGGACACAAGTCGGCCGAATGTGGAAACAAGAAAGTCTTGTTCATCCATGACAATGGTGATGAAGAGTATTTGAGTGAAGATGAGTTTGATGCCCGTGTCAAGGAAGCAATGTCAAGGCAACAAGTGGAAGAGGATCAAGAACTCCTCATGTGTGAACATGACGCAAGTCCATCGCTTGTCATCACAAGAATCTTGACCACTCAAGCACAAGAGCATGAAGACCAACGCTCCAATATCTTCCAAACACGAGCCGGAATCAATGGCAAATCTATCAAGGTGATCATTGATGGAGGGAGTTGCCACAACCTTGCGAGCACCGAGTTGTGTGAGAAGCTCAATCTCACCCTCCATCCACACAAGCACCCCTACCACGTGCAATTGCTAAGTGATCAAGGGTCCGTGAAGATCAAGCATACCGTATCGGTCTCCTTCACTATTGGTCCTTACAAAGATACGGTGGAGTGTGATGTGGTTCCTATGACAGTTTGCCACATGCTTCTTGGTCGACCGTGGCAATTTGACAAGGCTGCTCAACATGACGGTCGCACCAACATATACACCTTCAAATGGCTCAACAAAACATGTGTTTTGCAACCAATGACTCCTAGCCAAATAATTGCAGACAATGCAAAGGCTTTAGTGAGGGTGCAAAGCACAACACCTACTTGTGAGAAGAGCAGTGAGAGAGAGAACCACCTCATAGTGAGTGGAAGCCACAAGCCAAATTCGAGTGGAAAAAATAAGAGTGTTCTCCTTTCCACCAAAAGTGAGATGAGAGATGTTCGGAACAACCCATCCATCTTGCACTATGTCCTCCTTTGCAAGGGACTAGCGTAAGGAACTAACGAATTAACCAATGTTCCTCCATCTTTGATGAGTGTTTTGCAGGAATTCAAGGATGTGTTTCCCGAAGAGCTTCCACATGGGCTACCTCCTCTTCGCGGCATTGAACATCGCATCGACCTCATCCCCGGTGCACCACTTCCAAATCGTGCTGCTTACCGCACGAACCCGGAGGAGACAAAGGAGATTGAACGTCAAATCAACCAACTCGTCTCCAAAGGTTTGATCCAAGTTAGCACTAGTCCAAGTGTCGTACTAGTGATTCTTGTTCCAAAGACGGATGATACATTACGGTTATGCATGGACTGCCGTCCAATCAATGCTATCACCGTGCGTTATCAACATCCCATACCATGTCTCGATGACATACTTGATGAGTTGTGTGGAGCCACTATTTTTTCGAAAATTTATCTTCGTAGTGGTTACCATCAAATACACATGGCTGAAGGCGATGAGTGGAAAACCGCCTTCAAGACCAAACTTGGTCTCTATGAATGGTTGGTTATGCCCTTTGGTTTATGAAATGCCCCATCCACCTTCATGCGCCTTATGAATCACATCTTGCGTTCTCTCATTGGAAAAAGTGTTGTTGTCTATTTCGATGATATTCTTGTTTATAGCAAATCACTTGAGGACCATATAACACATGTCAAGGAAGTTTTGCAAATCCTTCGACATGAAAAGCTTTATGCTAATCTTCCCAAGTGCACTTTTGCTAAAGACAAGTTGATTTTTCTTGGATTTGTCGTTTCTTCGAAGGGAAATGAAGTTGATGTTTCCAAGGTAAAGGACATATGAGATTGGCCCATACCAACAAATGTGAGTGAACTCCGAAGTTTTCATGGGTTGGCCGGTTTCTATCATCGCTTTGTGAAAGACTTTTCAACCATTGCTTGTCCCCTTAATGAATTGACCAAAAAGAATGTCACCTGCGTGTGGGGCAAAGCACAACAAAAAACTTTTGATGAACTTAAAAAGAGGCTCACCGAAGCACCTCTTCTTGCTTTACTGGATTTCACAAAAACTTTTGAGATAGAGTGTGATGCTAGTGGTATTGGCATTGGAGGAGTCCTTATGCAAAACGGACGTCCTATAGCCTACCATAGCGAAAAACTTGATGGTGCTCGCCTTAACTATCCGATTTATGACAAAGAGCTTTTTGCCTTAGTTCGTGTCCTTCAAGTTTGGCAACACTACCTTTGGCCTAAGGAATTTATCATACATTCCGACCATGAGTCGTTGAAATATCTCAAAGGCCAAGCTAACTTGAGCAAGAGACACGCTAAGTGGGTTGAGTTCATGGAGTCTTTTCCGTACATTGTCAAGTATAAGAAGGGCAAAGATAATGTAGTTGCGGATGCATTGTCTCGCAAACATACAAGCCTTTTTACGAGACTTGAAATCAATGTGTTGGGTCTTGAGGAAATAAAATCTTTGTATGCTTCCGACCCGTTCTTTGAACCAATTTTCGCAAAGTGCTCCAATGACAAGGGAGTTGATGATTTGTATTTGCATAAAGGCTTTCTTTTTAAACAAAACAAGCTATGCATTCTGAAGTCGTCGCTTCAACTTTTGCTTCTCCAAGAATCTCATGGTGGAGGCCTTATGGGTCACTTTGGTCGCGACAAGACATTGGACATGCTCTCCAATCACTACTTTTGGCCCAAGATGAAGCGTGACGTGGAGCGCTACGTTCAACGATGCACGACATGTGTTCAAGCTAAGTCGCAAGCTAATCCCTATGGTCTTTATATGCCATTGCCTATTCCTCATACACCTTGGTCCGACATTAGCATGTATTTCGTGTTAGGATTGCCTAGATCTAAGCATGGTCATGATTCTATATTTGTTGTTGTGGATCGTTTTTCAAAAATGGCACACTTCATACCGTGCCATAAGACCGACGATGCTTCACATGTTGCAAATCTGTTTTTCAGGGAAATCGTCCGTCTTCACGATGTGCCAAGGATAATCGTCTCCATCATGACGCCAAATTCATGAGCTACTTGTGGAAGACCCTCATGGACAAGCTCGGCGTCAAGCTCCTCTTCTCATCCGCATCACATCCTCAAACTGATGGACAAACCGAAGTTGTCAATCGAAGCCTCGGAACTCTCCTTCGTGTGTTGATCAAGAAAAAACTGAAGGATTGGGAGGAATGCATTCCACACGCCGAGTTCGCCTACAATCGAGGCAAGCACTCAACAACCAAGATGAGTCCATTCATGATCGTCTATGGTTTCGAGCCCCTCATCGCGCTCGACATCCTACCACTACCTCTCCATGAGCGCACAAACATGGATGTCGAGAAGCGCGCACAAGCTATGAAGAAGCTTCATGAAGAAACAAGAGCTAATATCGAACAACAAGTCCTTCGCCAAGCTTCAAGGTTAAACAAGGACAAGAAGGAGATGATATTTGAAGAAGGTGACCTTGTGTGGATACACCTAAGCAAGGACCGCTTCCCCAAGGAACATGACTCCAAGCTCAAGCCAAGAGGAGATGATCCCTTCAAGGTCCTCAAACGAATCAACAACAATGCCTACATCATCGACATCCCGACCTCAAAGTACCTTGCAAGCAATACATTCAATGTCAAGGATCTCTCACCCTACCATGGAGATGTTCAAGATGATATCCATGAAGAGTCGAGGACGACTCTTTCCCAAGGGGGGAGCTGATGTAGCCCGTCATACGGACGCTTCTACATCTACACCAACAAGTCCCCCAAGTGGACCCATGACTCATGCCCGAGCCAAACACCTACAAGCTAAGGTGAACTCACTCCTCTCCTCGTGCCAATTTGATACCTCCTTGGATGGCGTGCTACTTCATACCTCTACTCTGTGCATCATTAGGTACGAATCCCTTGGCGTCGACTCCACGAGCCCCGGCTGCACCTGAGCTGAAGCTACGAGCCGAGTGTCCGCGAATCAAGCCGGAGTGTCCGGCCATGAACCGGAGTGTCCATGGCGACTCACGGGAGTGTCCGCCCGAGCCTGACCTGGCATGGATATTGGACATTTAGAAGGTCAAATCGGACACTCCCCGGACACCACCCGGAGTGTCCGGTCACCCCGGACTGTCCGGCCGTGCCGACCCGGACTGTCCGGCCCAAGCGATGGGCCTGCGAGCCTAGCTGGGCCCTATGGCCCATGTACCCCTCTACTTCGCCTAGAACTCTACTTTAATGCCTGAATTACCCCTGAACTTGTGGATGGCCTATATATAGACCCCCACCCCCATTATAAACCCTAGGCTTGATATTGGAATTAGTGGAAACCCCTTTGTGGATCTATCTAATTCTTGCCTCATGCTCCTTGACTAAGGAGCACCAATATCCCCAAACCTTGTTGGAGTTTGCATCGTGCCTCCGCGTTGTACAAGGCCTAGGCATCGGTATCCCTTTGCCTAGATGTCAAGATCTCCCCGAGTCTCCCATCTCATTGTCTTGGGGTTCGAGAGAGTCCTCCGCCCGACGCCGATCCTAGGGATTGCGTCGGACCGGTCACCGCCGGCGTGAGCTATTGGTGTTTATCGTGGTTTTGTGTGTGTGTGTTCATCGCGTTCTTCGTGCGTGTGTTCGTCGTGTTCATAATTCCCTCCTTCCCCCGCACTCCGCCCTCGATTTGAAAGGGAATCGTGAAAGATCGAGCCACCCTAGAGGTTTGCCCTCAACAATAATCAAGTCAAGCACAAGGCTTCCGAAGATCTATATCTTGGTATCAACAAACAAGGCAAGCATAACCCCACCATTATACAATCCTATGTTTTCGAAAGCATTTCAATTCTTGCCATGATGCATACGATTCCACTATGGTCTTTTATCGATAGGTGGAGTATCCTATCTGTTGCATTACTCCCTTTGAGCTTGTATTACCTAATCCACTACTCCTAGCATAACTAGGTTTGGCTTGTGTGCACTGATAGAGCTTGTGTGTGTCTTGCTTAGCCATGCTTAGCTGTTAGTGCTGGTTCATCCAGATGATGTACCAAATGTAGAGAATCTAGTATGACAGGAGAACGAGGTTAACTGACGAGTAAAGATCAGTGATATAGGTTAAACATGCTAAGGCTTGTATGGGAGGCCACAGTGGGATGTGGTTTTTGTAGTCCCATGCTCGCCACCACTAGGACCCGAGTTCTAGCCTCTTGAACCAAGACGAGCGTACAGCCACACGGGGTTTATGGGGACCCCTCCGCTGATTAACTTGCCTAGTAGATTCCATGAGTCACATAGTTCAGGCTTTCCATTTGGCATACGCATCGAAAATGTTTTCGAAAGCGGAGGAGAAGGAGGTGCATCATAACAGGTAGGTAAGCGTGGTCGGGGTTGCTTGGGGTAGATGGCGCCCCTGATAAACCAACCTCGCCCACATCTCTAGGGACCGACTTCGGTATTTGACCCGTTACGACGGAACCATCCTTAGGGCGTGACTCATGGTCTCAGCGAAAGCAAGGTAAAGGTCGTGTCCAACCACCCTCTGCCGGCCTTCCAAGGAAGAGGGCTAAAACGTTGGCATTAAGAGTCGGTTGGTACGTGTGGGTAAAGTTGTACACCCTGCAGGGTTAAATCTTTTCGAAAAGTCGTGTCCACAGTTATGGACGACTTGGGAATGGACGTGAAGATCATAGAGAACATTAACCTAATCGTAAAACTTGGCAGTTCAATGTGTGCTTAAGGATGCTTCCTCATGGGTACGAGGGGGTGATCCTAGTTGTGAGATGAGAATTACTTTGGTGGATATCAAAAGATGACGATCAATTCTTTCGAGATGTCGCTCTCTTATCCCCTTTAAAAATATTCTGAGTAGACGAGCTTCTTCTCCCTCTTGTTTTATAAACACCTTGTTCTCACCCTTGCTTTGTTGATACTTTTCTAGCAGAGTAAGTGTTCCCCTAAAGACAAGTTTGGTACGACATCGACACCGACGAGTAGCTTGGGGTTCCTGGCCGGCAGCCTGGAATCTATGGGCTGGGACGTCATCGTTATGCTTCAGCCCTCTTAGTCCATTTGGTAAGTTTGCTATACTTAATAGCATAATTTGCCTTTCGTTGTTTGATGTTTGTGGTCAGTGACCTCTGCTTGTAATATTTTGGTTCTTCTCTTAGTTATGAGCTTGCTGTAATAATTTTTGTGTCACAGGGTTACTGTAAGTTACCAATTTCTCACTGGATATCCTCGAGGTCTAAGTTAAGCATATGTCAGGCTAAGGTCTGGATTTGTTTAACCCTGATCCCGGGGGTGTTACATAAACCATATTTATCCACATGACCACGCACACTCAAGTGGATTATGTGATGCAAACACTGTCACACTTGTGCAACACACAATGTGGAAGGTGCTTTCCTATGTGTTTTTGGTTTATGAGACCATGGTTTGACACATTGATCCACTAGTTTCATTACACGTGTTCTCTTCCTAAACCACATTGATCCACATGACCACACACACTCTAGTGGATTCTATGATGCAACTTCTTCCACACTGGTGCAACATGCAATGTGTAAGCTACTTTCCTATGAGTTTTTGGTCTCTGTGACCATGGTATGACACATGGATCCCCTAGGGTCATTGCATGTGTACTTTTCCTAAACCACATTGATCTAGTAGTTCCATGGCATGTGTTATTGTCCAAACCACATTGATCCACATGACCACACACACTCCAGTGGATTCTGTGATGCAACTTTTGCCACACTGGTACAACATGCAATGTGGAAGCTACGACTTTCCTATGTGTTTTTGGTCTCTGTGACCATGGTTTGACACGTGGATCCCCTATAATTATGGCATGTGTTATTTTCCTGAACCACATTGATCCACTAGTGTCATTGTATGTATTCTTTTCCTAAACCACATTGATCCTCATGACAACACAAACTCTAGTGGATTCTGTGATGCAACTTCTGCCACAGTGGTCCAACATGCAATGTGTAAGCTGCTTTCCTTTATGATTTTAGTCTCTGTGACCCTGGTTTGACACGTTGATCCCCTAGAGTCATTGCATGTGTTCTTTTCCTAAATCATATTGATCCACATGACCATACACACTCCAGTTCATTCTGTGATGCATCTTCTGCCACGCTTGTGCAACATGCAATGCGGAAGCTTCTTTTCTATGTGTTTTTGGTCTATGTGACCATGTATGAGAAATTTATCCCCTAGAGTGATTGCGTGTGTTCTTTTCCTAAACCACATTGATCCACATAACCACACACACTCAAGTGGATTATATGATGCAAATATTGTCACACTTGTGCAACATGCAATGTGTAAGCTGCTTTCATATGTGTTTTTGGTCTCTGTAACCATGGTTTGACACTTGGATCCCCTAGGGTCATTGCATATGTACTTTTCCTAAACCACATTTATCCACATGACCACACACACTCAAGTGGATTATGTGATACAAATACTATCACACTTGTGTAACATGCAATGTGGAAGGTGCCTTCCTATGTGTTTTTGGTCTATGTGACCATGGTTTGACACATTGATCCACTAGTGTCATTGCATGTGTTCTCTTCCTAAACCACATTGATTCACAAGACCACACACACTCCAGTGGATTTTGTGATGCAACTTCTGCCACACTGGTGCAACATCCAATGTGTAAGCTGCTTTCCTATGTGTTTTTGGTCACTTTAACCATGGTTTGACACATGGATTCCCTAGGGTCATTCATGTGTACTTTTCCTAAACCACATTGATCTAGTACTTCCATTGCATGTGTTATTGTTCAAAACCACATTGATCCACATGACCACACACACTCTAGTGGATTCTGTTATGCAACTTCTGCCACACTGGTACAATATGCAATGTGGAAGCTACTTTCCTATGTGTTTTTGGTCTCTGTGACCATGGTTTGACACATGGATCCCCTAGAGTCATCGCATGTGTTCTTTTCCTAAACCACATGGATCCACTAGTGTGATTGTATCTATTCTTTTCCTAAACCACATTGATCCACATGACCACACACACTCTAGTGGATTCTATGATGCAACTTCTACCACACTGGTGTAACATGCAATGTGTAAGCTGCTTTCCTATATATTTTTGGTCTCTATGACCATGGTTTGACACATTGATCCCGCATAGTCATTGCATGTGTTCTTTTCCTAAATCATATTGATCCACATGACCAGACACACTCAAGTGGATTCTGTGATGCATCTTCTGCCATGCTTGTGCAACATGCAAAATGGAAGCTGCTTTCCTATGTGTTTTTGGTCTCTGTGAACATGGTATGAGAAATTTATCCCCCTAGAGTCATTGCATGTGTTCTTTTCCTAAACCACATTGATCCACATGACCACACACACTCAAGTGGATTATCTGATGCAAATATTGTCACACTTGTGCAACATGCAATGTGGAAGCTGATTTCCGATGTGTTTTTGGTCTATGTGACCATGGTTTGACACATTGATCCACTAGTGTCATTTCATTTGTTCTTTTACTAAACCACATTGATACACATGAACACAAACTCTCCAGTGGATTCTGTGATGCAATTTCTACAAAACTTGTGCAACATGCAATGTGTAAGTTGTTTTCCTATGTGTTTTTGGTCCCTATGACCATGGTTTGCCATATGGATCCCCTAGAGTTATTTCAAGTGTTCTTTTCCTAAACCACATTGATCCACTAGTGTAATTATATGTCTTATTTTCCTAAACCACATTGATCCACATGACCAAACATACTCTAGTGGATTCAGTGATGCAACTTGTTCCACACTGGTGCAACATGGAATGTGGAAACTGCTTTCCTATGTGTTTTTCGTCTCTGTGACCATGGTTTGACATATGGATCCCCTAGAATCATTTCATGTGTTTGTTTACTAAACCACGTTGATCCACTAGTGTCATGGCATGTGTTCTTTTCCTAAACCACATTGATCTACTAGTGTCATTCATCCACATGACCACATTGCATGTGTTCTTTTCCTAAACCACATTGACCCACATGACCACACACTACAATGGTTCTATGATGCAACTTATTCCACACACTAGTGCAACATGCAATGTGGAAGCTGCTTTCCTATGTAATTTTGTTCTCTTCCTAAACCAAATTGATCCACATGACCACACACACTCTAGTGGATTCTATGATGCAACTTCTTCCACACTGGTGCAACATGCAATGTGTAAGCTGCTTTCCTATGTGTTTTTGGTCTCTGTGACCATGGTTTGACACATGGATCCCCTAGGGTCATTGCATGTGTACTTTTCCTAAACCACATTGATCCAGTAGTTCCATGGCATGTGCTATTGTCCAAACCACATTGATCCACATGACCACACACACTCTAGTGGATTCTGTGATGCAACTTCTGCCACAACGGTACAACATGCAATGTGGAAGCTACGACTTTCCTATGTGTTTTTGGACTCTATCACCATGGTTTGACACATGGATCCCCTATAATCATGGCATGTGTTCTTTTGCTGAACCACATTGATCCACTAGTATCATTGTATGTATTCTTTTCCTAAACCACATTGATCCTCATGACAACATAAACTCTAGTGGATTCTGTGATGCAACTTCTGCCACAGTGGTCCAACATGCAATGTGTAAGCTGCTTTCCTATGTGATTTTAGTCTTTGCGACCATGGTTTGACACATTGATCCCCTAGAGTCATTAAATGTGTTCTTTTCCTAAATCATATTGATCCACATGACCACACACACTCCAGTTGATTCTGTGATGCATCTTCTGCCACGCTTGTGCAACATGCAATGCAGAATCTTCTTTTCTATGTGTTTTTGGTCTATGTGACCATGGTGTGAGAAATTTATTCCCTAGAGTCATTGCATGTGTTCTTTTCCTAAACCACGTTGATCCATATGACCACACACACTCAAGTGGATTATCTGATGCAAATATTGTCAAACTTGTGCAACATGCAATGTGTAAGCTGCTTTCATATGTGTATTTGGTCTCTGTAACCATGGTTTGACACTTGGATCCCCTAGGCACATTTATCCACATGACCACACACACTCAAGTGGATTATGTGATGCAAATATTGTCACACTTGTGCAACATGCAATGTGGAAGGTGCTTTCCTATGTGTTTTAGGTCTATGTGACCATGGTTTGACACATTGATCCACTAGTGTCATTGCATGTGTTCTCTTCCTAAACCACATTGATTCACATGACCACAGACACTCTAGTGGATTTTGTGATGCAACTTCTGCCATATTGGTGCAACATCCAATCTGTAAGCTGCTTTCCTATGTGTTTTTGGTCTCTTTGACCATGGTTTGACACATGGATCCCCTAGGGTCATTCATGTGTAATTTTGCTAAACCACATTGATCCAGTAGTTCCATTGCATGTGTTATAGTTCAAAACCACATTGATCCACATGACCACACACACTCTAGTGGATTCTATTATGCAACTTCTGCCACACTGGTACAACAAGCAATGTGGAAGCTACTTTCCTATGTGTTTTTGGTCTCTGTGACCATGGTTTGACACATGGATCCCCTAGAGTCATCGCATGCGTACTTTTCCTAAACCACATGGATCCACTAGTGTCATTGTATGTATTCTTTTCCTAAACCACATGACCACACACACTCTAGTGGATACTATGATGCAACTTCTGCCACACTGGTGTAACATGCAATGTGTAAGCTGCTTTCCTATGTGTTTTTGGTCTATGTGACCATGGTTTGACACATTGATCCCGCATAGTCATTGCATGTGTTCTTTTCCTAAATAATATTGATGCACATGACCAGACACACTCCAGTGGATTCTGTGAGGCATCTTCTGCCACGCTTGTGCAACATGCAATACAAAAGCTGCTTTCCTATGTGTTTTGTGTCTCTGTGACCATGGTATGAGAAATTTATCCCCTAGATTTATTTCATGTGTTCTTTTCCTAAACCACATTGATCCACTAGTGTAATTGTATGTGTTATTTTCCTAAACCATATTGATCCACATGACCAAACACACTCTAGTGGATTCAGTGATGCAACTTCTTCCACACTGGTGCAACATGGAATGTGGAAGCTGCTTTCCTATGTGTTTTTGGTCTCTGCTACCATGGTTTGACATATGGATCCCCTAGAGTCATTGCATGTGTTTGTTTACTAAGCCACGTTGATCCACTAGTGTCATGGCATGTGTTCTTTTCCTAAACCACATTGATCCACTAGTGTCATTGACCCACATGACCACATTGCATGTGTTCTTTTCCTAAACCACATTGACCCACATGACCACACACTGCAATGGTTCTATGATGCAACTTCTTCCACACACTAGTGCAACATGCAATGTGGAAGCTGCTTTCCTATGTAATTTTGTTCTCTTCTTAAACCACATTGATCCACATGACCACACACACTCCAGTAGATTATATGATGGAACTTCTTCCACACTGGTGCAACATGCAATGTGTAAGGTACTTTCCTATGTGTTTTTGGTCTCTATGACCATGGTTTGACACATGGATCCCCTAGGTTCATTGCATGTGTACTTTTCCTAAACCACATTGATCTAGTAGTTCCATAGCATGTGATATTGTCCAAACCACATTGATCCACATGACCACATACACTCTAGTGGATTCTGTGATGCAACTTTTGCCACATTGGTACAACATGCAATGTGGAAGCTATGACTTTCCTATGTGTTTTTGGTCTCTATGACCATGGTTTGACACATGGATCCCCTATAATCATGGCATGTGTTCTTTTCCTTAACCACATTGATCCACTAGTGTCATTGTATGTATTCTTTTCCTAAACCACATTGATCCTCATGACAACACAAACTCTAGTGGATTCTGTGATGCAACTTCTGCCATAGTGGTCCAACATGCAATGTGTAAGCTGCTTTCTTATGTGATTTTAGTTTCTGTGACCATGGTTTGACACATTGATCCCCTAGAGTCATTGCATGTGTTATTTTCCTAAATCATATTGATCCACATTTCCACACACACTCCAATTGATTCTATGATGCATCTTTTGCCACGCTTGTGCAACATGCAATGCGGAAGCAGCTTTTCTATGTGTTTTTGGTCTATGTGACCATGGTATGAGAAATTTATCCCCTAGAGTCATTGCATGTGTTCTTTTCCTAAACCACATTGATCCACATGACCACAAAAACTCAAGTGAATTATCTGATGCAAATATTGTCAAACTTGTGCAACATGCAATGTGTAAGCTGCTTTCATACGTGTTTTTGGTGTCTGTAACCATGGTTTGACACTTGGATCCCCTAGGGTCATTGCATATGTACTTTTCCTAAACCACATTTATCCACATGACCACACACACTCAAGTGGATTATGTGATGCAAATATTGTCACACTTGTGCAACATGCAATGTGGAAGGTGCTTTCCTATGTGTTTTTGGTCTATGTGACCATGGTTTGACACATTGATCCACTAGTGTCATTGCATGTGTTCTCTGCCTAAACCACATTGATTCACATGACCACACACACTCCAGTGGATTTTGTGATGCAACTTCTGCCACACTGGTGCAACATCCAATCTGTAAGCTGCTTTCCTATGTGTTTTTGGTCTCTTTGACCATGGTTTTGACACATGGATCCCCTAGGGTCATTCATGTGTACTTTTTCTAAACCACATTGATCTAGTAGTTCCATTGCATATGTTATTGTCAAAACCACATTGATCCAGTAGTTCCATTGCATGTGTTATTGTTCAAAACCACATTGATCCACATGACCAGACACACTCTAGTGGATTCTGTTATACAACTTCTGCCACACTGGTACAACATGCAATGTGGAAGCTACTTTCCTATGTGTTTTTGGTCTCTGTGACCATGGTTTGACACATGGATCCCCTTGAGTCATCGCATTTGTTCTTTTCCTAAACCACATGGATCCACTAGTGTCATTGTATGTATTCTTTTCCTAAACCACATTGATCGACATGACCACACACACTCTAGTGGATTCTGTGATGCAACTTCTGCCACACTGGTGTAACATGCAATGTGTAAGCTGCTTTCCTATGTGTTTTTGGTCTCTGTTTCCATGGTTTGACACATTGATCCCGCATTGTCATTGCATGTGTTCTTTCCTAAATCATATTGATCCACATCACCAGACACACTCCAGTGGATTCTGTGATGCATCTTTTGCCACGCTTGCGCAACATGCAATACGGAAGCTGCTTTCCTATGTGTTTTTGGTCTCTGTGACCATGGTATGAGAAATTTATCCCCTAGAGTTATTTCATGTGTTCTTTTCCTAAACCACATTGATCCACTAGTGTAATTGGATGTGTTATTTTCCTAAACCACATTGATCCACATGACCAAACACACTCTAGTGGATTCAGTGATGCAACTTCTTCCACACTGGTGCAACATGGAATGTGGAAGCTGCTTTCCTATGTGTTTTTGGTCTCTATGACCATGGTTTGACATATGGATCCCCTAGAGTCATTGCATGTGTTTGTTTACTAAACCACGTTGAACCACTAGTGTCATGGCATGTGTTCTTTTCCTAAACCACATTGATCCACTAGTGTCATTGATCCACATGACCACATTGCATGTGTTCTTTTCCTAAACTACATTGACCCACATGACCACACACTACAATAGTTCTATGATGCAACTTCTTCCACACACTAGTGCAACATGCAATGTGGAAGCTGCTTTCCTCTGTAATTTTGTTCTCTTCCTAAACCACATTGATCCACATGACCACACACACTCCAGTAGATTCTATGATGCAACTTCTTCCACACTGGTGCAACATGCAATGTGTCAGCTGCCTTCCTATGTGTTTTTGGTCTCTGTGACCATGGTTTGACACATGGATCCCCTAGGTTCATTTCATGTGTACTTTTCCTAAACCACATTGATCCAGTAGTTCCATAGCATGTGATATTGTCCAAACCACATTGATCCACATGACCACACACACTCGAGTGGATTCTGTGATGCAACTTTTGCCACACTGGTACAACATGCAATGTGGAAGCTACGACTTTCCTATGTGTTTTTGGTCTCTGTGATCATGGTTTGACACATGGATCCCCTATAATCATGGCATGTGTTCTTTTCCCGAACCACATTGATCCACTAGTGTCATTGTATGTATTCTTTTCCTAAACCACATTGATCCTCATGACAACACAAACTCTAGTGGATTCTGTGATGCAACTTCTGCCACAGTGGTCCAACATGCAATGTGTAAGCTGCTTTCCTATGTGATTTTAGTGTCTGTGACCATGGTTTGACACATTGATCCCCTAGAGTCATTGCATGTGTTCTTTTCCTAAATCATATTGATCCACATTTCCACACACACTCTAGTTGATTCTGTGATGCATCTTTTGCCACGCTTGTGCAACATGCAAAGCGGAAGCTGCTTTTCTATGTGTTTTTGGTCTATGTGACCATGGTATGAGAAATTTATCCCCTAGAGTCATTGCATGTGTTCTTTTCCTAAACCACATTGATCCACATCACCACACACACTCAAGTGAATTATCTGATGCAAATATTGTCAAACTTGTGCAACATGCAATGTGTAAGCTACTTTCATACGTGTTTTTGGTGTCTGTAACCATGGTTTGACACTTGGATCCCCTAGGGTCATTGCATATGTACTTTTCCTAAACCACATTTATCCACATGACCACACACACTCAAGTGGATTATGTGATGCAAATATTGTCACACTTGTGCAACATGCAATGTGGAAGGTGCTTTCCTATGTGTTTTTGGTCTATGTGACCATGGTTTGACACATTTATCCACTAGTGTCATTGCATGTGTTCTCTTCCTAAACCACATTGATTCACATGACCACACACACTCCAGTGGATTTTGTGATGCAACTTCTGCCACACTGGTGCAACATCCAATCTGTAAGCTGCTTTCCTATGTGTTTTTGGTCTCTTTGACCATGGTTTGACACATGGATCCCCTAGGGTCATTCATGTGTACTTTTTCCAAACCACATTGATCTAGTAGTTCCATTGCATATGTTATTGTTCAAAACCACATTGATCCAGTAGTTCCATTGCATGTGTTATTGTTCAAAACCACATTGATCCACATGACCAGACACACTCTAGTGGATTTTGTTATGCAATTTCTGCCACACTGGTACAACATGCAATGTGGAAGCTACTTTCCTATGTGTTTTTGGTCTCTGTGACCATGGTTTGACACATGGATCCCCTTAGAGTCATCGCATGTGTTCTTTTCCTAAATCACATGGATCCACTAGTGTCATTGTATGTATTCTTTTCCTAAACCATTGATCCACATGACCACACACACTCTAGTAGATTCTGTGATGCAACTTCTTCCAAACTGGTGTAACATGCAATGTGTAAGCTGCTTTCCTATGTGTTTTTGGTCTCTGTGACCATGGTTTGACACATTGATCCCGCATAGTCATTGCATGTGTTCTTTTTCTAAATCATATTGATCCACATCACCAGACACACTCTAGTGGATTTTGTGATGCATCTTCTATCACGCTTGTGCAACATGCAATACGGAAGCTGCTTTCCTATGTGTTTTTGGCCTCTGGGACCATGGTATGAGAATTTTATCCCCTAGAGTTATTTCATGTGTTGTTTTCCTAAACCACATTGATCCACTAGTGTAATTATATGTGTTATTTTCCTAAACCACATTGATCCACATGACCAAACACACTCTAGTGGATTCAGTGATGCAACTTCTTCCACACTGGTGCAACATGGAATGTGGAAGTTGCTTTCCTATGTGTTTTTGGTCTCTATGACCATGGTTTGACATATGGATCCCCTAGAGTCATTGCATGTGTTTGTTTACTAAACCACGTTGAACCACTAGTGTCATGGCATGTGTTCTTTTCCTAAACCACATTGATCCACTAGTGTCATTGATCCACATGACCACATTGCATGTGTTCTTTTCCTAAACTACATTGACCCACATGACCACACACTACAATGGTTCTATGATGCAACTTCTTCCACACACTAGTGCAACATGCAATGTGGAAGCTGCTTTCCTATGTAATTTTGTTCTCTTCCTAAACCACATTGATCCACATGACCACACACACTCCAGTAGATTCTATGATGCAACTTCTTCCACACTGGTGCAACATGCAATGTGTAAGCTGCCTTCCTATGTGTTTTTGGTCTCTGTGACCATGGTTTGACACATGGATCCCCTAGGTTCATTGCATGTGTACTTTTCCTAAACCACATTGATCCAGTAGTTCCATGGCATATGTTATTGTCCAAACCACATTGATCCACATGACCACACACACTCCAGTGGATTCTGTGATGCAACTTTTGCCACACTGGTACAACATACAATGTGGAAGCTACAACTTTCCTATGTGTTTTTGGTCTCTGTGACCATGGTTTGACACATGGATCCCCTATAATCATGGCATGTGTTCTTTTCCCGAACCACATTGATCCACTAGTGTCATTGTATGTATTCTTTTCCTAAACCACATTGATCCTCATGACAACACAAACTCTAGTGGATTCTGTGATGCAACTTCTGCCACAGTGGTCCAACATGCAATGTGTAAGCTGCTTTCCTATGTGATTTTAGTGTCTGTGACCATGGTTTGACACATTGATCCCCTAGAGTCATCGCATGTGTTCTTTTCCTAAATCATATTGATCCACATTTCCACACACACTCCAGTTGATTCTGTGATGCATCTTTTGCCACGCTTGTGCAACATGCAATGCGGAAGCTGCTTTTCTATGTGTTTTTGGTCTATGTGACCATGGTATGAGAAATTTATCCCCTAGAATCATTGCATGTGTTATTTTCCTAAACCACATTGATCCACATCACCACACACACTCAAGTGAATTATCTGATGCAAATATTGTCAAACTTGTGCAACATGCAATGTGTAAGCTGCTTTCATACGTGTTTTTGGTGTCTGTAACCATGGTTTGACACTTGGATCCCCTAGGGTCATTGCATATGTACTTTTCCTAAACCACATTTATCCACATGACCACACACACTCAAGTGGATTCAGTGATGCAACTTCTTCCACACTGGTGCAACATGGAATGTGGAAGCTGCTTTCCTATGTGTTTTTGGTTTGACATATGGATCCCCTAGAGTCATTGGATGTGTTTTTTACTAAACCACATTGAACCACTAGTGTCATGGCATGTGTTCTTTTCCTAAACCACATTGATCCACTAGTGTCATTGATCCACATGACCATATTGCATGTGTTCTTTTCCAAAACCACATTGACCCACATGACCACACACTACAATGGTTCTATGATGCAACTTCTTCCACACACTAGTGCAACATGCAATGTGGAAGCTGCTTTCCTCTGTAATTTTGTTCTCTTCCTAAACCACATTGATCCACGTGACCACACACACTCCAGTAGATTCTATGATGCAACTTCTTCCACACTGGTGCAACATGCAATGTGTAAGCTGCCTTCCTATGTGTTTTTGGTCTCTGTGACCATGGTTTGACACATGGATCCCCTAGGTTCATTGCATGTGTACTTTTCCTAAACCACATTGATCCAGTAGTTCCATAGCATGTGATATTGTCCAAACCACATTGATCCACATGATCACACACACTCTAGTGGATTCTGTGATGCAACTTTTGCCACACTGGTACAACATGCAATGTGGAAGCTACGACTTTCCTATGTGTTTTTGCTCTCTGTGACCATGGTTTGACACATGGATCCCCTATAATCATGGCATGTGTTCTTTTCCTGAACCACATTGATCCACTAGTGTCATTGTTTGTATTCTTTTCCTAAACCACATTGATCCTCATGACAACACAAACTCTAGTGGATTCTGTGATGCAACTTCTGCCACAGTGGTCCAACATGCAATGTGTAAGCTGCTTTCCTATGTGATTTTAGTCTCTATGACCATGGTTTGACACATTGATCCCCTAGAGTCATTGCATGTGTTCTTTTCCTAAATCATATTGATCCACATTTCCACACACACTCCAGTTGATTCTGTGATGCATCTTTTGCCACGCTTGTGCAACATGCAATGCGGAAGCTGCTTTTCTATGTGTTTTTGGTCTATGCGACCTTGGTATGAGAAATTTATCCCCTAGAGTCATTGCATGTGTTCTTTTCCTAAACCACATTGATCCACATCACCACACACACTCAAGTGGATTATGTGATGCAACTTCTACCACACTGGTGCAACATGCAATGTGTAAGCTGCTTTCCTATGTGTTTTAGGTCTCTGCAACCATGGTTTGACACTTGGATCCCCTAGGGTCATTACATGTGTACTTTTACTAAACCTCATTGATCAACATGACCACACACACTCAAGTGGATTTTGTGATGCAAATACTGTCACACTTGTGCAACATGCAATGTGGAAGGTGCTTTCCTATGTGTTTTAGGTCTATGTGACCATGGTTTGACACATTGATCCACTAGTGTCATTGCATGTGTTCTGTTCCTTAACCACATTGATCCACATGACCACACACACTCAAGTGGATTCTGTGATGCAACTTCTGCCACACTGGTGCAACATGCAACGTGTAAGCTGCTTTCCTATGTGTTTTTGGTCTCTGTGACCATAGTTTGACACATGGATCCCCTAGGGTCATTGCATGTGTACTTCTCCTAAACCACATTGATCCAGTAGTTCCATTGCATGTGTTATTGTCCAAAACCACATTGATTGCCATGACCACACACACTCTAGTGGATTCTATGATGCAACTTCTGCCACACTAGTATAACATGTAATGTGGAAGCTACTTTCCTATGTGTTTTTGGTCTCTGTGACCATGGTTTGACACATGGATCCCCTATAGTCGTCGCATGTGTTCTTTTCCTAAACCACATGGATCCACTAGTGTCATTGTATGTATTCTTTTCCTAAACCACATTGATCCACGTGACCACACACACTCTAGTGGATTCTGTGATGCAACTTCTGCCACACAAGTGTAACATGCAATGTGTAAGCTGCTTTCCTATGTGTTTTTGGTCTCTATGACCATGGATTGACACATTGATCCCGCATAGTCATTGCATGTGTTCTTTTCCTAAATCATATTGATCCACATGACCACACACACTCCAGTGAATTCGGTGATGCATCTTCCGCCACGCTTGTGTGACATGCAATGCGGAAGCTACTTTCCTATGTGTTTTTGGTCTTTGTGACCATGGTATGAGCATGTGTTCTTTTCCTAAACCACATTGATCCACGTGACCACAAACACTCAAGTGGATTATATGATGCAAATAATGTCACACTTGTGCAACATGCAATGTGCAAGTTGCTTTCCTATGTGTTTTTGGTCTTTGTGACCATGGTTTGACACATGGATCCCCTAGGGTCATTGCATCTGTACTTTTCTAAACCACATTGATCCAATAGTTCCATTGCATGTGTTATTGTCCAGAACCACATTAATCCACATGACCACACACACTCTAGTGGATTCTGTTATGCAACTTCTGCCACACTGGTACAACATGCAATGTGGAAGCTACCTTCCTATGTGTTTTTGGTCTCTGTGACCATGGTTTGACACATGGATCCCCTTGAGTCATCGCGTCTGTTCTTTTCCTAAACCACACGTATCCACTAGTGTCATTGTATGTATTCTTTTCCTAAACCACATTGATCCACATGACCACACACACTCTAGTGGATTCTGTGATGCAACTTCTGCCACACTGGTGTAACATGCAATGTGTAAGCTGCTTTCCTATGTGTTTTTGGTCTTCGTGACCATGGTTTGACACATTGACCCCGCATAGTCATTGCATGTGTTCTTTTCCTAAATCATATTGATCCACATGACCACACACACTCTAGTGGATTCTGTGATGCATCTTCTGCCACGCTTGTGCAACATGCAATGCGGAAGCTGCTTTCCTATGTGTTTTTGGTCTTTGTGACCATGGTATGAGAAATTTATCCCCTAGAGTCATTGAATGTGTTGTTTTCCTAAACCACATTGATCCACATGACCAAACACACTCAAGTGGATTATTTGATGCAAATACTATCACACTTGTGCAACATGCAATGTGGAAGCTGCTTTCCGATGTGTTTTTGGTCTATGTGACCATGGTTTGACACATTGATCCACTAGTGTCATTACATGTGTTCTTTTCCTAAACCACATTGATACACATGACCACACACACTCCAGCGGATTCTGTGATGCAATTTCTGCAAAATTGGTGCAACATGCAATGTGTAAGCTGCTTTCGTATGTGTTTTTGGTCTCTAAGACCATGGTTTGCCATATGGATCCCCTAGAGTCATTTCATGAGTTCTTTTCCTAAACCACATAGATCCACTAGTGTCATTGTATGTGTTATTTTCCTAAACCACATTGATCCACATGACCACAGCCACTCTAGTGGATTCAGTGATGCAACTTCTTCCACACTGGTGCAACCTTGAATGTGGAAACTGCTTTCCTATGTGTTTTTGGTCTCTATGACCATGGTTTGACATATGGATCCCCTGAGTCATTGCATGTGTTCGTTTACTAAACCACATTGATCCACTAGTGTCATTTCATGTGTTCTTTTCCTAAACCAAATTGATACACATGACAACACACTCCAGTGGATTCTGTGATGCAATTTCTACAAAACTGGTGCAACATGCAATGTGTAAGCTGCTTTCTATGTGTTTTTTGTCTCTATGACCATGGTTTGCCATATGGATCCCCTATGAGTCATTTCATGTGTTCTTTTCCTAAACCACATTTATCCACTAGTGTCATTGTATGTGTTATTTTCCTAAACCACATTGATCCACATGATCAAACACACTCGAGTGGATTCAGTGATGCAACATCTTCCACACTGGTGCAACATGGAATGTGGAAGATGCTTTCCTATGTGTTTTTGGTCTCTGTGACCATGGTTTGATATATGGAACCCCTAGAGTCATTGCATGTGTTCATTTACTAAACCACATTGATCCACTAATGTCATGGCATGTGTTCTTTTCCTAAACCACATTGATCCACTAGTGTCATTAATCCACATGACCACATGAACAAATTGCATGTGTTGTTATACCTAAACTACATTGACCCACATGACCACATTGCATGTGTTCTTTTCCTAAACCACATTAACCCACATGACCACACACTACAATGGATTCTATGATGCAACTTCATCCACACACTAGTACGACAAGCAATGTCGAAGCTACTTTATTATGTAATTTTGGTCTCTATGACCATGGTTTGACACATGGATCCCCTCGAGTAATTGCTTGTGTTCTTTTCCTAAACCACACTGATGCACGTGACCACACACACTCAAGCGGATTATGTGATGCAACTTCTACCACACTAGTGCAACATCTAATGTGGAAGTTGCTTTCTTGTGTGGTTTTGGTCTCTATGGCCATGGTTTGAGAATTTTATCCCTGGAAGTCATTGCATGTTTTCTTCTCCTAAACCACATTGATCCACATGACCACACACACTCAAGTGGATTATGTGATGCAAATACTGTCACACTTGTGCAACATGCAATGTGGAAGGTGCTTTCCTATGTGTTTTTGGTCTATGTGACCATGGGTTGACACATTGATCCACTAGTGTCATTGCATGTGTTCTCTTCCTAAACCACATTGATCCACATGACCACACACACTCTAGTGGATTCTGTGATGCAATTTCTACCACACTGGTGCAACATGCAACGTCTAAGCTGCTTTCCTATGTGTTTTTGGTCTCTGTGACCATGGTTTGACACATGGATCCCCTAGGGTCATTGCATGTGTACTTTTCCTAAACCACATTGATCCAGTAGTTCCATTGCATGTGTTATTGTCCAAAACCACATTGATTGACATGACCACACACACTCCAGTGGATTCTGTGATGCAACTTCTTCCACACTGGTACAACATGCAATGTGGAAGCTACTTTCCTATGTGTTTTTGGTCTCTGTGACCATGGTTTCACACATGGATCCCCTAGAGTCATCGCATGTGTTCTTTTCCTAAACCACATGGATCCACTAGTGTCATTGTATGTATTCTTTTCCTAAACCACATTGATTCACATGACCACACACACACTAGTGGATTCTGTGATGCAACTTCTGCCACACTGGTGTAACATGCAATGTGTAAGCTGCTTTCCTATGTGTTTTTGGTCTCTGTGACCATGGATTGACACATTGATCCCGCATAGTCATTGCATGTGTTCTTTTCCTAAATCATATTGATCCACATGACCACACACAATCCAGTGGATTCGGTGATGCATCTTTTGCCACGCTTGTGCGATATGCAATGCGGAAGCTTTTTTCCTATGTGTTTTTTGTCTCTGTGACCATGGTATGAGAAATTTATCCCCTAAGTCATTGCATGTGTTCTTTTCCTAAACCACATTGATCCACATGACCACAAACACTCAAGTGGATTATATGATGCAAATACTATCACACTTGTGCAACATGTAATGTGTAAGCTGCTTTCCAATGTGTATTTGGTCTTTGTGACCATGGTTTGACACATGGATCCCCTAGGATCATTGCATGTGTACTTTTCTAAACCACATTGATCTAGTAGTTCCATTGCATGTGTTATTGTCCAAAACCACATTGATCCACATGACCACACACACTCTAGTGGATTCTGTTATGCAACTTCTGCCACATTGGTACAACATGCAATGTGGAAGCTACCTTCCTATGTGTTTTTGGTCTCTGTGACCATGGTTTGACACATGGATCCCCTTGAGTCATCGCATGTGTTCTTTTCCTAAACCACATGGATCCACTAGTGTCATTGTATGTATTCTTTTCCTAAACCACATTGTTCCACATGACCACACACACTCTAGTGGATTCTGGGATGCAACTTCTGCCACACTAGTGTAACATGCAATGTGTAAGCTGCTTTCCTATGTGTTTTTGGTCTCTATGACCATGGTTTGACACATTGATCCCGCATATTCATTGCATGTGTTCTTTTCCTAAATCATATTGATCCATCTGACCACACACACACTAGTGGATTCTATGATGCATCTTCTGCCATGCTTGTGCAACATGCAATGCGGAAGCTGCTTTCCTATGTGTTTTTGGTCTCTGTGACCATGGTACGAGAAATTTATTCCCTAGAGTCATTGAATGTGTTCTTTTCCTAAACCACATTGATCAACATGACCACACACACTCAAGTGGATTATCTGATGCAAATACTATCACACTTGTGCAACATGCAATGTGGAAGCTGCTTTCCGATGTGTTTTTGGTCTATGTGACCATCGTTAGACACATTGATCCACTAGTGTAATTTCATGTGTTCTTTTCCTAAACCACATTGATACACATGACCACACACACTCCAGCGGATTCGGTGATGCAATTTCTGCAAAATTGGTGAAACATGCAATGTGTAAGCTATTTCCGTATGTGTTTTTGGTCTCTATGACCATGGTTTGCCATATGGATCCCCTAGAGTCATTTCATGTGTTCTTTTCCTAAACCACATTGATCCATGAGTGTCATTTTATGTGTTATTTTCCTAAACCACATTGCTCCACATGACCACACACACTCTAGTGGATTCAGTGATGCAACTTCTTCCACACTGGTGCAACATGGAATGTGGAAACTGCTTTCCTATGTGTTTTTGGTCTCTATGACCATGGTTTGACATATGGATCCCCTGGGTCATTGCATGTGTTTGTTTACTAAACCACGTTGATCCACTAGTGTCATGGCATGTGTTCTTTTCCTAAACCACATTGATCTAGTAGTGTCATTGATCCACATGACCATATTGCATGTGTTCTTTTCCTAAACCACATTAACCCACATGACCACACACTACAATGGATTCTATGATGCAACTTCTTCCACACACTAGTGCAACATGCAATGTGGAAGCTGCTTTCCTGTGTAATTTTGGTCTCTATGACCATGGTTTGACACATGGATCCCCTCGAGTCATTGCTTGTGTTCTTTTTCTAAACTACATTGATGCAAATGACAACACACACTCAAGTGGATTATGCGATGCAACTTCTACCACACTGGTGCAACATCTAATGTGGAAGTTGCTTTCCTATGTGTTTTTGGTCTCTGTGACCTTGGTTTGAGAAATTTATCCCTTACAGTCATTGCATGTGTTCTTTTCCTAAACCACATTGATCCACATGACCAGACACACTCAAGTGGATTATCTAATGCAAATACTGTCACACTTGTGCAACATACAATATGGAAGCTTCTTTCCTATGTGTTTTTGGTTTATATGATCATGGTTTCACACATTGATCGACTAGTGTCATTGCATGTGTTATTTTCCTAAACCTTATTGATCCACATGACCACACACACTCCAGTGGATTATGTGATGCAACTTATACCACATTGGTGCAACATGCAATCTGTAAGATGCTTTCCTATGTGTTTTTGGTCTCTATAACCATGGTTTGACACTTGGATGCCCTAGGGTCATTGCATGTGTACTTTTCATAAACCAGATTGATCCACATGACCACACACACTCAAGTGGATTATGTGATGCAAATACTGTCACACTTGTGCAACATGCAATGTGGAAGGTGCTTTCCTATTTGTTTTTGGTCTATATGACCATGGTTTGACACATTGATTCACTAGTGTCGTTGCATGTGTTCTCTTCCTAAACCACATTGATCCACATGACCACACACACTCAAGTGGATTCTGTGATGCAACTTCTGCCACACTGGTGCAAGATGCAACGTGTAAGCTGCTTTCCTATGTGTTTTTGGTCTTTGTGACCATGGTTTGCCATATGGATCCCCTAGAGTCATTTCATGTGTTCTTTTCCTAAACCACATTGATCCACTAGTTCCATTGTATGTGTTATTTTCCTAAACCACATTGATCCACATGACCACACACACTCTTGTGGATTCAGTGATGCAACTTCTTCCACACTAGTGCAACATGGAATGTGGAAACTGCTTTCCTATGTGTTTTTGGTCTCTATGACCATGGTTTGACATATGGATCCCCTGAGTCATTGCATGTGTTCGTTTACTAGACCACATTGATCCACTAGTGTCATGGCATGTGTTTTTTTCCTAAACCACATTGATCCACTAGTGTCATTAATCCACATGACCACATTCCATGTGTTCTTTTCCTAAACCACATTGACCCACATGACCACAAACTACAATGGATTCTATGATGCAACTTCTTCCACACACTAGTGCAACATGCAATGTGGAAGCTACTTTCCTGTGTAATTTTGGTCTCTGTGACCATGGTTTGACACATGGATCCCCTCGAGTCATTGCTTGTGTTCTTTTTCTAAACCACATTGATGCAAATGACCACACACACTCAAGTGGATTATGCGATGCAACTTCTACCACACCGGTGCAACATCTAATGTGGAAGTTGCTTTCCTATGTGTTTTTGGTCTATGTGACCTTCGTTTGAGAAATTTATCCCTTAGAGTCATTGCATGTGTTCTTTTCCTAAACCACATTGATCCACATAACCACACACACTCAAGTGGATTATCTGATACAAATACTGTCACACTTGTGCAACATGCAATATGGAAGCTGCTTTCCTATGTGTTTTTGGTTTATATGATCATGGTTTGACACATTGATCGACTAGTGTCATTGCATGTTTTTTTCCTAATCCTTATTGATCCACATGACCACACACACTCCAGTGGATTATGTGATGCAACTTCTACCACATTGGTGCAACATGCAATGTGTAAGCTACTTTCCTATGTGTTTTTTGTCTCTGTAACCATGGTTTGACACTTGGATCCCCTAGGGTCATTGCATGTGTACTTTTCATAAACCACATTGATCCACATGACCACACACACTCAAGTGGATTATGTGATGAAAATACTGTCACACTTGTGCAACATGCAATGTGGAAGGTGCTTTCCTATGTGTTTTTGGTCTATGTGACCATGGTTTGACACATTGATCCACTAGTGTCATTGCATGTGTTCTCTTCCTAAACCATATTGATCCACATGACCACACACACTCCAGTGGATTCTGTAATGGAACTTCCGCCACACTGGTGCAACATGTAATGTGTAAGCTGCTTTCCTATGTGTTTTTGGTCTATGTCCATGATTTGACACATGGATCCCCTAGGGTCATTGCATGTGTACTTTTCCTAAACCACATTGATCCAGTAGTTCCATTGCATGTGTTCTCTTCCTAAACCACATTGATCCACATGACCACACACACTCAAGTGGATTCTGTGATGCAACTTCTGCCACACTGGTGCAAGATGCAACGTGTAAGCTGCTTTCCTATGTGTTTTTTGTCTCTGTGACCATGGTTTGACACATGGATCCCCTAGAGTCATCACATGTGTTCTTTTCCTAAACCACATGGATCCACTAGTGTCATTGTATGTATTATTTTCCTAAACCACATTCATCCATATGACCACACACACTCAAGTGGATTATCTGATGCAAATACTGTCACACTTGTGCAACATACAATGTGGAAGCTGCTTTCCTATGTGTTTTTGGTCTATATGATCATGATTTAACATATTGATCCACTAGTGTCATTGCATGCGTTCTTTTCCCAAATCACATTGATCCACATGACCGCACACACTCTAGTGGATTATGTGATACAACTTCTACCACAGTGGTGCAACATGCAATGTGTAAGCTGCTTTCCTATGTGTTTTTGGTCTCTATGACCATGGTTTGACACATGGATCCCCTAGGGTCATTGCATGTGTACTTTTCCTAAACCACATTGATCGAGTAGTTTCATTGCATGTGTTATTGTCCAAAACCACATTGATCCACATGACCACACACACTCAAGTGGATTCACATGCAACTTCTGCCACACTGGTGCAACATGCAATGTGGAAGCTACTTTCCTATGTGTTTTTGCTCTCTATGACCATGGTTTAACACATGGATCTCCTAAAGTCATTGCATGTGTTCTTTTCCTAAACCACATTGATCCAATAGTGACATTTTATGTGTTTGTTTCCTAAACCTCATTGATCCACATGACCACACACACTCTAGTGGATTCTGTGATGCAACTTCTGCCACACTAGTGCAACATGCAATGTGGAAGCTGTTTTCGTATGTCTTTTTGGTCTCCCTGACCATCGTTTGGCACATGGATTCCCTAGAGTCATTGCGTGTGTTCTTTTCCAAAAGCACATTGATGCACGAGTTTTATTGCATGTGTTCCTTTTCTAAACCACATTGATCCACATGACCACAAACACCCCAGTGGATTCTGTGACACAACTTCTTCCATACTAGTGCAACATGTAATGTGTAAGCTATTTTCCTATGTGTTTTTGGTCTCTCTGACCATGGTTTGACATATGGATCCCCTAGAGTCATTGCATGTGTACTTTTCCTAAAACAGATTGATCTAGTAGTGTCATTGCATGTAATATTTTCGAAAACCACATTGATCCACATGACCACATGATGACCCACAAGTATAGGGGGTGTATCGCAGTATTTTCGAGGGAAGTGAAACCCAATTTATTGATTCGACACAAGGGGAGCCAAAGAATATTTATAAGCCTTAACAACTGAGTTGTCAATTCAGCTGCACCTGGAAACAATCTTGCTAACAGCAGTTTATCAGTAGCAATAGTTTTGTAGTAGGAATAGTAAAGTAACAGCAGTAGTAAAGCAAAGACAGTAGTAACAAAAGCAGTAAACAGTAGGATTCGAGTGCGGTAGGCATAGGGATGGATGGACGGGCATTGCATGGACAAGACAATTCACATAGCAATCAGAACATAGGGCAATTGCAGATAAATAAGATAAAGCATCCAAGTACTAGACAATCCTAGGCATGTGTTCCATATATAGTCATACGTGCTCGCAATGAGAACTTGCACAACATCTTTTGTCCTACCAGCCCGTTTGCAGCGGGGCCTCTAGGGAACTACTGGAAATTAAGGTGCTCCTTTTAATAGAGCACCGGATCAAAGCATTAACACTCCATGAACACATGTGATCCTCACATCAAAGCCATTCCCTTCCGGTTATCCCGATTTCTGTCACTTCGGGGCCATAGGTTCCGGACAACAACGTGTGTATATAACTTGTAGATAAGACCATATACAATACTATCATAATGAATCAATAACAAGTTCAGATCTGAAATCATGGCACTCGGGCCCTAGCGACAAGCATTAAGCATAACAAGTCGCAACAAAGTCATAAAGCACTAATAAAAGATACTAGGCACCATGCCCTAACAATCTGATGCCATTACATGAACGATCTCATCCAATCCCTACCATCCCCATAGCCTACAGCGGGGGATTACTCACTCATAGATGAGGGAAACATGGATGGTCGATGGAGAAACGATGGTGATGATGATGGCGATGATCTCCTCCAATTCCCCGTCCCGGCAGGGTGCCAGAACGGAGTTTCTGGTGATGTTTCGTGGAATCTGGTGGTGGCGGTGGAGCGGAACTCCTTCTAGAAAACGTCGCCCCCCCGGAGTTTTTAGGTCAGAAGGCTTCTTATAGGTGAAGAGGGAGACCGAGGGGGTGCCTGGGGGGGCCACACCATGCTCGGCGCTGGGCCAGCCCAGCCTGCTACTGGGGTGGTGTGGCCAGCCCATGGACCTCCTCCGTCTCGTATTCTGGCTTTGTGAGTCTTCTGGAAAAATAGGCACTTTGGCTTTTGTCTCATCCAATTCCGAGAATATTCATTTTCTGACTTTCCTGGAACCAAAAAGCAGAAACAGCAAATGCATCGTGGCTCTTGTTAATAGGTTAGTCCAAGAAATCATATGAAAAGTACTCCAAAGTGTGGACAAGACACAAGAAAGTGGATAAAACCAAGAATGGAACATCAAAAATTGTAGATACATTTGCAATGTATCACCACACACATTCTAGTGGATTTTGTGATGCAACTTCTGCCACACTGGTGCAATATGCAACGAACTGGCCCGACGGTCGTCGTAGAAGCCACGTCTTCCGCGACGAAATTCTCGGCTCAGCCATGGTTGATGGAAAACTTTTTTTTCTGGTTTCACGGCCCTCTACTATGACGGATCTGCTAAAAATGTGGAGGAAGCTCGGCTGGCGCGTGGCAGAAGCAAGATTTTTGTGTCCTCGCGCGATGTTGACTCACCGAAGTCTTGAGGCGTGTGGCTCCCAGACGTCAGTGTCTCTAGTGGACCATACTTTCGGTCGTGCCCCCCTGATTTGAACTTGATAACGTTGCTCGAGGCATCTGCCGTTTAGTCAGGCTGCTAGGTCCCACATGTCAGCCTCTCATTAGAAGGATCGTGTGTATGATGGAATTTTTTTCCTTCGCTCGCGCTACCCTGTTCCGAAGTTGATAGCGCTGCTCGATGCATCTACTATCTTATCAACTTCCTAGGACCCACATGTCATCCTCCCATTAGAAGAAACGTGTGTATGATGGAATTTTTTCCTTCACTGGTGCTACCCCGTTCCGAGTTGATAGCGCTGCTCGACGCATCTACCGTTTAACCAACCTCCTGAGCCCCACATGTCATCCTCTCATTAGAAGAAACGTGTGTATGATGGATTTTTTCCCTTCGCTCGCGTTACCCTGTTCCGAACTAGATAGCGATGTTTGATGCATCTACCGTTTAATCACGATGCTGGGCCCCACATGTCATCCTCTCATTAGAAGAAACGTGTGTATGATGCATTTTTTCCTTCGCTGGCACTACCCCGTTCCAAGTTGATAGCGTTGCTCAATGCATCTACCGTTTAAGCAACCTCCTAAGAACCACATGTCATCCTCTCATTAGAAGAAATGTGTGTATGATGGATTTTTTTCCTTCGCTTCATGCTTACCCTCGTTCAACTTGATAGCGTTGTTTGATGCATATACCGCTTAATCACGTCTGGGCCCACATGCCATCCTCTCATTAGAAGAAATGTGTATGATGGATTTTTTCCTTCACGGCGCTACCCGTTCTGAGTTGATAGCGCCTTGACGCATCTACCGTTTAACCAACCTCCTGAGCCCCACATGTCATCCTCTCATTATAAGAAACGTGTGTATGATGGATTTTTTTCCTTCTCTCGCGCTACCCTTTTCCGAACTTGATAGCGCGTTCGATGCATCAACCGTTTAATCACGCTGCTGGGCCCCACATGTCATCCTCTCATTAGAAGAAACATGTGTATGATGGATTTTTTACCCTCTATCACGCCTTCCTGTTCTGAACTTGATAGCTTTGCTCGCTGCATCATCCATTTATTCAGGCTGGTGGGTCCCTTATGTCAGCCTCACATTAGAAGAATCATGGGCATCTTAATTTATTAAATGCCAAATAATGGAGTAGTTTCTTAAAAACATGGGTAGGCGGGTTTTTTGTTTTTGTTTTAAAGGGCTATTCCAAAACAAATTAAACATTTTGGGTTATTCTATCTACTATACTCAATGGGTTATACTCCATGCGCTATTCTCCATGGGCTCCTTGATAAATATTTAAATGGGCTGTCGTTAGCAAGTCCCCTGACCCCTACAAGGCTGAATTAAATTGTTTTGGGCTAAAGAGGGGTTGAATGGGCTAGATTTTACCTCCTCTTTAGTAAAATTTGCACTATGCTGTGGCTCGGCCGGATTCGGAACACAAACCTCAATACCAGAGGGAAAAAGAAACGATAATTCTTTTGACATATATTCGTGTAAAAATATCTAAAGAACAAGGGACACAGACCGCGTGCGCCAAAACTAGACTGGTATCCAGTGACTTCACTTGGTACCCTATCATTTCTGTCCAAAACACATCCAACAGTTCCGATGACACACATGCAAAAGCTTTAGTGCAAGCAGCCCAGCAGTAGCGACATAACTTTTTTACAAATTCAGTAGCATTTGAAAGATCCAGTAGTACAGAATAAGACAGAAAAAATATCGACAGATTCCTAGTTCATATTCAGCAGCACTTGACCGATTCTGCAGCATTCCAAAGTGACCGTTTCAGCTATATAGACACTGAAACTCATAGCAGTATAGAGAGAACCCATTCATGTTTCAGATCTAAAAACCTTGCGGCACAATCAGTTTGCCCTTTTCTCCAAACACAGTCGATCATTGGACCAAGCATAACTGACGACCAAGTATGCTTTTGTGTGCATACCTCCTCTTCACATTAATACTAGTGTGACCCCCATATATATGCATCCCAAAATGCCCAAGCCTCATCTAGATTGTGATAAAGCCAAGTTTAAAAAGGAAAGCAAGACCATCTACTACACTTGATCTAAACAATTACCAGTACATCAGTATTAGTTCTAGAAAATACCTTAGTAATAGTAACGACATAACACTTGTCAGATTGAGTAGCATTTGAAGCTTGAGAAGTACAAAATAAGACAGAAAAATATCTATAGATTCCTAGTTCATATTCAGCACCACTTGACAGATTCAGTAGCATTTCAAAGTGACCGATTCAGCAGTACAGACAATGGCCAAAAGAAAAGACAGATTTAGCAATGAAGACATTGAAATTCAATAGTTGTAGCAAGGCCATGACTCATAAGGAAAGAGAGTCCATATTCAGCACTCGATCGGTCGATCTGAACAAGTACCACTACATATGTATACTACAAAATAGATTAGCAGTAGCAAGTTAAGACCTCCATCCAAAATACTCGGCATAACACAACAGCATGTCAAGTCCTGGCCGGGTAACACTTTCTTTCCTGTCTGTTACCCTTTTCTTGTCACACCATCGCCTATGGGCCCACTATGTTAGCAGTGTACATTGGAAATAGGTATACATTGCCGCAAACTTGTTCCACCTCTCCCCATAAAATTGAATTTGTCACCAACATACAGTAGTAATTAATTAGTACGACGTTACATATCTTAATATTGGGATCATCACAAAGAATATTTAGTGATGCAACTTCTTCCACACTGGTGCAACATGGAATGTGGAAACTGCTTTCCTATGTGTTTTTGGTCCCTATGACCATGGTTTGACATATGGATCCCCTGATTCATTGCATGTGTTCGTTTACTAGACCACATTGATCCACTAGTGTCATGGCATGTGTTTTTTTCCTAAACCACATTGATCCACTAGTGTCATTAATCCACATGACCACATTCCATGTGTTCTTTTCCTAAACCACATTGACCCACATGACCACAAACTACAATGGATTCTATGATGCAACTTCTTCCACACACTAGTGCAACATGCAATGTGGAAGCTACTTTCCTGTGTAATTTTGGTCTCTGTGACCATGGTTTGACACATGGATCCCCTCGAGTCATTGCTTGTGTTCTTTTTCTAAACCACATTGATGCAAATGACCACACACACTCAAGTGGATTATGCGATGCAACTTCTACCACACCGGTGCAACATCTAATGTGGAAGTTGCTTTCCTATGTGTTTTTGGTCTATGTGACCTTGGTTTGAGAAATTTATCCCTTAGAGTCATTGCATGTGTTCTTTTCCTAAACCACATTGATCCACATAACCACACACACTCAAGTGGATTATCTGATACAAATACTGTCACACTTGTGCAACATGCAATATGGAAGCTGCTTTCCTATGTGTTTTTGGTTTATATGATCATGGTTTGACACATTGATCGACTAGTGTCATTGCATGTTTTTTCCTAATCCTTATTGATCCACATGACCACACACACTCCAGTGGATTATGTGATGCAACTTCTACCACATTGGTGCAACATGCAATGTGTAAGCTACTTTCCTATGTGTTTTTTGTCTCTGTAACCATGGTTTGACACTTGGATCCCCTAGGGTCATTGCATGTGTACTTTTCATAAACCACATTGATCCACATGACCACACACACTCAAGTGGATTATGTGATGAAAATACTGTCACACTTGTGCAACATGCAATGTGGAAGGTGCTTTCCTATGTGTTTTTGGTCTATGTGACCATGGTTTGACACATTGATCCACTAGTGTCATTGCATGTGTTCTCTTCCTAAACCATATTGATCCACATGACCACACACACTCCAGTGCATTCTGTAATGGAACTTCCGCCACACTGGTGCAACATGTAATGTGTAAGCTGCTTTCCTATGTCTTTTTGGTCTATGTCCATGGTTTGACACATGGATCCCCTAGGGTCATTGCATGTGTACTTTTCCTAAACCACATTGATCCAGTAGTTCCATTGCATGTGTTATTGTCCAAAACCACATTGATCCACATGACCACAGACACTCCAGTGGATTCGGTGATGCAATTTCTGCCACACTGGTACAACATGCAATGTGGAAGCTAATTTCCTATGTGTTTTTTGTCTCTGTGACCATGGTTTGACACATGGATCCCCTAGAGTCATCACATGTGTTCTTTTCCTAAACCACATGGATCCACTAGTGTCATTGTATGTATTATTTTCCTAAACCACATTCATCCATATGACCACACACACTCAAGTGGATTATCTGATGCAAATACTGTCACACTTGTGCAACATACAATGTGGAAGCTGCTTTCCTATGTGTTTTTGGTCTATATGATCATGATTTAACACATTGATCCACTAGTGTCATTGCATGCGTTCTTTTCCCAAATCACATTGATCCACATGACCGCACACACTCTAGTGGATTATGTGATACAACTTCTACCACAGTGGTGCAACATGCAATGTGTAAGATGCTTTCCTATGTGTTTTTGGTCTCTATGACCATGGTTTGAGACATGGATCCCCTAGGGTCATTGCATGTGTACTTTTCCTAAACCACATTGATCGAGTAGTTTCATTGCATGTGTTATTGTCCAAAACCACATTGATCCACATGACCACACACACTCAAGTGGATTCTGTCATGCAACTTCTGCCACACTGGTGCAACATGCAATGTGGAAGCTACTTTCCTATGTGTTTTTGCTCTCTATGACCATGGTTTAACACATGGATCTCCTAAAGTCATTGCATGTGTTCTTTTCCTAAACCACATTGATCCAATAGTGACATTTTATGTGTTTGTTTCCTAAACCTCATTGATCCACATGACCACACACACTCTAGTGGATTCTGTGATGCAACTTCTGCCACACTAGTGCAACATGCAATGTGGAAGCTGTTTTCGTATGTCTTTTTGGTCTCCCTGACCATCGTTTGACACATGGATCCCCTAGAGTCATTGCGTGTGTTCTTTTCCAAAAGCACATTGATGCACGAGTTTTATTGCATGTGTTCCTTTTCTAAACCACATTGATCCACATGACCACAAACACCCCAGTGGATTCTGTGACACAACTTCTTCCATACTAGTGCAACATGTAATGTGTAAGCTATTTTCCTATGTGTTTTTGGTCTCTCTGACCATGGTTTGACATATGGATCCCCTAGAGTCATTGCATGTGTACTTTTCCTAAAACAGATTGATCTAGTAGTGTCATTGCATGTAATATTTTCGAAAACCACGTTGATCCACATGACCACATGATGACCCACAAGTATAGGGGGTGTATCGCAGTATTTTCGAGGGAAGTGAAACCCAATTTATTGATTCGACACAAGGGAAGCCAAAGAATATTTATAAGCCTTAACAACTGAGTTGTCAATTCAGCTGCACCTGGAAACAATCTTGCTAACAGCAGTTTATCAGTAGCAACAGTTTTGTAGTAGGAATAGTAAAGTAACAGCAGTAAAGCAAAGATGAGTAACAAAAGCAGTAACAGTGGGATTCGAAAAGCGGTAGGCATAGGGATGGATGGACGGGCATTGCATGGACAAGACAATTCACATAGCAATCAGAACATAGGGCAATTGCAGATAAATAAGATAAAGCATCCAAGTACTAGACAATCCTAGGCATGTGTTCCATATATAGTCATACGTGCTCGCAATGAGAACTTGCACAACATCTTTTGTCCTACCAGCCCGTTTGCAGCGGGGCCTCTAGGGAACTACTGGAAATTAAGGTGCTCCTTTTAATAGAACACCGGAGCAAAGCATTAACACTCCGTGAACACATGTGATCCTCACATCAAAGCCATTCCCTTTCGGTTATCCCGATTTCTGTCACTTCGGGGCCATAGGTTCCGGACAACAACGTGTGTATATAACTTGTAGATAAGACCATAAACAATACTATCATAATGAATCAATAACAAGTTCAGATCTGAAATCATGGCACTCGGGCCCTAGTGACAAGCATTAAGCACAACAAGTCGCAACAAAGTCATAAAGCACTAATAAAAGATACTAGGCACCATGCCCTAACAATCTGATGCCATTACATGAACGATCTCATCCAATCCCTACCATCCCCATAGCCTACAGCGGGGGATTACTCACTCATAGATGAGGGAAACATGGATGGTCGATGGAGAAACGATGGTGATGATGATGGCGATGATCTCCTCCAATTCCCCGTCCCGGCAGGGTGCCAGAACGGAGTTTCTGGTGATGTTTCGTGGAATCTGGTGGTGGCGGTGGAGCGGAACTCCTTCTAGAAAACGTCGCCCCCCCCCGGAGTTTTTAGGTCAGAAGGCTTCTTATAGGCGAAGAGGGAGACCGAGGGGGTGCTTGGGGGGCCCACACCATGCCCTGGCGCGGCCAGGCCCAGCCCGCGCCTAGGGGTGGTGTGGCCAGCCCATGGCCCTCCTCCGTCTCGTATTCTGGCTCCGTGAGTCTTCTAGAAAAATAGGCACTTTGGCTTTTGTCCCGTCCAATTCCGAGAATATTCATTTTCTGACTTTCCTGGAACCAAAAACAACAGAAAAAGCATTGTGCTGTGGCTCTTGTTAATAGGTTAGTCCAAGAAATCATATGAAAAGTACTCCAAAGTATGGACAAAACACAAGAAAGTGGATAAAACCAAGCATGGAACATCAAAAGTTATAGATACATTTGCAATGTATCAACATCCCCAAGCTTAACTCACCGCTGTCCTCGAGTAGGTAAGTGATAAAAAGAAAGAATAATTTTTAAGGTGACATGCACCATCAAAGACTTGATCAAAGTATTTGTAAAACATTCAAAGCTAGGATCATAGTACTTCAATCATAACATGAAAGACAAAGTTCTAGCAATAAGACATAGCAACTATGTTGCAACATGAAAAAGGCACAAACAAAAGATTCATGAATAACAATGCTTTACAAGACGTGTGTTTGTTTCACATAAAGAAAACATAGCATAGTGGCATTCAGCTTGTCCCTCATAGAGTAGCAAACATAAATGCATAGGACACCTTCAAAGTTTACAAGAGTGACTAGATACAAATAGTTTAAAACAAGCAATATCAAGGTATGCATCAATCAACAAGTCTTGGGACAATGCACATAGAACTAAGAATGGCCACTATGCTCTCAAGAAAGTGCTCATAGAATGTGTGGAGACTCAACAAGGAAATTAACAGGTTTTGAAAAGTTTGAAAGGCTTCCAAATGCTGAAAGTATGGTACTCATTAGCTTTGAGCTCTCATTGCCCCTATCATAAGCATCTTTAAATGGTTAAGGTTAAAGTGACACAACTAAGAGGATATGCTTGACAAGTTATAAATCGAAGTCTCATGCCCTTACTTACGAAAACCGATCCTCATGCTACTCAACTTCAGTCACAAGTAAGCTCTTGTCATTGTAAGTATATACGTATCATAGAGAACCGCCAATGGGGTACCCCTTGCACATGACATAGGAGCTATCCCATAATCAAAATGACAAGGCAAGCAGACAATGAGCATCTCAGCGATCTTTTTATTTACTATGTGCATAGATTTTTATTGAGGATGCTTCATAGAATGCTCATTATGGTTATGCTGCAAGTTTCCACCATGATTAGGCATGGCTTAGGCTAGCGGCCCAGGCGTTTCTCTAACATACATACAAACTCCATGATCTTACAAGTTCCACTTTTATTTCACACCGCCGGGATCCATAAGCAAAAGAACATGATATCAATGAGGTACTAAGTACCAATGCAATGTTGAAAGCGTTCCCCATGATACATGGTTCTGCTAACTCTAACTTATAAAGCACAAGCATATACGCAACAAAGAAGGACGCAATGGTTCAGGTTTATTAAGTGCAAGAAAATAAAGTGTGCCATCAAATTTGTGAGAGCTATACTAACTAACTTTCTCATAACAAGCAAACATTTTATTCGGAAGAAAACAAGGCATATTGAATATGCACGGAAGTAGCAAATGATGCTAATAGGTAGGTATGGTGGACACTTTGGCAATATTTGGTTTTGGGGAGTTGGAAACATGAGTAAAACATACTTAGTGAAGGTGAAGGCTAGCAATAGTAAGGGAGCGACAAACGAGAGAGCAATAATGGCCATAATCATGCAGAGCGACAAAACATCATTGATCAAAGCATAAAGTGATACTACAAGTTGAAAATTAAAGGATCATAAAGGCTTATGGTGACTTGGGATAGTCATAACATGGTGTGATCATGTGCCAAGTCAACCCAAATAAAGCATCAAAGGAGAATACCACTATACTATGCTTTAATATGCTAAAACAACGCATGATTCATCCAAGGCACATTAAGCAATCTCAATTGTTTATAACAAGTCATGCTACACATGGATCCCCTCGAGTCATTGCTTGTGTTCTTTTTCTAAACCACATTGATGCAAATGACCACACACACTCAAGTGGATTATGCGATGCAACTTCTACCACACCGGTGCAACATCTAATGTGGAAGTTGCTTTCCTATGTGTTTTTGGTCTATGTGACCTTGGTTTGAGAAATTTATCCCTTAGAGTCATTGCATGTGTTCTTTTCCTAAACCACATTGATCCACATAACCACACACACTCAAGTGGATTATCTGATACAAATACTGTCACACTTGTGCAACATGCAATATGGAAGCTGCTTTCCTATGTGTTTTTGGTTTATATGATCATGGTTTGACACATTGATCGACTAGTGTCATTGCATGTTTTTTCCTAATCCTTATTGATCCACATGACCACACACACTCCAGTGGATTATGTGATGCAACTTCTACCACATTGGTGCAACATGCAATGTGTAAGCTACTTTCCTATGTGTTTTTTGTCTCTGTAACCATGGTTTGACACTTGGATCCCCTAGGGTCATTGCATGTGTACTTTTCATAAACCACATTGATCCACATGACCACACACACTCAAGTGGATTATGTGATGAAAATACTGTCACACTTGTGCAACATGCAATGTGGAAGGTGCTTTCCTATGTGTTTTTGGTCTATGTGACCATGGTTTGACACATTGATCCACTAGTGTCATTGCATGTGTTCTCTTCCTAAACCATATTGATCCACATGACCACACACACTCCAGTGCATTCTGTAATGGAACTTCCGCCACACTGGTGCAACATGTAATGTGTAAGCTGCTTTCCTATGTCTTTTTGGTCTATGTCCATGGTTTGACACATGGATCCCCTAGGGTCATTGCATGTGTACTTTTCCTAAACCACATTGATCCAGTAGTTCCATTGCATGTGTTATTGTCCAAAACCACATTGATCCACATGACCACAGACACTCCAGTGGATTCGGTGATGCAATTTCTGCCACACTGGTACAACATGCAATGTGGAAGCTAATTTCCTATGTGTTTTTTGTCTCTGTGACCATGGTTTGACACATGGATCCCCTAGAGTCATCACATGTGTTCTTTTCCTAAACCACATGGATCCACTAGTGTCATTGTATGTATTATTTTCCTAAACCACATTCATCCATATGACCACACACACTCAAGTGGATTATCTGATGCAAATACTGTCACACTTGTGCAACATACAATGTGGAAGCTGCTTTCCTATGTGTTTTTGGTCTATATGATCATGATTTAACACATTGATCCACTAGTGTCATTGCATGCGTTCTTTTCCCAAATCACATTGATCCACATGACCGCACACACTCTAGTGGATTATGTGATACAACTTCTACCACAGTGGTGCAACATGCAATGTGTAAGATGCTTTCCTATGTGTTTTTGGTCTCTATGACCATGGTTTGAGACATGGATCCCCTAGGGTCATTGCATGTGTACTTTTCCTAAACCACATTGATCGAGTAGTTTCATTGCATGTGTTATTGTCCAAAACCACATTGATCCACATGACCACACACACTCAAGTGGATTACATCATGCAACTTCTGCCACACTGGTGCAACATCCAATGTGGAAGCTACTTTCCTATGTGTTTTTGCTCTCTATGACCATGGTTTAACACATGGATCTCCTAAAGTCATTGCATGTGTTCTTTTCCTAAACCACATTGATCCAATAGTGACATTTTATGTGTTTGTTTCCTAAACCTCATTGATCCACATGACCACACACACTCTAGTGGATTACGTGATGCAACTTCAGCCACACTAGTGCAACATGCAATGTGGAAGCTGTTTTCGTATGTCTTTTTGGTCTCCCTGACCATCGTTTGACACATGGATCCCCTAGAGTCATTGCGTGTGTTCTTTTCCAAAAGCACATTGATGCACGAGTTTTATTGCATGTGTTCCTTTTCTAAACCACATTGATCCACATGACCACAAACACCCCAGTGGATTCTGTGACACAACTTCTTCCATACTAGTGCAACATGTAATGTGTAAGCTATTTTCCTATGTGTTTTGGTCTCTCGACCATGGTTTGACATATGGATCCCCTAGAGTCATTGCATGTGTACTTTTCCTAAAACAGATTGATCTAGTAGTGTCATTGCATGTAATATTTTCGAAAACCACGTTGATCCACATGACCACATGATGACCCACAAGTATAGGGGGTGTATCGCAGTATTTTCGAGGGAAGTGAAACCCAATTTATTGATTCGACACAAGGGAAGCCAAAGAATATTTATAAGCCTTAACAACTGAGTTGTCAATTCAGCTGCACCTGGAAACAATCTTGCTAACAGAGTTTATCAAGAGTAACAGTTTTGTAGTAGGAATAGTAAAGTAACAGTAGTAAAGCAAAGGCGGTAGTAACAAAAGCGATGAAATGGGATTGAGTGCGGTAGGCATAGGGATGGATGGACGGGCATTGCATGGACAAGACAATTCACATAGCAATCAGAACATAGGGCAATTGCAGATAAATAAGATAAAGCATCCAAGTACTAGACAATCCTAGGCATGTGTTCCATATATAGTCATACGTGCTCGCAATGAGAACTTGCACAACATCTTTTGTCCTACCAGCCCGTTTGCAGCGGGGCCTCTAGGGAACTACTGGAAATTAAGGTGCTCCTTTTAATAGAACACCGGAGCAAAGCATTAACACTCCGTGAACACATGTGATCCTCACATCAAAGCCATTCCCTTCCGGTTATCCCGATTTACATCACTTCGGGGCCATAGGTTCCGGACAACAACGTGTGTATATAACTTGTAGATAAGACCATAAACAATACTATCATAATGAATCAATAACAAGTTCAGATCTGAAATCATGGCACTCGGGCCCTAGTGACAAGCATTAAGCACAACAAGTCGCAACAAAGTCATAAAGCACTAATAAAAGATACTAGGCACCATGCCCTAACAATCTGATGCCATTACATGAACGATCTCATCCAATCCCTCACATCCCCATAGCCTACAGCGGGGATTACTCACTCATAGATGAGGGAAACATGGATGGTCGATGGAGAAAGCGATGGTGATGATGGCGATGATCTCCTCAATTCCCGTCGGCAGGGTGCGAACGGAGTTTCGGTGATGTTTAAATGGAATCTGGTGGTGGCGGTGGGCGAACTCCTTCTAGAAAACGTCGCCCCCCCCCGGAGTTTTTAGGTCAGCAGGCTTCTTATAGGCGAAGAGGGAGACCGAGGGGTGCTGGGGGCCCACCATGCCTGGCGCGGCCAGCCCGCGCCTAGGGGTGGTGTGGCCCGCCCATGGCCCTCCTCCGTCTCGTATTCTGGCTCCGTGAGTCTTCTAGACAAATAGGCACTTTGGCTTTTGTCCGTCAATTCGAGAATATTCATTTCTGACTTTCCGGAACCAAAACAACAGAAAAGCAGGTGGCATTTGGCTCTTGTTAATAGGTTAGTCCAAGAAATCATATGAAAAGTACTCCAAAGTATGGACAAAACACAAGAAAGTGGATAAAACCAAGCATGGAACATCAAAAGTTATAGATACATTTGCAATGTATCAACATCCCCAAGCTTAACTCCTGCTCGTCCTCGAGTAGGTAAGTGATAAAAAGAAAGAATAATTTTTAAGGTGACATGCACCATCAAAGACTTGATCAAAGTATTTGTAAAACATTCAAAGCTAGGATCATAGTACTTCAATCATAACATGAAAGACAAAGTTCTAGCAATAAGACATAGCAACTATGTTGCAACATGAAAAAGGCACAAACAAAAGATTCATGAATAACAATGCTTTACAAGACGTGTGTTTGTTTCACATAAAGAAAACATAGCATAGTGGCATTCAGCTTGTCCCTCATAGAGTAGCAAACATAAATGCATAGGACACCTTCAAAGTTTACAAGAGTGACTAGATACAAATAGTTTAAAACAAGCAATATCAAGGTATGCATCAATCAACAAGTCTTGGGACAATGCACATAGAACTAAGAATGGCCACTATGCTCTCAAGAAAGTGCTCATAGAATGTGTGGAGACTCAACAAGGAAATTAACAGGTTTTGAAAAGTTTGAAAGGCTTCCAAATGCTGAAAGTATGGTACTCATTAGCTTTGAGCTCTCATTGCCCCTATCATAAGCATCTTTAAATGGTTAAGGTTAAAGTGACACAACTAAGAGGATATGCTTGACAAGTTATAAATCGAAGTCTCATGCCCTTACTTACGAAAACCGATCCTCATGCTACTCAACTTCAGTCACAAGTAAGCTCTTGTCATTGTAAGTATATACGTATCATAGAGAACCGCCAATGGGGTACCCCTTGCACATGACATAGGAGCTATCCCATAATCAAAATGACAAGGCAAGGACAATGAGCATCTCAGCGATCTTTTTATTTACTATGTGCATAGATTTTTATTGAGGATGCTTCATAGAATGCTCATTATGGTTATGCTGCAAGTTTCCACCATGATTAGGCATGGCTTAGGCTAGCGGCCCAGGCGTTTCTCTAACATACATACAAACTCCATGATCTTACAAGTTCCACTTTTATTTCACACCGCCGGGATCCATAAGCAAAAGAACATGATATCAATGAGGTACTAAGTACCAATGCAATGTTGAAAGCGTTCCCCATGATACATGGTTCTGCTAACTCTAACTTATAAAGCACAAGCATATACGCAACAAAGAAGGACGCAATGGTTCAGGTTTATTAAGTGCAAGAAAATAAAGTGTGCCATCAAATTTGTGAGAGCTATACTAACTAACTTTCTCATAACAAGCAAACATTTTATTCGGAAGAAAACAAGGCATATTGAATATGCACGGAAGTAGCAAATGATGCTAATAGGTAGGTATGGTGGACACTTTGGCAATATTTGGTTTTGGGGAGTTGGAAACATGAGTAAAACATACTTAGTGAAGGTGAAGGCTAGCAATAGTAAGGGAGCGACAAACGAGAGAGCAATAATGGCCATAATCATGCAGAGCGACAAAACATCATTGATCAAAGCATAAAGTGATACTACAAGTTGAAAACTAAAGGATCATAAAGGCTTATGGTGACTTGGGATAGTCATAACATGGTGTGATCATGTGCCAAGTCAACCCAAATAAAGCATCAAAGGAGAATACCACTATACTATGCTTTAATATGCTAAAACAACGCATGATTCATCCAAGGCACATTAAGCAATCTCAATTGTTTATAACAAGTCATGCTACAGCAAAGAATTCTAAGCATAAAGCCAAAACAATATCAAGCATGGCATGACAAAGCATAGGCCACAGTCAAAAACAAGCTCTCTTTACCACTTAAGCATGAGCTTTCCTACTCTTTTCCAAACCAAACCAAACTATTTGAACACCAATATATGAAAGAGGAGGTCCAACCAATTTATTCAGCAAACTAAGAAAATCAAGGCAAACGAAAAACCAAAATGAAAACAAAAAATAAGACGCTCCAAGAACAACACAACTGTGCATCAAACAATAAAAAAAGAAGTGTTTGGAAGAAACCTGGGATTTTTATTGATGAAGAAGGGGATGCCTTGGGCATCCCCAAGCTTTGACGCTTGTACTTCTTGGATATTTCTTGGGGTGACACGCGTGACATCCCCAAGCTTGAGCTTTAGTCCATCCTTCATCTCATTACTCATTCCTTCCATACACCTGAAAATTTTCCTTCATACAAAACTTCACACAATCTTTATTAGCAACATTAGTGCACTCAAGATAATAAGTCTTAAGGTTCAGTTCTAACACCAAATAAACTTCCATTAGAACACTAGCTACTGTAGCACTTCCCTCAAAAATCTCAATTCCCCAAAAGAACTCAAAAAGGAACCAACAAGAAGCAAATGCAGAAAATGGCAGAAATCTGTTAAAACAGACCAGCAGGTAAAGACGAATTTTTTGGAAGACCTTCTGTTGCTCAAATCAAAAAGTGTTGAACTAACGAAAGTTAGATAACAACCTGGGGCAGACGCACAAAAATGCACGTCTCAAAAAGACGTTCAGAGAATTTACACGAATTTTTACGGTGAAGCACATAAATCTGTTTCGGGACAGCAACTTTCCCAATCATTACTTCTCTCTCATTAGAGGTTACTCTTGGCTCAAAAAGAAAATAAAAAGGATAAGGAGCGGTTATTACTGAAGTAATAACTTCCAAGACTCATCTAAAACTTTTGGGTTATCTCCCAATAAGTACTTTTCTTTAATGCCTTTAAGTTAGGCATAAGCAAAAACAAAAATGGATAAAATAGAAGTAAGCGGAGATAATCATGGTGAAAAACATTGTTTTGTTCAATGAAATCCTTTTGTTAACAAGGTTAATCAGGTCTTGTTACCAAAACAATTTCATATGAGACAAAACTTTGTATTCCACTAATAATTATGTTACCTAAACCTTGATAGCAATGGTCCCAATCATAATAGTTTCAAATTTTTCTCTTGGTATGGGACAATATATTTCTCCAACTTGAATGCCCTCAACATATTCAATTGAATTCAAAACCATAAGTCTATCAATCTTCTTGGGGAAATAGATAGTATGTTCCTTGTCATTGACATTGAAGGTCACCTTCCCTTGATTACAATTAATAACAACTCCTGCAGCATTTAAGAAAAGGTCTCCCAAGAATAGTAGACATATTATCATCTTCAGGCATAAAAGTTTGAGAGGATGCTCTCATAAGAAATATGAGTTGAAGTAAAAGAGAGCATCAATAAGCAAATTCAAAACACATTTAAGTCTAACCCACTTCCTATGCATAGGAATCGTGTATGCAAATAAATTCACAAAGAACAAAGTGACAGGCATAGGAAGATAAAACAAGAGTAACTTCAAAACTTTCAGCACATAGAGAGGTGTTTCAATACCATGAAAACTTCTACAACCATATTTTCCTCTCTCATAATAATTTTCAGTAGTCTCATGAATAAACTCAACAATATAACTATCACATAAAGCATGCTCTTCATGATCTACAAGCACTAGAGCTTTATCATAAACATTTTCAAAAGAATCCTCAGGAACATAACATTCATCCTCCTTCAGTAAGCATGGAGGACAATCAAATAATGTAAGGGATAAAGAGTTACTCTCATTAGAAGGTAGGCATGGGTAGCTAATCCATTCTTCCTCCTTCTGTTCATCACTCTCCTCCTCTTTTTCATCTAATGAGATTTCAGGTTCATCAATTTCTTCTTCCATAGGATCCTGCAAGGCATTAGTCTCTTCCATTTGTGGAAAGCATCTATTAAAATATTCAAGAATATAGCCATTTTCATCCTTGTAATTATCAAAGCAAAATTTAAGTATACCATAAACCTCATACTTATAAGGTGAATCATCAATATTTTCAAGCAAACTAGCAAGTTCAAAAGCACCCTTCCAAGCAATAAATTCTTCAATTTGTTCCGCATCATAAAAGTCATAAATTCCTTTAGAATAGGAAGATATGGTATCATTATCATTATACTCACATTGAAAAGGGAGGTGTTTATACCTCTTTCTGCAACGAGATTCATCACAGCAATAAGTAACATTATAAGTAGAGCACACGTTTCTAGCAATGGTATATAATCTATCAATTTGTTCCCATAAGTGTTTCCCTTTTTGTGAAAATCAATGTTCCTTATAATAATATTTTTGATCTTCCGTGAACCCACCTTGCCAATAAGCTTCAGTTTCAAAGAAACCAACCATTGACAACAAGCATGACAAAGCAAGACAATAACAGACCAACGAAAATAACAAGTAGAGTAGGAACTATTTTTTTTTGTATTTTTGATAAAGAAAAGCAAACAAGGAGAAAATAAACTTAGCTTGAAAAATAGTGAATCCAAGTGGACTTGATAAATAAAGCTATGCTCCCGACAGCGGCGCAGAAAATAGTCTTGATGACCCACAAGTATAGGGGTGTATCGCAGTATTTTCGAGGAAGTGAAACCCAATTTATTGATTCGACACAAGGATACAAAGAATATTTATAAGCCTTAACAACTGAGTTGTCAATTCAGCTGCACTGAAACAATCTTGCTCACATCAGTTTATCAAGAGCAGTTTTGTAGTAGGAATAGTAAAGTAACATGTAGTAAAGCAAAGACAGAGTAACAAAAGCAGTAAGCAGTGGGATTCGAAAAGCGGTAGGCATAGGGATGGATGGACCAGGCGTTGCATGGACAAGACAATTCACATAGCAATCAGAACATAGGGCAATTGCAGATAAATAAGATAAAGCATCCAAGTACTAGACAATCCTAGGCATGTGTTCCATATATAGTCATACGTGCTCGCAATGAGAACTTGCACAACATCTTTTGTCCTGCCAGTCCGTTTGCAGCGGGGCCTCTAGGGAACTACTGGCAATTAAGGTGCTCCATTTAATAGAGCACCGGAGCAAAGCATTAACACTCCGGAACACATGTGATCCTCACATCAAAGCCATTCCCTTCCGGTTATCCCGATTTCTGTCACTTCGGGGCCATAGGTTCTGGACAACAACGTGTGTATATAACTTGTAGATAAGACCATAAACAATACTATCATAATGAATCAATAACAAGTTCAGATCTGAAATCATGGCACTCGGGCCCTAGCGACAAGCATTAAGCACAACAAGTCGCAACAAAGTCATAAAGCACTAATAAAAGATACTAGGCACCATGCCCTAACAATCTGATGCCACTACATGAACGATCTCAGCCAATCCCTACCATCCCCATAGCCTACAGCGGGGGATTACTCACTCATAGATGGGGGAAACATGGATGGTCGATGGAGAAGCGATGGTGATGATGATGGCGATGATCTCCAATTCCCCGTCCCGGCAGGGTGCCAGAACGGAGTTTCTAGTGCTGTTTCGTGGAATCTGGTGGTGGCGGCGGAGTGGAACTCCTTCTGGAAAACATCGAACCCCCCGGAGTTTTTAGGTCAGAAGGCTTCTTATAGGCGAAGAGGGAGACCGAGGGGGTGCCTGGGGGGGCCACACCATGCCCTGGCGTGGCCAGGCCGAGCCCGCGCCTGGGGGTGGTGTGGCCAGCCCATGGACCTCCTCCGTCTCGTATTCTGGCTCTGTGAGTCTTCTGGAAAAATAGGCACTTTGGCTTTTGTCTCATCCAATTCCGAGAATATTCATTTTCTGACTTTCCTGGAACCAAAAACAGCAGGCGGTAATTTTGTGGCTCTTGTTAATAGGTTAGTCCAAGAAATCATATGAAAAGTACTCCAAAGTGTGGACAAGACACAAGAAAGTGGATAAAACCAAGCATGGAACATCAAAAATTGTAGATACATTTGCAATGTATCACCACACACATTCTAGTGGATTTTGTGATGCAACTTCTGCCACACTGGTGCAATATGCAATATGAAAGCTACTTTCCTCGGTGTTTTTGGTCTTTTTGACCATGGTTTGACACATGGATATCCTAGAGTCATTGCATGTGTTCTTTTCCTAATACACATTGATCCACTAGTGTCATTATATGTGTTCTTTTCCTAAATCACATTGATCCACATGACCACACACACTCTAGTGAATTCTGTGATGCAACATCTGCCACAGTGGTGCAACATGCAATGTGGAAGCTGCTTTCCTATGTGTTTTTCGTCTCTGTGACCATGGTTTAACATATGGATCCCCTAGAGTCATTACATGTGTTCGTTTCCTAAACAACATTGATCCACTAGTGTCATTGCATGTGTTCTTTTCCTAAACCACATTGATCCACTAGTGTCATTTATCCACATAACCACATTGTATGTGTTCTTTTCCTAAACCACATGACCACACACACTCCAATGGATTCTATGATGCAACTTCTACCACGAACTGGTGCAACATGCAATGTGGAAGCTGCTTACCTATGTATTTTTGGTCTCTATGACCATGGTTTGACACATGGATCCCCTAGAGTCATTGCTTGTGTTCTTTTCCTAAACCACATTGATGCACATGACCACACATGCTCAAGTGGATTATGTGATGCAACTTCTACCACACTGGTGCAACATCCAATGTGGAAGTTGCTTTCCTATGTGTTTTTGGTCTCTATGACCATGGTTTGACACACTGATCTGCTAGAGTCATTGCATGTGTTCTTTTCCTAATCCACATGACCACCCACACTCCAGCGGTGTGATGCAAGTTCGGCCACACTGGTGAAAAATGCAATCAGCAAGCTACTTTCCTATGTTGTTTTGGTCTCTATGATCATGGTTTGACACATTGATGCCCTAGAGTCATTGCATGCGTTCTTTTCCTAAACCACATTGATCCTCATGACCACACACACTCCAGTGGATTATGTGATGCAACTCTGCCACACTGGTGCAACATGCAATGTGTAAGCTACTTTCCTATGTGTTTCTGGTCTCTGTGACCATGATTTGACACATGGATCCCCTAGAGTCATTACATGTGTTCTTTTGCTAAACCACATTGATCCAGACTACAAGAAAGTTTCCTTCCGCAACGAATTGGCCCGACGGTCGTCGTAGAAGCCACGTCTTCCGCGACGAAATTCTCGGTTCAGCCGTGGTTGATGGAAAACTTTTTTTTCTGGTTTCACGGCCCTCTACTATGACGGATCTGCTAAAAATGTGGAGGAAGCTCGGCTGGCGCGTTGCAGAAGGAAGATTTTTGTGTCCTCGCGCGATGTTGACTCACCGAAGTCTTGAGGCGTGTGGCTCCCAGACGTCAATGTCTCTAGTGGACCATACTTTCGGTCGTGCCCCCCTGATTTGAACTTGATAACGTTGCTCGAGGCATCTGCCGTTTAGTCAGGCTGCTAGGTCCCACATGTCAGCCTCTCATTAGTAGGATCGTGTGTATGATGGAATTTTTTTCCTTCGCTCGCGCTACCCTGTTCCGAAGTTGATAGCGCTGCTCGATGCATCTACTGTCTTATCAACTTCCTAGGACCCACATGTCATCCTCCCATTAGAAGAAACGTGTGTATGATGGAATTTTTTCCTTCACTGGTGCTACCCCGTTCCGAGTTGATAGCGCTGCTCGACGCATCTACCGTTTAACCAACCTCCTGAGCCCCACATGTCATCCTCTCATTAGAAGAAACGTGTGTATGATGAATTTTTTCCCTTCGCTCGCGTTACCCTGTTCCGAACTAGATAGCGATGTTTGATGCATCTACCGTTTAATCACGACGCTGGGCCCCACATGTCATCCTCTCATTAGAAGAAACGTGTGTATGATGCATTTTTTCCTTCGCTGGCACTACCCCGTTCCGAGTTGATAGCGCTGCTCAATGCATCTACCGTTTAAGCAACCTCCTGAGAACCACATGTCATCCTCTCATTAGAAGAAATGTGTGTATGATGGATTTTTTTCCTTCGCTCGCGCTACCCTGTTCCGAACTTGATAGCGTTGTTTGATGCATATACCGTTTAATCACGATGCTGGGCCCCACATGCCATCCTCTCATTAGAAGAAATGTGTGTATGATGGATTTTTTCCTTCGCTGGCGCTACCCCGTTCTGAGTTGATAGCGCCGCTTGACGCATCTACCGTTTAACCAACCTCCTGAGCCCCACATGTCATCCTCTCATTATAAGAAACGTGTGTATGATGGATTTTTTTCCTTCTCTCGCGCTACCCTTTTCCGAACTTGATAGCGCGTTCGATGCATCAACCGTTTAATCACGCTGCTGGGCCCCACATGTCATCCTCTCATTATAAGAAACATGTGTATGATGGATTTTTTACCCTCTATCACGCCTTCCTGTTCTGAACTTGATAGCTTTGCTCGCTGCATCATCCATTTATTCAGGCTGGTGGGTCCCTTATGTCAGCCTCACATTAGAAGAATCATGGGCATCTTAATTTATTAAATGCCAAATAATGGAGTAGTTTCTTAAAAACATGGGTAGGCGGGTTTTTTGTTTTTGTTTTAAAGGGCTATTCCAAAAACACCGAATTAAACATTTTGGGTTATTCTGTATCTACTATACTCAATGGGTTATACTCCATGCGCTATTCTCCATGGGCTCCTTGATAAATATTTAAATGGGCTGTCGTTAGCAAGTCCCCTGACCCCTACAAGGCTGAATTAAATTGTTTTGGGCTAAAGAGGGGTTGAATGGGCTAGATTTTACCTCCTCTTTAGTAAAATTTGCACTATGCTGTGGCTCGGCCGGATTCGGAACACAAACCTCAATACCAGAGGGAAAAAGAAATGATAATTCTTTTGACATATATTCGTGTAAAAATATCTAAAGAACAAGGGACACAGACCGCGTGCGCCAAAACTAGACTGGTATCCAGTGACTTCACTTGGTACCCTATCATTTCTGTCCAAAGCACATCCAACAGTTCTGATGACACACATGCAAAAGCTTTAGTGCAAGCAGCCCAGCAGTAGCGACATAACTTTTTTACAAATTCAGTAGCATTTGAAAGATCCAGTAGTACAAAATAAGACAGAAAAAATATCGACAGATTCCTAGTTCATATTCAGCAGCACTTGACCGATTCTGCAGCATTCCAAAGTGACCGTTTCAGCTATATAGACACTGAAACTCAATAGCAGTATAGAGAGAACCCATTCATGTTTCAGATCTAAAAACCTTGCGGCACAATCAGTTTGCCCTTTTCTCCAAACACAGTGGATCATTGGACCAAGCATAACTGACGACCAAGTATGCTTTTGTGTGCATACCTCCTCTTCACATTAATACTAGTGTGACCCCCATATATATGCATCCCAAAATGCCCAAGCCTCATCTAGATTGTGATAAAGCCAAGTTTAAAAAGGAAAGCAAGACCATCTACTACACTTGATCTAAACAATTACCAGTACATCAGTATTAGTTCTAGAAAATACCTTAGTAATAGTAACGACATAACACTTGTCAGATTGAGTAGCATTTGAAGCTTGAGAAGTACAAAATAAGACAGAAAAATATCTATAGATTCCTAGTTCATATTCAGCACCACTTGACAGATTCAGCAGCATTTCAAAGTGACCGATTCAGCAGTACAGACAATGGCCAAAAGAAAAGACAGATTTAGCAATGAAGACATTGAAATTCAATAGTTGTAGCAAGGCCATGACTCATAAGGAAAGAGAGTCCATATTCAGCACTCGATCGGTCGATCTGAACAAGTACCACTACATATGTATACTACAAAATAGATTAGCAGTAGCAAGTTAAGACCTCCATCCAAAATACTCGGCATAACACAACAGCATGTCAAGTCCTGGCCGGGTAACACTTTCTTTCCTGTCTGTTACCCTTTTCTTGTCACACCATCGCCTATGGGCCCACTATGTTAGCAGTGTACATTGGAAATAGGTATACATTGCCGCAAACTTGTTCCACCTCTCCCCATAAAATTGAATCTGTCACCAACATACAGTAGTAATTAATTAGTACGACGTTACATATCTTAATATTGGGATCATCACAAAGAATATTTAGATGTTTTAAATGTGCAAAGCATGCACTGGAGACGATCCCAAATGCAGGGCCAGGCAGCGTTGGCGAGTGGGGATAAAAATAGCCGAGATGGGGAAGATGGGATGGTTCTTTGAACGAGTTTTTTTTGCAAGGCCTCTAGAGCTGCATCCAGGATGTCGATTAGCTTGGCTTGCACGCTGCAGTGCACTAAATTAACCATCTGAAATCCTAGTGCATTTTATAGCTAGGTCGGCACGCTGTCGTGCCCTAAATTAACCATGTCACAACCTGGGCCATTACAGCTAGGCCGGCACACTGCCGTGTACGCCGACTAGAGTTACTACTATTGTCATGTTTGACCAGATGATGTTTGTTTAGTTTGCTGAAAAGGATTATACTGTGTAGGGCTAGACTATCGAGCAGCTCGACCCGTTAAGGCTCGGCTCGCTAAGGCTCATGCTCATTAAGGATAACGAGCAAAAAGTAAAGCTCAGCTCGGTTCATTAGATGTTAACGAGCGCTCACGAGATGCTCGTTATGAAAATGTATCAGCCTCAGACAGAGACATACCGATAATTAAAAATGACAGTCGGCAGGGTTCGGTCAGTGCCGCAGTCAGCAGATCTAGATCGAGAAGATGGAGATGGGGTATGCAGTGGGAGATGACGAGTTCACGAGACACATGAGAAATATTCTAAATCAACCAGGAGAGTCTAGGGTAAGGTTTTTGGTCGGTCGCTCTCGCTCCTGGATTGATCAGTCTTACTCAATGGGCTAGATGTTTGCCTTAGATGGGCTGCTAGATTAGACATGTAGCAACATAAGTGGGCCTTGCCTTGGTTGTTACCGAGCTTAACGAGCAGCTCACGAACATCGTTAACTCGATCGTTTAGCTCGTTAAGGATATCGAACAAAAACTGCAGCTCAGCCAAGATCGTTCAGGAAACGAGTCGATTTTGAACAAGCCGAGCAAACGAGTGCTCATTAAACTCGTCAAGTTTCGAGTTTTATGTCCAGCCCTAATACTTTGGAACAGGAGGTAGTACAATACTAACAGTAGTACACTAGATGTTTGTTTTGCAGTTTTGCTACAAACATAGTACAATAAATACCTCCACATTGGAGCCTAGCGCGATTAAGTACCACGGTGTTCCAACAGGATGCATGATAACGGAAGGTGTTCAAGCACCTCTTTACAGAATAGTTATAATTAGAAGTGAATAGTCACTACATCAATACACCTACGATATAGTAAATTGTCCATCAAATGATGGGTGATAACATGCACATCTGATCACCTTCTCGCAGTTATCATGATCAAATACTATCACCTTAAAGGAAGTGGTGGCAAGCTTCTTGAATACCATAAAGTATCCTACCTTCAAGTCATGTGCTTTGACAAAACCTAGCCATCCTTCGTCAAGGATTACCTTGCCATCTTGCTTCTTCAGCTCGACGTCCCAGCTGTAGGCTTTGCATATCTTCAGCTTGATGGCCTCTAGATACTCACCCCCAAATGTTGGCAAAAAGGAGTTGGGTATGCTCCGCACGTCTAACCCTCCCGGTATTAACAGCATCTTGTAGAACTCGTCACAGGTGTTCTCTACGTGGGTGTTCCTGGCTAGCCCCTCCATCTAGACTGCACAAGGATCTTTTGTCTTCTTCGATGATTAGTCTATCCAAGCTCTTCTTTCCTAAACACTGCAAAAAAATCCCATGGACAGATAATGTCTCTACCAGCTGTCAATAATTGTGAAATAGTACAATATTAGCTGATAGAGTACAATACAAGATCAGCTAAGAACGTAAAGTGGAGCAATTTTCTTATCGAAGTACACAAATTAAAGTCTTAACTCTAGCTAGCATGAACACCGGTTATATTAGTACTACTTCCAAGGTCTAGGAATCACATTAGTGTAGTTCTTTATCGAGCAGTACAGATACCGAACACCCAGGAATAGACGAATGGACGAACATGATGAGCTCTATCTGCTGCCGATGCTAGAGATGCATACATATACTCGAAATTTTGCAAAAAATCAGGGTAGGGTAGCAGCTGCCCTAACTTGCCCTAATTAAAGGGACCTCCGCCCCTGAGACAAATCTAAAGCAAAACATACTGAGCGGCCTCCCAAATCATCATCAGTCGTGGATCAATCAATACAAAATTTGAACTTATTATTATAGTTCACCGTAGATCTAGCCCCGGAACTAGCTTGCATGTGTAAAACTGAACTGTAGTATACAGACGGGTTAAATGCACTAGATGAGAACTATATTCAACACCAACCCAATGTTAACCAAGCGCTAATAAAAGCTTGACCGCATCTCATCATCAAGATCAAGGGTTCCGGGGATTATGTACATACCGCACTGCCACCGCGATATCTGAGGGATGCGAGGGCTCTATAGATGAGGTTGTAGGGCCTGCCGCCCGCAGCCGACCCGCCTATCACGAGTAAGTTGCGACGGTGGTGGTCATCAATGGAGGGAAGCACAATGGTGATTAAGGAGTGCTGTGTGAGAGAGGGATGGGGCTAGGGCGGGGGCTGGTGAGCGAATAAATGCGGCGAGGTTACACGAATGATGTGGACAAAGCAAACCTTGCCACCAATATAGTACTACTAATTGTCATGCAAAAATTAATTCTCTAGAAATTTGGGCACGGCTGCTTAAGTGCTTGAATAGGGAAACATCAAACACATACTATGAGAGTATATTATTACGTACATGGTGCCTAGTACAAGCAATAGTGGAAATAAATGTTGCAAGTACTGATACTATAATACAGTATGAAAGTACTACGTACATAGTACTGTACATTACATGGTGACAAGTACTAGCTACATAAATGATGTTGCGAGTGCTCATAATCAGCTTTTCGGTATTTTAGTCAAACTTTACATAGTTCTAACAAGGCAGGATTGGCATGAACCACATTGGCACCTCAAACATTTGCTCTCTATGTACCACTCCAGTGTAGTTAAGTGATGAACCTATGGCAGCTCCCTCATTGACGTGCATGCAGCTCCAATCTGGAACTGGCTGTGGGCGATGTTGGCAGCGCACGTGTGTAGCAAACACACAGTCTCCTCTGAACACTAGCAGAGCTTTGTCAACATCGGTAGCACCAGGTTCGGAGTTTGTAGGGGGATCGAGGATGAATGGATGGTTGATTCCCACAAACACTAACTTCCCTTCAAGATTATCCCTTCTGATCCAGTCTAGTGCTACTAGGTCATCCAAATTAAGGGCCCTCTAGAAAACGTGGCAGCGGAGCGAGGGATAAGTGAGCAGTTCTCTACCCATGTATGATACGGGATTACCATGGCTATTGGTTCGTGCACCCCTAGTATGAATCCACGGGATATTCTAGCCAAGCTCTGCCAAGTACCAGCTGCGTAATGCAATATCTTCAGCCTCGGCATCATAACTGGCTTAGACGTTTGCCGGCTCTTCAATTACTAGAGCCTGTATGACATGCGGGCCTGCAAGTATACATGTGTGTGCATTTCAGTTAGCAAAAGTATCACGAACAATGAAGTTGTAAGTAATTTATAAATTTTACTTTTAAATAACGGGACTCACTCCACTTGTTTGGTTCCCAGACAAGAACATCTCCTCGCGATTCTGTCACTACGTATATGCGATCAATAGAACCATTGATTAGACACTTGGCAATGGCATCGACATACGTTGCTGGTGTAAGATAGTCGTTTCGAAGGATAATCCAATCCCTGTCACAAGGAAAATCTATGGTATAAATGAATTTGTCAAACACCGCCATCGCGTTGTAGTGCCATTGGTTATCAAATCTGTACAGTTTCTTTGCTATGTGTATCTTCAGCAGCTCGATATACACGTACTTATATAGGTAAGTGCATGGGGGGCCGAAGAAACACTGGTTACCCGATGGATAAATATCAACACGCTACACATGTGGCAGCTTGATACATGCCATACTGTAGACGTTTTGGAGGTACCAGCGCCCCGGGTGCTTTGCAATCGCAATCCATTCTCCGTTGGCACCAACCCAGCGACCCTTGTTTTCAAATCCTTCATCATCCCATGTTCCGGGTATGTCATCATAAACTAGTACAAATTCTTCTACTGTTGGATTGTCTAGTGGCATCAGCAACGCGTCAATGCCCTGCAACAGATTTTCTTCATATCTAGGGGCATGCACGGTGTTTGACAAAGGGGGTAGTGCTAGCTAGCTTTGCGGAAAAACTATTATCTGGAAGATGCAGAAACTTGTTGAATAAATCATGAATGCATGGAGACAAACACACCAAGGAATAAGGTCTTGTTTGCATTAAAGAAAAAGTGTAGGAATAGTTAAGTTTCCTATGATGGCACTGTTCAAAGGAATGGACTAGAGGAAAAAACACAGGCAATTTTCCTATGATTGATTAACAAGGTTAGGGGCCTCTTTCGATCAATGGTTTTTAAAAAACATAGGAATAGGAAAAACACAGGATTGACATGGTAGGTACAGTAAATTCATATTAGGAATTAAAAACACAGGAATTTTTGTAACAGGTGTCTTTGGATGGTGAATAGGAAATAAACACAAGAGTTTTACAAGAATATAGTGTAAGCACATTGGACTTCTCAAAGGAGAAATAGAATGAGGTTGGAGCTCGTGTTTAGATTCTTATGGAATGGAGGGCATAGGAACTAAGAAGTGACTCCATAGGAATTTGATATCTTCCAAAATCCTATGGGTTAGAATCCTCCAAAACTCATATGCAATTCTTCATATCCAACTTGGACCTCATTTTCAAATTCCTACGCGTGCAAAGAACAAGAATGAGGTCCCAAGAGACACGATAACATCATAAATATACTCTCCCGTGAGGTTTGACTTTGATTTTACCATGTTTTAAGGTAATCCTATGTTTTTGTATTCATGTAAACCAAAGAGCCATTTTTTACAGAAATCTTGTGTTTCTAAAACACATGAACTTAAAATATAAAGCCAGCCATGATTGGCCAATACACCTACCGTTACAGGTATCAACAATCCTGGTCGTTCTTGTGTTTTCAGATTAGTATGTTTGGAGGAGAGGGGGGACACTGAAGCAAAAGTCTTGGGCCTCTTTCGATCGCAAGATTGAGACCACAGGAATTTCACAGGTTTGCCGATGAAAAACAGGCAATTGTAAAACATAGAAAAACTACCTACATGATTGGCACAATGAGAGTTGAGCCTCAAGTAGATGTTCCAATTCCTACAGGATTTAAGCATGGGTGGGGGTTGCAGTTCAAAAGAATTTGCATACCACGATTCCTTTGGTCCAAATTCAATCTATAGGAAAGAATCTAAGGATTCGAGTCCTACAAAAATCATGCAAAACTGATTTTTACCTGCTCGTCACGGTCTAGTGGCCATGTGTGTGGGTCAGAGTGAAGTAGGCAGGGCAAACCAAACGGGAGACCAGGATCTTTCGCAATACCTTGACGCATGCCAACCATGTCACGAGCCAGGCGAGCGGTTCTTAGAAGATAGGCGCGACCGGTGATGTTGCTCAGCGGTTCGTAGTAGAGGTTGCCAAATCTGATTGCCTGGCTATAGCGCTCAGATATCTTACGCTTCATCGCTCTAGATGTCGTTCCGGGGAAGAGTACTATGGAAGATTAGTCGGGATGGTCTGGCGGTTTCTACCTTTCTGTAAGGGTGGAGAGGGGCTACGATGGTGCACAAGTAGCCGGAGTGGCAGAGGAAGACGATGAGGGGCGTGGGGTGGTTCTCCTCCGGTTATAGGATCGACTAGTTCGACCCGGTATATTAGGGAAAAACTAACATGGGACGTTAACATAGACGCTTATGCAAAAAAGGAATAATAATAGAAAATTAGATATAGTAGTATTTCTTAAACTCTCCAGCCCGCAATGCTGGCCCCTAGTTTGAGGCGCTACTGTTTTTTCCGGTAGGTATCTAGGGACAACAAATCACACCGTGCCGAAGAAAAAAGTTCAAAATGTCCTCAAATTTTCTATGCATGTGGGGATGGTGATGCCGCACTAAAGGAGAGAGCAAACACAATTTGTTTTGAATGCATATATACTACTCTCTCTGATCCATATAATGTTCTCAGATTTATCTAGATTAGAATGTATATAATCATGTTTTCGTGCTAGATTTATCTAATGGTTGGAAACTCCGAGTGGCAACATTATTACCATGACATGATTCACCCATTTACTCCCAAATATGGGAACATCACAGATGATGGGAGTACAATTTACATCAAGGACCTAAAAATGGATAAAATTACATAGAGGTCCTTACATTTAGCACGAAGCACCCTAAAAATAAGCAAGAGAAATAGTCGGATTTGACTCCTTCTCGAGAGAGCAAAGCCATACTCTTCATACTACTTTCTCTTCGCTTGTTTTCAAAATATATGGCCAAATTTGGTGGCACGAAAATTCCTGGACATTGGATCATCATCAGCATAAAGTATGATGTAGATATGGCCATGACCTTGGTCGTTCGGCTTGAAATCCAAGAATGTTCATACTCATCGGCAACTAATAAAATTAAATACGTTTAAATTTTACCAATTACTTTTAGGTTCGAATTTTACACGTAAGGACGTAGGGATTACATTTTAAATCAAGGACCTAAAAAGGTAAAAATTTATCGAGGTCCATACATTTAGCACGAAGCACCCTGAAATTAAGCAGGGAAAACAGTCATGTTTTGCTCCTTCTCGAGAGAAAAGCTGATTGAGACATACTCTTCATACTACTTCCTCTTCGTTTGTTTTCAAAATATGTCCAAATTTGGCGGCTTGCAAATTCTTGGATAGGGGATCATGAACCATCAGCATATAGTATGATGTAGATATGTCCATGAGGCCCATGACCTTGGTCGTTCTTCTTGAAATCCAAGAATGTTCATACTTATCAACAACTAATAATCTTAAATACGCTTAAATTTTTACAGTTGCTTTTAGGTTTGAATTTTACACGTACGGATGGTGGGAGTACATTTTACATGAAGGACCTAAAAAAGGTAAACTTACATCGAGGTCCATACATTTAGCATGAAGCACCCTAAAATTAATCAGGGAAAACAGTCATGTTTTGCTCCTTCTCGAGAGAAAAGCTGATCGAGCCATGCTATTCATACTACTTCCTCTTCATTTGTTTTCAAAATATGGCCATATTTGGCCGCATGCAAATTCTTGGATATGGGATCAGGAACCATCACCATAAAGTATGATGTAGATATGTCCATGACCTTAGTCATTCGTCTTGAAATCCAAGAATGTTCATACTCATCGATAACTGATAATCTTAAATACATTTAAATTTTACCACTTGCTTTTAGGTTCAAATTTTACACGTAGGATGGTGGGAGTACATTTTACACCAAGGACCTAAAAAGATAAAATTACATCGAGGTCCATACATTTAGCATGAAGCACCCTAAAATTAAGTAGGGAAAATAGTCATGTTTTGCTCCTTCTCGTGACTGAAGCTGATCGAGCCATACTCTTCATACTACTTCCTCTTTGTTTGTTTTCAAAGTATGGCCAAAATTTTGGGGCATGCAAATTCTTGGATATGGGATCACGAATCATCGGCATAAAGTATGATGTAGATATGGCCATGACCTTGGTCGTTCGTCTTGAAATCCAAGAATGTTCATACTCATCGACATATAATAATCTTAAACATGTTTAAATTTTACAACTTGCTTTTAGGATCGAATTTTACACGGACAGTCGGAGTACATTTTACATCAAGGACCTAAACAAGGTAAAATTACATCGAGGTCCATACATTTAGTACGAAGCACCCTAAAAGTAAGCAGGGAAAACCGTCATGTTTTGCTCTGTCTAGAGAGAGAAGCTGACTGAGCCATACTCTTCATACTACTTCCTGTTCGTTTGTTTCCAAAATATGGCCAAATTTGGCGGCATGAAAATTCTTCGCTATGGGATCATGAATCATCAGCATATAAAGTACTCCCTCCGTCCCAAAATATAAGGCGCCTAAGGACTGGTCGAAAGTCAAATCTTACTAACTTTGACCAAATATTTAGAGAAAAATATAAACATCTACATTATGGAATGGACACATTATGAAAATATACTTTATGATAAATCTATTGATATTTATTTGATATTATAAATATTTATATTTTTGTGTATAATCTTAGTAAAACTTAAAAAATGTTGACTTTTGACTAAACCTTAGGCGCCTTATATTTTGGGACGGAGGGAGTATGATGTAAATATGTATGACCCTGGTCTTTCGGCTTGAAATGCAAGCATTTTCATATTCATTAACAACTAATAAGCTTAATTACGTTTAAATTTTACCACTTGCTTTTATGTTCAAATTTTACACGGACGGTGGGAGTACATTTTATAGTAAGGACCTAAAAAAGGTAAAATTACATCTAGGTCTATACATTTAATTACCATGGAGCACCCTAAAATTAAGCAGGGTAAATAGTCGGGTTTGGCTCCTTCTCAAGACAGCAGCTGGTCGAACCATACTCTTTGTACTACTTCCCTTTTCATTTGTTTTCAAAATATGGCCAATTTGGCGACATGAAATTCTTGGATATGGGAGCGTGAATCATTGATGTAAAGTATAATATAGATATGTCCATGACCTTGACCGTTCGGTTTGAAATCCAAGGTTGTTCATACTCATTCACAACTAACCTTAAATTCGTTTAACTTTTACCACTAACTTGTAGGTTTGAATTTTACACGGATGGTATGAGTACATTTTACATCAAGGCCTAAAAAGGGGAAATTACATCGAGGTCAATTCATTTAGCATGAAGTACCCTAAAATTAAGCAAATAAAACAGTCTGGTTCGGCTCCTTCTCGAGAGAATAGCTGATCGAGCCGTTCTCTTCATAGTACTTCTTCCTCTTTGTTTGTTTTCATCAAGGACCTAAAAGGGGAAAATTACATCGAGGTACAAAAATGTAGCACAAAGCACGCTTAAAATTAAGCAAAGGAAAATAGTTAGGTTCGGCTCCTTCTCAAGAAAGAACCTGACCAAGCCATACTCTTCGTAGTACTACTTCCTCCTTGTTTGTTTTTAAAATACATGGCCAAATTTTGCGTCATGCAAATTCTTCGATATGGGATCATGAATCATCAGCATAAAGTATGATGTACATATGTCCATGACCCTGGTGGTTCAGCTTGAAATGCAAGAATGTTCATACTCATTGACAACTAATAAGCTTAAATACGTTTAAATTTTACCACTTGCTTTTGTGTTCGAATTTTACAGGGACAGTGGGAGTACATTTTAGAGCAAGGACCTAAAAATGGGTAAAATTACATCGAGGTCCATACATTTAGCACGAAGCACCCTAAAATTAAGCAGGGAAAATAGTCATGTTTAGGTCCTTCTCGAGAGAGAAGCTCATCGAGCCATACTCTTCATACTACTTTCTCTTCGTTTGTTTTCAAAATATATGGCCAGAGTTGGCGGCATGAAAATTCGTGGACATGGGATCATCATCAGCATAAAGTATGATGTAGATATGCCCACGACCTTGGTCGTTCGGCTTGAAATCCAAGAACGTTCATACTCATCGACAACTAATAATCTTAAATACTTTTAAATGTTACCACTTGCTTTTAGGTTTGAATTTTACAAGGATGATGCGAGTACATTTTACATCAAGGACCTAAAAAAGGTAAAAATTACATCGATGTCCATACATTTATGTTTGAAAACTTGTCTTGTGGTATTCATATCCATTTTCTTCGGTGTTTCTTTACGTAAAAAACAATCTTATCATCACTCGAATAATTGAGAATTAAATGTTCTTTCATGATAGTTGGAAACTAATACCGAGGACATTGTTTACTACATGAAGATGCACCCATCTACCTCTAGAAATACATTTAATTCAATAAGCAATTTATTGCTCTTACTTGTAGCTAAAGTTTGACCTAATCTCATTAAATTGTCAAGATGCAAAATCTTAGCAACAAGTTGAACCTATCGTCAAAACTCTCGGTGTTTTATGATATATTAATTGTGATCCCTCGATGGGTACCTCCAAAATATTTTTCGTAAAACTTTCAAAGCAACCTACAATTTACTTGTAGTTTCAAATTTGACCTAATTTTGATAAATCGACATAAAGTCATTCGGCCAAATAGGCAGAGTTAGCTAGAAAGTTTGAAAACTCATAAATAAAACATGGGAATCGTTGGTACAACATGTTGGTAAACTTGGCTTCTGGCATTCAGATCCAATATTCTTGGGACATTCCTAAACGGAAAAGCACAACCTCGCTTGTCATCCACTTGGAAAATTGAGAATAATTGAATGTTCTTTCCTGATATAGTTGGAAAATCACACCGACGACATTGTTTGGATTTGCCGGTCTTGATCTAATGGTCATTGTTCGAAGTTATCCGTACACTATATAGTAGTATAGTATGGTATTGTAAGAGATATAAGAAAAGATAAAGATAAGATAAGAAGTACTGCGAATGGCCGATCTTTTGAGTAACCTTCCCTCCCGATGTTTGGGAAGCAAGTGAAAATTTCAAAAACCGGAAAAGTTTGAATTTTTTTTGCCGCCAAGGACCAAAGTGGTTTCCTTCCTATGTACTCCTCGTCCCTACTCCACGCCAACACGGCTGCCGAACACGCCAGATATAATTTCTTCCAAGCCCTTCGGGGCTCTCCTTTCACAAAAAAAGAACACACCGGAGACACAGAGCTGCCATACCAAGGCACACGTGCGCCGCATCATGCTGTGGACCAGGGAGAGATCAGTCGGGCCGGTGCGCGAGGGGAAAGGGTAGGAGAGAGGAAGGATGGATGGTAAGAGGAAGCGAAGGAGAGAGAAAACACACTATATATTTTGCGTGCATAGGTCCTGAAATTTACTACTAGTAGAGTGGCCGCAGGAGTACCTCGTGTTAGGAACCCATCATAACTTTCCTCTGACATTGAACTGCCTTCAACTCCTCTTCGTTGCTGCCCTCTTTTACCCTGCCAACGTTTTATTCTCTCAGCGTGTACAGCGCGTGGACAGAGGTGAGCATATGTCTAAGCAAAGAAATGAGTACTAGTACTAATATACTTTCCTCAAAAAAGTACTAATATACTACTCCCTCTGATCCAAATTAATGTTCTCAGATTTTTCTAGATTCGGATGTATCTAGCACTAAAACATGACTAGATACATCCAAATCTAGACAAATGTGAGAACACTAATTTGGATCGAGGGAGTACTATTTGCTTTTTCCCTAATAAGGGCATCAACAATGTGTACAAAAGCACACCTTAAGGCCTAGTATGCAGCATCCGCTAAGGTTCACCATATACATTGTGGAGAAACAGAGTTTGTATCTTTAAGCCTAATAAGGTGCACCTCAATCTTGTGGGTTGCCCATAGAGAATAGAAAAATCATTTCCCCTCTCCCTGTTTCATGTGATCATTTTCAAAAGGTGTTCAAAATTTTCATGATGAAAAATCTTAGCTAGAAGTCGAACCACTCGTCAAAACTCTGTGTGGTTTCTGATATATAAATTAACCGCTCGATGGGTACCTCCAAAAGCTTTTTCATAAAACTTTCAAAGCAACCTACAATTTATTACTTGTAGCTCAAGTTTGACCTAATTTCATTAAATTCAAGAGAAATATATCGCACTTAGTTGTAGCTCAAGTTTGACCTAATTTCATTAAACTGTTAAGACGCAAACTCTTAGAAAGAAGATGAACCTCTCGTAAAACTTTCAAAGCAACCTACATAGTTTACTTGTAGTAGTTCAAATTTTCCCTATTATATTTTTTTTGCTTTACCTATTATAATTTTATGTAGTGATGGTATGCAAGATGTCTATTATCTGAGTCTCACGTCCAGGGCACGTGCACTTTACTAGTACTTGTAGTTTCAAATTTGACCTAATTTTGATAAATCGACATAAAGTCATTCTAATGGGCAGACTTAGCTGGGAAGTTTGAAAACTCATAAAACATGAGAATCGTTGGTACAACATGTTGGTCCAATATATCTGTATGTAAACTTGGCTTGTGGCATTGAGATCCAATATTCTTCGTACTTTTTTTAGGAAAAAGAACAACCTCGCTCATATTCTTCACTCGGAAAATGTAAAATTGAATGTTCTTTCTTGATAGTTGGAAACTCACACCGACGATACTGTTTTCTACAAGAAGATGCACCGATGATCTACCTATGAAAAACATTTAATTCAAGAGGAATCTATGGCGTTTACTTGTAGCTAGCTCAAGTTTGACCTAACTTCGTTAAATTGTCAAGATGCAAAGTCTTTGCAAGAAGTTGAACCTATTGTCGAAACTCTCGCTGGTTTCTGATATATTAATTTTGACTCGATGGGTACCTCCAAAAGCTTTTTCGTAAATCTATCAAAGCAAAACCTACAATTTACTTCTAGTTTCAAATTTGACCTAATTTCGAGATATCGGCATAAAGTCATTCAAATGGGCGGGGTTAGCTTGGAAGCTTGAAAACTCATAAAACATGGGAATCGCAAGTATAACATGTTGTCGATCCACTATATATGTCTGTCAACTTGGCTTGTGGTATCCACATCCAATATTCTTTGGACTTCTCTTTATAGAAAATTAAAGAACAACTAACCTCGCTCGTCTTCACTCGGAAAATGTAGAATTGAATGCTCTTTCTTGATAGTTGGAAACTCACACTGACGGTATTGTTTACTACAACAAGATGCACCAATCTACCTCTGAAAATACATTTAATTAAAGAGCAATCTATCGCGCTTACTTGTAGCTCAAGTTTGACCTAATTTCGTTAAATTGTCAAGATGCAAAATCTTAGCAAGAAGTTGAACCTATCGTCAAAACTCTCGGTGTTTTATGATATATTAATTGTGACCCCTTGATGGGTACCTCCAAAAGATTTTTCATAAAACTTTAAAAGCAACCTACAATTTACTTGTAGTTTCAAATTTGACCTAATTTCGATAAATTGACATAAAGTTATTCGGTCAAATGGGTAGAGTTGGCTAGGAAGTTTGAAAACTCATAAATAAAACAGGGGAGTCATTGGTACAACATGTTGGTAAACTTGGCTTCTGGCATTTAGATCCAATATTCTTCGAACATTTGTTTACGGAAAAGAACAACCTCGCTCGTCAGCACTCAAAAAATTTAGAATAGTTGAATGTTCTTTCTTGATATAGTTGGAAAATCACACCGACAACACTGTTTACTACAAGAAAATGCATCCATCTACCTCTCTGAAAAGTCATATATTTCAACAGCAACCTGTCGCGCTTACTTGTAGCTCAAGTTTGACCCAATTTCGTTAAATAGTGTCATGCAATGAAAAATGTTAGCAAGAAGTCAAACCTGTTGTCAAAACTCTCGGTTGTTTCTCATATATTGATTGTGACCTCCCCTTCGATTGATATGGTACCTCCAAGAGCTTTTTCGTAAAACTTTCAGAGTAACCTATAATTTAGTTATAGTTCAAGTTTGACCTAATTTTGATAAATCGGCAAGTAGTTATTCAAGTGGGCAGAGTAATTAGCTAGGGAGTTTGAAAACTCAAAAAACATATGGGAATCGTAATTAAAACACGTTGGTCCACTTAATATGTCTAGAATCTTGGCTTATGGCATTGAGATCCATATTGTTCGAGCTTTCTTTACGGCAAAGAACCATCTCGTCATCACTCGAAAAACTGAGAATTTTATTTCCTGATAGTTAGAAACTCACACTGACGACACTTTTTTACTACAAGGAGATGCACCCATCTACCTCCAAAAATACATTTAATTCAGGAGCAATCTATCACGCTTACTTGTAGCTCAAGTTTGACCTAATTTCGTTAAATTATCAAGATGCAAAATCTTAACAAGAAGTTGAACCTATCATCAAAACTCTCAGTGTTTTATGATATATTAATTGTGACCCCTTGATGGGTACCTCCAAAAGATTTTTCATAAAACTTTCAAAACAACCTATAATTTACTTGTAGTTTCAAATTTGACCTAATTTCGATAAATCGACATAAAGTCATTCGGTCAAATAGGCAGAGTTAGCTAGGAAGTTTGAAAACTCGTAAATAAAACATGGGAATCATTGGTACAACATGTTGGTAAACTTGGCTTCTGGCATTCAGATCCAATATTCTTCGGACATTCCTAAACGGAAAAGCACAACCTCGCTCGTCATCACTCAGAAATTGAGAATAATTGAATGTTCTTTCCTGATATAGTTGGAAAATCTTATGTACATTTGGATATGTGAATGGAGAAAATGGAGAATAATTGAATGTTTTTTTGTGTGAGGTGTAATAAACAGACATATATCATTAGTCCTACACTTTAAATGATACTCTTCGATGGACATTTGGATATGTGAATGAAACGTCAAATCTTATGTACAAACAAGTTATGTTCAAAAACAAGTTTATTACGACCAAATAAAGCCTTCACAAATTCAATGTTCGACGAACTATTATGTTGGTACCTTTGTGTAAACATTGACGTTTCATATGAAATAAGTCTCTTACTTACCAGCTACATGCATCCAAAAAGTATTGCGGGTGATAAATATCGTTAGTATCTAGTTTTTAGCATCATTCAAATCTTTGTGTGTGAATGGGAGCAATGGAATTCGGGGACCACTTGTCAGTCTTGCTACCAATGAGGTTAAATCAGTCATTACAAGACTAACTGACCAAATTTGTGCATAATACGCTAAAAAACTATTAAAATGTGCAAAAATGATGTCCACCAAGTGCTTTGTGCAAAAGTGCGATGAAAAGATGGTGGATCGTGCAATTTCCTCTATCTAAAAAAATGTTTTATACTACTTCCTCCGTCCCAAAATATAAGGCGTCTAAGGATTGGTCAAAAGTCAAACCTTGCTAACTTTGACCAAATATTTAGAAAAAAATCTACATCTACAATATTGAATGGACATATTAAGAAAATATACTTTATGGTGAATCTATTGTATTAATTTAGTATTATAAAATTATATATTTTTTGTGTATAATCATGGTCTAACTTAAAAAATGTTGACTTTTGACTAATCCTCAGGCGCCTTATATTTTGGGATGGAGGGTAATACAAAGTATTCTACTGTACTTACTACTAGCAAAACAGGTACCAGATGGAGGTTTGAAACCTAAAGGGTACCCACTATTTTAGTCGGTTCAAAGAAATGAACTAGTTCGTCAAAAAGTGATGATATGTGAAATGTAGTTTTTTTTGTAGTACGGTACTACTAAAGCAGATAGAGGGTTACCCACTCCCATTCTCTAATAACTCCTCCCCCACCATTCCCTCTCTCGCTATCACATTCCCGCACTCACCTCACGACGCTCAGTTGTTAACCCAGCCGTTGCCTCGATGAAACTAATGCCAAAACCTTTGTCTGTGGTTGAGCTGGGATCGTCATCAAGATCTACTTCGGAGCTGCAGGTGGCTTGTTCGATTCCGACAGCCTCAGTGCCCTCTCTCAAGCGTCCTTCGCCTTTCGCGTGTGTGCGGGTCGTGCCCAAGGTGAGGCGTTCGTCACCCTTAGGGTTTCAGCCGGTCGCGCCAAAACCCTCGTCACTCGCCGAGCAGTCGTCCAAGCCTCCAGCGTCGCGTGCGTTGGGATCGAATGCTCGTGCGGCGGGGGACGTGTCCTTTTCATCTGCAGGTTGGACTCTCATTCCCAATGTGCCAAATTTCAGAGTGTATGCGGTGAAACCCCTATCGGTGCCCCCCCTTCATCAGCGATTGTCTGTGCTTCTTCGGTGTATGTGGCTGGTTCTTCGTTAGTGGCACCTTGTTCATCTGCTCAACCCATCGACCCCTGTGCAAGTTCGTGCCCCCCCAACTGCAACGAGGTTAGATCTGGAGGATTGGGGTTTTAACCCAAATCCGACGTGCATCTAGTCAGATTTTTGCAACGTGTACTGCAGGTCCTTTGTTGAACTGCTTAGTTGTATGTCATATTCTTGATAATTGTATTTTGTGTTGTTCTTTATACTCCCTCTGTCCAGAAATAACTGACTTGACTTTGCCTAGATTTGAATGTATCTATATTTGTCTTTTGTGCTATTCTGCTTAGTTCTAGAATATTCTTGATGATGATACATGGTTTTGTTTTGGTACTTTGATGATGCATTGTGCATTTAGGAATTTTCCATGACGTGTTGTGCTATTTTGGTATTTTTTTTGTATGATGCATTGTGTCCTGTCTCCTCACTATGTTGTTTCATCCATTTTGAACCGTGTTCTGCTGTTTAGGATTAAATGATATGGCTTCTATCTGTTCAGATTATTTCAATGACCCATCAGTTTAGGTAATTTTGATTGTGTAGACATTGTTTATTAAATTTAATTACATAATACCTTTTGTTGTTTTGGTATTTTTGATGATGCACTACATATATGCTGCTTTGTCTATCCAGATAATGCATTGTGCTGTTTTAGCCATTCAGATTATGCATTGTGCTGTTTTTTTGCGGGGGATATGCATTGTGTTGTTTAATCAATCTAATTAAATGTTATGCCTTCTAGTAGCTGTTCGGATAATTTTGAGGACCCATCGGGTTAGGTCATCCTGATGATGCCTTGTGCTGTGTAGGCAATTTAATTTACCTAATACCTTGTGTTGTTTGGGTAATTTTGATGGTGCAATGACTCATTGTGATGTTTAGTCAATTTATACAATGCATTTTGCTGTTTTGGTAATTTCAAAGGAGTGACGCAATGGTAATTTTCCTGTAGGATGACCCAGTTGTAATGTCGAACTTAGACTACATTCTTGACCGGACTGCTCTAACTCCAGGTAGCTATGAAGATGCTCTCCCCATCATACCAAGGGAGTTGAAGCTACCAGGCAGGAGAGTGGAGGCCTTGGCAAGGGCAAGTGCTGCCAGGTCGGTCGCTAGTTCTGCCAAACCGAGAAGACACCCTAGGTCGGTTGGACACCATACCAGGGCGGATCATCCTAGGCGCTTCTACATCTAGTTAGTCTAGCATGACTTGTATATGCTTATCATCCAGACTTACTTCAAGCCTTACTTGAAGGGACACCCCTACCCACAACTAGTGGTGGTCTAAGCATGTGAGGAATGCGAGTGGGTTGTCCATGCCAACCGCAACAAAGACCAGATCATCCTGGACAAAGAGTGGGCTACCTTTGCTACTTTCCATGGGTTGAAGGAGGGTGACTGCCTTATGTTCAAGGTCACCGCATACGGGTTCAAGATGAAAATCTACGACCGCATCACCTCCTGCCGGAAGGTGTTCGTCTATCGTGAGCACGCACATCTTGTTTAAGTGCCAATTTGGATCGAAGGATTTTCAAAGGAATTCTGGAGGAATTTGACCCATAGTATTTTTTTCATAAGGAAGCCCTTTGGATGAAAGGAATCATACCTCCAAAATTCATATAGATTGCATTTCTACACCCGAATCCCATAGGCATTCCAACATACACTTTTTTACACTCATTCACGTAGGATTGAGGCAATTTTCCTCCGCGTTTACTGTGTTTCATTAAAATGACTTTAAGCCAGCAGATTTCCTCTGTTTTGTACCTCCGACCCTGTTATCCTGTGTTCTGAAATTATGCGATCCAAAGAAAGCTATTTCCTCTATTTTGTAATCCATTGTTTTGTACCTGTGACCGAGTCAAATTCCGGTGTTTTTAAATCCTGTTATCCAAAGAAGCCGAAAGTTATCTTTAAGGTTGCCGTTCGATCTTTTGGCGACCGTTTGTGGTGCTTATGCGTCAAGCCCTAAGTATATTCAATGTGACTACTAGTAGTACTACTACTACTACTACTCCCTCCGATTCATTGCTAGATACGTCCAATTCAGCGACGAGTAAATATGGATGGGAGGGAGTACTACTACTACGAGCAAGCATAGTGTGAGCCGCTCCTAACGTGGCTAAGAAATGTACATACTAGACTTATTTTTCCGAATCTACTAGAAATTTACTAGACTGGCCAGCAAAAACCAATCCTAAAGATGGGACCCACTTAGTACAGCATAAGCCAGTTGATTCACCACTATGTATCTAGCCAAATTTCTCTGTAAACTTTGGGGGGGGTCATAAGAGCAAGCGCAGCGTATGAGAATTGCGGTGGCTAAGAGAATCTTTTTGTTTCTTAGCTCAGGTCTAAACGGTGGAGTACCTAGGTCTAACCAAAAAATTCTTAGGCACGTGTCTAGTACTAGTCCCAGCGTCTAAGGAAACAAAAGGCAGAAAAGGCCCACTATCAGCCTCATATTATCCTGACGCTGATGGCAGAAAAGTGGGCAGAAAAGGTACTACCTTTTTCTGGGCTTGTGGGTCCTACCGAGGTGGCAAGCTTTGTTGAGTTGTTGAGTTGGCAAGCTTTATTGCTAGACATTGTCTAAACAGTGAGCGTGTGCAGCGTATAAGAAATGGGGGACTGAGCTTCAATGACTTTGTGAAGCAAAGTCACTAAGACTAAGTTACCAATCTCAGCCATTCCTTTCTGATCCAATGAACCAGATTGATCCAGATTCACACTAAAAAAATTCAAACATTTTAGAAAAAAGGGAAAAAATTCTAGTGAATCATAATGGCTAAGTTCTATAATCTGAGAAAGTTTAAGTCCATTCGGATTAGTGGTGTGTGATTAAATAGCCTTTTATGTTTGAAAAGTAAAAAAGCTATTTAATCAGAAACCAGTAATGCAAATGGATTGCAACTTTCTCAGGTTATAGAACAAAACATTTATGATTCACTGGATTTTTTTCAATTTTTTATAAAACGTTTGAACTTTTATCTGTAAATATGGGTCAATCTGGTGCAATGGATCAGAATTCAAGGGCTAAGATTGATGACTTAGCCTCCGTGACTTAGCTTCACAAAGTCACTGAAGCTTAGTCCGAAAATGGGGTGGCTAAGAAAACTTTTCATCTAGTGTGCAGTGTGTGCAAAATGTGGTGGCTAAGAAAACTTTTCAGCTCTTAGACCTATGTCTAAACAGTAGAGGAGGTGTGTCTAAGATAAAGATTCTTTGCCTTGAGTCTAGTACAGGACCCAGGTACTAGTGGATTAAAAAAATCATTTCAATTCTTTGGGATCCTTCCATTGGCCGGAGGTGTAGCAGTTTGGTGGGAGAAATGAAACAAAATCTGGAGCAGAGGACCTACACAAGGGTCCTAAATGGTGGAGCAACTTTGGTTTTGTTAGACTCAACTCTAGTTATATTATTAGCTCGCGTCTAAGCTTTAGCACGCTGCACATGCCCCACCAATGTCTAAACGGTGGAGAAGATGGGTCTAAGGAAAATATTCTTGGACTTGTGTCTAGTACAAGACACGGCGGCTAGTTGATTAAAATATTTGGCATAATACTTTGAGGCATTTTCATTGGCCAGAGCACTAGTAGTTTGGAGAGAAAAAGTGAATAAAGCTGCTACATGGGTCCCACGCAAGAGACCTAAACGGTAGAGCAGTTTTGATTTTGCTAGACTCACGTCTAAGTTATTTTATTAGCTCATGCCCAAGCCTTAGCACAATGCACAATATTTGCAGCTAGTAAGCTCGATCGCTTGATGGACCAACAAGATTGCTCGAAGGCCGGCGACGAGATCCAGTACTTTTTTTGAACAAGCGAGACCCAGTACTTGACGTTTTGCTTCCACTATTCACTCTCCTCTCTCCTCCTACTAGTACTACCTCGCTCTGCCTTCGCAGAAACAATTTTCTTCCACTGCTCCTCCCTTTCTTCATTACTTCATCCAGCGATGTCACAAAATATCATGTCTCATCAGAAGAATAGCAAGATGGCGGTGGTTAGAGCCGTGGAGAAATCCCGCCGGCAGGGTGACCTGTAGGCTCGGACCGAGAAAGGAGACAAGCCATGGGGCGTGGGGTCGTCTTCACGCATGTATCCAAAGAGCGGCTATCATGGGGATCAAGAGTCCGGGTAGGTTTGTACTTCCGTTGATTCCTGGGTTGTCTGCTCCTACTATTGAACCGTCTATGTACATCTTCCAGGGCAGGCGGCTCGAGCGTCGAATTTTTCACCCCATGGGTCGATAGCACGATGGATATCTCTGACATGTACGATGCCGTCATGCCCGCTCTCGGTCGAAGAAGAGAGGTATTGTAGTCACTATACATGTATTGACATTTTTTGTTCTTGTCTCCATGCACTCCATGCTCTCTTACTGATGATGCATTTTCCATGTAGGAAGTCAGGCCAAGAATCTCGGCCAAAGTAGATGAAATCTACAGCCATAACTTCAACATTCTTTAGAAAAACTTCGAGCTCAACCTAAAGTGTGATCGCCTCCGAGCTGATTTGGCTTTTCAAATGAAGCTCGCATGATCTTACGAGGGTGACTCCTCCACGCTTCGCGCTGAGTGTGAAAATTTGAAGAAAGAAGTCACGGTGCTCCGTAGCCAGCAGCTACCATTGCAGAGATCGTCCAAGTCACGCCCTGCTAAGTAGGAAGAGAGAAGCCATCTCATGTTGGCCGTCGAGGTCACGACCATTGCGGAGGTCGTCGAGGCCCTACCTCCGCAAGGCGGCCACAGTGTTGCAATCGTCGAATCTTGGAGTAGGAACTAGGAAGGGGGAGGACTTGACTACGTGGCCCTCCTTTTTCTTTATTTTGGGTGCATGGATCGTTTTTTCTCATCCGTCTGCGCATAATTATATTGCACTCTTTAGTGTTTGAATGCGCTCTGTGGAGCTTTCGTAACGATATACTTGTCATATAGTAGTCACTGTTTAGTGTACATATTACATTCAAATATAGCCAAATATGTGACATCCTTTTTAATTAGGTTGGAGGGAATTTTTAGAAAAATTAGGCTGGACAGAGAGTATGTCTGATAAATCAAAAATAATTAAATCATCAATGAGTGATCTTTAAATTTGGTCATATTTTCTACTTTGTCAGATGTGTAGGGATCCAGATCCAGTGTATAGAAAATAAAATGCACCGTCAGCATCAGGGACACCCAACTATTGTCTGGACTCTAGAGTACTTTGGGTCACAAGCACAGCTACCCCTATAGTCTACCCACGGACAGCCAACGATTCCTTGCATAGGCATTCCCGCCAGAGCCTTCGCATGGAAGGTATCCACTTTGACCCGTTGATTTCGGATTAGACGGTCAAGATTGCTAAACGCTAAACTCTATCTCCCTTGATGATGTTTCTACAATTACTACATAAAAATACCTGTGTGAGCTGCGTTGATTAGCGAGAGTCATAAGCATACCGGGGCCTCGACCTCACAAAACAAGGTTTGCCACTCAATCAATTGTGCTCACATCTACCATTAAATGTGAGCATCTTACCAGCTCGACTGCCTGTATACACTAATCGTCCATCCATCTAATCACTCGCTATATAATTAAAGTGTTCAATTCTCCGTATCTGACAAATGATTCTTCAAACTAACAACCTAGAAAAAAGAGAGAAAGAGAAATTACTTATGATGTTAATTGGATGTGTAGTATTACCTCTGTATGTAAATACAAATTAGCGGAAGTAATTAATCACTAACGTGTAACTAATTTCATGCGTTATTTTATAGTAAAAATACTTCAGTACAAAAATGTAAAACCGTGACGGAAGAAAAGTAGTGGTTTCGTTTATGGAGTGTAGCGAATATCACTATTTATCATGACAACATTGCAAATTTATAATATTGCCATACTCCCTCAATACGAAACTTAGATTTGTCTAGATTCACGAGTATATAGATCAAGTATATAGATCATATTCACGAGTATATAGACGTATTTTAGTGATACATATGAATCTAGATAAATTCCAAGTCACTTATTTCCGAACTACTAGTAATAGTTTTATCACAAGTCCCCTAAGACAAGAGGTCAATTGTCTTTGTGAGTGTCCACAAGAATGTAGTACAATTATTGAATTAAAAATTTGCACCTACCACCACAAATGAATCTAGCATGCTCCCTCCTTGACACTTCTAATTACAAATTAGACGGTCACTAAGGTTTATACACATCAGGTCATTGCATATGGTTATTGTGTTGGAAATCATTTCTTGCTAGATATTCTTGGTGATGAAGACATTATTTTTTGTCATGTAATGGAAACATTTCTCCTAATGGTGAAACCATTGTTTCGTTTTATGGAATGCTCTGTAAAATGGTAAAAAATAATTATTAACAATGAAAATATTTTTAGATACGAAAAAAGGTCACAACTCTTTTTTGGTCGTTTCATGCATCATTGGAAATGATAGTAGTTTAATGTAACATTTAAAAAGTAGGGAAAAACGATGAAACTTATCGTTGTTCATGGAGAGGTATATGTACATTGTCTGCCTGAATGTCAAATATGAACAATGCAAAACCAAAATTGTGCATGTCGACAGTCATGCAAAACCATCCATAGTACTGCATCCATTACAAAATACACGATATCTTGGTAAGCTAGAAACATGATTGAGAGTACTTCTAAAATACCCGAGAGATGTTTAGTTCTAATAAGTTGACCAAGTATTGCACCAAAGTTATAAATTATGCAGGATATTATTATGCTTTAATAAGGTAAGTTATTGGAGTGCACGCAATAAAATAGTCGTGCGAAGCACGTACAGTTTACTAGTCACGTAAGTACAGTACTTTTTTTTGAGTTGCATGCATTAACTCATGAACACCGTTATTAAAAGTTTGAACTCGTGGAGCGCCAAAATAACATCGCACAAGCTAGCTCGATTAATGGTCTGCTACTACAGTAACCTATACATCTACCCCTATAGTCTACTCTAGGACACCCAGCGATTGCTTGAATACGCGTCCGTGCTAGAGCCTTCGAAGGGAAGGTATCCCCTATGGACCGTTGATTTGGGATGGACGGATAAGATTGCTAGATAGCCAAAATCACGTGGTCCCCACTCCCTCGCGCCCCTCCATTTCAAACACTGCGAAATTTCTGGCGCCCCTCCATTTCAAACACTACGAAATTTTGGGCGCCCCTCCATTTCAAACGATAACGAAATCACGTGTTCCCCACTCCCTTGCGCCCTCCATTTCAAATACTGCGAATTTTATGGTGCTCCTCCATTTCAAACGATACCAAAATTACGTGGTCCCCACTCCCTCGTGCCCCTCCATTTCAAACACTTCGAAATTTCTAGCGCCCCTCCATTTCAAACACTGCAAAATTTCTAGCGCCCCTCCGTTTCAAACGATACCAAAATCACATGGTCCCCACTCCCTCATGCCCCTACATTTCAAATACTGCGAAATTTCTCGTGCCCGTAACCTCCCGCAACACTTCTTCGTGGCTGGCTCTTCCCGCTGGAACTCGACACCATGCACTCCTCAGCCAATATTATACCGGAGCTGCATCAGATGCGGTCTGATCCAAAGCATCATTGCCGCTTCACCGACGTCCACCGCACCCGACCTTGGTCACCGAGTCCGTCGTCGTCCACCGCACATGATTTCCTTTTCCCACTTCCCCTCCACGGCGCCGAATCCGTCAACGACTGCCCAAGATCTGCATCAATGCCAGCGGCATCCTCCCCACCCATAACTTACCGGAACTGCCGTGCAGTGCACCGATTCAACCTCATCCACCGTGGTCAGGCCGGCATCGAGCGCCCAAGATCTGCTTCCTCGACGCAAACAGCCGGCGCAACCGAAGCACCCTGGGTGACAAGGATGTCACCCACGCCGGTACGGATGATGATTAGAAGCTTATCCGACCATGGTAACCAAATCCCTAACTCTTTTTTTGTCAGCAGTACAGGAGGTTCATGCCTATCGCACTGAACTGCATTTTTCTAATCGTTCTGTACACCCAGTCAAAGCGCACGCATGTTCTTCATGCTAGACACTACAGAGTAGGTCACTAGACATGTTGGTTTGCATTTGCTGCTCTACAAATTTTGAAGTCATGCACATGTTCTTAGCTACTCCGAACAACAGTAATTGCCTGCTATCGTGTAGTTCTTGCAAAATGTAAAATCAGTGGAAAATATTAGTTTGGATCCCTTCTCCACAGTTACTGAATCTATCTGGTTCGTCCTGAGATAAGTTCCTATTATTGTTTCCTCCTTGGCATCGTTATGTTGTCCGGTAGTACCCGTTTAGACTCTTCATACTAATTCGATTATAATTTTGTTGTTGCCATCTGGTTTTTCAAAAGCTGCAGCACTAACTATTTTCCTTTTCTTGCATAGAGCGCAGAATGGAACAATGAACATGATGGTTTGCATGCCTCTTCTACAGGTTCACAAGCGACGCCATTATTTCCTTATCTGGTGCTGGTTCATCCTAATCAATGGCATAACTGTCCTCTACTATGTAGTTCACTCGTGGTTTGCATTCCTGCTATAGACGTTCTCTTATGATGCCATTAGAATTTCTATCTGGTTGATTCTTAGCTATGCCAGTAACTACATGCCATTGTGTAGCTCACCGCAAATTCTGAGTCACCCAATGACTATGCATTCCAGAAGATGCCACTACTTCCATATATATTTGCTGAAATGTTTATATTTGCTTAAACTTTAAGAAACACTTTGTTTGATTGCTCATTTCATTCTAGGCACACTTGTCTAATGCTTGTTTGTCCTGCTCTGTGTTCAATGATCAAGCCATTATAGCTTGCATCTGGTTCTGGGTCTGGTTCGTCCTAAGTCATGACATAACTATCCTCTACAATATGTAGTTCATTCGTGGTTTGCATTCCTGCTCTACAAGTTCTCGTATGATGCATTTATAATTTATATCTGGTTCATTCTTCACTAAACAGTAACTGCATGCCATTTTGAGTCTCAGCGCAAATTCCGAGTCACCCGATGTCGCTTGCATTTTAGGGTATAGAAGTGCTTCCATATATATTTGTTGAAATGACCTAGCTAGTTTATTTTTGCTGAAATTCTAAGCCACACACACACATTTTTTTGATTGCTCGTTTCACGGTAGGCACACTTGTTTAATGCATGCTTGCTTGTCCTATTTGTTTGACGTGTTGGTCAATAGATGAATCATTGACCAGTTGTAAACTCCAAATCATAGCTCCTATCATATCAGTCAAATGAGTAGTTTGTCTTGTTTGATGTATTAACTTGTTATTACTAGTGCAATTATTGCTATCGCCACCAAAGAGGGGGCTGCAAAATCATGTCTCCTCCAATATAGCTGTCACACTCAAAGGAAGATGCAGGTGATCAATTGAGGACTCTGCAATCAACTTGATTATCAACTGAAATGCCGATTTTTCTTTCCATTGATTTGATAATATGTAATAATTTTGAGAAGTTTGCAGCTGATGTAATATCTAGATAACTCGCGTAGGCCATGTATGCATTTAGTTGACACCATCCACATATGCGGTAGTCGTTACGGTAACTACGCAGGCAGGTCGATTAGGGAACAATATCGTGCTCTGTTATTGGTCCGTCGTGTATTCGTCCGACAATGAATAGTAAAAAATGCTGGATTATATAAACGTTTTATGATATTGGCATGGGCTTTAGAAAAGGCCGAAACTGTAATAGGCTGTAAACGTAATGGGCCGACCTACAAGTTGTAACTAGACGTAACAGTAATAGGCCGTAATGGTAATAGGCCGTAAGAGTAACACGTCATAACTGTAACAGGCCATAATAGTAACAGGCCTTAACAGTAGCAGACCGTAACAGAAATAGCCCATCGCAGTAATAGGCAAGAAACCGTGAAATCCCAGAACAGTAACAGGCCAAAATAGTAGCCGGCCACAATAGTAAAGGGCCACAATAGTGAAAGGCCAGAATAGTGACAAGCCAGAACAATAACGACCCGAATGATAAAGCCCGGAACAGTGAAAGGCTAGGACAGTAACATGCCTAAACAGTAACATGCCATCTCAGAAAAGGGCCATCAGTAGGCCACCCACGATGGGCTGCGATAAATAGTGATGGGCCGCCCGCAGGCCTTAAATGTACAGGAGCGAGTAGGCGCATGCTGCTAATGGGCCGCAGTTGGACCATCATGGGCCTTCTTTAGGCCGAAATAGTATTGGTCCTGAAAGTTCAAGGGCCACAGCTGGCTGCAACTTTGGGCCCATTTCAAACAGTGTAGGACAAAACAGTAACGGGCCATCTTCTTCTTGGACTCCCCTAATGGGCTGGCCCAGTTAGAATTTAGCAGGCCTTGGCTAGGCCTTACTTCTGCCACAGTTTCTATGGCCGTTAACGGTGGTAACTGGCCGCTAACGGTGGCTGCCACGTGGCAGTTTGCATGACGTCAGCAGTCAATGCGGCTGGCGAACGGATCTATGACGGAACAATTTTTCGTGGCTGAAGGTTGTGATCCGCCACGGTCAGGAAAAAAACTATGGTAGATTCTTTTATGACGGGGATTTTACCACGATGGCCATCCGTCATAGAAGACTTTTTAGCCACGAAAAACGGGCCTTCAAACACGAAAATTGTCCGTTGTAAAAGCCAACTTTTCTTGTAGTGCCACTAGTGTCATTGTATGTAAGATTATCCTAAACCACATTGATCCACATGACCACACACACTCTAGTGGATTATGTGATGCAACTTCTGCCACACTGGTGCAACATGCGATGTTGAAGCTACTTTCCTATGTGTTTTTCGTCTCTTTGACCATGGTTTGACACAAGGATCCCCTAGAGTCATTGCATGTGTTCTTTTCCTAAACCACATTGATGCACTAGTGTCATGGAATGTGTTCTTTTCCCAAACCACATTGATCCACATGACCACACACACTCCAGTGGATTATGTGACGCAACTTCTGCCAAACTGGTGCAACATGCAATGCGTAAGCTGCTTTCCAATGTGTTTTTGGTCTCTGTGACCATGGTTTGACATATGGATCCCCTAGTCATTGCATGTGCACTTCTCCTAAACCACATTGATACAGTAATGTCATTGCATGTGTTATTTTCCAAAACCACATTGATCCACATGACCACACACACTCCAGCGGATTCGGTGATGCAACTTTTGCCACAGTGGTGCAACATGCAATGTGCAAGCTACTTTCCTATGTGTATTTGGTCTCTTTGACCATGGTTTCACACATGGATCCCCTAGAGTCATTGCATGTGTTCTTTTCCTAAACCACATTTATCCACTAGTGTCATTTTATGTGTTCTTTTCCTACACCACATTGATCCACATTACCACACACACTCTAGTGAATTCTGTGATGCAACTTCTGCCACACTGGTGCAACATGTAATGTGGAAGCTGCTTTCCTATGTGTTTTTGGTCTCTATGACCATGGTTTGACACATGGATCCCCTAGAGTCATTGCTTGTGTTCTTTTCCTAAACTAAATTGATGCACTAGTGTCATTGCATGTGTTCTTTTCCTAAACCACATTTATCCACATGACCACACACACTCCGGTGGATTCTGTGATGCAACTTTTGCCACACTTGTGCAACATGCATTGTGTAAGGTGTTTTCTAATGTGTTTTTGGTCTCTCTTACCATGGTTTGACACATTGATCCTCTAGAGTCATTGAATGTGTTATTCTCCTAAATCACATTGATCCACATGACCAAACACACTCCAGTGGATTCTGTGATGCAACTTCTATCACGCTTGTGCAACATGCAATTCGGAAGCTACTTTCCTATGGGTTTTTGGTCTCTGTGACCATGGTTTGACAAATTTATCCCCTAGAGTCATTGCATGTGTTCTTTTCCTAAACCACATTGATCCACATGACCACACACACTCAAGTGGATTATCTAATGCAAATAATGTCACACTTGTGCAACATGCAATGTGGAAGCTGCTTTCCTATGTGTTTTTGGTCTTTGTGACCATGGTATGAGACATTTATCCCCTAGAGTCATTGCATGTGTTCTTTTCCTAAACCACATTGATCGACATGACCACACACACTAAAGTGGATTATATGATGCAAATATTGTCACACTTGTGCAACATTCAATGTGGAAGTTGCTTTCCTATGTGTTTTTGGTCTATGTGACCATGGTTTGACACATTGATCTACTAGTGTCATTGCATGTGTTATTTTCCAAACCTACATTGATCTAGATGACCACACACACTCCAGTGGATTTTGTGATGCAACCTCTGCCACACTGGTGCAAAATGCAATGTGGAAGCTACTTTCCATGGTTTTTTGGTCTCTTTGACCATGGTTTGACACATGGATCCCCTAGAGTCATTGCATGTGTTTTTCCTAAACCACATTGATCCACTAGTGTCATTGTATGTGTTCTATTCCTAAACCACATTGATCCACATGACCACACACACTCCAGTGGATTCTGTGATGCAACTTCTACCACACTTGTGCAACATGCAATGTGGAAGCTGCTTTCCTATGTGTTTTTTGTCCCTGTGACCATGGTTTGACATATGGATCCCATAGAGTCATTGCATGTGTTCGTTTCCTAAACCACATTGATCCACTAGTGTCATTGCATGTGTTCTTTTCCTAAACCACATTGACCCACTAGCGTCATTGATCCACATGACCGCATTGGATGTATTCTTTTTCTAAACCACATTGACCCACATGACCAGACACACTCCAATGGATTCTATGATGCAACTTCTGCCACACACTGGTGCAACATGCAATGTGGAAGCTGATTTCCTATGTATTTTTCGTTTCTATGACCATCTTTTGACACATGGATCCCCTAGAGTCATTGCTTGCATTCTTTTCCTAAACCACATTGATGCACATGACCACACACCCTCAAGTGGACTATGTGATGCAACTTCTACGACACTGGTGCAATATCCAATGTGGAAGTTTCTTTCCTATGTGTTTTTAGTCTCTATGACCATGGTTTGACACATTGATCCGCTAGAGTCATTGCATGTGTTCTTTGCCTAAACCACATTGATCCACATAACCACCCACACTCCAGCGGATTCTGTGGTGCAATATCTTCTACACTGGTGCAACATGCAATGTGCAAGCTGCTTTCCTATGTTGTTTTCGTCTCTATCACCATGGTTTGACATATTGATGCCCTAGAGTCATTGCATATGTTGTTTTCCTAAACCACATTGATCCACATGACCACACACACTCCAGTGGATTCTATGATGCAACTTCTACCACACTGGTGCAACATGTAATGTGGAAGCTACTTTCCTATGTGTTTTTTGTCTCTGTGACCATGGTTTGACATATGGATCCCATAGAGTCATTGCATGTGTTTGTTTCCTAAACCACATTGATCCACTAGTGTCATTGCATGTGTTCTTTTCCTAAACCACATTGATCCACTAGTGTCATTGATCCACATGACCGCATTGGATGTGTTCTTTTCCTAAACCACATTGACCCACATGACCATACACACTCCAATGGATTCTATGATGCAACTTCTGCCACACACTGGTGCAACATGCAATGTGGAAGCTGCTTTCCTATGTATTTTTGGTCTCTATGACCATCGTTTGACACATGGATCCCCTAGAGTCATTGCTTGTGTTCTTTTCCTAAACCACATTGATGCACATGACCACACACACTCAAGTGGATTATGTGATGCAACTTCTACCACACTGGTGCAACCTCCAATGTGGAAGTTTCTTTCCTATGTGTTTTTGGTCTCTATGACCATGGTTTGACACATTGATCCGCTAGAGTCATTGCATGTGTTCTTTTCCTAAACCACATTGATCCACATGACCACCCACAGTCCAGTGGATTCTGTGATGCAAATTCTGCCACACTGGTGCAACATGCAATGTGCAAGCTGCATTCCTATGTTGTTTTGGTCTCTATCACCATGGTTTGACATATTGATGCCCTAGAGTCATTGCATATGTTCTTTTCCTAAACCACATTAATCCACATGACCACACACACTCCAGTGGATTATGTGATGCAACTTCTGCCACACTAGTGCAACATGCAATGTGTAAGCTGCTTTCCTATGTGTTTTTGGTCTCTATGACCATGGTTTGACACATGGATCCCTTAGTGTCATTTCATGTGTTCTTTTCCTAAAACCACATTGATCCACTAGTGTCATTGCATGTGTTATTTTCCTAAACCACATTGATCCACATGACCACACACACTCCAGTGGATTCTGTGATGCAACTTCTGCCACACTGGTGCAACATGCAACATGCACTAGTACAAACTTGTTTCTTAATGATGAGGGCAAACCTCTAGGGTGGCCCGACCTTCACGGATCTCGTGGTCAAATCGATGGGAAAGCGACGGGAAAAGGAGAAGGTAGCAGAAGCGGACGCACACCTCGTGAAGAACACGATGAACACACGCAAAGCACACACGATACAAGGCCGATTACTCTCACTGGTGGCCACCGGTCCGATAGAATCCTCGCAAGGAAAGATCGGTCAACGTGCTCCCGTCAATCCCAAGCGGAGAGGGAAGAACACCTTGGAGAGGGTCTTGACGTCTTGGCAAAGGGACACCGATGCCAAGGCCTTGTACAATGAGAGAGGCGCGATGCAAACTCCAAAGAGGTGGTGACGATAGTCGATCCCCTTTGGTAGAAGGGGATGAGGCAAAACTAGAGATTCCACAAAGGGGGTTGTCTTTAGTCTATCATCTATGCCTAAGGGATACATGAGTGGGTGGGAGCTCTATTTATAGGCCAGCCACAAGTTCAGGGGTAGTTTGGGCATAAAACTAGGGTTTGGTGCGAAATAGAGGGGTACATAGGCCAAGGGCCTAGCTGTTGGCTCGCAGGCCCATCACTTGGGCCGGACAGTCCGAGTCGGCATGATCGGACAGTCCGGGGTGGCTGGACACTCTGGGCATTGTCCGGGAAGTGTCCGATTTGACCTTCTGAATGTCCACGCCAGGTTCGGGTTGGGGCAGGCCGAACACACCGGCCGAGTCGCGCGGACACTCTGGCTGGATTCGGGCAGACTCTCCGGGGCGATGACGGCGGAGACTCTCGTTCTGGAGCTGGCTGCTCATGGTCCATCTTCTTGGTTGACTTGGGGACGATCTTGGGGACTTGGCGTTATGGATGTAGTAGCGTCCGCAGGACGGGCTACATCACTTAGAGACTGTGCCTAGAGCCGGTTTACCCCAAAAATACAAACCACCGGCTGTGTGTAACACCCCTAGTTCTACTAATAGTAATTATGGTTTGTTTTGTGCATTCATGAGCATCATCTAATTTGCTAAAAGAAAATGCAAGAAAATAAAATGAAAACAAAACCCTATACGTATTTACCCTATCTCCAAAAGATAATTCAAAATGGTTTTGGCTTTTGAAAACTACAAAATGTTGGAGCCCAAATGGATTACAAGGGCCCCTACAGTATTTGATATAATTACAAAACCTTTGGTAATTTTAAAACTATTCAAAATAGATTTGAAATGGTTTTACAAAGAGAAAGAGAGAAAAAGGAGTTAGAAGAAGTTTCTGCTAAAGAAATAGATTCGGAGCAAACCAAGTCGTAGCCCATCTCCCCTATTCTCTGTTTGCCGCCCACCAGCGCAGCTAGCAACCTCTTTCGCAGCCTAGTAGAAGCCCACCTCGGCCCGGCCCAACTTACCCCTTTGTTTCTTGTCTTCCTCGCGGGGACAAGCCCCTCCGTGTCATCGCCGGTGCCGTCCGCCGGCGCCAGGATGCGCGCGTGTGCCGTGATGACCGCTGCCGCCAGCACCCACAAGACCCTCGCGTTGCCGCGGGAAACCCTAGCCCTAATTCTTCCTCTCCCTTGTTCTCTCTCGCCCGTGTGGCCGAAACACTAGCTCCGGTCGCTGCTATGCCCCAATGTTCCATGCCACTCCGAGCCCCACTAAGGTGCCCTGGAGAACCGCTACGCTCCCCTCTTCCTCCTCCCAGAATGAATCGAGCCGGGGTGCTCTGAGTCGAGCCCCATGTTGTCATCTTCTTCGTCACCGACGGAGCTTGCCACCGTCCATGTCGTCACTCCCGGCCTCCCCTCGCTCCACCGGCCTTGTTATCGTGCTCGTGGTTAGCCAGTTCTCCTCGTGGCTCTATCTCGCTCCCTCTCGCTCTCAGTCGCCCCTAAATCGATCACCATCCGCCGTTGCAGAAGATCGTGACTTGCATGGCTCTGGTGACCTATTTTGAGCGGCGCGACCACCTTTAGGTCTAGCGTGCAAGCCCGCGTCCAGCGCACCTTCTCTCGTTGCCCCGCGCACAAAGGATCGAGCGATCCTTGCTCGGCAGAGGAGGTTCTCCATTGTTGGGGCTACAACAGGAGATTTTAATCAGCAACTATGCTACTCTTAGAGCATCTAGCCAGAATTATTCTAATTTTCCACCTAGATGCTCGGGAGCTACACTATCAATTTCTACTCTTAGTTCTTTGGATCACTCAGGCTAATAACTTTTCTTTATCCGCCTAAGAGCTCGGGGGCTACAGAGGGATATACTACGCAAAATAAAAGAAGTGAAGTTCAAAAGACTTACAATGGCATATGAAATATGGAAGATGCCCACATTATTATACACGGCATCCGCCTGCGCAATGAGGTCATCCAAGCACAAGTTCGGAGGAGTCACAGCCAAAGGAGATGTTGAAGCCGGAGGCATGGATGATGCCCTAGCCGCCTGTTGCGTTTTTAGAATAGTTGATGGCTTAGAGGCTCCCGCCTTGTCTGTTGCCACAACCACCTCCGCCTCCGCCTCTTCCATTACTTGTTTCCCTTTCTCGGTGGCATCCTTAGTGTAGCATCCCAATTGTCTAACAATTGCAATGCTACTTGGTCTAGTAATATAATGGCTACTTCCTATATATATAATTGTTGCATCATAATTATATCATGCTCATGTCATCATGCCACCTTGCATTTGAGCATCATATAAAACCCTTTTTGTTTTGGTTCTTCTCTCATATGCATTGTAAATTGTATTTGCCTCTTGATATTGTATTTGGATATTGATATATTGTTAAATGCCCAAGTTGAGTTGGGGGCATATCTTTTATTCAACTTCATCACCTTTCTCTGTCACCACCTTATAATTCCACCATCCAACTAAATATGAGCTTTGCACTTTATTGGGTTTTACCTCTAGCTCATGTGGGTTGGGATGGATCCAATTCTATTTCCACATGCTCTCATATAAGCATCATGTTGTTTTCACATTATTGATATGTGGAGTCACCTTTGCATGCATTATGAGTAGTGCTCCTTTTCCTAGCTTTCATATGGATTATCATGGATTCATGCTCATGTTGGGATATTTTTGGGACTATAAAACATCTAGTGGAATATACACACTAGCAAGTTCCAATTATAATCAAATATGATCATCTCCATCTACTCCACTTGGAACTTTCATTTAAATTCTTTTGCTTGGCCTTACTCCACATTTTGGGTAATGCATAGGAATAATGCCATGTTAATAATATTGTTTTCACAAGAATAAGCATGGCATTAATTATTTTGCATGGGCCATGCAAGCACCACCACATTCTAGTCTTTTGGTTTTATTTGAATTGTTGAGTGGTGTATATCTCTTTTGGATCTCTTCCTCTTCTCTCTCAACCTTTCCACCTTGTTTTTCCTAGCCTTGTGTCTCTTTCTTCATCTCCTTGGTTATGCCCTTGCATGATCAAGTGTGATCATAACTATCACCCTCATCTAAACCCCCTCTCTCTAAATCCTCTATCTAAGATCCTAACCCTAATCACCTACCCCACTATCACCATACCCCCCTCTCTCTTTTCCATCTCTAAACCCTAAGCCCTCATCTTCCCCCTCTCTAACCCTAACCACCCCAGCTACCCTACCCCAGCTACCCTACCCCCATCCCTAGCAAAAACCCTAACCCGAGCCTCCCCCTAACCAACCCTAGCTCCAACCCGAGCTTCCCCCTCTCTCTCTCCCTCTCTTTTCTCTCCCTACCGTGAGGGCCCCTCCAGCCCGAGTCTCCTCACCGGACCCCACCTGGTAGCCCTACCAGCCCCCATCTACCCCGCCTCGCCTCGCCCGAGCCCGAGCACGTGAAGGAGAGGAGGGAAAAAGGTGGCCGAAGCCACCTTTAACCCTACCCAATCCCGCACGGCACCTCCTCCCTCTCCCTCGCTTTACCCTCCGCCCCACAACCTCTCTGCCTCGCCAGATCCAGCCCCAGAGCCCCTGCATCTCCTCTCCTTCCTCTCCACCGACGCCACCCTCCCTCTCGCCACCAATCTGCCTCTCCCTCAACGTTCCAGCCGGCGTGCACGTCGTGGAGGTGGCCTGGTAGACCGAGGAGGTCCCCTGCAGCAGCCCTGTACACGGCGACGAGGAGGAGACGGGCCAGACCTGCTGCACGCCATCGACACCGAGCCAAACCCTAACTCCGGTCCGCCGCTCCGTCGCCCCCCTGCACGATCCGACCGCACCAACAACCCCATGCGGTGAGCCCGACCTCCCTCGACACCTCCGTCTCGCCGTGGCTCCTCGCTTCCCGCGGACCAACCGTCCGAAGCGCTCGGTGCGTGGCGTGGCGTCGTCCCTCAGATCGACGCGTCGCGAAGGACCTCATCTAGCAGCCCATCTCCCTCCTAGCAACTCCCCTAGCCCTACAAGACCGGCTAGCACTCTACCTGCACGTCTCCGGATCGAATCCCCACCTCAAGCCGCTTTCATCGATCCGTCTGCTGGTTCAGAGAAGAACAACAGTACGGGCCGTGTCGTTTTTCAGAAAGACCCTTTTTGTTTTCTCGCCTCAACCCGCGCTCCTAGAGGTCCCACTAGTCAGCCTCCGTGGCCTTCTTCTAGAAAACCCCCTGGCCTCTTTTAATCTTAACGCTCAAGGCTTCCAGCTCCTCAAGGCTGCTTCAGTCACTGACCGTGGGCCGTGGCCCCACCTGTCATTCGCAGGGGCTAGGTAAAACCGCGGTGAAGAAACCTTTTTGTCTTGCGTGTGTCGATCAACTGGCCCCACTTGTCAATGACTGTGGCTAGGTCTGGGCTGAGTAACAAAAGTTTCTGTTCTTTTCTGTTTAATTTAAACTTTTCAAATTTTGTTTTAAATTTCAAATTCAAATCTGTTTTTAATAACTTTTCAAATATTATTCCAAATAATACAAATAATATATGTTTTGAAATTAGAAAAATATGAGGAATTCAAATATGGCCTTCAAAATATATTTTGGACACTTTAATTTTCAAGTTGATTAAAACTACAATAAAATGCCCTTTTCTCTTAATTAATTAATAACTTTTGTTTTATAACTCCAAATTTAACAAATAATATGTCTAAATCGATTAGCTCGACGAGACCTTTCTGTTTACGCATTCCTTGTTCTGAATTGCAGCATGCATCATATAAATATAAAGTATACAGCAACTTTATGAGGTTAAAATGTGACTAAAACTCAATAAAATGCTTATTTCTTGTATTCCACACCTCACCCATGCCATGCTACTTATTGCCATGCAAATTGTGCATCATTCATCATGGCATGATTATTGCTTGTCGCATTTTATTTATATGCTTGCGCACTTTATTTATGTTGGCCCTTGTTTGTTTGGTTCTTCTTCGAATAAACGCTGAGCAGGGGATATATCAAGAAACCTGTGAGCACTACCTGCATCCTTCTCTCGCTTCAATCGAGGCCGTGCAAGCACTACCACATGCTTGCATACATATAGTACCTATTGCCTCTATCTTATTCTTGCATCATTGAGTCGCTATTGCATTAAACTGAATCCCAAGTACTGCATAGCCTTTACTTTTAAGCCCCACCGAAGCTTGTTCCCCCATCCCATGAGCCATTACTACAGGAGTTGTTTGAGCCATGCGGGTCGTAGAACAGCATGTGTAGGGTATGTGAGTGTCGATGGATAACGAGGTACCTAAACAACTTAACTGAGTAGTATGGGATAACTAATGAAAGTGGCACCGTGAGCAATATCGCTATTTGGTTTTTCATGCTCACTTGTGTCCCAGAGGACCCCGAGTACTTGATTCCTGCTCCTTGAATATTCGTATATCCACATCCGGAGGCCTATGGACCCCCGAGCGAGCTTGATTCATTCTTATTTCTTGGGGCCACAATTAGTTTGGGGCTTTATTACTATCCTGTACTTATGCCATGCTTTATCGCTTTATTTAAGATTGTGCGTGGAGCACCAGACTGTTAGGTCCGTGACACGCTTTCTGTATCGACAAGCCCACCACACTTTCGGGTTCCCAATGCTTACAACCGTCCACACAAACCTTGAGTCCGTCTCTGAGCCGCCAACTTCGTCATGGTAGCTTAATGGGGTGGCCTCAAATATTTCTGAACTCGTGATCGCTTTGTCGGATCGCCTCGTTGGGTTTTGATTTGGTTTTTCCGAGGTTGATCGAGTGTGTGTTGTTATTTGTGCACCCTGCAGGTAAAACTTTCTGAAAGCCGTGTCCATGTTATGGACGACTTGGAGCACAGTTTCGATCATAGACAAGTATAACTAAAGTACCGCTTTTAACTTGACTAAGTACCGACTAGTAAATAGTGCAACACTCATGGAATGGATAATAAACCGCCAACGGATGGGGGTTGTTCGTCCGCTTCCTCGTAAGCGAGGAGGAGGATGGATCTGTTAATATTACCGTTATAACTGTTGTTATTAATTCACGGACATCCGCTCATCTTTGGTTAGGCGGATGGTTAGCTAGTATCTATAGAATTGCTAGGTATTATCTTTTGCTGCAATTGCGTCACCCTGTGTTGTGTTCCCTTTAGAGGCATAAAGACTTCTGAGTACCCCTAGGGTCTCACGATATATTGTTTGATTCAGATGAATGTAAACCCGCAAGATGGATATTGGGTGGAAGAGACGGACGATGTGGGCAACGATCATTCGGTGTAGAGATTCCGAACGGGATCCGTGAGATCTGTATGGATGTGTTTATTTATGGGGCATCTTATGCCGATTTGCTTCTTATCCGCACTCGGATCTTGTTTTCCGCTACCGACACTGATGTTTGATGTATGAGGAGATATCCTAAACTATTATATCTATCTAGGATATTTGGATCTTGCCGTATATGCTGTAATATTTCTATTTCTTTTAGATGGAATGGCTCGAGGACTGTTGTATGGTGGCTTGCATACATACTCATTTGTGTATGTAGTTGATCCTTCACTGCCGATTACGCCGCCCGTTCTTGTACCGATGTTTGGAAATGGTTAGGACGGCGAAAGGTCTACTGTGAGTGGCATTTGGGCCCCACTGCATTATTTTAACCATTTCCGCTCATCCAGCTTGTAACTAGGAGCGTAATTCACCGAGGTAGTTACAATTGGTATCGAGCCATCCCGCCTTCGTGGTCTCAGCCAAATGGTCGTTGTCAGTCTAGCAAATATTTTTGGTAGCTATGTATACTAGGGAAAAACAAAACGTGAGAGTAGGACTGCTTCCACTTTTCTTATTACCCACCACCCTTTTCTGGTAAGGAAGTGTAACGTTTTCAATCCTCTTCTTAAAATTCAAACTAGGATTCACGTATTCTGGGTTTCCGTAGTACCATAGAAAGTGTGTGTGTGTGTGCGTAATTCCTTGTCTATCTGTTGCATCCAATTTGTTATCACAATCTACCTTTGGTTATCAACTGTTGGTACATTCCATATTGACAGGCTTTTGAAAACCGGTGCGATCTATCTGACTCCTTGTTAACCGGTGCCATCTTCTTAAGGGTGTCCTTCCTTCTAGCAACTCCACTTTACGTAAGCATCGGCTAATCTCTACCGATAAGTGTTTTTGCGCATCTATTGGTATTTTAATGCCGAAAAATGCGGAAAAAATTTCTTTGATACATCTGTGTTTCCACACTCCTTTTCAGTCGTGTGTGAAACATTATCTATCTCCCTTTTATCAGCATGTCCATGCTAACTCATTCTTTTGTCACCGGCGCTTAATCCTGGAGTTTTATTTCATCTCCAATTCTCTTGGGCTAATTACATAACATGTGTCGATCCGATGCTGGTGATTGTAATTTGGCTCTCGGCATAGCTATATGACACTTATCATGAGTGGAATATGGAAAATGCTATCAACTCTATCCTCCAAATGATGACGGTTATCTCCTGTGATTTTGAGTAAACCGTGATCATATCTATGCATATTCAGGCATCTTTGGCAATCCGGAGTTTCTCAAGGCACTACGGCGGTCTATCATCTGTTCATCATGCTGCACATCTTTTTGAACCCCATATCTGCACAATTCTCCTGGATACGAGGGAATTGCATCTTTTCGCTTCTGATAGCTTTGCTTAAGGTATGAGCTATCATCGTTTCTTATCCAAGATCTCTTTATCTTTGTAACCGGTGATCCAATCGACAATGTGAACCAGGTGACATCTCTTTTTCTTCCGAAGGACCAGATAATCTATTCTGCCAGTGCATCTTCTTCAACACGAACCCGTGGTCTTAATATTGATCTTTCTAAGAGCGTTGAGCTCAGGAAGTGTTCGAGCATTTGTTCGTTCTCTCGCCTTTTGAACTTGGTATTCTGGGAATATCTTGTTAATCCATGGTGGTATATGTTGATAATATGCTTGCCTATTCGATATCAATGGAAGGACATGGAAGATCATCTGTGTCTCTTTCTCTCAAGCTTCGTGAGCACTGCCTGTGTGCAAAGTCTCAAAGTGAGAATTCTAGCTTCTTGAAGTCACCTATCTCGACCACGTCCTTCTGCTAAATACATTACTTCAACTCTGGAATCAGCAAGTTCATTGTTAATTACATCCTCCATCTTCAACCAACCCAGAGTTTTTCCTTGTTGGCAAGTTATCATCAACGTTTCGCTAAAGATTTTCCTCAAGACTGCTAAATCTTTCTCAATCTTTTCAAGAAGAACATGGAGTTCTTTTCACCTCAGTCTCGTTAAGTAATCTTTTGAAACCCTCTCGTTCTATCATCTATGCTCAATCCACCGGAGGCCATGAAGACCTTCCAGATCTTGTATTCCTTCCGTTCAAGTTGGTGCTATCTTTTCTGTAGCTGTTGAATCTTGCAGTTCTTCTCCGTAATCTTCCTTCATATCTTTCCGGTGGCTTGGTACTTCCGACATGACGACAACATCATCATCTTTATCTATCTATGAATCCGGCGAATCGTTTGCATCTATCCTTGTTTTCTAACGAAGTTCCATGAGTTTTTGTCAATACCATCAGTCTGTTTCGGTAGTTGGGTTGCATGGTTTTCTTATTCATGTGCGGAGTAATGCTTTGAGTGCGGGATGGAGTAGCTACCATACCACTACTCTTATCATTCGCTCTTGTACATTGAATTGGTGAATTAATGTGATTTCACACATTCCACGGGAGTTAGAAGTGGCCTTTATCCCTCGATACTTTTGCTTCCGTCTTTGTTTTTCCGGAGTGCTCTCTCGAAGAAAGTAATCAATAATCTCTTGTTGGTGGTCTGTCTATTCTAGATGGAGCAAAATCTTCAATTATCTGGTGGAAACAAAACGCAAACTCTTTTCTGTCCTCGTCATTCTACCGATGCTCGGCATCCCCAAACAAGATGGAAGGAAAACTATCTCTCTCTTTGTTTCATCAATTCTTTTTCTGTGGTAAAGCCAATTATGGTTGATGCCATCAGCCGCAAATCTATTGCGTTAGCCTCAAGGCTAAAGAAAGCAATAAGTATATCTACAATAAACTCCAGATCCTCCATATTCTTTGCTTCTCGGGATTCCACCATGATCCGCTCCACATCCGCTCTCGGAAGTTATATCCGCAAGACCTCAATTGCGTGATCCGTTGGGTCTTACCGGCGCAAGAAGAATCTAATCCGACGATGTCTAACTAAATCTTTCTGTTGATATCAAGGGACTCTATTGTTTGAAGGCAATATTGTTTCCGTGCTTCATTTCTCAAATCCGAGAGAAGATACGATGCTATTGTCATAGTGGTTCAAACCTCTCCAATCTAGCTCTTTTTCTTCCGGCGAGACAAAGATTTCATCCTCTCTAGTATCAGTAAACCTTTAATCTTAACGGTGTGTCTTTCTTTATCCATGATACATCATCTTGTCTTTTCTTTCACAAGTGGTTCTATTCTTATCATGTTTCTTGAGAAAACCGGAGCTATGTCCATCCTATCCTTCGTGTCTCACGACAATCATTCAACCCTTCTAACCCGTTGTTTCTCAAGCAAAACGCAAGACTCGCAACAAGTCTAGAAAGTTTTGCAAGGTGTAGTGGTCGCACCATTCCGTTGTTTATCAACTTGGGAACGTGAGGGTCACCTTCGTTCCGAACACCCGCCTCTCCTTGTGTTGTTTTCTTTTTTGCTAGGAATCTCGGGGCGAGATTCTTGTTTAGTGGGGGAGAGTTGTAGCATCCCAATTGTCTAACAATTGCAATGCTACTTGGTCTAGTAATATAATGGCTACTTCCTATATATATAATTGTTGCATCATAATTATATCATGCTCATGTCATCATGCCACCTTGCATTTGAGCATCATATAAAACCCTTTTTGTTTTGGTTCTTCTCTCATATGCATTGTAAATTGTATTTGCCTCTTGATATTGTATTTGGATATTGATATACTGTTAAATGCCCAAGTTGAGTTGGGGGCATATCTTTTATTCAACTCCATCACCTTTCTCTGTCACCACCTTATAATTCCACCATCCAACTAAATATGAGCTTTGCACTTTATTGGGTTTTACCTCTAGCTCATGTGGGTTGGGATGGATCCAATTCTATTTCCACATGCTCTCATATAAGCATCATGTTGTTTTCACATTATTGATATGTGGAGTCACCTTTGCATGCATTATGAGTAGTGCTCCTTTTCCTAGCTTTCATATGGATTATCATGGATTCATGCTCATGTTGGGATATTTTTGGGACTATAAAACATCTAGTGGAATATACACACTAGCAAGTTCCAATTATAATCAAATATGATCATCTCCATCTACTCCACTTGGAACTTTCATTTAAATTCTTTTGCTTGGCCTTACTCCACATTTTGGGTAATGCATAGGAATAATGCCATGTTAATAATATTGTTTTCACAAGAATAAGCATGGCATTAATTATTTTGCATGGGCCATGCAAGCACCACCACATTCTAGTCTTTTGGTTTTATTTGAATTGTTGAGTGGTGTATATCTCTTTTGGATCTCTTCCTCTTCTCTCTCAACCTTTCCACCTTGTTGTTTTTCCTAGCCTTGTGTCTCTTTCTTCATCTCCTTGGTTATGCCCTTGGATGATCAAGTGTGATCATAACTATCACCCTCATCTAAACCCCCTCTCTCTAAATCCTCTATCTAAGATCCTAACCCTAATCACCTACCCCACTATCACCATACCCCCCCTCTCTCTTTTCCATCTCTAAACCCTAAGCCCTCATCTTCCCCCTCTCTAACCCTAACCACCCCAGCTACCCTACCCCAGCTACCCTACCCCCATCCCTAGCAAAAACCCTAACCAACCCTAGCTCCAACCCGAGCTTCCCCCTCTCTCTCTCTCCCTCTCTTTTCTCTCCCTGCCGTGAGGGCCCCTCCAGCCCGAGTCTCCTCACCGGACCCCACCTGGCAGCCCTACCAGCCCCCATCTACCCTGCCCCTGCCCTGCCCGAGCCAGCCCGAGCACGTGAAGGAGAGGAGGGAAAAAGGTGGCCGAAGCCACCTTTAACCCTACCCACTCCCGCACGGCACCTCCTCCCTCTCCCTCGCTTTACCCTCCGCCCACAACCTCTCTGCCTCGCCAGATCCAGCCCCAGAGCCCCTACATCTCCTCTCCTTCCTCTCCACCGACGCCACCCTCCCTCTCGCCGGCCACCGTCTACCTCTGTCCCTCAACGTTCCAGCCGGCGTGCACGTCGTGGAGGTGGCCTGGTAGACCGAGGAGGTCCCCTGCAGCAGCCTCACAGACACATGGTGACGAGGAGGCGGGCTGCACTGCTGACGCCATCGACACCGAGCCAAACCCTAACTCCGTCCGCCTGCGCCTCGCCTGCCGCCTCTGCACGATCCGATCAAGACAAACAACCTCGCGGTGAGCCCACGACCTCCCCGACACCTCCGTCCTCGCCAGGCTCTCGCTCCGCCGGACCAACTGGCCGAAGGCGCTCTGTCGTGCGTGGCAAGGCGTCCTTCTGCGTCTGACAGCTGAAGGACCTCATCTAGCCGCCCATCTCCTCCTAGCAACTCCCTAGCCCTACCAAGACTGGCTAGCACCCCAAGCACAAGACGTCCCCCGGATCGAATCCCCACCCCGCGCTGTCGCTCACCGATCTGTCCGCGGTTCAGAGAGAAGAACAACAGTACGGGCCATGTCGTTTTTCAGAATGCCCCTTTTTGTTTTCTCGCCTCAACCCGCGCTCCTAGAGGTCCCACTAGTCAGCCTCCGTGGCCTTCTTCCAGAAAACCCCCTGGCCTCTTTTAATCTTAACCCGCGCTCCAGCTCGGCCCCGCCTGGCAGTCCCCTCAAGGCTGTCACGACCAGGCCTGGCCTGGCCCCACCTGTCATTCGCAGGGGCTAGGTAAAGCCGCGATGAAGAAACCTTTTCTATGCGCGTGTGTCCCAGTCAGCCCTGGCCCCACTTGTCAATGACTGTGGCTAGGTCTGGGCTGAGTAACAAAAGTTTCTGTTCTTTTCTGTTTAATTTAAACTTTTCAAATTTTGTTTTAAATTTCAAATTCAAATCCGTTTTTAATAACTTTTCAAATATTATTCCAAATAATACAAATAATATATGTTTTGAAATCAGAAAAATATGAGGAATTCAAATATGGCCTTCAAAATATATTTTGGACACTTTAATTTTCAAGTTGATTAAAACTACAATAAAATGCCCTTTTCTCTTAATTAATTAATAACTTTTGTTTTATCACTCCAAATTTAACAAATAATATGTCTAAATCGATTAGCTCGACGAGACCTTTCTGTTTACGCATTCCTTGTTCTGAATTGCAGCATGCATCATATAAATATAAAGTATACAGCAACTTTATGAGGTTAAAATGTGACTAAAACTCAATAAAATGCTTATTTCTTGTATTCCACACCTCACCCATGCCATGCTACTTATTGCCATGCAAATTGTGCATCATTCATCATGGCATGATTGTTGCTTGTCGCATTTTATTCATATGCTTGCGCACTTTATTTATGTTGGCCCTTGTTTGTTTGGTTCTTCTTCGAATAAACGCTGAGCAGGGGATATATCAAGAAACCCAGGAGCACTACCCAGATCCTTCTCTCGCTTCAACTGAGCTGTCAGGCAAGCACTACCACATGCTTGCATACATATAGTACCTATTGCCTCTATCTTATTCTTGCATCATTGAGTCGCGATTGCATTAAACTGAATCCCAAGTACTGCATAGCCTTTACTTTTAAGCCCCACCGAAGCTTGTTCCCCCATCCCATGAGCCATTACTACAGGAGTTGTTTGAGCCATGCGGGTCGTAGAACAGCATGTGTAGGGTATGTGAGTGTCTGATGGATAACGAGGTACCTAAACAACTTAACCTGAGTAGTATGGGATAACTAATGAAAGTGGCACCGGTGAGCAATATCTGCTATTTGGTTTTTCATGCTCACTTGTGTCCCGTAGGACCCCGAGTACTTGATTCCTGTTCCTTGAATATTCGTGCTATCCACATCCGGGAGGCCTATGGACCCCCCTGAGCCAGAGCTTGATTCATTCTTATTTCTTGGGGCCACAATTAGTTTGGGGCTTTATTACTATCTTGTACTTATGCCATGCTTTACTGCTTTATTTAAGATTGTGCGTGGAGCACCATCGCTTAGGTCCGTGACACGCTATTGTATCGACAAGCCCACCACACTTTCGGTTCCCAGTCATTTACAGCCATTCACACAAACCTTGAGTCCGTCTCGAGCCGCCAACTTCGTCATGGTAGCTTAATGGGGTGGCCTCAAATATTTCTGAATCTGTGATCGCTTTGTCGTGGATCGCCTCGCTGGGTTTTGATTTGGTTTTTCCGAGGTTGATCGAGTGTGTTGTTATTTGTGCACCGCAGGTAAAACTTTCTGAAAGCCGTGTCCGCGTTATGGACGACTTGGAGCACGCTTCGATCATAGACAAGTATAACTAAAGTACCGCTTTTAACTTGACTAAGTACCGACTAGTAAATAGTGCAACACTCATGGAATGGATAATAAACCGCCAACGGATGGGGGTTGTTCGTCCGCTTCCTCGTCGGTAAGCGAGGAGGAGGATGGATCTGTTAATATTACCGTTATAACTGTTGTTATTAATTCACGGACATCCGTCTATCTTTGGTTAGGCGGATGGTTAGCGAGTATCTATAGAATTGCTAGGTATTATCTTTTGCTGCAATTGCGTCACCCCAGGTTGTGTTCCCTTTAGAGGCATAAAGACTTGCTGAGTACCCCTAGGGTCTCACACGATATATTGTTTGATTCAGATGAACAGGTAAACCCGCAAGATGGATATTGGGTGGAAGAGACGGACGATGTGGGCAACGATCATTCGGTGTAGAGATTCCGGGAACGGGGATCCGTGAGATCTGTGGGCGGGATGTGTTTATTTATGGGGCATCTTATGCCGATTTGCTTCTTATCCGTACTCGGATCTTGTTTTCCGCTTCCGCCTGACACTCTGATGTTTGATGTATGAGGAGATATCCTAAACTATTATATCTATCTAGGATATTTGGATCTTGCCGTATGGCGTTGCAATATTTCTATTTCTTTTAGATGGAATGGCTCTGAGGACTGTTGTATGGTGGCTTGCATACATACTCATTTGTGTATGTAGTTGATCCCTTCGCCGATTACACGCCGCTTCTTGTCCCGATGTTTGGAAATGGTTAGGACGGCCAAAAGGTCTACCTGTGAGTGGCATTTGGGCCCCACCGTACTATTTTAACCATTTCCGCTCATCCAGGCTTGTAACTAGGAGCGTAATTCACCGAGGTAGTTACACTTAGCCGGATCTTCAACTACTTTAGAGGAAGTTCTCTCCTGCATCGCCTTGGCCGCTGGGAGCAACGTCCGCTTCGACAGAGCCTGAGACATCAAGGATTGGATTGACATTTCTCTCCATGGCGGAGATCTCAGGGATGAAAAGGGACGAAGGCCCAGCGGGTCCAGCATAAGGGTTGGTGGCAGGAGTAGGGGGGCAGTAGCGGGAGAGGGCTTGGTAGCCACATCTCTGGTCAACATGTCACGAATGTTTTTTGACCCTCCAGCATCTCTAGAGGATCGCTTCAAACTAACACCGGCTTTTCTCCTGAAACGTACAAATTATAAGTACAAGAGTTGAAAAAAGGTATGAGCTAAAAGTACAAGCCAGAGAATGAATATACTTACTCCACGGTAGGAGCCTTGGTGAGGGGAATGTCGGTGGATTTCTTCTTCTCCGCCTCTAAGACGGCGGTGGATCGTTTGGAGACTCTATTCTCTGATTTCTTCTTCTTCTTGGCCTCAGCAACATTGTTAGAGGTGGAGCTCTTCTGCTTTCGTGCTGCCGAAGCTGGCTGATCCTTGGGGGCGTTGTAACACCCCAAAAATATTAATCAAGATTATCAAGTACTAATCACCCAAGTTTAGGGTTAACAAAAACTTTTATTACTAAATTGAATATGAGTGTATGTGTGATTTGCATTAGTGTATGATTGAGTGAAATGGAATGGACAACCTCTCCCCTTTGTCGTTGCACCAGTGCAGCGCCGCCCGAAGCTGGCCACGCCGGCCGACCATGGGCAGCTTGCCACAGATCGCGCCACCTTCGTCCATGATGTCCAGCAGGCAGGCCACCGTCCACCGCCACCCCTTGTCCAGGCCTTGACCGTAGCTAGGCCATGGACCACCAGAAAACTGCCGTGCCCATTTTCTTTGCGCCGTGCTGAGAGTGCGCCAGAGCACCGCAGCCGACCAGCTCGCACACGCCGTGCCCTCTCCACGCGTGCACACCCTCTCCATAACACCAGCTAGCTCCCAGACATCCCTGTTCGCCGCCACGCGACCCGTGGCCCCCGTGCACCATCTCGAACGCCGCCAGTTTCGTGCAGAGCACCGCCCGTGCCCGACCACTCCAAACGGCCCTATGTCGTGCCATTAAGCCCGTGATGACCGCCACGGAGCACCACATCTCCCCCTACCCTCAGCCACGCTGATAGCTCGCTGTACCGCTGTCGCCTTTGGAGCCAGCCCATGCTGCAATGCCCCTCTTGCAGGTGTATAAATAGAGGGCCCCTCCGCCTCAATTTACCACACCACCTCACTCCCCACTCCTCACAGAACCTCCTACACCTCTCTCCAGAGAAAGGCGAGCACCGCATCTCCGGAATTTGGCCGGAGCCTGCCGCTGCAGAAGAAGAAGGGAGTCGTCGATTGGAGCCGCCCCAGGAGCCGCTGCGACCACCGTTTGAACCGCCATCGTCTACAATGTCGTTTGCCCCCATCGCCGACCCTAGCTGGAGCCCTGGTGAACCTCACATGAACCCCACCACCGCGTTAGGGTTAGAACCTCGCCGGAGATGTTCGTCGCAGATGATGAATCTCAGCCATTAGATCATGTTCTAATCGCACGACCTAGATTGAAAGATACCGTTTCGGTTAGATAGAGTCACTGACTAGTGGGACCCCTCTGTCAGTAGCCCTCTACGCCGCGCTGTGCAGATTGGGCCGGCCCAGTTAGTTTCCCACGCAGAGCCTAGTGATTCAAATAGTTATTTTCTATTTTAGTAGATTCAAAAATCAATTCAAAGAGATTCACTAAACAAAATTGCATGATTCCAATTTTGTTAGAAAGATATTCAAATTATCTATCCAAGCCCATTGGATTCAAACCATTTGAAATTATAGATCACCTATACAAAAAATAACAAGACAGAGACTTTTCCAACTTCAAACATTTTTCAAAAATCAACCATAAATGCTTTTGAGTTGATTCCAACTCTCAAAAATACATTTGACAAGATCTATCTGAATATGTAAAAATATTTAGGTTTACATGCAGTGACATTGGACTAGTACCAAAAGAATGCTATATAGGCACTTCTAGTCACTTTAATTCTATTAAATGATAATCTTAAACTTTATAAAATATGACCAACACTTTAAGTCACATTCCCAAGTATTAGAGTATGTGGTGATGACATGTGTCAACATGATCCCATATTTTAATTGGAGAATATTAAATCTTAAGTATTTTAAATGAGTAGAAATTACTTTTCTAAAATAAGATAAATAAGACTAAGTCTTTATTTCATGTAATGATTATGATGATTCTAGATCATCAAGTGTGAGCCTTAGTGTGCTCAATAGAAATAGTTAAGTATTGTTTGGTGATTGTGTACCTCGTATTCATTTATAGATGATAGTACCGACCAGGGACGAGGAGGAGGAGTACTACCAAGAAGAAGAAGAAGAGGAAGAAGAAAACTTCAATCACTACACTACTCAAGGAAAGCCTAGCACTACAAGTTAACTATGCAAGCTAACACTTGCCAGTGTCATACTTATGCAAGCCATCACTAATTGCAAACTTGATAACCTATGCAAGATGTATTAGGCATGATTTGGTTATGTAACCTTGACTATACCGATCCCAAGTTTTACTTGCAAGCTTTATTCTTTTACTTTACCAAAGTTATTTTCTTTTAGTTAGTGCTTTGTGAGTATTGGAAAAATAGGATAGATACCATAAAGAGTATAAAACTAGGCCTAAGTAGTTATACTTAGATGTCATCAAAAGACATACACTAGAGTTGGATAGTTACACTTGATTAGCACCCCTCATTAGTGAATACCCTCCACTTTAGTGGCTAGTGCTAAGCATAAAAGTTGATCACTTTAGATGGGAATACTTGGTGAAAATGATTATGAAAACCTTGGAATGATGGTTCATTCTATTGAAATGTTTTGACATGTGTTGAGAAACACAAAAGGATTTGATGATGAAAATGTTGAGGCATGAGCCTTATCCCTTTATAAAAACTAATGGTTGGGTTCGGATGCAATACCATTCCAATTTTACCGTACAACCACAATACCCGAATTGGGTAGGGCTTAACTGGAAGTTTATATGCCTTAGTATGGGTTCCCTCGCGGAAGAGGTTGAGATGAGGCTACCTCGTGAGTGTGAATGTCCACCTATGCAGTGCTCAGGATGGCAGATGGCCATGGCTGGGAGGCCAAGCTCATAGGGGAGGTTCCTATACTAGAGTGTGTAATTGAAAGGTGATGATTTATTATCCGCATACTAAGTATGATGATTCAGGGTTATCCCTGACGGATGTATCGAATTTTGTGGTGAAAGTGTACCACCTCTGCAGAGTGCCAAACTATTCGAATAGGCACGTCCGCGGTCATGGACAGTTGGAGTGGCCATACTGTTCCGTCGTCAGATGTTTTCAAAATGACTTATGAATTGAACTATGACTTTGACTTGACCACAATAAGGTTGTGGATATGAAATCTACGTTCCCACTTAAGTGATTTAGAACATTAACTTAGTTTTCTTTATTTCTAAACTCAGTATGAGATAAACCTGGCTTTCTGCAAATAAACCTAGAGCTTAAGATTCCTACTAGAACTACCTTACTTGTTAGTGATAGTTTGTGAGTACTTAAAGAGTACTCATGGCTTTGTCCCTGGCTATACCCGTGGCCAGACTATGAGGAGGACTACCAGGATGATGAACAGCAGGAGGTCTACGACAACTAGGATCATCTTCCATTGTCAGCATTGCATGTGACCCTGAAGATGGAGCCCCTACTACGTTTATTTTCCACTGCTTGATTTGTATTAAGACTGGATCATGAGATCCTTTATTTGTAAGACCTTATTATGGTTTGTAATGGATGATGTACTGTGGTACCAATTCTGTTATGTCTAGCAACAATGGTAATCCTAGGATTGCGAGGTATGGCATAACAGGCATCTGGGATTAAAAATCCGGGTGTTGACATGCGTCGTCGTCGGACACCACCTGGATATCCTTCAGTTTGGGACCATAGACCTGGGTGGCCATCTGATCCACCACCAAGGTCACCTGCTGGGGTACAGAGGAGTGTTAGACTGACAACTTCAAAGTCGGAAAAACCTTAGAGTATACAACAAGCAACAAAGGAAACAAAAGCTACCTCTGGGCATCTATCGCAATCGAACATATCATAGGTGATATTGAAGCCGCACTTCCTATCCTTCACCTTGATGATGTCCTTCAGCTAGAGTTTGACAGAGTCAGTGGAGAAGTTATCCCACAAAATTCGCATGGGATCCCTCCTGTCTTGAGTGTATTTGCACATCAACGCGACGCGGTGCTGTAGAGGCTGGATCTGCCTAACAAACCAGCACATGGCCAGGTCCAAGCCAGTCAGACCTCCGTCCACGAGCCATTCAATCCGCCTTACGACGCGGTTGGCCTCGTCGTCGGACGGAAGGGAGGCTGGGGTCCACCATGCAGGTACCTCGGCGGTGGCTCCATCGACAAAGTCGGGATATGTCTCAAGGTAGTCAGGCAGGGGGATATCTGGGCCATAGAAGTATATGCGCTGCTAGTTCTTGCATGACTCATGCCCTACTATGTCAGGGAAGTGCCGGCTAGGCCGGATCTTAAAGTTAATGGTTCCACAAATCCGCAACTCATCCTTGGACTCTACGGACTCTCTCTTGACGGTAAAAAGTACACAAACAAATCTAATCTAGGTTTGATACCTAGGAATCCTTCACACAGAGCTACGAAGTTGCTAAGGACTAAGATGCTATTGGGAGAGAGGTTGTGGGGATGTACCCGGAAGTGCCGGAGAACGTCCAGGAAGAAGTCGGATACTGGCAGGCTTACGCCTCGTACTAGCTGAGCTTTGAGGTACACCTTCTCTCTGGATTGGGTAGAAGGATCCACCTCGCCGGCCGGCGCCGGCCGCCAGACCAAATCCTTCTCCGCGGGGAGATACCCCTCGGTGACCAGTTCTTGCAGATCTTTGGCGGAGAGGTCAGAGCCTCTCCACACTCCCTTGTGGGAGTCATTGTCCTCTTCAGCGGCATCTGGCGCCGCTCTTTCTTGGTCATCACCGGTGGCTTCCACCACGGCGGTGACAGGGATAACCACCCCCTTCGGCGGGACAGTTACTCCCTGAGATGGCTCTAGAATAGCCTTGGGGCTCGCCATCGTCGAAGGAATGGAGCTGCTGGAGGCCATTGTGATGATGGAGTAGGTGGAGAAGAAGAGGGCTCTGGCTAGGGTTTTTCGAGGAGCTTGAAGGGGCGCGCGGCTGGAGGAAGACGAAGACGAGGAAGCGAATGCGGATAAAACGAAAATAACCTGACCACGGTGAAAATATATAGACCTCGCGTCAAAATTCGTGTTAAGGGATCTGATGGACGGAGCGTTGCCGACGTAGAGACGAGCGTGTGCGGTAATTTCACCACGTCCTCCGTTTTTGCCGCTTTACCGTTTCGAATTTCGTGCCTTCTGTGAGTTTCGAGGTAGCATAGGCTGCACCCTACATCATCCTCCTGATAGTTTCAGTGAAGTGTCACGTCTGAAGATTCCATCGAAGGCGGAAATTGTCCGGTTCTAGAAATGAAGACTCAAGGAATCTCCGGCTACATTGTGAAGCTAGAGAGGATTGCAGGGTTCTTTGGGAGACCTTTGAGATATTGTTTGACGAATTGCTGGCATCACCTAGAGGGAGCATTCAAGACGGCTCAAGATTTCAAAGTCCTCTGGGGGCTACTTTTGGGGATATGCTAAATGGGTATCCTCATAGCATGTCTCCAATCCGGCTAACCCGGGTGGCCCATAGTTGGTAGCAGGGCCTATGGCCTACTAGGCAGCCCAGTTAGATGGATTCAGAAGGAAGGCTCATGTTGGATAAAGGAAGGCTACGCAGGAGTCATCGACGTACTCGGAGCCTTGGAGTGCAAGACACGAAAGACTAGTTCGTATTAGTGTATGACTCTTTACCTTTTCTGGCAATGACCTTTCCCTGTAAACCCTAGGCTCTGTTGTCTTTATAAGCTGGACCTGTGGGAGCCTTTAGGGCAAGACACAACCTAGATTGTTGCGTACAATGTGCAAAACCTCGCACAGTGAACCTATCTCTGTAACTCGGCGCATTGCCATTATAGTGATTTATAGCAGGAGTAGAGTCCTGCCACCATCGTGGGACTTGAACCTGGGTAAGCTGTGTTACCTCGTGCCCGCCAATTCTCCGACTTACCCCACATCTCTAAACACGCACTATGAGGACCACTCCATGGCGTATGTGTCGGCAATACCACCACATCAAGTTTGACCTAATTTCGTTAAATCTACAAGAAGTCACTGAAGCATGTGAAGTTAGCCACGAAGCTTGAAAAATCCTAGTACGAAAAACTTGCGTTTTATGTATAGGAAACCGTGGTCTAGTTTGTGTGATAATTGGGGCGGTTGCATTTTCTTATAACTGTGGTAGTTCCGGTTGGAGCGAGGTGCCTGAGAGTTAACACGGTCAGTGGAAGTACAAGTTTCATCAAGGACCTTATAAAAAATAAAAAATGCATCCAAGTCCATGCATTAGCACAAGGACCCTAAAATTGAGCAATAAAATGTGTGTTTTGAGGTTTACACAGCGCATACTAGCATTCATCATGCTAAAGACTATCAATAGAATCTTTCTAGATGCTAAGAATGGAAAAGAGAAGATCCAACGGCCAGCAATGTTTGGATTTGCCAGTCTTGATCCAACGATCAATGTTCAAATTTAATCCGTACACTATACTGTGGTATGGTATTATAAGAGATAATACAATATAAAGATAAGATAAGAAGTACTACGAATGGCCGATCTAATGGTAGGTCTCCTATGAGTGTGGTGCTTCAGAGTTAACACGGAAGGTGCAAGTACAAGTTACATCATGGAGCTCATAAAAATGAAAGTTTCATCCAAGTCCATGCATTTAGCACAAGGACCCTGAAACTGAGCAATGAAGTGTGTGTTTTGAGGTTTGCGCATACTAGAGTTCATTGTGCTAAAGACTATCCGTATAATATTGTTAGCAATGTTTGGATTTGCCAGTTTTGATCAAACGGTCAATGCTCCATACACTATACAGTGGTATGGTATTGTAAGAGAATAGGACAAGATAAAGATAAGATAAGAAGTACTATGAACGGCCGATCTAATGGTAGGTATCGTAGGAGCGAGGTGCTTGAGAGTTAATACGATCGGTGGAAGTACAAGTTACATCTAAGACCTCATAAAAAATGAAAATTGCATCCAAGTCCATGCATTTAGCACAAGGACCCTGAAACTGAGCAATGAAGTGTGTGTTTTAAGGTTTGCTCATACTAGCGTTCATCATGATAAAGACTATCAATAGAATCTTTCTATATGCTAAGAATGGAAAAGAAGATCCAACGGTTAGCAATGTTTGGATTTGGTAGTCTTGATCCAACGGTCAATGTTCAAAGTTAACCCGTACACTATATGAAGTGGTTATGGTACTGTAAGAGATAAGACAAGATAAAGATAATTAAGATAAGAAGTATTGAGCATGGCCGATCTAATGGTAGGTATCGTAGGAGGGAGGTTCTTGAGAGTTAACACGGTTGGTGGAAGTACAAGTTACATCAAGGACCTCATAAAAAATGAAAATTGCATCCAAGTCCATGCATTTAGCACAAGGATCCTAAAATTGAGCAATGAAGTGTGTGTTTTGAGGTTTGTGCATAATAGCGTTCATCGTGCTAAAGACTATCAATAGAATCTTTCTAGATTCTAAGAATGGAAAAGAAGATTCAACGGTTAGCAATGTTTGGATTTGCCTGTCTTGATCAAACGTCCAATGTTCGATACACTATACATTGGTATGTTATTGTAAGAGATAAGACAAGATAAAGATAAGATAAGAAGTACTACGAATGGCCGATCTAATGGTAGGTCTTGTAGGAACGAGGTGCTTGAGAGTTAACACGTTCGGTGGAAGTACAAGTTACATCATGGACCTCATAAAAATGAAAATTGCATCCAAGTCCATACATTTGGCACAAGGACCCTAAAACTGAGCAATAATGATGTGTGTGTTTTGAGGTTTGCGCATACTACTAGCGTTCATCGTGCTATAGACTATCAGTAGAATCTTTCTAGATGCCAAGAATGGAGAAGAAGATCCAATGGTTAGCAATGTTTGGATTTGCCAGTCTTGATCAAATGGTCAATGTTCCATACACTATACAGTGGTATGCTATTGTAAGAGATAACACAAGATAAAGATAAGGTAAGAAGTAGTGCGAATGGACGATCTAATGGTAGGTCTCGTATGAGCGAGGTGCTTGAGAGTTAACACAGTCAATGAAAGTACAAGTTACATCAAAGACCTCATAAAAAATGAAAATTGCATCCAAGTCCATACATTTAGCACAAGGACCCTGAAACTGAGCAATGAAGTGTGTGTTTTAAGCTTTGCGCATACTAGCGTTCATCGTGCTAAAGACTATCAGTAGAATTTTTCTAGATGCTAAGAATGGAAAATAAGATCCAACGGTTAATAATGTTTGGATTTGCCAATCTTGATCCAACAATCAATGTTCAAAGTTAATCCGTGCACTATATGTAGTGGTTACTGTATTGATAAACATAAGACAAGATAACGATAATTAAGATAAGAAGTATTGCGAATGGTTGATCTAATGGTAGGTCTCGTAGGAGTGAGGTGCTTGAGAATTAACACGGTCGGTGGAAGTACAAGTTACATGAAGGACCTCATAAAAAATGAAAATTGCATCCAAGTCCATGCATTTAACACGAGGACCCTGAAACTGAGCAATGAAGTGTGCGTTTTGAGCTTTGCACATACTAGCGTTCATCAAGGTAAAGGCTATCAGTAGAATATTTCTAGATGCCAAGAATGGAAAAGAAGATCCAACGGTTAGCAATGTTTGGATTTGCTAGTCTTGATCAAATGGTCAATGTTCCGTACACTATACAATGGTATGGTATTGTAAGAGATAAGATAAGATAAAGATAAGGTAAGAAGTATTGCAAATGTCTGATCTAATGGTACGTCTTGTGGGCGCAAGAGGTGCTTGAGAGTTAACACGGTCAGTGGAAGTACTAGTTATGACAAGGACCTCATAAAAGTGAAAATTGCATTCAAGTCCATGCATTTAGCACAAGGACCCTAAAACTGAGCAATGAAGTTTGTGTTTTGAGGTTTGCGCATATATACTAGTGTTCATCATGCTAAAGACTATCAATATAATCTTTCTAGATGCTTAGAATGGAAAATAAGATCCAATGGTTAGCAATGTTTGGATTTTCCACTCTTGATCGAACGGTCAATTTTCAAAGCTAATCCGTACACTATATGGGGTGCTTATGGTATTGTTAGAGATAAGAAAATATAAAGGTAAGATAAGAAGTACTGCGAATGGCCTATCTAATGGTTGGTGTCGTAGGAGCGAGGTTCTTGAGAGTTAACACGGTCGGTGGAAGTACAAGTAACATCAAGGACCTCATAAAAAATGAAAATTGCATCCAAGTCCATGCATTTAGCACAAGGACCATGAAACTGAGCAATGAAGTGTGGGTTTTGATGTTTGCGCATACTATCGTTCATCGAGCTAAAGACTATCTGTAGAATATTTTTAGATGCTAAGAATAGAAAATAATATCCAACGGTTATCAATGTTTAGATTTACCAGTATTGATCAAACGGTCAATGTTATGTACACTATAAAGTGGTATGGTATTGTAAGAATAAGACAAGATAAACATAAGATAGGAAGTACCATTGTGAATGGCCGATCTAATGGTAGGTCTTGTAGGAGCAAGGTGCTTGAGAGTTAACACGGTCGGTGGAAGTACAAGTTACATCAAGGACCTCATAAAAATGAAAATTGCATCCAAGTCCATGCATTAAGCACAAGGACCCTGAAACTGACCAACTAAGTGTGTGTTTTGAGGTTTGCGCATACTAGCGTTCATCATGCTAAAGACTATCAGTAGAATCTTTCTAAATGCTAAGAATGGAAAAGAAGATCCAACGGTTGGCAATGTTTGGATTTGCCAGTCTTGATCCAACAGTCAATGTTCAAAGTTAATATGTACACTATGCAGTGGTATGGTATTGTAAGAGATAAGACAAGATAAAGATAATATAAGAAGTACTGCGAATGGTTGATCTAATGGTAGGTCACGTAGGAGCGAGGTGCTTGAGAGTTAACACGGTCGATGGAAGTACAAGTTACATCAAGGACCTCATAAAAAATGAAAATTGCATCAAGTCCATGCATTTAGCACAAGGACCCTGAAACTGAGCAATAAAGTGTGTGTTTTGAGGTTTGTGCATACTAGTGTTCATCGTGCTAAAGGCTATCAGTGGAATCTTTCTTGATTCTAAGAATGGAAAAGAAGATCCAACAGTTAGCAATGTTTGGATTTGCCAGTCTTGATCCAACAGTCGATGTTCAAATTTAATCCTACACTATAAAGTGGTATGCTATTGTAAGAGATAAGACATGAGATAAAGATAAGATAAGATAAGAAGTACTGTGTATGGCCAATCTAATGGTAGGTCTCATTGGAGCGACATGCTTGAAAGTTAACACTATCGGTGGAAGTACAAGTTACATCAAGGACCTCATAAAAAATGAAAATTGCATCCAAGTCCATGCATTTAGCACAAGGACCCTGGAACTGAGCAATGAGGTGTGTGTTTTGAGGTTTGCGCATACTAGTGTTCATCGTGCTAAAGACTATCAGTAGAATCCTTCTATATACTAAGAATGGAAAAGAAGATCCAACGGTTAGCAATGTTTAGATTTGCCAGTCTTGATCAAATGGTCAATGTTCCATAGACTATACAATGGTATGGTATTGTAAGAGATAAGGAAATATAAATATGAGATAAGAAGTACAATACTACGAATGGCCCATCTTTTGAATAACCTTCCCTTCCGATGTTTGGGAAGCAAGTGAAAATTTCGAAAACCGGAAATGTTTGAATTTTGTGCCGCCAAGGACCAAAGTGGTTTCCTTCCTATTTACTCATCATACCTACTCCACACCAACGCGCGGCTACCAAACACGCCAAAGACACACAACCGCCATACCAAGGCACACGTGTGAAGTGCCACGCTATGGACGAGGGAGAGATCAGTCGGGCTAGTGCGCGAGGGGAAAGGGGTGGAGAGATGGTGGGTAGCGAAGGAGAGATAAAAACACGATTTGTTTTTCATGCATACGTCCTGAAATTTACTACTAGTAGAGTGTAGTACACTCTATGGCCGTAGGAGTACCTCGTGTCAGGAACCTGTCATAACTTTGCTCTGACATGGATCCTCAAAACGCACTTCTCCATCGTACTAGAATCTTCTCCCTCGTCTCTCTAGACCATGTTATCAAAAATTTCATGTGTTAGGTAGCTAATAATCTTTGACTTCTATATGATGATACAAAGTACAAGAATCGAATATACACCAATACTTTATAGATGTTGATCAAATTTATAAATTTTTGTTCTTTACCAATTATAATTTTATATAGTGATGATATGTCATACGTCTACTATCTGAGTCCCACGTGCAAGGAACGTGCAACTTACTAGTACTTGTAGTAGTTCAAATTTGACCTAATTTCGATAAATCGACATAGTCATTCAAGTGGGCGGAGTTAGCTTGGGAGTTGAGAACTCATAAACCACGGGAAATCATAAGTACAACATGTTGTTGGTCCACTATATATGTGTGAAAACTTGGCTTGTGGCATTCATATCCAATATTATTCGCACTTTCTTTACGGGAGAGAACGATCTCGTCATCACACTCGTAAATGAGAATGTTCTCTCCTGGTAGTTGGACACTCACACCGACAATGCTGATTACTACAAGAAGATGCACCCATCTACCTCTGAAATGGCATTTAATTCAAGAGTAATATATCGCGCTTACTTGTAGCTCAAGTTTGACGTAATTTCATTAAATGGCAATGATGCAAATTCTTAGCAAGAAGATGAACCTGTCATCAAAACACTTGGTGGTTTCTGATATATATTAATTGACCCCCCGATGGGTACCTCCAAGAGATTTTTCATAAAACTTTCAAAGCAACCTACAATTTACTTGTAGTAGTCCAAATTTTAAATAATTTCGATAAATCGACATAAAATCATTCAAGTGGGTGAAGTTAGCTAGGAAATTGAGAACTCATCAAATATGGGAAATCCTAAGTTCATCATGTTGGTCCACTATATATGTCTGAAAACTTGGCTTGTGGCATTCAGATCCATAGTTTTCAGACTTTCTTTACGGGAAAGAACAATCTCGTCATCACTCGGAATATTGAGAATGTTCTTTCATGAGATAGTTGGAAACTCACACTGGTGGCGTTGTTTACTACAAGAAGATGCACCTATATCTACCTCCGAAAAGACATTTAATTCAAGAGTAATCTACCGCGCTTACTTGTAGCTAAAGTTTGGCCTAATTTTGTCAAACTGACAAGATGCAAAATCTTAGCAAGAAGTTGAACTTGTCGTCAAAACTCTCGTTGGATTGTTTCTCATATATTAATTGTGACCCCCGATGGGTACCTCCAAAAGCTTTTTCGTAAAACTTTCAAAGCAACCTACAATTTACTTGTAGTAGTTCAGATTTGACCTAATTTTGATAAATTGACATAAAGTCATTCAAGTGGGCAGAAATAGGTACGGAATTTGAAAACACATAAATCATGGGAAATCATAAGTACAATATATTGGTCCACTACATATATATATGCGTGTGAAAACTTAGCTTGTGGCATTTAAATCTATATTCTTTGGACTTCCTTTACGGGATAGAATAATCTCAACATCACTCAAAAAATTGAGAATGTTCTTTCCTGATAGTTGGAAACTCACACCGGCGGCATTGTTTACTACAAGAAGATGCACCCATCTACCTCAAAAGACATTTAATACACGAGCAATTTGTCGCGCTTACTTGTAGCTCAAGTCTGACTTAATTTCGTTAAATTATCAAGATGCAAACTCTTAGCAAGAAGTTGAACCATACCTATCATCAAAACTCTCGGTGCTTTCTGATATATTAATTTACCCCCTCCCCCGGTTGGTACCTCCAAGAGATCTTTCGTCAAAATTTCAAAGAAACCTATAGTTTACTTGTGGTAGTTCAATTCTTACCTAATAATTTTGATAAATCTGCATAAAGTCAATCAAGTGGGCAAAGTTAGCTAGGAACTTTAAGAACTCATAAAACATGGGAAATCGTAAGTTCAACATGTTGGTCCACTATATATGTTTGAAAACTTGCCTCGTGTGTCATTCAGATCCATATTCTTTGGACTTGCTTTACGGGAAAGAAAAATCTCGTCATCACTCGGAAAATTGAGAATCTTTCCTAAGATAGTTGGTAACTAATACTGATGGATTTGTTTACTACAACAAGATGCACCTATCTATGTCCGAAAAGACATTTAATTCAAGAGCAATCTATCGCGCTTACTTGTAGCTCAAGTTTGACTTAATTTTGTTAAATTGTCAAGATGCAAAATGTTAGCAAGAAGTTGAACCTATCGTCAAAACTCTCGGTGGTTTCTGATATATTAATTGTACTGTGAACCCCCGATGGGTACCTCTAAAAGATTTTTCATAAAACTTTTAGAGCATCCTACAATTTACTTGTAGTACTCCCTCCGACCTAAATTAGTTGACTTAGTTTTGCCTAGATTCGGAGGTATCTATTACTAAAACAAGTCTAGATACATCCGAATCTAGAGAAATCTAAGTCAACTAATTTGGGTCAGAGGGAGTAGTTCATATTTGAGCTAATTTAGATAAACCGACATAAAGTCATTCAAGTGGGTAGAGTTAGCTAGGAAGTCTGAAAATACATAAAACATGGGAATCATCGGTACACATGTTGGTCCACTATAAATGTATGTAAACTTGGCTTGTCGCATTCAAATCCAATATTCTTTGGAGTTTTCTTTACAGAAAAGAACTACCCCGCTCGTCATCCCACTCGGAAAATTGAGAATTTCCTGTCTTGATAGTTGTAAACTCACACCGACGACAATGTTACTACAAGAAAATGCACCCATATACCTCTAAAAAGTCCTTTATTTCAAGAGCAATCTATCGCACTTACTTGTAGCTCAAGTTTGACCTAATTTTGTTAAACTGTCAAGATGCAAAATCTTAGAAAAAGTTGAACCTCTCATCAAAATTCCCGGTGGTTTCTCATATATTAATTGTGACCCTCGGATGGGTACCTCCAAAATCTTTTCCATAAAACTTTTAGAGAAAAACCTACAATTTTTCTTGTAGTTTCAAATTTGACCTAATTTCGATAAATAGACATAAATTCATACAAGTAGGTGGAGTTACCTAGGAAGTTTGAAAACTCATAAAACATGGGAATCATCGTTACAACATGTTTGTCCACTATATATGTATGTAAATTTGGCTTGTGGCATTCATATCCAATATTCTTTGGACTTTTTCTTTACGGAAAAGAATGATCTCATAATCACCCGAAAAATTGAGAATGTCCTTACCTAATAGTTGGACACTCACACAGATGACATATTGTTTACTACTAAAGAAGATGCACCCATCTACCATGAAATTACATTAATTTCATCAAGAGCAATCTATCACGCTTACTTGTAGCTCAAGTTTAACTTAATTATGTTAAATTGTCAAGATGCAAAATCTTAGCAAGATGTTGAAGTTGTCGTCAAAACTCTTGGATATTAATTGACCCCCCGATGGGTACCTCCAAAAGATTTTTCATAAAACTTTCAAGGCAACCTACAATTTACTTGTAATTCAAACTCGACCTAATATAACTTCGAAAAGACATTTAGTTTTGTTAAATTTTTGGCTCATGACATCACTCGAGAAATTGAGAATGTTCTTTCCTGCTAGTTGGAAATTCACACTGACGAAATTGTTTACTACAATTAGATGCACTCGTCTACCTCTGAAAAGACATTTAATTCCAAAGCAATCTATCGTGCTTACTTGTAGCTCAAGTTTGACCTCAATTCGTTAGATCGGCAAGAAGTCTCTGAAGTGTGCCAAATTAGCTAGGAAGATTGAAAATTCCTAGTACTAAAAACTTGGGTATTATGTACAAGAAACCATGGTCCACTTTGTGTGATATATAATTGGGGCGGTTGCATTTTCTTTTAACTATGGTTAGTCCCATAGGAGCGAGGTGCTTGAGTTAATACGGTCGGTGGAAGTACAAGTTACATCAAGGACCTCATAATAAATGAAAATTGCATCCAAGTGCATGCATTAAACACAAGGACCCTAAACCTTAAAAACCCAAACCCCAAACCCTAAACCCTAAACACATGTCTACTCATTTGTCTAAAAATGGGCGCTGTGGCAAGCTCTTGTGTGGCCAAGTTTAATGAGCCCTAGCTCGTCTAGTCGACTTGTTGAAGCTTGGTTTGCTTTCTTAACGAACTTATGTGAGCTCGTTAATGTTAACATACTAAAAAATGTTATAGTTAAAGAGTTTCTTGAGCTAATTGTTAAGAGCGTGGTCACAATAAAGATCTTAGAAAGTGCGTTCACCTAATTTGTTGTATGCTAGTTATTTAATTGTGCACCTTGTACTATATATATACAAGAGAGAGAGAGAGAGAGAGCTAATAACCCGTGGTTGGATGGTTCTGAGTGAAGTGATACTACCCCTAGCCAACCAGAGTTCAGACCCCATCAGGTTTGGCACTTTGGTTTCTCATAAAAGGAGGAATATTATTCTTAAGTGGGAAGCGATGTCCCCGTCTATAGCTTGGTGTGTATGGTGACTTCGTCAAGCTCAAGCCCCACCAAGGATTAGTCTCAAGACACAGACTTTCGTAGGTGGTCATATAGAGGTAGGGCGTGCGTGCATTCATAGGGGTGAGTGTGTGTATGCATTTGTGAATATCTGTGTTTTGTATTGTGTTTTCGAAAAAAATGTGTGACGGGCCTTTGTTTTGTATTGAGTTTTGCTCGGTTATCCAAAAGTACCTATGATGCAAGTCAAACTAAGTCACTGTGAGCATGTGCAACATTGGAATTTATGGGTGTACTCTAACAGAATCTTTTTTGATATGGGCATGAACGAGGAGGTGAAGCCTAATTTTAGGACTCCACCAAGCTAGGTGATGCGGGCGCATCCCATTGATGATTGGCGCACCAGGATGACCTACGATATAGATTTGTCCCTATAGATTTGTGAACCTAGATCGATCGGATCTAGAAACCGACAGAAACTCCAACGATGAATACGGATGAGGAAATCGATCGTACCAACGACGCCCAATGCAAAAACTCCTCACCAATCTGACTTGGCTGCCAACGAAGAACACGATCCAATCTGAAAACTTCAACTTTCAATCTCTTCTCCAACCGATCTGTAAACTACTTGTAGAAAAATAGTCCACATATGATCCAAAAATACACTGTGATCAACGAGAGCTCTGATACCACCTGATACGGATCAAGCCAATGATCCTATAGATTTGTCCCGATCTTTCACACGAATCAACCCGGATGGTAATCTTCCAATAACGCGATGAACGTCACCTGAAGAAGAGGAACGAATCCAGCAAGTAATGTGATGAAGATCACCACGCCTCAAACCTGAGCACGACAATCCTTGATGAACACAAGAACCTCCGCAGCAATAATAATCTGATAACGGTATCGCCGTCCCCGGAGGGATGATACACGGTGGAGCACAATATAGTTTTTAGACTAAACAACTGAACTCCCTAAACCCTAGGTGGCTGGCTCCTTTATATAGGAGGCCTGCAACTAGTCGGTTGGATAGACCCAAACCGAACACACAACGGACTCGAACCTAACATGGACTCGGACTCAATAACATAGCAAAATATTTGACACAACCTTAGACTTATCATTACATATCGTAGGTCGTCCTGGTGTGCCAATCATCAATGGGATGCGCCCGCATCACCTAGCTTGGTGGAGTCCTAAAATTAGGCTTCACCTCCTCCTTCATGCCCATATCATTGTCCTTCTTCAACAATTGGGTCATGGGTCGGGCGATGCTTGAAAATCATTCGACGAACTTGTGGTAGTTCTCGCTAATCCGAGAAATGCACGGACTTGGGTTTGAGTGGTTGGGGCTTCCCATTCTTCGACATCTTTGATCTTGGCGGGATCAACAGTGACTCCTCCGGCAGACACAATATATCCTAGGAATCCTACTTCTTTCAGCCAAAACTCACATTTGCTGAACTTGGCATACAAACAATGATCTCTAAGGGTTTCAAGGATGATTCTCAGATGTTGCTCATGCTCTTCTTCTGACTTGGAGTAGATAAGGATATCGTCGATAAACACAACGACAAACTTGTCTAGGAAATTCATAAAGATCTTATTCATGAGATTCATGAAATAAGCAGGGGCATTGGTTAGTCCGAAAGACATGACCGTATACTCTATAAACCATAGCGACTAGTAAAGGCGGTCTTCGGAATATCCGTTGCACGAATCTTAAGTTGGTGATAACCAGTCCTAAGATCGATCTTTGATAATACATTCGCTCCAGTCAACTGATGAAATAGATCCTCTATCTTTGGCAAAGGGTACTTGTTTTTGATGGTGACATCATTCAGCTTTCTGTAATCGGTGCACAGACGGTTGCCTCCATCTTTCTTGTCAACGAATAACACTGGCGATCTCCATGGCGATGCGCTTGGTTGAATCAAGCCTGTTGCCAACATAGCATCCAGCTGCTTCTTCAATTCTACTAACTCTGATGGGTTCATGCTATAGGGTCTCTGGGCTATGGGCCTGGTTCCGGGGATTAGTTCAACAATGAACTCAATATCCCTATCCAGGGGCATACCGGGCAATTCATCTGGGAATACGTCGGGGTATTCACAAACTACTCTGACTTGGTCAATGGTGGGCAGGGCTAGACTCTTGTTGCACTTGAATTGACGAGGTAAAGTTTCAGATATATGCTCTACTGAGACTCCAGAGCTACTGGTCATGGTGATGACTTTCTTGGCACAGTCTATCAATCCTTTATGCCTTGACTTCCAGTCCATTCCTAGTACTACTTCCAAACCTTTGGTTCCAAGTACTATTAGGTTGGCATAAAAATCTATCCCATGTATTCTGATAGGCACAACTATGCAAATTTGTCTAGCTTTTGTAGTTGAACCGGGGATTTGAACTATCATGACATGCTTCAAGTTGGTTGGGTGAATCTTACTAGTGCATGCAAATTCTTCAGTGACAAATGAGTGCGATGCTCCAGAATCAAACAACACTCTTGCAAAAACTGAGTTGACAGAAAACATACCCAGCACTACATCTGGCGCTTCTTGGGCTTCTTCGGCGTTCATGTGGAAGAGACGGCCGTTGCGGTTGTGAGGGTTCCCTAGGGCGAATCTTCTTCCTGGTTGAACACGACGCTGCTGTTGAGCTGGGGCATTCACATTTGCAGTGGCGGCAATCTTCTTGGGGCACTCAGTGGAATAGTGACCCTTCACTCCACACTCGAAATAAGTGATCTGAGACTTGTCTTTAGCTGCGACTGGCACATCAATGCTTCCGCTGGGCAAAAGTGCGGTTGTTATTGTTGCTCTTGGGAGGGGCACGGTTGAAATTGCTGGTGTTGCTGGAGTGATTGTTGTTTCCTCCGGACTTCACATTTCCTCCGCCACGGTTGGGGTAGCTTGGGCGAGACATTGGGGGTCGGTTGTTCCTTGGTGCATATCCTGGTGAGGGGTTGGGACGGTACTTCTGGTGACTGTTGGATCCAGATTGTTGCACATATGATGCTTGTGGTTGTCGTTTGCCTAGTTGAGCTTCCCTTCCATCTGAATGGCAGAGTCGACTAGCTCTTCGAGATCCTTGAAGCAGATGTTGACGAGGACAGTCTGCATCTCATCATGCAGTCCGTTCAAGAATCTCTCCTTCTTCTTGGACTCCATGTTGATCTCATCAGGTGCCTACCTTGCAAGGGACAAGAATCTGTCATGGTACTCCACTACAGTCATTCTGCCTTGCTTGAACTCTCGGAATTCATCCCTCATTCGGGTGACTAGACCCTGCAGACGCGTGGCTGAACTTGATTTTGAAGGCTTCCCATGTCATCACTTGACCATGGTTCATTGTGCGGATACTGTTCCACTATGCTCTTGCATCTCCTGCCAAATAGTGGGTGGCAAAGAGAACTTTCTCATTGGTATCTACTCCAGCTACTTCTAAGTTGTTTTTCCATTGTCTTCAACCAGTCATCAGCATCTAGTGGGTTCTCCGAGGTACTAAAGATTGAGGGATTGGTATTCTGGAAGTTTTTCAGCTTGGATCCTTGATGATCTTGATTTCCATGATTCTGGTTGTTGAGAGCCATCTGGGCGATTTGTTGCAGTGTTGCTAGATTAGCTTGTTGCTCTGCCCTGCTTGCTTCTCTGTCTGCGATGAGATTCTGCAGGATCTGCAGCATTGGGTCTTGCGATGAGCTGCTCCCTCCTTGGTTCCCACGAATCATCTGAAGATTGAGGTAGATAAAGGGGTAAGAGGGAAAGTTCTAAGGTTCATGGTTTTTGATTTCAAAGCTAAAACTTTGAGTTTGACTCAGATTTTTGCAACTAACTTCTTTTCATTCATTCAAACAAAGCACACGATACAAACACACACACACCACAACATCAAATGAAAACAGATGGCTTTAAGAACCATTTTGTAAGCTACGATACAATGGGACCGATACCCTCATGCTACAACAGTGCTCTAGTGCATCTACTCATCGTCGATGAAGTCGGAGTCGTCATCGTCGGTGTAGAAGTCCACGGCATCTTCCTCCAGAAAGTCATCATCATTGCTGAGGTAGGAGTCAATATCCCCTTGGATATCTTCACCTTCCTCTTCTTCTTCCTTCACGGCAAGCTGAGCTTCTTGCTCCTTGATGGTCTTCTCGAGGTCGGCCACCTTCTTGTGAAGACGGTCGATGGTGCGATCCTTCTTGGCGTGTTGACGGTGCAAAGACTGACGATCCTGGACTAGCAGTGAGAAAGTCTGGGCCTTGTGGACGGCAATGGCGAGGTTGTTGTTGGTGACCTCTCTGGCATTGTCCAACTCCTTCTGTCTGTCGTACAGTAGGAAGTCAAGGTTCTCCACTTGACGCTTCAGTTCCGGGTGACTTGGCATCTCCATGGGCATTCCCATGAAATCACGTCTTGCATAGTGAGCAAAGCGGGTTCCTTGGGTTTTGTTGACACTCAGGGCACACAGACGTGCAAGAGCTTCATGCATTGCCCTGGCTAATCCATCTAGCTAGTTGTTCTCCCTCACAGAGAACTGGATCCTCCCGGACGTTGGTGCTTCTATCTTGCCTCGAAGATCAGCGGTGACTAGCCATTGTAAATCTCCTCCTAGGGGTCTAGGAAGTTGAGCTCCAAGGAATTCCGGATGCGGGCGTCCCAAGTACTCCGACAGTGAATCCAGATCCCTCTCGAAGATCGGTTGGCCTCCGTTGGCCAACTGGTAGAACTTGCTGAACTGAGTTTCCATCTATAAGAATTAAGGATGAGTTTCCATCTATAAGAATTAAGGATGAGTTTCCATCTATAAGAATTAAGAATTTGGAGGAACATGAATTTTTTTTGAGAGAAAGAATTCCCAAGGGTAAGAGAGGAAATAGTTTTCATAAGTACTCACTTTGGTTTTTGAAACTAAGTTTTTGTTTGGGCGTCCATTCGAACGAGGGTCTCCTATGGTCAAGATGGCTCTGATACCAACTTGTCAACACCCAGATTTTTAATCCCAGATGCCTGTTATGCCATACATAGCAATCCCAGGATTACCATTTTTGCGAGACATAACAGATTGGATATCATAGTACATCATCCATTACAAACCATAAATAAAGTCTTACACACATAAGTATCTCATGATCCAGTCTTAGTACAATCAAGTAGCGGAATAAATAGCGTAGCGGTGGGGTCCATCTTCAGAGTCACAGGTAATGCCGATGATGGAAGATAGTCCTAGTTATCATAGCCGTCCTGTAGTCCTTAATCTTGGTAATATCCTTCATAGTCTGGCCATAGGAATAGCCGTGGACAAAAGCCATGAATATTCTTTAAGTACTCGCAAACTACCACTAACAAGTAGTATAGTTCTAGTGTATATGCTAACTCTAAGTTTAACTATAAAGTTAAGTTTGAAACCTAAGCTGAGTTCAGAAACAAAGAAAGATAAAAGAAGTTTGAAAAAACCTAAGTGGGAACTTAATTATCATAGTCACAACTCTGTTGTGGTCAAGTCATGTCACAATTCATTTCATAAGTTGTTTTGAAAACATCTGACAATGGAACAGTATGGCCATTCCAACTGTCCATAACCGCGGACGCGACTATTCGAATAGTTTGACACTCTATAGAGGTGGTACACTTTCACCACAAGATTCGATACATCTGTCAGGGATAACCCTAAATCATCATACTTAGTATTCAGATAATCAAATATAACCTTTCTTTTACACAACCTAGTATAAGCACCTCTCCTATGAGCATGGCCTCCCAATCATGACCATCTGTCATCTTGGGCACTGCATAGGTGGACATCATTGAGAGGTAGCCTCAGCTCAAACCTCTCCCGCGAGGGAACTAATACTAATGCATATAAACTTCCGGCTAAGCCTTACCCAATTCAGGTATTGTGGTTGTACGGTAAAAATTGGAATGGTATCTCATCCGAATCCAACCATCAGTTTATAAAGGGCTAAGGCTCATGCCTCAACATTTTCATCATCATAAACCAATTGTGTGTCTCAACACATGTCAAAACATCTCAATAGAATGACTCATCATTCCAAGGTTTTCACAATTCATTTTCACCAAATATTCCCATCTAAAGTGAATCAAGTTTTGAGTTTTGTTCTAACTACTAAGTTAAGAGTGTTCACTAATGTGGGATGCTAATGTCAATCTCATGCCATATAATGACATCTAAGTCTAACTAGATAGGTCAAGTTTTATACTCTTTATGCTACCTTCAAACAAGTAAAGGACTTGGTAAAGTAAAGAAGTTAAAGCTTGGAAATAAAACTTGGAATAGGTATAAGTCCAATTGGTATAACCAAAGCATGTCTAATGTCTTTGCTTAGGTTACCTAGGTTGCAAGGGTTAGCTTGCATTGTTAATGATGGCTTGCCTTGTGTAGTGCAGTGGTTGAAGTTTTCTTCCTCCTCCTCCTCCTCGTAAGCTTGGTCGGTACTATCATCTATCAATACATACGGAGTACACAATCACCAAACAATACTTAACTAGTCTACTTAGCACATTATGTCACACATTTGATAATCTAATATCATCACAAGCATCACAAGGTTTAATGAACTAGCTTCATTCTTTTTATTTGAGAAAAGTAATTTCTACTCATTGAAATTAACTAAGATTTAATATTCTCCATTTAAAATATGGGATCATGTGGACACATGTCATCACCACATATTCTAACATACGGGAATGTGATTTAAGGGTTGGATCACATTTTAACAAGTTCAAGTTTAATAATCAATGATTTAAAGTGACTAGAAATGCCTATATAGCATTATTTTGGTACTAGTCCAAAGTCACTGCATGTAAACCTTAATATTATTACATATTCAGATAGGTATGGTTAAATGTGATTTTTGAGAGTTGGAATCAACTCAAAAGCTATTATGGTTGATTTTATAAAAATGTTTGAATGTGCAAAAGCTTCTGTCTTGTTATTTTTACTAAGAGAGATCTCTAACTCTAAATAAATTAAATCCAACGGGCTTGGATAGATCTTTTCAGTAGCTTTCTAACAAAATTATAATCACTCGATTTGGTTCAGTAAATCTTCTTGAATTGATTTTTGAACTAAGGGACAGAATTGAGTTTAAACCTAAATAGAAAAATCTAGATTTGAATTACTGGGTCAGCGCGGGAAAGGAAATGGGCCGGCCCAGTGACGCTCAGCGGTGTAGAGGGCGGCTGACAGGTTGGTCCCGCTTGTCAGTGAGACTTAAAACCCGAAACGGTATCTAGCGATCTGGGCCACACGATTATAACGCGGATCAACGGCTCACATCGTCTTCGACGACGGACTCGTCGCCGGCGAGACCGAATCCTAAACGGCCAGTGGGGGTCTACTGGGGACATACCAGGGCTCCAGCTAGTGCGGCGAGGTGGGCGATCGAACTGGACGGCGACGGCGGACTCCGGCGAGGTTGCGGCAGGGGCTGCGATGGACGGAATCGACGGCAGTGTCTCCTCCTCTGCAGCGGGCTCCTCCGGTGCAATTCCGGCGAACTACGGCTCGAGTAGCTCCGGCGAGAGAGGGGAAAGGTTCAGGGGAGAGAGGGGAGTGAAATGGTGTGAAGAATGAGGCAGGGATGGCTTCCTTATATAGGCTCGACGGTGAGACCGAGAGGTGTGGGCAGGCGTCTCCGGCGAGGGCGGTACAGGGGGCTATCGGCGTGGGTGAGGTAGGCGGACGGTGGTCTAGGGCCTGGCTGGGCTTGGGGAAGGGACAGTGAGGTGCGGTAGGGTTGGGCGGAGCTAGGGCATGCTGGAATGGCGCGGCGTGGTCACTGGCACGTTGCCCTCTTCTGGCCGGCGGTGACCACAAAGTGGTGGCGCTCCACTGCTGCTCCAGCTTAGGGGTAGGCCGGTGGGGGTTTGGTTGGACTCAGGGGGGACAGAGGAGAGCAGAGAGGGTGCAAATGGGGACAAGGGTTTAACTAGGAGCAGTGTTAGTTAGGCAGTTTTATTTCTGTCTGCCACCTGCTCAATACAATGGCCGCAAGAGAAAAAGTTTTGAATTTTGGGCTGATTTTTGGTGGAGTGATGTATCTTATGCTTGAGCTTCTAGGTATGCTTGGGTTTTAAAAGTGGAGTTCATTTGAGTGATTTTTGAATAAGTGTGATCTATACATATGAACTACATTCAATTTTCAAATGTCATTTAAATTTAGTGTTTGAAAGTTTTTGGGATGAAACAAAGTGGGCCTTGGTACGTCACTACTTGTACTAGCAAGGGGTGCAAAGAACCACAATTGTTTCTGTTAAGATTTGAGTTCTAGGAATAGCCAAAGTAGGCTAGGTGATTAAAATGGCACAAATGACCATTTCCTTATTTTATTCATTTTGATTTGTTTTTCTTTGGGATTTGTTTGGGAATGATCTAGATGATGTTTAATTCACCTTAGAATCATTTTACAACCAATGGATCACTCAAACATGGCAATTCAAAACAAATCCTAATTTAAATGCACACACATATGAATGCTTAATTATTTTAAATGGAAAAAGTTTTTGTTAACCCTAAATTGGGTAGATTTGATCTTGATTAAACTTGGATTAAGTTTTGGGATGTTATAATCGCAATCCCCTGTAGTAGTTACGAGGCAGCTTATACTAGAATAAACAAACATCAAATCCAGTCATGTCCCATTCCAGAGTAATGTGGTTGCACGGGTTAAGTTGTTATAGCTAAACTGCAAAGAAGCGGGTGCGTTTTCGTAACCTTTTTCCTCCAGCTTTCCTTCAACATTTTGTAAAACAAAACCCTTTTTCTCTCTCAACATCTCTTGGGAGGTCCCACCTCACCAAGGTTTTATCATAAAACTTTTGGTAAAACTTTTCTGGGTCTTCCCATCCTATAGCTTTGCTTCGGCTAAAACATGGTCTCCAAAGGGTTATGGTGTTATACACCATCTATTCTACTAGGGACAGTAGGTGTCATTAAGGGGGTTGTACTTAATACTACAAAAGTGTAATAGTTTGGAAGAGCCAAACCACTACCATATATACATCAACATATAGTAAAACAGTGCAGTTTTAAAAAACAGAAGATAAAACATGCATAAGTAAAACAGTAGGACAAGGCTTATGAGCAAGAAGGTGGCTTTCTTGAGATCAGCACTCTGGCAAAATATGTCCCTGGAATTCTCCTTATAAAACCATAATAACCAAATAATAATGACCAACTTCTTCTAGTCTCCGATATAATCGCATCTATCGTTGATACGGATCGCATGCAAGCAAACAAATGACACAATCAACACCAGGCATACAAACATCAATACATACAGCAAGCAATGAACAATACAAGTTTACAAATCAGTAGGTCTTAGGAAGAAGGGATTTAATCGGATTGGCCTTGTCTTGGAAACATGGAAGAAATTCCCTTAGTATTTATAGCCGGGGGAACTACCTAAGAGGGGTTTTGGACCAATGACATATTCTATATGATACCATTTTGTAAAAATGATACCAACAGATAGGAGTTGATAAAATGAAACCAACAAAAGTGGTTTCACTAATTTATCACTTTTCTTTAATTTATTATGAATATTCTAGTGATAAAAGCTCTAGTTTTAGGAGATAATTCACCAGAAAACTTCTGGAGCTCCAAAAATTATTTCCTTGGATGATTCTGTAGAGTTTGATGTACTGAATAGCTGAGAGTTAGAATCAATTCAAAAGAATTACCAGAATGCCCTCAGGAAATTCCCAAAGGCAGTTCTATAGCTATTTTGTCTTTTTCACCAGATTAACTCTACAGAATTTTTTGATATGATTCTAAGGGCCAAGGATAGGTACTTTGCATACCTTTCTGTAGAAATTGGAATCACCTTGTTTGGATTTGTATAACTCCTGTAGGGATTTCATTGAAGGATAAACCATGAATAGAAATGTTTATTTCACCAAAACTCAACAGGAGTTCCAAAAGTTAAGATCTCCTAGTTGGTTAGATATGGATGTAGATAATCCATTAGAGTTTGAATGAGGGTAAAAACTCTCATGGATTGGCCTACAGAATTTTCTAAAGGCAGAAAGTCTCTGTTTTTGTTATTTTTTGCTACAGCAACTCCAAGGATCCACTTGGTATGGGGCTGGGGTCACATGTAAGGTACTACTGATACCTTTCAGTACAAAGTTGTTTTGTTAAAAATGGAGTTGTATAACTCACAGGAGGATTTTATTAGTAGAAAAGATATACTTTAGTGGGTGATTTACTATAATTAAATTAAGCATTATTTTGGTCCCCTTGTTGTACTACATGTTTAAGAAAACATTCAGAAACCCTAGAAAATTTGGATCTAGTCATGTAAACTTGTTTTCCATTTTCTTTGGGATTTAAATCAACAGCCTAATTAGCAGATCTGGTGGAAAAACAAAAAAAAGATAAAAGGGGCGCCTGGGCTTGATCTGTGGGGGGAATGGGCTGGCCGGAGGAAAATCGGCCCACGAAAGGCAAACCAGCGCACGGGGGCGTAGTTTTGAAACTGCCAGGCGGGGCCCGGGCGTCAGTGACAGCGGGGGCGCGAAGGGGTACCGGGCGATGACGACCGTCGGATTAAAGAAAGATCGACGGCGCAGCGTTGTCTTTGACCTCCGGTGGCGCCGAGCGGAGGGGAAACCCTAGGGGATGGCGGGGCTCGCCGGGGGAGCTTACCAGGGGCTCGGGAGGTGTCGGGGAGGCGATGGGGCGATGCGGAGGACGATGGTGTCAACACCCGGATTTTTAATCACAGATGCCCGTTATGCCATACCTCGCAATCCTAGGATTACCATTTTTGCGAGACACAACGGATTGGATATCACAGTACATCATCCATTACAAACCATACATAAGGTCTTACACAAATAAGGATCTCATGATCCAGTCTTAATACAACAAGCAGCGGAAATAAAAGATAAGCGTAGCGGTGGGGTCCATCTTCAGGGGCACAGGCAATGCTAACGAAAGCAGATAGTCCTAGTTATCATAGCCGTCCTACTGGCCATCATCTTGATAGTCTCCTTCATAGTCTGGCCATGAGAATAGCCAGGGACATAAGCCATGAGTACTCTTTAAGTACTCGCAAACTACCACTAACCAGTAATATAGTTCTAGGTTAATGTGCTAAATCTAAGTTTAACTATAAAGTTAAGTTTGAAACCTAAGCTGAGTTCTGAAGCAAAGAAAGATAAAATAAAGTTCTAGAATCACCTAAGTTGGGAAGCTATTGTCATAAACACAACCCTGTTGTGATCAAGTCAAGATTCATCATTCATTTCATAAGTTGTTTGGAAAACATCTGACAACGAAACAGTATGGCCATTCCAACTGTCCATAATCATGGACGCTATTCGAATAGTTTGACACTCTGCAGAGGTGGTACACTTTCACCACAAGATTCGATACATCTGTCAGGGATAACCCTGAATCATCATACTTAGTATGCAGATAATCAAACATAACCTTCCCATTACACACCCTAGTATAAGCACCTCTCCTATGAGCATGGCCTCCCAACCATGACCATCAGTCATCTTGGGCACTGCATAGGTGGACAACATTGAGACGTAGCCTCAGCTCAAACCTCTCCCGCGAGGGAAATAATACTAATGCATATAAACTTCTGGCTAAGCCTTACCCAATTCAAGTAGTGTAGTTGTACGGTAAATTTGGAATGGTATCGCATCCAAATCCAACCATCAGTTTTATAAAAGGGCTAAGGCTCATGCCTCAACATTTTCATCATCATAAACCATTTGTGTTTCTCAACACATGTCAAAACATCTCAATAGAATGACTCATCATTCCAAGGTTTTCATAATTCATTTTCACCAAGTGTTCCCATCTAAGTGACTCAAGTTTTTGATCTACTCTAGACTACTAAGTTAAGAGTGTTCACTAAGGTGAAAAATGGTGGGATCAATCTCATGCCATAGAATGACATCTAAAGGGTTCTAAATAGGTCAAGTTATATACTTTGTATGCTACCTTCAAAACAAGTAAAGAACTTTGGGTAAAGTAAAGGAAGTAAAGCTTGAAACTAAGACTTGGATGAAATACTAGTCAAGGTAGTATAACTCAAGCATGCCTAAAGCATCTTTGCAAACCATCTAGTTCAATCCTAGCTTGCTAAGCATTATAGTTGCAAGTGTTAGCTTGCCTTGGTTGGTGCAGTGGTTGAAGTTTTCTTCTTCTTCTTCTTGGTAGAACTCCTCCTCCTCGTAGACTTGGTCAGTACTATCGTCTATAAATACATACGGAGTACACAATCACCAAACAATACTTAACTAGTCTAATTAGCATTCTAAGACATACATTTGATGATCTATTATCATCACAAGCATCACAAGTTTAATTCAATAGTTTTACTCTTTTTAATTTAGAAAAGTAATTTCTACTCATTGAAAAATTAACTAATATTTAATATTCACCACTTAAAACATGGGATCATGTGGACACATGTCATCACCACATATTCTAACATGTGGGAATGTGATTTAAGGATTGGATCATAATTACTTTGGTTTAAGTTCAATATTTAATGATTTAAAGTGACTAGAAATGCCTATACAACATTATTTTGGTACTAGTCCAAAGTCACTGCATGTAAACCTTAATATTATTACACATTCATATAGGTATGATGAAATGTGATTTTTTAGAGTTGGAATCAACTCAAAATCTATCTTGGTTGATTTTATAAAAATGTTGCAAGGTGCAAATGCTTCTGTTTTGTTATTTTCACTAGGAGAGATCTATAACTCTAATTGAATTAAATCCAATGGGCTTGGATAGATCTTTTCAATACCTTTAGGCAAAATTGGTTTCATGCAATTTGGATTTGTCAAACTCCCAGAATTGATTTGTGTCTGCCACCTGTTTGATGAAATGGCCGCAAGAACCAAAAGTTTAAATTTTGGTTTCAAAAATTTTGAGTGATCTCCACTAGTACTGGGTAGCCTCTGGTTGCAAGGGTTTTGAAAATGGAGTTCAATTGGATGGTTTTTGAAATAGGGGTGATCTAGGCATATGCATTGAATTCAATTTTCACATGCCATTTAAAATAAGTATTTGAATGTTTTTAGCAGATCAAAAATTGGGCCTTGGTACCTCATTATGTGTACTAGCAAGGGTTGTAAAGATCTAGAATTATTTCTGTTGAGAAATGAGTGCTAGGAACACTCAAAGTAGTGTAGTGGATTAAAATGACCAAAATGACCATTCCTCATTTTTAATTGTTTTTTATTTGATTTTCTTTGGGATTGGCTTGGGAAAGATTTAGATGATGTTTAATTTACCATACAAACATTTTACAACCAAAGAATCACAGAACCATGGCAATTCAAAACAACTCCTAATTCAAATGCACATACACATGAATGCTTTCATATTTTTAAATGGAAAAGTTTTTGTTAACCCTAATTTTGATGATTTGGATCTTGATAAGCTTGGATTAAAGTTTTGGGATGTTACAAACCTTCCCCCCTTAAACAGAATCTTGTCCCGAGATTTACAAAGAAAACTAGGAACTAAAGAGATCTGGGAACTCTGTCCTAATGTAATCTTCGCGCTCCCAAGTAGCTTCCTCCTCGTTATGATTGCTCCAGTGAATCTTGAGAAACTTGATGCTCCTGGTCCTGGTGGTTCTGTAGGCTTCTTCTAAGATACGGATGGGCACTTCCTGATAGGTCAGGTCATTGTTGATTTCTACAGCTCTGTGATCGATGTTCTTGAAAACTTCTGTCTTCTCTGGCACTTCCAGGCATTTGCGAAGTAACGAGATATGGAACACATTGTGGATGGCTGACATCTCTTCAGGAAGTTCCAGTTGATACGATACTTCTCCTCGACGGTTTAGAATCTTGAAGGGCCCAATATATCTGGGGGCTAACTTTCCTTTCAGACTAAAGCGTTGGGTTCCCTTCAATGGTGAAACCTTGAGATACACAAAATCTCCGACATTGAAAGTTAGGTCTCTCCTTCTCTTGTCAGCATAACTCTTCTGTCTAGACTGGGCGGTCTTGAGGTGCTCACGGACTGTGAACTTTCTCTTCGGCTTCTCGGAGAATGTCGGGTCCAAAGATCTGACTCTCTCCTACATGCGACCAATTCAAAGGGGTACGACACTTCCTTCCGTATAGGAACTCAAATGGTGCCATCTGCAAACTAGCTTGATAACTGTTGTTATATGAGAATTCTGCGTAAGGCAGGCAATCTTCCCATTTTGATCCATATTCCAACACACAAGCTCTAAGCATATCCTCTAAGATCTGGTTGACTCTCTCAGTCTGTCCATCTGTTTGCGGGTGATACGCGGTGCTGAAGTTCAACTTGGTTCCTAATCCTTCCCAAACTTTCTGCCAAAATCTTGAGGTAAACTGGGTTCCTCGATCTGATACGATGGTCTTGGGGGTTCCATGCAGACTGACAATCCTAGCAATATACAGCTCTGTTAGCTTCGCACTCTGGTAGGTAGTCTTGACAGGTATAAAGTGGGCTACCTTGGACAATCTATCAATTATGACCCAGATTGAGTCATTTCCCCTACTAGAAGTAGGCAAACCGGTGATAAAGTCCATTCTGACGGAATCCCATATCTATTCCAGAATCTGCAATGGTTGCAATAGTCCTACGGGCCTTTGATGCTCTGCCTTCACTCTTTGACAGATGTCACACTTGGCGATGTAGCTTCCAATTTCTCTCTTCATCTTGTGCCACCAAAATTGCTCTTTCAAATCCTGATACATCTTTGTTCCTTCGGGGTGGCTAGAATAAAGAGTATCCTGAGCTTCCTTCATGATAACTTCCTTCAGCTCTGAATCTACTGGCATACAGATACGTCCTTTGTACCACAGTACTCCTTCTTCGTCTTCCGTGAATCCAGGTACCTTTCATGTACCAATACGACGTTTGATTCCGTCGATACTTTCATTCCCCTTCTGGGCTTCCTTGATTTGGCTAATCAAAGTGGGTTGAAGTTCAATGCTAACTAGGAATCCTTTGCTAACTAATTCAGTCCTGAACTGCTCCAACTCTTCGTACAAACTCGGTTGTTTCTCCTTGATCATGGTATTTAGCCTACACGGCAATCTGCTAAGAGCATCCGCTACCACATTGGCTTTGCCGGGGTGATAGTGAATGTCAAGGTCATAATCCTTGATTAACTCTATCCATCTTCGTTGCCTCATATTCAGCTCCTTCTGAGTGAAAATATACTTTAAACTCTTGTGATCTGAGTAGATCTCACAGCGATTACCCATCAAATAATGACGCCATGTCTTTAATGCTAGAACCACAGTGCTAGCTCAAGATCATGGGTCGGATAGTTCTGCTCATGCTGCTTCAGTTGTGTAACTACCTCGGTGAATTACGCTCTTAGTTACAAGCCTGGATGTCCGGAAATGGTTAAAATAGTACGGTGGGGCCCAAATGCCACTCACAGGTAGACCTTTCGGCCGTCCTAACCATTTCCAAACATCGGGACAAGAACGAGCGACGTAATCGGCAGGCGAAGGGATCAACTACATACACAAATGAGTATGTATGCAAGCCACCATACAACAGTCCTCAGAGCCATTCCATCTAAAAGAAATAGAAATATTGCAACGCCATACGGCAAGATCCAAATATCCTAGATAGATATAATAGTTTAGGATATCTCCTCATACATCAAACAACAGTATCAAAGTGAAGCGGAAAACAAGATCCGAAAGTGCGGATAAGCAAATCGGCATAAGATGCCCCATAAATAAACACATCCCGCCCACAGATCTCACGGATCCCCGTTCCCGGAATCTCTACACCGAATCGTTGCCAACTTCGTCCGTCTCCTCCACCCAGTATCCATCTTGCGAGTTTACCTGTTCATCTGAATCAAACAATTTATCGTGTGAGACCCTAGGGGTACTCAGCAAGTCTTTATGCCTCTAAAGGGGACACAACCTGGGGTGACGAATTGCAGCAAAAGATAATACCTAACAATTCTATAGATACTCGCTAACCATCCGCCTAACCATAGATAGACGGATGTCCGTGAATTAATAACAACATTATAACAGTAATATTAACAGATCCATCCTCCTCCTCGCTACCAACGAGGAAGTCGACTAACGACCCCATCCGTTGGCAGTTTTATTATCCATTCCATGAGTGTTGCACTATTTACTAGTAAGGTACTTAGTCAAATTAAAAGCGGTACTTTAGTTATACTTGTCTATGATCGAGAAACTGTGCTCCAAGTCGTCCATAATCGCGGACACGGCTTTCAGAAAGTTTTACCGCGAGGTGCACAAATAGCAACACACACTCGATCAACCTCGGAAAAACCAAATCAAAACCCAACGAGGCGATCACGACAAAGCGATCGCAGGATTCAGAAATATTTCAGGGGCCACCCCATTAAGCTACCCGCGAAGTTGGCGGCTCGAGACGGACTCAAGGTTTGTGTGGGCCGGTACGACCGGGAACCCGAAAGTGTGACTGGGCTTGTCGATACACAAACGTGTCACGATCCTAAGCAAGACAAGTGCTCCTCGCACAATCGTAAATAAAGCATGAGAAGCATGGCATAAATGCAGCACAGATAGTAATAAAGCCCCAAACTACTTTGTGGCCCCAAGAAATAAGAATGAATCAAGCTCGCTCGGGGGGTTCATAAGCCTCCCGGATGTGGATAGCGAATATTCAAGGAACAGGAATCAAGTACTCGGGGTCCCAGGACACAAGTGAGCATGAAAAACCAAATAGCAGATATTGCTCACGGTGCCACTTTCATTAGTTCTCCCATTACTACTCAGTTAAGTTGTTTAGGTACCTCGTTATCCATCGACACTCACATACCCTACACATGCTGTTCTACGACCCGCATGGCTCAAACAACTCCTGTAGTAATGGCTCATGGGATGGAGGAACAAGCTTCGGTGGGGTTGAAATGTAAAGGCTATGCAATACTTGGGATTCAGTTTAATGCAATCGCGACTCAATGATGCAAGAATAAGATAGAGGCAATAGGTACTATATGTATGCAAGCATGTGGTAGTGCTTGCCTGGCAGCTCAGTTGAAGCGAGAGAAGGATCTGGGTAGTGCTCCTGGTTTCTTGATATATCCCACCTTTCGTCTATTCGAAGAAGAACCAAACAAACCAGGGCCAACATAAATAAAGTGCACAAGCATATGAATAAAATGCAACAAGCAAACAATCATGCCATGATGAATGATGCACAATTTGCATGGCAATAAAGTAGCATGGCATGGGTGAGGTGTGGAATACAAGAATAAGGCATTTTATTGAGTTTTAGTCACCTTTTATACTCAAATAAGTTGCTGTATACTTTATATTTATATGATGCATGCTGCAATTCAGAACATGGAATGCATAAACAGAAAGGTCTCGTCGCGCTGATCGATTTAGACATATTATTTGTCAAATTTGGAGTTATAAAACAAAAGTTATTAATTAATGAAGGAAAAGGGCATTTTATTGTAATTTTAATCAACTCGAAAATTAAAGTGTTCAAAATATATTTTGAAGGGCATATTTGAATTCCTCACATTTTTCTGATTTCAAAACATATATTATTTGTATTATTTGGATTTGTAATTTTAAAATTAATTAAAACATATTTGAATTTATATAAATCATTTACAGAAATTGTTTTATTTAAAACAGAATTACATAGAGACTTTTTGTACACAGAAGCAGCTAGCCCGATTCGCTGACTGGTGGGCCAACCGCTGACTCAGCACAGTGTGGCGGATTAGGATTGGCCGGGCTTTTGCACATGAGTACACCTAGCCGCAGAGGATGACAGGTGGGCCTCGGCGCGGGCCACAGACGCGCTGCCAGCCAATGGGCGGTGACACGGGCGATCCAGTATGAGGGTCTGTCCGTGATGGCCAGGATCTTCCGGGGGTTTTTCTTGCAAAAAGGCACCGAGGCTGACAGGTGGGCTTCTGGGACTGCGGGTTTAGGCGGGAAAAAGGTAGGGGGCTAAGCGCAAAAGGGGCATCGGCTGCGGCTGCGCTCTGACGGACACGGCTCTGACGGCGGCGGATCTGGCCGTTTTCCGGCGACGGTGGCGACGCCTCCGCTGGACGAAACGCGTCGCCCCAAAAACGAAAATCGAAGAGGATACTGGGATCTACAACTTTCATTGAGAAAACATGCACAGAGGTGGTCTACAGCGCGTGGGGCAGGGTGAGGAACAGGGCGGACGGATGCTGCGGTTGCTGCTGCAGACACGACGGACGTCGCGGCGGCGACGCACGGAGCTCGCTCGACGGAACGTCCGGCGCGTCTGGGCCGCTAGGAGGAGGACGGGCATGTCTAGGAGCTTGAGAGGCTCACCAGGGGGTCGCCCGTGACGTCGCTGGAGCGAGAGGTGGATCGGGTCGGAGCAGAGGCAGGGGTCCCGCGAGCGTCTGATCCGGTGGCTGCGGCGTGCCCGGGGAGCTTCAGAGGACTCCGGCGAGGCATGGCCGGTGCAGGGTGATGTAGAGGAGACAGAGGGAGGTCCTGGTATGCCCGGGCGTGCTGCACCTCACCGGGTCGACGAAGGAGGTGGTAGACCGAGCTAGGTCTAGGGTTTTGGGGGGGTGGTCTTGCCTTGGTTGGTTGGCCAAAAGAGGAGGAGGGAGAGGGAGCCTGGGCGAGGGATCTCGATCTGGGGTCGGTGGAAGGATAAGGATGGGAGGGGAGAGCACGTGGGAGGGTGGTAGCTTTGGCAAGGTAGAGAGAGGGTCTCGGTGATCTCTTCTCCTCTCTCTTGTTGTTTTGCTAAGAGAGAAAGAGGGGGACCAGGGGAGGGCACGTGATGGAGCTGGTGGTTCGTGCTCCTAAGGGAGTGGGTTAGCTCGGTTTTAGCTAGGGCATGCTAGAGAGGTGGCTCGGTTTAGCTACGCAGGGCTCAGGTTAGCTAGGGTTAGGGTTTGGGTTAGCTAGGTTAGAGAGAGGAGGGGTGGTCTCGGGTTAGGGGGTGGCTCGGGTTAGAGAGAGGAGAGATGAGGGCTTAGGGTTAGTGGGTGGGTAGAGACTTATGGTGTTAGGGTTAATGCATATACCCACATGATCAAGCAAGAGATTGGGTTTAGGGTTTGAACATGATCCACTCAAAAACCAAAGGAGATCAAAAGATGGTGATGGTTGCATGGCCCATGCAAATGCATTAATTGCCATGTTTTAATCTTGTGAAGACAAAATAATTATTCATGGCATTTATACGTATGCATTCCAAAAATATGGAATAAGCCAAGCTAAAAGAATTAAAAGGATGCCCCATGTGGAGTAGATGGAGATGACCATATTTGAATAAAAATGGGACATGCTAGTGTGTATGTGCCACTAGGTATTAGTAAGCCCAAAAATATCCCAACATGATAATAACTCCAAAACAACACCTATGGAAGCTAGAAAAGGGTTCCACTCACAAGGCATGCAAAGGTGGCCATGTGGCTCTCATAAACCAATAATGTGGAAACAATATGGTGCATATATGAGAGCATGTGGAGATAGAATTGGATCCATCCCAACCCACATGAGCTAGAGGTAAAACCAAATAAGTTGCTATGCTCATATATGGTGGAATGGTGGAATGATGGGGTGATGACAAGAAAGGTGGTGGGGTTAATAAAAGATATGCCCCCAACTCAACTTGGGCATTAAACAATATAGCAATAACCAAATACAATATATCAAGAGGCAAATACAATTAATAATGCATATGAGATAAGAACCAAAACAAAAAGGGTTTTATATGATGCTCAAATGCAAGGTGGCATGATGACATGAGCATGATATAGTTATGATGCAACAATTATATGTAGGAAGTAGCCATTATATTACTAGACCAAGTAGCATTACAATTGTTAGACAATTGGGATGCTACAACTCTCCCCCACTAAACAAGAATCTCGCCCCGAGATTCCTAGGAAAAATAAAAACAACACAAGAAGAGGCGGGTGTTCGAACGAAGGTGACCCTCACGTTCCCAAGATGATGAAGAACGGAATGGTGCGACCACTACACCTTGCAAAACTTGCTAGACTTGTTGCGAGTCTTGCGTTTTGCTTGAGACACCAAGGGTTAGAAGAATTGAAGGATTGTCGTGAGACAAGAAGGATAGGATGGACATAGCTCCGGTTTTCTCAGAAACATGATAAAAGAATAACCCACTTGTGAAAGAAAGGACAAGATGATGTATCATGGATACAGAAAGGCACACCGTTAAGATTAACGATTTACCGATACTAGAGATGATGAAAACTTTGTCTCGCCGGAAGAAAAAGAGCTAGATTGGAGAGGTTTGAACCACTATGACAATAGCATCGTATCTTCTCTCGGATTTGAGAAATGAAGTTCGGAAACAATATTGCCTTCAAATAATAGAGTCCCTTGATATCAACAGAAAGATTTAGTTAGACATCGTCGGATTAGATTCTTCTTGCGCCGGTAAGACCCAAAGGATCACGCAATTGAGGTGCGCGGATATAACTTCCAGAGACGGATGTGAAGCTAGATCATGGTGGAATCCCGAGAAGCAAAGAATATGGAGGATCTGGAGTTTATTGTAGATATACTTATGGCTTTCTTTAGCCTTGAGGCTAACGCAATAGATTTGCGGCTGATGGCATCAACCATAATTGGCTTTACCACAGAAAAGAATTGATGAAACAAAGAGAGAGATAGTTTCCTTCCATCTTGTTTGGGAATGCCGAGCATCGGTAGAAAGACGAGGACCGAAAGGAGTTTGCGTTTGTTTCCACCAGATAATTGAAGATTTTGCTCCATCTAGAATAGACAGACCACCAACAAGAGATTATTGATTACTTTCTTCAAGAGAGCACTCCAGAAAAACAAGGACTGAAGTAAAAGTATCGAGGGATAAAGGCCACTTCTAACTTCCGTGGAATGAGTGAAATCACATTAATTCACCAATTCAATGTACAAGAGCGAATGATAAGAGTAGTGGTATGGTAGCTACTCCATCCCGCACTCAAAGCATTACTCCGCACATGAATAAGAAAACCATGCAACCCAACTACCGAAACAGACTGAAGGTATTGACAATAACTCATGGAGCTTCTTTAGAAAACAAGGATAGATGCAAACGATTCGTCGGATCCAAGATAGATAAGGGTGATGATGTTGTCGTCATATCATAAGTAACAAGCCACCGGAAAGATATGAAGGAAGATTACGGAGAAGAACTGCAAGATTCAACAGCTACAGAAAAAATAGCACCAACTTGAACAGAAGGAGTACAAGATCTGGAAGGTCTTCATGGCCTCCGGTGGATTGAGCATAGACGATAGAGCGAGAGGGTTTCAAGAGATTACTTAACGAGATAGAGGTGAAAAGAACTCCATGTTCTTCTTGAAATGATTGAGAGAGATTTAGCAGTTTTGAGGAAAACTACAGCGGAACGACGATGATAACTCGCCAACAAGGAAAACTCCGGGTTTGATTGAAGATGGAGGATGGAATTAACAATGGACTTGCTGATTCCAGAGTTGAAGTAATGTATTTAGCAGAAGGACGTGGTCGAGATAGGTGACTTCAAGAAGCCAGAATTCTCACTTTGAGACTTTGCACACAGCAGTGTTAACAAAGCTTGAGAGAAAGGGACACAGATGATCTTCCATGTTCTTCCATTGATATCGAATAGGCAAGCATATTATCAACACATGCCACCATGGATTAACAAGATATTCCCAGAATACCAAGTTCAAAAGACGAGAGAAACGAACAAATGCTCGAACACTTCCTGAGCTCAACGCTCTTAGAAAGATCAATATTAAGAGCACGGGTTCATGTTGAAGAAGATGCACTGGAAGAATAGATTATCTGGTCCTTCGGAAGAAAAAGAGATGTCACCTGGTTCACATTGTCGATTGGATCGCCGGTTACAAAGATAAAGAGATCTTGGATAAAGAAACGATGATAGCTCATACCTCAAGCAAAGCTACCAGAGACGAAAAGATGCAATTCCCTCGTCTCAAAGAGAATTTTGCAGATATGGAGTTCAAAAAGATGTGCCGCATGATAAACAGATGATAGACCACCGTAGTGCCTTGAGAAACTCCGGATTTCCAAAGATGCTTGAATATGCATAGATATGATCACGGTGTACTCAAAATCACAGGAGATAACCGTCACCATTTGGAGGATAGTGTTGATTGCATTTTTCCATATTCCACTCATGGTAAGTGTCATATAGCTATGCCGAGAGCCAAATTACAATCACCAGCATCGGATCGACACATGTTATGTAATTAGCCCAAGAGAATTGGAGATGAAATGAAACTCCAGGATTAAGCGCCGGTGACAAAAGAATGAGTTAGCATGGACATGCTGATAAAAGGAAGATAGATAATGTTTCACACACGACTGGAAAGGAGTGTGGAAACACAGATGTATCAAAGAAAAAATTTCCGCATTTTTCGGCATTAAAATACCAATAGATGCGCAAAATCACTTAGCAGATAGAGATTAGCAACTGATGCTTACACAGAATGTGGAGTTGCTAGAAGGAAGGACACCCTTAATAAGATGGCACCGGTTAACAAGGAGTCAGGTAGACCGCGCCGGTTTTCAAAAGCCTGTCAGTATGGAATGTACCAACAGTTGATAACCAAAGGCAGATTGTGATAACAAATTGGATGCAACAGATAGACAAGGAATTACACACACACACACACTTTCTATGGTACTACGGAAACCCAGAACACGTGAATCCTAGTTTGAATTTTAAGAAGAGGATTGAAAACGTTACACTTCCTTACCAGAAAAGGGTGGATGGGTGGGTAAGAAGAAAAGTGGAAGCAGTCCTACTCTCGCGTTTTGTTTTTCCCTAGTATACATAGCTACCAAAATATTTGCTAGACTGACAACGACCATTTGGCTGAGACCACGAAGGCGGGATGGCTCGATACCAATTGTAACTACCTCGGTGAATTACGCTCTTAGTTACAAGCGGATGTCGGAAATGGTTAAAATAGTGCGGTGGGGCCCAAATGCCACTCACAGTGAACCTTCGGCCGTCCTAACCATTTCCAAACATCGGGACAAGAACGAAGCGTAATCGGCGAAGGATCAACTACATACACAAATGAGTATGTATGCAAGCCACCATACAACAGATCCTCGAGCCATTCCATCTAAAAGAAATAGAAATATTGCAACGCCATACGGCAAGATCCAAATATCCTAGATAGATATAATAGTTTAGGATATCTCCTCATACATCAAACAACAGTATCAAAGCGGAAGAAAACAAGATCCGATGCGGATAAGAAGCAAATCGGCATAAGATGCCCCATAAATAAACACATCCGCCCACAGATCTCACGGATCCCGTTCCCGGAATCTCTACACCGAGTGATCGTTGCCAACTTCCAGTCTCCTCCACCCGGTATCCATCTTGCGAGTTTACATGTTCATCGAATCAAACAATTTATCGTGTGAGACCCTAGGGTACTCAGCAAGTCTTTATGCCTCTAAAGGGGACACAACCTGGGGTGACGAATTGCAGCAAAAGATAATACCTAACAATTCTATAGATACTGCTAACCATCCGCCTAACCAAATATAGCGGATGTCCGTGAATTAATAACAACAGTTATAACAATATTAATGAGATCCATCCTCCTCTCGCTACCAACGAGGAAGCGAACAACGACCCCCATCGCTGGCGGTTTTATTATCCATTCCATGAGTGTTGCACTATTTACTAGTCGGTACTTAGTCAAATTAAAAGCGGTACTTTAGTTATACTTGTCTATGATCGAAAGCGTGCTCCAAGTCGTCCATAACGCGGACACGGCTTTGAAAGTTTTACCTAGGGTGCACAAATAGCAACACACACTCGATCAACCTCGGAAAAACCAAATCAAAACCCATCGAGGCGATCACGACAAAGCGATCACAGGATTGAGAAATATTTGGGGCCACCCCATTAAGCTACCCGCGAAGTTGGTTGGGCTCGAGACGGACTCAAGGTTTGTGTGGGCTGTAACGATCGGGAACCCGAAAGTGTGGTGGGCTTGTCGATACAGCGAAACGTGTCACGATCCTAAAAGACAGTGCTCCTCGCACAATCGTAAATAAAGCAATAAAGCATGGCATAAGTAGGATAGTAATAAAGCCCCAAACTACTTTGTGGCCCCAAGAAATAAGAATGAATCAAGCTCGCTCGGGGGGTTCATAAGCCTCCCGGATGTGGATAGCGCGAATATTCAAGGAACAGGAATCAAGTACTCGGGGTCCTACGGGACACAAGTGAGCATGAAAAACGAAATAGCAGATATTGCTCACCGGTGCCACTTTCATTAGTTCTCCCATTACTACTCAGGTTAAGTTGTTTAGGTACCTCGTTATCCATCAGACACTCACATACCCTACACATGCTGTTCTACGACCCGCATGGCTCAAACAACTCCTGTAGTAATGGCTCATGGGATGGAGGAACAAGCTTCGGTCAGGGTTGAAATGTAAAGGCTATGCAATATTTGGGATTCAGTTTAATGCAATCGCGACTCAATGATGCAAGAATAAGATAGAGGCAATAGGTACTATATGTATGCAAGCATGTGGTAGTGCTTGCACTGGCTTCGATTGAAGCGAGAAGGATCAGGTAGTGCTCACGGGTTTCTTGATATATCCCACCTTTCGCCTATTCAAGAAGAACCAAACAAACAAGGGCCAACATAAATAAAGTGCACAAGCATATGAATAAAATGCGACAAGCAAACAATCATGCCATGATGAATGATGCACAATTTGCATGGCAATAAAGTAGCATGGCATGGGTGAGGTGTGGAATACAAGAATAAGGCATTTTATTGAGTTTTAGTCACCTTTTATACTCAAATAAGTTGCTGTATACTTTATATTTATATGATGGATGCTGCAATTCAGAACATGGAATGCATAAACAGAAAGGTCTCGTCGCGCTGATCGATTTAGACATATTATTTGTCAAATTTGGAGTTATAAAACAAAAGTTATTAATTAATGAAGGAAAAGGGCATTTTATTGTAATTTTAATCAACTCGAAAATTAAAGTGTTCAAAATATATTTTGAAGGGCATATTTGAATTCCTCACATTTTTCTGATTTCAAAACATATATTATTTGTATTATTTGGATTTGTAATTTTAAAGTTAATTAAAACATATTTGAATTTATATAAATCATTTACAGAAATTGTTTTATTTAAAACAGAATTACATAGAGACTTTTTGTACACAGAAGCAGCTAGCCCGATTCGCTGACTGGTGGGCCAACCGCTGACTCAGCACAGTGTGTGGCGGGATTAGCTGGGGCTTTTTACCTGAGTACACCCGCAGAGAGGATGACAGTGGGCCTCCAGCGGGGCCACAGCCTGTGCCAGTGGCGGTGACACGTGGGCGATCCAGGGCGCGGGAAGGGTCTGTCCGTGATGGCCAGGATCTTTCGGGGGTTTTCGTTGCAAAAAGGCACCGAGGCTGACAGGTGGGCTTCTGGGACTGCGGGTTTAGGCGGGAAAAACGTAGGGGGCTAAGCGCAAAAGGGGCATCGGCTGCGGCTGCGCTCTGACGGACACGGCTCTGACGGCGGCGGATCTGGCCGTTTTCCGGCGATGGTGGCGACGCCTCCGCTGGACGAAACGCGTCGCCCCAAAAACGAAAAACAAAGAGGGTACTGGGATCTAGAACTTTCATTCAGAAAACATGCACGGAGGTGGTCTACAGCGCGCGGGGCAGGGTGAGGAACAGGGTGGACGGATGCTGCGGTTGCTGCTGCAGACATGACGGACGTCGCGGCGGCGACGCACGGAGCTTGCTCGACGGAACGTCCGGCGCGTCTGGGCCGCTAGGAGGAGGACGGGCATGTCTAGGAGCTTGAGAGGCTCACCACGGGGTCGCCCGTGACGTCGCTGGAGCGAGAGGTGGGTGGCCTGAGGCGGGGGTCCCATGAGCTCTGATCCGGTGGCTGCTGGCGTGCTGGGAGCTTCAGAGGACTCCCAGGCGTGGCGGTCTGCAGGGTGATGTAGAGGAGACAGAGGGAGGTCCTGGTATGCCCGGGCGTGCTGCACCTCACCGGGTCGACGAAGGAGGTGGTAGACCGAGCTAGGTCTAGGGTTTTGGGGGGGTCTTGCCTTGGTTGGTTGGCCAAAAGAGGAGGAGGGAGAGGGAGCCTGGGCGAGGGATCTCGATCTGGGGTCGGTGGAAGGATAAGGATGGGAGGGGAGAGCACGTGGGAGGGTGGTAGCTTTGGCAAGGTAGAGAGAGGGTCTCGGTGATCTCTTCTCCTCTCTCTTGTTGTTTTGCTAAGAGAGAAAGAGGGGGACCAGGGGAGGGCACGTGATGGAGCTGGTGGTTCGTGCTCCTAAGGGAGAGGGTTAGCTCGGTTTTAGCTAGGGCATGCTAGAGAGGTGGCTCGGTTTAGCTAGGCAGGGCTGGGTTAGCTAGGGTTAGGGTTTGGGTTAGCTAGGTTAGAGAGAGGAGGGGTGGTCTCGGGTTAGGGGGTGGCTCGGGTTAGAGAGAGGAGAGATGAGGGCTTAGGGTTAGTGGGTGGGTAGAGACTTATGGTGTTAGGGTTAATGCATATACCCACATGATCAAGCAAGAGATTGGGTTTAGGGTTTGAACATGATCCACTCAAAAACCAAAGAAAAACCAAAGGAGATCAAAAGATGGTGATGGTTGCATGGCCCATGCAAATGCATTAATTGCCATGTTCTAATCTTGTGAAGACAAAATAATTATTCATGGCATTTATACATATGCATTCCAAAAATATGGAATAAGCCAAGCTAAAAGAATTAAAAGGATGCCCCATGTGGAGTAGATGGAGATGACCATATTTGAATAAAAATGGGACATGCTAGTGTGTATGTGCCACTAGGTATTAGTAAGCCCAAAAATATCCCAACATGATAATAACTCCAAAACAACACCTATGGAAGCTAGAAAAGGGTTCCACTCACAAGGCATGCAAAGGTGGCCATGTGGCTCTCATAAACCAATAATGTGGAAACAATATGGTGCATATATGAGAGCATGTGGAGATAGAATTGGATCCATCCCAACCCACATGAGCTAGAGGTAAAACCAAATAAGTTGCTATGCTCATATATGGTGGAATGGTGGAATGATGGGGTGATGACAAGAAAGGTGGTGGGGTTAATAAAAGATATGCCCCCAACTCAACTTGGGCATTAAACAATATAGCAATAACCAAATACAATATATCAAGAGGCAAATACAATTAATAATGCATATGAGATAAGAACCAAAACAAAAAGGGTTTTATATGATGCTCAAATGCAAGGTGGCATGATGACATGAGCATGATATAGTTATGATGCAACAATTATATGTAGGGAGTAGCCATTATATTACTAGACCAAGTAGCATTTCAATTGTTAGACAATTGGGATGCTACAAGTTGTCGAGACAGATACGCGATGACTTTGCCTTCTTGCATCAATACACATCCTAGACCAATCTTGGATGCGTCACAATACACATTAAATGGCTTCTTGATGTCTGGCATGATCTATATTGGGGCTGATATCAATCTCTTCTTCAGTTCCTGGAAACTGGCTTCACATTTGTTAGTCCATTCAAACTTCTTGTCCTTCTTAAACAATTGGGTCATGGGTCTGGTGATGCTTGAGAATCCTTCTACGAACTTGCGGTAGTATCCCGCTAATCCGAGAAATGCACGGACTTGGGTTTGAGTGGTTGGGGCTTCCCATTCTTCGACATCTTTGATCTTGGCAGGATCAACAGACTCCTCCGGCAGACACAATATGTCCTAGGAATCCTACTTCTTTCAGCCAAAACTCACACCTGCTGAACTTAGCATATAACTGATGCTCTCTCAGGGTTTCTAGGATGATTCTCAGATGTTGCTCATGCTCTTCTTCTGACTTGGAGTAGATAAGGATGTCGTTGATAAATATCACTACAAACTTATCTAGGAAATTCATAAAGATCTTATTCATGAGATTCATGAAATAAGCAGGGGCATTAGTTAATCCAAAAGACATAACCGTATACTCATATAAACCATAGCGAGTAGTAAAGGCGGTCTTCGGAATATCCGTTGCACGAATCTTAAGTTGGTGATAACCAGTCCTAAGATCAATCTTTGAGAATACCTGTGCTCCAGTCAACTGATCAAATAGATCCTCTATCTTTGGCAAGGGGTACCTGTTCTTGATGGTAACGTCATTCAACTTTCTGTAATCTATGCACAGACGGTTTCCTCCATCTTTCTTGTCGATGAATAACACTGGTGATCTCCATGGCGATGCGCTTGGTTGAATCAAGCCTTTCTCTAACATGGCATCCAACTGCTTCTTCAGTTCCACTAACTCTGAGGGGTTCATGCTATAGGGCCTCTGGGTTATGGGTCCGGTTCTAGGGATTAGTTTGATAATGAACTCAATATCCCTATCCGCGAGCATACCTGGCAATTCATCTGGGAATACGTCAGGGTATTCACAGACTACTCTGACTTGGTCTATGGTGGGCAGGGCTACACTCTTGTTGCACTTGAACTGACGGGGTAAGGTTTCAGAGATATGCTCTACTATTATTCCAGAACTACTGGTCATGGTGATGGCTTTCTTAGCACAGTCTATCAGTCCTTGATGCCTTGACATCCAGTCCATACCTAGTACTACTTCCAATCCTTTGGTTCCAAGTACAATTAGGTTGGCATAAAAATCTATCCCATGTATTCTGATAGGCACAACTTTGCAAATTTTTCTAGCTTTTGTAGTTGAACCGGGGATTTGAACTATCATGACATGCTTCAAGTTGGTTGGGTGAATCTTACTAGTGCATGCAAATTCTTCGGTGACAAATGAATGCGATGCTCCTTAATCAAACAATACTCTTGCTAAAACTGAGTTGACAGAAAACATACCCAGCACTACATCTAGCGCTTCCTGGGCTTCTTCTGCGTTCATATGGAAGAGACGGCCGTTGCGGTTGTGAGGGTTCCCTAGGGCAAATCTTCTTCCTGGTTGAACACGACGCTGATGTTGAGCTGGGGCATTCACATTGGCATTGGCGGTAGTCTTCTTGGGACACTCATTGGAGTAGTGACCCTTCACTCCACACTCAAAACAGGTGATCTGGGACTTGTCCTTGGCTGCGACAGGCACAGCATTGCTGCTAGTTCTGGGTGCAGTGTTGTTGTTGTTGCTGTTGTTCTTGGGAGGTGCACGGTTGAAATTGTTGGCATTGCCGGAGTTGTGATTGTTTCCTCCGGACTTCCCATTGCCTCCGCTACGGCTGGGGTAGCTTGGGCGAGACGTTGGGGGTCAGTTGTTCCTTGGTGCATATCCTGGTGAAGGGTTGGGACGGTACTTCTGGTGAGTGCTGGATCCAGATTGCTGCATCATGCGACGCTTGTGGTTGTCGTTTGCCTGGTTAATATTCCCTTCCATCTGAATGGCAGAGTCGACTAGTTCCTCGAGATCCTCGAAACGGATGTTGACGAGGACAGTCTGCATCTCATCATGCAGTCCCATCAGGAATCTCTCCTTCTTCTTGGCCTCCGTGTTGATTTCATCAGGTGCATATCTGGCAAGTGATAGGAATCTGTCACGGTACTCCACCACAGTCATTCTTCCTTGCTTCAATTGGCGGAATTCATCTCTCATCCTGTTGACTAGACCTTGCGGCACGTGGGTGCGGCTGAACTTGACTTTGAATGCTTCCCATGTCATCACTTGACCATGGTTCATATTGCGGATACTATTCCACCAAGCTCTTGCATCTCCTGCCAGGTAGTGGGTGGTGAAGAGAACTTTCTCATTTTCATCCACTCTTGCAACTTCTAAGTTGTTTTCCATTGTCTGTAACCAATCATCCGCATCTAACGGGTTTTCAGATTGGTTGAAGATTGGGGGATTGGTGTTCTGAAAATTTTTGAGTTTGGATCCATGGTGATCCTGATTCCCATGCCCTTGGTTGTTGAGAGCCATCTGGGCGATCTGCTGTAGTGTTGCTAAGTTGGCTTAACGTTCTGCCCTGCTTGCTTCACGGTCTGCGATGAGATTCTGCAAGATCTGCAGCATTGGGTCTTCTTGACATTTGCTCCCTCCTTGGTTTCCACGAGTCATCTGAAGATTGAGGTAGATAAAGGGGTAAGAGGGAAATTCTAAGGTTCATGGTTTTGGTTTCAAAGCTAAAACTTTGAGTTAGACTCAGGTTTTTCAACTACTTCACTTCATTCATGCAAACAAGCACACGATACAACACACACCACAACAATCAAAGGAAAACTGATGGTTTGAAGAACCATTCTGCAAGCTACGATACAGTGGGGCCGATACATCTCATGCTACGACAGTGCTCTAGTGCATCTACTCATCGTCGATGAAGTCAGAGTCCTCATCGTTAGTGTAGAAGTCTACGGCATCCTCCTCCAGAAAGTCATCATCGTTGCTGAGGTAAGAATCCATGTCTCCCTAGATGTCTTCACCCTCATCTTCTTCTTCCTTGGTGGCAAGCTGAGCTTCCTGCTCCTTGACGGTCTTCTCGAGGTCGGCCACCTTCTTGCGAAGACGAGCGATGGTGCGATCCTTCTTGGCACACTGGCGGCGAAGAGACTGGCGGTCCTAGACGAGCAGTGCGAAAGTCTGGGCCTTCTGGTCGGCAATGGCATGGTTCTGGTTGGCTAACTCCCTGGCATTGTCCAGTTCCTGTTGTCTGTCATGCAGCAAGAAGTCAAGATTCTCCACTTGACGCCTCAACTCTGGGTGACTTGGCATCTCCATCGGCATTGCCATGAAGTCACGTCTTGCATAGTGGGCAAAACGGGTTCCTTGGATTTTGTTGACGCTGAGGGCACATAGACGTGCGAGAGCTTCATGCATTGCCCTGGCTAATCCATCTAGCTAGTTATTCTCTGTTACGGAGAACTGAACTCTCCCAGAAGTTGGTGCTTCGATGCTTCCTCTAAGATCTGCGGTGACTAACCACTGTAGGTCTCCTCCTAGGGGTCCTGGAAGTTGAGCTCCAAGAAACTCCGGATGTGGGCATCCTAGTAACTCCGACAGTGAATCCAGATCCCTCTCGAAGATCAGCTGACCTTCGTTTCCCAACTGGTAAAACTTGCTAAACTGAGTCTCCATCTACAAGAATTTAGGATGAGGAGGTTAGTGAAGTGATCAAGTGTGTCAAATTTTAAGTAGTAATGTAAGAATTTTGAGGAAACATGAATTTTTGAGAAAGAAGGAGTTCACAAGGGTAAGAGAGGAGATAGTTTTTCATAAATACTCCCTTAGGTTTTGAAATTAAGTTTTTTTGTTTGGACGTCCGTTCTAACTAGGGTCTCCTATGGTCAGGATGGCTCTGATACCAACTTGTCAACACCCGGATTTTTAATCCCAGATGCCCGTTATGCCATACCTCGCAATCCCAGGATTACCATTTTTGTGAGACACAACGGATTGGATATCATAGTACATCATCCATTACAAACCATACATAAGGTCTTACACAAATAAGGATCTCATGATCCAGTCTTAATACAACAAGCAGCGGCAATAAAAGATAAGCGTAGAGGTGGGGTCCATCTTGAGGGCACAGCAATCTTGTGAAGAGATAGTCCTAGTTATAATAGCCGTCCTGCTGGCCATCATCTTGATAGTCTCCTTCATAGTCTGGCCATGAGAATAGCCAGGGACATAAGCCATGAGTACTCTTTAAGTACTCGCAAACTACCACTAACCAGTAATATAGTTCTAGGTTAATGTGCTAAATCTAAGTTTAACTATAAAGTTAAGTTTGAAACCTAAGCTGAGTTCTAAAGCAAAGAAAGATAAAATAAAGTTCTAGAATCACCTAAGTTGGGAAGCTATTGTCATAAACACAACCCTGTTGTGATCAAGTCAAGATTCATCATTCATTTCATAAGTTGTTTGGAAAACATCTGACAACGAAACAGTATGGCCATTCCAACTGTCCATAACCACAGACGCGGCTATTCAAATAGTTTGACACTCTGCAGAGGTGGTACACTTTCACCACAAGATTCGATACATCTGTCAGGGATAACCCTGAATCATCATACTTAGTATGCAGATAATCAAACATAACCTTCCCATTACACACCCTAGTATAAGCACCTCTCCTATGAGCATGGCCTCCCAACCATGACCATCAGTCATCTTGGGCACTACATAGGTGGACAACATTGAGAGGTAGCCTCAGCTCAAACCTCTGCCGCGAGGGAACTAATACTAATGCATATAAACTTCCGGTTAAGCCTTACCCAATTCAGGTAGTGTGGTTGTATGGTAAATTTGGAATGGTATCGCATCCGAATCCAACCATCGGTTTTATAAAAGGGCTAAGGCTCATGCCTCAACATTTTCATCATCATAAACCATTTGTGTTTCTCAACACATGTCAAAACATCTCAATAGAATGACTCATCATTCCAAGGTTTTCATAATTCATTTTCACCAAGTGTTCCCATCTAAGTGACTCAAGTTTTTGATCTACTCTAGACTACTAAGTTAAGAGTGTTCACTAAGGTGAAAAATGGTGGGATCAATCTCATGCCATAGAATGACATCTAAATGGTTCTAAATAGGTCAAATTTTATACTTTTTATGCTACCTTCAAAACAAGTAAAGAACTTTGGGTAAAGTAAAGGAAGTAAAGCTTGAAACTAAGACTTGGATGAAATACTAGTCAAGGTAGTATAACTCAAGCATGCCTAAAGCATCTTTGCTAAACCATCTAGTTCAATCCTAGCTTGCTAAGCATTATACTTGCAAGTGTTAGCTTGCCTTGGTTGGTGCAGTGGTTGAAGCTTTCTTCTTCTTCTTGGTAGAACTCCTCCTCCTCGTAGACTTGGTCGGTACTATCGTCTATAAATACATACGGAGTACACAATCACCAAACAATACTTAACTAGTCTAATTGGCATTCTAAGACACACATTTGATGATCTATTATCATCACAAGCATCACAAGTTTAATTCAATAGTTTCACTCTTTTTAATTTAGAAAAGTAATTTCTACTCATTGAAAAATTAACTAAGATTTAATATTCACCACTTAAAACATGGGATCATGTGGACACATGTCATCACCACATATTCAAACATGTGGGAATGTGATTTAAGGATTGGATCATAATTACTTTGGTTTAAGTTCAATATTTAATGATTTAAAGTGACTAGAAATGCCTATACAACATTATTTTGGTACTAGTCCAAAGTCACTGCATGTAAACCTTAATATTATTACATATTCATATAGGTATGATGAAATGTGATTTTTGAGAGTTGGAATCAACTCAAAATCTATCTTGGATGATTTTATAAAAATGTTGCAAGGTGCAAATGCTTCTGTTTGTTATTTTCACTAGGAGAGATCTATAAGTCTAATTGAATTAAGTCCAACGGGCTTGGATAGATCTTTTCAATACCTTTTAGGCAAAATTGGTTTCATGCAATTTGGATTTGTCAAACTCCCAGAATTGATTTTTAAACTAGTGGTGATGAGGACATCCCTACAATTACACCTACCCCAATGACTACTAAAGATGCTACAACTGTTGCAAGAAAGGATCAGTCCAATGAGATTAGAATTGGACCTATTACAAGAGCTCGTGCTAAGCTACTTGAACAACGGGTGAATTTACTCCTAAACGAATCTGGTACTTTGATTGATGAGAACTTTATACTACCTAAGTCTATGCATTTATGTATGATCAGGTTCGTTGGAGAAACAAGCATGACACGAGGAGGAGAAGGGCTACAAGAGAAGCCCAACATGATGATCGCCCAAGGATGCGCGAGGGAGGAGCAGGAGGAAGGCGCAATACAAGCAAGGGAGATCATCGAAGAGAAGGAACGTTCAATTCGGACAGACAGAAGTCCTGAAATTCAAACGGACGTGGATTCCTCATACGAACTCCAAATCAAGCAAATAAGCACTTGTTGGATAGATAATTCTAAGATCTTTCCAATGAGTACTTCCACGCCTAAAAGACCCCGGATAATCCGGCCCCCACACCCCGGATAATCCGGCTCTGCTTTGGAGATTCTGCAAAGGACTTCGTGCGCGACGTTCAGTACCGGGGCGGATATGTGACCGGATTTTTCCTCCGGAAAACCGGCCCCCGGATAATCCGGCCCTCTTAGACCGGATAATCCGGCCCAAAAAGTTCCCATCGGATTCGGATGGATCTGACTGTATCAGACACGTTTTCGTTTCGCGTTTTTCGGACGTTACGGCGGCCACATAAGCCTGGGAACACCCTCTAGTTTAGGTTAGACCACGTTAAAACTATTTTGGAGTTGTTTCTTTCGTAGAACCTCTAGAATTGCCCTGTGTTCGAATCTACCAACTATAATTGAGTGTGATCTGTTGTTCTATTGGGAATTAGTAGATTGCATACTATCGTTCGTGGTCACGGCTGCGTGCGCAAGAGCGTGGTGTTGTGAATATCCTACAAGGTTTGAGAGCTGTTGCATTGGCATCGAGGATCGGCGGAGAGTTCATAGCTACAGGCTAGTTATCTATCATCCACCATCATCACCGCCATCCCCTTACTGAGAAGATCGGGCCACCCCATATCATCTTGGTATCAGATTTCTAGTGTTGCCTCGGTAAGCATCCACAAATCCATCGATAGATTAGAGAGTGTTTTTTGTCCTATACAGAAAAAGCCTTACAAAAAGATTTGCCATAGACTAGATTGCATCGTTTTCGAGTTTTAGTTGCTGATTGTATCTTCTCGTAGATCCGATCTGCGGGTTTTTCCTCGTAGGAGTCTAGTTTTTTCGTTTGTGTCTAGGTTTAGGGTTTGATCTTGTTTTCCGCCGTGTCAACCATCACCGTGTTTCGCAAGTTTTCCTCGTTTGTCTGAGTCTACATAGCGTACCTTTGTTTGCATACAATAGACACAGCCTATCTATAGCATCCGTGCCTAGGAACATACCCATGAGACTAGTTGCTTTGCTCCGACAGGCTGCTCATTAGGGTTTGAAGTGCAAATTTTCTTCTAGGTAGACCAGATTATCCGGCCCCCGACAAACCGGAATATCCAGCCCATAATTGCTTAGAATTGTTGCATCCCGTTTTGCTTTGTGTCAGATAGTTAAAAAAAACTCAAAAAAAAAAGAAAAGAAAGTTGTGAAAAAAAAAGAGAATCGGTATAATAGAAGAGAAGAAAAGAGCTACAAGCGTGACAAAAAGAGATATCAAAGTGTGCATTGTTGGAGGCCTAGTTTCATTATAGCACTAGTAGATTGAGCAATCGTGTGTCTGTTCTATTTGAGCTATTACTAGCGTCTCTCTTGTGCATTGCAATATTCCTGTTCATAAATTGCTTTGCCACGTTTATCTCCACCGTGTGTGTTTCTTGGGTTTTTGTACGATCAGCACTAGGACTTGTTTGCGGTGTAGATAGGGTACCATACCTATAGCTCCACCTTAAATAACCTGTGTGCCCTGCGATCGTTCTATATACCTTTGATATTCACTTCATCACATCAAGTGCATCAGTCTTTGATTTCGTTTGGTAGAGCATCTCTATTCACTTTGGAACGGTAAGATCTCCTTTCTTATTAGTTGTGAGTGAGTTGTGAGAGTTTCCACCATACAGATTTTGATTTTTGCACTAACCTACTAATCATGTCTTCTAGTGATGATGATGTTGTGTTGCAGAAAAAGAAAGATGAGGAGCTTGTTAATTAGCGTGAATATGAGGCTTTAAAGTCCCACTTGACACGTGTGTTTACTAACACGACAGATGCCATTGACAAGAATCTCCAGGATATGAATATGAGATTGGATCAGCATGTTGGAACGGTTGATACTATCCAGACGCAAGTGGCTATGCTCCATGTCAATGTCACCACTTTGCAACGTTCCATTGAGGGTTTGACAGCCGCCTTACATAGAAGGGAAGATCCTCAACATGATGATGCCTTTGATGATTTCGATGAGGGTAGCGTCGTGGATGCTGCTCCACATGTTGGCAGGGGACATGCTATTCCCCTGTCCATGCACCTGCTCATGGCCGTGGGTGTGCCCCTCTTGGGCGTGCTCACCGTGTGCCCAACCAAGCTGCTGATGATGGTTTGGGCAAGCCAAAATTCTCAATTCCTAAGTTTGATGGTTCCATTGATCCTGAAGATTACCTCACATGGGAGTTGAAGATTGAGAAACTCTGGCGCTTATTTGACTATCCAGAAGATAAGAAGGTCAAGCTTGCAACATCTGAATTTGATGGTTATGCTTTGCGTTGGTGGGATGCTCTTGTGCAGCATAGAAGGGAGGACAATGAGCTTCCTGTGATGGATTGGCGCGAGATGAAGCAAATCATGAAAGCTCGTTTCGTACCAACCAACTACTTGCGATCAGTTTTTGATAAATTGATGCAATTGAAGCAAGGCACCATGACAGTTGATGAGTACTACATGGAGATGGAGATGCTTATGCAGCGTGCTAGAATTCGTGAGTCCATTGAGATGACCATGCAGCGATTCCTAAACAATTTGAAGTTATCGATCAAGAGCATTGTTCGTCATCACAAGTATGAGACCATGAATGAGTTGTTGCATCATGCTAGAGAGGCCGAATCCCAGTTGGCAGAAGAGGCAAAGTCACGTGCTCGTTTTCCGTCCTCCAGCAGATTTTCGGCCAGGTCTACACCTCCTACGGTCACGCCACCAGCTGCTGCTCCTTTTACACCATCGGCCAAGCCAGCAAGTACACCTTCGTTTGGTTCTAATGCTCGGAAACCCGTTGCTCCTGCTGCTAGCTCGGGTTCCAACATGTCTGCGGCACGTACTCATGATGTGGTGTGCCATACCTGTGGAGGTAGAGGTCACTACAAGAAAGATTGTCCAAACAGCAAGGTTATGTTTGTTAATGAACAAGGTGAAGTAGAAAGTCGAGATAAAGCTTCTGATGATGATATTGATGACGGCGAGGATGGTGCTGATGCATATGCTGAGCATGCACCCACTATTGTCGTATCTTCACGTGTACTTAGTGTGCAACCGGTTGAGGAATCCCAGCGTTGCAACTTGTTACAAACAAAAGCTCTAGTTGGATCAAACAAAGCTTGCAAGATAATTATTGATGGAGGTAGCTGCAGAAATCTTGCAAGTAAGGAACTATGTGCCAAACTGAATTTGCCATACTTACCTCATCCCAAGCCATACTACATAAAATGGTTGAGCAACAATGGTGAGATGAAGGTAAATCATATGGTACGTGTGAATTTTCAAATAGGTCCATACAAAGATCCTATTAATTTTGATGTGGTTCCTATGACTGTTTATCACCTACTACTGGGTCGGCCTTGGCTCTATGATCGCCATGTGCAACACAATGGCCGAGCCAATACATATCACTTGGAATTCAAAGGAAAGAAGATTACTATGCAGCCAATGACATCACAAGAAATTGTGAATGATTCTCGCCAGAAGATAGAGGTGAACTTGAAGGAAGATACTACCAGTCGGCGAGACTGTGTAATAGTTGTTCCTGATGTAATTGAGCCCAAATTGAGTGATATAACAAAAAGTGAGAGAGTGCCTGGGTTATTGATACTAGCCACCAAGGAGGATATGAGAGAGTTTCGTGAGAATCCTACAACCATGCCACTTGTGCTCATGTATAAGGGCGAGGTATTGGTTTCTAACGACATGACCCCTTCTCTTGGTGTCTCTTCTGTTTTGCAGGACTTTGGGGATGTGTTTCCAGAAGACGTACCCGCAGGTTTGCCTCCATTGCGTGGTATAGAACATCAAGTGGACCTGATTCCTGGCGCCACACTTCCCAACCGTGCACCTTACAGGACTAATCCCGAAGAAACTAAGGAAATTCAGAAGCAAGTACAAGCGTTGCTGGATAAAGGGTACATTCGTGTTTCTCTTAGCCCTTGTGTTGTTCCTATTATTTTAGTTCCTAAGAAAGATGGTACATGGCGCATGTGTGTAGATTGTAGAGCGATTAATAACATCACTATTCAATATCGTCATCCTATCCCATGCTTAGAGGATATGCTAGATGAACTGAGTGGTGGTGCTATTTTCTCTAAAATTGACTTGCGTAGTGGTTATCATCAAATTAGGATGAAAGAAGGGGATGAATGGAAAACTTCTTTCAAAACTAAATTCGGTTTGTATGAGTGGTTAGTTATGCCGTTTGGTCTTACTAATGCACCTAGTACTTTCATGCGTTTGATGAATCATGTTTTGAGAGAGTTTATTGGTCGTTTCGTGGTTGTTTACTTTGATGATATACTTATATACAGCCACAAAGAAACTGAACATTGCACTCATATTCGACAAGTTTTGCAAGTGTTACGTGATAATAAACTGTATGCTAATCTTGAGAAGTGTACATTTGCAAAAGATAAGGTCATATTCCTAGGATTTGTTATTTCTAAGCATGGAGTAGAGGTAGATCAATCTAAAATTGAATCAATTCAGAATTGGCCTACTCCAATGAATGTTAGTCAAGTACGTAGTTTCCACGGTCTCGCTGGTTTCTATAGGCGCTTTGTGAAAGATTTTAGCACCATTGCTGCTCCTTTGAATGATTTGACAAAGAAAGGTGTTCCTTTTGTATGGGGCGTGGCCAAAGACATTGCATTTGATACATTAAAATGTTTGCTTACTTCTGCACCATTACTTGCATTACCTAATTTTTCGAAGCAATTTGAAGTTGAATGTGATGCTAGTGGTATAGGCATAGGTGGCGTTTTGATGCAAGAGGGTCGGCCTATAGCTTATTTTTCTGAGAAATTGACTGGTGCTCGTTTGAATTATTCTATCTATGATAAAGAATTGTATGCACTTGTTAGAGTACTTGAGGTTTGGCAACATTATTTGTGGCCAAAGGAATTCATCATACATTCTGATCATGAAGCATTGAAATACTTGAAAGCTCAATCAAACTTGCATAGAAGCTTAGCTAAATGGGTTGAGTTCATTGAGTCTTTTCCTTACATCATTAATTATAAGAAGGGAAAATAGAATGTTGTTGCTGATGCTCTGTCTAGGAAGAACATGCTATTAACCAATCTTGATGTTAAAATTCCTGATTAGAAGCTATTTGTGCACTTTATGCAACTGACCATGATTTTGCTGAACCATATCGTTTGTGTGCTCTTAGAAACGCATGGGATAAGTATCATATACATGATGGATATTTGTTTCGAGCTAACAAACTATGTATTCCAGAATCGTCGTTGTGTTTGTTCTTAGTGCAGGAATCACATGCTGGTGGTTTGATGGGTCACTTTGGGCGTGAGAAGACGTTGCTCATGCTTGCTGATCACTTTTATTGGCCCAAGATGAGGCGTGATGTGTACAGATTTGTGAGCCGATGTATTACATGCCACAAGTCGAAATCTAAGATGAAGCCTCACAGTTTGTATACACCTCTCTCTGCACCTACTACTCCATGGGAAGACATTAGTATGGATTTTGTGCTAGGTCTACCTAAAACTCAGAGAGGTCATGATTCTATATTTGTGGTAGTGGATAGGTTCTCTAAGATGGCTCATTTTATTGCCTGCCACAAAAGCGATGATGCGTTGCATGTTGCTAACCTGTTTTTCAGGGACATCGTGAGATTACATGGAGTACCAAAAACGATTGTTTCTGACCGTGATGTGAAGTTCATGAGCTACTTTTGGAAGACCTTATGGGGGAAGCTAGGAGCAGTTGTTGTTGTTCGATTACATGTCACCCCCAAATAGATGGTCAAACAGAGGTGGTGAATCGAACATTGTCACAGCTGCTAAGGACCATGATTAAAAAGAATCTGCGGGAGTGGGAAGAGTGTTTGCCACATGTTGAGTTTGCTTACAATGTAGTGCATTCAACTACTCAGCTTTGTCCTTTTGAGGTGGTGTATGGTTTCAAGCCATTGACGCCACTTGATATGTTGCCTCTGCCATTACATGAGAGAGTTGAAATGGAGGCATCAAAACGTGTTGATTATGTGAAGAAAATACATGAGAAGACTCGAGAGGCTATTGAGAAGAAAGGCAAGAACATTGCTGCTGCAAGGAATCAAGCAAGGAAAGAAGTGTTGTTCGAGCCTAGAGATATGGTTTGGGTGCATCTACACAAGGATAGGTTCCCATTACTTCGAAAGTCAAAATTGAAGCCACGTGGTGCTGGTCCTTACAAGGTGTTAGCCAAGATTAATGATAACGCCTACTCGGTTGATATACCTATTGAGGAGTTTGGTGGAGTTAGCAACAGCTTCAACATTGCTGATTTGTCACCATATGCTGGAGAAGACCTTGGAGCGTCGAGGTCGACGCCTTTTGAAGGGGGGGAGATGATGAGGACATCCCTACAATTACACCTACCCCAATGACTACTGAAGATGCTACAACTGTTGCAAGAAAGGATCAGTCCAATGAGATTAGAATTGGACCTATTATAAGAGCTCGTGCTAAGCTACTTGAACAACAGGTGAATTTACTCCTAAACGAATCTGGTACTTTGATTGATGAGAACTTTATACTGCCTAAGTCTATGCATTTATGTATGATCAGGTTTGTTGGAGAAACAAGCATGGCGCGAGGAGGAGAAGGGCTACAAGAGAAGCCCAACATGATGATCGCCCAAGGATGCACGAGGGAGGAGTGGGAGGAAGGCGCAATACAAGCAAGGGAGATCATCGAAGAGAAGGAACGTTCAATTCGGACAGACAGAAGTCCTGAAATTCAAACGGACGTGGATTCCTCATACGAACTCCAAATCAAGCAAATAAGCACTTGTTGGATAGATAATTCCAAGATCTTTCCAATGAGTACTTCCACGCCTAAAAGACCCCGTATAATCCGGCCCTCACACCCTGGATAATCCGGTCCTGCTTTGCAGATTCTGCAAAGGCCTTCGTGCGCAACGTTCAGTACCGGGGCGGATATTTGACCGGATTTTTCCCCCGAAAAATCCGGCCCCCAGATAATCCAGCACTCTTAGACCGGATAATCCAGCCCAAAAAGTTCCCATCGGATCCGGACAGATCTGACTATATCAGACACATTTTCGTTTCGTGTTTTTCGGACGTTCCGGCGGCCATATAAGCTTGGGAACGCCCTCTAGTTTAGGTTAGACCACGTTAAAACTATTTTGGAGTTGTTTCTTTCATAGAACCTCTAGAATTACCCTGTGTTCGAATCTACCAACTATAATTGAGTGTGATCTGTTTTTCCATTGGAAATTAGTAGATTGCATACTACTGTTCGTGGTCACGGCTGCGTGCGCAAGAGCGTGGTGTTGTGAATATCCTACAAGGTTCGAGAGTTGTTGCATTGGCATCAGGGATCGAGCGGGAGGGTTCATAGCTACAGGCTAGTTATCTATCATCCACCATCATCACCGCCATCCGCTTACTGAGAAGATCGGGCCACCCCATATCAAGTGGATAGAAACTAGATTAACTCTAAATAGAAAAAACTAAATTTGCAACTTTAACATGCGCGAGAACTAACTGGGCCGGGCCATCTACGCACAGTGCGCGCAACGGGCTGCCTGACATGCGGGCTCCACCAATCAGCGGCACAACATCACCGAAACGGTATCTAGCATCCTGGGCCACACGATCTAAAGACGATCCAATGGTGGTGAGTCATCATCGACGACGGATCACTCCGGCGAGAACCTGACCTAGACGCGACGGTGGGGGTTGATTGGGGGCATACCAGGGCTCCAGCAAGGTCGGTGAGGCGGGCAAACGGGCTGGTAGACGACGGCGAGGTGGGGCGCGGTTGCGGAGCTTGGAGTGCCTTAAATCGCAGACGCCCTTCTCCTCCTGCTGCGGCGGCTTCGGCTCCAATTCTAGCGAGACAGAGCTCGAGCGGCTTCGGCTAGAGGTGGGTAAGGTTTAGAGAGAGGTGGGGAGTGAGTGAGTGTGGAGAATTGAGGCTGGGGTGGACGCTTTATATAGGGTCGACGAGGGGTCAGAGCGAGCGCCGGTGAGGTCATCGGTGACGACGATGCGGGGCTCTCTCGGCATGGGCGAGGGCGGCTATGGATGCTCTGTCCCCCGGCGGTCCTCTGGGGCTTAAAGGCGCGGCAAGGCGAGGTCTCTACTGGTCGGGAGCGTGCGGTGAACTGTCTTGTGAGACGGCGGTGTTAACGCAGTTCCTCCGGGCTGCTGGTCTCGAGGCGAACAACGATGTCAAGCGATTCTTTGGGCTGCTCTTGGTGCTACCACGCAAGGCTAGGGCTAGGCGAGGTCGGTGCTGCTCTGGCGGGCGTGGCGCTCTGGGGTGATCGGCATGGCGGACAGAGGCATGGACGTGAACAAATGAGGCTTATCCTCCGCTCGATTTTGGTCGGGGGCTGGTCGAGGCGAAGCAGTGTGATGGCGACTATCTCCCAGCAAGCGAAGGAGAGCGCGGGATGGGCTGAGGCGAGCTGTCTGTGGTCGACCTGGCGCATGGCGTCGGGCGGCTTGCTACTGGAGTAGACAGGGGAGAGGGAGAGAGAGTTAGGGCCGGGGTTTTAGTTGGGGGAACAAGGGGACCAAGTTAGGCCCAAATGGAGACCAAAGCTACTGCTCACTATAGTGTTTTAGGTTTTGTGAGATTTGTGTCTGCCACCTGTTTGATGAAATGGCCGCAAGAAACAAAAGTTTGAATTTTGGTTTCAAAAATTTTGAGTGATCTCCACTAGTACTAGGTAGCCTCTGGTTGCAAGGGTTTTGAAAATGGAGTTCAATTGGATGGTTTTTGAAATAGGGGTGATCTAGGCATATGCATTGAATTCAATTTTCACATGCCATTTAAAATAAGTATTTGAATGTTTTTAGCAGATCAAAAAGTGGGCCTTGGTACCTCATTATGTGTACTAGAAAGAGGTGTAAAGATCTAGAATTATTTCTGTTGAGAAATGAGTGCTAGGAACACTCAAAGTAGTGTAGTGGATTAAAATGACCAAAATGACCATTCCTCATTTTTAATTGTTTTTTATTTGACTTTCTTTGGGATTGGCTTTGGAAAGATTTAGATGATGTTTAATTTACCATACAAACATTTTACAACCAAAGAATCACAGAACCATGGCAATTCAAAACAACTCCTAATTCAAATGCACATACACATGATTGCTTTCATATTTTTAAATGGAAAAGTTTTTGTTAACCCTAATTTTGATGATTTGGATCTTGATAAGCTTGGATTAAAGTTTTGGGATGTTATAGACGGGGACCTCGGGGATAGTCGGAAGAAGGGGGTTCCTCGTCGGGATCTGGCTCACGCGATGACGACCGAGGAGAGCTCGTCGGAGCTCGTCGGTGCGGCTCGAGGGGACTAACCTGGGCCAAAATAAGCGCACGGTTAGGTAGAGGGGGAAGAGGGGATCTTTGTAGAGTGACATGCAGAGGAGGGGGGGCATGGGAGAGGGAGCCTTGCTCAAATTTTTGAGAGAGGCCGAGAGCTCTCTCTCTTCTTCTCGGGCAGGACAAATCAGGGGAGGAAGAGAGGGTGCTAGGGGAGGTAAGTGAGGAGGAGAGGGGGCAAATGAGGTAGGAAGGGGTGCTGGGGGTGGCCTCTGGCCTTTATACCGAGGAGGGATGGTTCACTATGGACCATGTCCACCATTGGACAAGAGAGGGGGAGGGAGCAGGGGATTGGCTAAGAGGGGCGGTGAGGGAGGTGTGTGGAGCCCCGGGTTCGAGCAGAGGGACAGGGTGGTGGCTGTTGCAGCAAGTTTTGTAGGGGCATGGCCTTAAGTGGTTGCTTCCTCTCTCTATCTACTCTCATACAAGCATGAGGAGACAAAGGAGGGAGTAGCTACAGTAGTGCTACAGTGGTATCGACCAGAGAGGGTGATATTTGCTGTGCAAGCTTGGTTGAGCACTTTAGGGGAGGTTTGGTGGGGTGGTGTTTAAAAGATTTACTTAGTTTGTAAATTTGATCACAATGGGGCTGGTGAAGGATGTTCAAGAATTTGCATTGGGCATGCTGGGGAAATGATACTGATAGGTAGATGTAGTCAAGGTATCTGATATGGGGTGGCCCGATCTTCTCAGTAAGCGGATGGCAATGATAATGGTGGATGATAGATAACTAGCCTGTAGCTATGAACTCTCCCGCTCGATCCCTGATGCCAATGCAACAGCTCTCGAACCTTGTAGGATATTCACAACACCACGCTCTTGCGCACGCATCCGTGACCACGAACGGTAGTATGCAATCTACTAATTCCCAATGGAACAACAGATCACACTCAATTATAGTTGGTATATTCGAACACAGGGTAATTCTAGAGGTTCTATGAAAGAAACAACTCCAAAATATTTTAACGTGGTCTAACCCTAACTAGAGGTCGTCCCATAGCTTATAAGGGCGGCTGGAGCGACCAGAAACCGAAACTAAACGCAAACGACTCAAACTGATACAAACTGACTCGGACCAGATTCGGTCGGTGGGCGGACACTCCGGTCGAATTCGGTCGGACAGTCCGGTCAGGCCGGACACTCCGGATGAAGTATGTCGGACAGTCCGGTCTGGCCGAAAACTTTGAAGTTTCCAGGTGGCGTCCGTGTAGTGTCCGAACTGGCATACTGAATGTCCACACTAGTTTGCCTCTCGACCAGGCCGGACAGTCCGGGTGGATCTGGCCGGACACTCCGGTCGTGGCAGATCTTTTTGCCTTCGTCTTGATGATCTTCTCTTGCGCCTTCCTCCCGCTCCTCCCTCGCGCATCCTTGGGCGATCATCATGTTGGGCTTCTCTTGTAGCCCTTCTCCTCCTCGCGCCATGCTTGTTTCTCCAACGAACCTGATCATACATAAATGCATAGACTTAGGCAGTATAAAGTTCTCATCAATCAAAGTACCAGATTCGTTTAGGAGTAAATTCACCTGTTGTTCTAGTAGCTTAGCACGAGCTCTTGTAACAGGTCCAATTCTAATCTCATTGGACTGGTCCTTTCTTGCAACAGTTGTAGCATCTTCAGTAGTCATTGAGGTAGGTGTAATTGTAGGGATGTCCTCATCATCTCCCTCCCCCCTTAAAAAGGCGTCGACATCGACGCTCCAAGGTCTTCTCCAGCATATGGTGACAAATCAGCAACATTGAAGCTATTGCTAACTCCACCAAACTCCTCAATAGGTATATCAACCGAGTAGGCATTATCATTAATCTTGGCTAACACCTTGTAAGGACCAGCACCACGTGGCTTCAATTTTGACTTTCGAAGTAGTGGAAACCTATCCTTGCGTAGATGCACCCAAACCATATCTCCAGGTTCGAACAACACTTCTTTCCTTGCTTGATTCCTTGCAGCAGCAATGTTCTTGCCTTTCTTCTCAATAGCCTCTCGAGTCTTCTCATGTATTTTCTTCACATAATCAACACGTTTTGATGCCTCCATATCAACTCTCTCATGTAATGGCAGAGGCAACATATCAAGTGGCGTCAATGGCTTGAAACCATACACCACCTCAAAAGGACAAAGCTGAGTAGTTGAATGCACCGCCCTGTTGTAAGCAAACTCAACATGTGGAAAACACTCTTCCCACTCCCGCAGATTCTTTTTAATCATGGTCCTTAGCAGCTGCGACAATGTTCGATTCACCACCTCCGTTTGACCATCTGTTTGGGGATGACATGTAGTACTGAACAGCAACTTCGTTCCTAGCTTTCCCCATAAGGTCTTCCAAAAGTAGCTCATGAACTTCACATCACGGTCAGAAACAATCGTCTTTGGTACTCCATGTAATCTCACGATGTCCCTGAAAAACAGGTTAGCAACATGCGACGCATCGTCGCTTTTGTGGCAGGCAATAAAATGAGCCATCTTAGAGAACCTATCCACTACCACAAATATAGAATCATGACCTCTCTGAGTTTTAGGTAGACCTAGCACAAAATCCATACTAATGTCTTCCCATGGAGTAGTCGGTGCAGAGAGAGGTGTATACAAACCGTGAGGCTTCAGCTTAGATTTTGACTTGTGGCATGTAATACATCGGCTCACAAATATGTACACATCACGCCTCATCTTGGGCCAATAAAAGTGTTCAGCAAGCATGAGCAACGTCTTCTCACGCCCAAAGTGACCCATCAACCACCAGCATGTGATTCCTGCACTAAGAACAAACGCAATGATGATTCTGGAATACATAGTTTGTTAGCTCGAAACAAATATCCATCATGTATATGATACTTATCCCATGCGTTTCTAAGAGCACACAAACGATATGGTTCAGCAAAATCATGGTCAGTTGCATAAAATGACTCATCAAACCACCAGCATGGTCAGCAAAATTATGGGATCATAGGATCTCAAGTCATGGAGAGACTGAGGTAACTCCCTTCGAGTTAACATACGGGCAAGAAGACGTTTTACCCGTAGAGGTTAATTTGACTGCTTTGAGATTCGCTAGACAGAACGGTTTGTTGCCTAAGGACTATTACCATTTGATGATACACAATCTTGATGATGTAGATGATGGAAACAAAGGCTGACACTTTTTGTTGGGACTCCAAGTACAAAGTGTTGCAGCAAGCATCTTTTCCCCACAAGGGTGACTCAAGGGTTTATATCGAACTCTCGGGGAATTGGTTATGAAGGATGTTTGTCTTCAACTCTTCAAGCAACCTGTAAGTAAAATAAAATGTCTTGTGTCCCCAACTGCACCAAGTGCTTGTCAAGCACAAGGTTTCGTATTAGTAATATGAAATAAAATATTAAACAAACTAAAGTAAAGAAAGTAAAGTAATGCAAACTAGATGATATGGAAGATAGTAGAGTTGTTTTTGGGTTTGTATGTGTGATTGCAAATAGAGAAAGTATTTTTGTATTTTCGAAATAATTAATTTCTGGAAATAAAAAGGATAGTAGATGCAAAGGAAATGTGTTTCTTATGATAAAAATCGGACCAGAATTCATGGGTTCACTTGTCTACTCTCTTTTTAAGTTGTAGTGATCACAAACCAATTCATCCATGATAAAGATCATGGAAACTCTATAAGTGCTTGACAAAAGGAATTAATATGGGCATCACATTCTAACATTGAGATGGAATACATCTCTACCTTATACTCCTCAAGAAAGGTAAATCTCCATTCAAGCTTGATTTAAGAATAGATCAGAGTATAGCTTTGAGCAATATTATATGATGTTTGAAATACAAAACATGCTACCTTGATTTAACAAGGTCATCACAATGTCACGTGATAACTATAGCACATGATTTCACTTAACCTCTAGTGAGGCAGCAAAAGAAAGGTAAAAACCAAAGTAGATTTTGAATATTATGTGTCACAATTCAATCTCCACCTCTATGCTACTCCATTTAACACAGACTTCTCCCCATACAAGTTCTTGCATACAAGTTGGATCAAAACAAGCAATGAATAACGGGGTGCGTGATATGCATCTATTAAAACATCTCACACAAAATATATTCCAATCTCAAATATCAAATCATAGAACAAAGATCCACCACATAGGAATTACAAATATGACCATAGTCATGTTGGGAAGCTCATATGGTAGCAGATCTATGAAGAACAAGTGAGAGATAGGTCAAGCTACTACCATAAACCCATATACCGGAGGTGAACTACTCCCTCCTCATAATGGTGATGAGGCCGGAGATGTTGGAGAGGATGGAGATCTCCTCGGAGGTGGCTCCAGTAGAGTTTACCCCTCCAATCTTCATGTGATCTAACTCTGTTTGGTGGTGTTTTCGTCTCTAGTGGCTCCCGTCTTGAGGACGCCCCAGGGGTCCTTATATAGGGGTTTTTAGGTCAAGAGAAGTCAGTGGGCGAAAGAAACAAGACGATCGGACGACCGAGGAGGGAGAAAGTATAGGTGGTGGGCCCACTAGGCCTAGGCGCGCCACCTAGGATATCTTGGGCCTCCTGGACCTCCCGGTGGAATTCCAGCGCTCCAGATAATTCCCGTGGATAAATATTGGCATCCCCAAAAGTATAGGTCCATTTGACTTTGTTTAGTTACTGAAACATCAAAAATAGGGTTTTTCTGCCCTGCAGGGTTATAACCAAAATAAAGGGGATCATTGGTAATTCCCCCAAAATCATTATAAAATAGGGATATAACATTATATATGATGCAAATATGTGGGAAACCATGTTAACAAACTACAAAGTTCATGTATGCATTTTACATGGATCAATAGACAAAAAAATTTGATGCCATCAAGGATATCAAGAAGCAGAAGTTTCAGGTATCCAGTCTATAACTAGAAAGTTCTGCTAAAGGATTTCCAAGTTGTTGATTTGGTTTGGAAAGTCATCTTACTAGTCGGTTCACGAAGCCGCAAATTTGGCAAATGCTCACCGAGTTGGGAAGGTCCTTACCGAGTCACAATGATGGTATCGTGTAACTCGTATCTGGTGAAAACAACGGAGGGAGGCTTCCTTCCTTGTGCTCTCAATGGGAAATACCTAAAGAAATTCCACCGAAGTGTGTGGCAATATTCCTAAAATTGCCAAAGTCCTATCAATATTTTGTATATCACCCTCAAAAGATATGTGGCTGATGATTACATCATCACCATTTAGCAGATTATACTGAGTATTTCATGGTATGCAAGCTTTACCAGGAAATAGAGGGGCATCTATTAGCGCCTGTTTTGGGTAGATTAAAATTAAGTGATGGAAGTTCGAGGAAGGTGAGCCGCATGTGGACACATTTTGGCGATTTACTGGGTTTCAGCTATAAGCCCAATAATGATAGTCGGCTCTAAGCTGGATACTGAAAGACAACCCAAAATATATAATATCGGTGGAGGCCTACAAGAAAGAATATTATGGAAGCCGATGAATTCTGACCCAAGACCATGACTTAGCTGGCATCGAAAACCAGGATGACTACGCCAACACGAAAGGAAGGAGATTCTGTGAAGGATAAACCAGAAACTTGGAGACTAGATCCAGTACAAAGTCGGTGTTAGTTTCCTAGTTTGGGGTTACTTTCCTACTAAGGAGTCTGTAACAAACTCATGTAATAGTTTTCTAGACTTGTATGGGAAGAACAACCGCCCCATGTATATTGTGAGGCGTGACAGCCGGTTGAATTTAAGCAAACAATCGACAAATCAATACAATCTTCTTGGATGCAAGGAGAGTTGATCAGGTTCCAGTTATGATTGTGATGGATGGTCTTCTTCTGCATTCATACTTGATATCTCGAGGTCTTAGGCTGGATGAACTACCTCTAATTGGAACTTCACGGCATACTCTTAGGGGATTATCGCACCTTATCTAATGACTTAGGGTCGAACTACTGGGGCTACTTCTAGGGGATGGTTATTCTATTGTTGTTGGAAAGACACAGTCTTCTGATGGCCCAAGATATCTCGAGCTCGTTGGGGAACCCCAAGAGGAAGGTATGATGAGCACAACAGCAAGTTTCCCTCAGTTATAAAACCAAGGTTACCGAACCAGTAGGAGCAAGGAAACACCTCCAAGGTGTTGTTGCCAACTTGGAACCCTGCACAACACAACCATAAAACTTTGCCCCCAACTTACAGTGAGGTTGTCAATCTCATCGGTTTTGCTGAAAACAAAGGATTAAACGTATTGTGTGGAAGAAAGTAAAAGCTTGCAGAAAGTAAGCGAAGCGATGGCAGTTGTAGATTGATGGTAAAAGAAAGGACCGGGGTCCATAGTTCACTAGTGGTGGTTCTCCTTAAGATAGATGACATGTTGCGTGAACAAATTACAGCGGGGCAATTGACAAACATCGAGAAAGCATACATGCATATACTAATCATCTTGACTCCTATGAGATTTGATTGGGCATTACAACATTATACATAGGCCATAATCCAACTGCATCTATGACTAATAATCCACCTTCAGGTTGTCATCCGAAACCCTCTAGTATTAAGTTGCAAGCAACAGATAATTGCATTATGCATTGCGTGTAAAGTAAATAATACTATTGTTCTATGAACAAAGGATTGTTGTTTTCTCCCTAGTAGCAACAACACATCTAGTACCTTAGAGATTTCTGTCACTTCCCCAGATTACTAGAGGCATGAACCCACTATCGAGCATAAATACTCCCTCTTAGAGTTTCTAGCATCTACTCAGCCAAGATATCTACTAACAACAGAGAGAATGCAAGATCACAAATAACAAAGACATGATAGAATCAATAATCAATCTGAAATAGCATCTAAATATCCATCCACAAACACAACATGTAGGATTACAAATAGATGATCTTGATCATGAACGGAGCTCACAAGATCTAAACATGGTAGCACAGAGGAGAAGAACCAACCATCTAGCTACTACATGGACCCGTAGTCCAAGGATGAACTACTCACACATCACACCAGAGGCTTGCATGGTGATGAAGAAGGCCTCCAAGGTGAATTCTCCCCTCTGGCAAGGTGCCGGGAAGAGCTTCAGATCCCTCCCGATCTAGGGATGGAGATGACGATGGCTACAGACTCTTTTGTGGAATTTTGATCGGGTACTTAGGGTTTCTGTATCGGAGGCATCTTATAGGCGAAAGGGGAGGCCGAGGGGGTCCCCTAGGCGGCCACATCACCCCCTGGCGCGGGCTAGGCCTGGCCGCGCGGCCAGGTGGTGTGGCGGCCCTCTGGTCCCTCTTCGTCTCGTATTCTGGCTCCGTGTCCCCCTCGGTGAAAAACTGACTTTGGCTTTTGTCCCATCCAATTCCGACAATATTCATTTTCTGACTTTCCTAGAACCAAAAACAGCAGAAAACAGGCAGCTAGCACTGTGGCATCTTGTTAATAGGTTAGTCCAAGAAAGTGTATAAAAATACTCCAAAGTGTGGGTAAAACATAAGAAAGTAGATAAAAACCAAGCATGGAACATCAAAAACTATACATACGTTTGCAACGTATCAACATCCCCAAGCTTAACTCCTGCTCATCCTCGAGTAGGTAAGTGATAAAAAGAAAGAATAATTTTTGAGGTGATATGCACCATCATAAACTTGATCAAAGTATTTGTAAAACATTGATAGCTGGGTTCATAGTACTTCAACATAGCATGAAAGACAAAGTTCTAACAATAAGACATAGCAACTATGTTGCAACATGAAAAGGCACAAACAAAAGATTCATGAATAACAATGCTTTGCAAGACGTTTGTTTGTTTCACGTAAAGAAAACAAAGCATAATGGCATTCGGCTTGTCCCTCATAGAGTAGCAAACATAAATGCATAGGACACGTTCAAAGTTTATTAGGATGACTAGATACAAATAGTTTACAAACAAGCAATATCAAAGTTATGCATCAATCAACAAGTCTTGGGACAATGCACATTAAACTAAGAATGGCCAATATGCTCTCAAAATAGGTGCATAAAGATAGAAGGTGGAGACTCAACATAAAGGTAAAAGAAAGGCCTTCATAGAAGGAACTAGGGATTCAAGTCTCATAAAGAGCTTCCAAAAATTATGGTACTTTTTAACTTTCAGCTCTCATTGCCCCTATCATAAGCATCTTTAAGTGATTAAGGTTAAAGTGAACAAACTATGGAGTATATGCTTGACAAAGTATAAGTTGGAAATCTCATATCCCTTGAATACGAGGGTCGCTCCTCATGCTACTCAAGTTTAGTTACCGGTAAGTTCTTGCCATAGTAAGTACATGTGTATCATAGAGAACCGCCAACGGGGTACCCCTTTCCCGATGATACAGAAGAATCCCCATATCAAAATGACATGGCAAGCAGACAACGAACATCTCAACAATCTTCTTATTTACCATGGGAAAATGGTGCTTTTTTCTCTCTTTCCTTTTTCTCAAATCTCTTTTTTTCCTTTTTCTCTTTTTTCTCAATATGTGACTCTTTTTTTATAAGAAGAATACTTCATAGACAGCTCATTATGGTTATATTGCAGGTTTCCACCATGACAGCATGGATTAGACCAGCGGCCTAGGTGTTTCTCTAACACACATACATAACTCCATGGACTTACAAGCTCCCCTTTCATTTTACACCGACGACATTCATAGATAAAAGAGCATGATATCAACTAGGTACAAAGTACAAGTGCAATCTTGAAAGCGTTCCCCATGACAGCATGGTTCTGCTAATCCCCAACATATAAGTGCAAGCATATACAACATAGACGACACAATGGTTCAAGTTTATTAAGGGCAAGAAAAGTAAAGTGTGCCATCAAGTTCGTGAGAGCTTTAATCACTAGTTTTCTCATAAGAAGTTTAATTTGGAAGGTAGATAAAAACATGAATATACTTGGAATAGCAAATGCTAATAGGTAGGTATGGTGGACTCTTTGGAATAACTTGGTTTTAGGAGTTGGATGCATGAGTGGAACTCATACTTGGTTATGGAGGCTAGCAAAAGACTGGGAGCGACCAACTAAGAGAGCAATAATGGCCATAATCATGCAAAGCGACAAAACATCATTAATTAAAGCATAAAATGATATTACAAGTTGCAAACTAAAGGATCAGAAAGGCTATGGTGACTTGGGATAGTCATAACATGGTGTGAGGATGTGCCAAGTCAACCCAAATAAAACATCAAAGGATAATACCACAATACTATGCTTTAATATGTTAAAACAACGCATGATTCTTCAAAGGCACATTAAGCAATCTCAATTGTTTATAACAAGTCATGCTACAGCAAAGATCACTAAGCATAAAGCCAAAACAATATCAAGCATGGCATGACAAAGCATAGGTCACAGTCCAAAAACAAGCTCTCTTTACCACTTAAGAATGAACTTTCCTACTCTTTCCAATCCAAACCAAACTATTTGAAACCCAATGTATGAAAGAGGGGGTCCAACCAATTTATTCAAGCAAACTAAGAAAACCAAGAAAACAAAAACCAAAATCGAAAACAAAGACGCTCCAAGAACAATACAACTGTGCATGAAACAATAAAAATGAAGTGTTTGGAAGAAACCTGGGATTTTTATTGATGAAGAAGGGGATGCCTTGGGCATCCCCAAGCTTTGATGCTTGTACTTCTTGGATATTTCTTGGGGTGACACGCGTGGCATCCCCAAGCTTGAGCTTTAGTCCATTCTTCATCTCATTACATCATTCTCTCCATACACCTGAAATTTTTCCTTCATACAAAACTTCACACAATCTTTATTAGCAACATTAGTGCACTCAAGATAATAAGTCTTTGGGTTCAGTTTCAACACCAATAAAACTTCCATTAAAACACAAGCTATTGTAGCACTTCCCTAAAAAAGCTCAATTCCCCAAAGAGAACCCAAAAAGGAACCAACAAGAAGCAAATGCAAATAATGGCAGAAATCTATCAAAACAGACCAGCAGGTAAAAACCAATTTTTTCAAAGACCTTCTGTTGCTCAAATCAAAAAGTGTTGAACTAACAAAAGTTAGATAACAACCTGGGGCAGAAGCACAAAACTTCACGCCTCAAAACGATGTACAGAGATTGTACAGGAAATTTTATGGTGAAGCGGGACAGCAACTTTCCCAAGCATTACTTTCCTCTCATTAGAGGTTACTCTTTGCACGAAAAGCAAATAAAAAGGATAAGGAGAGGTTATTACTGAAGCAATAACTTCCAAGACTCATCTAAAACTTTTGGGTTATCTCCCAGTAAGTACTTTTCTTTAACGCCTTTAAGTTAGGCATTATAATTTCGATGATGCTCACATAAGAAATATGAATTGAAGTAAAAGAGAGCATCAAGAAGCAAATTCAAAACGCATTTAAGTCTAACCCACTTCCTATGCATAGGAATCTTATACGCAAATAAATTCACCAAGAACAAAGCGACATGCATAGGAAGATAAAACGAGAGTAACTTCAAAATTTTCAGCAAATAGAGAGGTGTTTGAGTACCATGAAAACTTTTACAACCATATTTTCCTCTCTCATAATAATTTTCAGTAGCCTCATAAATAAACTCAACGATATAACTATCACATAAACTCAACAATATAACTATAACAATATAAACTCAACAATATAACTATCACATAATTTTCACATAAACTAGAGCTTTATTATGAACATTTTCAAAAGACTCCTCAGGTTCATCCTCCTTTAGTAAGCATGGGGGACAATCAAATATTGTAGGGGGTAAAGAGTTACTCTCGTTAGAAGGTAGGAATGGGTAGATCCATTCTTCATCCTCTTGATCATCACTCTCCTCCTCTTTTTCATCCACTGAGCTTCCAGTTTCAGCAATTTCTTCTTCCATAGGCTCCTGCAAGGCATTAGTCTCTTCTGCTGGTGGAGAGCATCTATTAAGATATTCAAGAATATAGCCATTTTCTTCCTTGTAATTATCAAAGAAAAATTGAAGTATATCATAAACCTCATATTTATAAGGTGCATCATCAGTATTTTCAAGCAAATAAGCGAGTTCGAATGCACCCTTCCAAGCAATAAATTCTTCAATTTGTTCCACATCATAAAAGTCATAATTTCCCTTAACATAAGAATATATGATAACATCATCATTATACTCGCATTGAAAAGGGAGGTGTTTATAGCTCTTGCAGCAACAAGGTTTATCAAAGCAATAAGTAACATTATAAGTAGAGCACACGTTCCTAACAAGATTTATACAATTTATCAATTTGTTCCCATGAGTGTTTCCCTTTTTGTGACAAGCGGTGTTACTTATAATAATATTTTTGTTCTTCCGTGAACCCACCTTGCCAATTAGATTCAGTTTCAAAGAAACGAACCATTGATAGAAAGCATGATAAAGCAAAACAATAACAGACCAACGAAAATAACAACTATAGTAGGAACTATTTTTTTTGTATTTTTGATAAAAGAAACAAGCAAACAAAGCAGAAAATAAACTAAGAAAAACAAATAAAACAAAGTAAAGAGATTGGTTATGAGGGACTCCCCTTGTGAAGATGTCCTTGACTCCCCAGCAACAGCGCTAGAAAAGAGCTTGATGGCCCAAGATATCTCGAGCTCGTTGGGGAACCCCAAGAGGAAGGTATGATGAGCACAGCAGCAAGTTTCCCTCAGTTATGAAACCAAGGTTATCGAACCAGTAGGAGCAAGGAAACACCCCCAAGGTGTTGTTGCCAACTTGGAACCCTGCACAACACAACCACATAACTTTGCCCCCAACTTACAGTGAGGTTATCAATCTCACCAATTTTACTGAAAACAAAAGATTAAACGTATTGTGTGGAAGAAAGTAAAAGCTTGCAGAAAGTAAACAGAAAGCAGTAAACAGTTGTAGATTGATGGTAAAAGAAAGGATTGGGGTCCATAGTTCACTAGTGGTGGTTCTCCTTAAGATAGATGACATGTTGGGTGAACAAATTACAACAGGGCAATTAACAAACATCGAGAAAGCATACATGCATATACTAATCATCTTGACTCCTATGAGATTTGATTGGGCATTACAACATTATACAGAGACCGTAATCCAACTGCATCTTTGACTAATAATCCACCTTCAGGTTATCATCCGAACCCCCTCCAGTATTAAGTTGCAAGCAACAGATAATTGCATTATGCATTGCATGTAAAGTAAACAATATGATTGTTCTATGAACAAAGGATTGTTGTTTTCTCCCTAGTAGCAACAGCACATCTAGTACCTTAGAGATTTATGTCACTTCCCCAGATTACTAGAGGCATGGACCCACTATTGAGCATAAATACTCCCTCTTGGAGTTGCTAGCATCTACTCGGCCAAGATATCTACTAACAACGGAGAGCATGCAAGATCACAAATAACAAAGACATGATAAAATCAATAATCAATCTGAAATAGCATCTCAATATCCATCGGATCCCCGCAAACACAACATGTAGGTTTACAAATAGATGATCTTGATCATGAACGGAGCTCACAAGATCTAAACATGGTAGCACAAAGCAGAAGAACCAACCATCTAGCTACTACATGGACCCGTAGTCCAAGGATGAACTACTCACGCATCACACTAGAGGCTTGCATGGTGATGAAGAAGGTCTCCAGGGTGAATTCTCCCCTCCGGCAGGGTGCCGGGAAAAGCTTCAGATCCCTCTCGATCTAGGGATGGAGATGACGGCGGCTACAGACTCTTTCGTGGAATTTTGATCGTTTACTTAGGGTTTCTATATTGGAGGCATCTTATAGGCGAAAGGGGAGGCCGAGGGGATGCCCTAGGCGGCCACACCATCCCCTGGCGCGGGCCAGGCTTGGCCACGTGGCCAGGTGGTGTGGTGGCCCTCTGGCCCCTCTCCGTCATGTATTCTGGCTCCATGTCCCCCTCAGTGAAAAACTGACTTTGGCTTTTGTCCCGTCCAATTCTGAGAATATTCATTTTCTGACTTTCCTAGAACCAAAAACAGCTGAAAACAGGCAGCTGGCACTATGGCATCTTGTTAATAGGTTAGTCCAAGAAAGTGTATAAAAATACTCCAAAGTGTGGGCAAAACATAAGAAAGTAGATAAAAACCAATCATGGAACATCAAAAATTAAGATACGTTTGCAACGTATCATCTTCCCCCCTTATGATTAAACTAAGGTAACTTGAAGATGATGCCAGTTCTTCCTTCTTAGAGTCATCGGATGATGTTTGAAGACTATTGCCCATCTTCCTTCCGGAGTTGAAATCTTCAGATGACATCCACCAACTGGGTCCTATAAGGCTCATATACTACTTTATTCGTACTTATCATATTCGAATCTGTTGAATTCGTGGATCATCCAAACAGGTTAGGACTGATGGGGTTAGCGAATTTGTGGTCCTTCCAATGGGTCTTCAGCTGAAGTAGTAGAGGGCTTCCCAAATTACTCAGTTATTGTCTCATTTAATGACTCGTGAGTTGAGGCTTGGCGAAAGGCCGACGGAACTGGAATTTTTTTCTAAAGTAGCTTCCAGTAGGCGGTTTCCAAGAATTGAGTGGAAAGACACAGTCTTTCCACCTTAGAGCTTCACTAAGGTACTTCGAGAAGGGCGTAGATCTTCTGTCTTAGAGTGCTAGCAAAATGCTAGAGAAGGGTTGTATTTCTCCGGGTCTTTAGTTGAGGTATTCGAGTGACGTCTTATTATGCAAGCCTTATCGTGGGTGGTTTCCTAACAAACCCTTAATAAGTTAGCTTAGGGAAAAGTAGCGGTTAACGACTCTTCTTGCCAGTCTTCAGTCAGGGTAAAGGCATCGAGCTTCGGAGCAGTTGTCTTCCCTTGAAATCCTTGTGTTGTTTCTGCTTGATGGCAGAGTAGAATCGATGTCTTTAGGCATCCTTATCTCCGAGAATTTGGGAGTATTCTGGCCTTTTGGTGAGGAGTCTTCTCGTCGATTTGGGAAGAGGGTCAAATAGTATAGTTAGTATTTAGGGTTGTCGTAAGCTCTAATATACCAAATGTTAGTGGAGTCAGGTCTTCGCTTTTTGTCTTGGTTAGCAAGTCTTGTGGTTTCTTGTGGATAGTGAAGATCCTTCGATGGTAGACTTCCAGCTTCAGTGGGACTATTGCTATTGTCGGCAAAGGAATGATGGCGCGCGATGTCGATGGCGAGTCTTGATAAGTGAGTTTGACGAAGTATGCGACCCCGCTGAGGAGAAGTCTTCAAGGGTTTTCTAACTTGACGACATAGAAGTCCTTGTTATTGGGGCACTCTTCCTCTCATAACTCTCGAGGTTCATATGGGTATTGGTAGCGACAACTAATAGGGGCGCCTGAGTTCCTAAGTGGTGTATTGGTTCCTCAAAGCACATTCTACTTGGGTCAAACAAATAGGAATACACATAGAAGGTGAACAAGGCGATAGGGTCGCAAGGTTCTTCCTAACCTAGCAACACAAACAACACATTTCAAGCAACACATTATGCACTTAGGGAAGCAAACATGGCCTACTATCGGGACCAAGAAGTTAACTACTCATGATGTAGGGGAATCCTAACTTAGGACTATGGATCCTAGGTATCGAAGCAATCGATAGTCTTGGTCACTGTCTTGCATATGAAGCCTTTGCCATATTATGGGATGCTTCTCGGTAGTATAGCACTAGATTTCTTCGGATTATGAGGATCCCGCTGGTAGGGCGATCTTGTAGTCTCCTTGTGTTTGCTGGGAGTTGATTCTGTTTATCTCATTATCACTGTCTTCACCTGGTTCCTAAGTCCTGTTTCTTTTAAGTCTGCATGTTTGAAATTTGGACGAGAGATAGAGGAAGCCATTTTTTAAATCATTTAAAGTAGAAGGAGATAACAAGTAGAACTTTTTAAAGAGATATTGAGAAAGTAGTTTTCGAAAGCTGGTGTTTCCAAAAAATAGTTTTCCTGTCTAAGGTTCTCCTATAGTTAGGATGGCTCTGATACCAATTCTATGGGGACCCCGTATTAATCCTCTAAGAATCCCTGTTATGCATACCACCACGATCCCATGATCAGTCGGTCATGGCACATAATTGACAAGTATCAAAGTAAACAGCCATTACTTAAGCGGATACATGTCATACCTTATTTGCCATTATGGCTAAATCAATCAACATCAGCGGAACTTGAACAAGTGTAGAGCTCGAGCCATGCCTTAACCTACAAGAAGCTGATTGGGAGAACATCCTAGCTCTCGTAGTCGTCAATGTCACCTTCTTCTTCACCTTAGTTTTTGAATCTAACCAAGTTAATAGCCAGGGACAATGCTAGTGAGTACTTTGAATGTACTCGCAAATCACCTTGAGAGAATAATAATAAAAGGATATGCAATATGGTTGTGGTAGTAGGAGGGCTCCAAGGGAGGTCTTTCTAAAATAGTTTCTCTTGTATATGTAGCATCTACATATCTTTGTTGAAAACTTTTGTAAAACCTTTTGGAAAGGTTTATAAAACACTAGGACTGGGTCACGCTTTCATTTCCTCCTTCTGGCCATCCCATGACCAAACTCGTTTCCTTCCATTACGACCATCCCATGGTCAAAACATTTCCAAAGCCTTTGCTTTTACAAATCCTTTTTGAAAACAAAAACAGCATTGATCTATAGTAGTTTGTCTAGCCCGTCCATAACCGCAGACATGGCTATTCGAATAGATTTACACTCTGCAGAGATTATACACTTTAGCCACACCATCTGGTACCCTGCCCTGATCCCGCACGGATCATGGGTCGAGCAAACAATCAAGACTCTCCGAATGCCACTCTGGCATAGGCCCTTCCCTATGAGTTGTCCATCTCAACGCTGAGACGTATGGATCCATGGACTAATCAGAGCAAAATCCGACTCCTAGAGAGTGAGCACTTTTAGTGAGAGGCTCATAGTATTGCCCGGACACCTACAAGGATGGTTCACAACTCCCCATGTCATGGCCTACAGCAGATGACCCTTTTTGTAATGGTGCGCCATAATTCGAGAGATGTGATCCCTTATAAGTAGTTCCATACCAGAGTAGCAACTTCAAATCCAGACCCTTCCCATATAGGAGTAATGTGGTTGCACGGGTTAAGATGTTATAGCTAAAGCTGCAAAGAAATGGGTGCTTTTTCGTAAACATTTTCCTCCTTTTTCCTTTAGCATCATTTGTAAAAAAACTTTTCCTTTCTCAAACTTCTCTTAGTATGTCAAACCTCACCAAGGTTTTACCATAAAACATTTTTGAAAAACTTTTCTGGGGTCTTCCCATCCTATAGATTTTGCTTCGGCTAAAATGGGATCTCCAAAGGGGTATGATGTTATACACTAGTTACCATACTAGGGACAAGTATGTCTCATCGAGGGGGTTGTACTTAGTAATACAAAAGTGTAATGGTTTGGTGGAGCCAAGCCCCTACCAGGTATAGATCATCATATAATAAAACAATGCAGTCTTCATAAACAGTAGGTAAAATATGCATAAGTAAAACAGTATGACAAGGCTTATGAGCAACTCCTGTGGGTCTTCGATATAATCGCAACTATCATCGTCAGGGATCATACATGCAAGCAAAACAAGTCACAGTCACGCAAGGCAATCAAGCACCAATGAAAAATAGCAAACAAACATACAACACATTACTCACTTTAGTAGGTTTTGATAATATAAGTTTATAGCCATTTGGAAATACTTTAATTTCATTTGTAGCAATTTTTTTATGATTTGAAGCTCAAATACTACTTGGTTTTGGGATTTTGGACCAAGCCTTTAGTCTGTATGATATCAATGTATAAAGATGATATTAACAGATAGGTATTGAATTAAGAAGGCCAACAAAAGTGATTTCATCAGTTTATCGCTTTTATTTCCTTATATTTGAAATTTCTAGTGGAATAAACCCTAGTTTTGGTGAATAATTCACTAGAAAAGATCTGGAGCTGAACTTAAATTGTCATCAAACGTTTTTGTAGATCTTAAAGTTTGTGATGTTTGAGAATTGGATCTACTCCAAAATAATTATCAGAATGCCCTTAGGAAAATCCCAAAGTCAGTTTTGTAGGTAGTTTGTTTTTTTCACAAGATTTAATCTACAAAAGGTTTTTATATGAATCCAAGGACACATAGTAGGTAATTGAAATAGCTTTCTATAGAAATTTGGTTCATCATTTGTAGAGTTGTAAAACTCCTGAAGTGATTTATCTACTTAAATAACCCCAAACAGAGAGTTTTAGTTCACCATAAATCAATAGAGGCTCAATAAAAAGTGAGCTCCTAGGTTTTGATAGGTATTGAAACACCTCTTCAATAAGAGTTGGAATTAGGTCCAGACATTTTATAGTTTGTCCTAGAGAAATCTCTAAAGTCAAATATGAATTGTATTTGTTATTTTTGTTAATAGAATACCAGAGCTTCACTTAGCATGAGACAAAAGCCATGAGATACGTACATGAAATACCTACCAGATACAATTGGATTTATTCCATTTGGGTTTACCAAACTCCCAGAAATAATTATTTATTGAAATGGACATACTTTTGTATTTTAATTACTAGGAATTAACTGGATAATATTTTGATGCAAAACTTGTTCTGCATGTTGGAGAAGACACTATATCTCATGGTAAAATTTATATAAGTGTGTTTTGGTGCATTTTACAATTTCATTTTGAATTAAACCAAACTAGTAGTTTTGCGGATCTAAAAAAATGGTTAAAAGAAAAGGGAGAAGCTAGGCCGGGTTCTGTAGCGGATTGGACTAAGCAAGGAAGATCCGGACCACCAGGCACCCTACGCACGCGAGAGACGGTTTGAAACCGTGGGGCGGGGCCTAGGAATCATAGCGAGAGAGGCTCGAATGGGTATCGGGTAAAGATGGCCATTTGATTTAAAGGAGATCCATAGGCTGCAACCCGTCCACCTCGGACACGGCGGTCTTTGAAGAAAACCCTAGTTGGGTTCGGCGGAGAGGCGACGACGAGAGTGCAGGGCAACGTGGAGCTCTTCGGTGATCCTGAAGATGGGTCGGAAGGCTAGGTTTGCTTCAGATCTCTATCGCATGCATGTCCATAGTGGTTGTAGCTCGGATGCTCACTGGAACATTTTCCTGAGGGTTCACTGAGCCAGGATGGAGGAGGGGTTAGGTAGCTCTTGGCTAGATATAGACATGCATGTAGATGGAAGGTCGGATTTGAAGGCAAACTTGCCTTCTTTGACCATATCCAAGAGGAAAACCTCAAATGGACATGTTACCATGGTGGTGTCTCTGACAGATCTGCAAGCAAAGAAGGGCATGGGAGGGTGGATCGGAGGAGGGGAGTAGATATGGGAGAAGCAAAGGAGATAGGGAGGTCGAGTTCGACCGCACTCTTGCATGCACACTACTAGGAAAAAAGCTACAAGTAGACAAGATATTCTGTGGCGCATATGTAAAACCATGCGCCACAGATATTTATCAGTGGCGCACTAGGAAAAAACACCACTGAAGTGTGGCAGTTCAGTGGTGCACGAAACCAATATGCGCCACAGAAGTCCACATTTCCGTGGCGCATATTGTCGTGTGCACCACAGGAAGTGATGATTCTATGGCGCATATGTCCATATGCGCCATAGAAAGTTGATAGGACCCAGCACCAAAAAAAGGGGGGGAGACACTTCTGTGGCGCATATGTACATATGCGCCACAGAAAGTGATGTGTCTGTGGCACATATAGGTATATGCGCCACAGAACATGGAAAAACAGATCCCACACCCCCCTGGGATCGCCTTTTATGTTTTATAAAAAATAAACGAAAATGATAAAAACTTCAAAAAAATAATTCCTTTAAGATGTAGTTATATTTTAGGGTGTAGTTGTAGTGAAAATTGAAATACATGAATTTTGATGTATTTTGCAAAAATAGGTCATGGCACGGTGAAACGGCCATAACTTTTGCATACGATGTCGGAAAAAATCTTTAACCTATCAAAATGATCGTCTCGAAATTTCCTACTTGATTTCAACCACCTACGGTCATTCTGGATTTTACAGAATCCCCTAATTCAAAAAGAGTCAAAAGCTATGGCCGAAAGAAGATTTTTTACTGCAAAAAAATAAAAAAGGGGGAGAAACTTATGTGGCGCATTTCTCCCATATGCACCACAGAAGTTTTGGCCGGGATTTGAAATTTGAATCCTACCAGCGCCCTTCTCCCTCCCTTTTTCCTTTTTCTCCCTCCCCCCCCCCCACTTCTTCTCCCCTCCCCACTTCTCCTCCCCTCCACACTTCTCACCTTCTCCTCCCTCCTCCTTTTCCACTCTCCGGCGACCTCCTCCTCCACCACCACCAACTCCGGCGACCCCCTCCTCCTCCACTACCACCTCCGGCGACCTCCTCCTCCTCTCCTCCTCCTCCACCACCACCAACTCTGGCGATCTCCTCCTCCACCACCACCTCCGGCGACCTCCACCTCCTCCTCCTCCTCCACCACTAACTCCGGCGACCTCCTCCTCCTCCACCACCAACTCCGGCGACCTCCTCCTCCTCCTCCACCACCAACTCTGGTGACCTCCTCCTAGCCCTCCTCTAGCCACTAGCCACTAGCCACCAGCCACCAGCCACCACCACCACCACCTCCGGCCAAATCTAGATCTGGCCCGGTTTTTTTTGAAATTTGAGAAAAACTTCTGTGGCACATATTGGCCATATGCGACATAGAAGTTTGAGATCTGGCCCGCCTTTTTTTTGAATTATGGAAAAAAACTTCTATGGTGCATATTGGCCATATGCGCCACAGAAGTTTGAGACTTCTATGGCGCATTTCAAAATGTGCCACAGAAGATAGTTATTAGTGGCGACGTATCAGTGGCGCATCAGATATGCGCCACAGATAGTGAAAAAAGGTGCACCACTGATAAGGGTTTTCCTATTAGTGGCAAGCAAGGAACCAAGGAGTTTTCTCCTTCTCCTCCGGAGCATCAGAGCAAGAGAGGGCTCTAGGGGTTATGGGGGAAGGAAAAGGGAGTGGAGGGGTGTGAAATGTCTGTTTGGAGAGGGGAGGCAGTGGTCTATTGTCAACACCCAGATTTTTAATCCTAGATGCCTGTTATGCCATACATCACAATCCCAGGATTACCATTTTTGCGAGACATAACAGATTGGATATCACAGTACATCATCCATTACAAACATAATAAGGTCTTACACAAATACGGATCTCATGATCCAGTCTTAGTACAATCAAGTAGCGGAATAAATAGCGTAGCGGTGGGGTGCGTCTTCAGAGTCACAGGCAATGCTGACGATGGAAGATAGTCCTAGTTATCATAGCCGTCCTGCTGTCCTTCATCTTTGTGGTCTCCTTCATAGTCTGGCCATAGGAATATCCAGGGACAAAAGCCATGAGTACTCTTTAAGTACTCGCAAACTACCACTAACAAGTAAGGTAATTCTAATAGGGCGGCGCAGAGACTGACGATCTTGGACTAGCAGTGAGAAAGTCTGGGCCTTCTGGGCGGCAATGGCGAGGTTGTGGTTGGCGACCTCTCTAGCATTGTCTAACTCCTTCTGTTTGTCGTACAGCAGGAAGTCAAGGTTCTCCACTTGACGCTTCAATTCCGGGTGACTTGGCATCTCCATGGGCATTCCCATGAAATCACGCCTTGCATAGTGAGCAAAGCGGGTTCCTTGGATTTGGTTGACACTCAGGGCACACAGACGTGCAAGAGCTTCATGCATTGCCCTGGCTAATCCATCTAGCCAGTTGTTCTCTCTCACAGAGAACTGGATCCTCCCGGACGTTGGTGCTTCTATCTTGCCTCGAAGATCAGCGGTAACTAGCCATTGTAAGTCTCCTCCTGGTGGACCCGGGACTTGAGCTCCAAGGAATTCCGGATGCGGGCGTCCCAAGTACTCCGATAGTGAATCCATATCCCTCTCGAAGATCAGTTGGCCTCCGTTGCCCAACTGGTAGAACTTGCTGAACTGAGTTTCCATCTACAAGAGTTAAGGATGAGAGAGTTAGTGAGGTGATCAAGTGTGTCAAGTTTTATGTAGTAATGTAAGAATTTGGAGGAACATGAATTGTTTTGAGAGAAAGAATTCCCAAGGGTAAGAGAGGAAATAGTTTTCAGAAATACTCACTTTGGTTTTTGAAACTAAGTTTTTGTTCGGACGTCCATTCTAACTAGGGTCTCCTATGGTCAGGATGGCTCTGATACCAACTTGTCAACACCCAGATTTTTAATCCCAGATGCTTGTTATGCCATACATCGCAATCCCAGGATTACCATTTTTGCGAGACATAACAGATTGGATATCACAGTACATCATACATTACAAACATAATAAGGGCTTACACAAATACGGATCTCATGATCCAGTCTTAGTACAATCAAGTATCAGAATAAATAGCATAGCGGTGGGGTCCATCTTCAGAGTCACAGGCAATGCTGATGATGGAAGATAGTCCTAGTTATCATAGTTGTCCTGCTGTCCTTCATCTTTGTGGTCTCCTTCATAGTCTGGCCATAGGAATAGCCAGGGACAAAAGCCATGAGTACTCTTTAAGTACTCGCAAACTACCACTAACAAGTAGTATAGTTCTAGTAGGAATGCTAACTCTAAGTTTACTTGTGAAGTTAAGTTTGAAACCTAAGCTGAGTTCAGAAACAAAGAAAGATAAAATAAAGTTTGAAAACACCTAAGTGGGAACTTAATTATCATAGTCACAACTCTATTGTGGTCAAGTCATGTCACAATTCATTTCATAAGTCATTTTGAAAACATCTGACAACGGAACAGTATGGCCACTCCAACTGTCCATAGCATGACGGACTATTCGAATAGTTTGACACTCTGCGAGGTGGTACACTTTCACCACAAGATTCGATACATCTATCGGGGATAACCACGAATCATTATACTTAGTATGCAGATAATCAAACATAACCTTTCCTTTACACACCTAGTATAAGCACCTCTCCTATGAGCATGGCCTCCCAACCATGACCATCATCATCTTGGGCCTTTGCATAGGTGGACAACATTGAGAGGTAGCCTTAGCTCAAACCTCTCCCGCGAGGGAACTAATACTAATGCATATAAACTTTTGGCTAAGCCTTACCCAATTCAGGTATTGTGGTTGTACGGTAAAAGTTGGAAGGGTATCGCATCCGAACCCAACCATCAGTTTTATAGAAGGGCCAAGGCTCATGCCTCAACATTTTCATCATCATAACCCATTTGTGTTTCTCAACACATGTCAAAAAATCTCAATAGAATGACTCATCATTCCAAGGTTTTAATAAGTTTAAGTTTAATACTTAATGATTTAAAGTGACTAGAAATGCCTATATAGCATTATTTTGGTACTAGTCCAAAGTCACTGCATGCAAACTTAAATATTATTACATATTCAGATAGGTATGGTTAAATGTGATTTTTGAGAGTTGGAATCAACTCAAAAGCTATTATGGTTGATTTTATAAAAATGTTTGAATGTGCAAAAGCTTTTGTCTTGTTATTTTAACTAGGAGAGATCTCTAACTCTAAAAGATTTAAATCCAATGGGCTTGGATAGATATTTTCAGTAGCTTTCCAACAAAATTGTAATCACTTAATTTGGTTCAGTAAATCTTCCTGAAATGATTTTTAAACTAAGGGACAGAATTGATTCTAAATCTAAATAGAAAAAACCTATATTTGAATATACGGGCTTAGGCGGGAAACTAAATAGGCCGGCCCAGTGGCGCTTCGAGGCGCAGAGGGCGACTGACAGGGGGGTCCCGCATGTCAGCGGCACTTAAAACCCGAAGCAGTATGGGACGATCTAGGCCACGCGATTAGAACACAGATCGACGGCTCACGGTCGTCATCGACGACGGACTCGTCGCCGGCGAGACTGAACCCTAAACGGCCGGTGGGGGTCTACTGGGGACGTACCAGGGCTCCAGCTAGTGCGGAGAGGCGGGCAAACGAACTGGTGGACGACGGCGGACTCAGGCGAGGTCGCGGCAGGGGCTGAGGTGGATGAAATCGACGGGGACTTCTCCTCCTCTGCAGTGGCTACCTCCGGTGGAATTCCAGCAAACGGTGGCTCGAGCGGCTCTGACGGGAGAGGGGAAATGATCAGTGGAGAGAGGGCAGTGAGATGGTGTGAAGAAATGGTGCTGGTGTGGCCTCCTTATATAGGCTCGACGGTGAGGCAGTGAGGCATGGGCACGGCTCGTCGGTGACCGCGAAACACGGTGCTACCAGCGTAGGCGAGGTAGGCGGATGGTGGGCGGTCTGTTGGCGGTTAGCTACGGTGCAATGGCACGGCTAGGGATGGTGCCTAATGGTCGGGAGCTTCTCGCGCTCTAGGAGACAGAGGCGGTGCTCGACGCGGCTCCCGACGACAGTGGGTCGCGCCGCGGTGCACGGTCGTGGCTGGCGGGGTGCTGGTTGATGGCGGAGCAGCGTGCGTGATTTGGTGTCGGGGCGCGGTCTGAGGTGTGCTGGCGGCGATCACGCTCTGGCGCCCTTTGGTGGCACGCGGAGAGAAAGGGCGGCAAGGCTCTATGTAACATCCCAAAACTTCAATCCAAGCTTATCAAGATCAAATCATCCAAAAATAGGGTTAACAAAAACTTTTCCAATTTTAAAATGAAAGCATTCATATGTGTGTGCATTTAAAATAGGTGTTGATTTGAAGTGCCTTGTTTAGGTGATCCCATGCTTGTAAAATGTTTCTTAGGTGATTTAAACATCATCTACATCATTTCCAAAATTTTCCTAAAGAAAATCAAATCAAAAAGAATGAAAAAGGAGGAATGGTCATTTTGGCCATTTTAATCCACCACACTACTTTGAGTGTTCCTAGCACTCATTTCTTAACAGAAACAATTCTTGATCTTTGCACCCCTTGCTAGTACACATAATGATGTACCAAGGCCCACCTTTTGATCTACTAAAAGCATTCTTTTACTTATTTTAAATGGCATTTGAAACTTGAATCTAATGCATATGCATAGATCACCCCTATTTCAAAAACCATCTTTTTGAGCTCCACTTTCAAAACCCTTGCAACCAAAGACTATCTAGCACTAGTGGAGATCACCCAAAATTTTGAAACCAAAATTCAAAACTTTTTCTCTTTCGGCCATTTTGTCAAACACCTTGCTGGCAAGATCATTGTGGCCTAACTATTACTGTTTTGGGCTGATATTGTCTAGCAAATTTGAAGTGCTTTGATCATCTTTGTCCCCCTCAAGCCTAACCAGACCCACACCAGCACATCCCCTACCTCCTAGCTGCACTGCATTGCCATGCCGAGCCACTCCTCGCAAGGCCAAATGACCTCTCTCACCATGTCTAGCAAGTTGCCAGTGGTCCACCTCCACCGTCCAACCAGCCCCAGGCCAGAGACAGAGAGCAGAGCGGCCAGGAACCGCCGCGCCCGGAGCTGGTCGACCATGCCGACGCCGCCCGCAGAGCACGCTCTGTCCCCGCGTGCACAAGCCGCCGCTCGACCGCAGCCCGCGCCCACCGCTCCGCCACGACCCAGGGAACACCCCAGACACCCCCGTTCGCCGCCCAAAGCACCACAGCCACCGCTCGCCGTGGACATTGCCGCTTCTGCCGCTCAGAGCGCCAGCTCGCCCAGACCGCATGCCACCGCCCCTACGCCCGCATTCACTTCCTAGAGCACCGCCAGGAGACATGTCACCGCCCCCTACCTCGAGCCATGCCGCTAGCCGCCCGTAGCCGTGTCGCCGGAGTCGCCTGCCCACGCCCTTCGGTCTCACCGTCGGGCCTATATAAGCCGGCCTCCCCCGCACCATTTCTCCACACCCACTCACTCCCCACCTCTCACTGATCCTTTCACCCCTCTCGCCGGAACCAAGCGAGCTCTGCCTCGCTGGAATTGGATCCGGAGCAGCCGCAGCAGGAGGAGAAGGGCGCCGCTGATTGCGACCACCCCAAGCTCCGCCGCAACCGCGCCTCGCCTCGACGTCGTCTTCCAGTTCGTTTGCCGCCTCGCCTACCTTGCTGGAGCCCTGGTACGTCCCCAGCAGACACCCACCGAGCCGCTAGGGTTCGAGCTCGCCGACGACCTGTTCGTCATCGACGACGACCCTCAGCCGTAGATCCCCCTTCTAATCCTACTCACGGTTGCGTCTCGTTTCTCGTAAAAGACCCACTGACAAGCAGGGCCCCCCTGTCAGCTGAGCCCCGCGCCACGGAGCGCCACTGGGATAGCCCAAGTTCTTTCCCGCGCTAGCCCAACCGTTCAAATCTGCATTTTTCTTTTTAAATTGAATCTAGTTTCTGTCCACTAGTTTAAAATTCAATTCAGAGAGTTTTATAAATCCAAATTGCATGAAACCAATTTTGTCTGAAAGGTATGGAGATGTTCTATCCAAGCCCGTTGGATTTAATTCAATTAGAGTTATAGATCTCTCCTAATAAAAATAACAAAACAGAAGCTTTTGCAACTTGCAACATTTTTATAAAATCAACCAAGTTAGCTTTTGAGTTGATTCCAACTCTCAAAAATCACATTTCATCATATCTATCTAAATATAAAATAATATTAAGGTTTACGTGCAGTGACTTTGGACTAGTACCAAAATAATGCTATATAGGCATTTCTAGTCACTTTAAATCATTAAATAATGAACTTAAACCAAAGTGATTATGATCCAACCTTTAAATCTCATTCCCACATATTAGAGTATGTGGTGATGACATGTGTCAACATGATCCCATATTTTAAGTGGTGAATATTAAATCTTAGTTAATTTTCAATGAGTAGAAATTACTTTTCTAAAATAAAAAGAAAGAAACTATTGAATTAAACTTGTGATGCTTGTGATGATAATAGATCATCAATTGTATGTCTTAGAATGCTATCTAGCCTAGTTAAGTATTGTTTGGTGATTGTGTACTCCGTATGTATTTTTATAGACGATAGTACCGACCAAGTCTACGAAGAGGAGGAGTGTTATCAAGACGAAGAAGAAGAAAACTTCAACCACTGCACCAACCAAGGCAAGCTAGCACTATCCAAGATTAACCCTTGCAAGTTGTACTTGCAAGCCACCATTAGCAATGCAAGCTAACACTTGCAAGTATAATGCTTAGCAAGTTAGGATTAAACTAGATGGTTTAGCAAAGATGCCTTAAGCATGCTTTGATCACACCCTTTTGACTATTAGTACCCCAAGTCTTACTTACAAGTTTTACTCCCCTTAGTACACAAAGTTCTTTACTTGTTTTGAAGGTAGCATAAAAAGCATAAAACTTGACCTACTTAGAAACCTTAGATGTCATTCTATGACATGAGATTGAACCCATCCTTCCACCTTAGTGAACACTCTTAACTTAGTAGCTTAGAGTAGATCAAAAACTGGAGTCACTTTAGATGGGAACACTTGGTGAAAATGAATTATGAAAACCTTGGAATGATGAGTCATTCTATTGAGATGTTTTGACATGTGTTGAGAAATATAAATGGTTGATGATGATGAAAATGTTGAGGCATGAGCCTTAACCCTTTTATAAAACTGATGGTTGGATTCGGATGCGATACCATTCCAAATTTACCGTACAACCATAATACCTGAATTGGGTAAGGCTTAGCTGGAAATTTATATGCATTAGTATTAGTTCCCTCGCGGGAGAGGTTTGAGCTGAGGCTACCTCTCATGATGTCCACCTATGCAGTGCCCAAGATGACTGATGGTCATGGTTGGGAGGCCATGCTCATAGGAGAGGTGCTTATACTAGGGTGTGTAAAGGGATGGTTATGTTTGATTATATGCATACTAAGTATGATGATTCAGGGTTATCCCTGACAGATGTATCGAATCTTGTGGTGAAAGTGTACCACCTCTGCAGAGTGTCAAACTATTCGAATAGTCGTCTCATGATTATGGATAGTTGGAATGGCCATACTGTTTCGTTGTCAGATGTTTTCCAAATAACTTGAAATGAATGATGAATCTTGACTTGACCACAACAGGGTTGTGTTTATGATACTAGCTTCCCAACTTAAGTGATTCTAGAGCTTTACCTTATCTTTCTTTGCTTCTGAACTCAGCTTAGGTTTCAAACTTAACTTTATAGTTTAACTTAGATCTAGCACTTTAACTTAGAATTATAATACTTGTTAGTGGTAGTTTGCGAGTACTTAAAGAGTACTCATGGCTTTTGTCCCTGGCTATTCTCATGGCCAGACTATGAAGGAGATTATCAAGATGATGGTCGGGGACTACGATAACTAGGAGTATAGCCTTCGTCACATTACTGTGCCCCTGAAGATGGACCCCACCGCTATGCTTATCTTTTATTTCCGCTGCTTGTTGTATTAAGACTGGATCATGAGATCCTTATTTGTGTAAGACCTTATGTATGGTTTGTAATGGATGATGTACTGTGATATCTAATCCGTTATGTCTCGCAAAAATGGTAATCCTAGGATTGCGAGGTATGGCATAACGGGCATCTGGGATTAAAAATACGGGTGTTGACAAGTTGGTATCAGAGCCATCCTGACCATAGGAGACCCTAGTTAGAATGGACGTCCAAACCAAAAACTTAGCTTCAAAACCAATGTGAGTATTTATGAAAAAACTATATTCTCTCTTACCCTTGTGAACTCATTCTTTCTCAAAAATTCATGTTCCTCAAAATTCTTACATTACGACTTAAAACATGACACACTTGATCACTCACTAACTTCCTCATCCTTAATTCTTGTAGATGGAGACTCAGTTCAGCAAGTTTTACCAGTTGGGAAACGGAGGTCAGCTGATCTTCGAGAGGGATCTGGATTCACTGTCGGAGTTACTGGGACACCCACATCCGGAGTTTCTTGGAGCTCAACTTCCAGGACCCCCAGGAGGAGACCTACAGTGGCTAGTATCCGCAGATCTTAGAGGAAGCATCAAAGCACCAACGTCTGGAAGAATTCAGTTCTCCGTGAGAGAGAACAACTGGCTAGATGGATTAGCCAGGGCAATGCATGAAGCTCTCGCACATCTATGTGCCCTCAGCGTCAACACGATCCAAGGAACTCGTTTTGCTCACTATGCAAGACGTGAATTCATGGGAATGCCGATGGAGATGCCAAGTCACCCAGAGTTGAGGAGTCAAGTGGAGAATCTTGATTTCTTGCCTGACGAACAACGAGGCTGGACAATGCCAGAGAGTTAGCCAACCAGAACCGTGCCATTGCCGACCAGAAGGCCCAGACTTTCGCACTGCTTGTCCAAGACCGCCAGTCTCTTCGCCACCAGCGTGTCAAGAAGGATCGCACCATCGCCCGACTTCACAAGAAGGTGGCCGACCTCGAGAAGACCATCAAGGAGCAGGAAGCTCAGCTTGCAGCAAAGGAAGAAGAAGATGAGGGTGAAGACATCCAGGGAGACATGGATTCTTACCTCAGCAACGATGATGACTTTCTGGAGGAGCATGATGTGGACTTCTACACTGATGATGAAGACTCCAACTTCATCGACGATGAGTAGATGCACTAGAGCACTGTCGTAGCATGAGATGTATCATCGCATTGTATCGTAGCTTACAGAATGGTTCATCAAACCATATGTTTTCCCTTTGATTGTTGTGGTGTGTGTTGTATCGTGTGCTTGCTTGCATGAATGAAAATGAAGTTAGTTGAAAAACGTGAGTCTAACTCAAAGTTTTAGCTTTGAAAACCCAAAACCATGAACCTTAGAATTTCCCTCTTACCCCTATATCTATCTCAATCTTCAGATGACTCGTGGAAACCAAGGAGGGAGCAACTCATCGCAAGACCCAATGCTGCAGATCTTGCAGAATCTCATCACAGACCGTGAAGCAAGCAGGGCCGAGCGCCAAGCCAACTTAGCAACATTGCAGCAGATCGCCCAGATGGCTCTCAACAACCAAGGGCATGGAAATCCGGATCACCAGGGATCCAAACTCAAAAAAATTCAGAACACCAATCCCCCAATCTTCAACCAATCTGAGAACCCATTAGATGCTGATGACTAGTTACAGACCATGGAAAACAACTTAGAAGTTGCCAGAGTTGATGAAAATGAGAAAGTTCTCTTCGCCACCCACTATCTGGCAGGAGATGCAAGAGCTTGGTGGAATAGCATTCGCAATATGAACCATGGTCAAGTGATGACATGGGAAGCATTCAAAGTCAAGTTCAGCCGCACCCACGTGCCGCAAGGTCTAGTCAACAGAATGAGAGATGAGTTCCGTGAATTGAAGCAAGGGAGAATGACTGTGGTGGAGTACCGTGAAAGATTCCTGTCACTTGCCAGATATGCACCTGATGAGATCAACACGGAGGCCAAGAAGAAGGAGAGATTCTTGAACAGACTGCATGATGAGATGTAGACTGTCCTTGTCAATATCCGCTTCCAAGATCTCGAAGAACTAGTCGACTCTGCCATTCAGATGGAAGGGAATATTAACCAGGCAAACGACAACCGCAAGCGTCGTATGATGCAGCAGTCTGGATCCAACAGTCACCAGAAGTACCGTCCCAACCCTTCACCAGGATATGCACCAAGGAACAACCGACCCCCAGCGTCTCGCCCAAGCTACCCTAATCGTAGCGGAGGCAATGTGAAGTCCGGAGGAAACAATCACAACTCCGGTAATGCCAACAATTTCAACCGTGCACCTCCCAAGAGCAACAACAACAATACTGTACCCAGAACTGGAAGCAATGCTGTGCTTGTCGCAGTCAAGGACAAGTCCCAGATCACTTGTTTTGAGTGTGGAGTGAAGGGTCACTACTCCAATGAGTGTCCCAAGAAGACAGCAGCCAATGCCAATGTGAATGCCCCAGCTCAGCAGCAGCGTCGTGTTCAACCAGGAAGGAGATTTGCCCGTGGAACCCTCACAATCAAGAACGGTAGTCTCTTCCACATGAACGCAGAAGAAGCCTAGGAAGCGCCAGATGTAGTGTTGGGTATGTTTTCCATCAACTCAGTTTTAGCAAGAGTATTGTTTGATTCTGGAGCATCGCATTCATTTGTCACCGAAGAATTTGCATGCACTAGTAAGATTCACCCAACCAACCTCAAGCATGCCATGATAGTTCAAATCCCCGGTTCAACTACAAAAGCTAGAAAAAATTGCAAAGTTGTGCCTATCAGAATACATGGAATAGATTTTTATGCCAACCTAATTGTACTTGGAACCAAAGGATTGGAAGTAGTACTAGGTATGGACTGGATGTCAAGGCATAAAGGACTGATAGACTGTGCTAACAAAGCCACCACCATGACCAGTAGTTCCGGAGTCACAGTAGAGCATATCTCTGAAACCTTACCCCGTCAATTCAAGTGCAACAAGAGTGTAGCCCTGCCCACCATAGACCAAGTCAGAGTAGTCTATGAATACCCGACGTATTCCCAGATGAATTGCCAGGTATGCCCCCGGATAGGGATATTGAGTTCATTATCGAACTAATCCCCGGAACCGGACCTATAGCCCAGAGACCCTATAGCATGAACCCCTCAGAGTTAGTGGAACTGAAGAAGCAGTCGGATGCCATGTTAGAGAAAGGCTTGATTCAGCCAAGCGCATCGCCATGGAGATCACCAGTGTTATTCGTCGACAAGAAAGATGGAAGCAACCGTCTGTGTACAGATTACAGAACGTTGAATGATGTCACCATCAAGAACAAGTACCCTTTGCCAAAGATAGAGGATCTATTTGATCAGTTGACCGGAGCTCAGGTATTCTCAAAGATTGATCTTAGGACTGGTTATCACCAACTTAAGATTCGTGCAACGGATATTCCGAAGACCGCCTTTACTACTCGCTATGGTTTATACGAGTATACGGTTATGTCTTTTGGATTAACCAATGCCCCTGCTTAGGCGGGAAACTAAATACGCCAGCCCAGTGGCGCTCCGAGGTGCAGAGGGCGACTAACAGGGGGGTCCCGCATGTCAGCGGCACTTAAAACCCGAAGCGGTACGGGACGATCTGGGCCACACGATTAGAACACAGATCGACGGCTCATGGTCACCGTCGATGACGGACTCGTCGCCGGCGAGACTGGACCCTAAACGGCCGGTGGGGGTCTACTGGGGACATACCAGGGCTCCAGCTAGTGCGGAGAGGCGGGCAAACAAACTGGTGGACGACGGCGGACTCAGGCGAGGTCGCGGTAGGGGCTGAGGTGGATGAAATCGATGGGGACTTCTCCTCCTCTGCAGTGGCTACCTCCGGTGGAATTCCAGCGAACGGCGACTTGAGCGGCTCCGGCGGGAGAGGGGAAATGATCAGTGGAGAGAGGGGAGTGAGATGGTGTGAAGAAATGGTGCTGGGGTGGCCTCCTTATATAGGCTCAACGGTAAGGCAGTGAGGCATGGGCGTGGCTCGTCGGTGACGGCAAAACACGGGGCTACCGGCGTAGGCGAGGTAGGCGGACGGTGGGCGGTTTGCTGGCGATTAGCTACGGCGCAATGGCGCGGCTAGGGACGGTGCCTAACGGTCGGGAGCTTCCCGCGCTCTAGGAGACAGAGGCGATGCTCGACGCGGCTCCTGACGACAGTGGGTCGCGCCATGGCTGCAGTCGTGTCTGGCGAAGTCTTGGTTGATGGCGGCGATCGCGCTCTAGCGCGCTCTAGTGGCACGCGGAGAGAAAGGGCGGCGAGGCTCTGTGTAACATCCCAAAACTTCAATCCAAGCTTATCAAAGATCAAATCATCCAAAAATAGGGTTAACAAAAACTTTTCCAAATTTAAAATGAAAGCATCCATATGTGTGTGCATTTAAAATAGGAGTTGATTTGAAGTGCCTTGTTTAAGTGATCCCATGCTTGTAAAATGTTTCTTAGGTGATTTAAACATCATCTACATCATTCCCAAACTTTTCCTAAAGAAAATCAAATCAAAAAGAATTAAAAAGGAGGAATGGTCATTTTGGCCATTTTAATCCATTACACTACTTTGAGTGTTCCTAGCACTCATTTCTTAACAGAAACAATTCTTGATCTTTGCACCCCTTGCTAGTACACATAATGAGGTACCAAGGCCCACCTTTTGATCTACTAAAAACATTCTTTTACTTATTTTAAATGGCATTTGAAAATTGAATCTAATGCATATGCATAGATCACCCCTATTTCAAAAACCATCTTTTTGAGCTCCACTTTCAAAACTCTTGCAACCAGAGACTACCTAGCACTAGTGGAGATCACCCAAAAATTTTGAAACCAAAATTCAAAACTTTTTCTCTTTCGGCCATTTTGTCAAACACCTTGCTGGCAAGATCATTGTGGCCTAACTATTACTGTTTTGGGCTGATAATGTCTAGCAAATTTGAAGTGCTTTGATCATATTTGTCCCCCTCAAGCCTAACCAGACCCACACCAGCACATCCCCTACCTCATAGATGCACTGCATTGCCATGCCGAGCCACTCCTCGCCGGCCGACCGTGCACTCGTAGCAGCAGCCCTCTCCAGCCTCTCTCACCATGTCTAGCAAGTTGCCAGTGGTCCACCTCCACCGTCCAAGCAGCCCCAGGCCAAAGACAGAGAGCAGAGCGGCCAGGAACCGCCGCGCCCGGAGCTGGTCGACCATGCCGATGCTGCCCGCAGAGCAGGCTCTGTCCCCGCGTGCACAAGCCAACGCTCGACCGCAGCCCGCGTCCACCGCTCCGCCACGACCCAGGGAACACCCCAGACACCCCCGTTCGCCGCCCAAAGCACCACAGCCACCACTCGTCGTGGACATTGCCGCTCGCCAGGCGCTTAGCTCGCCTGCACCGCATACCACCGCCCCTCGCCGCAAGATTCACTTCCTAGAGCACCGCCAGAGACATGTCACCGCCTCTACCTCGAGCCATGCCGCTAGTCATCCGTGTCGCCGGAGTCGCCTGCCCACGCCCTTCGGTCTCACCGTCGGGCCTATATAAGCCGGCCTCCCCCGCACCATTTCTCCACACCCACTCACTCCCCACCTCTCACTGATCCTTTCACCCCTCTCGCCGAAACCAAGTGAGCTCTGCCTCGCTGGAATTGGAGCCGAAGCAGCCGCAGCAGGAGGAGAAGGGCGCCACTGATTACGACCACCCCAAGCTCCGCCGCAACCGCGCCTCGCCTTGTCGTCGTCTTCCAGTTCGTTTGTCCGCCTTGCCTACCCCGCTGGAGCCCTGGTACATCCCCAGCAAACCCCCACCGAGCCGCTAGGGTTCGAGCTCACTGACTGCGACTGTAAATCGGCGACGACCCTCAGTAGATCCCCTTCTAATCCCTCATTACAGTAGCGTACTGTTTCGCGTGTTAAGACCCACTGACAAGCAGGACCCCCCTGTCAGCTGAGCCCCGCGCCGCGGAGTGCCACTAGGTCGGCCCAAGTTCTTTCCCGCGCTAGCCCAACCGTTCAAATCTGGATTTTTCTTTTTAAATTGAATCTAGTTTCTGTCCACTAGTTTAAAATTCAATTCAGAGAGTTTTATAAATCCAAATTGCATGAAACCAATTTTGTCTGAAAGGTATGGAGATGAGATATCCAAGTCCGTTGGATTTAATTCAATTAGAGTTATAGATCTCTCCTAATAAAAATAACAAAACAGAAGCTTTTGCAACTTGCAACATTTTTATAAAATCAACCAAGTTAGCTTTTGAGTTGATTCCAACTCTCAAAAATCACATTTCATCATATCTATCTAAATATAAAATAATATTAAGGTTTACATGCAGTGACTTTTGACTAGTACCAAAATAATGCTATATAGGCATTTCTAGTCACTTTAAATCATTAAATAATGAACTTAAACCAAAGTGATTATGATCCAACCTTTAAATCTCATTCCCACATATTAGAGTATGTGGTGATGACACGTGTCAACATGATCCCATATTTTAAGTGGTGAATATTAAATCTTAGTTAATTTTCAATGAGTAGAAATTACTTTTCTAAAATAAAAAGAAAGAAACTATTGAATTAAACTTGTGATGCTTGTGATGATAATAGATCATCAATTGTATGTCTTAGAATGCTATCTAGCCTAGTTAAGTATTGTTTGGTGATTGTGTACTCCGTATGTATTTTTATAGACGATAGTACCGACCAAGTCTACGAAGAGGAGGAGTGCTATCAAGACGAAGAAGAAGAAAACTTCAACCACTGCACCAACCAAGGCAAGCTAGCACTATCCAAGATTAACCCTTGCAAGTTGTACTTGCAAGCCACCATTAGCAATGCAAGCTAACACTTGCAAGTATAATGCTTAGCAAGTTAGGATTAAACTAGATGGTTTAGCAAAGATGCCTTAAGCATGCTTTGATCACACCCTTTTGACTATTAGTACCCCAAGTCTTACTTACAAGTTTTACTCCCCTTAGTACACAAAGTTCTTTACTTGTTTTGAAGGTAGCATAAAAAGCATAAAACTTGACCTACTTAGAAACCTTTAGATGTCATTCTATGACATGAGATTGAACCCATCCTTCCACCTTAGTGAACACTCTTAACTTATAGCTTAGAGTAGATCAAAAACTTGAGTCACTTTAGATGGGAACACTTGGTGAAAATGAATTATGAAAACCTTGGAATGATGAGTCATTCTATTGAGATGTTTTGACATGTGTTGAGAAACACAAATGGTTGATGATGATGAAAATGTTGAGGCATGAGCCTTAACCCTTTTATAAAACTGATGGTTGGATTCGGATGCGATACCATTCCAAATTTACCGTACAACCACAATACCTGAATTGGGTAAGGCTTAGCTGGAAATTTATATGCATTAGTATTAGTTCCCTCGCGGGAGAGGTTTGAGCTGAGGCTACCTCTCATGATGTCCACCTATGCAGTGCCCAAGATGACTGATGGCCATGGTTGGGAGGCCATGCTCATAGGAGAGGTGCTTATACTAGGGTGTGCAAAGGGATGGTTATGTTTGATTATCTGCATACTAAGTATGATGATTCGGGGTTATCCCTGACAGATGTATCGAATCTTATGGTGAAAGTGTACCACCTCTGCAGAGTGTCAAACTATTCGAATAGTCGCGTCCGCGGTTATGGATAGTTGGAATGGCCATACTGTTTCGTTGTCAAATGTTTTCCAAATAACTTGAAATGGCCATACTAGCTTCCCAACTTAAGTGATTCTAGAGCTTTACCTTATCTTTCTTTGCTTCTGAACTCAGCTTAGGTTTCAAACTTAACTTTATAGTTAAACTTAGATCTAGCACTTTAACTTAGAATTATAATACTTGTTAGTGGTAGTTTGTGAGTACTTAAAGAGTACTCATGGCTTTTGTCCCTGGCTATTCTCATGGCCAGACTATGAAGGAGATTATCAAGATGATGGTCAGCAGGATGGCTACGATAACTACGACTATCTGCCTTCGTCAGCATTGCCTGTGCCCCTGAAGATGGACCCCACTGCTATGCTTATCTTTTATTTCCGCTGCTTGTTGTATTAAGACTGGATCATAAGATCCTTATTTGTGTAAGACCTTATGTATGGTTTGTAATGGATGATGTACTGTGATATCCAATCCATTATGTCTCGCAAAAATGGTAATCCTGGGATTGCGAGGTATGGCATAACGGGCATCTGGGATTAAAAATCCGGGTGTTGACACTCTGAGGTGGTCCAGTGCCTGGCTGGGCTTGGGGAAGGGGCAGGGAGTCGTGGTGTGGTCTGGTCTATCTCCTAGGCACGGCGAGAGAGAGGGGCAGTCGGTTGGGAGCTGTCCATGCTCGACCGACGAGCATGGCGCTCAGGTGGCGCGACACTACTGCAAACGGCTAAGGGGTAGCCTCTTGATGGCATGGTTGGTACTGGGGAGACAATGGTAGAGGTTTTAGGCCTTAGTGGCATTTAGATCACTGCTTCAAAACAGTAATAGTTAGGCAGTTTGATTAGTGCTCACTAAGTGTTCGACACAATGGCCGCATGAAAGTTTTATTTGAATTTTTGAAAGATTTTTGGTGGATTGATTCATATCATGCTTAAGCATCTAGGTTTGCTTGGGATTTTGGAATGGAGTTCATTTGAGTGGTTTTTGCAAAAGTGGTATCTAGACATTTGAACTAGATTCAATTTTCAAATGTCAATTAAATTTAGAGTTTGAAAGTTTTTGGGATGAAACAAAGTGGGCATTGATACATCACTACTTGTACTAGCAAGGGGTGCAAAGAACCACAATTGCTTCTGTTCAGTTTTGAGTGCTAGGAATAGCCAAAGTAGGCTATGTGATTAAAATGGCAAAAGTGACCATTTGCTTATTTAATTCTTTTTGATTTATTTTTCTTTGGGATTTGCTTGGGGGTGATCTAGATGATGTGTAATTCACCTTAGAGTCATTTTACAACCAATAGATCACTCAAACATGGCAATTCAAAACAATTCCTATTTAAATGCATACACATCTGAATGCCTAAAATTTTTAAATAGAAAAAGTTTGTGTTAACCCTAAATTGGGTAGATTTGATCTTGATCACTTGGATTAAAGTTTTGGGATGTTACAAACCTTCCCCCCTTAAACAAAATCTCGTCCCGAGATTTAAGAAAGAAAACTAGGAACTAAAGAGATCTGGGAACTCAGTCCTAATGTAATCTTCTCGCTCCCAAGTGGCTACCTCTTCGGTATGGTTGCTCCATTGAATCTTGAGAAATTTGATACTCAGGGTCCTGGTGGTTCTGTAGGCTTCCTCCAAGATACGGATGGGCACTTCACGATATGTCAGATCCTTGTTGATATCAACCGCTCGGTGATCGATGTTCTTGAAAACTTCGGTCTTCTCCAGCACTTCTAGACATTTGCAAAGTAACGAGATATGGAACACATTGTGGATGGCTGACATCTCTTCTGGCAGTTCCAGTTGATACGATACTTCTCCTCGACGGTTCAGAATCTTGAAGGGTCCGATATATTTGGGGGCTAACTTTCCTTTCAGACTAAAATGCTGGGTTCCCTTCAATGGCGAAACCTTGAGATATACAAAATCTCCGACATTGAAAGTCAGGTATCTCCTTCTCTTGTCAGCATGACTCTTCTGTCTGGATTGGGCGGTCTTGAGGTGCTCACGGACTTTGTGAACCTTCTCTATAGCTTCTCGGAGAATGTCGGGTCCAAAAATCTGACTCTCTCCTACTTGCGACCAATTCAAAGGGGTGCGACACTTTCTTCCGTATAGGAACTCAAATGGTGCCATTTGCAAACTGGCTTGATAACTGTTGTTGTATGAGAATTCTGCGAAAGGCGGGCAATCTTCCCATTTTGATCCATATTCAAGCACACAAGCTCTCAACATATCTTCTAAGATTTGGTTGACTCTTTCCGTCTGCCATCGGTTTTCAGGTGATAAGCGGTGCTGAAATTCAACTTGGCTCCTAATCCTTCTTGAACTTTCTGCCAAAATCTCAAGGTAAATTGGGTTCCTCCATCCGATACCATGGTCTTGGGGGTTCCCTCCAGACTAACAATTCTAGAGATATACAACTCGGCTAGCTTCGAACTCTGGTAGGTTGTTTTGACAGGTATAAAATGAGCCACTTTAGACAGTCTATCAACGATGATCCAGATTGAGTCATTTCCCCTACTAGAAGTAGGCAAACCGGTGATAAAGTCCATTCCGACAGAATCCCATTTCCATTCTGGAATCTGCAAGGGTTGCAACAGTCCTGCGGGTCTCTGATGTTCCGCTTTGACTCTTTGACAAATATCACACTTGGCGATGTAGCTTCCAATTTCTCTCTTCATCTTGTGCCACCAAAATTTCTCTTTCAAATCTTGATACATCTTCGTTCCTCCGGGGTGGATAGAATAAAGAGTATCATGAGCTTCCTGCATGATAACTTGCTTCAGCTCCAAATCTGCTAGCACACAGATACGTCCTTTGTACCATAAAACTCCTTCGTCTTCTGTGAATCCAGGTACCTTTCCTGTACCAATACGACGTTTGATTCCGTTGATACTTTCATTTCCCTTCTGGGCTTCCTTGATTTGGCTAATTAACGTGGGTTGGAGTTCAATGCTAGCTAAAAATCCTTTGCTAACTAACTCAGTTCTAAACTGCTCCAACTCCGCATACAAACTTGGCTGCTTCTCCTTGATCATGGTGTTTAGCCTACATGGCAATCTGCTAAGAGCATCCGCTACCACATTGGCTTTGTCGGGGTGATAGTGAATGTCAAGGTCATAATCCTTGATTAACTCTATCCATCTCCTTTGTCTCATATTTAGCTCCTTCTGAGTGAAAATATACTTCAAGCTTTTGTGATCTGAGTAAATCTCACGGCGATTACCTATCAGATAATGACGCCATGTTTTCAGTGCCAATACTATGGCTGCTAACTCAAGATCATGGGTCGGATAGTTCTGGTCATGCTGCTTCAGTTGTCGAGACAGATATGTGATGAATTTGCCTTCTTGCATCAATACACATCAAACGGCTTCTTGATATCTTGCATGATCAATATTGGGGCTGAAATCAATCTCTTCTTCAGCTCCTGGAAACTGGCTTCACATTTGTCGGTCCATTCGAACTTCTTGTCCTTCTTCAACAATTGGGTCATGGGTTTGGCAATGCTAGAGAATCCTTCTACGAACTTGCGGTAGTATCCCGCTAATCCGAGAAATGGACGGACTTAGGTTTGAGTGGTTGGGGCTTCCCATTCTTCGACATCTTTGATTTTGGCGGGATCAACAGCGACTCCTCCGGTAGACACAATATGTCCTAGGAATCCTACTTCTTTTAGCCAAAACTCATTTGTTGAACTTGGCATACAACCGATGCTCTCTGAGGGTTTCAAGGATAATTCTCAGATGTTGCTCATGCTCTTCTTCTGACTTGGAGTAGATAAGGATATCATCGATAAAAACAACGACAAACTTATCCAGAAAATTCATAAAGATCTTATTCATGAGATTCATGAAATAAGCAGGGGCATTGGTTAATCCAAAAGACATGACCGTATACTCATATAAACCATAGCGAGTAGTAAAGGCGGTCTTCGGAATATCTGTTGCACGAATCTTAAGTTGGTGATAACCAGTCCTAAGATCGATCTTAGAGAACACATTTGCTCCAGTCTACTGATCAAATAGATCCTGTATCTTTGGCAAAGGGTACTTGTTTTTTATGGTGACATCATTCAGCTTCATGTAATCGGTGCACAGACGGTTGCCTCCATCTTTCTTGTTGATGAATAACATTGGCGATCTCCATGGTGATGTGCTTGGTTGAATCAAGCTTGTTGCCAACATATCATCCAACATAATCCTTGATCTGAGGGGTTCATACTATAGGGTCTCTGGGCTATGGGTCCGGTTCCGGGGATTAGCTCAATGATGAACTCAATATCCCTACCGGGGGCATACCGGGCAATTCATCTGGGAATACGTCGGGGTATTCACGGACTACTCTGACTTGGTCAATGGTGGGCAGGGCTAGACTCTTGTTACACTTGAATTGACGGGGTAAGGTTTCAGATATATGCTCTACTGATACTCCAGAGCTACTGGTCATGGTGATGGCTCTCTTGGCACAGTCTATCAATCCTTTATGCTTTGACATCCAATCCGTTCCTAGTACTACTTCCAAACCTTTGGTTCCAAGTACTATTAGATTGGCATAAAAATCTATCCCATGTATTCTGATAGGCACAACTTTGCAAATTTTTCTAGCTTTTGTAGTTGAACCAGGGATTTGAACTATCATGACATGCTTCAAGTTGGTTGGATGAATCTTACTAGTGCATGCAAATTCTTCGGTGACAAATGAGTGCGATGCTCCAGAATCAAACAATACTCTTGCTAAAACTGAGGTGACAGAAAACATACCCAGCACTACATCTGGAGCTTCTTGGGCTTCTTCGGCGTTCATGTGGAAGAGACGGCCGTTGCGGTTGTGAGGGTTCCCTGTGGTGGATCTTCTTCCTGGTTGAACACAACGCTGCTGTTGAGCTAGGGCATTCACATTGGCAGTGGCGGCAATATTCTTGGGGCACTCATTGGAATAGTGACCCTTCACTCCACACTCGAAACAAGTGATCTAAGACTTGTCTTTCGCTGCCACGGGCACAGCATTGCTTCCAGTTCTGGGTGCAGTGTTGTTGTTGTTGCTCTTGGGAGGTGCATGGTTGAAATTGCTGGTGTTGCCGAGGTGATTGTTGTTTCCTCCGGACTTCACATTTCCTCCGCTACGGTTGGGGTAGCTTGGGCGAGACATTGGGGGTCGATTGTTCCTTGGTGCATATCCCGCAGAAGGGTTGGGGCAGTACTTCTGGTGACTGTTGGATCCAGCTTGGTGCATCATCCGACGTTTGTGGTTGTTGTTTGCCTGGTTAAGCTTCCCTTCCATCTGAATGGCAGAGTCGACTAGCTCTTCGAGATCCTGGAAACAGATGTTGACGAGGACAGTCTACATCTCATCATGAAGTCCATTCAAGAATCTCTCCTTCTTCTTGGCCTTCGTGTTGATCTCATCAGGTGCATACCTAGCAAGGAACAGGAATCTGTCATGGTACTCCACTACAGTCATTCTGCCTTGCTTCAATTCTCGGAATTCATCCCTCATTCGGGTGACTAGACCCTGCAACACGTGGGTTCGGCTGAACTTGATTTTGAAGGCTTCCCATGTCATCACTTGACCATAGTTCATCGTGCGGACGTTGTTCCACCATGCTCTTACATCTCTTGCCAGATAGTGGGTGGCAAAAAGAACTTTCTCGTTGGCATCCACTCTTGCTACTTCTAGGTTGTTCTCCATTATTCGCAACATCCTTGACATCGATGGGTTCTCTGAAGTACTAAAGATTGGGGGATTTGTATTCTGGAAGTTTTTTAGTTTGGATCCATGATGATCCTGATTTCCATGGTTCTGGTTGTTGTGAGCCATTCGGGCGATCTGTTGTAGTGTTGCTAGATTAGCTTGGCGCTCTGCCCTGCTTGCTTCACGGTCTGCAACGAGATTCTGCAGAATCTACAGCATTGGGTCTTGTGATGAGCTGCTCCCTCCTAGATTTCCATGAGTCATCTGAAGATTGAGGTAGATAAAGGGGTAAGAGGGAAAGTTCTAAGGTTCATGGTTTTGATTTCAAAGCTAAAACTTTGAGTTTGACTCAGGTTTTGCAACTAACTTCTTTTCATTCATTCAAGCAAAGCACTCGATACAAACACACACACACCACAACATCAAAGGAAAACAGATGGTTTTAAGAACCATTCTGTAAGCTACGATACAATGGGACTGATACTCATCATGCTACGACAGTGCTCTAGTGCATCTACTCATCATCGATGAAGTCGGAGTCGTCATCGTCAGTGTAGAAGTCCACGACATCTTCCTCCAGAAAGTCATCATCATTGCTGAGATAGGAGTCCATATCCCCTTGGATATCTTCACCTTCGTCTTCTTCTTCTTTTGCTGCAAGCTGAGCTTCTTGCTCCTTGATGGTCTTCTCGAGGTCGGCCACCTTCTTGCGAAGACGATCGATGGTGCGATCCTTCTTGGCGTGTTGGCGGCGCACAGACTGACGATCTTGGACTAGCAGTGAGAAAGTCTGGGCCTTCTGGGCGGCAATGGTGAGGTTGTGGTTGGCGACCTCTCTAGCATTGTCAAACTCCTTCTGTCTGTTGTATAGTAGGAAGTCAAGGTTCTCCACTTGACGCTTCAATTCTGGGTGACTTGGCATCTCCATGGGCATTCCCATGAAATCACGCCTTGCATAGTGAGCAAAGCGGGTTCCTTGGATTTGGTTGACACTCAGGGCACACAGACGTGCAAGAGCTTCATGCATTGCCCTGGATAATCCATCTAGCCAGTTGTTCTCTCTCACAGAGAACTGGATCCTCCCGGACGTTGGTGCTTCTATCTTGCCTCAAAGATCAGCGGTAACTAGCTATTGTAAGTCTCCTCCTGGTGGACCCGGGACTTGAGCTCCAAGGAATTCCGGATGCGGGCGTCCCAAGTACTCCGATAGTGAATCCAGATCCCTCTCGAAGATCAGTTGGCCTCCGTTGCCCAACTGGTAGAACTTGCTGAACTGAGTTTCCATCTACAAGAGTTAAGGATGAGAAAGTTAGTGAGGTGATCAAGTGTGTCAAGTTTTATGTAGTAATGTAAGAATTTGGAGGAACATGAATTGTTTTGAGAGAAAGAATTCCCAAGGGTAAGAGAGGAAATAGTTTTCAGAAATACTCACTTTGGTTTTTGAAACTAAGTTTTCATTCGGACGTCCATTCTAACTAGGGTCTCCTATGGTCAGGATGGCTCTGATACCAACTTGTCAACACCCGGATTTTTAATCCCAGATGCCTGTTATGCCATACATCGCAATCCCAGGATTACCATTTTTGCGAGACATAACAGATTGGATATCACAGTACATCATCCATTACAAACATAATAAGGGCTTACACAAATACAGATCTCATGATCCAGTCTTAGTACAATCAAGTATCAGAATAAATAGCGTAGCGGTGGGGTCCATCTTCAGAGTCACAGGCAATGATGACGATGGAAGATAGTCCTAGTTATCATAGCCGTCCTGCTGTCCTTCATCTTTGTGGTCTCCTTCATAGTCTGGCCATAGGAATAGCCAGGGACAAAAGCCATGAGTACTCTTTAAGTACTCGCAAACTACCACTAACAAGTAGTATAGTTCTAGTAGGAATGCTAACTCTAAGTTTACTTGTGAAGTTAAGTTTGAAACCTAAGCTGAGTTCAGAAACAAAGAAAGATAAAATAAAGTTTGAAAACACCTAAGTGGGAACTTAATTATCATAGTCACAACTCTATTGTGGTCAAGTCATGTCACAATTCATTTCATAAGTCATTTTGAAAACATCTGACAACGGAACAGTATGGCCACTCCAACTGTCCATAACCGCGGACGCGGCTATTCGAATAGTTTGACACTCTGCAGAGGTGGTACACTTTCACCACAAGATTCGATACATCTGTCAGGGATAACCCTGAATCATCATACTTAGTATGGAGATAATCAAACATAACCTTTCCTTTACACACCCTAGTATAAGCACCTCTCCTATGAGCATGGCCTCCCAACCATGACCATTTGTCATCTTGGGCACTGCTTAGGTGGACAACATTGATAGGTAGCCTCAGCTCAAACCTCTCCCGCGAGGGAACTAATACTAATGCATATAAACTTCCGGCTAAGCCTTACCCAATTCAGGTATTGTGGTTGTACGGTAAAAGTTGGAATGGTATTGCATCTGAACCCAACCATCAGTTTTATAAAAGGGCAAAGGCTCATGCCTCAACATTTTCATCATCATAAACCATTTGTGTTTCTCAACACATGTCAAAACATCTCAATAGAATGACTCATCATTCCAAGGTTTTCACAATTCATTTTCACCAAGTATTCCCATCTAAAGTGAATCAAGTTTTGGGTTTTGTTCCAACTACTAAGTTAAGAGTGTTCACTAATGTGGGATGCGAATCTCAATCTCATGCCATAGAATGACATCTAAGTCTAACTAGATAAGTCAAGTTTTATACTCTTTATGCTACCTTTAAACAAGTAAAGAACTTTGGTAAAGTAAAGAAGGTAAAGCTTGTAAATAAAACTTGGAGTAGGTATAAGTCACAAGGGTATAACCAAAGCATGCCTAATGCCTTTGCTTAGGTTATCTAGCTTGCAAGGGTTAACTTGCTAATAATAGCTTGCATAGTTAAGACACTTGCAAGTGTTAGCTTGCATTGTTAATGATGGCTTGCAAGTAATCACTTGCATGGTTAACTTGTATAATGCTAGCTTGCCTTGGTTGGTGCAGTGGTTGAACTTTTCTTCCTCCTCCTCTTGGTAGAACTCCTCCTCGTAGACTTGGTCGGTACTATCTTCTATAAATACATACGGGATACACAATCACCAAACAATACTTAACTAGTCTACTTAGCACACTAAGGCACACATTTGATGATCTAGTATCATCTCAACATTCCAAGGTTTTATGAACTAGCTTCATTCTTTTTCTTTGAGAAAAGTAATTTCTACTCATTGAAAATAACTAAGATTTAATATTCTCCAATTAAAATATGGGATCATGTGGACACATGTCACCACCACATATTCTAACATATGGGAATGTGATTTAAGGGTCGGATCATGTTTTAATAAGTTTAAGTTTAATACTTAATGATTTAAAGTGACTAGAAATGCCTATATAGCATTATTTTGGTACTAGTCCAAAGTCACTGCATGCAAACTTAAATATTATTACATATTCAGATAGGTATGGTTAAATGTGATTTTTAAGAGTTGGAATCAACTCAAAAGCTATTATGGTTGATTTTATAAAAATGTTTGAATGTGCAAAAGCTTTTGTCTTGTTATTTTAACTAGGAGAGATCTCTAACTCTAAAGGATTTAAATCCAACAGGCTTGGATATATATTTTCAGTAGCTTTCCAACAAAATTGTAATCACTTAATTTGGTTCAGTAAATCTTCTTGAAATGATTTTTAAACTAAGGGACATAATTGATTCTATATCTAAATAGAAAAAACCTATATTTGAATCTACGGGCTTAGGCGGGAAACTAAATTGGCCGGCCCAGTGGCGCTCTGCGGCGCAGAGGGCGACTGAAAGGGGGGTCCCGCATGTCAGCGGCACTTAAAACCCAAAGCGGTACGGGGCGATCTGGGCCACATGATTAGAACACAGATTGACGGCTCACAGTCATCATCAATGACGGACTCGTCGCCAGCGAGACTGAACCCTAAACTGCCAGTGGGGGTCTACTGGGGACGTACCAGGGCTCCAGCTAGTGCGGCGAGACAGGCAAACGAATTGGTGGGCGACGGCGGACTCAGGCGAGGTCGCGGCAGGGGCTGAGGTGGACGAAATCGTCGGGGACTTCTCCTCCTCTGCAGTGGCTACCTCCGGTGGAATTCTGGCGAACAGTGGCTCGAGCGGCTCCGGCGAGAGAGGTGAAACAATCAGTGGAGAGAGGGGAGTGAGATGGTGTGAAGAAATGGTTCTGGGGTAGCCTCCTTATATAGGCTCGACGGTGAGGCAGCGAGGCATGGGCGCGGCTCGTCGGTGACGGTGAAACACGGGGCTACCGGCATGGGCGAGGTAGGCGGATGGTGGGCGTTCTCCTGGCGGTTAGCTACGGTGCAATGGTGCGGCTAGGGACGGTGCCTAACGGTCGGGAGCTTCCCGCGCTCTAGGAGACAGAGGCGATGCTCGATGCGGCTCCCGGCGACTGTGGGTCGCGCGGCGGTGCACGGCCGTGTCTAGCGGGGTGCTGGGTTGATGGCAGAGCAGCGTGCGTGATTTGGTGTCGGGGCGCAGTCTGAGGTGTGCTGCCGGCGATCGCGCTCTGGCGCGCTCTGGCGACACGCAGAGAGAAAGGGCGGCGAGGCTCTGAGGTGGTCTAGTGCCTTGCTGGGCTTGGGGAAGGAGCAGGGAGTCGTGGTGTGGTCTGGTCTATCTGCTAGACACAGCGAGAGACAGAGGGGCGGTTGGCTGGGAGCTGTCCATGCCGACCGGTGAGCATGGCGCTTAGGTGGCGCGGCACTGCTGCAAACGGCTAAGGGGTAGCCTCTTGATGGCATGGTTGGTACTGGGGAGACAATGGGAGAGGTTTTAGGCCTTAGTGGCATTTAGATCACTACTTTAAAACAGTAATAGTTAGGCAGTTTGATTAGTGCTCACTAAGTGTTCGACATAATGGCCGCATGAAAGTTTTATTTGAATTTTGAAAAGATTTTTGGTGGAGTGATTCATCTCATGCTTAAGCATCTAGGTTTGCTTGGGATTTTGGAATGGAGTTCATTTGAGTGGTTTTTGCAAAAGTGGTATCTAGACATATGAACTAGATTCAATTTTCAAATGTCAATTAAATTTAGAGTTTGAAAGTTTTTGGGATGAAACAAAGTGGGCCTTGATACATCACTACTTGTACTAGCAAGGGGTGCAAATAACCACAATTGCTTCTGTTAAGTTTTGAGTGCTAGGAATAGCCAAAGTAGGCTATGTGATTAAAATGGCAAAAGTGACCATTTGCTTATTTAATTCTTTTTGATTTATTTTTCTTTGGGATTTTCTTGGGGATGATCTAGATGATGTGTAATTCACCTTAGAGTCATTTTACAACCAATAGATCACTCAAACATGGCAATTCAAAACAACTACTATTTAAATGCATACACATATGAATGCCTAAAGATTTTTAAATAGAAAAAGGTTTTGTTAACCCTAAATTGGGTAGATTTGATCTTGATCACTTGGATTAAAGTTTTGCGATGTTACATCTATAGCCTTATAAACCGAGGTGTGATTGTCTATGGTAGACCATGACCATGGGAGAGAAAGGGAGGGTGGCCAAGCGTGGGATTGGACAAAGTGGGTGGTGGAGAGAGGTGTGAGGTGGGGTTCTGGTCATGTAGAGATGCAAAGAGAGGGAGGAGGGAGCTGCTGCAAAGATATTAAATGGGCAAGGAAGGACCTAGGCTTTATCTCTCTTTTACCCAAACATAAGAGACAAGTGGATGTGTGTTGCTACAGTGACGCTATAGGTATGGTCGACCAGAGGGTGTGTGGTTGTTGTGGAGAAGTGCTTGACAAGTTTGGAAGGGGTTTGGATGGAGTTTACTCCATGATTTTTACCATATACAATGTTTGTCCATATTGATGATGATGAAGAATATCTTGATTTCTCATCTTGTCAAGATGAGCCATTGATGTTGGTAGCTAGATAGGGGTAAGATACACTTCAACAGGAATTAAGTGGGATTTAATGAATGATTTTTTATCATTTTTATATTCATATTTCAAATATTGTTGAATCTGTTTTCTTGCTTTAATTTGAGATTTTTGAATTGGACAAGGTGATTTTTGGTTTGTGATGCTCGCAATTGTGAAATTACACTTTGGGGAATTTTCCTAAGATTTATTGAGGCATATAAGTATTTAAATTAATTATTTTGTCATTTCTGCCATTTAGGAAAAAGGGAAAAAAGAATTATTAAACTCTGCAAAAATATTTATTTTTGAAGTGGGAATATAGGGTATGATTTATAGGCCTCAAATGTTCCTAAAGTTGAGAAGTGATTTGGAGAAAATGCAAATTTCCTGTATAGAGTGGTTTTTGAGAGTTTTGTAAAGACGGGAATTAAATTGTATTGGGGCCAAAACTATTATGCATAACATTTGATAAATTTATATTTCCATGGTAGATGTTGTACACCAGGTGTACCCATCATTTGCAACCTTGGGATTTGGAGATCTAACTTGATTTTGAAGGAAAGCAAGAGATAAAGGTTAGGCAAGGTTATTTTTATCCCACCGAAACCTTGTTGGATCTTGGAGCTCAAGGCTCCCCTTGGGTCATGGGATATATGGATGGATATACCAAGAGATTTATATAACCATGGTACAAAGGTTGATTTTATCATAATTGAGAACTCAAAGGATTGATGCCAAACATTGAATAAAATAAGGGTGCCAAAACAGCTTATCAAATAGCTTCCAAAACCTTGTGGGTTTTAGTTGCACAAAGCTCCAATTGAAACAAGTGAAGTATGGATGGATGGAACTTCATTAGTAGAGCCTAATCATGAAAAGGGTTGGTCAAATTAAGATAAAATGGAGATGTGAGCTTCTGCTAAAGTAGGCTTGTTTATAAGATTTGTAGAAAAGATTATTTTCTTGCCTAAAAAACCATCAAGAACAAGTGGGTCAAGGTATGATACAGCCAAGGGAAAGAGTGGGACTTGGTAGTACTTAATATGGTCTACAAGAGAGTTCAAGTGCATTTCCAAAAAGGCACAAGGTTTAAGAAAGAGGGAGCCCCAAAGATGTGATATTGATAACAGTTTTCTAGACTTAGTCATTTTTGGCAGATATAGGGTTTTTGACTAGACAACAAGAGGGGATGGTTTTGAGATGATGCAAGGTACGAAAGCATCATCTTGTGGATGATGTTGAAGTGTAGAGATTAGAAATGATCCATGCTTGATATTTGTCTTCATTGACTTTTAAGCTTCTAGAATGATTAACTTCAGAAGTGATTTGGTTAAGGGATTTAGATGATCACTTAGTGGCTAGAGATTAAATCCATCTTGGTTAACTTTCTTAGGGTTGATAATCCCATTCTTTTTTGATCCTATAGGATGAGTTACTAGGGTATATCACTCTAGTTCCTAAGCAAACAATTCAAAAAGCAGATCAAGGCAATTCATCAAACAACAGATTAATCTACTACTAGGGTGGCCACCAAGTATAACTTGAGGTAAGGATGGGCAATTTGATAAGGTTTGAGTTTTTGAATAAGATGAGCTCCTTGGGACTTCTACCAAGACTAGAGTTCAAAAGCTTTATAATAGGTTCTAGAAAACCTACGGGTAAGATCATTTTGAAGTTTTGTCTTGAAAACATAAGGAGATTATATCATATAGATCTGCATAATTTTGTTAATAGAAACTAAGAAAATATTTGTTGTTGCAAAGGCATCCTGGCTCAGGTTTTTGAAATGTTAGAACATTTGAGAATATGGAAAATAAGCCAAGACAGTTTTGTGAAATAGATTTTGCCAACTAAGGGCGAGGTAAGGAGTATATCATCTAATACAGTCAAATGCATGAACACCATTAAGCACGCAAGCAAACACTACATCACTGAACAAGAAAAAGTTTTTGTTCCCCCTGATTTTTGAATTCTAGACAACTAATCAGGGTTGCTGAAAGTGGGATGTTACAAGACCTTGCTAGTTTACTTTGGAACGTTGTTTGTCGCAATGGATGGAGATGGGCCAGGGTTGAAGATTCACCTGCAGCTACACATCATATGGTATAAAGACAGAAATATGCATATTCATGTGTAATGATTTAATAAAGATAAAATATGTGTGCACAACATCCTGCTATACTAGAGCCCCTACGAGTCACAGGCATATCAATAGTCTTTTGATCCAATCTGTCAACACCTAGATTTTTAAGTCCAGATGCCTGTTATGCCATACATCACAATCCCAGGATTACCATTTTTGCGAGACATAACAGAAGTGGTACCACAGTACATCATCCATTACAAACCATATTAATGGTCTTACAAATAAAGGATCTCATGATCCAGTCTTAATACAATCAAAGCAGTGGAAAGTAAATGTAGTAGGCTCCTTCTTCATGATCACATGCAATGTTGACGATGGGAGATGATCCTAGTTGTCATAGACCTCCTGCTATCCATCTTCTGGGTAATCCTCCTCATAGTCTAGCCATGGGAATAGCCAAGGACAAAGCCATGAGTACACTTTAAGTACTCGCAAACTATCACTAGCATAAGTAAGGTAAAACTAGTAGGAGTTATAATCTCTAGGTTTGTTTGCAAAAAGCCAGGTTTATTTCATAAAGCCTTAAGAGTAAAGACGTCAGTTCAGTTCTCTACATTACTTACGTGGGAACTCAATTTTGATGTCCACAACTCTGTTGTGGTCAGGTTAAGGTCATCTTTCAAGTCACAAATCATTTTGAAAACATCTGACAACGGAACAATATGGCCACTCCAACTGTCCATAACCATGGACGCAGCTATTCGAATAGTTTGACACTCTGCAGAGGTGGTACACTTTCACCACAAAATTCGATACATCCGTCAGGGATAACCCTAAATCATCATACTTAGTATGCGGATAATCAATCCGAACCTTTCAACTACACACCCTAGTATAGGCACCTCCCCTATGAGCTTGGCCTCCTAGCCATGACCATCTGTCATCCTGGGCACTACATAGGTGGACATTCATCACGAGGTAGCCCCAGCTCAACCTCTTCCACAAGGGAACCCATACTAAGACATAAACTTCTAGTCAAGCCCTACCCAACTCAGGTATTGTGGTTGTACGGTAAAATTGGAATGGAATCGCATCCGAACCCAACCATCAGTTTTTTGTCAAAGTCAAGGCTCATGCCTCAACATTTTCATCACCAAACCATTGTGTATCATAACACATGTCAAAACATTTCAATAGAATGAATCATCATTCCAAGGTTTTCATAATCATTTTCACCAAGTATTCCCATCTAAAGTAATCAAGTTTAGTTTTAGCACTAGCCACTAATATTGAGGGCGTCACTATTGGGGGTACTAATCAACTATAGATATCCAAGACTAGTTCTATAATCTTGATGGTATCCATCCTACTTTTCCACTAATCACAATTAATTAACTAGATAAGAACTTCAGTAAAAGGAAAAGTAAAGCTTGGAGTAAAAACTAGGAATGGTATACTCAAAGTTGCATAACCAAGCATGACTAGTGCATCTGGTATACGGGGCTTGCACATATATCATGCATAGTTCTAGCTTGCACAGATAGCTTGACTTGAGCAGTGCAGTTGTTGAAGTTCTCTTCTTCTTCCTCAAAGTACTCCTCCTCGTCGTAGCCCGGGTCAGTACTAGCATCTATAAATGCGCACAAGGTACACAATCACCAAACAACACTTCACTACTTCTATTTAGCACACAAGGGCTCACACTAGATGATCTAATATCATCTCAATCATTATATAGAATATTAACATTTTTCTTATTCTTCTTATATTTTAGAAAGGTAATTTCTACTCATTTTAAATCCTTAAGATTTAATATTCTCCAATTAAAATAGTGGATCACGTTGACACATGTCATCACCATATATCCATTACTTGGGAATGTGATTTAAAATGGTGATCACATATTACAAGATCTAATATTACTATTTAATAATATTAAAGTGACTAGAAATGCCTATATAGCATTCTTTTAATACTAAGCCATGTTTCATATTTGTAAAACCAAATATTTTTACATATTCAAGTAGAGCATGAAAAATGTGATTTTTGAGAGTTGGAATCAACTCAAAAGCATTTATGGTTGATTTTATAAAAAATGTTTGAGGTGGCCAAAGCCGCTGTCTTCTTATTTTTTGTATAGGTGATCTATAGTTTCAATTGGTTTTAATCCAATGGGAGTGACTAGATATTTTTAATATCTTTCCAACAAAATTGGAATCATGCAATTTGGATTTGTATATATCTTGGAATTGAATTTTGAATATAGCTACTGAATAGGATTTTAACTAAATAGAAAAATTCGATTTGAACTGTTGGGCTCTGTGCGGGGAAAAGAAATGGGTCGGCCCAACTGCACAGCTCTGGCGCAACAGGATGCTGATAGAACAGTCCCACGCGTCAATGGCTCATCTAACTCGAAATAGTATTGATCAATACTAGCCCTACGATTAGAACAAGATCTACGGCTGAGGTTCGTCGTCTCCGTCGAACTGCTCCGGCAAGATACGAACCCTAACACGACAGTGGGGGTCGCTGGGGACTCACCAGGGCTCCAGCTAGGGTCGGCGATGGGGGCGAATAGGCTTGTCGTCGACAGCGGTTCGAGGGATGGTCACAACGGCTCTTGGGGTGGCTCCAATCGATGGCTTCGTTCCTCCATGGCAGCGGCAGACTCCGGCCAAATTCCGGTGTTGTGGTGCTCGCCTTGCTCCGAGGAAAGGTCAGTGAGGTTCCTAGGTGAGTGGGGAGTGGAATGGTGTGCAGAATGAGGGCTGGGGTGGCCTCTATTTATACCCCAGTGGTGGAGGCAGGGCGGCATGGTTGGGCTTCTCTGGCGACGCTGCTACAGGTCGCGCTAAGCATGGTAGAGGGCATGGGTCGATGCGGGGGCTGCGGCGATCGTCACGTGCGTGATGGCACGGCAAGGGGCGGTTCCAGTTGGTCGGGCTACGTCGATGCTCTGTTCAGGTACGCAGGTGTTCGTCACTCAGTACGGTGGTCACAGGGCGCGCGGCGCTAAACCATCATGTTTGGGAGGTCACTGGTGACACAACGACTGTGGGTACGAGCGGAGAGAGCGAGGCGCGGCGTGTGTGCGCGAGGCAGCTGCGGTGCTCCGTCGTGCGCTTAGCATGGCAGATGCTTAAATGGGCGCAGCGATTCCAGGGTCTCCACTCCTCGCTGTTGGTCAAGGGGTGGACAGGGGGTGTGATACATTGCAAATGTATCTATAATTTTTGATGTTCCATGCTTGGTTTTATCCACTTTCTTGTGTTTTGTTCCAACTTTGGAGTACTTTTCATATGATTTCTTGGACTAACCTATTAACAAGAGCCATAGTGCGCTTGCCTATTTTCTGCTGTTTTTGGTTCCGGAAAGTCGAAATGAATATTCTCGAATTGACGGACAAAAGCCAAAGTGCCTATTTTTACGGAAGTCATCAAGTGCCGAATACGAGATGGAGAAGGGCCAGGTCGCCACACCACCTGGCATGGCCAGCTCGGCCCACGCCAGGGGGTGGTGTGGTGGCCCCTGGCACCCCCTCGGCCTCCCCTTTCGACTATAAGATGCCCTCGGGACGTAAACCCTAAGTACCCAATCAAAAATCCACGAAAGAGTCTGTAGCCGCCGTCATCTCCATCCCTAGATCGGGAGGGATCTGAAGCTCTTCGGCACCTCCGGAGAGGGAATTCACCACGAGGCCTTCTTCATCACCATGCAAGCCTCCGGTGTGATGCGTGAGTAGTTCATCCTTGGACTACTGATCCATGTAGTAGCTAGATGGCTGGTTCTCCTCCTTTGTGCTTTCATGTTTAGATCTTGTGAGCTCCGTTCATGGTCAAGATCATCTATTTGTAATCATACATGTTGTGTTTGCAGGGATCCGATGGATATTGAGATGCTATTTCAGATTGATTATTGATTCTATCATGTCTTTGTTATTTGTGATCTTGCATGCTTTCCGTTGTTAGTAGCTATCTTGGCCAAGTAGATGCTAGCAACTCCAAGAGTTAGTATTTATGCTCGATAGTGGGTTCATGCCTCTGGTAATCTGGGGAAGTGACAGAAATCTCTAAGGTACTAGATATGTTGTTGCTACTAGGGAGAAAACAACAATCCTTTGTTCATAGAACAATCGTATTGTTTACTTTACACGCAGTTCGTAAAGCAATAATCTGTTGCTTGCCACTTAATACTGGAGGGGGTTCGGATGATAACCTGAAGGTGGATTATTAGTCATAGATGCAGTTGGATGGCGGTCTATGTATTATGTTGTAATGCCCAATCAAGTCTCAAAGGAGTCAACATGATTAGTATATGCATGTATTGCTTTCTCGGTGTTTGTCAATTGCCCCGCTGTAATTTGTTCACCCAGCATGTTATCTATCTAAGGAGAGCCACCTCTAGTGAACTATGGATCCCGGTCCTTCTCCTTTACATACAATCTATAAACTGTTTACTGCTTTGTGTTTACTTTCTGCAAACTTTTACTTCTTTCCATTCGATACGTTTAATCCTTTGTTTTCTGCAAAACACGGTGAGATTGACAACCTCATCGCAAGTTGGGGACAAAGCTCCGTGGTTGTGTTGTGTAGGTCTCCACGTTGCTACTAGCATCGGTAGTGCGCCCTGCCAAAGCTCAGCTAGTAACACCTTTGGGGTGTTTCCTTGCTCCTACTGGTTCGATTAAACCTTGGTTTCATAACTGAGGGAAACTTGTTGTTGTGCTCATCATACCTTCCTCTTGGGGTTCCCAACGAGCTCTACATCAACACCGCCATCAAGCATTTTTCTAGGCGTCGTGCATTGAGCCATCAGGGTGGCGGTGAGGTCACGGCTATCATTTAGGTGTCATGGGAGAGGGCTCCATGGCGCGCAGCGACTGGTTCATGGTCGACCAACATGGCTAGCTCGGTATGGGCATGCCACTGGTGCAACGACGCAAAACAAAGGCTCCACTGCACGGCCAAGTACCAGGAATGATCATGGGTAAGATATGGAGTTGATTGCAGTACAATTGATGAGCAATTGATAGATCAAAACAGTGTATAGTGGTTGAGGTTGTACTCTGTCTGCTAAGTGTTTGACTTAATGGCGGCATGAAATTAACTTTGGAAATTTTGAATGAATTTTGGTGAGTGATCTGGTCATATGCTTGGTAGTCTATGGTTACTGGGATTTTTCAAGTGGAAGTTGTTTTAGTGGTTTTTGAATAGTGATGATCTAGGCATATGAACTTGATTCAATTTTGAATTGCCTCTTAAATAGATTTGAAAATAGTTTCTGTCATTTTGTAATGTCTGCTTGGATTCACTTTTACTTTGTCTAGCAAGGGGTTAAAAGAATTGGAAATGTTTCTGTTAGAAATCTTTTACTAGAGACACCCAAAGTAGGCTAGTGGTTAACTTTTGCCAAAATGACCATATGATCATATGATCCATATTTGACTTTCTTTTCATTTGATTTTGTTTGTAATTGATCTAGATGATGTGGTAATTCTTTTTCAAACTAATCCTTATCATTGGTAGCACTCAAAAATGGCAATTTCAAGCATTCATGCATTTATACAAATCACACATGCATTCATATTATGTTTAATAATAAAAGTTTTTGTTAACCCTAAACTTGGGTGATTAGATCTTGATAAGCTTGTTTCATATTTTTTAGGTGTTACAAACCTTCCCTCCTTAAATAGAATCTCGTCCCGATATTCAGAGAAAACTAGGAACTAAAGAGATTGGGAAACTCTATCCTAATATAATCTTCTCGCTCCCATGTGGCTTCTTCTTCGGTATGGTTAATCCACTGGATCTTGAGAAACTTGATACTCCGGGTCCGAGTGGTTCTGAGTGCTTCTTCCAAAATATGGATGGGTACTTCACGATAGTTTAGATCCTTGTCGATATCTATGGCTTTGTGATCGATGTTCTTGAAAACTTTGGTCTTCTCCGGAACTTCTAGGCATTTTCTAAGTAATAAGATATGGAACACATTATGCACGACTGACATCTCCTCAGGCAGTTCCAGTTGATAGGATAATTCTCCTCAGAGATTCAAAATCTTGAAGGGTCCAATATATCTGGGGCAAGCTTCCCTTTCAGTCAAAACCGTTGCATTCCCTTCAAGGGTGATACTTTGAGATACACAAAATCTCCAACTTTGAAGGTCAGGTCTCGACGTCTTTTGTCAGCATAAATCTTCTATCTGGACTGAGCGATCTTGAGGTGCTCACGGACTTTGAACCTTTTCTTTGGCTTCTCGTAGAATGTCCGGTCCGAAGATCTGACTCTCTCCTACTCGCGACCAATTTAACAGGGTATGACACTTCCTTCCATACAGAAATTCAAAGGGGGCCATTTGCAAACTGGCTTGATAACTATTGTTGTATGAGAATTCCACGAAAGATAGACAATCTTCCCATTTAGATCCATATTCTAACACACAAGATCTCAACATATCTTCTAAGATTTGGTTGACTTATTCTGTTTGTCCGTCGGTTTGCGGGTGATAAGCTGTGCTGAAATTTAGTTTGGTTCCTAACCCTTTTTGGACCTTCTGCCAAAATCTTGAGGTAAACTGGGTTCCTTGATCCGACACTATGGTCTTGGGGGTTCCATGCAAACTGACTATTCTAGCGATATACAACTCCACTAGCTTCGAACTTTGGTAGGTAGTCTTGACGGGTATGAAATGGGCTACCTTGGACAGTCGATCTACTATGACCCAAATATAGTCATTTCCCCTACTAGATGTAGGCAAACCTATGATAAAATCCATTCTGACAGAATCCCATTTCCATTCCGGAATCTGCAATGGTTGCAAAAGTCCTGCGGTCGCTGATGTTCTGCTTTGACTCTCTAACAGATATCACACTTAGCTATGTAGCTTTCGACTTCTCTCTTCATTTTGTGCCACCAGAATTGCTCCTTCAGATCCTGATACATCTTGGTTCCTCCCGGGTGAATAGAATAAAGGGTATCATGGGCTTCCTGCATAATAACTTGTTTCAATTCCGAATCTGCTGGAACACAGATACATCCCTTATACCACAGAACTCCTTCTTCATCTTCGGTAAATCCGAGTACCTTCTCTGTTCCGATACGACGCTTGATTCCATCGATACTGGCATTTCTGTTCTGGGCCTCTTTTATCTAACTAATCAACGTGGGGTGAAGTTCTATGCTAGATAGAAATCCTTCGCTAACTAGCTCCACTCTGAAATTTTCCATTTCCTCATGTAGACTTGGTTGGGCTTCCTCAATCATGGTGTTTAATCTACATGGCAATCGACTAAGAGCATCCGCTACCACATTGGCTTTGCCGGGGTAATAGTGAATGTCAAGGTCATAATCCTTGATTAACTCTATCCATCTCCTTTGCCTCATATTCAGCTCCTTCTGGGTGAGAATATACTTCAGACTCTTGTGATCCGAATAAATCTCACAGCGGTTACCCATAAGGTAATGACGCCATGTCTTCAAAGCTAAAACTACGGCTACCAGTTCTAGGTCATGGGTAGGGTAGTTCGCTCATCTTGCTTTGTTATGCCGGATAGGATAGGGATATGACTTTGCCTTCTTGTATCAACACACATCCGAGACCAATCTTGGATGCGTCACAATACACATCAAAAGGCTTCTTGATATCGGGCATGATCCAGATTGGGGCTGAAATCAATCTCTTCTTGAGATCTTGAAAACGCTTCACATTTGTCCGTCCATTCAAACTTCTTGTCTTTCTTCAACAACAGGGTCATCGGTCTTGCGATGCTTAAAAAATCCCTTAACGAACTTGCGGTAATATCCGGCTAATCCAAGAAATGCGCGGACTTCGGTTTGGATGGTTGCGGCTTTCCATTCTTCATCATCTTTAATCTTGGCAGAATCGACAGCAACTCCTCCTGCCGACAAGATATGGCCTAGGAATCCTACTTCATTTACTAGAATTCACATTTGCTAAACTTGGCATACAACTTGTTGAGGGCAAACCTCTAGGGTGGCCCGATCTTTCACGATTCCTTTTCAAATCGAGGGTGGAGTGCGGGGGAAGGAGGGAAGGATGAACACGACGAACACACGCACGAAGAACGCGATGAACACACACACGCAAAACCACGATAAACACCAATAGCTCACGCCGGCGGTGACCGGTCCGGCGCAATCCCTAGGATCGGCGTCAGGCGGAGGACTCTCTCTCTCGAACCGGCACAGCGAGATGGGAAACTCGGTGAGATCTTGACGTCTAGCAAGGGACACCGATGCCTAGGCCTTGTACAACTGTGGAGGCACGATGCAAACTCCAACGAGGTTTGGGGATATTGGTGCTCCTTAGTCAAGGAGCATGAGGCAAGAATTAGATAGATCCACAAAGGGGTTTCCACTAAGTCCACTATCAAGCCTAGGGTTTACAATAGAGGTGGGGGGCTATATATAGGCCAGCCACAAGTTCAGGGGTAGTTTAGGCATTAAAGTAGAGTTCTGGGCGAAGTAGAGGGGTACATGGGCCATAGGGCCCAGCTAGGCTCGCAGGCCCATTGCTTGGGCCGGACAGTCCGGGTCGGATCGACCGGACAGTCTGGGGTGGCCGGACACTCCGGGCAGTGTCCGGGCAGTGTCCGATTCGACCTTCTGAATGTCCACTCCAGGTCCGGGCTCGAGCAGGCCGGACACTCCGGCTGAGTCGCGCCGGACACTCCGGTGACGCCGGACACTCCGGCTTGATCTGGGCGGACACTCCGTCTCAGGCATCTTCACGACAGGTGCGACGGGGCTCGTGGAGTCGATCGGCGAGGGCTCGTGCTGATGATGCACAAAGTAGTGGTATGAAGTAGCACGCCATCCAAGGAGGTATCAAATTGGCACGAAGCGAGGAGCGAGTTCACCTTAGCTTGGAGGAGTTTGGCTCAGGCACGAGTCATGGGTCCACTTGGGGGACTTGTTGGTGTAGATGTAGAAGCATCCGTAGGACGGGCTGCATCAGCCCTCCCCCCCCTTGGGAAAGAGTCGTCCTCGACTCTTCATGGATATCATCTTGAACATCTCCATGGTAGGGTGAGAGATCCTTGACATTGAATGTATTGCTGGCAAGGTACTTGGAGGTCGGGATGTCGATGATGTAGGCGTTGTTGTTGATTCGTTTGAGGACCTTGAAGGGACCATCTCCTCTTGGCTTGAGCTTGGAGTCACGTTCCTTGGGGAAGCGGTCCTTGCTTAGGTGTATCCACACAAGGTCACCTTCTTCAAATATCATCTCCTTCTTGTCCTTGTTTAACCTTGAAGCTTGGCGAAGGACTTGTTGTTCGATAGTTGCTCTTGTTTCTTCATGAAGCTTCTTCATAGCTTGTGCGTGCTTCTCGACGTCCATGTTTGTGCGCTCATGGAGAGGTAGTGGTAGGATGTCAAGCGCGATGAGCGGCTCGAAACCATAGACGATCATGAATGGACTCATCTTGGTTGTTGAGTGCTTGGCTCGATTGTAGGCGAACTCGGCATGTGGAATGCATTCCTCCCAATCCTTCAGGTTTTTCTTGATCAACACACGAAGGAGAGTTCTGAGGCTTCGGTTGACAACTTCGGTTTGTCCATCAGTTTGAGGATGTGATGCGGATGAGAAGAGGAGCTTGACGCCGAGCTTGGCCATGAGGGTCTTCCACAGGTAGCTCATGAATTTGATGTCGCGGTCGGAGACGATTGTCCTTGGTATACCGTGAATACGGACTATTTCCCTGAAAAACAGATTTGCAACATGTGAAGCATCGTCGGTCTTATGGCACAGTATGAAGTGTGCCATTTTGGAAAATCGATCCACAACAACAAATATAGAATCATGACCATGCTTAGATCTAGGCAATCCTAACACAAAATCCATGCTAATGTCGGACCAAGGTGTATGAGGAATAGGCAATGGCATATAAAGACCATAGGGATTAGCTTGCGACTTAGCTTGAACACATGTCGTGCATCGTTGAATGTAGCGCTCCACGTCACGCTTCATCTTGGGCCAAAAGTAGTGGTTGGAGAGCATGTCCAATGTCTTGTCGCGACCAAAGTGACCCATAAGGCCTCCACCATGAGATTCTTGGAGAAGCAAAAGTTGAAGCGACGACTTCGGAATGCATAGCTTGTTTTGTTTAAAAAGAAAGCCCTTATGCAAATAGAAATCATCAACTCCCTTGTCATTGGAACACTTTGCAAAAATTGGTTCAAAGAACGGGTCGGAAGCATACAAAGATTTTATTTCCTCAAGACCCAACACGTTGATTTCAAGTTTCGTAAGAAGGCTTGTATGTTTGCGAGACAATGCGTCCGCAACTACATTATCTTTGCCCTTCTTATACTTGACAATGTACGGAAAAGACTACATGAACTCAACCCACTTAGCATGTCTCTTGATCAAGTTAGCTTGGCCTTTGAGATATTTCAACGACTCGTGGTCGGAATGTATGATAAATTCCTTAGGCAAAGGTAGTGTTGCCAAACTTGAAGGACATGAACTAAGGCAAAAGGCTCTTTGTCATAAATCGGGTAGTTAAGGCAAGCACCATCAAGTTTTTCGCTATGGTAGGCTATAGGACGTCCGTTTTGCATAAGGACTCCTCCAATGCCAATACCACTAGCATCACACTCTATCTCAAAAGTTTTTGTGAAATCCGGTAAAGCAAGAAGAGGTGCTTCGGTGAGCCTCTTTTTAAGTTCATCAAAAGCTTTTTGTTGTGCTTTGCCCAACACGAAGGTGACATTCTTTTTGGTCAATTCATTAAGGGGACAAGCAATGGTTGAAAAGTCTTTCACAAAGCGACGGTAGAAACCGGCCAACCCATGAAAACTTAAGAGTTCACTCACATTTGTTGGTATGGGCCAATCTCGTATGTCCTTTACCTTGGAAACATCAACTTCAATTCCCTTCGAAGAAACGACAAATCCAAGAAAAATCAACTTGTCTTTAGCAAAAGTGCACTTGGGAAGATTAGCATAAAGTTTTCATGTCGAAGGATTTGCAAAACTTCCTTGACATGTGTTATATGTTCCTCAAGTGATTTGCTATAAACAAGAATATCATCAAAATAGACAACAACAACACTTTTTCCAATGAGAGAACGCAGGATGTGATTCATAAGGCGCATGAAGGTGGATGGGGCATTTGATAAACCAAAGGGCATAACCAACCATTCATAGAGACCAAGTTTGGTCTTGAAGGCGGTTTTCCACTCATCACCTTCAGCCATGCGTATTTGATGGTAACCACTACGAAGATCAATTTTCGAAAAAATAGTGGCTCCACACAACTCATCAAGCATGTCATCGAGACGTGGGATGGGATGTCGATAACACACGGTGATAGCATTGATTGGACGGCAGTCCATGCATAACCGTAACGTACCATCCGTCTTTGGAACAAGAATCACGGGTACGGCACTTGGACTCTTGGATCAAACCTTTGGAGACGAGTTAGGTGATTTGACGTTCAATCTCCTTTGTCTCCTCCGGGTTTGTGCGGTAAGCGGCGCGGTTTGGAAGTGGTGCACCGGGGATGAGGTCAATGCGATGTTCGATGCCGCGAAGAGGAGGTAGTCCATGTGGAAGTTCTTCGGGGAACACATCCTTGAATTCCTGCAAAACACTCATCAAAGATGGAGGAACATTGGTTAATTCGTTAGTTCCTTGCGCTAGTCCTTTGCAAAGGAGGACATAGTGCAAGATGGATGGGTTGTTCCGAACATCTCTCATCTCACTTTTGGTGGCAAGGAGAACACTCTTAGTTTTTCCACTCGAATTTGGCTTGTGGCTCTCACTCACTATGAGGTTGTTCTCTCTCTCACCGCTCTTCTCACAAGTAGGTGTTGTGCTTTGCGCCCTCGCTAAAGCCTTTGCATTGTCCGCAATTATTTGGCTAGGAGTCATCGGTTGCAAAACACATGTTTTGTTGAGCCATTTGAAGGTGTATATGTTGGTGCGACCGTCATGTTGAGCAGCCTTATCAAATTGCATGATCGACCAAGAAGCATGTGGAAAATGTCATAGGAACCACATCACACTCCACCGTATCTTTGTAAGGACCAATGGCGAAGGAGACCGTCTGGTATGCTTGATCTTCCACAGACCCTCGGTCACTTAGCCATTGACGTGGTAGGGTGCTTGTGTGGATGGAGGGTGAGGTTGAGCTTCTCACACAACTCGGTGCTAGCAAGGTTGTGACAACTCCCTCCGTCAATGATCACCTTGATAGATTTGCCATTGATGCCGGCTCGTGTTTGGAAGATATTGGAGCGTTGGTCTTCATGCTCTTGTGCTTGAGTGGTCAAGATCCTTGTGACTACAAGCGATGGACTTGCGTCATGTTCACACATGAGGAGTTCTTGATCATCTTCCACTCGTTGCCTTGCCATTGCTTCCTTGACACGGGCATCAAACTCATCTTCACTCAAGTACTCTTCATCACCATTGTCGTGGATGAACAAGACTTTCTTGTTTCCACATTCGGCCGACTTGTGTCCTTTACCTCCACACTTGTAGCATTCACCGTTGAAAGGTGTATCACTCTTTGCTTGCTTGCTTGCCACTTGGGGGAAGTTTTCCTTGAGGAAGTGTGGGCTTGAAGGAAGTCTTGGAGGTACTTGAGGAGCTACCATTGAACGTTGTTGGTGTAGCGGTTGAAGCTTGCTTGTAGGTGAAGTACGTATTGGGCTTGTTGTATTTGATATCCTCTTGCACTTGACGTTCAGCCTTTGTTGCGATGTGCACAAGCTCAACCATTGTGTTGTATGTTTGGAACTCGACGATGCACTTGATTGGGTGATTCAAGCCAATAAGGAAACGTGCCATTGTTTGCTCCATGCGTTCATCAATGTTGGCGCGAATCAAGTTGAGTTCCATTTCCTTGAAGTACTCTTCCACGGTCTTTGTCCCTTGACGAAGCGCTTGAAGGTTGTTGAAGAGGTCACACGTGTAGTGCGCGGGGACAAACCGGGATCTCATGTGAGCCTTCATGTCATGCCAAGTTGTGATTGGCGGTTCTTGTCTTGGATCACGAGCAACTTGAACTTGTTCCCACCAAAGGTTGGCGTAATCATCAAACTCTAGCGAAGCCATGGCGACCATCTTCTCGTTGCTATAGTTATGCATGCGGAAGATCTTGTCGACTTTGAGTGCCCACGAGAGGTATTCTTCAGGGTCATTGGATCCGGTGAACTTGGGCATTGTGAACTTGAGCTTGCCAAAAGTTTCTTCATCGTTGCGGTCATTGCGATGAGCTTGGTGACCTTGTTGATGATCTTGTAGTTGGGGAGGTGGAACTTGGTTCTCGCGTCCTTGTTGCGGAGCTTGCTCTTGATATTGTTGTTGAAGAGCTTGCTCTTGTTCTTGCCTTGATTGTTGGCGTGGTTGGCGCTTGGGCCTCATGGTGGCGAAGGTGTGGAGCCTCTTGGGCGGTTGATGTAAGAAGCGAGGCTCGTTCCTTGGTTGGTGATGTTGGTTAGGCACCTGGGCCTCACGGCGAAGAACATGGTCATGAGCCTCTTGACGTGGTGGGCGTCGCTCAACTTGTATCACTTGATGCTCCAAGTTTTGTTGATGGGGAGGAGGCGCCGCGTGATGACCATGGTGTCGCTGTTGACGTTCATGACGTTGATGACGAGGAGGAGGATCTTGGAGAGCTTCACGTCGATGACGAGCTTGATTCTCCAAATTGGAGTCATCACTTGTTGAGTCAAGTATGTGTCACGGTCGATGTTGGTAGACTTGCGGTTGTACTTGCGGTTGCGCTTGCGGCTCCTCTTGTGGTTGCTCTTGTTGGATCACTAGTGCCCTTGCGTGATGACGGTGTGCTTCTTGCCTTGCGCATGGCCTTGAAGAGAGGTCACCATCATAGCTTGACGTTGCGGCGTGCCGTGGGGAAGGTACATAGTTCGAAGAGATTCCATCTTCAACCACGGGGGCATCATTGCGTCTTTGAGCACTTTGATGTAGATCTTGTGGAAGAGGTGCATGACGATGCGAAGAACTTGCCGAGCTTGATGCGCGTGAACGTGGTCTTGCCATGCCATCGATGAGGCGTCGAAGATTGTCATTTGTTTCGGCGACGGAACGTTGAAGCGCTTCATTTTGGTGGCCGAAGTTGTGATGCATTGCATGCATTTGTCGTTCGAGGCCGTCGAAGCGGTTGTCGATGTTCTTGAACTCGGCTTGCGTCTCACCAAATTGTTCATCTTGTCTCGTCTCAAGTGCTTGGCAACATTCACGGAACTCTTGTCGAACGATGAAGTGACTTGCACGCATCATGTACGGACCTTGATCTAATTCTTGGGGAGGTGGTTGGCTCGTCTCACTGTGCCTATCCATCATGCAAAACACACAAGTATTGTATATGGAAGTGGAGTATGGTGGTGTTAGCCTTGTACCTCACCTTGGGGATTGCACCAAACTAGAAACCACAAGTGAGAGCTATTAGCGTGCAAAGTGGAATTGCAAAGAAAACTCACACTAAAGAGAACTAACTCTCAAAAGCTTGTTGGTGGTAGGTTAGGATTGTGGAAACCAAAAAGAACCAACCAAAAGAAAAGGGATAGTCAAAAGTGGTAAAAATCCAACAAAACTCAAGTCAAAGGCAAAGGTCAACAACTCAAAAGGGTGACGGGAACCTACGACTATGTACACACGCGTGGAGAAAGTTGGGATTGACACGACTATGAAAATGAGCAAACCAAAAGTCCTAACGAAGACTAAGCTCGTTGTCGTGCCAATGCAAGGAGAGACCGTGGCTCGTTTGCAAAGAGGAAAAGTGAGCAATGGATTTGTGCACTTGCCTTGGGCGCTCTTCTTTCTCTCTTGCTTACAAGCTTTGAGACTCTCTTTGGCAATGGGAGGCTATTTTTCTTTTGCTTTTTCTTTGTATCTTTTTCTATATATTTTTTTTTTTGCTCTCCCTTGGTGCTACCTAGTCACACTTGCTATTGCTCTTGCACTCTCACTATCCAAGGACAAATGCACAATGCTCAAGCAAACACAATATGAGCCACTTTCATGGGATAGGTACACACAAAGGAAGATGGGGGTTAACAAGGTGACGCAAGTTATACCTTCTTTGATGATGAACTTGGCGTCGGTGGTGCGGGATGATGTTCGTGGTTCGTGGTGTCGATGAGCACGGAAGTTGATGATGCGGAAGCTTCGGTACTTCGACACGCACATCGGACACGAGCAAACAAAGGAGATTAGCCCATGCGAAACATGAGGCACAACTGTCAAAACTGGCGTTACAACCGGACACTCCGGATACTCCATGCTGGCGGACACTCGATCTGGCCGGACACTCAGTCTGGTTCGGACACTCCGGTCGGTATTGGCGGACACTCCGTGGCGGGTTTCTGCCGTGTTCTTGAGCGAAATCCTCGCCAGAGCCTCAAATCCATGAAACTAGCCAAATCAGGCTAGGGAAACACAGGATAAAGCTGGACCAACTCCTTAGATAAGGTTTGGTCGGATCAAAACCACAAATAACACTCCAAATCAAGAGATCGATCCAAAGGCAAATATGGGCTGTTTTTTGTGGGGATTTTCTAATTTTTGGTGGATAGAAGAAAAATTTGTGGGGGAAATCATGAGCAACGAAGCTCTTGATACCAATATGTTGAGGGCAAACCTCTAGGGTGGCCTGATCTTTCATGATTCCCTTTCAAATCGAGGGTGGAGTGCGGGGGAAGGAGGGAAGGATGAACACGACCAACACACGCACAAAGAACGCGATGAACACACACACGCAAAACCACGATAAACACCAATAGCTCACGCCGACGGTGACCGGTCCGGCGCAATCCCTAGGATCAGCGTCGGGCGGAGGACTCTCTCTCGAACCGGCACGGCGAGATGGGAGACACGGTGAGATCTTGACGTCTAGGCAAAGGGACACCGATGCCTAGGCCTTGTACAACGCGAAGGCACGATGCAAACTCCAACGAGGTTTGGGGATATTGGTGCTCCTTAGTCAAGGAGCATGAGGCAAGAATTAGATAGATCCACAAAGGGGTTTCCACTAATTCCAATATCAAGCCTAGGGTTTACAATAGAGGTGGGGGGTTATATATAGGCCAGCCACAAGTTTAGGGGTAGTTTAGGCATTAAAGTAGAGTTCTGGGCGAAGTAGAGGGGTACATGGGCCAAAGGGCCCAGCTAGGCTCGCAGGCCCATTGCTTGGGCCGGACAGTCCGGGTCGGATCGACCGGACAGTCCGGGGTGGCCGGACACTCCGGGCAGTGTTTGGGCAGTGTACGATTCGACCTTCTGAATGTCCATGCTAGGTCCGGGCTTGAGCAGGCCGGACACTCCGGCTGAGTCGCACCGGACACTCCGGTGACGCCGGACACTCTGGCTTGATCTGGGCGGACACTCCGGCTCAGGCATCTTTAGGACAGGTGCAGCTTCAGGGCTTGTGGGTCGACGCGGCGGGGGCTCGAACCTGATGATGCACAAAGTAGTGGTATGAAGTAGCACGCCATCCAAGGAGGTATCAAATTGGCACGAAGCAAGGAGCGAGTTCACCTTAGCTTGGAGGAGTTTGGCTCGGGCACGAGTCATGGGTCCACTTGGAGGACTTGTTGGTGTAGATGTAGAAGCGTCCGTAGGACGGGCTGCATCACAACTGATGCTCCCTAAGGGTTTCAAGGATGGTTCTTAGATGTTGCTCATGGTCCTCTTCTGACTTGGAGTAGATCAGAATGTCATCGATAAAAACAATGACAAACGTATCCAAGAAGTTTATAAAAATCTTATTCATGAGGTTCATGAAATAAGCGGGGGCATTGGTTAATCCAAAAGACATGACATTGTACTCATATAATCCATATCTGGTGGTGAAGGCAGTCTTTGGGATATCCATCGCATGGATTTTCAATTGATGATAACCAGTTCTAAGATCAATCTTAGAAAACACTCTGGCACTAGTCAGTTGATCAAACAAATCCTCTATCTTTGGCAGCGGGTACTTGTTCTTCATGGTGACGTAATTCAACTTCCGATAATCCGTACACAAACACTTGGCACCATCCTTCTTATCAACAAACAGAATAGGTGATCTCCATGGTGATGCACTTGGTTGTATCAAACATTTTCCCAGCAAATCATCAAGTTGCTTCTTCAGCTCCACTAATTCAGATGGGTTCATACTATAAGGTCTCTGAGCTATGGGTCCGATTCCAAGAACTAGTTCAATGATAAACTCGATATCATGATCTGGGGGCATACCGGACAATTCATCCGGGAACACATCGGGGTATTCACAGACTACTCTGACTTGGTCAATGGTGGTATTGGCTAAACTCTTGTTGCACTTGAATTGACGGGGCAATGTCTCAGATACATGCTCTACTGATAATCCGGTGCTCTGGTCATAGTTATGGATTTCTTGGCACAGTCGATTAATCCTTGATGTTTCGACATCCAATCCATCCCTAGCACTACATCCAAACCTTTGGTTCTAAGTACTATTCGATTGGTATAAAAATCTATCCCATGGATTCTGATAGGTACGGCCTTGAAAAAAATTCTAGCTTTGGTAGTTGAACCAGGTATTTGAACTATCATGACATGCTTCAAATTTGTGGGTTGAATCTTACTAGTGCATGCAAATTGTTTTGTAACAAACGAGTGTGATGCTCCAGAATCAAACAACACTCTTGCTAATACTGAGTTAACGGAAAACATACCCAGCACGATATCTGGCGCTTCCTGGGCTTCCGTAGCATTCATGTGGAATAGACGGCCATTACGGTTGTGCGGGTTTCCTAGGGAAAATCTCTTTCTAGGCTGGACACGGCGCTGCTGCTGGGCAGGTGTAGTCACATTGGTTGCTGCGGCAAGCTTCTTGGGGCACTCGTTGGAGTAGTGACCCGTGACTCCGCATTCAAAGCAAGTGATCATTGACTTGTCTTTCCCTGCGAAAGGCACAACAGTGCTTCCAGTCCTTGGGGTAGTATTGTTGTTTTTGTTGAACTTTGGTGGTGCATGGTTGAAGTTATTGGGGTTGCCAGGGTTGTTGTTGTGGTTTCCTTCGGGCCTTGGGTTTCCTCCGCCACGGTTGGGGTAGTTCGGGTGGTTCATTAGGGGTCTGTTGTTTCTGGGTGCGTATCCTACAGACGGGTTGGGGAGATACTTCGGGAAATGGTGGGGTCCTGGTTGGTGCATCATCCGATGCTTGCGGTTCTCACTGGCTTGGTTGATCCTGCCTTCCATCTAGATTGCAGAATCCACTAAGGCTTCGAGGTCATCAAAGGGAATATTGACTAGCACAGTCTGCATCTCATCATGCAGACCATTTAAGAATCTCTCCTTCTTCTTGGCTTTGTTGTCAATCTCATCAGGGGCATACCTAGATAGTGACAGGAATTTGTCACGGTACTCAACCATAGTCATCCTTCCTTGTATCAAATCTCTGAACTCATCCCTCATCCTCTTGATTAGACCCGGGGGCACATGATCTAGAGTAGCCGGATAGATAGTGGGTGGCAAACAGTACCTTCTCATTGGATCAACTCCTGCAACTTCTAGATTGTTTTCCATGGTTCTTATGACTTGCTAAACATAGGAGGATTGGTATTCTGGAAGTTCTTGAGCTTGGATCCATGGTGATCTTGGTTTCCATGGCCTTGATTATTGTGGGCCATCTGGGCTATCTGTTGAAGTGTGGCTAGGTTGGCTTGACGTTCAGCTCTACCAGCTTCATGATCAGAAACTAACATTTGCAGATTTGCAGCATTGGGTCCTGAGATGAACTGCTTCCTCCGAGGTTTCCGCGAGTCATCTAAAGATTGAGATAGATAGTGAGACAAGAGGGAAATTTCTATGGTTCATGGGTTTGTTTCAAAAGCTTTAAACTTTGAGTTTGACTCAGGTTTTGCAAACAAACAACTTCTTCTCATTCATTCATTCCAAACACACAATACAAACACACACCACAACTAGAAAATAGATGGTTTTAAGAACCATTATGTGATGCTACGATATTGTGGGACCGGGTACAACTCTATGATAGTGCTCAGGTGCGACTACTCATCATCGGGGGTGTCGGGCTCCTCATCATCAATGAAGTCAGCATCATCCTCATCAGTGTTGTCCTCCATGGCGATGTCCTCTAGATAGTCATTGTCATCATTGAGGTAGGAGTGAATATCACCACGGATATCTTCACCTTCGTCATCCTTCTCCTCCAGCTGGATCTCCTGGTCGTGGATAGTCTACTCTAGGGTGGCTATCTTCCGATGAAGACGGGCAATGGTGCAATCCTTTTTGTCTCGCTGGTTGTGAAGTGACTTGCGCTCCTTGGCGAGAATGGCGATGGTTTGCTTCCTTTCAATAGCTTCGGCATGGTTCTGGTTGGCGTAAGATCGGGCATTGTCTAACTCTTTCTGCGTCTCGTGCAGCATGAAGGCCATGTGGTCCATGTGATGCTTCAACTCTAGATGTGTCGGCATGGCCAAAGGCTGTCCCATAGAGTCACGTCTTGCATAGTGAGCAAAACGGGTGCCAATGATCTGGTTGATGTTTTGAGCACACAAACGTGCAAGAGCTTCTTGCATTGCCCTGGCTAATCCATCTAGCGAGTTGTTCTCCCTTATGCTAAACTGGATCTTGTCAGAAAGAGGTGGCTCCGTTTTGCCTCTAAGATCGGCAACAATCAGCCACTATAGCTCCCCTGCAGATTGGCCGTTGAGCTGTGCTCCGAAGAACTCCAGGTGCGGGCGTCCAAGATACTCCAAAAGCTGGTCCAGATCCCTCTCAAAGATAAGCTGTCCTCCATTGCCCAATTGGTAAAACTTGTTATATTTGACCTCCATCTATAAGCAATTAAGATGAGTAAGTTAGGGAGGTGATCAAGTAGGTCAAATTTTATGTAGAATTGTAAGAGTTTTGAGTAACAAGTGATCTCTTTTTGAAACAATCTCAAGGATAAGAATGAGAATAGGTTTTTGTAAATACTCACTTTCTTTGTTTTGAAACTAGGTTTTTCAGGCGTCCATTCTAACTAGGGTCTCCTATGGTCAGGATGGCTCTGATACCAACTTGTCAACACCCGGATTTTTAAGTCTAGATGCCTGTTATGCTGTACATCGCAATCCCAGGATTACCATTTTTGCGAGACATAACAGAAGTGGTGCCACAGTACATCATCCATTACAAAGCATATTAAAGGTCTTACAAATGAAGGATCTCATGATCCAGTCTTAATACAATCAAAGCAGCGGAAAGTAAATGTAGCAGGCTCCTTCTTCATGATCACACGCAATGCTGATGATGGGAGATGATCCTAGTTGTCATAGACCTCCTGATGTCCATATTCCGGGTAATCCTCCTCATAGTCTGGCCATGGGAATAGCCAGAGACAAAGCCATGAGTACTCTTTAAGTACTCGCAAACTATCACTAGCATAAGTAAGTTAAAACTAGTAGGAGTTATAAGCTCTAGGTTTGTTTGCAAAAAGCCAGGTTTATTTCATAAAGCCTTAAGAGTAAAGACCTAAGTTTAGTTCTCTACATTACTTAAGTGGGAACTCAGATTTCATGTCCACAACTCTGTTGTGGTCAGGTCAAGGTCATCTTGCAAGTCACAAATCATCTTGAAAACATCTGACAACAGAACAGTATGGCCACTCCAACTGTCCATAACCGCGGACGTGGCTATTCGAATAGTTTGACACTCTACAGAGGTGGTACACTTTCACCAAAAAATTCGATACATCCATCAGGGATAACCCTGAATCATCATACTTAGTAAGCGGATAATCAATCCTAACATTTCAATTACACACCCTAGTATAGGCACCTCCCCTATGAGCTTGTCCTCCCAGCCATGACCATCTGTTATCCTGGCACTACATAGGTGGACATTCATCACGAGGTATCCTCAACTCAACCTCTTCCGCAAGGGAACCCATACTAAGACATATAAACTTCCAGTCAAGCCCTACCCAACTCAGGTATTGTGGTTGTACGATAAAATTGGAATAGTATCGCATCCGAACCCAACCATTAGTTTTTATTAAAGTCAAGGCGCATGCCTCAACATTTTCATCACCAAACCATTGTGTATCATAACACATGTCAAAACATTTCATTAGAATAAATCATCATTCCAAGGTTTTCATAATCATTTTCACCAAGTATTCCCATCTAAAGTAATCAAGTTTAGTTTTAGCACTAGCCACTAATATTAAGGGTGTCACTATTGGGGGTGCTAATCAACTATAGGTATCCAAGACTAGTTCTATAATCTTGATGGTATCCATCCTAGTTTTCCACTAATCACAATTTATTAACTAGATAAGAACTTCAGTAAAAGGAAAAGTAAAGCTTGGAGTAAAAACTGGGAATGGTATATTCAAAGTTGCATAACCACGCATGCCTAGTGCATCTGGTATAGGGTGCTTGCACATATAGCATGCATAGTTCTAGCTTGCACAAATAGCTTGCCTTCAGCAGTGTAGTTGTTGAAGTTCTCTTCTTCTTCCTCAAAGTACTCCTCGTCGTAGCCAGGGTCAGTACTAGCGTTTATAAATGCACACAAGGTACATAATCACCAAACAACACTTCACTACTTCTATTTAGCACACAAGGGCTCACACTAGATGATCTAATATCATCTCAATCATTATATAGAATATTAACATTTTTCTTATTCTTCTTATTTTAGAAAGGTAATTTCTACTCATTTTAAATCCTTAAGATTTAATATTCTCCAATTAAAATAGTGGATCATGTTGACACGTGTCATCACCATATATCCAATACTTGGGAATGTGATTTAAAATGGTGATCATATATTACAAGATTTAATATTACTATTTTATAATATTAAAGTGACTAGAAATGCCTATATAGCATTCTTTTAATACTAAGCCATGTTTCATATTTGTAAAACCAAATATTTTTACATATTCAAGTAGACCATGGCAAATGTGATTTTTGAGAGTTGGAATCAACTCAAAAGCATTTATGGTTTATTTTATAAAAATGTTTGAGGTAGCAAAAGCCTCTGTTTTATTATTTTTGGTATAGGTGATCTATAGTTTCAATTGGTTTGAATCCAACGGGAGTGACTAGATATTTTTTAATATCTTTCCAACAAAATTGGAATTATGCAATTTGGATTTGTATATCTAGTGGATTTGAATTTTGAATATAGCTACCGAATAGGATTTTAACTAAATATATAAAATTCCATTTGAACTGCTGGGCTCTGCGCGGGAAAAGAAATGGGCCAGCCCAACTGCACAGCTCTGGCGCAGCGGGCTGCTGACAGAACGGTCCCACGTGTCAGCGGCTCATCTAACCTGCAACGGTATTGATCAATACTAGCCCTACGATTATAACAGGATCTATGGCTGAGGTTCGTCATCTCCGTCGAACGGCTCTGGCGAGATACGAAACCTAACACGACGGTGGGGGTCGCTGGGGACTCATCAGGGCTCCATCTAGGGTCGTCGATGGGGGCGAATAGGCTTGTCGTTGACAGCGGTTCAAGGGGTGGTCACGGCGGCTCTTGAGGTGGCTCCAATCGATGATTTCCTTGCTCGACGGCAGCAACGGACTCCGACTAAATTCCGGCGTCGTGGTGCTCGCCTTGCTCCGAGGAAAGGTCAGTGAGGTTCCTAGGTGAGTGGGGAGTGGAATGGTGTGCAGAATGAGGGCTGGGGTGGCCTCTATTTATACCCCAGCGATGGAGGCAGGGCGGCATGGTCGGGCTTCTCCGGCGACGCTGCTACAGGTCGCGCTAAGCATGGCGGAGGGCATGGGTCGATGCGGGGGACTGCGGCGATCGTCACGTGCGTGACGGCACGGCAAGGGGTGGTCTCAGTCAGTCGGGCTACGTCAGCGCTCTGTTTAGGTACGAAGGTGTTCGTCACTCAGTACAGTTGTCATGGGGCGCGCGACGGTGAACCATCATGTGTGGGAGGTCACTGGTGCCACGACGACTGCGGGTATGGGCGGAGAGAGCGAGGCGCGGCGTGTGTGCGCGAGGCGGCTACGGCACTCCGTCGTGTGCTCGGCATGGCAGAGGCTTAAATGGGCGCGGCTATTCCAGCGTCTCCACTCCATCCCGTTGGTCAAGGGGTGGACAGGGGTGGCGGTGAGGTCACGGCTATCATCTAGGTGTCGTGGGAGAGGGCGGCGCGACGCACAGCGACTGGTTCATGGTCGACCGGCATGGCTGGCTCGGTATGGGCATGGTACCGGTGCAACAATGCAAAGCAAAGGCTCCACTGCACGGCCAAGATATGGAGTTGATTGCAGTACAATTGTTGAGCAATTGATATATCAAAACAGTGTATAATGGTTGAGGTTGTACTCTGTCTGCTAAGTCTTCGACTTAATGGCCGCATGAAATTAACTTTGGAATTTTTGACTGAATTTTGGTGAGTGATCTGGTCATATGCTTGGTAGTCTATGGTTGTTGGGATTTGTCAAGTGGAAGTTGTTTGAGTGGTTTTCGAAAAGTGATGATCTAGGCATATGAACTTGATTCAATTTTGAATTGCCTCTTAAATAGATTTGAAAATAGTTTCTGTCATTTTGTAAAGTTTGCTTGTATTCACTTTTACTTGGTCTAGCAGGGGTGAAAAGAATTGGAAATATTTTTGTTAGAAATCTTTTACTAGAGACACCCAAAGTGGGCTAGTGGTTAAATTTTGCCAAAATGACCATATGATCATATGATCCATATTTGACTTTCTTTTCATTTGTTTTTTTGTAATTGATCTAGATGATGTGGTAATCCTTTTGAAACTAATCCCTATCATTGGTAGCACTCAAACATGGCAATTTCAAGCATTCATGCATTTATACAAATCACACATGCATTCATATTAAGTTTAATAATAAAAGTTTTTGTTAACCCTAAACTTGGTCGATTAGATCTTGATAAGCTCGTTTAATATTTTTGAGGTGTTACACAACCATTGTACCATAAATATTGGGTTACAACAATCATTAAGTGAGAACACAAAACAAAGCCTTGATGTGATGTTGCTGTTGTTACCTAATGGATCGCTAAATGAAGACGGTACAGCCTTTTTTCACTAGATTTCCTACGATATTGCCGCTCGCCAAGTATCTCACCTCAAGCCTTTATCAATATCTAGGATCTTGGGTACCTACTGACATGGTTATACCCGACGGGTACATAACTTCAGCATACCTGGTCCAGCCCAAGGAAGGCCCACAGCAGACATACGCTGGCCCATGAAGATTTTCGGGTGGCCAAGGCCCATGACGCCTTCGGATCCTTGGAGAGCAAGACTAGAGTTCGAATACAACTTGTAACCTACTCGTATCGGTACCCGAGACCTAGCCTCCCCATATATAAAGGCTAGGAGGGGCCAACGAGGAGGGCACTCTCGACATACCATTAATAACAGGGATCAATACTTCATTACCGCCTCACGCCAGATCGAATCTGCGCACCTGTAACTTCGGTTCGCCCGTAATCAAAGAGCGGAACAAGCAGAGTAGGGTTTTCCCTCCGGGGCCTGAACACAGGTAAATCTCGTGTCCCCGGTTTGCTTGTCATTAACCGTGCCACGATCTCCAGCATCCCCATCTTCTCCAAAACCCAAGTCCATAACAATGGGCATTGACGAGATTAAACCTCGTCAATTGGCGCCGTCTATGGGAACCGGGGGTGCTGATTGTGCGGTCGTGACGGTTCCGACCCGATCGATCTACAACTCCTTGGCTACGGAGAATCGCCTCCTCTTCGGCGCTTTCGACTTCACCGCCCACTCGCCGGTCACGATGAAGGATTTCGAGCCCGTAGGCGACGGACTCGAAATTCTGTTCGGGAGCTTCTGCTTCCAGGTGGGACAAGCTGGTACCCTCCGCCTCCCTGAGCGGGTGCCCGTGCCGTCAATCAGGCCCGCTTCATGGGCTCCACACCTGTACTCATGCGTCACCATCAAGATGAGTTTTTCGACGGCGGCGGTTGCAACTCCGACCAGGCGATCCACCTTCGGATGAAGGGACCTACTGTTCCGGATCCGAAAGTTGCGGCAATAACCAATCTGCGGCGCTATCTATGCGCCGCGATCATCAAACCGACGAGAAACGCCTAACCCGCCCAACCCCAACCAGCGGGGGAAGCAGGGCCACCTCATCCAACAGCAAGAAGGATGGGCGAAACGCCGCGCCGTCAAGCGAAATAGTCCTACCTGGACTCCCCGTGATCTGCGATGGCATACCACTACCTCCTCATCGAGGAGCACAAGAAGCAAGTCAAGATCTGAGGCGCTCGATAAGCGCAAGAAAGCAGCCTCACGAATCCGGTCTGCGAAGGCTGCGCTCTCGCCATGGGACCCGGCTCCGGACAAACGGAAATCGAAACAAGCACCACTCTCGGGTGGAAAACATGGACCCGAAGGAGCGTGGCGTGACCGAACCCTCCACACATCGTTCATGGATATGGACGCCGACGGTAACATCACCGAAGACGCCACAAGCCGCGATCATGGCAGCCATCGCTGCGTATCTTGCGTCTCACCCACCTCGGGAGGGGACCGAAAAGGGCCATGCATAGGTCCGCACTCACCGGACTAGGACTAATCGAGCTGCGGCCACGAAGATGCTCCACGGAGCGAAGAAACGCCAGCGCGACCGAGCCCACCTCCTCATCGAAGATGAAGAAGAACACGATCTTCCTCGAAGAAAGAAGAGCTCGACCGCCATAAGCACGACTACGACGCCAGGACAAGCTTACACAAGCGAAGATCGACAAAGCACGTATAAACGCGCATGCTCATCCGAATCTGAGATGGATGAAGGCGAAGGAGAACTCGCGGGCTTGATGCTTCAGCAGATCCGTCCGGCGAACACGGATGCCACGCAACTCAAGCTTCCTTCGATACTCAAGTTCAATGGCACGCAAGATCCAAAGTCACGGCTAAGCGACCATCTATCATCCGTCAAACTTCACGGAGGCAACAAAGAAACCGCCATGCAATGCCTTCACTGCAAATGACAAAGCGGCACGTGTCTGCTTCGCAGCCTATCATCGATCCATCCGAAGTCGGGAGGAGCTTATAGCTTCATCCAAACTTCAAAGGCACCAGCAAGAGGCCCGCCAATCGAAGAGTTGCGAGCCTGCACTCAGAGAACGGGTGAATCTATTCGCCAGACATACTATGCCGGTTCACGACCAAGAACTCCACAGACACATCTCCGAAGAGCGGCCATCGACGCCTTGGGGACGGCGTCAAACGCCTAGACTTCAAGGAGAAACTTGGACGCCAGAAAGTCAAGACACTCGACCAACTCATGGAAATCGCCAACATTGGGCAGACGGCGAAGATTGCATCCGGTAGGCGAATCGAGATGAAGAGGACGAATCTGACAAGACGCAACGCCGCAGCAAGAGGAGACCGCGTCTCACGAGGACCGTGTGGACCCGACATGATCGCGACACGCCGACCGCCAGAACGACATCAGCCAAGAAGAAGGATGGCCGAATGGAGGATACCGCAGCGAAACTTCCGCGTGACGACGAACCAACGCAGCTGCGGTAACGCCGCATCGCGACAACGGACCTTCGGCACTCGACAAACTTTCGGGTCCATGCACCATCCACTTCTACATCGACAAACAAGATGGCAAAAGAAATCTAGCCACATGCTCAAGGATCGGCGAAGTTCCGAAACTCGGCGAAAGCATGGTGCAGATGAGGCAACAAGCTCCAATTCCTGCGTTCGAAACGCACTTGGCGCCAGCGAAATAGCACATGGAGCCCCTCCACCGCCTATTGAGGCCCACATCAACCGGTCGCATCAATCAAAACAACGCCGGGTCACATACCCCCACCAAAAGGAGCACTCAATATGATACGTAAGGGCGTCCCACAAACAGGTGCGTAAGAAAATCACCCGACAAATCAACATGGCCGGACAACTCCACTGCAATCCCTCGAGTACCTCGCGGATCGAGTCTGCATCACATTCACTCGCGCAGATCACCCTATCCAGATCCTCGCCCAGGTCATGCGCCACAGTGCCGGAGGCGCAGATCGGAGGCTTCGAGATGAGTCACGTCTTCATGGACGGTGGCAGCGCATCAACCTAATGTTCGCAAGCACTCTAGCAGCTATGCGCGGATCCCGCAATGCACTGGAACAATCGACACAACGTTCCACATTGTCCTGTGGAAGGGCATCTTCCCCGGGCAAAATAGGGCTCGGCGTCATCTTCGGACACCGGACAACTTTCGTCAGAGCACCTAGAATTGAAGTGGTGGGTAGGCCGTCGCAATACCACGCCATCCTGGACGCGTAGCATTCATAAGATTCTGGCCCCCACATTACATACCTACTACTCAAGATGCCAGGACCAAGGGCGTCATCACGATCCACGGAGCTTCACCCGATCGGACCAATGCGACAGGATTTCAACAAAATCTCCCGTCCTTTGGCATGCAAGACGAGCTTGTAAGGCTCCGGCGATGATAATGGGCTACCCCAAATACCAAGCGAACGCACCGATATGTCTTTCGACTCCACCATCAACACCAAAAAGTACAGGTCCATCCAACGGATGCCTCCAAGACGGCGCTAATCGCCAACGACCTCAACATCAAGATAGGAAAGCGCGTCAATTCCTCCGTGGCGCTGGAAATCTTCGCTGGTGTCCTGCGACATGCCAGAGTTCCTGGAATTCGCCGAGCACGCACTCAATGTCTTCCGGACACCAATACCAAGCCATCCAAGACCGCCGAGCCACGAGCCAAGCTATCGGCAAAGAGATCAACAGATTACTCAGCAGACTTCATCCGGAAATCAAGGAAAGCGAGTGGTGCAAACACAATGATGGTCCCGAAGAAGGACACGGACATCCTGCGGATGCGAGACTTGATGTCACCGAACAAACATCGCCCTAAGGACCACTTCCTCTCCTCGGATCGACGGATCATCGATTCGATTGCAGGTTGTGAGAAACTCTCCTTCCTCGACGCCTACTCAAAGATAACCAGATTCGACTCAAGGTCGAAGATCAAGAGAAAACGGCGTTCATCACACCGTTCGAGTATATCACATAACACAATGCCCTTCGGCTAAAGAACGCGGTGCCACGCATCAGCGATGCATGCAGCTGCCTCAAGGACCAGATCGGTCGCAACGTCAAGTCTATGTCGATGACAGAGTCATCAAAACCAAGGAGGCAAGAACACTTATCGGCGATCTCCGCGAGACGCTCGACAACCTTGATCGCCAGGATCAAGCTCAATCCAGAAAAGTGCGCCTTGGCGTCCCCTCAGTCACCGCTCGGATACTTCATCTCTCAACGAGGGATCAAGCGAACCCAAGAAAATCAAAGCTATCATGACAATGGAGAAGCCGAAAACCTCAAGGGCGTTCAGCCTTCGCAGGGCAGTAGCGGCACTAAGGTGTTCATCGCCGCATGGGCGAGAAGGCCCTACCATTTTACCAATCAAGCTGAAAGCGCATAAGTTCGAGTGGACACGAGCCAACGGCGATTCGAAAACCTCAAGCGGCTCCTCTCCACCTCCGCTTTTGGTCACGCCAAAAGAGCGCGAGCCCCGTTGCTGTACATAGCAGCCACACACAGGTGGTCCAGATACTCGTGGTCGAACGACCAAGAAGGCAAGACCCATGGGGTACAACGCCCAATTTACTACCTCGGCGAGGTTCTCACTCCCACAAAACAGCGGTACCCACTACTAGGTCGGCCTACGGCGTGTTCATGACGGCTCGACGACCGAGCCACTACTTCCGTGAGCATCAAGTGATGGTCGTCAACGAGGCACCCCTAAACAAAGATCCTGAACAATCCAGAGGACAGACGCGTGGCCCTATGGGGCATCGAACTATCACCACTGGACATCATCTACGAGAAGCGACAAATCAAATCTCAAGTCCTTCCGGACTTTCGGTACCTTCGATGGAGCTGCAGTGCTGACACCCCGGACATGTCGCGATCTGGACAATGCATTTTGATGGCTCCAAACACGAAGCCGAGCAGGGCAGGAGTCATACGACCTCCCCGCAAGGTGACAAGATGAAGTACGCCCTTGGATGAAATTGAGCCTCCAACAACGAGGCGAATCTGAGGCCCTCATCCATGGCATGCGGATGGCAAAATATGCGGCGAACGCTGGTCATCTACGGTGACTCCAACCTTGTCGTCCAACAGACGATGAATGAGTCTGACGACACGCCGAAAACATGATCGCTGCATCGCACTATACAACGACTCGAAGGAGAATTGACGGCCGCGAACTTCGCACGTCGGAAGAGAGAGCAACGAGGAGGCCGATAGAGTCGCCAACATCGCTCCACTTGTGCAAAAGTACCACCAGTGTGTTCTCGACAGATCTGCGTGCCATCCATCAAGCGGAAATTCCCAAGGATCACCCGAAGAAGCGAACACTGGGGCTACGCTACCAAGGTCGGAAGGACCGAAAAGTTGGATACGAAGTCGCCATGGTCAACCTGATGCAGGTCATGGCGGTCGAAGAAACTCGACACGTCCATACCTCCGATTCGCTAACGGAAACTTACGGACAACGACGGATGCGGCGCATATCTGCGTCGGGCCAAAAGCCTTCACCATCATCAGCGGCGAATCGTACAAACGCGGCATTACAGCGCCCTACAACGGTCGCGTCACCATCACGATGGCAAGACCATACTCCAAGATATCCACGAGGGCATCTGCGGCCACCACGCAGAAGCCGCTCCTTTGTCGCCAAAGCTCACGAGCAGGATTCTATTGGCCAACGCCATGAGCGACGCAGCGACATCGTCCGAAGATGCAACGGTGCCAACGGTTCGCCGACAAACCGCGACGCACTGGGTCCGAACTCGACCCATACCCATAGCTTGGCCTTTTGCTCAATGGGGCCTTGACATGATCCAAACCGCCAAAATCCTCGGAGGACACGTCTTCCTCTTGGTCGCATTGACAAATTCACCAAGTGGATCGAGGCCATGCCACCACCAACGGAAGGGCAAACCGCCGTCAAGTTCTTGAATCCATAGTCTATGATTCGGCGCATCGACATCATCACCGATAACGGATCAAACTTCATCTCAGAAGAATTCCGTGATTCTGCGAAGGCCTCGGATCAATATCACGACGCCAAAGGGCGCACCCGCAAACAAACGGGCAGTGGAAAGGCCAGCGGCCTAATCGGCGCCGGCATCAAGAACGCCTCATGAGCTCACTCGAGCACAAAGGCGGCAATCGGACGAAGAGCTACCGTACGTCTGTGGAGCTTACGAACCACGCCAAACAGCTCCACCGCTACACACCGTTCTTCATGGTACACGGGCGAGGTGTACTACCACCGGCAATCGTCACCGAGCTCCACAGTCGTCGCCACAAATAAGCCAAATCCACGGCCGATTTCGAAGATGTCGTCGACACACTCGACGAAGCACGGATATAGCAGACTAGATCCGCGGTGTACCACAAAGTCTCCGAACTATCACAGCCGCCGGCTGCGCCCAAGGTCCCGTCGAAGGAGACCTCGTCTTGCGACTCAAGCAAAAGCGACCAATAAACTCGAGTCGCCATGGAAGGACCTATGCCATCACCGAGGTCATCCTGGTGGCGCTATCGCCTCAAGCACGGAGTCCGGAGTCGCATACTCCAACCCATGGAACGTCTCGCACTGCGACGATTCTACCCATAGCAATGGGCAATGTACCCTTTTACTTTCAATAAGGCTTCTGACCAAGGCTACTCCGAACCATGTACCTCCTCCATCACAATACAAATAAAGCTAAGTCCCTCAAACCTTCGATTCACTATTTCCTGCATATATACTATATACTACAAAACGCGCTCGGGGGCTCCCCCCACCTCACAATTTCATCGACTGAGGACAAAACGCGCTCGGGGGCTCCCCCCACCTCACGATTTCATCGACTGAGGACAAAACGCTCGGGGCTCCCCACCTCACGATTTCATCGACCGAGGACAACACGTGTACACTGAGTAGGTGACCACGCCAAAGCAACGAAAAGGGCACGATTAAATCAAGCACCGCGTGCTCTCTAACAAGCAAACCTTTACAACAAAGGGCACATACACGCCAAACCGCAATATACAAATTTTACATCTATCTGCTTATTTTCGTGTTCTACCTATTCCGAGAATAGCCTAGCACGCTGCTCAAACAAATCTACAATCTGTTCGCATATCGCCTTTACGCGTAATGCGGACGCATATTCCACTCGCCACCATCCGCCGAGGAGGTGGCCTGGCCACAAAGAGCCAAATCTACATCGTATGATGCACCCGCACAAGAGACAAGGCGCCTTCACCGCGACAAGCTCTTTGCCGCACCAGCTCCTTGACATTGCTGGCACTCAAACTTCGCCAAGACTGCAAGGGTCGTCGCGCCATCCAACGGAAACATGACGTGCAACACAAATGGCGGTGACACTGGCGAACACCCGCGAAACACGGAAGACGCGATCACGCACCGTCGCGGAACCATGGCACGATCGCGATCCATCGAAAAGAAGCCACCGCTTCCATGTCTGTTGAGTCAAACAATTGACTCAATAATGCGCCTTTTCTTCCTTCGAGCGAGATTCACTCACGACAACAAAGACAGAACAAGAGCAAGGCCAGAGCTCACCCGAAGAACTAAGCCACGGCGAAAGAAGGATCAACTTACACAAGCGGCTGCTCGACGGCCGACCCAGCTCCGCCATCAAGTATTCCTCTCTGCACTACGGTCTGCTGGACTTCCAAGCGTCGGCATGACCGCGTAGCCCAAGCAAATCCTCTCCAAGCTGCGACGCGATCCCTTGAAAAGCGAGCTATGAGGAATCATCCAACGATGCTCGCAAGGGCCTTTCGGATGAAGTACCAACTGGTCAACACGAAGGAACCTAAAGCGAAGAAAAGAAGGCACTCAGACACTCGGCCAAAGATAAAGCCCAACTCGAGGAATTCATTAAATAAAGCATGCGTGGCTCAAGAATGGTGCTACAAAAGATATTTACAGCAAAAGTAAACTACATACTACCCTACATCTCCTATGCCTAAGGCGAGGACACCGAGTCGCCTCGAGCCACCGCCTAGCTTTGGCCTCGCTTGCCCTTGCAGCCGCTACACTCGAACAACAAGTCAATGAGCTTGGGCCCATATCGTCTGCGTGCGGAGTAAGCAGCGAAGGCTACCTCTGATCCATCCGCAGCCGTCGGCATCCGAGAAGTGATCTGGGGCAAGTCCAGCTCCGTCCCAGCCGCCATGGCCATCGCCAGCCCGACGGACGAGCCGATGCCCTTCTGCTTGCGCTTATACACTGCAGGCGCTTCGGCTGACAGAGCCTCTGCCAGAGCACCCACATCTTCAAGGGTTGCGCCCTTCGGGAAGAGCTCCTGGTAGAAGCGACCAAGGACCTCCTTTGCCTTGGCAAGGAGTTGGCGACAGCCGCAGCGGTCTTCGACCGCCATAGTGGCATCATCCAGAGCACTCCCGTGCTTCAGAGCACCACGGTCAAACTCGATGCCTGCGGCATCTGAGACAAAACAGAAGAAAACATGAAGAAAAGCAACATAGAAGAGGACCCGAAGAAAAAGGAGCAAGTGCAAAAGCTAGCACTCACCCGAAATTGCCTTGGCGGCATGAGCTTCTCCGCCCCCCTCTCATGACTGCGGCTTCCTGCAGACGCTCTTCGCTTGGCCGCTTTCATGGCTCCAGCTCAGCGCTCTTTACGCCTCGTTGCTTGACCTTCTGCTCCAATTGGCCAAGGCTCTTCTTCAGAGCATCAACCTCACGGAGAGAGTCGTTCTGCTCCTCTGCATTTACAACAAGCAAGTATCAACAAACAGAACCAAGACATAGCAAGATGAGTACTCCAAAGACAGATGAATACCTTGTAGCTGCCGCAATTTCACCTCCAGCGTCAGGTGCTCCTCCACCAGCCGCTTGGCCACTCGGACACAAGGTTTCAGGAAAAAGCAATAGCAGTAAGAGCATGACTTGGGGGCTCCGCCCAAAACAAAGAAGCAAACACAACATCGACATCGAAGACGCCTGGGCTCCCCGTGACATGAAGCGTAAAACTTACGTGCTCCGAAGAACCCTTGAGCCCTGCGAAATTACGAGGCGCAACCACCAGCCTCTCCTGCACAAGAGGAACTGGTGCAGCACCACCCAAAGTCGCCACCGTCTGCGGAGGCGGCGACGTAATGTTTGACTCCCCCATCATCTCGCGCGCTCCATCACTAGAGCCGTCGGAGGATTGCCTACATACGAATCAATCAACACAGGCGCAAAAATAACAAGTGAGCAAAAGACGACAGTGGCAACAAGAACACTTACGATCCCAACGCGCTCAGGTCAAAGATAGGAGAAGCCCTCCGGGCCCTCTTCTCCTCCTTCTTCTCCTCCTTCTTCTTCCTTCTTCCGCTTTCTTTGGCCGAGTGAGCAACGGCTCGCACAGAACGGCAGGAATAGGAGAAGACGAACCCCCGAACATCATCATGGCGCCAAGACCCGAGGATTCACAGGGAGTCGAGGAGTCGAGGCATCCAAGACTCGCTCGAGCTCCGTGATCGCTTGCTCGAATGATCCTCACCGAATCGTCGGCATCCTCCACCGGAGATCGCGCCGATGGAAGCTCGGATACGGAATCCACCACTTCATTATCCGGCATTCGGATACCTTTGAACAATGGTGGCGCCATGCCTGGCACTTTGAAGCTCTACAAGATGAGAAGAAACTTTGTTAGCAAACAAAGGACACAAGTACACAACTGACAAAAACATAAGGGAAGCACTACGCATGAATCTACACCTTTAGCACGCCAACGTCGGCGAAAAAGGGCGGAGTCAACGACTTCCGGGATCTCCTCGGCTTTGAACTTCAACGACGCGAAGATCCTTGTCAAGGTCCACCTCGAGACCTTCTCACCGAAACCCTCGTCGGATCACGGCACCAGAGTCTGAGGAACATCGGTGCGCTCTAGCTGAGCGGCTGCACGACGCCAAGAAACACCGGATGATGTCGACACGTTCACCTCCTTCTCAGGAATCAATTGGAGCTCCTCCACCCGACGGTACAAGACCTCTATCTCCGCCACCTCACCATCTAAGATCTGGTTTTTCCAGGATCTTTTCTTCACAATCAACTGGGAGGGGTCAAAAGGAACGAGACCAAAATCTTGCCCAGGCAGCACGGAGTCACGGATGTAGAACCATTTCTCCGCCATGTCGGACAGATTCGGACATGGAGAAGGAAAAGAATTGGTCATCGGGACTAAGAGAGATGATGAAACCCCAATGGGGTACACACCATCCGAACCAGGCCTCCTCACGGAATACTGACTTCGGAAGAGGCCAAAGTCGCGGCTCAATGCCAAGCCAACACGCAAAGCGTGATAAAACACGCAATGTGGAGAAGGGAGTTGGGAGGCAGGATGATGGAGTTGAACCCCATAGAAAAGAAGCGATCCACGAAGGAAGTCATGGACTGGATACGAAAACCCACGCAAAACAAAGGCGACGAACATAACCCGATACCCAGATGGGGGACGGGGGATTACCTCACTGCCGGGGAGTCTCACGGCCGTCGTGTCCTGTGGAATCGAGGCTCATCACAGCTGCGGAGATCACTCTCCGCGTCTCGATCGCCGCCACCACCATCGGTGACGCGAGCGCGGCGCTTCTTCTTGCCTCCGGCAGCGCTGGTCCCAATCGCAGATGAGGACTTCTTCTTCCCCATGGCGCTCGGCGGTGGTGGCGCCAACAGCGAAGACAAAGGAAATGCGGAAGGAACTCTCACGCGGCGAGAATAAGCTCAAGAACAAGGAAGCGATGAACAAGAACTGCTGCGGTGAAAAATAAACCACGATTTCACCACGGATTATAACAGCGAAGACGACGCACGCTGGCCGTCCATCGAGAAGACCTAACGCCAACGGCAGATCTGGTCGTACACGTGTCAGCACCATAACGAACCGTCGTTCCCACGACGTCCACTACGCGCAGAAATCGAGGAAACGCCGTAATCATCTCCACGCCGCGCGTGACCGGTCAATTCAAAGTCAGGAAGTGGGACCCACGCTTCGTCCAGTCATCTGGCGCGCAGACGCTTGAGGTCATCGATCGTCGACGCTATCATCAGCACTATACTAGCTGGCAAACAATTCTTGGCTCCAACTAAGAGTACTCACTCGAATCTACGATTCGACTAAATACTCGGGGGCTACTCCTATCAGGAGCGCTGGCCGCGCACCCGAAAGACAAATGAAGACAAAGCACTTTCTCTGAGTCCTACGTCGAGTCTGCGACTCCACTACAGACTCGGGGGCTACTCCCATAGGGAGGAAGGATTTAAGCATCCGAATTTTCGAGTCCTACGGACTAAACAAATGAGCAATGCTTGCACTAAAGTCTCCGCCGAGTCTACGACTCGAGCAGACACTCAGGGCTACTCCATAGGGGCGCTGGTCGCGCACCCTATGAAATCTTCATCGCGATCTTGGGATCTACATGCAAAACTTTTCGCAACTCCCCAATTAATGCTAAGTGAGTAACATCCTCCTTGGCTACACCAAACACCTCGCTGTGATAAACATTCGATGTCTGCGTCTGACGCAAAGATAAGACCTACAAATATCATCGATGGCCCGCAACGCACTTGATCAAGGCCTCGCTAGTATGAACTGCGTGCAGTACGATGAAAAATCCCGACGACGCGTTGGGTACACCATTGAAAATTACCGAATTCCACTCCTGTAAGTCCTCCGCGACTGAGTCGAATTACGCCAAAGATATGTTCGAGTTCGAGTCGAGGGACTCGCACCAAGAAGATCGTGTTGTTTTGTCCTAAGGCGATTAACCGACCTCGATCCGTCGGGTGAGTCGTGCACACGCATCAACAATCCCTACACATTCTCTTGAAAGACAGTTACAGAAGGATTGAAGAGTCTCACCGAATCTACGATTCGATGAATACTAGGCCATACCGACATGGTTATACCCGACGGGTACATAACTTCAAAGATACCGTCCAGCCAAGGAAGGCCCACAGACATCTACCGCCCATGAAGATTTTCGTGGCCAAGGCCCATGACGCCGGATCCTTGGAGAGCAAGACTAGAGTTCGAATACAACTTGTAACCTACTCAGATCGGTGCAGAGACCTAGCCTCCCCATATATAAAGGCTAGGAGGGCCAGCGAGGAGGCACTCTCGACACCAATGCGTACACAAAGGATGATCAATACTTTCAGACACGCCCACGCCAGATCGAATCATGCACCTCAGAATTTCGGTTCGCCCGTAATCAAAGAGCGACAAGCAGGAGTAGGGTTTTCCTCCGGCCTGAACACAGGTAAATCTCGTGTCCCTGGTTGTCTGTTAACCGTGCCACGATCTCCAGCATCCCCATCTTCTCCAAAACCCAAGTCCATAACAATGGGCATTGACGAGATTAAACCTCGTCACCTACAAGTCCATAGATCGAGACATGAGACAAAGAAACAAAGATACAAATCTCTTTCAATCAATACACAATACTCCCATGAATTAGATGCACATAATCGCTGCGAGGTTTCACCTGAACCCGCAGCCCATGAGGACTACTCACTTATAAAAACAAGATCAAGGATAGAAAACATTTTGCAAAATACATAGATCAGAATCAAATATTCTTACAATAGTCGCCAAACCATAAGGAGATCTCAAGTACAAGCTAATGGATATGGCTATGGAGAGGATGGAGGATGGAGAAGATGCACTATGGTGGTGGATCTCCATTGGTGTGTTGTGATGGTGAGAATGGCGGCCATCTGCGCGGTGGCTGGGACCTCAAAATATATAGGATCCTTCACGAAAGTCATAGTGTTTGATGAGACGAAGCCAACGCCACCTAGTATGGATGGGCCGTATGGGTGGAACTTCCCTGTTCTAGTGGTCGTTAAGCCCTCTGGTGGATGGGTTTCGACCCAGGATTGCTTGGCCATGTAAACAACCTCAAATTCTACATTAATGTCTCCCAATTTCTCCTAAAAAGCATGATTTCCTATACAACACAATTCAAAGCAAGGGATTGCACAACTTTGCAATAATTAGTCATTAGTAGCAAGGCTAGTGTGATTCTTGGTCATTTGTTTGACTAAAAATGTGGTTTAAACACGAAGAAACATGGCTATTTTTCATAGCCATCAGGGTCCATCACCCTTGATCTCCTAGGCACCCAACTAAGAACTTATATGTTATCCGGTCAATCTAGTCCTCTGACTAGGAGGATCTGTTATGCGAGTGTGGGGCACCGTTTAAAGCATAACAATACAGAAGCATTTCTTCGGATTAAGCATTATGTTGTATTTTTGTAGATTGGCGAACGTTTCCTCCAAGTCGGAAATCAGGGTTTCCTTCTTTTTGGACATCACCGCAATATCATCCACATATGCATGTACATTGCGTCCGATTTAATCATGGAGGCAACACTGCATGGTGCATTGGTACATAGCTCCTACGTTTTTCAGCCCAAAGGGCATCGTAACGAAACAGAAGGTTTCGAAGAGGGTTATGAATGAAGTTTTGACTTTGTTAGATTCCTTCATCTGGATTTGGTGATAACCGGAATATGTGTCGAGAAAACATAGGAGTTCCGAGCCTGCCGTAGAATCGATAACTTGATCAATCCTAGGCAGAGCGAACGGATCTTTGGGATAAGCCTTGTTCAAGGCAGTATAATCAACACACATCCTTAAATCAGTGGTGTCCTTTTTAGGGACCATTACAGGATTGGCCGACCACTCAGTGTGGATGACCTCTTCTATGAATCCGGCTAACTCGAGCCGTGCTAGTTCCTTAGCTATTGCCTTACGCTTTTCGTCGTCAAAACATCGTAGGGACTGTTTGACGGGTTTAGCGTTCAGGTGTACATTTAAAGAGTGATCAGCAAGTTCCCTAGGTACTCCGGTCATGTCAGATGGCTGCCATACGAAGATATCTTGATTTGCTTGGAGGAACTTGACGAGCGCGCTTTCCTATGCACTATTTAGGCCTACGCCTATCTAGGTCACCTTGGAGGGGTCATCATCCTTCAAGGGCGTCTTCTTCGTCTCTTCTGATGCCTTGAACTCCGGATTCAGCTTTGTCACCTCCTTCTTCGTTGCGGGCATCTCGGACGAATCTATATTCTTCTTGATCTCCTGGTACTCCTAGGCATGCAACACGGCTTTAGCAAAGGCGGCATTTCCATCCTCGCACTCTCGCGCTTTCTTCGAGTCTCCCCTGATGGTGATCACGCCGTTGGGACCTGGAATTTTCATCATATTGTATATGTAACACGGACGATCTAGAAAAGCCCAGTAAGTCGGACGTCCGAATATAGCGTGGTACGCGCTCTTGAACGGGACCACTTCAAAACAAAGTGCTTTTGTCCGATAGTTCTTTGGGGTCCCAAAGGTAACATCCAAAGTGATTTCTCCCAGGGAATTTGCTTGTCTTCCTGGGACAACTCCGTGAAAGATCACAAAGCTGTAGTTCAGCTGGGTCTCCGAGATCTTCATCTAGCGTAGTGTTTCGACATACAGAATGTTAATGCTGCTGCCGCCGTCCATGAGAGTCTTGGAGAAACCATAGCCGTCAATAAGTGGATCGACGACTAAGGCGTATTTTCCTCGCATGTGCAACTTAGGCGGATGATCAGCACGGTCAAAGGTGATTGCCACTTCCAACCAGTCCAGGAACTGAGGGACAGCCGGAACTGTTGCGTTGAGCTCATGTAGAACTGCTTTCTTGACCTTAGCTCGTTGAGATCCGAGGAAGGTGGCGTAAGTGTCTTTCTTTGTTAGGAAATTCTTTTTCCCTTCCGGCTTGGGATTTCAAGCATCGGCTTCCTCCATGTCGGAATCATCCTTGGTCTTTTTAACTTTTTCGGGATTCTTCTTTCCCTTCTTCCGCTTAGCCCTGTGGCAAGCGGTATCGTCTTTCTTGATGTCATCATTGAAACGACACTCTGCATTTGTGTGGGACAAGCCCCCATTGGCATCCAAATGATGCACACATGGGTTATTGGCAATGTCGGCCCAGGAGTAGGTTTTGCCGGGTTGTTGGTCTCCTCTACCCTGGACTCTTGATGTCCCACGACCGCCTCCCCGGCCACCGCCGCGCCCTCCTCGTCCTCCAGACCCGAAAGTGGCAGTAACTACTGCCGTTTCTGCGTTGGGTTTTTCTTCCGAGGTGTTCTTGTGCTTCTGAGCTTGCTGCTTTGGTTGTTTTGCTGACTGTGGCACAGCTAGGGCGTTAAGTAATCCCTCTGCATCGTCGTAAACATCTGCATACTTGCTCGCTGTTTCTATCATCTCTCCCAAATCAGTGACCTTGTCACACTTTAAGCGATGACGTAGTAAACCAATTGGGAGTCCTGCAATGAAAGCTTCAATCGCAGTTTGGTCATTTACTCCTTCACAGGAGTTCTTGGTGTCGATCCATCATCCGAGATAATCCCGACAAGTTTCTCCGGCTTTCTGGGTGCAACGCTGTAGGTCTCCTACCGTACAGGACCTCCGATACGTGCCTTCGAAATTCCGAAAGAACGCACTTTGCATGTCATACCAGTTGTGGATGGTGTTCTCCGGAAGTTCATTGAGCCATGATCGTGCTGTCTTCCGCAACATGAGTGGGAGATATCGGGTTGCGACCAGGCTGTTTCCGCCTTTGGCGATGCAGCAAGCCTGGAAAAAATCCTGGAGCCAAGTATCTGGCCGAGCTATATCGTCATAGGCTTGATGTGTCTTGAGATAGCAAATCCTTCCGGGAATTTTGTGGCTCTTATGCGTGGTCTGAAGCACTTTGGGCCCACGTATATATCATCATTTTCGTAGCACCGCGCCTCTATGTTGGAGTTAATCCTGTGCCTTGCGTCACTTGGGGATAAAGATCGTCCCGAATGACGGCTATGGCTGCGGTGCCTTGGAGCCGGACTTCGGCTTCTGCTACCACCTCCTCTACCACGACGCCCTCCTTGGCCTCCTTGTGAGCCGTTGTGATGGCTACTTGGTGAAGAGGGTGGAGCAGCTGGATTGTTTTCAGCTGATCGCCGGCCGCCGTCCGGAACATCGTTATTCCGGTTTCGGGGAGGATCTTCATTACGACGAGCCCCTTGCCGGCTTGACTCAGCACGGTGTCCGTCGTTCCTTCGTCCGTCAGTCGGACGGCTTGTGTGTCTAGGAGGTGGCATTCTTTGACGATCCTCCTCCCGACGTTTCTCTTTGTCTTCTTCCTTGCGATCGTTTGACTCTCGCTGTGGAGGATTCTTCGGATTCAGTACACCAATTGCCTCTTGCTCCACAGCTAGGGCAACGTTGCGCCAGTCACGTGCAGCTTTGTGATGCTGTCTTGAAGATCCGGTTCTTAAGTAGTTGTATTCCCGACGGTCGGAACGGTGATGCTGTTCCGGAACACGTTGGGGTCTTACGTCATTCTAGGCTAGATCCGTGCGGCATTGGTCAGATTGGGAGACCAGTTTTCCACTTCCGGACAGGGCGGCCTTCTGCTGCTCCAGACCCTTATTGAGTAGTTTAATGACCAATCGAATCTGCTCTAGGCCTGGATTACTTGCTAGGATTTCTCGAGCCGCAACGGTGTTTTGCACTAGTGTTGGATACACCCAGTCTTCCTTGCTATCGCGTCGAGGCATCCCATGGTCTCCTCCAAAGAGGACTTTGTGAATCTCCGGGAATTGGTCGTCATGCATATAACGTTTCCGTGTCTTCTGATGCTGCCGAGAGATGTACTTCTCCGCAGTTGCCATGCGTTTCTTTTCTTCCTCAATGTTTTTGGCCTCATCGAGGAGTACTTAGCGACGCGCTTCTAGGACTTGGGCCCTCTTGTCTAGCTCTTCAGCAGTAAGTTCTGCAGCTATAGGAATAGGTGTGGTTAATGCAGCATCGATGAGCTTATGCGCACCTTCGGTGATCACGTGCCATCCACCGACTCTTCTTTGGGATCTTCTGGGATTAGTGCTCCATCCGAGTCTTCCTCGTATTCCTCGGCAATCACTTCCTCTACCGAAGGATCTTTTGTCGGGGCCTTGTTCTTCTTGTTCTTCTTCTTTGCCTTCTTGGCAGCGCTGGTAGTAAAGACGGCTTTGGGTATGTTTCCCGGAGTCAAGCTCTGATCGGTACTTTCGGACATCTGGACCTCAGGATTATCTCCGATATCCATGTCATCCTGCGCTTTGGGAGAGTTTTCTCTGGATCCTTCATCCATGGCTTCTCCTTCTTCTGCAGCTTTGGAGTTATACTCCTCTTCATACTCCGCAGAGAACTTTCAGAAATCTGCCGTCGTTATCGAGTCATCCAAGGATGCGGGTAAGTCAGTGTTTGTTCCAATCGCCTCCAGCACCGAGTCAGTGTTTTCTCTAGCATTGGCAGAGCCAGATCCGGATCCAATCTATCCGACAAAGTGCGACGTGTGGGTCCTGACGTAGTTGCGGCTTTCCTCGTGGGCTTCCTCGAAGATCCTGATAGTCTCGAGAACCTCATCCACGCCTGCGTCTTGCATCATCATACACCTCTACGTGTGCCTCTGGAATGGTTGATCTGTTCCGGTGTTGGCAGGACCGGAACCAAAGTTGTTGTTGTGATCCTCCTGGATTTTGACCTCAGCGGGTGGATCGATCTGGGATTCGGCCTTGCTAGGGAGATCCACTTCAGATTCGACTTGAACCGCCAGGTCTGCTTCAGGCTCGGATTTCTCCACTATCTTCGCAACTGGTGCGGGCTGGGTGGGATTAGTGTTTTCTGAGATCCGGAACTCTGCCGCCTCCACGGACAAAGGGGACCCAGAAATTTCTTCTGCCTCTATCATCACCACTGGGGTGGGTGGGGCATTTTCAGCGAATCCGATGTAAACATCAATCTCACCGAAAGACATGATGGTGTAGGCAGTCATGGCCTCCCTAACCGGAATCCAGGTCTCGTCGAGAACAATGAGAGGGACATCGCTGGCATAGAGGATGCGACCGACGATGATAGTCTAGCCGATTCCGATTCTTGCGGATTCCGCTCGGAATGTAGATCCGAAGCTCACTTGCCCCACAGTGGGCGCCAACTGCCATCAGATTGATGACAAGTACGCCATGAGGGGGTCCTCGAGGCGTGTGGAAGAGAGGGGTGTGATAGTACGGTGTTCCGGGACGGTGAGCACACAAGTTTACACAGGTTCGAATCCGCGGGCTTTGGACGGATCATACTCCTGCTAGCAATCCAGTAATACGGCAGAGCCAGAATATGGGTTACAAGGGTTTCGCCTGTGCGAGTTGAGATTGTAGACTATTGTGAGGGTGCCCTAAAGGCTCTCCCTAGGACGACTTATATAGATATCCGGCCTAGGGTTTACAGGAGAGATCTATCCGGCTACGACTAAGAGTCGGTTACAGAGTACATCTTGAACTACAAGTAACACTATGGGCCTATGTCAGTAAGTCTTCTGGGCCTTCCCGTAGCCGGACTAGACTCCGTCTCTTCTCCCTGACTGGGCCGCCCGTGAAGCAAAGCTCTAACCCGAAGTGGGCCACCCTGGTCAGTGAGGAACTGTGAGGATATCCGGAAAGTATATCCCCAACAACTAATAGTACCATAGATCTATCAGTAGGAACAACAATAGCCAAGAACCCTACATGACCCAGGCATCAAAGAAATTCATGCTTGCCATGGTAACTTATATAAGATAGTACAAACCAAGGAGAATAAGATAGAGGGGAGGAAGAAGAAGATAGGAGGAAGAGGAGTACTTACGTAACATCTAGAACTAGAGCTCGCTGAAGAGGAGGTAGTGGATGTATCTGAGGCAGCAGCGACAGCGGCCATGACACGAAAGCACAGGAGGGCATGTTAGTGTTTCACCTGCGTGAAGCTGTGACTTGCGGTAGTGTCCACATCGTAGAACCTCCAGTAGCGCCTGGGAAGGACCAGGAACATCACCATTGCATGGTGGCACCGAGGCGAGGTTACCCTAGTTCTAGGGAATGGGTCAGCCCGACCAATAGAAGGAGCCATGATGTAGAGTAGAATAGATTAGGACCATCATGTAGAGTAGATCGTGGAGCATCGATTGCGAATGGCAGCAGAACCGCAACATCACGCGCGAGAGAATGGAGCGACTTAGGTTCGAGGTGAGAGAGTTTGTCCGGTCGGATTGACCGACCCAGTGATCGGGGTAGTTCGTCTAGCCTAACCTTGTGGGCTAGATTTGCATGTGGGCCCAGGTCCTTCTCTAAAAAGAAAATGAATAAATAATATTTATCCATTGCAAATAAGCCCTAGGAAAACAAGTAAAAATCCTAAAATTAAATAAAAATCACTTTTGTGCATAAAAATACTCTACTATATTAGAAAAATACTAATTAGGAAATTCTAAGCCCAATTAGAATTACTAAAAATGGAGCCTATAAAAGGAATTATTAGATCCATTTTATATATCAGGAATAAATAATAGCGCTACATTGTTTCGGCTCAAACTAATATCCATGTCGTCCTGATTGTTTTCGGCCATTGGATGAACGCTAAGGAGGACACACATCAACGTTGCAACGAAGCCCTGCTACCCCGTGAGGAGGGTCCCGCTGCGTGTTAGGGCCAAAGATTCCATACCGCGGACGAGTGTACCATGCACTATCATACCCCACGTCGATTGAAGGTGGGTCACACGCACTGATACCTTCGATCCGGATTATGGATGTAGTATAGCTCTTTTTCCCTAGTAGACCTAGGTTTATTGAATCCTCGGGAAGCAGAAGCATAGTGAAGTTATTTTAACGGACCTTCGGGAGTTTTAAAATTTCTTTTGTGTTTTTACCGGACCAAGAGTTTGCCTCTTTTTTTGTTGTTGTCGATGATGGAGAGAGAGGGCCTAGGGCGTTCGATTTCACCAGTAGCTATGCAAAACATCTGATGGGAATAAAAGATAAAAATAAAGTATGCATGTAATTGTTAGAGCAAGGTAAATTATATGTGGGCAGTGCATTCATAATTGCTATTGCCTCCACAACCGCTTATAGCAATAACCTACTAGTCTCATCCATAGAAGAAAGAGAACTAATGATATGCATAATGACATCACCGTTAATCCCAAGTAAATCCCGCACATACAGCCGTACTACCCCTTCTATCACTAGGGTTCCCAACCTGCAGATTAGTCATTACTCATACTCCCTATACCTGGCTCAATCCTCGGGGTCTTGGGTACCTGACAAGTCCTTAGATTGAGGCAAGAGAGGATACAATAATCATCATGTCATACAAACTAATACATGATCCCATCTATGATAAATAACATGCACAAAAGCTACAATGCTAGGCCGAAGCCCTTAGCCCAAGGAGAATTACTCACACATAGAGATAAGATGAAAGATCATAAACATTGTAATGGAAATCATGAGATTGATAACAAATAGTCTTACAATATCGCCAATCGAAGAAGAGATCTACTATTACAAGTGGTGGAATATGGCTATGGTCACATAGAGATAAGATGAAAGATCATAAACATTGTAATGGAAATCATGAGATTGATAACAAATAGTCTTACAATGTTGTCAATCGAAGAAGAGATCTACTATTACAAGTGGTGGAATATGGCTATGGTGGTGGAGATGGATTTGGAGATTAGATCTAAGTCTATTCCTCCGGCAGCTCTTCGGTGTTGTGGATGGAGATCTGGAGGTGGCTGATGGTATGGAGTCGCTCCCTTCTCTCGTCGCTCGAGGCCTCTTTATAAATGGGTCCCTTCACGAAAGTTGTTCTGTTTGACCTAGCGGTGTCGATGGCAACTATACGACCAGAACTATATGGCCGGAATTTTATTCCCGCCGTATAGTTGGTCGTTAAAGCATTTGTCTCTGCTTCACGACTCCTGGTTTCTTCAGGTTGTTGGAAATATCATATCTTTCACTTTATGTAGTGATTCCCATCATCAAACGTCATTATCTGTGCAGGGAAAAATAGAAAGAAAGGATTGCATACCCCTTTGCTCATTAGACATTAGTGGCAGGGTTTAGAGAGATATTTCATCAAAATATGAATAATATCCAGTTTAAATGCGGACGTAGATGTCTATATTTCAGAGCCATCATGTGCCACACGGGCCCACCGTCATCATACACGGGTTGGAACGCACGCAGTGAGAGGTGTTCTAGGGCAACAACGCTCCGCACCCGACGGGTGGCAGGGCCGGCTGATAGATGAAGTTATGATGTAAGCCCATGACACCTGCATACTCTCGCGGATGTGTGGCCTACCTGGAGCTTGCGTGGGAGTGTAGACCCTAGTCGGCGGTGATTCTTCGCGAGTGTGGCACGTCAGGGTACCGTTTGCTTGAATGAAGGTTGCGCTTTACTCAGCAGGCATAGCTTTCGTGCATGTATATTGCAGATGGTTTTTCATTTGTGTTGCACCTATTGTACGGTACGTTTTTCTTATGTGTTTTTCACGTTACTGTTATTAATAATATTTTTACCCTTTCTTGCGCTGACTTTTCTAAATTTCTTCCATAGTTCATCGTCAAGGTCGATATCACGGTGGTTTCTCGGAGTTGACGGTAGCGAGTCATTGGACGTTTGTTGGTTGTCGACGCTTATGGCTTCGAAGCTTTGTCGTTTCTCTATGGCAGTCTTCATCGACATGCCTACGCCTGCTCTAAGGCCATATCATCGTTGGATCTATCAATCCATCCGACGGTGATGGATAGGTCTAAACTTGCGGAGGAGCTGGTCGCTCTAGACGCACGCACCGATTGTATGTAGGAAAGGGTATATTTTCTCGAGGTCAACTCCGACGGTCTGAAGAAGGCTTTTTAGGAGAGAGAGGCACTGGCTAGGTCGCAGGGAGGTTCCTTGCTTTCAAACCCGGGATCGGTGTTGATATTTTTGGCGTCGAGTCCTCCCGCAACTCCTCGACTATTGTTGGAGTCTAGAAGCTGTGATGATGTAGCTGATGATGATGTCGAATATCATAAAGCGTCGGAGTAGAACAAATCGGTGTTGTACTAGGATTGGTATCTTCTCACATTGGTCGGATCCAACACGGGGTACTAATGCTAGTGCTTACGTGTAAGCATCATTTTTTGCGTACTATTTAGGTACTCTTTCAGAAATAAAAAATTTGTTGTTTTGCATTCTGACAATGTTCTTTTATTTGTATTACATGGATTTAATGTCATTCGTTAGATTTGTTGTTTTGGATTTAGACGATGTTCTTTTATTTGCATCACACAGAATTAGTGTCATTCGTTTATCATCGGGATGCTTTCGAAACATCTATGACCAGATTATCCGTTTCTTTTTATTTACCTTTTGGTATACACCAACGAGGATGAGAATGCTTATAAGACATTTTAACTATTTCATAGTAGACTAGATTCACTCTAAAATGAATGAACCTACACACTAAAACATGTCTACATATATGCCTGTTAGAGAAAAGATTAAATGTCTTATATTAGTGAACGGAGGGAGTAACATTGTTGTCGTCGGAGAATGTGTCCCCCGAAGGAACAAGTGGTCCAACAAGCCCTTTTTGGTTGTATTGCTCGCGGTTCTTTGTGAGGGTACAAAGGTATGTCAATGTCTATGGTTACAGATCACTTGGATCAACCTGTTTTAAGGGAGGAGGAGGCGTTGGGCATATTCCCCCAAATGTTGGGCAGGAAGGGTCTCCACAGTGGCGTCCTTGAAAACTCAGTCTACCAGGCTACTTTCTGTGGACTCAGTTCACCGCCTCGGGCTTTCCCCTAATCCTTCGTAAAGCGGGGGTGCCTGACATTGTCCTTCACTACCTGACGCCTCCCTTGTCCCCTTTGCACCGAAATGACAAGGGACAGCTTCTCTTGCACTAGTGATGACCGTGATGCCTTTGCACTAGAAGGGGCGGTCCCACTCCTCTTTACCGATGCAGTCCACCATGCCCTGGCTTTTCCTACAGGGTTTTGTCCTCTTCCTTCCTTTCGCCCCGTGATTACAAAAGTACCCCTAGGGCATGCTCTGAATCATCTGAGGCCTGCCGGAGGACCAGAGCGATCCGGCACTCTGCCGTTGTAGATGGGAGGACTCGGGTGAGTCCCCCTCTCAATGCGACAGCCTCGGATTTCCCTCCTGAGGTCACCTGCCTCGTACCTATGCTTATGGACGGTGTTATGGCCCTGTTAGTGGACCCGTTGGCTGTAGGATCCTGATACCCCGGGTGTCAGGACTCTGACAGTATCCCTCGGGTACTTGCTGCGCACATGTCTCCTCAAAGGCGAGGGGCAAGGGCCCCATCGGTTGGCGGGCCCCGCCATAGCCCAGGCTGACACCATGACCGTCTTCGCATGCATCTCCACTATGCACTCGAAACATCGGGGCTTCGGCAGTCATCGGATGCAAACGGATCCACCCTTCCTCGTGAATCGCCCCCACAACGTAACGTCACGCGGGTGGGGCCTGCGGTTCGCGCCACGCTCCCATCATGGTGATGCGACCCCTGGTCTTATTAAATTGGGGCACGGGCGTGTTGCCCTCTCCCCGACGTCACTTCTTCTATTCCTTTAGTTCCTCTTTCCTACTCCCCATACCAAGAAGCCCGTCTTCCTCCCTGGCGCCCAAGTGACTCTCGGCTGTGAGAAGGGGAAATCCATGGCGACGTACGCGATGGAGACCCCTACGATGAAGCATGGTCGGGGAGGCCGCACAAGAGCGATGTGGAAGTCACGGCACGATCCCCGGCCCCATTGCTTTCACTAGGGCCATTACGGCTGCTGAAGGGGAGGCGCCAGTGAAGCATAGTAAGGGACGCCCCCGCGGCAGTGGCCGAGGGCGACACGGGGGGCCGACGGTGGACCTAGAGGCGTCCCGGATCCCGCGCTGCTTCATTCTCCACCACCTCCACCTGTCGCGATTAAGACCGAGGACAACCCCGATCCCCCATGGGTCATCGACTTCCTCATCGTCCTCGGGGACCTGGATTGGTTCACGAGGGTGCGGCTTCCCCCACGCTTCGCACCTGGGATGGCCGACGAGCTTGCCCTGGAGGTACTGCTGCGCCACTCTGGCGGTCACGAGAGGTGGGAAGTAAGCATGGAAGTCCACTAGCCAGGCGAGATGTACCTCACTAATAGCTGGACTCACTTCCTCACCGAGCATGGAATTCAGCAAGGCTCAGTGCTCTGGTTCCGCTATGCCCGCGGAGGCTTCTCTGTGGTCGTCTTCGACCCGCTGATGTGCCGAGTCGACTACCTGCGCCACCTCAGGTAGACTAGAGCGGAGCGGCTGCAGGAGCTGCCGTAGTGCCAGGTGGGCCACCAACCCTTTAGCGGTGTAGGTGCCAGTTTGCAGTGTTTGCTACTCTTTTGCCTTCCAAGCACAAGTGTAATGAACATCTTTTATCCGTTTCTTCCCGTGATTGCCTTATCTTGTGCACTCCATCGAGGCGTGTCGTGAGTTGCCATCCACTGAGCCCGGTGGCCCTAACACGAGCTGAGAGAGAGAGAGAGAGCTGGGGAGCGCCGTGATTCGACCACCTCGTATGGCAAGGGTTGAGAGACCATCTCTCGAGCTCCTACGGAGGGAAACCCCCGGACTTTTGAGCATTTCTTAGCTTGTTTGGGGAACGTGCTTGTGTCTCACGGGCCTATCATGGGTGAGCTGTGAGGTTTCCACTAGACCTCGTTCTCCGCAGGAGAGGGCCAGGGATTTCCTGCTCGCTATGACCATCGGGAAGGGACGGCTATCCGGGTTGCCAACCGTGGTCCTTCAGGAAAATGGGGTTATCACTGGGAGGCCCCTATGTGCTCTGCTAGTCCTTCAAGGGAGAATTGGTAGGTTTTGTAGGGGTCTTCATCGTTGAGGGGAGAGCCCTCTCGAATCTCCTGTAGGCCTCTCGAGTAGGAGTTTGTAGGTCCATGCACATCCTAGAGGCTCTTGAAGGCGAGTCTATCATAAGAGCATGTCCCCGAAGGTCGCTACCTAGGTCTCTCTAGAAGCGGACCATATGGTAGTACAAATGTGGTTAGATCCTCTCAGGAGGATAGCATTTTTTTGAGGGTAAAACAGTAGGGCAAAAAGACCCCACTGGAGGATAGCATGGGCGGCCGCCGAAGGATAGTTCCCTCGCGAGCCACTCTGTAACCCTCTTGAGGGGAGTCCCGTGCAGCGAATATGTACCGTTGTGACCCCACATACGTGGGGTATGCGAGTTTATCAAACACCAGGGGCCTTGTCACCTAAGCTAGTCCATAAGTTCGGAGTCCGACACTTCAGGTCCTGGCATTGATTGGCAGTGGCCGCTCAAAGACGAGTACCCTCATGATCCATCCCGTAAGCCTCTCGAGGAGAAGGCCATAAGGAAATTCTTATCATGTTGGCCTTCCGAGAAAGATACCGTAGGTGTAGCATGAGGTTTGACCACTAGAGGGGAGTACCCTCACGAGCCGCCTGTAAGACTCTCGAGGAGAAGGACGGAGGATAGGTGCGCTGCTGAGGTTCCCTACACATGTCGCGCGAGGGTTCCAAGCACCAGGATACATGGGTGACTTATCACCGGGTTTGGATTTTAAGTTCAGAGCTCGACACTTTAGGCCCTGGGTCAACGGGGAATGGCCCTTTGGAGCGCCAGGGACCGTGGGTGAGTTGACTTGTTGCTGAAGCCGTCCCTTTCGAGCTCTAGGGACCGTGGGTGAGGTGACTTGTTGCCGGAGCTGATACGTAAGTCAGAGATCGACACTTTAGGCCCTGATTTGATGGACGGTGGCCCGGCGGTAGACATCATGGAGAGGGCTGCCGAACAAAAACGTACGTAGCTGATTCCCCTGCAAGTGTCGTGTGAGGGTTCCAAGCACCAGCGACAGTGGGTGAGGTGACTTATTTGTAGAGCTAGTTAGAAAGTTTAGAGCACGGCACTTTAGGCCGTGAGTTGTGTCCCGGCGGTAGACACCGTGGAGAGGAATGCGGAGCAAAAATGTACGCGGTCGATTTTACCTACATGTGTCGCGTGAGGGTTCTAAGCACCAGGGACCGTGGGTGAGGTAACTTATTGCGGGAGCTAGTCCGATAGTTCAGACCTCGAAACTTTAGGCCCTTGGTTATCAAGACACGGCCCAGCGGTAGACATCATGCCTAGCCCCCCACTCGCGTGGCACCTCTCAAGGAATCTTAGTCGCGCGCAGCTTCCAAGAACGTTTTATCGAAGGAAAAACAAATGGCAGAGTTGGCGCAGGAGCAAAATCAAAATAGGGAAGTGCCAAATAGGTCCAACTTATTACAATGCCGCTGTGATCCGCATGGGGTGTTACAAGGAATAAGGTTGCAGAGGATGGGGTTTAGATCGTCACCTTTAAAAAGGTTCGGTAGTTGGTCACCCTGCATTTGAGAGGGGGGCTTGTAAGCCCTAACGACGCCTGGATCCCTTGATCGTCCCTTAAGCGTTGCCAAGGAAGGAGATGGGGTTGAGCATGCGCTGGGTGCAGTCCATTGGGAAGTCAGGAGTCCCCGCCTCCGCGTCACCTCGCATAGTATTAACTTGTTCTTACACAAATACGCGTAACTCAGTCTTGACCAAAGAAGCATTTACTTTGTAGCAGTAGTGGGAAACTAAATATACAGATAAAGATAAATGGTTCATAGGATCTGACAGTTGAGCACTAGGTATCTAGAGCTAGTGGTATCGTCGGAACGAACCGGAATGCTGCATTTCGCCATCTCGCATTGTCTTCCAAATCGTACAACCTCACTGATGAGCCAATGACAGATCCCCCTTGACGTGCATCTGGCTCCAAGTCGGATCTGGAGGGTCAACATAATAGGCGCACGATTGTGCAGCAAACCCACAGTCTGCTATCAACACTGGAAGTGTTGGCACTCCAGCAAAAACACCAGCATGCACTACAAGAATCTGAACAATTTGTGACGCTTTTTATGACGTGACCTAAAAACATCATGGATTCCTGACATTCTAGAACGTTTCGTCACAACGAGCTCCAAGCCCCTCCAGTCCGGTTATCCACGACGTTCCTTGTTTTCATCGTGGCAAATTCGTCATAAATTTCGTCCCAGGTCCTAAAGCTCAGTTTGCCATTTCATCTAGTGCCAAATTCTTCCTGGATTTCATCACGACACATGTTCGACTCTTTTTTTCCATCGACCGTCTCCTCCGTGCTTCAACCCCGCCTGTTAGCTCGGTGTCGATGGTAGTGTATCTCATGGTAGTGCTGGGTTTGACGCTGCTTCATGACATTTTCCACCGGCCCCTATTGTGAGTACGTTTGATAGAAATTAATTAATAGAAAAACATTTTGTGCAGGTAGATGGAATCGAACCGTCGACCAATCTTTTGCAGAACTAACTTGCAACCGATGCACTGTCCATTGGTTTTGTGCTGATCTACAACTTTATTCTATATATTACATACCAGCTCTCAATCAGGAAATGAAGTAATTCAAAAATAGACAATCAACACAGTATATATGTATCAAGTGTTGATACATATTGTACATCTCACACAACTATAAAAAATAGAACATAGCATATTTTTATATCATCATTTATGAGTACGTAGAAAAGAAACAACATAAACACAATCAACCAAATATATACATAACATATGAAGATAATATTGCATAGCATGTAGAGCATCAGGTTGACAACAAGTACCTTACCACTACAAGTTCACTGACAACATATCTCTTCCTATAACTCCTCCTACCCTATCCGCCCTCCCAGTGCGTCCTCGCGTGCGCGCCTTCATCGTCCGTCCGATCGCGTGCGACAATATAGTTTTCACGCCCACTTTTCACTACAGCCGTCAGATCCGGTGGTTTTTTCACTGCTTGTTCATCTAAATAGGTCCATGACGGCTGGTTTCGTGTGTATGCGGGGCCAAGTTTTCAGTCAGAGAGGAAGCTAATTAGCATGTCAGCTTCGCATCCGCCTCATGGGCCTCCCACAACCCAAGATCCGTCATATTCGCCAACGGCCCGACACGACATCAAGACCCGTTTAACTCTTCTGCGTTCGGTACGCATGGCCCACCACTGCACGCTAAGCTAATGGGCCGTCTTGCATCGACACGCGGTTTCACCTCGAGGCCAGTGCCCTTAAGTAAATCGGTAGGCCCACCAAGACGTTAAGCACGTTAAATGGATCCAATTTGTTTTTTTAGACTATTTTTTAATAAAAATAATTCTAAAAATAGATAAATATATATAAAATAAAAATAAAAATAACTAAATAAGCTTAACGGGCCGTACCGTGCCAGCACGTGGGATTGGCCTGAGGCCCAGTCACGGTCCGAACCGGGTCGCGTGCCGGGCACGGCCCGTTAAGTAGCGTGCCGTGCCGGGTCCATGACAGGCCAGGCACGCGCCCGCGTGCGGCACGGCCCGTTGGCCAGGTATGGATTCCGCGTCTCGCGCCTCGCCCACACCCCGCACGTCCTCCCGCAGTGAACCCTAGCCCGGTAAAAATCCCCCAGTCGCCTCCTCCTCTCCCTCCCCAATCACCGGCCTCCTCTCACCCCCAATCACCGGCCTCCTCTCCACTTTCTTTTCCCCCAATCGCTGCAGGAGCGTGTCCCAGAGGAGGGCGTCCCGAAGGGAGAGCGGCAGGTGTACGGAGCCGCTACCGGATGACGGCGGTGGCGGGCTGGAGGAGGCGCTGCTGGAGAGTGCACGGAGGATGGCGGCGCCTGGAGTCCCCGGCGAGTTCCCCGTGGCTGGCCCGTCTTGTTGAGGTTAGTTTCGTCCATGCTTCGTTTTTGATGTTCTTGCCCCTCGATTTGGTTCATCTTCTGTTATTTCCAAGCAGATCGAACTTTTCTGTATGCAGATGACGTGGGGGACGGGATAGGATCACACGGTGTCAAGGAGGCAAGCAAGAACGCTGGCCCGGTCCATCGATTTTGAAGAAATCTCTTATCTCTCTAATTTTTGTCTAGATCTCGATCTATTTGGGTCTGGGTTTTTATCTCTGGTGATTGATGTCATGTTACAATGAAGCATACAATATTATAGGATTTCTCCTTAATCTCAATAATTTTCGTCTAGATCTCGATCTATTTGGTTCAGGTTTTTGGTCTAGGTTTTTATTTTTGGTGATTGGTACTTTGACCAGGAATTTATCAGTTTGGTGCGGGAGTGCCTCGGACAGCAGCAGTGACACCCCATGTGGATGAGGGAGCGCGAGCCGGAATGGCATCAACCCGATCAAGGAAGAGGATCATCAGCCGTTGGCGACCCCTTGTGCGAGGCCGAGCAGAACGACTCTGATGACCGTGGCCATGGCGCCACTGAACCCCACATGCCATCTCCCCGGAACACAACGCACCCTTCTCACTTCTCCATGGTGGTTCAGGTTTGTCCTCTAACACGAGCTCCTCCTTTTGATTTGTTCCTCCCTGATTTAATTGCATCTTTTCTGATGAAGAAGATTTACCCCAGCCGTTGAAGGTAGGGTTTGATATCTGAGCAGACATCATTCGTGTTTGTGGACTGCATGAATGCTGCAGGCTGCTCATCCTCTCTCTCTTTCCCTTTGCATATTTCCCCAGCTACATATGCAGATTGTTCCTATTTTTCAAATCAGTATAGCAAGATAGTTACTCTGATGTGATAGTGCCTCGACTATTTTACTTCTCGACCAGGTCTCTCTACCCTCGTCAAAAACCAGTGGCCAGCAAATACTCCTGTCGGCAGCAAAGCGGTGGTTACACGGCTTAGTTTTGCGTAAACAACATGCTCTGCTCGAGCTTGCAGGTTGCGACCTTCCTCCTCATACTGGTTTGTTGTTGTCGATGGAACAAACTACGGTGCGTGCTTGTGAAAATCCTTCTCTCGCAGATTAAGATCTTTACTCATGCCTACACCTGCTGGTTTATTTTTTATAATCTAACTACACTAGCATATGCTAGCCAAATACACGTGTATTTCATTTTAGACGTGGACATATTCATGATCTAAATACGTAAAAAAGTTTGTGGAATTTTTTGCTTGGGTTTAATGTCCGTGTGTTGCTTTGCGATCTTCTTATGTGGGTGCTCGTTGTCGAATAAATGATTCTAAATATCTGGATCAGCTATATCAGCTGAATTGATCCTCTTTACTGAAGATAATGGTTGCTCCTCACCAAATTTATTAATAGGATGCTCCTAGGCAGTTTGTCAAAAATACACGCTACTTGAAGTTTGCTTGCATATAGATGCTATGGTATTTTTAATTTTCTCTCTTAGTGCTCATATGTAGAGGCCAGTTGTCTTGGTAAATGGCTAGATTACTTGGGAATGGATGCATGTGTTTTTACTCTGAATATTCTCATATTTCACCATGCCTTACCATTTCCTGTTCTTCGCAAAATTTCTAGGGAACGGAAGGATCAGAACAGCACCAGTAAAACCCACACCAATAGATTCCCTGCACTTTGGTACAGGAGGTAAAAGATATTGCACAAAAATTGCATTTGTCCATGGTGTATGTCTCATTTCATACCTCTTATCAGGTGAACATTGCCAATTATGGAAATATTAAGATCCAGACCATGTTCATCACTTATGCATTCTCAGTACAGTATTCCATCAATCTATTCAGTATTGCAGTGCCTAAACAAGGCATTCTAAATTTGAGAGATTTTAAGGGGCACAGTAGACATTATTGCCCACGAGCCGTTCTCTCAGTACTGTATAAGAGTAGAGAATCAGTTGTACTGTCGGAATTGCTTGAGTGACTATGTTTGTTGACATATGGTGCTACCTCACTTCGGTTCTCATACTTAATAGGTTATTTCTGCAGGTCCTACACCTTGAGAAGCGACTAAAATGATCAGTTTACCTTGAGAAGCGGCTAAAGTGATCAGTTTGCCATGCGGCGTGCTCTAGAGAAAGCACTAGGTCAGAAGCCCTGTGCTATCCATTCATCAAAAGACTGTTGCATTCCAAAGGTAAAATTCTTCTTTTCTGATACAGTGGTGCTAGAAGAAGCTAAAAATTCAGAGATTAAACACATACGATTTAACTCCGATGGTAATACTTTGGATTGTTGATCAACCAACTATCTATCTTTCGTGTCATGACAGCCTACCGAGAAGCTAATAAAGGAGATTACAGTACTAGAGCTAGAAGTCATATGTTTGGAGCAGCATCTCCTAACATTGTACCATCAGGCCTTTGAACAACAATTATGCAGTACAGTTTCTGCTTGTGACATGGAAAGAACGAAGTGATCAGCAAGGTCATTTTCAGGCACACTATCAGAAACTTCTGGGCTCGATTTCTCAACCCCAAAGAAACACAAATCAGTTGCTGTGAGGTGAGCAAAACATATTTCTGATGCTATGTTACGGAACAGTGACTAATCATGTAAGAAATTGTGGTATCTTCATATGGTCGAAAGATCGGGTTGGTTTCCTTGGATAAAAAGAAAGCTCGGGTCGGTTCTACTAGCTTTATTTAGTTTTCTTTCTGCAAGCAGAAAAAATACTTCCTGATTTGTTGACCACTTAATTTTCGGGATATTCCCAGGTTCACCCTACCACTGGCTTGTTGTTTTTAGAAAGTGCCTCTATAGCTCGCTGGTGTCACTAACGTATCGTTTCGGTTTGTTCTTTTCATCTAATGAAGCAACAACTCTTAAATTTAGTCTTGACTTACATTCTTCAGCTCAATAGTTTGTTGGGTGAGGTAGCACAAACGATATGTTATTCCCTAGAGTCATAATTTAGTGCTTTTTGTTTTCTACACGTGAAGCGATTGAGCTACTTTTTTTGCTCTAGGGAATCAGGATGCATCGATTAGTTGCTTCTCTTAGTTTCTGTGTTCCGATATTATATTTACTGCAAGCTGTCTGTTTGTTACATCAGAGCTTGCTCAATATGAATAGTCAGCTTGAATATAAGATGTGTGGTCAATATCCAGAGTAGCCTAATGAATTATACGAGCATGTCGTAGAGGTTAGGCTCTGAGCGGATTGGCTATTGTGGTGCCATCTATGTTGTGTACTATGCTCATACGGTTTTATCAGATCTCGGTAGCTATATTTTAATTCCCGATTAGTGCTTTTAACACGTTAAATCTTGGACATGCGTTTTAGACCAGGACGAATATGATTTAGTCTTTACATGCACATGACTACACTACAGATAATGTGGAAAATTGTCTACTGTTAGAACCGTGCTGGTTAGGTGGGTTTATTACATTTGTGGGCTAACTAGGATATAGGAAGATGTTCTTATTAATACAAGTGGAAAAAAACGACAGAAAATAGAGGTAAATCCAGTTGGAAATTTTTATTCCTACTTGGAGGTATAGTTCATTCAGAATGTTTCCTTTTGCTTCTAGCGTTATCTCACAATTGCGGTTTGGGATTTGTTATTTGTCTATTCTTTTTCAAAAATAGAGCTATCTGAGAGTGCAGTTATAATCAAATTAATAACAGAGTATACTAATTTAGCATGCAGTCCTGCACTCTGTTTTCAACAATGCTCTTGTGGAGATTACTCTATTTCAATCATAAAAGCACATGACTTTGCTTCTGGATTGTTAGCTGAATTGAAGGGAGCAATACTGTACTCCCTCCATCCGGAAATAAGGGACTTGCATTTGCCTAGATTTATACGTATCTATACACTAAAACATGTCTAGATACATATGAATCTAGACAAATCCAAATCACTTATTTTTGAACAAAGGGAGTATCTTTTTCCTGGCCGGATGGAGAGACGCACATTAGGATAAAATTTGTGCATTTTTTCTTTGTCATTTTCTACTGCCAGATTGATAAATGACTTGCAATCTCAGAACAATCCATTGGCATAATGCATTGGTTTCAAAAATCAAAACCCCCTTCTGGCCTTTCTATCAAATTAAATTATGAAAATAGACTGTTTGTCTCTATTCCTTTTTAGTATGCAGTTGTCTGTCAAGTGCCATTATGACTCACAAGGTGTTGGGGGCTTATCCTCTATTTTTTTCAGGTGAGAAGAGCCTAAAGAAGAATTATGATATTATATTTTACTCACAACAACAAATAACTTGGACTTTTGGATACATGTTTGAGTCTGCTTCTCCCTTCCTTTATGAGGCGAGTCTTAATTTTTCTCACCCTCTTATCATACATTTGTTTAGCCAATTGGGTCCGGCCCTGTTGAGGGAATGGTATTTTTCCTGCATATTTAAAGGGCACAGGCTTTAAGCTTAGTTTGAAATAAGTATTGGCCCATTGATATTAAACTTCACAATAGTCAATAGGTACTGTCAACTTCAGAAAAACAACGGTGGATTTGCTCTACAACCTAAAGCTTAGCTCTATTTTTAATCTATCTCTGTGTTTAATGGTGCTTATTGCTGCTCTTTGTTTTTTTATTCTCAGTTGAAAAAAAGCACTTGCTTTCAGCTCTGTAGTGTCGTAAAAGTCTTTTTGTTATTCTGAGTTCGGTTCCCAGCAACTTGTGTTATCTGCGTGTTTGTGTGGCTAATTCTCCCTAGCCTTGTAACACGTGTACACTTTTTCCTCCTCTTTTAATGAAAAAGCAGAGCTCCTGCTGTTTGGGTAAAAAAAAAACTTTATCTTTTCCTGAACTGAGAAGTACATCTGTACTTCTAGAATTACTCCGTGTACCCTTTTCACATTTTTGATTTTCTTGGATTTAGTGGTGCTCAGGGCAAACCTTTTTCTGTCCTATCCCCGAGCACCATGACATGAAAACATACAGAACGCAGAACTAATCTTGCTTTCATAATTGATACGTTGATTTTATAATTACCTTTAAACTGAAGTGTCAAGATGTTATTTCTTGTGCATTGCATTCGTGTATCCACTTTGGCTATGAATAAACTTGAGGTAGTGTGTTACGAGTAATCTTGTGTCTTAGGACAACAATCTTTGTCTTGTACTATGTTTTTCAGACTTTAGACTAGAGATTCTGTATTTAGCATGTATTTCATTATTTACTTTCCACATGTTTCTGGTTACGAATTTACAATGTTCACAGTTGTTTGTTGCAAGGATTGTAATTCTACACAGTGAGTTGTGTAGCAATAGTCCGATTATATATTTCCTCCTTTAATATACTGGTTGTTCAGAAAAAATGTATCTGATGCTCCCTTGATATTATTTAAAAGATATTGTGAAAAAAGTTAGCTCAACTTCAAACCTGAACACTCAATGAGTTACTACAACATTGCTTTACATACTAACGCATTTTTAAATCAAATCATCTTCCGTTACAAGTGTGACATGTATAAGCAGATTTAGATCAATGCTTGGATCTTAGTTCTTCTTTTGTAGATTTACTTTTACATATCTTTGCCTGTCTTCTTTCTTTCCTTATTTCAAACTTCAGTTTGCACGCTTGGCCAATCTGCTTTGAGGACAAGATGTTGGCTGATCTGCTTCGAGGTTATCTAGGTTTAGTTGGATTGGTATGGGTTGATCTGGTCCATGTTGTGGTTTATTATATTAGGTTTGGTTTTCATTTACTTGTGTCAATTATACTTAATTGTGGTTGTTGTAGTTCCTGTGGGTAAAAAAGTTATGGTTGTTCCTCTACATACTTTACTGGTTTAGGGCTAGCTTCTCAGAAGAAATGATATGGTGATATTTTTCTAACAGATGATTAGATTACAGTTAGGCTTCCTTGCGATTGGTGTTCCCGTGGATAAATAGATTTATGTCATCCCTATACATGCCTAACTCCTTAGTCTATATTGCTAGGGTAGGCAAGAAATAATATTATTTACCTATTCATGAGCATGATTATGATGTCAAACGGATGACCATTTGCGCCCTTCAGAGTTGCTACCATTTATTGTTAGACTTCCTTCTGGATTTTTTTTTCTGTTGGTAAACAATATATGGTTAGTTATCATATTCAGAAACAGGCAGTCCAGGATGCGTCTGTTCACCAATAGTAAGATGACACATTTATCTATCGAGCTTGATTTTGTGGCAAAATGGCTATCCTAGAACTGGTGAATCTAGCAGTGAGTTCTGGGTGTATTATGTGTTTCCTCTCTGATGTGAAAATATAAGGTTCTCTGATGTAACTTTTTTCTAGCTCTGTCTCACCGAGTCGCTGGATAGGTTTATTAATTTTTGCTCTCAGATGTTGTTTCATTTATGAACACTTAACTTTTTTTCCATGAAGGGGGAAAGTCCGCTGCTTGTACCAAGTTCCAGCCGAGCTACCATGCAATTTTGTCAGATTATGTGGATGGGCCATATGACACCAATGATGCTTCCTAGCGCTTGTCGTTTCCACTAGGTCTTGATGTTTTTTTTATATTCTAAAATTGTGTGACTTGAGGACTGTTCTTGTAATTATATATTGAACTGACCCGTGTAATATTAAATTATTAGGGTTTTTCAATTTGGTAGATCCAACTTTTGATTTGCCATCTCTACCACAGAGACTTGGATGTGCCTGCCAGCGTAGAGCTGCTTCGTTCAGTCTTTATACTACTCCCTCTGACCCATATTAGTTGACTCGAATTGTCTAGATTTGGATGTATCTAGACATGTTTTAGCAGTAGATACATCTGAATCTAGATAAATCCAAGTCAACAAATATGGGTCGGAGGGAGTAATATAATACTTCCTTCATCTTAAAATAGATGTTTCAGATTTATTAAAAAATAGACAAATCTAGTGTATATAGATTCATCCAAAATTTGCCAAACTCGTGACATCTATTTCAAGATGGAATATATAATATAGCATATTAAAGAAGGTGCTTACTACAAGATTTAGAGGTTACTCACACCCAGTATTGCTGGGATCATAGTTCAATTTATGAATGCATTGTTATAAATAATGTCTTAGGCTTGTTCATAGAAGAGATGGAATCCATGCAATCCTCGAGTGATCAAAAGCTTTTGGCTCAAAGTTTTGTGTTCTTTCAACGAAAGTTCAAACGAGTATACAAGTCAATACAAACAAAAATTTGCGGCCCTTCTATCATTGAAGACACATACTTAGCCCTTAGTGCCTTTGATTATCATCCAGATTGTCCTTTCAACCTGATTGATTTACGATTGAGCCCTGCCCTGCCAACCTATTTACTGCATGTCTAACAATTCCTATCATGTGTCCAAGCCACATGCTACAATTTTTAGGTTTTATAGAAATTATACAATAGAAATATATGATGATACACATGAAAATCTTTATTGTTTCGAGCTAAAACTTATGACTGAAATACTTCCTCGCATCCGGCCTTGGCGCCAGTGGCGCACCAGGTCATCTAGTTACATTAATGGTTCATTTAACACCAGCATAAACAAGATACATGTTGGGCTCACTACAAAACATTAACATAACCCATGAATCCATGTAGCCCCTCATTTAAAAAGGTGAAGATGCACACATTTTCCTCCCTTATTCCAGCGAGTTCGAGAACATTAGACCAGCCTGTTGTCATCTGGGAAGAATCATTCATGCCTTGGAAGAGGTTAACATGCTCAAAAGTAGTCTTGTAGGAGCATGTGAGTGGTAACACCTTTGGGAGATAGCGGTTGAGGTGGGCACGGTTGTAGCTAGCTAAAAAGTACTATATGAGAATAATAATATTAGTTGTTGGCTAGAGTTCACTTTGCATAATAAAATTTAAATATTGAAATGCCAAATTTTAACCATCTTGGCCTTCCTACGGATGACATTTGACTTGTTCATCTTGCACACATAGTATTGTATAGATGGCTTGTCGTTTAACTATCACTTTTTGAGGGAAGCAACTTGGTCATAAGTCAATTCCAAATTGTTTCCAAACACGCAGTACTCATCAAATTCCCCAACCCCCATCATACTTGGACCTAGAAAGAAAATATTAGAAAGTAATAATCTATATCTGTATATAAATGTAGCAAAACATGTACTTAGCCAATATAATGCCACACATCTACGAATAAGTATCCTTGGTTTCTCGACTACTCTAAATCTTTTTATATAAGCTTTAGCTCTTCGCCTTGCTATCTTAGGTTTCATCTTGCAAAAAACTATAGGAGGTTTATTCACATCATCATCAAATGAGACATCAATGAGGACATCATCATTTGTAGCCTAAATTAGATATTGCACTAATTAGAATGTTTATTTTTATGCCATATACAGTAGCAGTGCCAGTAGCATCAATTTTAGAACCTGCTCATGTATCTCCCTGGCTTTCATCGTACCTGCCTCAAAGAGTAAATACAAGAATTAAGTTAGAATACAATTATAATTAGTGAATTATTACGAGAATCAAATTCAGTGAGTAAACTAAAGGGTGCTTCCAGTGAACTAGATTGAGCCTTTGCTGTAAGCAGCAACGTCGACACGCGAAGCACTAGATTGTGAGTATATACGCGCTGCCATAAAACAAGAAGGCGACACATAGAACTATAACTAATTAAATAGCAACATCGACGTGGTGACCTAGAACAAGGAGGAAATGCGTCGAACTAGAACAAGGAGGTGACCACATCGCCGGCCAGTTAACGAAGATTTGATGCAATGAAAGGGTGCTAGGTTGAGGAGCACTTACACATCAATATGTAGCCTCCGCTGCCACGGTCGTCGCCAGGATTTGGTTGTCGGCAAGGAGGGGAGAGGGTTTTCTGTAGTGCGGATTTGGGGGAAGTGGTGTGGGATTTGGGAGTTGCATGGAGGGGAGAGGTTTTTTTCTAGCTGCTATGATAGGTGGGTGCCATGCATGAGCGGTTTTGTTTCACACTAGCATCATTTGGTAGGCTGGCGAATGGGTCCCACATGGACTGAATAACAACACAATTTTTCTACCACAAAAAGAGCTTTTGTTTATCCAAGTTTGACAAATAGAATAACATCACAATGTTTTGGCTAATTTTCCCAATAAATAACTATTAATTCCATGACTTAAAGAACAATCATATCGATCAGTTCAAAGGCATGCACACAACTATTAGTTCAACACAAAGCATTCAACACAGGCATGCACACAACCATTAGTTCAAGCATGCACCACAAAGCATGCACACACGATCATCAGTTGAACACAAGCATGCACACAGGCATGCACACGTCCATTAGTTCAAGGATGCAACACAAAGCATCCAACACTCCACCACCATAAGATGAAACTATTCTTGTCTGTATCATCTTGTACTTCATCTTATTTGTTACTACAGTACTCCTCAATGGTGTCGTCTACTTTAGGCTCACTGTCAACTTCCTCCTCTTCAACAACTTTCCTTTTACCTCTAATACGATCGAACACTGATGCATCTATGATGCAGCCTCTGTTGACAGAGGGTCAATGTTTCCTGAAAGGCAGAGCCTCAGATACAGTTTCATTGTCAGAGCCTGTTGGTATGCTACATCAGTATGCACCACCTCCTCCTCCTCTCCTTTGGCAACATCAAACTTATGTCTTTCAACTATTTGTTGTACCACCCGCCAGTTTTTTCCCTTGGCTGTGTCTGGTATGTAGAACACTTTTGTAGCCTAGGTTGCCTAGATGTAACTGTCAACTTTGTACCAAAAATTGGTAATGTTGACACTCCGGAAGAGTTTATCATACACCATCTTTGTATCCTTGTGGCCCTTAAGCTGATACAAATCACAGTAGAATAACACAACTGATTGTTGGTGTTCCAAATCAGAGTTAAAATACAGCACCTTGATATCCTTAAGGACACCTAAAAATGGATATCCTTCTCCAAGTGACAACCTTCAGCCATTACTCCATAGTTTTTTGTTTTCTTGCCCTTCTCATGATCAACGGTGAGGAACCGAACATCATCCACAATACAAGCTGAATATGTTCTTACTCGGAAGTCTAGGGCACACGCCAATGCAAAAAGCTCTTCATCCACAGCTTCTGGATACTCTTGTCACTTTTTCATGATCTGTATGTACCGCAGCAGAAATACAATATGGTCAAATCATGCATTGAAATGCTATATATGAAGGACAGAGATAAATGCAAAAGGAAACTAACAAGGTCCTTGAAGCATTTTTTAAATCCCTGCTCAAGACTTCTTTCCATATTGGGCATCCCATCGTTCACTAGTTGTTCTCGGCAAAGACTGCAATCCAGAGAGTAACTCGGAATTAAAATCTTTAGGTGTATGGCAATATTGGATTCCTAAGTATAGGAGATCAGAACATTCATGATATATGGCTTACCTCCTCGCAGTTGCTTAGGACATACCAAGTCATCTTGTGTAGGTCCCTTTGGATGGTCAAATCAGTATCATCGCTTCTTCCATAGCAGGTGACATGGCTTCCTCCAATCAAATGCACACCATGGACAAACACATCACAGGTTGATTCATGTTGGTCACCTACATTTCTCACTGGTAAACCAAATCTTATCACAATATCATCAAGGTATCTAGAGAAAAAAGTCATGCACTCGGCAACATTGTAGGCCTATGCCACTGAACCTTCTAGACGTGACATGTTCCTGACATATCTCTTCAGAGTAAACAACAACCTCTCTATTGGATACATCCACCCATAGTTCACAGGGCCTCGAAGCATTGCCTCATCAGGTAAATGCATAGCCAGGTGGACCATCACATCAAAAAATGCTGGTGGAAAGATGTGTTCAAGTTTGCACAAAATTACTGGGATTTCATCTTTGAGCCTTTCCAACACCGACAATTTCAAGTTTTTACTCACAATTGCCTGAAAATTCTTCCTAGCTCTCCAAGTGTCATGTAGATATCGGGATGCAAATACCCTCGCATGCCAGCAGCCAATATTCCCTTCAACGGTATGTGGCAGCCATGGGTTTTAAGTCCCCTGATCTTGCGTGTAGGAACGCTGACACATTTTCCCATGTTTCAACAAAACCCATTAGGAAAAGTGCAGTCCAACAGATATTGACAGAAACCCGTCTTCTACTCCTTATACAGGTAATACAATGCATATGGATGGAGAAGGTCCTTCTCTATGTCTGTGGGTTGCACCTGTATATCTCGCCTAATGCCTAGGGCTTCACAATCATACCTAGTGATGTAGCCTGACCTTCTGTCGTTAACACATCATGGTCTCCAACCTATGCTAAGTCGTCATGGACTCCAAAGGTGAATTTGTTCCTCTATGCGAGCCCACTCCTTACCCTCTTGAATGGTATACTACTTCATACTTTGTCCCATATTCATGATAGGTTCACACCGACAAGTACAGAGACAAGGGAGGAAGATCGAATCACCAAGCCCGACAAGACGGAGGCTTGGAAGAGAAGACGGAAGAAGCAGCAGCTGAAGCCCGGAGTCTCCGGCCCTCAAGCCCGGAGTCTCCGAACAGGACTCTCACCAAGACTCCGGAATCGCCCCAGGAGCGTTCAGTACACCCCTCCGGAGACAAGCCCGGAGAGCGATGTCCACCGTGGAGTCTCTGGCCACCCCGGAGGCTCTAGCCTTCAACACCAGAGTCTCCGGCCCTTTGCACCGGAGTCTCCGGCCGCCTTCCTGGAAATCTCTGCATGCCATCCCGAAGTCCACCCCAGAGACCGCGCTTCGCCCCGAAGTATCCGGCCACCCCCATAGTCTCCGGCCCCTGCACACCAGAGTCTCCGGCCTAAGTGGAATGGACCTGCGCGCCTTTAGCTGGGCCTCCAGCCCATGTACCCCTCTTATCCTTAGAAACCCTAGTTTTATTCCCAAACTACCACTTGTTATGTGGTTGGCCTATATATAGTGCCCCCACCCCCTCATGTAACCCTAGGCATAGATAATAGACTAAAGACACCCCCTTTGTGGAATCTCTAGTTTTGCTTCATCCCCTTAGTAAAGGGGACTGACTATCGTCCCCACCTTGTTGGAGTTTACATCATGCCTCCCTCATTGTACAAGGCCTTGGCATTGGTGTCCCTTTACCAAGACGTCAAGACCCTCTCCAAGGTGTTCTTCCCTCTCCGTGTGGGATCGAGGGAGCACATTGACCGATCTTTCCTTGCGAGGATTCTATCGGACCGGTGGCCACCAGCAGGAGCAATCGGCCTTGTATCCTGTGAGTTTTGTGTGTGTTCATCATGTTCTTCGCGAGGTGTGTGTCTGCTTTCGCTACCTTCTCCCTTTCCCCTAATTTTCCCATCGATTTGACCACGAGATCCATGAAGATTGGGCCACCCATGGGGTTACCCCTCAACATTGGTATTAGAGCACTAGTTGCCATGAATTTCCCCTCATTCTTCCCCACCAAATTTTTTAGGGGTAACCCCGTGGGTGGCCCGATATTCACGGATCTCGCGGTCAAATCGATGGGAAAGTGAGTGGAAAGGGAGAAGGTAGCGGAAGCGGACGCACACCTCGTGAAGAACATGATGAACACACGCAAAACTCACATGATACAAGGCTGATTGCTCCCGTAGGTGGACATCGATACGATAGAATCCTCACAAGGAAATATCAGTCAACATGCTCCCTTGATCCCACGCAAAGAGGGAAGAACACCTTCAAGAGGGTCTTGACTTCTTGGCAAAGGGTCACCAATGCCAAGGCCTTGTACAACGAGGGAGGCGCGATCCAAACTCCAACGAGGTGGTGACGATAGTCGGTCCCCTTTACTAAGGGGATGAGGAAAAACTAGAGATTCCACATAGGGGTGTGTTTAGTCTATCATCTATGCCTACGGTTACATGAGGGGGTGGGGGCAATATATATAGGTCATCCACATAACAAGGGGTAGTTTGGGCATAAAACTAGGGTTTCTAAGGATAAGAGGGGTACATGGGCCGGAGGCCCAGCTCAAGGCGCGCAGGCCCATTCCGCTTAGGCCGAAGACTCCGGGGTGTAGGGGACGGAGACTCCAGGGGTGGTCGGAGACTCCGGGGTGAAGTGCGGTCTTCGAGGTGGACTCTGGGGTGGCATGCAGAGACTTCTAGGCAGGCGACCAGAGTCCAGGCAGGAGTCCTAGGACGGAGACTCTGGTGCGAAGGGCTAGAGACTCCGGTGTCGAAGGCCGAAGACTCTGGGGTAGCCGGAGACTCCGCGGTGGACGTCGCTCTCCGGGCTTGTCTCTAGAGGGGTGTACTGAACACTCTTGGGGCGAGTCTAGAGTCTTGGCTAGAGTCCTGTCTGGGACTCCAGGCTTGGAGGTCGGAGACTCCGGGCTTGAGGGCCGCAGTCTTCAGGCTTTAGCTTCTTCCGTCTTCTCTTTCAAGCCTCAGTCTTGTCGGGCTAGGTGCTTCGGTCTTCCTCCCTTGACTCCGTACTTGTTGGTGTGAACCTATCATGAATATGGGACGGAGTATGAAGTAGTATACCATTCAAAAGGGTAGGGAGTGGGCTCGCATAGAGGAACGGGTTCACCTTTGGAGTCCATGATGACTTGGCATAGGTTCGATACCATGATGTGGTAACGACCGAAGGTCGGGCTACATGACCTAGCCTTCAAAGTGTCCTTATTCTTTCCGTCAAGTTCAAGTAGTGTGCCAATCAAGTTGTCGCATATGTTTTTCTCGATGTGCATCACGTCGAGTTTATGCCGAAGTTTCAACGATGCCTAGTAAGGCAAGTCCCAGAAACCATGCCGCCGGTTCTAGATCGGGGAAGGATCTGTTCGCTTCCTCTTTTTGCTCCTAGGATCACATCTAGCTCCTGGTTTAAGATACCTAACCTTCTCCAACTCAGCTTGTAACTCAACTGCAGTAAATTTTCTTGGCTTCGAGTGGTCATCATGAATGCCGGCAAGCTCTCTATCTCGCCACAAGTGGTGGTGCTTTGGGAGGAAACGATGGTGCCCAATGTATCTTATTTTGCTCTTGATGGATTTGGACAGAGGATTTTTGTCACAATGCAGGCATGCATAATATCCTTTTGTTGTATGCCCAGACATAGTGATGCAAGCTGGGTAGTCATGTCTACACCAAAGAACCGCTGCTCGAAGATCGAACATTTTGTTTTGAAATGCATCACAAGAGCGTACGCCCTTCCAATGCTGTTGCAAATCGTACAACAGAGGCTCAATAAAGAGATCAGTGTCCTTTCCTGGACTTGATTTGCCAGGGATTAGAAGGCAGTGCATGTAGTTTGATGCATCCATACAATCCCACGATGGAAGGTTGTACGGCAGGGCAAATACAGGCCACATACTATAGCTCGTGCTCATGGTTCAATAAGGATTGAAGCCATCGGTGGCAAGGCCAAGCCTTACGTTTCTAGGGTCAGCTGAAAAGTCCTCCCATATTCTGTCAAAATCCTTCCATGCTTCACCATCAGCCGGATGACTAAGTATACCATCTCTGGGAATTCTCTTTAACTTGTACCACTTCATGTTCTCCGTTGTTTTCCTCGAAGAGAACAATCTCTGCAGCCATGGCGCCAAAGAAAAATGACGCAAGACTGACAACCGACGACCTTCTTTCTGGATATTTCCACCTTGAGGCGCCACATGTAACACAATTGTCCATCTTGTCATTGTCCTTCCAGAAGAGCATGCAGTTTTTTTGCACACGTGTATGCTGTCATAGGAAAGTCCAAGCTCCTTCAGATAAGTTTTTGCTTCTCGGTATGATCTCGACAGGGTATTGGGATCCGGCAGTGCATCAGCAAATAGCTTCATCCAATCATCGAAAGTAGTTCTGGTGATCCAGTGATATGACTTGTGATGAAGGAGCTTCACAACAAATGCAATCCTGGAGTGTTTACTTCCTGGGTAAAGCTTGTTCTTTGCCCCTTGCATCAACTTTGCAAACAATTTCTCATGTTTACCGTCATTTGGGAAATTAGCAGCAATCTGCTCTACAGTTAATGCATCGCATGCGTGCTTGAGGTCTTGCAACATATCTGGAATGATGTGACCTCCATCATCATCGCTTTCATCATCCGTATACATATTGTCATTGTCATCACCAACATGACCACCATTGTTACCACCATTGGGTGCATCTTCAATAATAGCAAGATTAAGTGGCTCTCCATGCTATATCCACCGAGTATACTTGTGGGAAATGCCACTGAGGAGTAAGTGGTGATAAAGAAGCCATAAATGTACCGTTCTCCGATTGAGGCACTTACGATAGGTGCATGGAACCTCAGCATTCTCGCTGTATCCCTCCTTGAAAAATCTGACAAACCGTTTTAGGCCAACTTTGTAGGGTTCAGTAATCTGTCTACCATAAAAAATCCAACTCATATTCATCTGTTAATAATTAAATAAACAAATCACACTTTCAGAACAGGCTAGTGATTGTTTAGAACAATTTTCTTTACAATGAACAATCTAACTCATATACATGTGTTGAACAATTAAAACAACAAATCTCATTTTTAGAATAGGGTAGTCATTTTTCAGAACAATTTACTTTACCATGAACAAATCCAACTCCTATCAATCTGTTGGACAATTAAACAAACTAATCACATTTTCTGAGAAGAATAATCCTTTTTAAGAAGATTTTTCTGTAGATGAATAATCCAAGTGATATCCATGTGTTGAACAATTAAAAAAACTATTTTGGAGATGGTTCCTGAAAGGGGAGCTACCGAGGTGCGCGGAGACGTTGGCCAGAATGGGAGTCCCAGCGGACAGCCTTGGAGTGCGGACGCCGCAATGGACAGGGAGACGGCGCCGCAACGTGTGGTGGACCGGCAAATGCAGCGGTGCCCAAGCCGCCGCTGCCACGTGTGCTGGACCAGATTTTAGATTTGATTTTGAAATCTCACAGGTGGAGTTCAGTTGAGTGTGTGGGCGGCAAAGAGGTGGGTCCCACAAGTCAGCGAAAGAATCTTCACTTGTCCAGCTGACACGTCGGGTTCATCGTAGGTGGGTCCACCGGCAGGGACCTCTTGGTTGCGTGTTTGAGACCTGGAGGTTTCCATTTTATTGAATTTCTTCGTACTTTATTTTGGCTCCATTTTGTTTGAACCGAAGAGGCACGTAGAGAGAGAGTGGACAAGACAGGTGTAGCTCTTCTAGAGAGAGAGAGACAACGCATGCCCCATCGCTGCCTTTGGCGAGCTCCACTCCGGCGAGATTTCACCGGAAGTAGGTGCACGACTTATATATTCTCCAATCTCTGGCAAGCTTCCTTCACGTATAGGTGCGCGACGCGGCGACCGATCTCACGCGTTTTCTGGATGAATGCAGGGGAGCTGCAGCATCCACGGGCACGCGCGACGACGACGGAGTGAGGGGCGCAATCTGCAATGGAATAACCGGCGGCGTGGCTCTACATCAGCGGTAAGAATACCCTTCACTAGAGTATAAACGGCGGCAAAGATCTTCAACAGCAGTAGCTCGATGAATATATAGGGTTTTAAGAGCTGTGTAAATAGTACTTGTTCTTCATTAGATCTGTAATGTTTTCTCTATGATTGCTTCATCGAATCCATAGAGTTTTCTCTAAGATTTCTTCATCAAATCTCTTGAGTAAATCTAGGATGCGCAAAAAAAATATTGCAAATTTTGTTGGGTTGAATTTCTGCAAATTTATTTGTTGGTACAATTTCTGTTGATATTTTGTTAATAACAATCTTCAGTATGTGTATGCAGAGCTGCAGATTAGTACAATATGCACATCATTAGTTGTATTTTTGTAGGATTATCTATGTAGAACTTGCAGACTAGTTTTATTTCTACACATATATAGTACTAGTTGTAGTTATTAGTATATATATACTAGATAAAGTACAATGTAATCAGTATCATTAATATTCCTAGCTTGGGTATAAATCCCATAATTTTCCTAGCTTAGATAATGTAGTTTTTCCTCAAAAGATCATTGCTGCAAATTTAGAGTTTAGTTTTGATATTTTTATTTACACTAGTAGTACTGATATTAGTAACCTCATACTATTTATATGTTTTGACACTAGTAGTAGTGTTTAGAGATGATATTAGTAACATCATATCATTTATTTTCCTGATCTTTTTTATTTTTTTTGTTAAGAACAAAAGGAATATGGCTCAAAACGAATGTGTGCCATGTCAGCAGCAACCTGCCTGGTGTGGGAGTGGAACATAGACCATGTGATGTATTTTAGAATGAGGGTCAGATCACCCTTTTTTGTAGAGGGATTTGTAAGTAATCTCAATTTTCATATACATATCTTATTTTAAATTTCCATATATATTCCTTTATGTTCATGATCTTATGTTTTTTTTTCTGTTTCACAAATTTATCCAGGGTATTTCTTGTTGTTTCGCTGAGCGTATGCGATAATTCGCTCTTGGTCCATATCTAACCTGGATCCTTGCTCGGAGTGACTGCCATGGTCAAAACAGAATAATTGATGAATAATACTTCTATGTGCTGTATGGTGGGAATTTTGGGAGGTTGATAGCATTATGTGGGCCATATTGGAGAGGGTTCTTTGCATCTTATAACATTTAACAGAATGATGTTCTCACATTTTCATATGATAGAGTAGAAAGGTGTCAAATGCTGATAATGTTGTCAACCCTTGGGTTGATCAAGACCAGTGTATGTATTGACTTCTTTACATTGAATTGGTTTTTTTCTTACACACATGACTAGTTTCTTAATTATATATGTTCCTTACACAAAAACCTTTTTCAGTTTCATATGCATGATTAGGGTGTTATAAGACCGAAGATTGTTGCAAGGTGACACTAGAGAAATCCATATTTCAGCACCCATGTAATGTCAGTTGCTGTGAAATGAATTCCATATCCTAGGCATTCTACAAGAAGTTTGTAAGAGACCTGGATGAAGATGAGGTCTTTGAGATCCCTCAGTTCTTGGTGCACCGGGTGCAGGATGAAGATGATCTTTATCAGATGGTTAGTTAATCACTTTTTCCTATGCTTTTCCTACTTATTTTGTAAATTTATCAGGGTGGCTAGTTAACTAAGATCTGTTATATATTTTTGTTACTCAGGAAATTCCTTTGAGATGCACAAGGGAACACCAAATCCCAAAGAAAGGGTTCTATTGTATATGCATGAAGAATAATTGTGACAAAGGCCTAAAAATCTTGGGGCGATATCACATAACAGAAGTATATGACGATTGCGTTGAGTTCACCAACCCCTAGACTGAATTTTGTGCTAAAAACAGAATTTGCCTTGATGATCTGCTCGTCGTCCAGGTCAAGGTGACGAGGCACTATATCAAGCTGATTATTGAGGTGGTCACCGGTCTGGCAGAGGAACATGAGGATGCGGAAGACGACAGCGATGAGCAGCAGGAAGAGGATGAAGACAAGAGCATTGGCTCTATGATGTCGGTTGTAGCTCATAACTTATGAATAAATCATCAGAATTTAAATTTCAAGAATGCATGCTCAGAAACTTTTTTGTTATTGTATGTTAAACTAGCAAATCTCTTTTGCTCAAATCACTTGGGTTGTACCAACTTCATTATGTTTAATTATGAAAGAGAAAATATAAATGATTTCTCTCAATTTCTTGTAGAGAAAAAGCACAACTAATTCTATATTCTCGTAGGAACCGGCCCAACTTGTTGAACCGGCGGCACTGCCATGATCTCCACGTAACCACGGTGAGTTCTCGAACCGAAGCTACAATTATTCATTATTACCACGTATCCACGATCTCTACAGTTATTCCTGCCTGCTTCTTCTTCCTCTTCCTTGCTCATTCCTCTGTTCTATAACCGTCGGTTCTTCTTCTTCTTCCTCGCAGGCATTTCCTTTCACCCATTTCCTTTCACCCATTTCCTTTCACCCATTTCCTTATAGGCATGGACGATGGGAAACGCACAACAGATACCCACTTCGTCCCTGCCCATGGCACCACGACTTTGATAGTGATGTACACAAATGATGAAGCGACTGTGGAGAAAACTCTCGCTAGGTATGAGAAATTGCGTGAGAAAGAGAAGTACAAGTTCGTGGGGCTAGACTTGGAGTACACACGTGCAGATAAGCGAATTAATCCTCCACAAGAGATCGTCGTCATGCAAATCGCCATACATGAGGAGGTCTCATTTACCACTTCTGCAAGTATGTGAAATTTAAATTTGAGACCACCACTTGTGCATCCCTTGTTCCCTTACATCCCTAAAACCCTCTAACTGCAGGAGTAAACCAACTGAAAAGAATTGTCCGGCTCTGGTCGAGTTCTTATGTAGGAAAGGGATAACTTCCACTAGCGTGGATATCACAAATGACACAACTATGCTTTCTCGTGTGTTGATAAAAATCCCACATGGGTACCACATTGACATCCAAAATCTATAAAAGATCAAACCACACCCAGCGAAGGATGGCATGGGTGATCTGGCAGCAGAAATCATCGGCATATCCTATGCAAAACTGAAGAAATTGAAGCGAAGCGAGCACGACTACTGGGAGTGGAAGCTGATGGGCCAGGTGCACCTCGAGTATGTAGCCAGACACGCCTACATGGTGTACGAGTTGTATAGTAATCTCATTACCATGAAAGATGGGATGGTTAAGGGGAATTTTTCGTGGCAGAGCTATGCCCTAGTTGCAAGGTAGCCCAGGAGAAGAAGCGTGAGGAGGACAGAAAGCAGTATCAGGACGACAGGGAACTTGGAACGATGGCGACAACAAGCAGTTGAATGGGAAGCAAGTCAAGGACGACAAAAGGTGGTGGTGATAAATTATGTGTTTGAAATAGATTAGTTATAGTTTATTTTGTGTATGTAGTATATATTTTGGGATGTACAGATTAGTTTGGGATCTGAGCGTTGGAAGAACTTGCATGCATGTATGTGTTTTCCTATATCATATATGTACAAAAGTGTGATGGGTTATTGAGATATGCATTATCTAGGCCCCTGGTGAGCATGGTCTCTCACATATATCGATATGCACATGATCCAACATCTTCTTGGGCTCAAACTTTGGTATTGCACCTAAAACTAACCAAAATAAATAAGGATAAAAATCCATTGTTCAACCCTTATCTAGAGAAATAATCTAGGGGGTAGATCGTCTATGGGGCCGATGGTCTAGGGTTTCGTTGAAAATCGAGCATCGGAGCATCTGAAATATCTTGCATGTGTTTCTAGAATATGTACAAAAGTTGAGATAGGTATCATCTAGGAAACTTTAGTGGATTTTGGGATGCAACTTTTCCTATGTGTTTTTTGTCTCTGTGAGACCATATGGTTTCACACATGGATCCCCTAGATTCATTAATTGCATGTGTGTTCTCTTCCTAATAAACCACATTGATATATCCACTAGAGTCATTGATCCACATGACCACATTGCATATGTTTTCTTTCCAAAACCACAATGATATATTTACATGCATGCATGCATGACCACACACATACTTCCACTGGATTCTGTGATGTAACTTCTATCACACTAGTGCAACATGCAATGTGGAAGCTCCTTTCCTATGTGTTTTTGGTCTCTGTGACCATGGTTTAATTTGACACATGGATCCCCTAGAGTCATTGCATGCATGATGTGTGTTCTTTTCCTAAACCACATTGATATACATCCACTAGAGTCATTGATCCACACATGACCACATTAATATTGCATGTGTTCTCTCTTTTACAAAACCACAATATACATGCATGACCATAAACATGCATACTCCAATGGATTCTATGATGATGCAACTTCTGTCATACTGGTGCAACATGCAACGTGGAAGCTGCTTTCCTATGTGTTTGACACATATGGATCCCCTGGAGTACACATTGCATGTGTTGTTTTCCTAATAAACCACACATTGAGATATCCACTAGTCATCATTGATTCACACATGACCACACATTGCATGTGTTCTTTTCCAAAACTACAATGATATTTACATATGCATGATCACCACACACATACTCTAGTGGATTCTGTGATGCAACTTTTGTCACACACTGGTGCAACCATGCATGTAATGTGGAAGCTTCTCTAATTAATTCCTATGTGTTTTTGGTCTCTATGACCATGGTTTGACACATGGAACTCCTAGAGTGATTATATGTTGCATGTGTTCTTTTCCTAACCCACATTGATATCCACTAGAGTCATTGTTTATAGATCCACATGACCACATTACATGTGTTCTTTTCCAATACCACATTGATATCTACATGACCACACACACTCTGTGATGCAAATTCTAACACTAGTGCAACATGCAATGTGGAAGCTGCGTTTCCTATGTGTTTGGTCTCTGTGACCATGGTTGTACACATGGAACCCCTAGAGTCATTGCATGTGTTCTTTTCCTAAACCACATTGATATCCACACTAGATGTCATTGATCCACACATAACCACATTGCATGTGTTCTTTTCCAAAACCACATTGATATATCTACATGACCACACACACATGTGGATTCTATGATGCAACTTCTGTCACACACACACACTGGTGCAACATGCAATGTGGAAGCTGCTTTTGTATGTGTTTTTTGGTCTCTGTGAGACCATGCATGGCTTGACACATGGATCCCCTAGCTAGAGTGTCATTAATTAATTGCATGTGTGTTCTCTTCCCAAAAACCACATTGATATACATCCACTAGAGTCATTGATCCAAATGACCACATTAATATTGCATGAGTTATCTCTTTTCCAAAACCACAATATATGATATCTACATGCATGACCACACACATGCGTACTCTAGTGGATTCTATGATGATGCAACCTCTGTCACACTGGTGCAACATGCAATGTGGAAGTTGCTTTCCTATGTGTTTGACACATATGGATCCCCTGGAGTACTCATTGCATGTGTTCTTTTCCTAATAAACCACACACATTGAGATATCCACTAGTCATCAATGATCCACACATTACCACACATTCCATGTGTTCTTTTCCAAAACCACAATGATATCTACATATGCATGATGACCACACACATACTCCAGTGGATTTTGTGATGCAACTTCTATCACACACTGGTGCAACCATGCATGCAATGTGGAAGCTGCTTCAATTAATGCCTATGTGTTTTTGGTCTCTATAACTATGGTTTGCCACATGCATCTCCTAGAGCCATTATATGTTGCATGTGTTCTTTTCATAACCCACGCGTTGATATCCACCAGAGTTATTGTTGATAAATCCACATGACCACATTGCATGTATTGTTTTCCAATACCACATTGATATCTACATCACCACACACACTCTATGATGTAACTTTTGTCACACTGGTTCAACATGCAATATGTGGAAGCTGCTTTTCCTATGAGTTTGGTCTCTATGACCATGGTTGTACACATGGAACCCCTAGAGTCATTGCATGTGTTATTTTCCTAAATCACATTGATATCCACACTAGATGTCATTGACCCACACAGGAACACATTGCATGTGTTCTTTTTGAAAACCACATTGATATATCTACATGACCACACACACTAGTGGATTCCGTGATGCAACTTCTATCACACACACACACTAGTGTAACATGCAATGTGGAAGCTGCTTTCCTATGTGTTTTTGGTCTCTGTGAGACCATGCATTGTTTGACACATGGATCCCCTAGCTGCTAGAGTCATTAATTAATTGGATGTGTGTTCTCTTCCTAAAAACCACATTGATATACATCCACTAGAGTCATTGATCCACATTATGACCACATTAATATTGCATGTGTGTTCTCTCTTTTTCCAAAACCACAATATATGATATCTACATGCATGACCATACACATGCATAATCCAGGATTCTATGATGATGCAACTTCTATCACACTGGGGCCACATGCAATGTGGAAGATGCTTTCCTATGTGTTTGACACATATGGATCACCTGGAGTACTCATTGCATGTGTTCTTTTCCTAATAAACCACATACATTGAGATATCCACTAGTCATCATTGATCCACACATGACCACACATTGCATGTGTTCTTTTCCAAAACAATAATGATATCTACATGCATGATGACACACATACTCTAGTGGATTCTGTGATGCAACTTCTGTCACACTGGTGCAACATGCAATATGTGGAAACTGCTTTTCTATGTGTTTTGGTCTCTGTGACCATGCATGGTTTAATTTGACACATGGATCCCCTAGAGACATTACATGATGTGTGTTCTTTTCCTAAACCACACATTGATATATATCCACTAGAGTCATTGATCCACATGACCACATTGCATATATGAACCGTTCTTTTCCAAAACCACAATGATATCTCTACATGCATAACCACACACATGCATACTCAAGTGGATTCTGTGATGATGCACAACTTCTGTCACACTGGTGTAACCATGCATGCAATCTGGAAGCTCCTTTAATTCCTATGTGTTTTTGGTCTCTATGACCATGGATCTCCTAGAGTCATATTGCATGCATGTGTACTTTTCCTAACCCACATTGATATCCACCAGAGTCATTGATAGATCCACATAAGACCACATTGCATGTGTTCTTTTCCAACAATACCACATTTATATCTATATGACCACACACACTCCTGTGGATTCTGTGATGCAACTACTGTCACACTGGTGCAACATGCAATGTGGAAGCTGATTTCCTAGATATATATGTGTTTTTGGTCTTTGTGACCATAATTTGACATGGATCCCCTAGAGTCATTGCATGCTATGTTCTTTTCCTAAACCACATTGATATATATATATCCACTAGAGTCATTGATCCACATGGCCACATTGCATGTGTTCTTTTCGAAAACCACTACATATGCATGATGACCACACACATACTCTAGTGGATTCTGTGATCCAACTTCTGTCACACTGGTGCAACATGCAATGTGGAAGCTACCTTTCCTATATGTTTTTGTCTCTATGACCATGGTTTTTGACACATGGAACCCCAAGTGACATTGCATGTGTTCTTTTCCTAAACCACGTTGATATATATATATATCTACATGCCCACACACACTCTAGATAGTAGTGAATTATGTGATGCAACTTCTGTCACACACTGGCTGTGCAACATGGAAGGTGGTTATTTATTTCCTATATGATGTTTTTGGTCTGACACATATGGATCCCCTAGAGTTATGCATGTGTTCCACTACTAGTCACACACATGGAAGGTGGTTCCTTTCCTAAACCACATTGATATATCCACTACTAGTCATTCACATGACCACATTGCATGTGTTCTTTTCCAAAACCACATTGATATCTATATGAGACCACACACATATAGATATTCTGGGATAATGCATGCAACTTCTGTCACACTGGTGGTGAAACACATGGATGTGGAAGTTGCTTTTCCTATGAGTATTTTGGTCTCTGTGATGCATCTTCTTGGGCTGAAACTTTGATATCTACCATATGGGTTGACCTAAAACTAACCAAAATAAGGATAAAAGTCCATCGTTCAACCCTAATCTGGAGAAATCCATTGTTCAAAACCACATTTTGAATCTTATCTAAATTTGAATATGTTATCCAAAATACTTTTACCTCTCTTGAGATCATTATACAAGCCAGAATATAAACTAGTAGTCCATATTATTAATGTTTTTCAAGATTTATTCGTCAATAATTTATAGTTTTCTTCACCAAGCTCTTTTGTGAAGACTTTCTAAAATATGGTTAATTTATTTGAGCCCTCCATCATGCATCCGACGGCCAGGACACCAATCCCAAATTTCTAGGTCAATTCCTCCTGCCCACGCGAAATTTGGCACCAGCACGGGAGAGTTTCTACGCAAACAAAAATTTCTCAAGCTGCAATTACCTTTGAGCCAACCTGCACAGCACCACCCAAGCATTCGCGCAAAGGTAATTTACATAATCTATTGGAAACCCTTTCTATCCCCTTGCTAAAATGAGACAGATCCAAATTCCCCATCGCCCTCGACGCCATCCTCCCTGCCGTCCTCCCCATTTTCCTCTCGCCCTCCCCGCCATCCTCTCCCTTTTCCCCTAGCCGCTGTCCGTCCCTTCGCCCTCTGCCTTTAATCCCCTCGTCTCCATCTGTCCTTCCAGTAGTAACCTCTCCGTCACCCTAGCACAAACCCTAGCCCCTCCTCACCGTCCCGGTTTTCCACCACGTCCATTGACCTCACCGGTCATCCACCTCGCCGATAGCCGGCTGACCTTGTCTACCACCACGATGTACACTTCACCCGCAAAGTCGGCTCGCTCGCCGTCCACCTCGCTAACAAGGCCCGTGACCACACTTAAAACCCATCCACCTCATCGCCCACCTCATCGACGAGGTCTGCTACCTCACCATCCAGCTCGATGCCACATGCCCCAGGTCACTGCAAGAAACACGGTATCAACAAGGCACTACAGCCTGCAGGCAAGGAAACACGCTCATCTTCGACGCCCATGTTTTTTTACTTTTCCTAAGAAATGATGTTCATTATCCTGTTCATGCCACCAATTTACCTATTTAGTTGAAGTTATTCTCTCTTATTTGTTCTGCCTGTGAAATTTCTTGTGATTTTACAAGTCTTGTGATCAGGGTTGCATTATCCAGTCTGTTGCATTAGTTTGACTGCTTCATGACATGTCTGATGAGTAGAGTATAAATTGTTCATAGTAGTCTATTCTACATGCTAATTACTAATAAACAATCAACATCATATTTCATGACTTGTTTAATTGCCTATTTTAATTGCATGGAAGATGCTTATCCTTCTGATATATAATTGTCCTGCCCTTCTTATTAGTGCAACCAACCAACCAATTGATAAGTGAGATTCAGAGTATTCGACTTATGAGCAGTTTACATAGAGATAAAGTTTGCATTATATTGGGTTCCATTGGTTTGGCTTCTTCATCCTATGTCTTTTGATCAGAGTATAAATTGCTCATAGTGGACTCTATTACATGATGATTACTATAGAACAATCAGTACCATAAGTTATATTTTGTTTATTTGCATGATAGTTGCTTATCCTACTTAGGTTTTATTGTGATTATCCTCTTTAACTGCATGTATACTATTTCGGCTTATGATCTGTTTGCATGTGATAAAGGTTGAATTATCTTGCTTTTTTGCATTAGTTTGGTTGCTTGATCATATGCCTTATGATTATAGTAGAAATTGCTCATAGTGAGCTGTCACATTATTTGTTCTATAGAACAATCAGTACCGTAGGTTATGTTTTCTGTTTAATTGCACTATTGATGCTTATCTTGCTTATGTTTTATTGTCCCACTCTTCTTATTACTGCAAACAATTGGTGAATTGTCCAGCTTGTTCATCGTATTGTCTCTTGCATTGCTTTGGCTGCTTCATCATTAGTCTTATGATATGAGATTCAGATTAGAAGTTCCTCATAGTGGACCATTGTACATTATGATTAGTATAGACCAATCAATACCATAGGTTATATTTGTGTAGCTTACTTGGAGTTGTTTATTCATGATAGAACCACAATTGCATACCATGGAAGAAATATGGCTAGAAAACATCACGAGAAACAATGCACGGATGCAACAAATGGGTGTTAGGCCCCTTGTTTATGCATCTCCCACTGAATTCTCCCCTAAAAAGAGAAAGAATGAAGGCTCTGGATCTAACTATTATCCTAAAGAGGAGGAGGAGGATGAGCTGCAGGTTGTCCCCTTACTTGCCTACTCATCTTTTGTGTAATTATTTGTTTACTTAATTTTCCATATATGTTGTTGCCTTTTATTACCCCGAATTGACTACCTTTGAATTGTGTAGACTGAGAAGAGGAAATATAAGAAGAAATCTGTCATCATAACAAGGATGGCTGCTGGTGGTAGATCAGGTGCTTGGAAGTGCGTCTTGCCTAGCATGGTTGCATTGATAGAAAGTATGAGACATACGAGGTCCAAGGGGGATCTGCCAGAAGTACTTCCACCTCCAAGTTCTCCATGGATCCCACCAAGACGGCCAAGTGTTATGCCCTCTTCAGAAGAAACTCCGAGTCATGCAGATCATGATGCTCAAGGAGAGCTAGCAGCCCAAATCGAGATGGCATCACTCCATGGGAGGAAGATAGCAGTCAAAGGCGAGCAGACAACTGCCCCAGGCAAGCAACCAACTTCCCAAGGAAAGCACATTATAATATTTGAATGGCACTTATTATATGGTAGAACACTAACTCCACATTATGTGTTTGTAGATGATTTTGGCCATCATCCTTCTGAAGACACAATTAAACATGATGATCCTCAAATTGTCTTGAGGGAAAAAATGGGGAAGCAGCGTGAGAACATGTCCAAAGGAGGAAAGCTTCCATTTGCCATTCCTCTAGGAAGAACTATTGCTTCCAAGTTTGCCACTGAGTGTGCAAAAAAAGTTAGGATTGGTATGCCTATCTTTCCCCGCTGGAAAGAGTACAAGGAGAGGCCGGATGTGAAAGAAGAGTTCTACGACATAGTTTCCATATGTTGTGTGACTCAACTACCCTTTTCTTCTCATTATTGTTCAAGCAGAGGCCGATGCACGATGTTTTATTTTAGAAAGAGTTTGTCATGGATGCATCACATGTTGCTTGCAACCAGCAGTTAACGAGGCACGCAAGAATTCAAAGGCATCTCATGAAGAAGGAGTTTTTGACCCCTTCCCACTGAATGAAGTAACAAGGATATCTCCTGTTGAACACATGAACAATGCAGAGTGGTGCAAGATTGTTGATTCTTGGACTGACCCCAGGAACCAGGTCAAGTCTTGTCTACCAACTTCCCCCTTTTTGTGTTTAACCAGGACTACCTCTTATACTCTATGCTCTCTCTTTTTGTAGGCCCATTGTCTAATAAATAGGCAAACAATAAATAGACAACCTTATTGCAGTGACATGTTTTTCTGTGACAACCGGGGATTCTCCCATCACAGTGTGGAAAAAGCAACAGTAAGCCCTCTAGAATACTTTTCATCTTTCTCATCTTCCAAAATTTCAATGCCATATTTGTCTCTGAAATGAGTATGATCAACTTGTAATTTGCTGGCTATTTTTCTAATGTTTGATTCTATTCCTAAAAATCAATATGTAACCATGGAAAGCAAGAGGGCGCCTAATGCTACAGAAGATATCACTAAGGCTGAACAACCTCCTGCCACCAACACGGTGCACTATGCGCTATCGCATGACATCATCCATTCTTGAGGACCAACCAAGACTCTCCTTGAAGCGCAACTCGAGGCTTAGAGAGCAGGGAATGCGATACTACATAGTGCCATTGTGGGGTTGCAGACAAAGAAACCAGATGGCGAGGCAGAATCCCTGGAGGAAGCGCAAGAAGTGTGGAAGAAGCTATACCAAGTCCATCTTTGTCATCTTCATACAATTCAATACCCTGTTTGTCCATGAAGATGTTCTTCGAATTTGCTTGCTAGTTTTCTAATGTTTGCTTATATAACTGTTAGGCACCCATTGGAAGCACGGTGGCGCCATCTGCTGTGGAATATGGCATTGAGGATCAACCCCTTGCTTCCATTGATGAAAGCATCCATGATTGAAGACCAACCAGCTCTCTCCTTGAAGCACAACTTGAGGCTGAGAGAGCAGCGAATGAGGCACTGGGAAGACACATTGCAGCATTGCTGAAGGAGATAGAAGCAAAGAATGAAGCACGAAAAGCACATGTGAACTTCGTAGACCTTATAAATGCATCACTTCAGCAATTCTTAGCTGTATTGTGTAAGTGAACTAGTGGTGTGCCTGAAAGTTTGTTAGGCTCTTTTCTTTATTTTGGTGGAAACTTATGTGTAAATCTATTTATGTCCCCTGAAACATGTGCCCTGCAATTTCTATCATTTTGATCTAGACCATGCAATCTAGCAAAGTTGACAGCACTCTTCTCTGGCGTAAATGAAAACGTCATGCTTGTTTAGTGGACGAAAATATTTTCATCACCGATAGTCGCCGACGTGGCACACTTTCACTCGTCAACGTCCTCGACGAAACATAAATGTCATATCTTTTGCCCTGACGAAATGAGTTTGTCACGCGTTGGAGATACGTGTCTAGGTCTGATAGGTACACGATTCGCGCTGCAGATGGACCACGTGTTTCCTTCCTATTGGTCCAGATGTCGCCATGACAGTCGGCCATGCATAAGTTGGCCAGCTTATTTCCATGACGAAAACGAAATTTGTCTCCGCCATCGCGACGAAATGGGAAGGGTGACCTAAGAAAATGAATGGATGACGTCAGCAAACGACGCTAGCAGAATCAGGCCATGATGGAAGAAAATGTCAGGAAGTAGATGACGTCGTAGATGGCAAACATGACGTCAGCAAACATCGCTGATGGCATCACACATTACCGTCCGCCATGTGGCATCATTCATCACGAAATAAAAATATCATGAAAGACCGGATCCGGGCTGGGCCAGTCCAGTTTGTCGCGACGAAATTGAAGGAACGTCACGGATAACCCGTGACATTTTGAGACAGAAAAAACATCACAGATTGAATTATGATGTGAGGTCCATGACCTATTTTTCTCGTCACAGAATTCGTCGCGGATGGCCATCTACCACGTTTTAACCCCTATCCACGATGATATTAGATCGTCATGAACCACCCAGATGCTTGTAGTGATGTTCTTCTTGGACTCTAGCAATAGCATCACCAAGTATTTCATCAGCTTCACCCGCAGCAGCAACATCGGCTAGTATTTTGTCAGCTCCACCACCACCACCAGCAACAGTAGGAGCCGGGGCTGCCTGAGTAATTACACGTTCAACAGCTCTAGGGACTCCGATGAAGAAAGGGTAGTTGATCCCAAGAAACACAGATCCCTTTAGATTGTCGACTCTACTCCAGACTTGTTCTACTGGTCTTTGGATGGACACACGGACCTCGAGAAAACGTGACACCTTGGCGATGGGTATGAAGAAAGTAGTGTCCCCATATGATCTATTGTATCAACAACGCTGTTTAGTGCTCCCCTGATATGAATCCACATGATTTCAGCATCCTGGTTCCTGTTGGCTCTCGGAGGTGCAAGGAACCATCGCCTTGATCCAAGACCAGCATCTATTACTGCATCTTCGATCACCAGAGATGGAATGACATGCGGGGCTGCGTGTGTAACTGTGTGTTACCTTCAGTTAGTAAGCAGAATCTTTAATGTGAATTTACATGCTATATGACACCATTATACACCCTAGGTGAACGACTCCCAAACACGCATGTTGCCGCTAGGTTCAGTGACCTCGTAAATGCGTTGCGGTGTGTCGAAATAGTAGCTAGAGATGAAGACGACATCGACATACTTCTCCGGCCATAGATGGTCGTCACGCAAGACTATCCATTCCTTGTCATCTGGGCATCTAATGAATGTGATTGCCTTGTCGAACATTGCTAAGAGGTCATAGTGCCAATTCTGCCACACCAGGCGAGGCTTCTGTGGGAGCTGTACCTTCAGGAGCTCAAGTTCTGCCATGTTGAACTTGTAAGTGAATTTAGAGTGTGGTGGCATCCACTAGTAGTTCAATGCAGTAATGTCGACACCCTCTAAAGATGGCAGTGTGAATCTCATCGATCTGTAGACATTTTTGAGAATCCAAGTATGCCCGTCCTAGGATAAAAGGACCAGCCACTCGTCGTGGCCACCCAACCAGTTATGCCCATCTTCCAGTTCCATCTCGTCTTCCTCCTTGATATTCACCACTACTGATTGCGACCACTTACCAGCAGCATCAGTTTTGCATGAATATTCGACAAAGTTTGTTGTCAGTTGGTAGAATCACCTAGCATGGATTCCATTTCAAATACAATTTGAGACCTAGACCTTCAGATTAAAGTAATATTTCTGACTATCTCCTCAGCTCTCGCCTAAATTGTGTCTGTGTCACTTCGTAAATACCCAAAATATCAAGTAGGAGCAGAGCTTCCCCTGAACAAACTCCTGACGGTGATCATAAACAACTAGGGACATAATAGTCTTAAATCTTATAATTTTTTAAATTTTTTAGAAAATAGAATATCACCTACCAGGCATTCCATTCCAAATCCAAATTGACACCTTATCTATCACCTAAATTAAGACTGTATCACTATGAAAATACAAGCATATCAAGAAAGAGCAAAGCTTCCACGGTATAAAATAGTCTTAAATGGTTTAATTTGTTCAAACTACGCATGCACACAACACGTTTGACGGAAGGAACACACGATTCCAATGAAAGTTCATCACATATGAATCAATGATATGACTAAATCAATAATCAAGATACTGGAACTTACGTGGCCATCGCGGTCGTTTGGCCATTTTCTATTATTAGGGTAAAGAAGGCCTGCGTGCCAAACGGGTGTTCATCCATGTCCTGCAACTTGAAGCGGTTGCCAGGGATGCAGCGACGATGCGACTGGCGGAGATTATGTCCAACCCCATGGAAATCCTGTGCACATTCGCAACACTAAGGTTCGGCCATCCCCATTCCTTGCAGTGGTGGTCCCCATGTCCATCCGCATCGTCGTCATCTGCCTTACCCTTTAGCCTGCTGCTACCCTAATGCTTACCCATAGCAGCAGATGTAGTCTGGAATCCAACAGATTAATGGAGGCGGTGTGATCCACGGGCGGATGGATTCGGGAGGAGATGGAATCCGGGTGGGGAGTAGTTGTTTGAGTAGGGAGTGAGGAATCACCGCCGCCGATCTCATCCACATGGTATAGAAGGAAGGGGGCCATAATTAGTGAGGGTGTGCATGGGAACCGTCTAGAGGAAGTGAAAAATTAATCAGAAGAGAAAAAATGTATGGTCCCACCTATCAGTAAGTGAAGGTCGACACGCGCAAACATGACTACGTTTGACTTGGATCATGAATGGCAGACCTTGATTCCACTACATACAAGTGGCACAGAACCAATTTTAGGTAGCGCTACTGTCGCCATGTAAAACCGTTGTTTCCCTCCACCTCCACTAGTTATGTCACTCTCCTTATACCATATTGTGAATCGCAACAAACACAAGAAAATAAAATGGTCGCAAGCATAATCAACACCGTTAGTTCCTCGAACATGCAACGCAAACAGTTCACACACTAGTTCTTAAAAAGACCATGTTGATCCAAACTTGGAGTGGCAGTTCTGCTTCATCTCCCTCGTCTCCTCGCAGTGGAAGTTCTTCGTCTTCTCCTCTTGTTCTTCTCTTCGTCTCCCTCGTCTCGTAGTCTCCTCGCACTCGCAATGGAAGTTCCTGGTCTACATGTTCTTCTTTCTTCCTCGATCAATAGGAACCATTTCCACATGTAAGCCATGGCCAGCAGCCGGATGAAGGTGAACATGTCTGATATCCCGGCCGACCCACTTCGATATCACCGACTACTTGCTGGAGAAATAGGAGTACATCAAAACCTATGTTGCTTGTTTTGAAGTCTACAACAATTGGTGCCGCATTTTAAAAGGGCCTGAATTCCATCTTAACAACTAGATCCTGATAGATCACACACTTCCAGATGTCAGCGACTTCACCTTCCTCAACCTCACCATTGGTCATTGCTTCACGAATCTAATGGACGTCCATTGCAGGTGCACATTCACATTTGATATATATATTTATATATATATATATATCATTCATTTATTTGTATTTTCCATTGTAAACATCTTTGTGCTAACTGTCCTCTTCTTCCAAAGATTCTACTTTGTCGGTGTTTCTCATGGCCTCATCGTGCTTTCTTAGAGGGTGCATCCATACAAGATTCGGCTTTTGAACCCAATCACTCATAAGTCTTAAAACTACATTTCAAGCACACATACCATCTTATATTTTACAATCTATCAATGTGACGAAGTCCCTAGTGATGGTGTTCGTTTGCACAAATTATCCCTATATTATTGCATGGGCCGATGAGATCACCCCAATGGGGCAATTCATGAATCATTTGGAGAAGGAATTTATTCGCCACCACCCAATGTGCTTCTAAACTGCATGACGCCATTCTGAGGGGAAGTATATGCAATACTTGAGAATGGAGACATCATGTCGACCAACATCTAGTTAGAGCAGCGCACGAGCAATATCACGATGGCCAAAATAATTGCAACCCCAGTCTTTCAACAGATATGCGAAACCTACAAATTTTACCTTGTGGAGTCATATGGTGATCTGCTTCTTGTGCTGTACGGGGATTTTGCCAAAGGTCAACCGGTGTTGTACCGGGTGGACACGGAGAACCATTCTCTCGAGGCCATCAGTGACATTGGAAGTCATGCCCTCTTCATTTATTTCCTTTGGTCTATCGCCATCGACACTAGGTTGCACTACACAGTCAAACCTGGTTATATATTCTACACGAATTATATCAGACTGTACACTCATGATGTTCAAGCGTGGGAAGAGGAATCAACAATGGTTATTCATGGCTTAGGTCATCAACAGCTGGAACATGTACCGAGGCCTTACCCTATGGACGAGATACTGGCATCACACTATAGACAGAGAAAGTTGTCTGAATATGTGATGCAGCACTCGGGAGCCGCCGCCGACGAAATATATAGGTTAGAATGAATCCTATATTCATCCTAGGTTATTTGCTAGCATTTTCAGGTATACTCGAAGTAGAAATCTGTATTGTGTTTATATTATTTTAGCAGTATGTGTATTACCTTTCAGATAAAGTTGTAATGTATTTATTTTTTGTACTTTCCAAATTCAATTTTTTTGTAGCTTCCATAATTCTCTATGGTAGCTTTCAGAATTATGTGTAAGTACTCCCTCTGTCTAGCAATATCTGCCTTGAGTTTGTCTAGATATGGATGTAACTATTAAAACATGTCTAGATACAATCAAAGTTAGGCAAATATAAGTCAGTTATTTTTGGACGAAGGGAGTACTATCTTTCAGCTTTTCCTCATAGGGACTCCATGTGGGTCAAGGTTGTTTGGAAAAGAACAAATGAAATGACTAGAGCGACTCCATGTGTCAAAACATGGTTAGGAATCCCTAGAAATCCCCTAGAATACAACAACCACATGGAGTGATGCACCAGTGTGACATAAGTTGCATCGACACATCCATTGGAGTGTGTGTGGTCATGTGGATCAAGTTGGTTTGGAAAAGAACACATGCGATGACTCTAGGGACTCCATGTGTCAAACCATGGTCAGAAATCCCCAGAAAGCCCCTGGAATGCAACTGCCACATGGAATGATGCACTAGTGTGATAGAAGTTGCATCACCACATCCATTGGAGTGTGTGTGGTCATGTGGATCAAGGTGGTTTTGAAAACAACGCATGCAATTACTCTACGTACTCCATGTGTCAAACCATGGTTAGAAATCCCCAGAAAGCCCCTGTAATGGAAATGCCACATGTAATGATGCAGCAGTGTGACAGAAGTTGCATCACCACATCCATTGGAGTGTATGTGGTCATGTGTATCAAGGTGGCTTGGAAAATAACACATGTGATGACTTTATGGAATCCATGTGTCAAACCATGGTCAGGAATCCCTAGAAAGCCCATGGAATGCAACAACCACATGGAGTGATGCACCAGTGTGACAGAAGTTGCATCACCAAATCATTGGATTGTGTGTGGCCATGTGAGTTGGTTTGGAAAAGAAGACATGCAATGACTCTATGGACTCCATCTATCAAACCATGGTCAGAAATCACCAGCAAGCCCATGGAATACAACTGCGACATGGAATGATGCACCAGTATGACGTAAGTTGCATCACCACATCCACTTGAGTGTGTGTGGTCATTTGGATCAAGGTGATTTTGAAAACAACACATGCAGTGACTCTCTGGGCTCCATATGTCAAATCATGGTTAGAAATCTCCAAAAATCCTTCGGAATGCAACTACCACATGGAATGGTGCCCCGGTGTGACAGAACTTGCATCGCCACAACCATTGGAGTGTGTGTGGTCACGTGGATCAAGGTGGTTTTGAAAAGAACACATGCAATGACTCTATGGACTCCATGTGTGAAATCATGGACAAAAATCCCTAGAAAGCCCCTGGAATGCAACTTCCACATGGAATGATGCACTAGTGTGACAGAAGTTGCATCACCACATCCATTGGAGTATGAGTGGTCATGTCGATCGTTGTAGTTTGGAAAAGAACACATTCAATGACTCTATGGACTCCATGTATCAAACCATGGCCAGAAATCCCCACAAAGCCCCTAGAATGAAACTGCCAAATGGAATGATGCACCGCTGTGACATAATTTGCATCACCACATCCATTGGAGTGTGTGTGGTCATGTGGATCATTGTGCTTTTGAAAAGAACACATGCAATGACTCTATGGACTCAATGTTCCAAACCATGGTCAGAAAGCCCCTAGAATGCAACTGCCACATGGAATGATGCACTAGTGTGACAGAATGTGTGGTCATGTGGATCAAGGTGGTTTTGAAAAGAACACATGCAATGACTCTCTTGACTCCATGTGTTAAACCATGGTCAGAAATCCCTAGAAAGCCCCTGGAATATAACTACCACATGGAATGATGCACCAGTGTGACAGAGGTTGCATCACCACATCCATTGGAGTGTGTGTGGTCATGTGGATCAAGGTGGTTTGGAAAGGAACACATGCAATGACTCTATGGACTCCATGTGTCAAACCATGGTCAGAAATTCCTAGAAAGCCCTTGGAATGCAACTACCACATGAAATGATGCACCAGTGTGACAGAAGTTGCATCACCACATCCATTGGAGTATATGTGGTCATGTGGATCATTGTGGTTTGGAAAATAACATGTATAATGACTCAACCATGGCCAGAAATCCAGAAAGCCCCTGGAATGCAACTACCACATGGATTGATGCACCGGTGTGACAGAAGTTGCATCACCACATCCATTGGAGTGTGTGTGGCCATGTGGATCATTGTGGTTTTGAAAAGAACACATGCAATGACTCTACGGACTCCATGTGTCAAACCATGGTCAAAAATCCCTAGAAAGCCCTGGAATGCAACTACCACATGGAATGATGCACCAGTATGACGTAAGTTTCATCAACCCATCCACTTGAGTGTGTGTGGTCATTTGGATCAAGGTGATTTTGAAAAGAACACATGGAATGACTCTCTGGACTCCATGTGTCAAACCATGGTCAGAAATCCCCAAAAAGCCCCCGGAATGCAACTACCACATGGAATGATGCCCTAGTGTGACAGAACTTGCATCACCACATCCATTGGAGTGTGTGTGGTCATGTGGATCAAGGTGGTTTGGAAAAGAACACATGCAATGACTCTATGGACTCCATGTGTGAAACCATGGACATAAATCCCTAGAAAGCCCCTGGAATGCAACTACTACATGGAATGATGCACTAGTGTGACAGAAGTTGCATCACCACATACATTGGAGTATGTGTGCTGACGTGGATCGTTGTAGTTTGGAATAGAACACATTTAATGACTCTACGGACTCCATGTATCCAACCATGGCCAGAAATTAGCATAGAGCCCCTAGAATGCAACTACCACATGGAATGATGCACCGGTGTGACAGAATTTGCATCCCCGCATCCATTGGAGTGTGTGTGGTCATGTGGATCATTGTGGTTTTGAATAGAACACATGCAATGACTCTATGGACTCCATGTGTCAAACCATGGTCAGGAAGCCTCTGGAATACAACTGCCACAAGGAATGATGCACTAGTGTGACAGAATGTGTGGTCATGTGGATCAAGGTTGTTTTGAAAAGAATAAATTCAATGATTCTCTAGACTCCATGTGTCAAACCATTGTCAGAAATCCCTAGAAAGCCCTTGGAATATAACTACCACATGGAATGATGCACTAGTGTGACAGAAGTTGCATCACCACATCCATTTGAGTATATATGGTCATGTGCATAAAGGTGGTTTCAAAAATAACACATTCAATGACTTTATGGACTCCATGGGTCAAACCATGGCCAGAAATCCCTAGGAAGCCACTAGAATGCACAACCACATGGAACGATGCACCAGTGTGATATAAGTTGCATCGCCACATCCAATTGAGTGTGTGTGGTCATGTGGATCATTGTGGTATTGAAATGAACACGTGCAAATGACTCTATGGTCTCCATTTGTAAAACCATGGTCATAAATCCCCAGAAAGCAACTGCAATGCAACAACCACATGGAGTGATGCACCGGTGTGACGGAAGTTGCATCACCCCATCCATTTTAGTGTGTGTGGTTGTGTGGATCAAGTTGGTTTGTAAAAGAACACATGCAATGACTCTAGGGACTCCATGTGTCAAACCATGGTCAGAAATCCCTAGAAAGCTGATGACGTTGCAAACGTATCTATATTTTTGATGTTCCATGCTTGTTTTATATCTACTTTCTTATGTTTTGAACACACTTTGGAGTATTTTATACACTTTCTTGGAGTAACCTATTAACAAGATGCCACAGTGCAGCTGCCTGTTTTCTGTTGTTTTTGGTTCCAGGAAAGTCAGAAAATGAATATTCTCGGAATTGGATGGGACAAAAGCCGAAGTCTATTTCACCAAGGGGGACACGGAGCCAGAAGACGAGACGGAGAGGGGCCAGAGGACGGCCACACCACCTGGCCGCGCTGTCAGGCCTGGCCTGCGCCAGGGGGTGGTGTGGCCGCCTAGGGCACCCCCTTGGCCTCCCCTTTCTCCTATATATTGCCTCCGATACAGAAACCCTAAGTACCTGATCAAAAAATTCCACGAAAGAGTCTGTAGCCATCGTCATCTCCATCCCTAGATCGGGAGGGATCTGAAGCTCTTCCTGGCACCCTGCCGGGCGGGAGAATTCACCCTGAAGGCCTTCTTCATCACCATTTTTGCCTCCGGTATGATGCGTGAGTAGTTCATCCCTAGATTACGGGTCCATGTAGTAGCTAGATGGTTGGTTCTTCCCCTTTGTGCTACCATGTTTAGATCTTGTGATCTCCGTTCATGATCAAGATCATCTATTTGTAATCTTACATGTTGTGTTTGCGGGGATCTGATGGATATTGAGATGCTATTTCAGATTGATTATTGATTCTATCATGTCTTTGTTATTTGTGATCTTGCATGCTCTCCGTTGTTAGTAGATATCTTGGCCGAGTAGATGCTAGCAACTCCAAGAGGGAGTATTTATGCTCGAAAGTGGGTTCATGCCTCTAGGAATCTGGGGAAGTGACAGAAATCTCTAAGGTACTAGATGTGATGTTGCTACTAGGGAGAAAATATTAATCCTTTGTTCATAGAATAATCGTATTGTTTACTTTACACAAAATGCTTAATGCAATTATCTGTTGCTTGCAACTTAATACTGGAGGGGGTTCGGATGATAACCTGAAGGTGGATTATTAGTCATAGATGCAGTTGGATTATAGTATATGTATAATGTTGTAATGCCCAATCAAATGTCATAGGAGTCAAGATGATTAGTATATGCATGTATGCTTTCTCGATGTTTGTCAATTGCCCCGCTGTAATTTGTTCACCCAACATGTCATCTATCTTAAGGAGAATCCCCACTAGTGAACTGTGGACCCCGGTCCTTTCTTTTACCATCAATCTACAATCTATTTACTGTTTTCTGTTTACTTTCTGCAAGAAATTACTATTTACCACACAATACGTTTAATCCTTCGTTTTCAGCAAAATCGGTTAGATTGACAACCTCACTGAGTTGGGGGCAAAGTTCTGTGATTGTGTTGTGCAGGATTCCAAGTTGGAAACAACACCTTGGAGGTGTTTCCTTGCTCCTACTGGGTCGATAACCTTGGTTTCATAACTAAGAGAAAACTTGTTGCTATACTCATCATACCTTCCTCTTGGGGTTCCCCAACGAGCTCAACATCTTGAGTAAGCAAAAGCCCATGGAATGCAACAGCCACATAGAATGATGCACCAGTGTGACATAAGTTGGATCACCACATCCACTTGAGTGTGTGTGTGTGGTCATTTGGATGAAGCTGGTTTTGAAAAGAACACATGCAATGACTCTCTAGACTCAATGTCTCAAATCATGGTCAGAAATCCCCAAAATGCCCCTGGAATGCAACTACCACATGGAATGATGCCCTAGTGTGACAAAACTTGCATCACCACATCCATCGGAGTCTGTGTGATCACGTGGATCAAGGTGGTTTGGAAAAGAACACATGCAATAACTCTATGGACTCCATGTATCAAACCAAGGCCATAAATCCCTAGAGAGCCCCTAGAATGCAACTGTCACATGGAATGATGCACCTTTGTGATAGAATTTGCATCACCACATCCATTGGAGTGTGTGTGGTCATGTGGATCATTGTGGTTTGAAAAGAACACATGCAATGACTCTATGGACTCCATGTGCCAACCCATGGTCAGAAAGCCCCTGGAATGCAACTGCCACATGGAATGATGCACTAGTGTGACAGAATGTGTGGTCATGTGGATCAAGGTGGATTTGAAAAGAACACATGCCATGACTCTCTGGACTCGATGTGTTAGACCATTGTAAGAAATCCCCAGAAAGCCAATGGAATATAACTACCACATGGAATGATGCACCAATGTGATAGAAGTTGCATCAAAACATCCATTGGAGTCTGTGTGGCCATGTGGATCAAGGTAGTTTGGAAAGGAACATATGCAATGACACTATGGACTCCATTTGTCAAACCATGGTCAGAAATCCCCAGAAAGCCTTTGGAATGCAACTGCCACATGGAATGATGCACCAGTGTGACAAAAGTTGCATCACCACATCCATTGGAGTATATGTGGTCATGTGGATCATTGTGGTTTGGAAAATAACACATTTAATGACTCTATGGACTCCATGTATCAAACCATGGCCAGAAATCCCTAAAAAACCCCTAGAATGCAACTGCCACATGGAATGATGCACCGGTGTGATAGAAGTTGCATCACCACATCCATTGGAGTGTGTGTGGCCATGTGGATCATTGTGGTTTTGAAAATAACACATGCAATGACTCAATGGACTCCATGTGTCAAACCATGGTCAGAAATACCTAGAAAGATCCTGGAATGCAACTACCACATGGAATGATGCACCACTGTGACAGAAGTTGCATCACCACATCCATTGGAGTGTGTGTGGTCAAGTGGATCAAGGTGGTTTTAAAAAGAACACATTCATTGACTATATGGACTCCATGTGTCAAACCTTGGTCAGAAATTCCCACAAATCCCCTAGAATGCAACTACCACATGGAATTATGCACCAGTGTGCAATAGTTGCATCACCACATCCATTGGAGTGTGTCTGGTTGTGTTAGTTGGTTTGGAAAAGAACATATGCAATGACTCTAGGGACTCCATGTGCAAAACCTTGGTCAGAAATCCCTAGAAAGCCCCTGGAATGCAACAACCACATGGAATGATGCACCAGTATGACATAAGTTGGATCACCACATCCACTTGAGTGTGTGTGGTCATTTCGATCAAGGTGATTTTGAAAAGAACACATGCAATGACCCTCTAGACTCCATGTGTCAAATCATGGTCATAAATCCCCAAAAGGCCCCTTGAATGCAACTACCACATGGAATGATGCACCGGTGTGACAGAAGTTGCACCACCACATCCACTTGAGTGTGTGTGTGTGGTCGTGTGGATCATTGTGGTTTTGAAAAGGACAAGTGCAAATGACTCTATGGACTCCATGTGTGAAACCATGGACAAAAATCCCTAGAAAGCCCCTGGAATGTAACTTCCACATGGAATGATGCACCAGTGTGACAGAAGTTGCATCACCACATCCATTGGAGTACGTGTGGTCAAGTGGATCGTTGTAGTTTGGAAAATAACACATTCAATGACTCTATGGACTCCATGTATCAAACCATGGCCATAAATCCCCATAGAGCCCCTAGAATGCAACTGACACATGGAATGATGCACCTGTGTGATAGAATTTGCATCACCACATCCATTGGAGTGTATGTGGTCATGTGGATCATTGTGGTTTTGAAAAGAACACATGCAATGACTCTATTGACTCCATCTGCCAAACCATGGTCAGAAAGCCCCTGGAAGGCAACTGCCACATGGAATGATGCACTAGTGTGACCGAATGTGTGGTCATGTGGATCAAGGTGGATTTGAAAAGAACACATGCAATGACTCTCATTCCATGTGTCATACCATGGTAAGAAATCCCTAGAAAGCCAATAGAATATAACTACCACATGGAATGATGCACCCATGTGATAGACGTTCCATCACAACATCCATTGGAGTCTGTGTGGCCATGCGGATCAAGGTAGTTTGGAAAGCAACATATGCAATGAGTCTATGGACTCCATTTGTCAAAACATGGTCAGAAATCCCCAGAAAGCCCTTGGAATGCAACTGCCACATGGAATGATGCACCAGTCTGACAGAAGTTGCATCACCACATCCATTGGAGTATATGTGGTCATGTGGATCATTTTGTTTTGGAAAATAACACATTTAATGACTCTATGGACTCCATGTATCAAACCATGGCCAGAAATCCCCAGAAAGGCCCTAGAATGCAACTCCCATATGGAATGATGCACCGATGTGACAGAAGTTGCATCACCACATCCATTAGAGTGTGTGTGTGGCCATGTGGATCATTGTGGTTTTGAAAAGAACACATGCAATGACTCTATGGACACCATGTGTCAAACCATGGTCAGAAATCCCCGACAAGCCTCTAGAATGCAAATGCCACATGGAATGATGCACCAGTATGACATAAGTTGCATCACCACATCCATTGGAGTGTGTGTATGGTCATGTGGATCATTGTGGTTTTTAATAGAACACATGCAATGACTCTATGAACTCCACGTGTCAAACCATGGTCAGAAATCCCTAGAAAGCCCCCGGAATGCAACTACCACATGGAATGATGCACCAGTGTGACATAAGTTGCATCAGCACATCCAGTTGAGTGTTTGTGGTCATGTAGATCATCTTGGTTTTGAAAATAACACATGCAACAACTCTATGGACTCCATGTGTTAAACCAAGGTTAGAAATACCAAGAAAGCTCCTAGAATGCAACTACCACCTAGAATGATGCACCAGTGTGACAGAAGTTGCATCACCACATCCATTGGAGTGTGTGTGTGTGGTCATGTAGATAAAGGTGTTTTGGAAAAAACACATGCAATGATTCTATTTCCTCCATGTGTCAAACCATGGTCAAAAATCCCTAGAAAACCCCTGAAATTTATCTGCCACATGGAATGATGCACCAGTTTGACACAAGTTGCATCACCATATCCATTGGAGTGTGTGTGGTCATGCGGATCATTGTGGTTTGGAAAAGAACACATTTAATGACTCTATGGACTCCATGTATCAAATCGTGGCTAGAAATCCCCACAAAGCCCCTAGAATACAACTCCCACATGCAATGATGCACCAGTGTGACAGAAGGTACATCACCACATCCATTGAAGTGTGTGTGGCCATGTGGATCATTGTGGTTCTGAAAATAACACATGCTATTACTCTATGGACTCCATGTGTCAAACTATTTTCAAAAATCCCTACAAAGCCCCTGGAATGCAACAACCATATGGAATGATGAACCAGTGTGATAGAAGTTGCATCACCAGATTTAGTTGTGTGTGCATGATCATGTGGATGATTTTTGTTTTGAAAATAATGCATGTAATGACTTTATGGACTCCATGTGTCAAACCATGGTCAGAAATCCCCAGAAAGCCATTGAAATGCAACAACCACATGGAATGATGCACCGGTGTGACAGAATTTGCATCACCACATCCACTTGAGTGTGTGTGTGTGGTCGTGTGGATCATTGTGGTTTTGAAAAGAACAAGTGCAAATGACTCTATGGACTCCACGTGTTAAACCACGGTCATAAATCCCTAGAAAGCAACTTCAATGCAACAACCACATGGAGTGATACACCAGTGTCACAGAAGTTGCATCACCACATCCATTTTAGTGTGTGTGGTTGTGTGGAACAAGTTGGTTTGGAAAAGAACACATGCAATGACTCTAGAGACTCCATGTGTCAAACCATGGTCAGAAATCAGAAGAAATCCCCTGGAATATAACTACCACATGGAATAATGCACCGGGGTGATAGAAGTTGCATCACCACATACATTGGAGTGTGTGTGGTCATGTGGATCAAGGTAGTTTGGAAAGGAACACATGCAATGACTCTATGGACTCCATGTGTCAAATCATGGTCAGAAATCCCCAGAAAGCCCTTGGAATGCAACTGCCACATGGATTGATGCACCACTGAGATAGAAGTTGCATCACGACATCCATTAGAGTGTATCTGGTCACGTGGATCATTATTGTTTGGAAAAGAACATATTTAATGACTCTATGGACTCCATGTATCAAAGCTTGGCCAGAAATCCCAGAAAGCCACTAGAATGCAATTGCCACATGGAATGATGCACCGGTGTGACAGAAGTTGTATCACCACATCCACTGGAGTGTGTGTGGTCATGTGGATCATTGTGGTTTTGAAAAGAACACATGCAATGACTCTATGAACTCCATGTGTCAAACCATGGTCAGAAATCCCTAGAAAGCCCCTGGAATGCAACAACCACATGGAATGATGCACCAGTGTGACAGAAGTTGCATCACCACATCCACTTGAGTGTGTGTGGTCATGTGGATCATTGTGGTTTTAAAAGAACACATTCAATGACTCTATGGACTCCACGTGTCAAACCATGGTCATAAATCCCCAGAAAAGCCCCTGGAATGCAACTACCACATTGAATGATGCACCAGTGTGATAGAAGTTGCATCGGCACATCCAGTTGAGTGTGTGTGCTCATGTAGATAATTGTGGTTTTGAAAATAACACATGCAATGACACTATGGACTCCATGTGTCAAACCATGGTCAGAAATACCTAGAAAGGTCCTAGAATGCAACTAGCACATGGAATGATGCACCAATGTGACAGAAGTTGCATCACCACATCCATTGGAGTGTGTGTGGTAATGTGGATATAGGTGGTTTGGAAAAGAACACATGCAATGACTCTATGGACTCCCTGTGTCAAACCATGGTAAAATATCATCAGAAAACCCCTAGAATTGAACTGCCACATGGAATGATGCACCAGTGTGACACAAGTTGCAACACCATATCCATTGTAGTGTGTGTGGTCATGCGGATCATTGTGGTTTGGAAAAGAACACATTCAATGACTCTATGGACTCCATGTATCAAACCATTGCTAGAAATCTCCACAAAGCCCCTAGAATGCAACGTCCACAGGGAATGATGCACCGGTGTGACAGAAGGTACATCACCACATCCATTGAAGTGTGTGTGGCCATGTGGATCATTGTGGTTTTGAAAATAACACATGCAATGACTCTATGGACTCCATGTGTCAAACCATTGTCAGAAATCCCTACAAAGCCCCTGGAATGCAACAAGCACATGGAATGATGCACCAGTGTGACAGAAGTTGCATCACCACATCCATTTGTGTGTGCGTGGTGATGTGGATGATTGTGGTTTTCAAAATAATGCATGCAATGACTTTATGGACTCCATGTGTCAAACCATGGTTAGAAATCCCCAGAAAGCCACTAGAATGCAATAGCCACATGGAACAATGCACCGGTGTGACAGAAGTTGCATCACCACATCCACTTTAGTGTGTGTGTGGTCATGTGGATCATTGTGGTTTTGAAAAGAACAAGTGCAAATGACTCTATGGACTCCATGTGCTAAACCACAATTATTGATCCTTAGAATGCAACTACAATGCAACAACCTCATGGAGTGATGCACCAGTGTGACAGAAGTTGCATCACCACATCAATTTTAGTGTGTGTGGTTGTGTGTCAAACCATGGTTAGAAATCCACAGAAAGCCCTTGGAATGCAACTGCCACATGGAATGATGCACCAGTGTGACAGAAGTTGGATCGCCACATCCACTTGAGTGTATGTGGTAATTTGGATGAAGGTGGTTTTGAAAAGAACTCATGCAATGACTCTCTAGACTCAATGTGTCAAACCATGGTTAGATATCCCCACAAAGCCCCTAGAATGCAACTACTGTCGTCGGATTGATGACAAGTACGCCATGAGGGGGTCCTCGAGGCGTGTGGAAGAGAGGGGTGTGATACGTACAGTGTTCCGGGATGGTGAGCACACAAGTTTACCCAGGTTCGAATCCACCGGCTTTGGACGGATCCTACTCCTGCTAGCAATCCAGTAATACGACAGAGCCGGAATATGGGTTACAAGGGGTTCGCCTGTGCGAGTTTGAGGTTGTAGACTATTGGGTGCCCTAAAGGCTCTCCCTAGGACGGCTTATATAGATATACGGCCTATGGTTTACAGGAGAGATCTATCCGGCTACGACTAAGAGTCGGTTATAGAGTACATCTTGAACTACAAGTAACACTATGGGCCTATGTCAGTAAGTCTTCTGGGCCTTCTCATAGCTGGACTGGACTCCATCTCTTGTCCCTGACTGGGCCGCCCGTGAAGCAAAGCTCTAACCCTAAGTGGGCCACCCTGGTCAGTGAGGAACTGTGAGGATACCCAGAAAGTATATCCCCAACAGCAGCCCCCGTAAGTCTCCAAGATCCAAAGTCGGATTCATCATCGTCTATCTTGATCTTCGGCTTGCAGAATCTTGAAGGGTTCCTGAAACTTCAAAACAAAAGATATGATCTGGGTCTTAAAAATAAGTCGGACCTATCAGTATATTATTCGGATTTCCAGGTCGATATTTAAACTAAACCGGAACTTGGTCTCTGACGTCATCTGGCACTAGTCATGGTCAAGTCACGTCACTGACAAACATTTCCTGTCAGCACGACCGTTGGTGGGCCTGCCTTTTGCGGAACCGAGGCGCCGTTTCAATGCACGCGTGGAGATGGAGGCAGCGTAATCATCGCGTGGGGACTTCCCAGTTCTTTCCACGATGCGTGGCGTGTGTACTGTGTTGTTTGCACGAATCTTGGCGCGGTTCGGCGGTTATAAGGGGTGAGGATTCTGACATGGTTATACCCTACGGGTACGTAACTTCAGCATACCTAGTCCAGCCCAAGGAAGGCCCACGGCAAATATACACCGGCCATGAAGATTTTTGGGTGGCCCAGGCCCATGACGCCTTCAGATCCTTGGAGAACAAGACTAGAGTTTGAATACAACTTGTAACCTACTCGTATCAGTACCCGAGACCTAGCCTCCCCATATATAAAGGCTAGGAGGGTTCAACGAGGAGGACAACTACTAGATTACGACATACACACCTCCACGCCAGATCGAATCTGCGCACCCCTGTAACCTTCGGTTCCGCCGTAATCAAAGAAGCGGAACAAGCGGGAGTAGGGTTTTCCCTCGGGGCACGAACACAGGTAAATCGTGTCCCAGTTTGCTTATGCATTAACCGTGCCACGATCTCCAGCATCCCCATCTTCTCCAAAACCCAAGTCCATAACAATGGGCATTGGCGAGATTAAACCTCGTCAATTGGCGCCGTCTGTGGGAATCAGGGCTGGCGATTGTCTGCGTGGCCAGTTCGACCCAATCGATCTACAACTCCGCGGCGGAGAATCACCTCCTCTTGCGCTTTCGACTTCACCGCCCACTCGCCGGATACCATGAAGGATTTTGAGCCCGTAGGCGACGGACTCGAAATCTTGTTCGGGAGCTTCTGCTTCCAGGTGGGACAAACTGGCACCCTCCGCCTCCCCGAGCGGATGCCCGTACCACCAATCAGGCCCGCTTCGTGGTCTCCACACCCCGTGCTACGCACGTCATCATTAGCAGATGAGTTCTACAGCGGCGGCAATGCAACTCCGATCTGCGATCCACCTTCGGATGAAGGGACCTCTGTTCGGATCCGAAAGCTGCGACGCAACCAACCAATCTGCGGCGCTACATGCGCGCAATCATCAAACCAGCGAGGAAGCGCCTAACCGCCGCTCAACCCCAACCCGCGGGACACAAAGCGGCAGCAGGGACAGGGGACACCTCATCCAACTTAGCAAAGAAGGATGGGCGAAGCACGCGCCGTCGCGAGGCGAAATAGTCCTACCTCTAGACTCCCGTGATCTCGCTGATGGCATACCACTACCTCCTCATCGAGGAGCACAAGAAGCAAGTCAAGATGCAAGAGGCGGCGATCAGCGAAAGAAAACAGCCTCTCGAGTCCGGTCGCGGCGAGCTGCGCTCTCCGCCATGGAACCCGGCTCTAACCTGACGGAAACCAGAAACAAGCACCACTCGGGTGGAAAACATGGACCGAAGGAGCAGCGTGACGCGACCGAACTCTCCACACATCGTTCATGGATATGGGCGCCGGCAGCAACATCACCCGAAGACGCCACAAGCTGCGATCATGGCAGCCATTGTGTATCTCGCGCTCACCCACCTCGGAGGGACCGAAAAGGGCCATGCATAGGTCCGCACTCACGGACTAGGACTAATCGGGCCGTGCTCACGAAGGCGCTCCTACGGGCGAAGAAGAAAGCTCCGGCCAGCGCGGCCGGGCCCAACCCCTCATCCGAAGATGAAGAACACGATCTTCCTCGAAGGAAGAAGAGCTCGCACCGCCATAAACGCGACTACGGCGCGGAGACAAGCTTACACAGCGCAAGATCGACAAAGCACGCGCCAAACGCGCATGCTCGTCTGAATCTGAGATGGATGAAGACGAAGGAGAACTCTGCGGAGCTCGATGCTTCAGCAGATCCGTCCGGCGCACACAGATGCCACGCAACTTCAAGCTTCCTTCGGATACTCCGAAGTTCAATGGCACGCAAGATCCAAAGTCCTGGCTCAGTGACCATCTGTCATCCATTAAGCTTCACGGAGGCAATAAAGAAACCGCCATGCAATGCCTTCAGCTGCAGCTGACAGGCGCGGCGCGGGTCTGGCTCAGCAGCCTATCATCAGGATCTATCCGAAGCTGGGAGGAGCTCGCTTATAGCTTCATCCGAAACTTCAAAGGCACCAGCAAGAGGCCCGCCTCAATCGAAGAGTTGCGAGCCTGCACTCAGAGAACGGGTGAATCTATTCGCTCGTACATACTATGCTGGTCTACAACCAAGAACTCCGCAGCACACATCTCCGAAGAGCAGGCCATCGACGCCTTCAGGGCGGCGTCAACGCCCGGAACTTCAAGGAGAAACTTGGGCGTGTAAACCCAAGACACTCGACCAGCTCATGGAAATCGCCAACAGTTGGCAGACGGTGAAGATTGCATCCAACGGCGCAATCGAGCGAAGAGGACGACTACGGCGAAGACGTCGTAGCAAGAGGAGATCACGCGTCTCACGGATCGCGACGGACCCGACATGGTCGCAGCCCGGCTCGCCGACGCCGTAACGGCGGCGGCGCAGCGGCGGAGGATACGCAGCGGAAACTTCGCGACAACGGACGACCAACGCGGTCGTGGCAGCGCCGCGACGCGATAACGGACCATCAGCATTCGACAAACTTTCGGGTCCATGCACCATCCACTTCTACATCGACAAACAAGACGGCAAAAATAAAGCTAGCCACATGCTCAAGGACTGCCGCGAGTTCCAGAAACTCAGCGAAAGCATGGTGCAGATGAGGCAACAAGCTCCAATTCCCGCGTTCGGAAACGCACTTGCGCCAGGTGAAATAGCACACGGGTCTCCTCCACCACCGCCTATTGGAGGCCCAATTCAACCATCGCGCACCGGTATCAAAACAACGCCCCCCACCAAAAGGAGCACTCAATATGATCTGAAGGGCGCCCCACAAATAGGGTGCGGAAGAAAATCACCCGACAAATCAACATGGCGTGACAACTCCACCGCAATCCACAGAGTACCTCGGCGGATCGAGTCACGCATCACATTCACTCGCGGATCACCCTTGCGGATCCCTCGCCCGGTCATCTGCCACAGTGCTTTGGAAGCCTTGGTCGGAGGCTTGAGATGAGTCGCGTCTTCATGGATGGCGGCAGCGGCATCAATCTAATATTCATAAGCACTCTAGCAGCTATGCGGATCCATAATGCAACTGGAACAATCAAGACACAACGTTCCATGGCATTGTCGAGGAAGGCATCTTCCCCACAGGCAAAATAGGGCTCGGCGTCATCTTGAAGCCGGACAACTTTCGGGGCGCCTAGAATTGAAGTGGTGGGTGGCCGTCGCAATACCACGCCATCACGGGGCGCGTAGCATTCGCAGATTCCTGGCCGTCCCACACCGCATACCTACTACTCAAGATGCGAGGACCAAGGCGTCATCACGATCCCAGGAGCTTCACCCGATCGGACCAATGCGACAAGATTTCAACAAAATCTCGGTCTTTTGGCATGCAAGGCGAGCTTGTAAGGCTCTGCGAAGTGGCGGAACAATGGGCTACCCCAGTCACCAAGCGAGCACTGACATGTCTTTCGACTCCACCATCAACACCAAAAAGTGCAGGTCCATCCAGCGGATGCCTCAAAACGGCGCTGATTGCCAGCGACCTCACCGCGCATAGGAAGGCGCTCGTCGAATTCCTCCGTGGCGCTGGGAAATTTTACTTTGGTGTCCTGCGGACATGCCGGGAGTTCGAGGAATTCGCCCGCACGCAATCAATGTCTTCGGACACCAAGCGGTCAGCAGTCCATTCAAGAGCCGGAACCACGAGCGAAGCTATCGGCAAGAGATCAACATTACTCGCGGAGACTTCATCCGGAAATCAAGGAAGCGAGTGGCTGGCAAACACGGTGATGGTCGAAGAAGGACACGGACATCCTGCGGATGTGCGTGGACTTCGTCACTAAATAAACACGCCCTAAGGACCACTTCCCTCTTCCTCGGATCGACGGATCATCGATTATTGCGAGTTGTGAAACTCTCCTTCCTCGGCGCCTACTCGGGGCTATAACCAGATTCGACTCAAGGCCGACGATCAAGAAGGCGGCGTTCATCACCTTATTCGGAGTATATCTTGCTACAACACAATGCCTTTCGGGCTAAAGAACGCGGGTGCCACGTACCAGCGATGCATGCGAGCCTGCCTCAAGGACCAGATCGGTCATAGCGTCCAAGTCTATGGCGACATAGTCATAAAAACCAAGGAGGCAAGAACACTTATCGGCGATCTCCGAGGCGTTCGACAACCTTGATCGCTACGGATCAAGCTCAATCGAAAAGTCGCCTTGGCGTCCCCTCGGTCATTGCTCGGGTACTTCATCTCTCAACGAGGATCGAAGCGAACCGAAGAAAATCAAAGCTATCTTGACAATGGAGAAGCGAAAAACCTCAAAGGTGTTCAGCAGCTCGCAGGCGAAAGCGGCACTAAGCGAGTTCATCGGCCGCATGGGCGAAGGCCTGCCATTTTACCGATTACTTACGCAAAGCGAGACAAGTTCAGTGGACACGAAGCCAAAGCGCATTCGAAAGCCTCAGCGGCTCCTCTCCACCTCGCCAGTTTTGGTCACGCCAAAGAACGCGAGCCCCATTCTTGTACATAGCAGCCACACACGGTGGTCGACCTGACCGTGGTCGAACGACCGAAGAAGGAAAGACCCACGGGTACAACGCCCAATTACTACCTTAGCGAGGTTCTCACTCCAACAAAACGGTACCGCACTACGGAAGCTGGCCTACGGCGTATTCATGGCGGCTCGACGGTGAGCCACTACTTCCGGGAACATCGGTGATGGTCGTCAACGAGGCACCCTAAACAGCATCTGAACAACCCGGAGGCCACGAGGGGCGTGTACATGGGCATTGAACTATCACCTGGACATCATCTACTAGAAGCGACCGCAATCAAATCCCAAGTCCTTCACCATTTCTGGTGCCTTTGGATGGAGCTGCAGCTGCACGACACCCAGACATGTCGCAATCACGGACAATGCATTTTAGCGGCTCCAAGCGAAGCGGGCAGGGCAGAGTCATCTTGACCTCCCGCAAGGTGACAAGATGAAATCGTCGCCGGATGAAATTGAGCCTCCAACAACGAGGCGAATACGAAGCCCTCATCCATGGCATGAAAATGGCAAAATATGCGGTATAGCGCTGGTCATCTACGGTGACTCAACCTTGTCGTACAACAGATGATGAATGAGTCACGGCCTGCGCCGAAAACATGATCGCGTGCGCTGCTATGCGACTTTTCGAAGGAGAATTGACGGCTGCGAACTTGACGTCGGAAGAGAGAGCAACGAGGAGGCCGATAGACTTCGCCAACATCGGCTCCACTTGTGCAAAGATACCACGGTGTGTTCCTCGAACATATCTGCGTGCCATCCATCAGCGGAAATTCCCAAGGGATCACCGAAGAAGCGAGAACACTCGGGGCTCGCTACCCGAAGGTCACGAAGGACGAAAAGTTGGATACGAAGTTGCCATGGTCAACCTGATGCAGGTCATGGCGGTCGAAGAAACTTGGACATCCATACCTCCGGTTCACGATAAATGGAGAATTGCGGACACGGCCCGATGCGGCGCATATCTCGTCGGTCAAAAGCCTTCACCATCATCAGCGGCGAGCTGTACAAGCGCAGCATTACGGGCGTACTACAGCGATCGTCACCATCAACGGCAGCAAAGCCATACTCCAAGATATACACGAGGGCATCTGCGGCCACCATGCAGGCAGTCGCTCCCTCGTTGCCAAAGCTTCTGCGGCGAGGATTCTCTTGACCAGCGGCCATGGCGACGCAAAGGACATCGTCCAGAAGGTGCAACGGGTGCCAGCGGTTCGCCGACAAGCCGCCGCGCACGGCTCGAACTTGACCCATACCCATAGCACGGCATTTTAGCCCAATGGGGCCTTGACATGATCGGCAAGCGCCAAAATCCTCGAAGGAGGACCGTCTTCCTCTGGTCGCGATCGACAAATTCACCAAGTGGATCGAGGCAATGCGATCACCAACCAGAAGGGCAAAACCGCCGTCAAATTCTTGAATCCATTGTCTCTGAGTTTGGCGTACGCACAACATCATCACCGACAACGGATCGAACTTCATCTCCGAAGAATTCCGGGACTTCTGCGAAGGCCTCGGGATCAATATCACGTATGCCTCGGTGGCACCGCAAACCGGGCAAGTGGAAAAGGCCAGCGGCCTAATCGGCGCCGCATCAAGAAGCGCCTCATGAGCTCACTCGAGCACAAAGCTGGAAAGCGGGCGAAGAGCTACCGTCCGTCTTATGGAGCTTCGGACTCGCCAAACAGCTCCACGGCTACACACCGTTCTTCATGGTGCGGGCTGAGGCCGTGCTACCGGCGAAATCGCCACCAGGCTCCACAGTCGTAAACTTACAGCAAGACGAATCCGGCTGCACTTTCGAAGATGCCGTCGACACACTCGACGAAGCACGGGATATAGCGGCGGCTAGATCCGTGGTGTACCAACAAAGTCTCCACTATCACGGTAGCCGGTACCAAAGGTCGCCGTCAAGGAGACCTCGTCTTGCGACTCAAGCAAAAGCGACCGAATAAACTCGAGTCACCATGGGAAGGACCTATGCCATCACGAAGTCATACCGGTGGCGCCTATCGCCTCAAGCACGTGGAGTGCAGGTCGCATACTCCAACCCATGGAACGTCTCACACCTGCGACAATTCTACCCATAACAATGGGCAATGTACCCCCCCTTTCACTTTCAATAAGGCTTACGGCCAAGGCTACTCAGCCGATCCATGTACCTCCTCCATTATGATGCAAATAAAGCTAAGTGCCTCGCCCCAAACCTTCGATTCACTATTTCCTGCATATCTACTATATACTACAAAAGCGGCTGGGGCTCCCCACCTCACGATTTCATCGATTGAGGACAAAAGCAGCTCGGGGCTCCCCACCTCACGATTTCATCGTGAGGACAAAACATGTACACTGAGTGGCGACCACGTCGAGCAAGCGAAAAGACACGTGCTACATCAAAACTGCGTGCTCGCAAACAAGCAAACCTTTACAACAAAGGGCACATACCGCCCAGCCGCAATATACAAATTTTACATCTATCTTTTATTTTCAGGACCTACCTATTACGAAGGATATCACGAGCGCTGCTCAAACAAATCTACAATCTGTTCGGCATACTGCCTCACAGCCGCGTAATGCGGACGCATATTCCACTCGCCACCATCTGGTCGAGGAGGTGGCCCAGTCGCCACAGCAGCCAAATCTACATCAGGGCGGTGCACCCTCACAAGAGACAAGGCAGCCTTCACCCCTGCGACGCCGCTTTCAGCTCCTTGACATTGCCGGCACTCGAAACTTCGTCAGAAGACCCGCAAGGGTCGTCGGCACGGCATCCAACGGAAACATGACGTGCAACACCGAAGAAAGCGATGTCTGCACCTGGCGGAGCACCCGCGAAACCTGGTAGACACGATCCTGCACCGTCGCCAGAACTATGGCGCGATCACGATCCATCCAGAAGAAGCCACCGGCCTCCATATCCTGTTGAGTCAAGCAATTGACTCGAACAGCAATACGCTCCTTTTCTTCCCTCGGAGCAAGATTGGCACCTGCGACAACCGTACAAAACAAGAGTAAGGCCAGCAGGCTCACCCGAAGCGAGCTACCGAAAGAAGGATCAACTTACATTGCAGCTGCTCGGACAGCCGACCCAGCTCCGCCATCAAATACTCCTCTCGCTGCGCCCGATGCGCTGGACTTCCAAGCGTCGACGACCGCGTAACCCAAGCAAATCTCTCTCCACGCTGCGCACGCGATCTCAAAGAAAAGCGAGCTGCGAGGAGTCATCCAACAACGCTCACAAGGGCCTTTCGGATGAAGGGTCAACCGGGTCAGCACCCAAAGGAACCTATAACAGCAGAAAAAAGAAGGCACACAGACATTCAACCAAGGATAGAGCTCAACTCGGAGGAATTCATTAAATAAGGCCACTGCGTGGCACAAGGATGGTGCTACAAAAGATATTTACAGCAAAAGTAAACTACATACTACCCTACATCTCCTACGCCTATGGCGGAGGGCACTGAGTCGCCTCAGAACCAGACTGCCTAGTTTTGGCCTCGCCTGCTTGCTAGCACTCGACAAACAAGTCAATGAGCTTGGGCCCATATCGTCTGCAGCGAGCGGAGTAGGCGGCGAAGGCTACCTCGGATCCATCTGCAGTCGTCGGCATCCGAGAAGTAATATGGGGCAGATCGAGCTCCGCCCCAGCCGCCATGGCCATCGCCAGCCCGACGGACGCGCCGATGCCCTTCTGCTTGCGCTTGCTGCAGCGGTCGGCTGACAGAGCCTCGCCAGGCATCCAAATCTTCGAGGTTGCGCCTTGGGAAGAGCTCTGGTAGAAGCGACCAAGGACCTCTTCGCCTTGACGAGGAGTTGGCGACGGTCTTGCAGCGGTCTTGACCTTCTGATGGCATCATCTAGAGCACTCCGTGCTCTAGAGCACCATGATCGAACTCGATGCTGCGCATCTGAGACAAAAAGAAGACAACATGAAGAAAGACAACATAGAAGGCGATCCGAGAAAAAGAGCAAGTACAAAAGCTAAGCGCTCACCGAAATAGCCTTGGCGGCAGCTATAAGCTTCCGCCACCCCTTTTCACGGCAGCATAGCGGTGGCCATTGCTCCTCACGATCTGCGGTTTCCTGCGATCGCTTTTCGGCTGCCTTCGGCTCTCAGCTCAAGGCGCTTTTCGCCTCGGCGATTTCGGTCTTACGCTCCGGTTGGCCAAGGCTCTTCTTGAGCATCGACCTCACGGAGAGAGTCGTTATGCTCCTCTGCATTACAACAAGCAAGTGTCAACAAACAGGACCAGGATATAGCAAGATGAGTACTACAAGGGCGAATACCTTGCGGCTGCCATGATTCGCCTCGGCGAGCGCCTCCACCAGCCACTTGGCCTCTTGGACAAAGGCTGCGAGAAAAAGGCAACAGAAAGCATTAGACTTGGGGGCTACGCCCAACACAAAGAAGCAAACACAACATCAGCACACGAAGACGCTCGGGGGCTCCCCCCATGACATGAAGCAGAAAAACTTACGTGCTCCGAAGGCGAACCCACAGGCCCGTCTGCGAAATTCTGAGGCGCAACCACCAGCCTCTCCTGCATAGGAGGATCCGGAGCGGCGCCACCCGAAGTCGCCACCGTCTGAGGAGGAGGCGACGCAATGTTCGACTCCCCCATCATCTCGCGCGCTCCATCACTAGAGCCGTCGGAGGATTGCCTGCATACGAATCAATCAACACAGGCGCAAAAATAACAGGGGCAACAAGAACACTTACGAGCCCAACGCGCTCAGGTCGAAGATAGGAGAAGCCTTTCGGGCCCTCTTCTCCTCTCTCTTCTCCTCCTTTTTCTCTTCCTTCTTCTCTTCCTTCTTCCGCTTTGCTGGCGGATGCGGTGCAACAGCCCGCACAGGAATGTCAGGAAGGGGAGAGGAAGAACCTCCATGACCATCATCATGACGCTCAAGACCCAGAGGATTCCTGGGAGTTGGAGGAGTTGAAGCATCCGAAGACTCGCTCGAGCTCAGTGATCGTTCGAGCAAATGGTCCTCGCCCGACTCGTCGGCATCCTCCGCCGGAGATCGTGCCGAAGGAATCTCGGACACGGAATCCACCACTTCATTATCCGGGGCATTCGGATACCTTTCGGGCAATGGTGGTGCCATGCCTGGCACTTTGAAACTCTACAAAATGAGAAGAAACTTTGTTAGCAAACAAAGGAAAAAAGTACACAGCTGACAAAAACAAAAGGGAAGCACTACGTGCGCAAATCTACACCTTCGGCACGACCAATGTCGAAGAAAAGGGAGGAGTCGACTTCGGATTTTTCGTCGGCCTTGAACTTCAACAGCACGCGAAGATCCTTGTCAAGGTCCACCTCGGAGATCTTCTCACTCGAAACCCTCGTTGGATCACGGCGCCCAGAGTAAAGGAACATCGGGTGCGCCCTCGCTTGGAGAGGCTGCACCCGACGCTCAAGAAACGTCCGAATAATGTCGACACCGTTCACCTCCTTCTCAGGAATCAATTGGAGCTCCTCCACCCGATGGTACAGGGCCTCTACCTCCGCCACCTCACTATCCAAGATTTGGTTTTTCCAGGATCTTTTCTTCTCAATCAACTGGGAGGGGTCAAAAGGAACGAGACCAAAATCTTGCCCAGCGACGGAGTCACGGATGTAAAACCATTTCCTCCTTGATCTTGGACAGATTCGACATGGAAAAGGAAAAGAATTGCACATTGGGACTGAGAGATGATGAAACCCCAATGGGATACACACCATCCGAGACGCCTCTTCACGGAATAAAGCTTAGGAAGAGGCCAAAGTCTGACTCAATGCCAAGCCAACACTCATAAGCGTGATAAAACACGCAATGTGGAGAAGGGAGTTAGGAGAGATGATGGAGTTGAACCCCATAGAAAAAGAGTCCACGAAGGAAGTCATGGACCGGAAAAGCAAACCCGAATCATGAAGGCAACAAACATAACCCGATACCCAGGGGGGGACGGGATTACCTCATTGCCGGGAGTCTCACGGCCGTCGCGTCTGCGGGATCAGGCTCCTTCGCGCGGTTGCGGAGATCGCTCTCCGCGTCTCCGATCGCCGCCAACCACCATCGGTGACCCGCGCAGCGGCGGCGCCCTTCTTGCCTCCGACAGTGCTGGTCCCAACTGCAGATGAGGACTTCTTCTTCCCCCTGGCGCTACGGCGGTGGTGGCGTTATAGCAGCGAAGACAAAGGAAATGCGGAAGGAACTCTCAGCCGCAGCGAGAATAAGCTCAAGAACAAGGAAGCGTGAACACAAGAATTGCTGCGGTAAAAACAAACCACGATTTCACCACGGATTATAATGCGAAGACGACGACGCGCCGCCCATTGAGAAGACCTAACGCCAGCGGTAGATCTGGCTGATACGTGTCAAAGATCGCAACAAACCGTCTCTACCACGCCGTCCACTACTGGCGGAAATCGAGGAGACGCCAGTAATCATCTCCCATGGCGTGACCGGTCAATTCAAAGTCAGCAAGTGGGACCCACGTCGTCGATCAAGTCATCTCTCGCATAGCGACGCTTGAGGTCATCGATTGTCAAGAGCAGCGTCATCAAAAGCTATACTAGCACCAACGGCTCCACAACTAAGAGTACTCACCGAATCTACGATTCGACTAACTACTGGGGCTACTCCTATCGGGGCGCGCACCGAAAGACAAATGAAGACAAAGCACTTCTGCAGCCCTCACGTCGAGTGCGACTCCACTACGGCTCGGGGGCTACTCCCATAGGGAGAGAGGATTCAAGCATCCGAAAATTTTGAGTCCTCTGGACTAAACAAGCGAGCAATGCTTGCACTAAAGTCTCGCCGAGTCACGACTCGAGCAGACACTGGAGCTACTCCCATAGGAGCGCTGGTCGCGCACCCTATGAAATCTTCGACTGCAATCTTCCGGATCAGCACGCAAAAACTTTTTGTCAACTCTGCCCCAACAAAAACGCTAAGTGAGCAACAAATCTCCTTGGCCACCCGAAGCACCTCTGCGGTGACAAACATTCGGATGCTGTGTCTGCGACACAAAGATAAGACCTACAGATATCATCTGATGGCCTGGCAACGCACCCGACTGCGCTCTGCTAGTATAAATCCATGCCAACAGGCGTGATGAAAAATCCCGACGGACGCGTTGGGTACATCATTTAAAATCACCGAATTCCACTCCTGTAAGTCCTCCATGACTGAGTCGAATTACGCCATGATATGTTCCGGGTTCAGTCGAGGGACTACTTTGAAGAAGATCGTGTTGTTTTGTCCTAAGGCGATTAAGCGACCCTGATCCGTCGGGTGAGTCGAACTGCGCATCAACAATCCCTACACATTCTCTTGAAAGACGAGTTGCACCGAAGGATTAAAGAGTCCTCGGCCGAATCTACGATTCGTTGAACACTAAAGGGCTCTCGACATGGTTATACCCTACGGGTACGTAACTTCAGCATACCTAGTCCAGCCCAAGGAAGGCCCACGGCAAATATACACCGGCCCATGAAGATTTTCGGGTGGCCCAGGCCCATGACGCCTTCGGATCCTTGGAGAACAAGACTAGAGTTTGAATACAACTTGTAACCTACTCGTATCAGTACCCGAGACCTAGCCTCCCCATATATAAAGGCTAGGAGGGTTCAACGAGGAGGACAACTACTAGATTACGACATACACACCTCCACGCCAGATCGAATCTGCGCACCCCTGTAACCTTCGGTTCCGCCGTAATCAAAGAGCAGACAAGCAGGAGTAGGGTTTTCCCTCCGGGGGCCTGAACCTGGGTAAATCTCGTGTCCCCTGGTTGCTTGTCTGTTAACCGTGCCACGATCTCCAGCATCCCCATCTTCTCCAAAACCCAAGTCCATAACAATGGGCATTGACGAGATTAAACCTCGTCAGATTCCTTTTCCTCATCTTCTTCACCTATTCCAGCGTCGTTTCCTTATCCTCCACTTCTCGCACGCGCACAAAGCTCCCTTGCCCTCAGAAATTCCCAGCATCGCCCAACCAAGGTCACCGGCGCACTAGGAAAATGGCTTCCACTTCATCTTCATCTTCCGGCACAACAGCGACAGCAGCGGCGGCAGAAAAGGAGAGCAATCGCGGGGTTTGGATCCCGTGCGTCCTTGATGACGACAAGCTCCGCGGCGTAGAAGAAGAAGGGCTCCTCCGCCCTGACGATTGGCGGAGCGGTTTCGGCGAAGCCGTCCCCAACCCTCTCAACGGTGAACGAGTTCACTTCGGCACTCATCTGGACAGAGGTTTCTCCTTTCCTCCCTCAGATTTATTTTCTGAGGTGATAGATCACTACGGTGTTCAGTTTCACCCTCTCGCCCCCGAACTCCATCTTAGAGATGAGCGCCTATGCGTCTTTGTGCGAGGGGTATCTTGGCATTAGGCCGAGTCTCACTCTCTTCCGGTACTATTTCCATGTCCGGAGAAACTCCATCGCCGCCGGTAATCCTTACATTACCGGTACGATTAGTCTTTCAGTTAGGCGTGAGCGTGTTTATCATAAGGATATTCCCGCTCAAACAGTGGTCGGCTACCTTTTTCTATCATAATGATATTCCCGCTCCCGGCAAAGCCACTGCTTTGCCGTCTTTCGTCGATGGAGCCGCCACGCCCCGAGCGTCTTGGGACGAGGCTGCTCTGGCTCTCAGCGACGATCTGATTCTCGCCAAGAGATGGATCGAATACCTGATGAAGCACAAGGGCCTTAAAGGGTCCAACTTGGTCCAATGCTGGGTGGCAGGCCGGATCCAGCCTCTCCAGCACTACGGCGACCGACTGATGCATTCCATCACGGTGTCGAAAAAGGACTCCCTCTGCATCAGCCCCAAGACCTTAAATCCACAAGATTATATAAGCCAAATCAAATGGCTGATAAAGAAGCGGATCGAGAGGAAGATTCCGGATTTGTCCCTGGACATGCATACAGTGGAAGACCCTGTAGTGCTAGTAAGCTTTAGCAATAAACCCTTTTTATGTGTTTCACCTTTAAGTTATTTCACAACACTGAAATATTATCTTCTTTTCAGCTTGCCGACCTCCCCGAGTCGGAATTAGCTCCTATCGAGGGATATCCTCCCGAGTTTTCTCAGGAGGAGGAATTGGTCCCACTACCGGACGTTGTGTCCAGAAAGCGCAAAGCTCCGACAGTGGCTATCGGCACAAAGGAAGTGCCAGTTGTGAAGAGGTAACTTTCCACACAACTTCCGCCTTTGTACTTTACTCACGATTTCTTCCGAGTTATAATGTTGTTCATTCTATTACCTTCTCAGAGCTAAACAGCTCATCAAGGGCAAGGGGTAGGGAACTTCTTCAAAACCTCTATGTCAGATGAAGCTAAATTTGGCTTCTCCTGCCATGGCTCCTCTGACTCCTGCTCCTCAACCCTCTGCAGCACCAGAGATTACTCCATCTCCGATCGTTGCAGAAGATCCGGCTCCCTCAACAGGGCCAGCGATCCTTGAGTCGCAGACTGACGTCACCATGGGTGACTCAGGTTTTGATAAGGGCGAACCCTCTTTGGGTAATGATCCCTCGGCAGAAGTTTTCACCGATAACCTCCTGAGCAATCCGGGACTTGACAAGTTTGGCTTGTCTCGAAAATCTGCAGAGGAGATCCAACGGCTGGCCAAGGAATGCCTTGAACGCCGAACCATTTCTGCCAAAGAAGAAGCACAAGAAGCGGAAGACATCAAGTACTCCCAACTTCTCGAACAGGTCCGCCTTCGTGACGAGGGGTTAAGAGCTGGTGTGCTTCCACCACCTTCGGTTATTCCACTCACCTTCGCCGAGAAGGTTACCACTGAGGTGAACATGTGCTTGAGCAAGCTCACACATGAACATCATGTAAGTCGGAATTCCAACTCATGTTTTCCTTTATTGTTCTTTATATCATATCCTCTAGCCCCCAAGCATGAAGTTGGATAGACAATCTGGGTTGATGCTTCCTTAGGATGCCAAAGAATGAACTAGTGTAGCCCCCAAGGCTCGTGCTGATATTAGCTACAATATTAGCCCGAATCTTTAGTAGACTTCTGACTCTGGATATTCTGACTTACAGAAAGTTAATTCATATAACCAAGAATTATTGAAGAATATCTGCAACAAGCGGAGAGAGATCAAAGCTCTCCGACTTGAAAATGCTGAATTAAAAGTTTCCAAGGATGAGGCCAAAGGTAAACATTCCGAGACTCAAACCTTGTCTTGTGTTTTCAAAGTCGAATATTTTTGTTGAACTGTAGTTCTTTTTGACTTACAGCACTGGTAAAGCAGTCATGCGCTATGATAGAAGAGGCCGAGAATCTGAAGACCTTGGTGGTGGAAAACAAGGATCTCCGCCAAGAGCTAGATCAGCTCAAGGCGGATCATGAGAAGAGCATTGCTCAAGTTCTTGAATCCTCCTCCATGGCCACCGTGGAGCGTGATTGCAAGATTGCACTCCACGAGAAGAAAATCTTGGATCTTACCAATGACTTGTTCAGAGAGAAGGACATGTCCGAGGCACTCTGGGATGAACTCCAGAGCCTTCGTGAGGAGAAAACCAAAGTCGATGATGTCATCTTTGGTATGTTTCCATCTTTCTGACTTGTCTACATTCTTCAACTCTTTCGATGTCAGATTTATTTAACCGTTTTGCATTATATGCATAGGTCCTCTGAACTTGACGGATTCCGCCTCTATGGAGCCTCGCACCCACCGGCTTACCCAAGTCGGTGATTTGTTGCATGACTTCCACCAATCCCTTGAGGATATTGGCGAAGCTCTCAAAGTTTAGGACATGCATAGCATGTCCGACTTTCAGGTGCGAGACAAGGCAAAGGAGATGCCACAGCTTTTCCAGGACTGGAACATGTCCTACGCGCGATCCGCAGCGCAGAACGCTCTCACAATGGTCATGAGCCACCATGGAAGCATGGAAATCTCACAAGTGACCAGAGGGTACTCTACTATGGACGAAGATGGCCAGAAGCAAGATATCAAAGCCATCATGGACTCCTGCACTAGATATGGGTGCCACGTAGCTGATTTAACCAGCTATGACACTCCCTTCTTCACCCGCGTGGACACACCGCCTCCGCCTTCCGAAGAAATAGCCGAAGTTTCCGACGATGACCAAACCATATCGGATTTGGACATCTCGGATCGTTATCAAGGTACGGCTGATGTATCCAGCGAGCCAACAACTCCTACCTCTCCTCCTACATCATAAGTCATCAGAAAGAAACAAATGTGTTATTCTAAAAACATTATGAATCTATAACTATGTAGTATGATACTTTTGCTAGTGCTAAGTTTTTATCTATTCAGCACTTTTGGCTTAAATTTTTGTGTGCCTGAAATGTTTACATAAGCACTTGTAATTTTTTTCTGTACTTATCATTTATCTGGCTTTCCGCCTCGTCCCTTTCGTGAGCCGTCTAAACTTTTAGCACGGAAACTTTGCCGAGCAACGGAGCCCAATTGCTAAACCAGTTTAAACTCGGAAACAAAGCCGGCTTCTAGTACCAACAATTCACTACTCAGAAAATACCCGCATCTGGCAATCAGACAAATAACCAAAGTATAGACTAGGAAATTTAGAGTTATACCCGAAGGTAGCATTTTTTGAATCGGAAATCTAAACCAGAACAAACATGAGCATAAAGTACTTTCAAGTATTCTGGGATTTTCGACTGTGACATGATCATTCGGAAATAAGATGGTAAAAACTTCTCAGAAAAACTTGAGGCAACCAAAGCTTTTATTTCTCACAGAACATGTACACATATATGATTACAAAGAAGGATAAACTAAGAATAAAAGGGACATAGCTGAGCAATAGTCCATGGTCTATCTAACTCATCCAGATTTGTACTGCCTCCAGCTCTCTTTCTCTTCTTAGTAGCATGTCTTTCTTTGACTGGCCTCATATCAGTTAGGTAGTATGAACCATTGTGTAATACTCGACTAACTAAAAATGGCCCTTCCCATACTGGGGAAAGTTTGTGCTTTCTTTGTTGCACAAGCCGGAGAACCAAATCGCCTTTATTGAAAGATCTGTTTCTGACTCTCTAGCTATGATACTTGCGTAACTTCTGTTGATAGGCTGTTGATCTCATTTCAGCAACGACGCGAACTTCTTCGACTAAGTTAAGATCATTTTGTCGAGAAACCTCGGCGTCCTCTTCGATATACGCGGCCACTCTAGGAGAAGTGTGAATCAAATCACTAGGAAGAACTGCTTCTGCGCCATAGACCAAGAAGAAAGGTGTGTATCCAGTTGACCTGTTCGGAGTTGTTCGTAAACTCCATATTACAGAAGGTAATTCTTCTGCCCAAGCCCCCGCAGCACGTCGTAGTGGTGCTTCGAGTCTCGGTTTTAGGCCTTGTAGGATTAAACCATTTGCTCTTTTGACTTGTCCATTAGCTCATGGATGTCATGACGCAATGTCAACCCGGATATTTTGTTCGTTGCAGAATTCAGCAAGTTCTCCCATAGAGAAATTACTCCTGTTGTCCGTGATAATACTATGCGGATAACCATACCGGATTATAACATCCTCGACAAATCTTTTGGCTGTTGCTCCGTCACAACTAGTGACGGGTTTAGCCTCAATCCATTTGGTGAATTTATCCACCATCACTAAGAGGTGAGTAAATCCACTTGGAGCCCGTTTAAATGGTTCTACCATGTCAAGCCCCCAGACCGCGAAAGGCCATGTTATAGGTATTGTTCGCAACTGATCAGCTAGAATGTGAGCTTGTTTGGCGTACTTTTGGCAGCCCTTGCACGTCTTGACCAGCCGTTCGGCATCTTCCTTGGCTGTAAGCCAGAAAAAACCGTGTCAGAAAGCTTTTGCCACTAAAGATTTGGCTGCAGCATGGTGACCATACTCGTCTTCATGGATTTCTCTTAAGATTTCCACTCCTTCTTCCGGAGATATGCAGCGCTGAAAGACCCCAGACACACTCTTCTTATAGAGCTCACCACTAACTACAGTATAGGCTTTTGCTCGTCGGATGATCTGTCGGCTCAGAACTTCGTCTTCGGGTAATTTGCCATCTACCAAATAGTTAAGGTAGGGTTGAGTCCAGCTGGGAATTACAACCAGAACTGCTATCAAAGGTGAGTCGAATTTGGTCGGATATTCCTCGTCCACTCCCTTTATTGAGGGAACTTTGAGGTGCTCTAAAAAGCGCCATCCGGGACCTCTTTCCGTGTAGAGCCTATCCAAGATAATGCATCTGCTTCCTCATTTTTTGCTCAAGGGATGTGTTGAACCTCAAACCCTTCGAACGATTTAGATAAATCATCCACGACAACTTTATATACTGCCACGTGCTTATTTGCATTACAAATATCCGACACTTGCTGAGCAACAAGATCCGAATCTCCGTAACACATGAATCGTCGGATGCCGATATCCTTAGCAATCTGGATTCCATGCAACAATGCTTCATACTCGGCAATATTATTTGTCACTGTGAAGTGGATCCACAACACGTATAAAAGTTTATCTCCTTGGGGTGATTTGAGCACCACGCCATTCGAGCCCCATGAGCCTTAGACCCATCAAAATATAGGGTCCAATATTCTGACTCAGGGAGGGTCATTTTCTCCTTTGTCTCTGTCCAATCAGCGACAAAGTCAGCAAGGATTTGGGATTTGATTGTTGTCCGAGGTTTATACTCAATATAAAAGGCTGAAAGCTCTAGGCCCCATTTGGTGACGCGTCCTGTGGCGTCACTGTTGTTGATTATATCTCTCATGGGAGTTGTACTCACCATGGTAATTGGATGTTCCTGAAAATAATGTCGTAGCTTACGAGATGCTAAGAACACACCATAAGCTAGCTTTTGATAGTGCGGATACCACTGTTTCGATTCTGTTAAGACCTCGCTGAGAAAGTAAGTTGGACGCTGCACCAAGTGTTCCTGATTTTCCTCCGGTCTCTCCACTACCATGATGATACTGACAACTTTGTTTGTCGCAGCAAGATAGAGCAACATCGGTTCCTGTGGTTCCGGTGCAGCAAGGATAGGAGCAGATGAGAGTACTGCTTTCAGGTCTTGCAATGCAGCTTCAGCTTCATCAGTCCAAACAAATTCCTTGGTCTTTTTCATGAGTTTGTATAGTGGTGCGGCTCTTTCACCGAGCCGGCTTACAAACCAACTGACTGCGGCAATGCAACCAGTTAGTCTTTGTACGTCCTTCATGTGAGTAGGCCTGGAAATATTGAGTATACCCTTGATTATGTCACGGTTCACCTCTATGCCTCTTTGAGACACGATAAAACCTAACAATTTTCCGGCTGGGATTCCAAAGAAACATTTCTTCGGGTTAAGCATTATGTTGTATTTTCGTAGATTGGCGAACGTTTCCTCCAAGTCAGAAATCAATGTTTCCTTCTTTTTGGACATCACCACAATATCATCCACATATGCATGTACATTGCGTCCGATTTGATCGTAGAGGCAACGCTGCATTGTGCGCTGGTACGTAGCTCCTGCGTTTTTCAGCCCAAAGGGCATCGTAACGAAACATAAGGTTCCGAAGGGGGTTATGAAAGAAGTTTTGACTTTTTCAGATTCCTTCATCCGGATTAGGTGATAACCGGAATATGCGTCGAGAAAACAGAGGAGTTCCGAGCCTACCGTAGAATTGATAACTTGATCAATCCTAGGCAGAGCGAATGGATCTTTGGGGCAAGCCTTGTTCAAGGCAGTATAATCAACACATATCCTTAAATTAGTGGTGTCCTTTTTAGGGACCATTACAGGATTGGCCGACCACTCAGTGTGGATGACCTCTTCTATGAATCCGGCTAACTCGAGCCGTGCTAGTTCCCTAGCTATTGCCTTACGCTTTTCATCACCAAAACATCGTAGGGACTGTTTGACGGGTTTAGCGTTCGGGTTTACATTTAAAGAGTGCTTGGCAAGTTCCCTAGGTACTTCGGTCATGTCAGATGGCTGCCATGCGAAGATATCTTGATTTGCTTGGAGGAACTTGACGAGCGCACTTTCCTATGCGCTATCTAGGCCTACGCCTATCTGGGTCACCTTGGAGGGGTCATCATCCTTCAACGGCGTCTTCTTCGTCTCTTCTGATGCCTTGAACTCCGGATTCATCTTTGTCACCTCCTTCTTTGTTGCGGGCATCTCGGACAGATCTATGCTCTTCTTGATCTCCTGGTACTCCTAGGCGTGCAACACGGCTTCAGCAAAGGCGGCATTTCCATCCTCGCACTCTCGTGCTTTCTTCGGGTCTCCCCTGATGGTGATCACGCCGCTGGGACCTGGAATTTTCATCATATTGTAAATGTAACACGGACGAGCCATAAAAACCCAGTAAGCCGGACGTCCGAATATAGCGTGGTACGTGCTCTTGAACGGAACCACTTCGAAGGAAAGTGCTTTCGTCCGATAGTTCTTTGGAGTTCCAAAGGTAACGTCCAAAGTGATTTCTCCCAGGGAATTTGCTTGTCTTCCTGGGACAACCCCGTGAAAGAACACAGAGCTGTGGTTCAGCTGGGTCTCCGAGATCTTCATCCGACGTAGCATTTCGACATACAGAATATTGATGCTGCTTCCACCATCCATGAGAGTCTTGGAGAAACCATAACCATCAATAAGTCGATTAACAAGTAAGGTGTATTTTCCTCGCCTATGTAACTTAGGCGGATGATCATCATGGTCAAATGTGATTGCCACTTCTGACCAGTCCAAGAATTGAGGGACATCCGGAATTGTTGCATTGAGCTCATGTAGAACTGCTTTCTTGACCTTTGCTGGTTGAGATCCGAGGAAGGTGACATACGTGTCTTTCTTGGTCGGAATTTTTTCTTCCCTTCCGCCTTGGGATTTGAAGCATCAGCTTCCTCCATGTTGGAATCTTCCTTGTCTCTTTATCCTTTTCGGGATTCTTCTTTCCCTTCTTCCACTTAGCCCTGTAGCCAGCGGTATCATCTCTTTTAATGTCGTCATTAAAACGACACTCGGCGTTTGTGTGGGACGAGCCCCCATTAGCATCTAGGTGATGCACACATGGGTTATTGGCAATGTCGGCCCAAGAGTAGGTTGTGCCAGGTTGCTGGTCTCCTCTACCTTGAACTCTTGACGTCCCACGACCGCGCCCGCGACCACCGCCACATCCTCCTCATCCTCTAGACCCGAAAGTAGCAGTGACCACTGCTATTTCCGCGTTGGGCTTTTCTTTCGAGGTATTCTTGCGCTTCTGAGCTTGTTCCTTTGGTTATTTTGCCGATTGTGGCACAACTAGGGCATTAAGTAATCCCTCTGCATCATCGTCAACATCTGCATACTTGCTCGCTATTTCTATCATCTCTCCTAAATCAGTGACTTTGTCACACTTCAAGCGATGACGTAGTAAACCAATTGGGAGACCTACAATGAAAGCTTCAATCGCAGTTTGGTCATTTACTCCTTCATAGGAGTTCTTGGTGTCGATCCATCGTCCGAGATAATCCCGACAAGTTTCTCCGGCTTTCTGGGTGCAACGCTGTAGGTCTCCTACCGTATAGGGCCTCCGGTATGTGCCTTCGAAATTCCAAAAGAACATGCTTTCTATGTCATACCAGTTGTGGATGGTGTTCTCCGGAAGTTCATTGAGCCATGATCGTGCCGTCTTCCACAACATGAGTGGGAGATATCGGGTTGCGACCAGGCTATTTCCGCCTTTGGCGATACAACAAGCTTGGAAGAAATCCTGGAGCCAAGTATCTGGCCGAGCTATACCGTCATAGGCTTGAATATGTCTTGAGATAGCAAATCCTTCCGGGAATTTTGTAGCTCTTATGCGTGGTCCAAAGCATTTTGGTCCCACGTATATATCATCGTTTTCGTAGCGCCGTGCCTCTATATTGGAATTGATCCTGTGCCTTGCGTCATTTGGGGATAAAGATCGCCTCGAGTGACGGCTATGGCTGCGGTGCCTTGGAGCCAGACTTCGGCTTCTCCCACCACCTCCTCCACCACGACGCCCTCCTTGGCCTCCTTGGGAGCCGTTGTGATGGCTACTTGGCGGAGAGGGTGGAGCAGCTGGGTTATTTCCAGCTGATCGCCGTCCTCCGTCCAGAGCGTTATTATTCCGGTTCCATGGAGGATCTCATTGTGACGAGCCCCCTGCCGGTTTGTCTCGGCATGGTGTCCATCGTTCCCTCGCCCGTCAGCCGGACGGCTTGCGTGTCTAGGAGGTGGCATTCTTTGTCGGTCCTCCTCCCGACGTTTCTCTTTATCTTCTTCCCTGCGATCTTTCGACTCTCACCGGGGAGGATTTCTCGGATTCAGTGCAGCGATTGCCTCTTTCTCTGTAACTGGGTTAAGGTTACGCCAGTCACGTGTAGGTTTGTGGTGTTGTCCTGAAGATCCGGTTCTTGAGTAGTTGTCTTCCCGACGGTTGGAACGATGGTGTTGTTCTGGAACACGTTAGGGTCTTACGTCAGCCTAGGCTGGATCCGTGTGACATTGGTCAGAATGGGAGACCAGCTTTTGGCTTCCAGACAGGGCGACCTTTTGCTGCTCTAGACCCTTGTTAAGTAGCTTAATGCCCAATCGGATCTGCTCTAGGCCTGGATTAGCAGATAGGATTTCTCGAGCCGCAAAAGTGTTCTGTACTGGTGTCGGATACACCCAATCCCCGTTCCTGTCGCGCCGAGGCATCCCATGTTCTCCTCCAAAAAGGACTTTGTGAATCTGCGGGAACTGGTTATCATGAGTATGACATTTCCTAGTCTTCTGATGTTGCCTGGAGTTGTACTTCTCCGCAGTTGCCATGCATTTCTTTTCTTCCTCGAGATTTTTGGCTTCATCGAGGAGTACTTGGCGAGCGCTTCTAGGGCCTAGGCCCTTTCGTCCAGCTCTTCAGCAGTGAGTTCTGCAGTTGTAGGAATAGGTGTGGTTAATGCAGCATCGATGAGTTTACGGCACCTTCAGTGATCACGTGTCCATCCACCAACTCTTATTTAGGTTCGTCTAGGATAAGTGCTCCATCCGAGTCTTCCTCGTATTCCTCGGCAATCACCTCCTCTACCGGAGGATCTTTTGCCGGGGTCTTGTTCTTCTTGTTCTTCTTTTCCTTCTTGGTAGCGCTGGTAGCAAAGACGGCTTTGGGCCCGTTTCCCGGAGTCAAACTTTGATATGTACTTTCGGCCATTTGGTTCTCGGGATCATCTCCGAGATCCATATTGTCATGTGCTTTGGGAGAGCTTTCTCTGGATCCTTCGTCCATGTCTTCTCCTTTTGCAGCAGCTGTGGAGTTAACCTCCTCTTCATATTCCACGGAGAACTTCCGGAAATCTGCCAATGTCATCGAGTCATCCGAGGATGCCGGTAATTTGACGCTTGTTCCGATAGCGTCCAACACAGAGTCGGTGTTATCTCCAGCATCCGCAGAGCCAGATCCGGATCCCACATATCCGGCAAAGTGCGACGCGCCCCTCCTGAGATAACTGCGGTATTCATAGTAGGCTTCGTCGAAACGTTTGATGGTCTCGAGGATTTCATCTACGCCTGAGTTTTGCATCATCATGCGTCTTAGTGTGTATCTCAGGAAAGGCCTGTCCGTCCCGGCGTCATCAGAGCCGGAACCATCGTTGTTGTTATGCTCCTCCTGGATTTCGACTTCAGCAGGTGGGTCGATCTGGGATTCGGTCTCTCTAGGGAGATCCACTCCAGATTCAACATGGACCGCCAGGTCTGCTTCAGGCTCGGATTTCTTCACTATCTCTGCAACTGGTGCAGGCTGGGTGGGATTAGGGTTTTCTGAGATCTGGAACTCTGCCGCCTCCACGGACAAAGGGGACCCAGAAATTTCTTCTGCCTCTATCATCACCGCTAGGGTGGGTGCGGCAGGTTCAGCGAAACCGATGTAAACATCGATCTCACCAAAAGACATGATGGTGTAGGTGGTCACGACTTCCTTAGCCGGAATCCAAGTCTCATCGAGAACGATGAGAGGGACGTCACTGGCGTAGAGGATGCGACCGACGGCGATAGTTTCGCTGATTCCGATTCTTGCAGATTCTGCTTGGAACGCAAATCCAAAGCTCACTTGCCCCACGGTGGGCGCCAACTGTCGTCGGATTTATGACAAGTACGCCATGAGGGGGTCCTAGAGGCGTGTGTAAGAGAGGGGTGTGAGACGTACGGTGTTCCAGGACTGTGAGCACACAAGTTTACCCAGGTTCGAATCCGCCGGCTTTGGACGGATCCTACTCCTGCTAGCAATCCAGTAATATGGCAGAGCCGGAATATGGGTTACAAGGGGTTCGCCTGTGTGAGTTTGAGATTGTAGACTATTGGGTGCCCTAAAGGCTCTCCCTAGGACGGCTTATATAGATATTCGGCCTAGGGTTTACAGGAGAGATCTATCCGGCTACGACAAGTAACACTATGGGCCTATGTCGGTTACAGAGTACTATGGGCCTATGTCGGTTACAGGAGAGTCGGTTACAGAGTACATCTTGAACTACAAGTAACACTATGGGCCTATGTCGGTAAGTCTTCTGGGCCTTCCCGTAGCCGGACTGGACTCCGTCTCTTCTCCCTGACTGGGTCGCACGTGAAGCAAAGCTCTATCCCGAAGTGGGCCACCCTGGTTAGTGAGGAACTGTGAGGATACCCGGAAAGTATCTCCCCAACATGGAATGATGCACCAATGTGACATAAGTTGCATCATCACATCCATTAAAGTGCGTGTGGTCATGTGGATCAATGTGGTTTGGAAAATAACAAATGCAATGACGCTATGGACTCCATGTGTCAAACCATGGTTAGAAATCCCAGAAAGCCCCTAGAATGCATCTTCCACATTGAACCAGTGTGACAAAAGTTGCATCACCACATCTATTGGAGTGTGCGTGGTCATGTGGATCATTGTCGTTTTGAAAAGAACACATGCAATGACACTAGGGTATCAAGGTGTCAAACCACAGTCATAAATCCCCAGAAAGCAACTGCAATGCAACAGCCACATGGAGTGATATACCAGTGTGATAGAAGTTGCATCACAACATCTATTGTAGTGTGTGTGGTTGTGTAGATCAATATGGTTTGGAAAAGAATACATCCAATGACTCTAGGGACTCCATGTGTCCAACCATGGTCACAAGCCCCAAAAAGCACCCGGAATTCAACTACCACATGGAATGATGCACCAGTGTGACAGAAGTAGCATCACCACATCCACTGGATTATGTGCAGACAATGTGGGGCCCCCGGATTAATCCTCCGAGAATCCCTGTTATGCATACAACCACGATCCCATGATCAGTTAGTCGTGGCACATAACCGACAAGTATCAAAGTAAACATCCAATACATAATGAATACATGTCATACCTTATTTGCCAGTATGGCTACATCGATCAACATCAGCGGAACTTCATTAAGCATAGAGCCCGAGCCATGCCTTAATCTATAGGCAACTAACCAGGAGAACGTCCTAGCTCGCATAGTCGTCCACTTCACCTTCTTCTCGATATCTGACCAAGTTAATAGCCAGGGACAATACCAGTGAGTACTTTGAATATACTCGCAAACCACCTTAATGGAATAATAAAACAAGAGGATATGCAATATGGCTGTGGCAGTAGGTGGGCTCCAATGGAGGTTCTTTTCTCAAATAGTTTCTCTTCTAGATCTAGCATCTACATATCTTTGTTGAATTTTTTTGTAAAGCCTTTTTGGAAACCTTTTGAAAAGTTTTGTAAACACTAGGATTGGGGTACCCATTTCTTCCCGTCTTTAGGTCGTCCCATGACCAAACTCCTTTCTCCCCCTTCCGACCATCCCATGGTCAAAACCTTTCTCCTTTACGACCATCCCATGGTCAAAACATTTCCAAAGCCATTTCTTTTCCGAAATCCTTTTTGAAAACAAAACCAGCACCGCTCTACAAAAGTTTGTCCAACCCGTCCATAACCGCGGACACAACTATTCGAATAGATTTACACTCTGCAGAGGTTGCACACTTTACCCACACCATCCGGGTACACTACCCTGATCTACACCGATCGTGGGTCGAGTAACCGATCAAGACTCTCTGGATGCCCACTCCAATATAAGTGCCTACCCTATGAGTGTTGTTTCCCTCAACACCGGGACGCCCTATATAGTTCCCAAGCCAATCGGAGCGCTTTTCCACTTCACGAGTGTGCGCTTTCAATGAGGGGCTCATAGTAACGCGTGGAGGCCCATAGACCCTTCGTTCCTTTTCCAGGTCGATGTCTCACATGGACCCTTACAGGAGAAGGCCCACCCTCCAGGAATTTTTATCCCCTGTAGTCGTTGTGAGGCAACTTATACCAGAATAAACAAACATCGAATCCAGCCCTGTCCCATTCTAGAGTAATGTGGTCGCAGCGGTTAAGTTGTTATAGCTAAACTTCAAAGAACCAGGTGCGTTTTTGTAAACCTTTTTCCTCCAGCTTTCCTTCAGCAGTTTGTAAAACAAAACCTTTTTCTTTCTCAACATCTCTTGGGAGGTCCCACCTCACCAAGGTTTTATCATAAAAATTTGGTAAAACTTTTCCAGGGTCTTCCCATCCTATAGCTTTGCTTCGGCTAAAACAGGGTCTCCAAAGGGTTATGGTGTTATGCACCATCTATTCTACTAGGGGCCAGTAGGTGTCATCAAGGGGATTGTACTTAATAGTACAAAAGTGTAATAGTTCGGAAGAGCCAAACCACTACCATATATACATCAACATATAGTAAAACAGTGAAGTTTTCATAAACAGTCGATAAAACATGCATAAGTAAAACATTAGGACAAGGCTTATGAGCAAGAAGGTGGCTTGCCTGATGATCAGCAATATGGCAATATGTCCCTGGACTTCTTCTTAGAATATCCAATAATGCCAATAATAAGAACCATCTTCTGATCTCCGATTTCACCGCAACTATCGTCGTCAAGATAGCACACACAACCAAACCAAACCACAATCAACACAAGGTATACACGCATCATTACAATACAACAAACAAACATACCACACATTACTCAAATCAGTAGTTTTTTATAGATTGAGTGGGTTGTAATTGGAATTACTTTAATTGCCCATGTGGTCTTTGTTTTAGAATGTATTTGTCCAAATACCACCTATTAAGGGGATTTAGAACTAGGCTTCGGTCTGTATGATATAAATATGCAAAGATGATACCATCAAGTAGGTATTGACAAAATAAGGCCAACAAAAGTGGATTCACTATTTTATCATTTTTCTTTAATTTCTTATGAATATTCTAGTGATAAAAGCTATAGTTTTAGGAAATAATTCACCAGAAAAGTTCTGGAGCTCTAAATATTATTTCCTTGGATGTTTAAGTAGTATTTGAAGTACTGGTTCAGTGAGAGTTGGAATCACGTCAAAATATCTACCAGAGTGCCCTCAGGAAATTCCCAAAGGCAGTTTTGTAGATAACTTGTCTTTTTCACTAGATTAAATATATAGGGACTTTTGATATGATGCAAAGGGAAAATGATAGGTATTGAAAATACCTTCTAGTACCAATTGGAAATACTAATTTTGGAGTTGTAGAGCTACTGTAGTGATTTATCTAGTGATAAAGTCACATGCAGAAGTGTTTAATTCTCTACAAATCTACAGAAGCTCAAAAATTAGTGATCTCCTGGGGTTGGGTAGATATAGATGTATCTCATCCAAAAGAGTTGGAATTGGGTCAATTGAGCCCATGGTTTGGTCTAGGGAATTTTCTAAAGTCAGAATGATCTACTTTTTGTTATTTGGCTGTAGTAAAGATAATGCTCCCCTTGGCATGAGTCCAAAGCCATGAGATAGGTACAGGTAATACCGACCAGAGGAAGTTGGTTTCACACAATTTGGAGTTGTAAAACTCCCAGAATAAATTTTATACTAGAATAGGTACATCTGAGTGGTAAATTTATTGTATTTAAACTGGCCAACATTTGAGGAATCCAGGAGTACTGCATGTTTCATAAAACATCTATAAACCTTAATAAATTTAGATCTGGTCGATTTGAGTGGGTTTCCATTTTTAAAATGATTTAAACCAAACGTCCTTTAAACCGATCTAGAAATATAGGAAAAAGAAAAAGGAAAGGGGCGCCGCGGGCCAGATCTCTAGTGTCGTGGGCCGACTTCACCGGTCTAGCCCAGCTAAGCAGCACCGTGGGCGGGAGCTGAGATTCGAATCTGCGGGGGCGGGGCCTAGCTGTCAACGAGGGTGGCTGGCGAAGCGGTATGGAGGGCACGGGGCCATCCGATTTAGTTAGATCGGAGGGTTTCCCATCGTCTTCCTTGACAGAGAGCCAGCGGCGGCGGCCGGAACCCTAGACAGCATAGAGAGGAGCGAGGAGGGTACATGGGGGCTCATCGGTGGCCAGGGAACGTCGGAGGTGACGCGGAACTCGGAGACGAGCACGGAGAGGGGCGATGAGGTGGGGTTCGTTGTCTAGAGCGGTCTCGTGCTGAGGCGTCCGAGGCAAACTTCGCGGGCTTCGGTGCTGTGAGCGAGTTCCTCGCATGAAGGAAAAGTGGGAGGTCGATCTGAGAGGATCATGGGGGTTTCGAAAACGTCACATGCAGAGGAAGAGGATCAAGGGAGAGAGTACACGGGCCAAACCTTGAGAGGTGGCCGAAAGGGCAAACCCTTCCTCTCCAGCGACATGCATGTACAAGCGCCCGGTGGGAAGGTGCAGGGGAGCTAGATGGGGGCAGTGAAGAGGGTCTAAGGTGCGAAGGAGGGTCAAGATTGACCACACTCGTGCCTGGAAGGAAGAACCCGAGGAGGTTTCTCCTTCTCCTTTTTCATGGCGATGGGGAGCAGTTGGAGAGAGCAGGGGCTCATGGGGGTGTGGCTCTGGTGGTCTAGGAGATGAATGAGTGGAGCGAGGAGGTCTGGGGAAGCTTGTGTCCTTTTATTTGAGAGGAGGACGGTGCAAGATGGAGTATGTCCATGAAGAGGCTTGGCAAGAGGCTGGCCAGGGATAGGTCCTCATGGGAGGTGGAGAGGGCCATGTGGTCGTGCAGAAGACAGAGAGGAAGTGGGAGGAGTGCTGCAGCACAATAAGTGAGCAAGATTTGACCATATATGTGTGTCTTTCTCTTTAGAATAGCTTCCAAGCACTAGGGGACAAGGTTTAGGTCTTGCTACAGTGATGCTATAGTGTTTTCGACCATAATAGGAGTGTGGGTTGCTGTGGAGGAGTATTGAACAAGCTTGAGAAAGTTTGGATTTAACTTGGGTCATGGTTTTGAATAATGTCCACACTTGGACATATCCATGATCATGAAGAACTTCATGTTTTTTGATCTTGGAAAGCTGAGGTGAGGATGCTGGTAGGTGGATATGGTTCAGGTACATCTCCATGAATTATTTGGGAATTATTGGATGAAGTTTGGTCCACTTTATATCACATATTCAAATAGTGCAGAGATGGTTTCTAGAAGCTCATTTGATATTTTTACATTGGACCGGGTTGGATTTTTATGTGATATGGTCATAAATATGAATTCACACTATGGTGATTTTTCCCAAGATTTATTGGGGATTAAAAGTATTTAAAACAATTATTATTCCATTTCTGCCATTTGGGAAAAAGGGCAAAAAGAAATAATAAAGGATCCAAAAAATATTTATTTTTGAGATGGGAATGTAGGGTATGATATATGGACCTCAATTGAGAAAAAGGTTGGAGAAGTGTTTTGGCAAAAACCAAACTTTCCTTTGTAGGAGTTTTGAGGTTTTTGTTGATTAAAGGGATTTAATAGGTTTTGTGCCAAAATAATTATCGATAAAATTTGATAAATCTTGATGATCCAGGTAGATGATGTAGACAAGGGGGTAACAAGTATTTTCAACCTTGGGATTGGAGAATCCAAGTTGATTTTGGTGAAAACTACAGATTTAAGGATCTTGGGTAAGATTGTTTTCTTGCCACCAAAACTATGTTGGATCTTGGAGCTCAAACCTCTCCTTGGGGCATGGGATATATGGATGGATACACCAAGTGATGTAGATCGCAATGGTGTAGATGTTTGAGCTTGATCCTGCTTGAGCTCACCAAGACAGGCTTTCGAACTTTGAATAAAATAGGCCTGCCAAAGCAGATTATCTACTAGCCTTCAAAACCTTGTGGGTTTAAGAAGCACAAAGATCCACTGGGAACAAGTGAAGTAGGTATTGATAGACCTATATGAGTAGAACACAACCTTGCAAAGATTTGGTCTATAGAAGGTTGGATGGTGGTGTGAGCTTCTGTCAAAGTAGGCAAGTTGACTAGATTGGCAGGTATAGTTATTTTCTTGCCTGGAAAACCATCAGGAACAAGTGGCTTAGAAGATGACATAACCAAGGGAAAGAGTGGGCCTTGTTAGTCCTTAGGATGGTTAACAAGATGGTTCAAATGCATTTTCAAAAATGCACAAGGGTTGAGAAAAGGAGGCATTCAAAAAGGTGATGTTGGAACAGATTCTAGACTTAGCCAAATTTGGCAGATTTAGGGTTTTTGACTAGAATGTGGGTGGTGATGATTTTGATGGGATGCAAGGTACCAAAGCATCATCAAGTGGATGATGTTGAAGTGTAGAGGGAGTAGAAGGGGTCCGTGCTTGATATTGGTCTTCATTTACTTGGAAGCTTCTGGAATTAGATCACTTCACAGCTGATCTGGTTAAGGGTTTTAGATGATTACTTAGTAGCTAGGGATCAGATCCAAATTGTATTTGCTTAGGGTTTGGTGAGTTTAAAGTATATTGATCCCAGTGATGAGCTCCTAGAGTGGCTCATACTACTTCCTAAGCAATCAAGTCAAACAGTAGATCAAGGCAACTCATCTTATAAACAAATCAACTACTACTAGGGTTACCATCAAGCTTAGCTTGAGGTAAGGATGGGAAATTTTGAAAGGTTGGAGTTTGAATAAGGTAAGCGTCCTTGGTATCCCTACCAAGAGTAGAATTCAAAGGTTTTATACAAGGTTTTGGAAATCTTAGAGGTAAGAGCAGGTTGAAGGTCTGTCTTGAAAACATAAGGAGATTATAGTATGTAGCTCTCTATAGTTTGGGGAAATAGAACCTACTGAAATGGGGGAGGTTGTAAAGGTATCTTGGCTCAGATTTTGAAATGCCAGAACATTTGAGAATATGGAGATTAAGCCAAGACAGTTTTGGGAAGTAGCTTTTGTCAACTGGTGTTGAGGTAAGGAGTATATCTTCTAATACACAATCATAAGCATAGTCAAACAACAGGCAAATACTTCATCAATATACAGGAAAAAGTTTTTGTTCCCCTGATTTTTGCATTCTGGACAACTAATCAGGGTTGCTGGAATTGGGATGTTATAAACCTTTCCCTCTTAAAAGAATCTCGTCCCGAGATTCAGGAGAGTAGGGTTAGGGGATTTGAGTCGGGTTGATACTAGGTGTCTTACGCTTACTATCTTATGGACTCCGTCTTTGAAAGTGACTACACTGTTGATGAAGTTGACCTTCAGTCTTCTGGGATGCACAGAGAGTTAAGCAGAGTCTAGTCCCGATTGCGAGGGATAACCTTCTTTTCCTTCCGGACTCTATGTCTCGAGGGCTTAGACTGGGTAGACTATCTCGATGCTGAACTTCACAGGGTACTCGTCGGAGGATAGAATCTACGGCTTGGTGTACCTTTCTCTGAGGGTCCACGACTCTTCTTTAGGGGTGTAGCATATCCTAATTAAAGATTTTACGGTCGATACTCCTGGGTTTGCTTCTAGTGAAGGGTTACTCTATTTTGGTGGGAAAGACGCAGTACTTCCCCCTTAGGATTAAACTAGGGTAGAATTCTAGGAGTGGAAGTAATCCTTCCTTCTTGGAGTCGCAGATGGATGTTTTGAAGGCTGTCGCACATTTCCTCCGGGAGTTGGAAGCTTCCGATGACGTCCGTGAAGGTAGGTCCTACGGGGCTTATGTACTACGATTATTCGTACTTAGCCAGTTGGAGTCTCAAATCCTCTAAGTGATTGGAACTGAGCAGTTAGGATCCTGTGGCCCTTCCGGTGGGTCTTCAGCTGAAACGGTGGAGGGACTTCGTAGGTTTTTCAGTTAGTTTCTCCTCTGATAACTCCCGGGTTGGTGTTTGGAGGGAAGGCGTCCAATTCTGGAGGTCTTCTGAAGTATCCTCTGGTAGACAGTCTTTTGAGGATTGAGTGGAAAGATGCAGTCTTTCCTCCTTAGAGCTTCACTAAGGTGTTTTAGGAGTGATGCCGATCTTCCGTTTTGAAGCGCTGGCGTGATGCTAAGGGAGGCTGTATCTCTTTGGGTCTTGGTATGAGGTCCTTGAGTGAAGTTCTATTGATTCAACCCTTGCTGGGTGGCTTCCTATCGAAGTTTGATGGGTTTAGCTTAGGGAAAGTTAGCGGTTAACGACTCTCTTGCTAGTCTTCAGACAAGGTAGGGTAGCTAACGTCATAGAAAACATCTTCACTTGAACTCTTTGTGTTGCTTTTGCTCGATGGTGGAGTAAACTCGGTGTCTTCATGCGTCCTTGTCTTCAGGGAACTGAAGTATTCTGGCCTTCTAGTGAGGAACTTCTTGTTGGTTGCGCAGAAGGATCTATTACTAGTTAGTCCCTCGGGGTTGTGGGAAGTTCTAATATACCAAAGGTTAGCAAAGTCAGGTTTTCACCTCTTGTCTTGGTTGACTTATCGGGTGGTTTCTTGTGGATATTGAGGATCCTTCGGTGGTTGACTTCCGGCTTTAACGGGATTCTTGCTGTAGTAGACTGAGGAACAAGGGAGTGTGGTTCTATTGACGAGTCTTGCGATGTGAGTTTGACGAGGTATGCTGTCCTGCTGAGGTGAAATCTTCGAGTTGATTCTGACTTGACAATGTCGAACTCCTGGTTCTTGCGATGCTTTTCCTCTCATATACTCTCGAGGTTAGTCTGGGTCTCATTACCGACAGCTAACACATGGGTTTCCTGAGTTACTAGGTGGGTTATCGCTCCTCGAGTCACATTTTTAAGGAGGTCAAAGCAAACCAGAGCATATAAATAAGGCCGACAGAGTGAGGGGATCGCAATATCCTCGGCAAACATCACACATCAAGCGACACAGGATGCACTTAGGCAAGCAAACACGGTCAACGCTAGGGACAAAGGAGTTAACTACTCGTGATGTAGGGGAATCCTATTCTTAGGACTATTAACCCTAGATATCATCTTTCTTCAGGTCAGAGTCACTATCTTGCAAATGAAGCCTTCGTCGTATGTTGGACACTTCTTTATAGTGCAACACCCGATGTCTTCTGATTTTGAGGATTCCGCTGGTAGAGCGATAGTCTCCTTGTGTTTGCTGGTAGGTGCTTGTCTTCATCTTGTTCTCATTGTCTTCACCAGGTTCTAGATCCTAGTTATTTAAAATCCGTAGGTTTGAAGTTTGGACGAGAGTTGGAGTAAACCATTTTCGAAAGCATTTACTTAGAGTAAGAGAAGAAGTAGAACTTTTTGAAACTCATTGAGAAACTAGTTTTCGAAAGCCGGGGTTTTCAAAATAAGGTTCCTGTCTAACGACCATGCTAACTAAGGTTCTCCTACAGTCAGGATGGCTCTGATACCAAGTCTATCGGGCCCCCGGATTAATCCTGCGAGAATCCCTGTTATGCATACAACCACGATCCCATGATTAGTTAGTCGTGGCACATAACCGACTAGTATCAAAGTAAACATCCAATACATAACAAATACATGTCATACCTTATTTGCCAGTATGGCTACATCGATCAACATCAGCAGAACTTCATTAAGCGTAGAGCCTGAGCCATGCCTTAACCTACAGGCAACTGACTGGGAGAACTTCCTAGCTCGCATAGTCGTCCACTTCACCTTCTTCTCGATATCTGACCAAGTTAATAGCCAGGGACAATTCTAGTGAGTACTTTGAATATACTTGCAAACCACCTTAATGGAATAATAAAACAAGAGGATATGCAATATGGCTGTGGTAGTAGGTGGGCTCCAATGGAGGTTCTTTTCTCAAATAGTTTCTCTTGTAGATCTAGCATCTACATATCTTTGTTGAAATTTTTTGTAAAGCCTTTTTGGAAACCTTTTGAAAAGTTTTGTAAACACTAGGATTGGGGTACCCATTTCTTCCCGTCTTTAGGTTGTCCCACGACCAAACTCCTTTCTCCCCCTTCTGACCATCCCATGGTCAAAACCTTTCTCCTTTACGACCATCCCATGGTCAAAACATTTCCAAAGCCATTTCTTTTCCGAAATCCTTTTTGAAAACAAAACCAACACCGCTCTACAGAAGTTTGTCCAACCCGTCCATAGCCGCGGACACGGCTATTCGAATAGATTTACACTCTGCAGAGGTTGCACACTTTACCCACACCATCCGGGTACACTATCCTGATCTAGACCGATAGTGGGTCGAGTAACCGATCAAGACTATCCGGATGCCCACTCCAATATAAGTGCCTACCCTATGAGTGTTGTTCCCCTCAACACCGGGATGCCCTATATAGTTCCCAAGCCAACCGGAGCGCTTTTTCCACTTCACGAGTGTGCGCTTTCAACGAGGGGCTCATAGTAACGCGTGGAGGCCCGTAGACCTTCGTTCCTTTTCCAGGTCGATGTCTCACATGGACCCTTACAGGATAAGGCCCACCCTCTAGGGATTTTTATCCCCTGTAGTCGTTGCGAGGCAACTTATACCAGAATAAACAAACATCGAATCCAGCCCTGTCCCATTCCAGAGTAATGTGGTTGCATAGGTTAAGTTGTTATAGCTAAACTGCAAAGAACCAGGTGCATTTTCGTAAAACTTCTTCCTCTAGCTTTCCTTCAGCATTTTGTAAAACAAAACCTTTTTCTTTCTCAACATCTCTTGGGAGGTCCCACCTCACCAAGGTTTTATCATAAAACATTTGGTAAAACTTTTCCGGGGTCTTCCCATCCTATAGCTTTGCTTCGGCTAAAACAGGGTCTCCAAAGGGTTATGGTGTTATGCACCATCTATTCTACTAGGGGCCAGTAGGTGTCATCAAGGGGATTGTACTTAATAGTACAAAAGTGTAATAGTTCAGAAGAGCCAAACCACTACCATATATACATCAACATATAGTAAAACAGTGAAGTTTTCATAAACAGTCGAAAAAACATGCATAAGTAAAACAGTAGGACAAGGCTTATGAGCAAGAAGGTGGCTTGCCTGATGATCAGAAATATAGCAATATGTCCCTGGACTTCTTCTTAGAATACCCAATAATGCCAATAATAAGAACCATCTTCTGATCTCCGGTTTCACCGCAACTATCGTCGTCAAGATATCACATGCAAGCAAACCAAACCACAATCGACACAAGGTATACAAGCATCATTAGAATACAGCAAACAAACATACCACACATTACTCAAATCAGTAGGTTTTGATAGATTGAGTGGGTTGTAATTGGAATTACTTTAATTGCCCTTGTGGTCTTTGTTTTAGCATGTATTTGTCCAAATACCACCTGTTAAGGGGATTTAGAACTAGGGTTGGGTCTGTATGATATAAATATGCAAAGATGATACCATCAGGTAGGTATTGACAAAATAAGGCCAACAAAGTGGTTTCACTATTTTATCACTTTTCTTTAATTTCTTATGAATATTCTAGTGATAAAAGCTCTAGTTTTAGGAAATAATTCACCAGAAAAGTTTTGGAGCTCTAAATATTATTTCCTTGGAGGTTTAAGTAGTATTTGAAGTACTGGTTCAGTGAGAGTTGGAATCACATCAAAATATTTACCAGAATGCCCTTAGGAAATTCCCAAAGGCAGTTCTGTAGACAACTTGTCTTTTTCACCAGATTAAATATATAGGGTCTTTTGATATGAGGCAAAGGTAAAAGGATAGGTATTGAAAATACCTTCTAGTACCAATTGGAAATACTAATTTTGGAGTTGCAGAGCTACTGTAGTGATTTATCTAGTGATAGAGTCACATGTAGAAGTGTTTAATTCACTAAAAATCTACAGAAGCTCAAAATTTAGTGATCTCCTGGGGTTGGGTAGATATGGATGTAGCTCATCCAGGAGAGTTGGAATTGGGTCAATTGAACCCATGGTTTGGTCTAGGGAATTTTCTAACGTCAGAATGGTCTTCTTTTTGTTATTTGGCTATAGTAAAGATAATGCTCCCCTTGGCATGAGTCCAAAGCCATGAGCTAGGTACAGATAATACCGACCATAGGAAGTTGGTTTCACACAATTTGGAGTAGTAAAACTCCCAGAATAAATTTTATACTAGAATAGGTACATCTGAGTGGTAAATTTATTGTATTTAAACTGGGCAACATTTGAGGAATCCAGGAGTACTGCATGTTTCATAAAACATCTATAAACCTTAATAAATTTAGATCTGGTCGATTTGAGTGGGTTTCCATTTTTAAAATGATATAAACCAAACGTCCTTTAAACAGATCTGGAAATATAGGAAAAAGAAAAAGGAAAGGGGCGCCACGGGCCAGATCTCTGGTGGCGTGGGCCGACCGCACTGGACCAGCCCAGCTAAGCAGCACCGTGGGCGGGAGCTGAGATTCGAACCTACGGGGGCGTGGCCCGGCTGTCGGCGAGGGTGGCTGGCAAAGCGGTATGGAGGGCACGGGGCCGTCCAATTTAGTTAGATCGGAGGGTTTCTCGTCGTCTTCCTCGACAGAGAGCCAGCGGTGGCGGCCGGAACCCTAGACAGCGTGGAGAGGAGCGGGGAGGGTACATGGGGGCTCATCGGTGGCCAGGGAACATCGGAGGTGACGCGGAACTCGAAGACGAGCACGAAGAGGGGCGGCGAGGTGGGGTTCATCGTATGGAGCGGTCTCGTGCTGAGGCGTCCGAGGCAAACTCGCCGGAGCTCGGCGGTGCAGCAGAGCCAGAGTTCCCTGCGCAAGGAAAAGTGGGAGGTCAGATGCAGAGGATCATGGGGGTTTCGAAAACGTCACATGCAGAGGAAGAGGATCAAGGGAGAGAGTACACGGGCCAAACCTTGAGAGGTGGCCGAAAGGGCAAACCCTTCCTCTCCAGCGACATGCAGGTACAAGCGCTCGGTGGGAAGGTGCAGGGGAGCTAGATGGGGGCTGTGAAGAGGGTCTGAGGTGCGAAGGAGGGTCAAGATTGACCACACTCGTGCCTGGAAGGAAGAACCCGAGGAGGTTTCTCCTTCTCCTTTTTCATGGCGATGGGGAGCAGTTGGAGAGAGCAGGGGCTCATGGGGGTGTGGCTCTGGTGGTCTAGGAGATGAATGAGTGGAGCGAGGAGGTCTGGGGAAGCTTGTGTCCTTTTATTTGAGAGGAGGACGGTGCAAGATGGAGTATGTCCATGAAGAGGCTTGGCAAGAGGCTGGCCAGGGATAGGTCCTCATGGGAGGTGGAGAGGGCCATGTGGTCGTGCAGAAGACAGAGAGGAAGTGGGAGGAGTGCTGCAGCACAATAAGTGAGCAAGATTTGACCATATATGTGTGTCTTTCTCTTTAGAATAGCTTCCAAGCACTAGGGGACAAGGTTTAGGTCTTGCTACAGTGATGCTACAGTGTTTTCGACCATAATAGGAGTGTGGGTTGCTGTGGAGGAGTATTGAACAAGCTTGAGAAAGTTTGGATTTAACTTGGGTCATGGTTTTGAATAATGTCCATACTTGGCCATATCCATGATCATGAAGAACTTCATGATTTTTGATCTTGGAAAGCTGAGGTGAGGATGTTGGTAGGTGGATATGGTTCAGGTACATCTCCATGAATTATTTGGGAATTATTGGATGAAGTTTAGTCCACTTTATATCACATATTCAAATAGTGCAGAAATGGTTTCTAGAAGCTCATTTGATATTTTTACATTGTACCAGGTTGTATTTTGATGTGATATGGTCATAAATATGAATTCACACTATGGTGATTTTTCCCAAGATTTATTGGGGATTAAAAGTATTTAAAACAATTATTATTCCATTTCTGCCATTTGGGAAAAAGGGCAAAAAGAAATAATAAAGGATCTCAAAACTATTTATTTTTGAGATGGGAATGTAGGGTATGATATATGGACCTCATTTGAGCAAAATGTTTGAGAAGTGTTTCGGCAAAAACCAAACTTTCCTTTGTAGAAGGAGTTTTGAGGTTTTTGTTGATTAAAGGGATTTAATAGGTTTTGGGCCAAAATAATTATGGATAAAATTTGATAAATCTTGATGATCCAGGTAGATGATGTACACAAGGGGGTAACAAGCATGTTCAACCTTGGGATTGGAGAATCCAAGTTGATTTTGGTGAAAACTAGAGATTTAAGTATCTTGGGAAAGATTGTTTTCTTACCACCAAAACTATGTTGGATCTTGGAGCTTAAACTTCTCCTTGGGGCATGGGATATATGGATGGATAGACCAAGTGATGTAGATCGCAATGGTGTAGAGGTTTGAGCTTGATCCTGCTTGAGCTCACCAAGACAGGATTTCGAACTTTGAATAAAATAGGTCTGCCAAAGTAGATTATCAACTAGCCTTCAAAACCTTGTGGGTTTAAGAAGCACAAAGATCCACTTAGAACAAGTGAAGTGGGTATTGATAGACCTATATGAGTACAACACAACCTTGCAAAGAGTTGGTTCATAGAAGGTTGGATGGTGGTGTGAGCTTCTGTCAAAGTAGGCAAGTTGACTAGATTGGCAGGTATAGTTATTTTCTCGCCTGCAAAACCATCAGGAACAAGTGGCTTAGAAGATGATATAACCAAGGGAAAGAGTGGGCCTTGTTAGTCCTTAGGATGGTTAACAAGATGGTTCAAATGCATTTTCAAAAATGCACAAGGGTTGAGAAAAGGAGGCATTCAAAAAGGTGATGTTGGAACAGATTCTAGACTTAGCCAAATTTGGCAGATTTAGGGTTTTTGACTAGAATGTGGGTGGTGATGATTTTGATGGGATGCAAGGTACCAAAGCATCATCAATTGGATGATGTTTAAGTGTAGAGGGAGTAGAAGGGGTCCGTGCTTGATATTGGTCTTCATTTACTTGGAAGCTTCTGGAATTAGATCACTTCAGAGCTGATCTGGTTAAGGGTTTTAGATGATTACTTAGTAGCTAGGGATCAGATCCAGATTGTATTTGCTTAGGGTTTGGTGAGTTTAAAGTATATTGATCCTAGTGATGAGCTCCTAGAGTGGCTCATACTACTTCCTAAGCAATCAAGTCAAACAACAGATCAAGGCAACTCATCTTACAAACAAACCAACTACTACTAGGGTTACCATCAAGCTTAGCTTGAGGTAAGGATGGGAAATTTTGAAAGGTTGGAGTTTGAATAAGGTAAGAGTCCTTGGTATCCCTACCAAGAGTATAATTCAAAGGTTTTATACAAGGTTTTGGAAATCTTAGAGGTAAGAGTAGGTTGAAGGTCTGTCTTGAAAACATAAGGAGATTATAGTATGTAAGTCTCCATAGTTTGGGGAAATAGAAGCTACTAAAATGGGGGAGGTTGTAAAGGTATCTTGGCTCAGGTTTTGAAATGCCAGAACATTTGAGAATATGGAGATTAAGCCAAGACAGTTTTGGGAAGTAGCTTTTGTCAACTAGTGTTGAGGTAAGGAGTATATCTTCTAATACACAATCATAAGCATAAGCATAGTCAAACAACAAGCAAATACTTCATCAATAAACAGGAAAAAGTTTTTGTTCCCCCTGATTTTTACATTCTGGACAACTAATTAGGGTTTTTGGAATTGGATGTTACATACAAGTTGAACAATGTGGTTTGGAAAAGAACACATTCAATGAATCTATGGACTCCATGTATCAAACCATGGCTAGAAATCCCCAGAAAGCCCCTAGAATGCAACTACCACATGGAATGATGCACCAGTGTGACATAAGTTGCATCACCACATCCATTGGAGTGTGTGGTCATGTGGATCAATATGGTTTTTAAAAGAACACATGCAATGACTCTATGGACCCCATGTGTCAAACCATGGTCAGAAATCCCAGAAAGCCCCTGGAATGCAACTAACACATGGAATGATGCACCAGTAGCATCACCACATCCATTGGAGTATGTGTGGTCATGTGCATCATTGTGGTTTGTAAAAGAACACATTCAATGAATCTATGGACTCCATGTATCAAACCATGGCCAGAAATCCCTAGATTGCCCCTAGAATGAAACTACCACATGGAATGATGCACATGTGTGATAGAAGTTACATCACCACATCCACTATAGTGTGTTTGGTCATTTGGGCCATTGTGGTTTTGAAAAGAACACATTCAATGAATCTATGGACTCCATGTGTCAAACCATGGTCATAAATCACAAGAAAGCCCCTGGAATTCACCTACCACATGGATGATGCACTAGAATGACAGAAGTTGCATCAGCACATCCACTTGAGAGTGTGTGGTCATGTGGATCATTATGGTTTTGAATATAACACATGTAATGACTCCATGGACTCCATGTGTCAAACCATGGTCATAAATCCCAGAAAGCTCTTGGAATGCAACTACCACATGGAATGATTCACTAGTGTGACAGAAGTTGCATCACTACATACATTGGAGTGTGTGTGGTCATGTGGATCAAGGTGGTTTGGAAAAGAACACATGCAATGACTCTATGAACTTCATGTGTCAAACCATGGTCAGAAATCCCCAGAAATCCCCTGGAATTGAACTCCCACATTGAATGATGCACCAGTGTGACACAAGTTGCATCACCACATCCATTGGAGTGTGTGTGGTCATGTGGATCATTATGGTTTGGAAAAGAACACATTCAATGACTCTATGGACTCCATGTATCAAACCATGGCTAGGAATCCCCACAAAGCCCCTAGAATGCAACTACCTCATGGAATGATGCACCAGTGTGACATAAGTTGCATCGGCACATCCACTTGAGTGTGTGTGGTAATGAGGATCATTGTGGTTTTAATATAACACATGTAATGACTCTATGTACTCCATGTGTCAAACCATGGTCAAGAATCCCGAGAAAGCCCCTGGAATGTAACAACCACATGGAATGATGCACCAGTGTGACAGAAGTTGCTTCACCACATCCACTTGAGTGTGTGTGGTCATGTGTATCATTGTGGTTTTGAAAAGAACACATTCAATGACTCTATGGACTCCATGTGTCAAACCATGGTGATAAATCCCCAGAAAAGCCCCTGGAATGCAACTACCACATGGAATGATGCACCCAGTGTGACAGAAGTTGCATCAGCACATCCAGTTGAGTGTGTGTGGTCATGTAGATCATTGTGGTTTTGAAAAGACCATAGGCAATGACTCTATGGACTCCATGTGTCAAACCATGGTCAGAAATACCCAGAAAGCTCCTAGAATGCAACTACCACATGGAATGATGCACCAGTGTGATAGAAGTTGCATCACCACATCTATTGGAGTGTGTGTGGTCATTTGGATAAAGATGGTTTGGAAAAGAACACATGCAATGACTCTATGTACTACATGTGTCAAACCATGGTGAAAAATCGCCAGAAAACCCCTGGAATTGTACTGCCACATGAAATGATGCACCAGTATGACACAAGTTGCAGCACCATATCCATTGGAGTGTGTGTGGTCTTGCGGATCATTGTGGTTTCGAAAAGAACACATTCAATGACTCTATGGACTCCATGTATCAAACCGTGGCTAGAAATCCCCACAAAGCCCCTAGAATGCAACTTCCACATGGAATGATGCACCGGTGTGACAGAAGTTACATCACCACATCCATTGAAGTGTGTGTGGCCATGTGGATCATTGTGTTTTTTAAAATAACACATGAAATGACTCTATGGACTCCATGTGTCAAAGCATTGTGAGAAATCCCTATAAAGCCCTTGGAATGCAATAACCACATGGAAGGATGCCCAAGTGTGACAGAAGTTGCATCACCACATCCAGTTGTGTGTGCGTGGTGATGTCGATGGTTGTGGTTTTGAAAATAATGCATGGAATGACTTTATGGACTCCGTGTATCAAACCATGGTCAAAAATCCCCAGAAAGCCACTGGAATGAAACAACCCATGGAACGATGCACCGGTGTGACAGAAGTTGCATCACCATATCCACTTGAGTGTGTGTGTGGTCATGTGGATCATTATGGTTTTGAGAAGAACAACTGCAAATGACTCTATGGACTCCATGTGTCAAACCACGGACATAAATCCCTAGAAAGCAACTGTAATGCAACAACCACATGGAGTGATGCACCAGTGTGATAGAAGTTGCATCACCACATCCATTTTAGTGTATGTGGTTGTGTGGATAAAGTTGGTTTGGAAAAGAACACATGCAATAACTCTAGGGACTCCATGTGTCAAACCATGGTCAGAAATCCACAGAAAGCCCTTGGAATGCAACCGCCACATTGAATGATGCACTAGTGTGACAGAAGTTGGATCACCACATCCACTTTAGTGTGTGTAGTAATGTGTATGAAGGTGGTTTTGAAAAGAACTCATGCAATGACTCTCTGGACTCAATGTGTCAAACCATGGTTAGACATCCCCACAAAGCCCCTAGAATGCAACTACCACATGGAATGATGCACTAATGTGACATAAGTTCCATCATCACATCCATTGAAGTGTGTGTGCTCATGTGGATCAATGTGGTTTGGAAAAGAACAAATGCAATGACTCTATGGACTCCATGTGTCAAACCATGGTTAGAAATCCCAGAAAGCCCCTAGAATGCATCTTCCACATTGAATGATGCACGGTGTGACAAAAGGTGCTTCACCACATCTATTGGAGTGTGTGTGGTCATGTGGATCATTGTGGTTTTGAAAATAACACATGCAATGACACTAGGTTATCAAGGTGTCAAACCACGGTCATAAATTCCCAGAAAGCAACTGCAGTGCAACAGCCACATGGAGTTATGCACCAGTATGATAGAAGTTGCATCACCACATCCATTGTAGTGTGTGTGATTGTGTGGATCAATATAGTTTGGAAAACAATACATGCAATGACTCTATGGACTCCATGTGTCAAACCATGGTCACAAGTCCCAAAAAGCCCCTAGAATGTAACTGCCACATAGAATGATGTACCAGTGTGATAGAAGTAGCATCACCACATCCACTGGAGTATGTGCAGACATGTTGATCATTGTGGTTTGGAAAATAACACATTCAATGAATCTATGGACTCCATGTATCAAACCATGGCCAGAAATCCCCAGAAATCCCCTAGAATGCAATAACCACATGGAATGATGCACCGGTGTGACAGAAGTTGCATCACCACATCCATTGGAGTGTGTGTGGTCATGTGGATCAATATGGTTTGGAAAAGAACACATGCAATGACTATATGGACCTTATGTGTCAAACCATGGTCAGAAATCCCAGAAAGCCCCTGGAATGTAACTACCACATGGAATGATGCACAAGTAGCATCACCACATCCATTGGAGTATGTGCGGTCATGTGGATCATTGTGGTTTGGAAAAGAACACGTTCAATGAATCTATGGACTCCATGTATCAAACCATGGCCAGAAATCCCTAGAAATCTCCTAGAATGAAACTACCACATGGAATGATGCACCGGTGTGATAGAAGTTGCATCACCACATCCACTAGAGTGTGTGTGTTCATGTGGGTCATTGTGGTTTTGAAACGAACACATTCAATGACTCTATGGACTCCATGTGTTAAACCATTGTCATAAATCTCAAGAGAGCCCCTGGAATGCAACTACCACATGGAATGGTGCACCAGTGTGATAGAAGTTGCATCAGCACATCCACTTGAGTGTGTGTGGTCATGTGGATCATTGTGGTTTTTAATATAACACATTTGATGACTCTATGTACTCCATGTGTCAAACCATGGTCATAAATCCCCAGAAAGCTCCTGGAATGCAACTACCACATGGAATGATGCACCAGTGTGATAGAAGTTGCATCACTAAATCCATTGGAGTGTGTGTGGTCATGTGTATCAAGGTGGTTTGGAAAAGAACGCATGCAATGACTCTATGGACTCCATGTGTCAAACCATGGTCAGAAATCCCCAGAAAGCCCCTAGAATGCAACTTCCACATGGAATGATGCACTAGTGTGACACAAGTTGCATCACCACATCCATTGGAGTGTGTGTGGTCCTGCAGATCATTATGGTTTGGAAAAGAACATATTCAATGACTCTATGGACTCCATGTATCAAACCATGGCTAGAAATCCCCACAAACCCCCTAGAATGCAACTTCCACATGGAATGATGCACCAATGTGACAAAAGTTGCATCACCACATCCATTGGAGTATGTGTGGTCATGTGGATCATTGTGGTTTTGAAAATAACACATGCAAATGACACTAGGGTATCAAGGTGTCAAACCATGGTTAGAAATCCCTAGAAAGCCTGTGGAATGCAACTACACATGGAATGATGCACCTGTGTGACAGAAGTTGCATCACCATATCCACTTGAGCATCTGTGGTCATGTGGATCATTGTGGTTTTGAAAAGAACACGTGCAAATGACTCTATGGACTCCATGTCTTAAACCACGGTCATAAATCCCAGAAAGCAACGGCAATGCAATAGCCACATGGAGTGATGCACCAGTGTGACAGAAGTTGCATCACCACATCCATTGTAGTGTGTATGGTTGTGTGGATCAAGTTGGTTTGGAAATTAACACATGCAATGACTCTAGGGACTCCATGTGTCAAACCAAGGTCATAAATCCCCAGAAACCGCTTGGAATGCAACTGCCACATGGAATGATGCACTAGTGTGATAGAAGTTAGATCACCAGATCTACTTGAGTGTGTGTGGTAATGTCGATGAATGTGGTTTTGAAAAGAACACATGCAATGACTCTTTGGACTCAATGTGTCAAACCATGGTTAGAAATCCCCAAAAAGCCCCTAGAATGCAAATACCACGTGGAATGATGCACCAGTGTGACAGAAGTGGCATCACCACATCCATTGGAGTGTGTGTGGTCATGTGGATCAATACGGTTTGGAAAAGAATACATGAAATGACTCTATGGACTCCATGAATCAAACTACGGTCAGAAATCCTAGAAAGCCCCTCGAATGCAACTGCCACATGGAATGATGCACCAGTGTGACAGAAGTAGCATCACCTCATCCATTGGAGTATGTGCGGTCATGTAGATCATTGTGGTTTGGAAAATAACACATTCAATTAATCTATGGACTCCATGTATCAAACCATGGCCAGAAATCCCTAGAAAGCCCCTTGGAATGAAACTGCCACATGGAATGATGCACATGTGTGATAGAAGTTGCATCATCACATCCATAGAGTGTGTGTGGTCATGTGGTTCATTGTGGTTTTGAAAAGAACACATTCAATGACTCTATTGACTCCATGTGTCAAAAGTTGCATCACTGCATCCATTGGAGTGTGTGTGGTCATGTGGATCATTGTGGTTTTGAAAAGAACACATGCAATGACACTAGGGTATCAAGGACTCAAACCATGGTCAGAAATCCCCAGAAGGCCCCTGAAATGCAACTACCACATGGAATGATCCACCAGTGTGACAAAAGTTGCATCACCATATCCACTTGAGTGTGTGTGGTCATGTGGATTGTTGGGGGATACCCCCGAGTAGGGTCACGCCGGGGTATTAAGGCCATGTTAGCCGAGATTCGGCATGGTCAAAGCGTATGCTGGCCGAGTCACCTCAAGGCAGGCCGACTTACGGAGTGACCCGGCCCAAATGATATCCATCTAACCTTATCCTGGCTAACATATAGCATATGTCAGCTAGCCTTTTACAACTTGTTTGTAGGTATTGTCGTGGCCGAGTTAGCCAGGCGCTAGCCAGGTTATCACTTGGCTTACAAGAGAAGGAAGGAATCTCGCTGGTCAAAAGGTGGTCTTTGCCACTTTAGCGTGAGCGAAGTAGAAAGAGGGAAGGGCCAGCGGGGTGTGGCTGACAAGGATGATGTAACCAATGTCGACTGACATCACCAGTGTTGGGTGAAGCAATGCCACAGAGTGACTTAGGGAGGCTTACGACCTGAGTCCGGACCATCCTGTTAAAGTGTAAAAGAGGCATCTTACTTTACCAAGGAGCATATTTGGAGAATATGCCTCCACATATGCCCTAGATTGTAACCTAGCCCCCCTATATAAGGAGGCCAGGACCTCCATAGAGAGGGTCGGCCATTTTACTAAGGGAGATCCCTAGGGTTTAGTCGTGGGTAAGAGAACTAGTCTCCTTCCCTCGAAAATCTCAAGGAGCCTCTGTAATCCTTCTTCAACAAGAGAGAAATACAAACACTTGTGTGTGGAACCACCACACTATCCCTCCCTGGATTCCTCTAGTGCACATTGACCCCATCTTTAGCCTATACATGGCATCTGCCGTGCCACCAACACGATAGTTGGCGCCCACCGTGGGGCTAGCGACACTAGCAGGAGTAACAATCCGGACGGGAAACATCATTGACACTAGCGAACGCATCGTCTCCGGGCTATTTCAGCGCTTTGGAGCACTAGACTATGTCAGCGACAACGTTGGTAGCTTTGGCAAGCATCCTCCTCTGTGCAACAGCCTCTTCATCAAGCTTGGCACCCACAAGATCTAGGTCGGCATCGACGAGTCCTATGTTCACCCACAGCATGTTGTCGAGGGAGGCGAACCACCTCTTAGCATGGCTCGCGGTTCGCGTATTACTCTCCCCGTTAGCTGCGCCGAGGTCATGTTGACGGCGCTTGACGTAGGAGCGAGCAAGGGCCTGGCGCCAAATCCGAATGCTACGCCAAAACAGGAAGATCTAGATCCCCTCCACTAGAGAGGCTAGAGAATTTACTACAGCAAGCAATAGATATCTTGGCAACACCCGTAGCACCAGTAGTAGATTCCGTTCAGGCATAGACCAAGCTAGAGAAGACTAGGCAGAAAATGTTAGCTGGGGCAAAAAAGGTAGCTGAGTTACCGCAGTCACTGAACATTACTCTACGGGAGTATTCAAAGGGAAACCATATAGATGGAGTGAAAATCCGAGGTAGAAACCTGATCACTGAGATTGACAAGGAGTATGTACCCAAGCCGGGTTAGACAGCTACTCTAGTAACAACAGGGCTGGAGAGGTATAGCACCCCGGCGAAAAACCTCAGGGCTGCCAACCCAGCAGCATCCGAGTTAGAGGGTTTGACCGGAGAAGCCCGAGAAAGGCAACATGAGAGAGTTAACCATTTGCTAAGGGTAGCATGTCAGTAGAATGAGGAAATAAACAAGGCAAACCCGGCATAACCCGGAGCATCGCACGTAGTTCATTCGGCAAGGAATAACCTGGCAAAGTCCACTGGGGCTGCATCGTTACCTCATGATGGCCCTATAAGAGGGGAAGTGGTAACCTCGGGGAGAAAAGACAAACATATGGTCCCTTATGACCCGGTAAGGGCAGGGAAAGGAAAAGCGGTGCAAATTGATGAGGATTGCCACAGTGCCAGCCGGGGTGAAGCTGGCCGGTGTAACCGTGACCAAGGCAATGCCGGTTGAGGAAACACGACCAACATCAATGCCGGACAGCGTAATCTGGCCGGTGCAGGAGAAAATGTACCTCGACAATAGCAGCAGCAATACGCACCTCGGTAGGAGAGAAGTGTTGGCCCAGCAATGCAGCATCAAAATGCTCCTCCGGGTCAAGTTAGATACAATGATGGTTACTCGACAATGGCTAATGTCGGATACCCTAGACTAGAACACCATGTGATTGGATCGAGATTGGGGAACAGGAATTTGCAGCCGGATGATGCAAGGCTGAAGTTGGACCAGATCTATAGGTCGGAAATGATTGAGGTGCAAGGTCCTCCGGGTCCATCATGTTTCGGACCTCGGATCATGAGGGAGCCACCAGTGCCAAACTTTCAGTTTGCCCGACGAATAAAGATATATGATGGTAGCACTAAGCCGGATGATTGGCTCATTCACAATGCTACTGCAGTTAACATAGCCGGAGGGAATTTGAGATGGGCCGTGAGGTATGTACCACAGATGTTAGAGGGGCCAGCTAGGGTATGGTTAAATATTTGCCAGAGGGAAGTATTAACTGTTGGATAGACTTTGAGGAGATGTTCGTTAGCAACTTCTCGAGCACGTACAAGAGACCGAATAGGCCACAAACTCTGGCATTATGCAAGCAAAGACCGAATGAGACTGACCGGGAGTTCTTGACTCGCTAGTGAAATGTGCGAAATTCCTGTGAAGGGGTAATTGAATCACAAGCTATTGTGTGGTTCGCCCAAGGCTGTAGGTATTTAAGTATGTTATGGCAAAGATTGTAGAGAGATATGCCAACTACGTGGGCTAAAACAATCCAGATTGCTGATTCGTACGCCTTGGGTGATCCAACTCAGCTTCGGATGATGTTCAGTTAATCCAATGATGAGTACTACCCCCAGGAAGGTGTTGGAGTATCACGGCGCAACAATTTCCAGGGTAAGAGAAGAGATGATCGGTAGGTTTATAGGTATAGCTCGCAGTAAGTGGCAGAAGTGGATCAGGATCAACCCAATGCCGGCGCCAACTAGCGTTAGAAAACTAGAGGGCAATAGTGGCAACAAAAGGGTGAAGGAAAAAAACCTTGGGCCTTGAGCGAGAAGAAAGCGATGGCGAGAGCGAAAGGACAGGTCGAGATACACATTTGAGTCTATGTTGGATCAGCCATGCTAGTTCCACATGCCAAGTCCGAATAACCCGGCGAATCATACAACCCGATAATGTGAGTGGATGAGGAAGCTAGAGCATAGTAGCTTGGGGAATGCTTAGGCACCTCGACATGATGCACCACGGCATGATGGACCTCGGCACAAAGCACCTTGGAACGATGCACCTTGGCAGCAACAGCTCACTAGGGGGAATGGACAACAACTGATGTTGCCTCCACCTCCACCGAGGTATGAGAACCATGAGAGAATGGACGCATTGCATCAGGTGAATAAGCAGCAGCAACAAGACCAAGGGTATCATGGCAATGATGGTAGGAATGAGTACAGAGAGCATCACCAAAGTCACTGCATGTTCACCATAGAGGAAACTGATAGAAAGAGCTTGCAGCGCCGACATATGGAGGTGAATGCGGTAATGCTAGCTGTGATGAGGTATATGCCTTGGGCAGAACAAGAAATCACTTGGAGCATCAAGGATCACCCTAGGCTCATGCCGAGTCCTGGATCATATGCGCTGGTGTTGGATCCGACGTTCATTGGGCCGAATATCAACGTGAGGTTTTCCAAGGTGCTGATAGACAACGGCAGTAGCATTAACATCATGTACAAGGATACCATGCACAAGTTGGGAATATTGGAAAATATGCTCCAAGAAAAAAGGACCACTTTCCATGGCATCGTGTCGGGTATCTCATGTCAGCCTATTCGTAAGGTCCGAGTTGACGTGTTATTCGGCACAAGGGACAATTGCCGGACTGAGAACTTGGAGTTTGAGGTTGTGAACTTGGAAAGCTCGAATCATGCGTTACTTGGCATGCCTGCTCTGAACAAGTTTATGGCGAGTACTCACATCAGTTACTTGAAGATGAAATTGACAGGGCCAAGGGGAGTGGTCACCACAGCTGGGGACTTCAGGCGTTCCATTGAGTGTGCCTCAGCTAGGTCTAACCTGGCCGATTCACTTGTGATTGCTTAAGAGAAGATAAAAATCAGGAGGTGGCAGCATTGGCTCAGTCCGTGCAGCAGCATATGTCGGCTCTGACCAACCCGGATGGGAGTGTCTCATTTCAAGTGAAAAAGGATACAAAGAAGGTGCCTATTTGATGACCAGTTCCCAGAGCGCACCGTAACTATTGGTGCCGGGTTAAGCGACAAATAGGAAAGTGAGCTCGTCAACTTCCTCTGAGCATCGGGATATGTTTGCATGGTCTACACAACACTTGCAAGGCGTGCCGAGGGAGTTGGCCGAGCACTCGTTGAATGTAAGACCCGGAGCAAAGCCGGTGAAGCAACCTCTCCGTCGCTTTGCCGAAGATAGGAGAAAAGTCATTAGAGATGAGGTAGCTTGGCTCCTTGCAGCCAGATTTATCATGGAAGTACTTTACCCAGATTGGCTCTCTAATCCAGTGCTCGTGGAGAAGAAGAAAGATGATCTGAATGTGGTAGTGGTGTGGCGTATGTGTATCGATTACACAACATGAATAAGGCGTGTCCAAAAGATCCATTTACACTGCCAAGGATAGACTAGGTCATAGATTCAACTACTGGGTGTGAGTTGTTATCACCCCGTATGGGGCTTATTACTATTGCACTATGCCGTTTGGTTTATGTAATGCATATGCAACATATCAACGATGCATGCAAAAATTTCTACATGACCAAATTGGTCGAAATGTGCAATTTTATGTGGATGATGTTATAATAAAAACTAAGGAAAGCAAAACGCTCCTTGATGATATCCGACAAACATTCCTGAACCTCAGGAGGTTCCGGATGAAGCTTAATCCGGAGAAATGTACTTTTGGTGTACCGGCTGGAAAGTTACTCGGTTTCCTCGTGTGCAGCCGAGGTATTGAGGCCAAACCCACAAAAATCCGAGCCATAGAAAGAATGGAACTACCGAAGTGTCTTAATGATGTGCAGAAGTTTACTGGTCGTAAGTGCAGTTATAGTTTTGGAGCATGATGATGAGGGTAAGTCGGGGTAGAGGCCCGTGTATTACCTAAGCGAGGTGTTGTCAACTTCGAAGAAGAATAACCCTCACTATCAGAAAATGGCGTACGGCGTGTATATGGCAGCCAAGAAGCTCAAACATTACTTTGAGGAACACCCCATAAAAGTGATATGCGAAGCACCCATATCCGGGATAATGAGCAACAAAGATGCAAGTGGCCGGATTGCAAAATGGGCAATTGAGTTAGCTCCATACGCACCACAGTTCGATAGGAGAGATGCAATCAAATCTCAAGCAGTGGCAGATTTCTTCGTCGATTGGGCTGAGATGCAATACAAACCTCCTTTGCCGGACTCAAACTATTGGAGGATGCACTTTGATGGGTCAAAACTAAAGGAAGTACTAGGGGCTAGGGTAGTACTTACCTCTGATGGGTTCGTAGCATGGAAAACAAAAAATTTCTACTGCAAGAAGGAACAAAACCCAGATCTAATCTAGATAAAAGCCAAGATCTAATCTATTAGACATGTGCAACGAGATAGATCTGTACTAACCCTCGTAGAACCGAAAGAGTTACGAGATTAGATCTCGGGGTTGATGTAGTCGATCACTTGCCGATCTCAAGATCGTGTGGACGATCCTTCCATTGTTCCAGCCGCTTCAGCGATCGGTCACACGTCTTGAGTCGAAGGCACCTTCCTCTCCCGTTCAATGAGCAGAGGTAGTAGATCTTCTCCACGGAATCCCAGCAGACGGTGTGGTGGTGGTGGTGGAGTAGAGAATTCTGCAGGCTTCGCCTAAGCCGCAGCGAAGGAGGTGGAGAGAGGCGGCTAGGGTTTGTTATGGGAGAGGTCTAGGGGTGGCGCCTCCCTCTATTTAAAGGAGGAGGCGCCATGGGAGGGAGTCCTAGTAGGACTCCCTCCCTCCTGGCCGTGGCGGATTGGGAGGGAGAATCCTCCTCCCCACGAATCCGTGTGTCTTGCCCCACAAAGACTCCTTGATCCTTTCTTGGTTTTCAAGCAAACTCCAATAAATCTTCTAGAACCTTCCGAACATTTGAAACCTTCTAGAATCTCCATAAACACTCCTAACATTTCCTAACTTAGAAAATGATCCCCAATATATGAATCTTATTCTCGGACAATTAGGATCTCCTCGTGATGTCCCGGATCCAATCCGAGACTCGAACAACATTCGGTCTCCAACGCACATTCCATATCTACTTAAAACAACTTGAACCTTAAGTGTGTCACCCTACGGTTCGTGAATATGCGACATGATGAAGACACCTCTCCGATCAATAACCATCGGGATCTGAGATCCATAACGGCTCCCACATACTCAACGATGACTTCATGATCGATAGAACCATTAACATCTGAAACCAATTCCCTTTGTCACACAATATTCTACTTATCCGAGGTTTGATCGTCGGTATCTCCATACCTAGTTCTACCGTTCTTGATAAGTACTCTTTACTCGTTCCATGTTATGTCATCCTTGTGACCTAGTCACATGCTTGCAAGCTAACTAGATGACATTCCACCGAGAGGGCCCAGAGCATATCTATCATCATATGGATGGACAAATCCCAATCTTGGTCCATGCGCTTCAACACATACTTTCAATACCCAATGACACCTTTATAACCACCCGATTCTAAGCGGTGTTTGATGTCATCAAAGTACCCATCCGGTGATGGTGATTAACATAACCTCATGGTCGAAGGATTAGGTTACTATGCATTTGAAAGCTTACGATGTCTGAACTTAATGACTTGATCTTATGCTACGCTTACTATGGGTGTGTGTCCATCACATCAATCTCCTAATGATATAACCTTGTTATTAATGACATCCAATGTCCATGACCAGGAAACCATGATCATCATTTAATCAACAAGCTAGTTCCACAAGAGGCTTACTAGGGACTCTTTTATGTTTACAAAACACACATGTATTAGTGTTTCCTTATAATACAATTATAACATGGGATGTAAACATTCATCATAAACACAAAGATATAATAATAACCACTTTTATTATTGCCTCTTGGGCATATCTCCAACAGTCTCCCACTTGCACTAGAGTCAATAATCTAGATTACATGGTAATATACCTAACACCCATGGCGTTCTGGTGTTGGTCATGCTTTGCTCTAGGGAGAGATTTAGTCAAGGATCTGCCACATTCAGATCAGTGTGTACTTTGCAAATCTTTATGTCACCATCTCGGACATACTCGCGAATAGCATGGAAACGTAGCTTGATGTGCTTCAGCTTGCTATGTGACCTTGGCTCCTGTGCATTAGCTATGGCACCTGTGTTGTCACTGTAGATGGCCATCGGGTCCAACGCACTAGGAACCACGCCAAGTTCAGTAATGAACTCCTTCATCCATATGGCTTCTTGTGCGACCTCAAGCGACTATGTATTCGATTCAGTTGAAGATTTTGCCACAACGCTTTGCTTGGCACTCCTCCGACTCAACTGCAGCACCATTCAAAATAAATCATTATCGGTGTGACTTGAGTCATCGGATCGGTGTTCCAACTAACATCGGTGTAACCGTTTACAACAAGCTGTTCATCACCTCCATAAGAAAGAACCATATCCTTAGTCCTATTCGGTACTTTAGGATATTTTGACCGTATCCGATGTTCCATTCCAGGATCACTTTGATATCTGCTAGTTAAACTAACATCATGTGCTATATCCGGTCTTGTACATAGCATGGCATACATGATAGAACCTATGGCCGAGGCATAGGGAATATTATTCATCTTTTCTCTATCTTCTGCCATAGCCAGACTTTGAGTCTTACTCAAGGTCTTACCTGACAAATGGGCACGAACCCTTTCTTGCTCTCTTCCATTCTAAACTTCTTTAGAACTTTGTCTAAGTATGTACTTTGTGAAAGCGCTATTAGGCGTCTTGATCTATCTCTATAAATCTTGATGCCTAGAATATATGCCGCTTCGCCAAGATCCTTCATTGAAAAACAGATTTTGACATCCATCTGCCAAATTTCATAATCGAAATATGCAGCGATTGCTAACAAAATCCTCATAGACTTTAGCTTCGCTACTGGTGAGAAAGTCTCATCGTAGTCAACTCCTTGAATTTGTCGGAACCCTTTCGCGACAAGTCGAGCCTTATAGACGGTAACATTACCATCAGCATCTGTTTTTCTTTTGAAAATCCATTTGTTCTCGACAGCCTTACGGCCATCCGGTAAGTCCACCAAAGTCCATACTTGGTTTTCGTACATGGATCCCATTTCAGATTTCATGGCTTCTTGCCATTTGTCGGAATCTGGGCTCACCATAGCTTCTTCATACGTCGCAGGGTCATCAGTGTTGTCCACCAACATGACGTTCAAGGCAGAGTCATACCAATCAGGAGTGGTACGAACTCTCGTTGACCTGCGAGGTTCAGCAGTAACTTCGTTCGAAGTTTCATGATCACCATCATGAGCTTCCTCTCCAATTGGTGCAGGCGGCACAAAAACATCTTCCGGTGCTACGCTACTCTCAACTTCGAGAGAAGGTTCAATAACCTCGTCGAGTTCTACTTTCCTTCCAGTCACTTCTTTCGAGAGAAACTCCTTCTCAAGAAAGGATCCATTCTTGGCAACGAAAACTTTGCCTTCGGATCTATGATAGAAGGTATACCCAATTGTTTCTTTAGGGTATCCTATGAAGACGCATTTCTCCGCTTTGGGTTCAAGCTTATCGGTTGTAACTTCTTTACATACGCGCAACCCCAAACTTTAAGGAACGACAACTTAGGTTTCTTACCAAACCACAATTAAACGGTGTCGTTTCAACGGATTTAGATGGTGCCCTATTTAAAGTGAATGCGGCTGTCTCTAATGCATAGCCCCAAAACGATAGCGGTAAATCTGTAAGAGACATCATAGACCGAACCATATCTAAGAGAGTTCGATTACGACGTTCGGACACACCATTACGCTATGGTGTTCCCGGCGGTGTCAATTGCGAAAGTATTCCACATTTCTTTAAATGCATGCCAAACTCATAACTCAGATATTCACCTCCGCGGTCAGAACGCAGAAACTTAATCTTCTTGTTACGATGATTTTCCACTTCACTTTGAAATTCCTTAAACTTCTCGAAAGTTTCGGACTTATGTTTCATAAAGTAGACATACCCATATCTACTCAAGTCATCCGTGAAATGAGAACATAACGATATCCACCACACGATGCTACACTCATTGGACCGCACACATCGGTATGTATTATTTCCAATAAGTCTGTAGCTCGCTCCATTATACCAGAGAATGGAGTCTTAGTCATTTTTACCAATAGACATGCTTCGCATCTTTCAAGTGATTCAAAATCAAGTGATTCAAGGCGTCCATCGAATGGAGTTTCTTCATACGCTTCACTCCAATGTGACCAAGGCAGCGATTGCCACATGTATGTAGAATTATCATTCAATTTTATTCGTTTAGCATCTATGTTGTGAACATGTGTATCACTACTATCGAGATTCAATAAGAATAAACCATTCATCTCAGGTGCATTACCATAAAAGATATTACTCATATAAATCGAACAACCTTTATTCTCAGACTTAAAAGAGTAACCGTCTCGCAATAAACAAGATCCAGATATAATGTTCATGCTTAACGCAGGCACCAAATAACAATTATTCAAATTTAAAACTAATCCCGAAGGTAGATGTAGAGGGCGTCGAGCGGTGATCACATCAACCTTGGAGCCATTTCCAACGCATCGTCACCTCGTCTCTTGCCGGTCTTACGTTTCCGCAGCTCCTGTTTTGAGTTACAAATATGAGCAACCAAACCAGTATCAAATACCCAGGCACTACTACGACTACTAGTAAGATACACATCAATAACATGTATATCGAATATACCTTTCTTCTTGATGTTGCCGTTCTTTAGATCCGCCAGGTACTTGGGGCAGTTACGCTTCCAGTGACCAGTACCCTTGCAGTAGAAGCATTGATTTGGGCTTAGGACCAGCCTTGGGCTTCTTAGCGGTCTGGCGACTTTCTTGCCGTCCTTCTTGAAGTTGCCCTTTTTCTTAGGCTTGCCCTGTTTCTTGAAATTGGTGGTCTTATTGACCATCAACACTTGGTGCTCCTTCTTGATCTCCACTTCAGCAGTTTTCAGCATGGACGATAGTTAGCAACGTCTTGTTCATGCAGTGCATATTGTAGTTCATCACAAAGTTCTTATAACTCGGCGGCAGTGATTGGAGGACATGGTGAATCCCCAACTCATTAGGAATCGTTATCCCCAACTCTTGGATCTTGTTTGCGTGCCCAGACATGGTGAGCACGTGCTCGCTAACGGAGCTTCCTCTTCCATCTTGGGTAAAGAACTTTTCGGAGGCCTCATAGCTCTCCACGGCGTGTGAGTCTCAAAAATGAGCTTGAGCTCCTTAATGATCTCGAGCAGGTCGGTGTTCAAAACGCCGAGCTCCGTTTCTAAACCGTCTGAGGATGGCACCTTGAATCGTGGAGTAATGATTTTTCAGTGGCGTAAACATTCTTTCGTCATCGGTGGCATCATCTGGGTGGGTCACCTAGCGGTGCTTGAGCACATAGGTCATCGACCAGCCACGAGGACAATCTTTAGACCACGGAGCCAGTCCGTGAAGTTGCTTCCATTGTTCTTAAGTTTTCTTTCTCTAGGAGCGCATTGAAATTGATGGAGAGATTCGCCATAATCTACAACAAATTTGCAAGTAGTTTAGACTAAGTTTATGATAAATTGAGTTCTACTTTAATTCTTAAATTAACTAGGTGAACTCCCACTCAAAACAACATCCCTCACATTGTCTTAGTGATTACACGAACCAAGTACACTACACCAAGTCCGATCTTCACGAGAGGATGTAGTTTCATCGTGAACAATCTTCATGTTCATCATATCACTTATATGACTCGTGCTCTACCTTTCGGTATTCCGTGTTCGAGACCATGTGCGTACATGCTAGGCTCGTCAAGATTAACCTTAGTTTCCGCATGTGCAAATCTGGCTTGCACCGTTGTATGCACACGTAGAATCTATCACATCCGATCATCACGAGATGCTTGAGACGCGAGTCTTAGCAACGGTGCCAACTAAGGACGAACACTTTTATTACTTGATATTTAGTGAGAGGGATCATCTTATAATGCTACCGTCGCTATCTAAGCAATACAAGATGCATAAAGGATTAACATCACAGGCAATTCATAATTAGTGTGATATGATATGGCCCTTTCTTCTTATGCCTTTGATCTCCATCTCCAAAGCACGGACATGATCTCCATCATCACCAGCATTGTGTCAAGGTCGATTGGCGCTTCATGGTTGCCCATCATCACCAGCAACTATTACAACTACTTGGAACAAAGCTATTACATGATGAATAGACACGCAGGTCTTAACAGAATTAAAGACAACCATTAGGCTCCTACCGGTTGCCATATTACAACAAGGATCATTGCATACATCAAATATAATCACAATCACATGATGGCCATATCACAACACAAAACCCCTGCAAAAACAAGTTAGACGCCTCTAATTTTCTTTGCATGTTTTACGTGGTTTGGGGCTTTCGAATAAGAACGGATCTTACCTACGAAACTGAACCACAACGTTGATACAAGTGCTATCGAGTGCAAAGTGTAGATTGGATCTATACTATGATGGGAGAGACAGACACCCGCAAAGCCACTTGTGCAAAGCAAGTTACACGTCAAGCGTGGAGCAAGTCTCATGTGCGATGACATGTAAGGTTAGCCCGAGCCGCTTCATCCCACCATACCGCAAGATGCAAAGTACACAAAGCAAAAAGGCACGAGCACCAACGCCCACAAAACCATTGTGTTCTACTCGTGCAACAGATCTACGCATAGACAAGGCTCTGATACCACTGATGGGTTCGTAGCATGGAAAACAAAAATTTTCTACCGCAAGAACGAACAAAACCCAAATCTAATATAGATAAAAGCCAAGATCTAATCTATTAGACATGTGCAACGAGATAGATCTGTACTAACCCTCGTAGAACCGAAAGCGTTACGAGATTAGATCTCGGGGTTGATGTAGTCGATCACTTGCCGATCTCAAGATCGTGTGGACGATCCTTCCGTGGCAGCGCTTCCGGCGATCGGTCACGCGTCTTGAGTCGAGCAGACCTTCCTCTCCCGTTCCAGCAAGCGGAGGTAGTAGATCTTCTCCACGGAATCCCAGCAGCACGATGGTGTGGTGGTGGTGGTGGAGTAGAGAATTCTGCAGGGCTTCGCCTAAGCCGGAGCAGAGCGAAGGAGGAGGAGAGAGGCGGCGGCTAGGGTTTGTTATGGGAGAGGTCTAGGGGGTGGTGCCCCCTCCCCTCTATTTAAAGGAGGGAGGCGCCATGGGAGGGGGAGTCCTAGTAGGACTCCCCTCCCTCCTTGGCCGGCGGATTGGGAGGGGGGAGGAATCCTCCTCCCCCACGAATCCGTGTCTTGCCCCACAAAGACTCCTTGATCCTTTCTTGGTTTTCAAGCAAACTCTAAGAAATCTTCAAGAACCTTCCAGAACATTCCAAAACCTTCTAGAATCTCCATACAAACACTCCGGAACATTTCCTAACTTAGAAAATGATCCCCAATATATGAATCTTATTCTCCGGACAATTCCGGATCTCCTCGTGATGTCCCGGATCCAATCCGAGACTCCGAACAACATTCGGTCTCCAACGCACATTCCATATCTACTTAAAACAACTTCGAACCTTAAGTGTGTCACCCTACGGTTCGTGAATATGCAGACATGATGAAGACACCTCTCCGATCAATAACCATCAGCGGGATCTGGAGATCCATAACGGCTCCCACATACTCAACGATGACTTCGTGATCGATAGAACCGTTAACATACGAAACCAATTACCTTTGTCACATGATATTCTACTTATCCGAGGTTTGATTGTCGGTATCTCCATACCTAGTTCTACCTCGTTACTGATAAGTACTCTTTACTCGTTCCATGTTATGTCATCCCTTGTGACCTAGTCACATGCTTGCAAGCTAACTAGATGACATTCCACTGAGAGCACCCAGAGCATATCTATCCGTCATATGGATGGACAAATCCCAATCTTGGTCCATGCGCTTCAACACATACTTTCAGAATACCCAATGACACCTTTATAACCACCCAGTTACGAAGCGGTGTTTGATGTCATCAAAGTACCCATCCGGTGATGGTGATTAACATAACCTCATGGTCGAAGGATTATGTTACTATGCATTTGAAAGCTTACAGCAATACGAACTTAATGACTTGATCTTATGCTATGCGTACTATGGGTGTGTGTCCATCACATCATTCTCCTAATGATATAACCTTGTTATTAATAACATCCAATGTCCATGATCAGGAAACCATGATCATCATTTAATCAACAAGCTAGTTCCACAAGAGGCTTACTAGGGACTCTTTTATGTTTACAAAACACACATGTATTAGTGTTTCCTTATAATACAATTATAGCATGGGATGTAAACATTCATCATAAACACAAAGATATAATAATAACCACTTTTATTATTGCCTCTTGGGCATATCTCCAACAACCTCGCCCAAGAAAGGTCAGCTGAAATACATCCTCCAGATCCATTTAGTGCATCGAACAATGTTGCCGAATATGAAGCGCTCGTGCATGGACTTAAGGTAGCAAAGGAAGTGGGGATACGTCGGATACAATGCTTTGGTGATTCGGATTTGGTGGTATAGCAAGTGTTTGGCAATTGGGATGCCCTAGACGCAAACATAGCCCTTTACAGATTTCATGTTCAAAAAATAAGTGGGTTCTTTGAAGGATGCGAATTCCACCATGTACTTAAAAATGAGGCAGCCGACGTATTATCTAACTTGGGGTCATCCTGCCAGCCAATCCCGCCAGGCGTTGCTTTGGAACACTTGAGAAAACTGTCTATCACACCTTCACCGGAATCTGACTCAATCTATGTCCCGTCTCACTCCGGATCAGAAGCTATCCCTATGGATATATATTGGTTTTGAAAAGAACACGTGCAAATGACTCTATGGACTCAATGTCTTAAACCACGGTCATAAATCCCAGAAAGCAACGACAATGCAACAGCCACATGGAGTGATGCACCAGTGTGACAGAAGTTGCATCACCACATCCGTTGTAGTGTGTATGGTTGTGTGGATCAAGTTGGTTTGGAAATTAACACATGCAATGACTCTAGGGACTCCACCAAGGTCATAAATCCCCAAAAACCGCTTGGAATGCAACTGCCACATGGAATGATGCACTAGTGTGATAGAAGTTAGATCACCAGATCTACTTGAGTGTGTGTGGTAATGTGTATGAATGTGGTTTTGAAAAGAACACATGCAATGACTCTCTGGACTCAATGTGTCAAACCATGGTTAGAAATCCCCAAAAAGCCCCTGGAATGCAAATACCACGTGGAATGATGCACCAGTGTGACAGAAGTGGCATCACCACATCCATTGGAGTGTGTGTGGTCATGTGTATCAATACGGTTTGGAAAAGAATACATGAAATGACTCTATGGACTCCATGAATCAAACTACGGTCAGAAATCCTAGAAAGCCCCTCGAATGCAACTGCCACATGGAATGATGCACCAGTGTGACCGAAGTAGCATCACCTCATCCATTGGAGTATGTGCGGTCATGTAGATCATTATGGTTTGGAAAATAACACATTCAATGAATCTATGGACTCCATGTATCAAACCATGGCCAGAAATCCCTAGAAAGCCCCTTGGAATGAAACTGCCACATGGAATGATGCACATGTGTGATAGAAGTTGCATCACCACATCCATAGAGTGTGTGTGGTCATGTGGGTCATTGTGCTTTTGAAAAGAACACATTCAATGACTCTATTGACTCCATGTGTCAAAAGTTGCATCACTGCATCCATTGGAGTGTGTGTGGTCATGTGGATCATTGTGGTTTTGAAAAGAACACATGCAATGACACTAGGGTATCAAGGACTCAAACCATGGTCAGAAATCCCCAGAAGGCCCCTGAAATGCAACTACCACATGGAATGATCCACTAGTGTGACAAAAGTTGCATCACCATATCCACTTGAGTGTGTGTGGGCATGTGGATTGTTGGGGGATACCCCCGGGTAGGGTCACGCCGGGTATTAAGGCCATGTTAGCCGAGGTTCGGCATGGTCAAAGCATATGCTGGCCGAGTCACCTCAAGGCAGGCCGACTTACGGAGTGACCCGGCCCAAATGATATCCATCTAACCTTATCCTGGCTGACATATAGCGTATGTCAGCTAGCCTTTTACAACTTGTTTGTAGGTATTGTCGTGGCCGAGTTAGCCAGGCGGTAGCCAGGTTATCACTTGGCTTACAAGAGAAGGAAGGAATCTTGCTGGTCAAAAGGTGGTCTTTGCCACTTTAGCGTGAGCGAAGTAGAAAGAGGGAAGGACCAGCGGGGTGTGGCTGACAAGGATGATGTAACCAATGTCGACTGACGCCACCAGTGTTGGGTGAAGCAATGCCGTAGAGTGACTTAGGGAGGCTTACGACCTGAGTCTGGACCATCCTGTTAAAGTGTAAAAGAGGCATCTTACTTTACCAAGGAGCATATTTGGAGAATATGCCTCCACATATGCCCTATATAAGGAGGCCAGGACCTCCATAGAGAGGGTCGGCCATTTTACTAAGGGAGATCCCTAGGGTTTAGTCGTGGGTAGTAAGAGAACTAGTCTCCTTCCCTCGAAAATCTCAAGGAGCCTCTGTAATCCTTCTTCAACAAGAGAGAAATACAAACACTTGTGTGTGGAACCACCACACTATCCCTCCCTGGATTCCTCTAGTGCACATTGACCCCATCTTTAGCCTATACATGGCATCTGCCGTGCCACCAACACGATAGTTGGCGCCCACCGTTGGGCTAGCGGCACTAGCAGGAGTAACAATCTGGACGGGAAACATCATTGACACTGGCGAACGCATCGTCTCCGGGCTATTTCAGCGCTTTGGAGCACTGGACTATGTCAGCGACAACGTTGGTAGCTTCGGCAAGCATCCTCCTCTGTGCAACAGCCTCTTCATCAAGCTTGGCACCCACAAGATCTAGGTCGGCATCGACAAGTCCTATGTTCACCCACAGCATGTCGTCGAGGGAGGCGAACCACCTCTTAGCATGGCTTGCGGTTCGCGTATTACTCTCCCCGTTAGCTGCGCCGAGGTCATGTTGACGACGCTTGACGTAGGAGCGAGCAAGGGCCTGGCGCCAAATCCGAATGCTACGCCAAAACAGGAAGATCTAGATCCCCTCCACTAGAGGCTAGAGAATTTATTACAGCAAGCAATAGATAGCTTGGCAACACCCGTAGCACCAGCAGTAGATTCGGTTCAGGCACAGACCGAGCTAGAGAAGACTAGGCAGAAAATGTTAGCTGGGGCAAAAAAAGGTAGCTGAGTTACCGCAGTCACTAAACATTACTCTACGGGAGTATGCAAAGGGAAACCATATAGATGGAGTGAAAATCCGAGGTAGAAACCTGATCACTGAGATTGACAAGGAGTATGTACCCAAGCCGGGTTAGACAGCTACTCTAGTAACAACAGGGCTGGAGAGGTATAGCACCCCGGCGAAAAACCTCAGGGCTGCCAACCCAGCAGCATCCGAGTTAGAGGGTTTGACCGGAGAAGCCCGAGAAAGGCAACAGGAGAGAGTTAACCATTTGCTAAGGGTAGCATGTCAGCATAATGAGGAAATAAACAAGGCAAACCTGGCGCAACCCGGAGCATCGCACGTAGTTCATTCGGCAAGGAATAACCTGGCAAAGTCCACTGGGGCTGCATCGTTACCTCATGATGGCCCTAGAAGAGAGGAAGTGGTAACCTCGGGGAGAAAAGACAAACATATGGTCCCTTATGACCCGGTAAGGGCAGGGAAAGGAAAAGCGGTGCAAATTGATGAGGATCGCCACAGTGCCAGCCGGGGTGAAGCTGGCCGGTGTAACCGTGACCAAGGCAATGCCGGTTGAGGAAACGCGACCAACATCAATGCCGGACAGCGTAATCCGGCCGGAGCAGGAGAAAATGTACCTCGACAATAGCAGCAACAATACGCACCTCGGTAGGAGAGAAGTGTTGGCCCAGCAATGCAGCATCAAAATGCTCCTCCGGGTCAAGTTAGATACAATGATGGTTACTCGACAATGGCTAATGTCGGATACCCTAGACTAGAACACCATGTGATTGGATCGAGATTGGGGAACAGGAATTTGCAGCCGGATGATGCAAGGCTAAAGTTGGACCAGATCTATAGGTCGGAAATGATTGAGGTGCAAGGTCCTCCGGGTCCATCATGTTTCGGACCTCGGATCATGAGGGAGCCGCCAGTGCCAAACTTTCAGTTTGCCCGACGAATAAAGACATATGATGGTAGCACTAAGACGGATGATTGGCTCATTCACAATGCTACTGCAGTTAACATAGCCGGAGGGAATTTGAGATGGGCCGTGAGGTATGTACCACAGATGTTAGAGGGGCCAGCTAGGGTATGGTTAAATATTTGCCAGAGGGAAGTATTAACTATTGGATAGACTTTGAGGAGATGTTCGTTAGCAACTTCTCGAGCACGTACAAGAGACCGAATAGGCCACAAACTCTGGCATTATGCAAGCAAAGACCGAATGAGACTGACCGGGAGTTCTTGACTCGCTAGTGAAATGTGCGAAATTCCTGTGAAGGGGTAATTGAATCACAAGCTATTGCGTGGTTCGCCCAAGGCTGTAGGTATTTAAGTATGTTATGGCAAAGATTGTAGAGAGATATGCCAACTACGTGGGCTGAAACAATCCAGATTGCTGATTCATACGCCTTGGGTGATCCAACTCAGCTTCGGATGATGTTCAGTTAATCCAATGATGAGTACTACCCCCAGGAAGGTGTTGGAGTATCACGGCACAACAATTTCCGGGGTAAGAGAAGAGATGATCGGTAGGTTTATAGGTATAGCTCGCAGTAAGTGGCAGAAGTGGATCAGGATGAACCCAATGCCGGCGCCAGCTAGCGTTAGAAAACTAGAGGGCAACAGTGGCAACAAAAGGGTGAAGGAAAAAAACCTTGGACGCTAGAGCAGAAGAAACAATGGCAGGAACGAAAGGACAGGTCGAGATACACATTTGAGTCTATGTTGGATCAGCCATGCTAGTTCCACATGCCAAGTCCGAATAACCCGGTGAATCATACAACCCGATAATGTGAGTGGATGAGGAAGCTAGAGCATAGTAGCTTGGGGAATGCTTAGGCACCTCGACATGATGCACCACGGCATGATGGACCTCGGCACAAAGCACCTCGGAACGATGCACCTTGGCAGCAACAACTCACTAGGGGGAATGGACAGCAACTGATGTTGCCTCCACCTCCACCGAGGTATGAGAACCATGAGAGAATGGACGCATTGCATTAGGTGAATAAGCAGCAGCAACAAGACCAAGGGTATCATGGCAATGATGGTAGGAATGAGTACAGAGAGCATCACCAAAGGAAACTGATAGAAAGAGCTTGCAGCGCCGACATATGGAGGTGAATGCGGTAATGCTAGCTGTGATGAGGTATATGCCTTGGGCAGAACAAGAAATCACTTGGAGCATCAAGGATCACCCTAGGCTCATGCCGAGTCCTGGATCATATGCACTGGTGTTGGATCCGACGTTCATTGGGCCGAATATCAACGTGAGGTTTTCCAAGGTGCTGATAGACAACGGCAGTAGCATTAACATCATGTACAAGGATACCATGCATAAGTTGGGAATATTGGAAAATATGCTCCAAGAAAAAAGGACCACTTTCCATGGCATCGTGTCGGGTATCTCATGTCAGCCTATTGGTAAGGTCCGAGTTGAAGTGTTATTCGGCACAAGGGACAATTGCCGGACTGAGAACTTGGAGTTTGAGGTTGTGAACTTGGAAAGCTCGAATCATGCGTTACTTGGCATGCCTGCTCTGAACAAGTTTATGGCGAGTACTCACATCAGTTACTTGAAGATGAAATTGACAGGGCCAAGGGGAGTGATCACCATAGCTAGGGACTTCAGGCGTTCCATTGAGTGTGCCTCAGCCGGGTCTAACCTGGCCGATTCACTTGTGATTGCTTAAGAGAAGATAAAAATCAGGAGGTGGCAGCATTGGCTCAGTCCGTGCAGCAGCATATGTCGGCTCTGACCAACCCGCATGGGAGTGTCTCATTTCAAGTGAAAAAGGATACAAAGAAGGTGCCTATTTGATGACCAGTTCCTAGAGCGCACCGTAACTATTGGTGTTGGGTTAAGCGACAAATAGGAAAGTGAGCTCGTCAACTTCCTCCGAGCATCGGGATATGTTTGCATGGTCTACACAACACTTGCAAGGTGTGCCGAGGGAGTTGGCCGAGCACTCTTTGAATGTAAGACCCGGAGCAAAGCCAGTGAAGCAACCTCTCCGTCGCTTCGCCGAAGATAGGAGAAAAGTCATTAGAGATGAGGTAGCTTGGCTCCTTGCAGCCAGATTTATCATGGAAGTACTTTACCCAGATTGGCTCTCTAATCCAGTGCTCATGGAGAAGAAGAAAGATGGTCTGAATGTGGTAGTGGTGTGGCGTATGTGTATCGATTACACAACATGAATAAGGCGTGTCCAAAAGATCCATTTACACTACCAAGGATAGACTAGGTCATAGATTCAACTACTGGGTGTGAGTTGTTATCACCCCGTATGGGGCTTATTACTATTGCACTATGCCGTTTGGTTTATGTAATGCATGAGCAACATATCAACGATGCATGCAAAAATTTCTACATGACCAAATTGGTCGAAATGTGCAATTTTATGTGGATGATGTTATAATAAAAACTAAGGAAAGCAAAACGCTCCTTGATGATATCCGACAAACATTCCTGAACCTCAGGAGGTTCCGGATGAAGCTTAACCCAGAGGAATGTACTTTTGGTGTACCGGCTGGAAAGTTACTCGGTTTCCTCGTGTCCAGCCGAGGTATTCAGGCCAACCCCACAAAAATCCGAGCCATAGAAAGAATGGAACTACCGAAGTGTCTTAACGATGTGCAGAAGTTTACTGGTCGTAAGTGCAGTTATAGTTTTGGAGCGTGATGATGAGGGTAAGTCGGGGTAGAGGCCCGTGTATTACCTAAGCGAGGTGTTGTCAACTTCGAAGAAGAATAACCCTCACTATCAGAAAATGGCGTACGGCGTGTATATGGCAGCCAAGAAGCTCAAGCATTACTTTGAGGAACACCCCATAAAAGTGATATGCGAAGCACCCATATCCGGGATAATGAGCAACAAAGATGCAAGTAGCCGGATTGCAAAATGGGCAATTGAGTTAGCTCCATACGCACCACAGTTCGATAGGAGAGATGCAATCAAATCTCAAGCAGTGGCAGATTTCTTCGTCGATTGGGCTGAGATGCAATACAAACCTCCTTTGCCGGACTCAAACTATTGGAGGATGCACTTTGATGGGTCAAAACTAAAGGAAGTACTAGGGGCTAGGGTAGTACTTACCTCGCCCAAGAAAGGTCAGCTGAAATACATCCTCCAGATCCATTTAGTGCATCAAACAATGTTGCCGAATATGAAGCGCTCGTGCATGGACTTAAGGTAGCAAAGGAAGTGGGGATACGTCGGATACAATGCTTTGGTGATTCGGATTTGGTGGTATAGCAAGTGTCTGGCAATTGGGATGCCCTAGACGCAAACATGGCCCTTTACAGATCTCATGTTCAAAAAATAAGTGGGTTCTTTGAAGGATGCGAATTCCACCATGTACTTGAAAATGAGGCAGCCGACGTATTATCTAACTTGGGGTCATCCTGCCAGCCAATCTCGCCAGGCGTTGCTTTGGAACACTTGAGAAAACTGTCTATCACACCTTCACCGGAATCTGACTCAATCTATGTCCCGTCTCACTCCGGATCAGAAGCTATCCCTATGGATATAGATTGGGTGAGCACTTCGGTAAACCCGGGGACTACTTTGGCAGGCCCAGGGACTGCCTCCCAGAACCCGGGGACTGTTCAGCTTGATCTGGCTGGAGTTATGTTGGTAGAAGCATGGAAATTAACGAGGAACTTTATCCTTTTTGAGTTATACCTGCATGGGCAAAGCCAATATTTGGGTTCTTGAAAGAAGGAACCTTGCAGAGTGATGAGATACTTGCAAGGAAAATCCAAAGGAGAGCAAAGGAATACAATATTATCAATGTCGAGCTATACAGGAGGAGTGTTACGAGTGTTCTGTAATGATGTGTTGAACCGGAAGAAGGGCTTGACATCCTTTGCGATATCCATCAGGGGAAAGTGGGCATCATGCGTCATCCAGAGCATTAGTAGCAAAAGCTTTCCGGCATGGATTTTACTGGCCAAGTGCCTTGGAGCAAGCAGAAGATCTTGTAAGAAAATGCAATGGTTCTTACAGGTATGCCACCAAGACGCACATGCCTATGTCGGAACTAAAAACTATACCTATCACTTGGCCATTTGCGGTATGGTGTTTGGATATGGTCAGCCCATTTAACCTGGCAAAAGGAAACATGACCCATATCTTGGTTATGCTAGACAAATTTACCAAGTGGATTGAGGTATAGCCAATCAGGAAATGTGATGGGGCAATAGCTGTGACCTTCCTAAAAAATATAATCTTGAGATGTGGCTATCCCCATAGTATCATAATTGATAATGGCACAAATTTTGCTGAAGGAGCATTTGCGAGGTTCTGCCGAGAAAAGAAGATCCGGCTAGACATTGCATCAGTAGCTCACACCGCATCAAACGGGCAAGTGGAAAGATCCAACGGACTGGTTTTGTCCAGGATAAAACCCTGGCTCATTGAGTCGCTGTAAAGATCAGCGAGGTGCTGGATAGAAGAACTACCAGCGATACTCTAGAGTTTAAGAACAACTCCAAATCGATCAATAGGCTATACGCCTTCTTTCTGGTATATGGGGCAGAAGCTGTACTACCAGCCGACATAGAGCATGACTCGCCCAGGGTCGCCCAATACACATAAGCCGAAGTGCGAGAAGCCCGGCAAAATGATGTTGATCTGCTGGAAGAAGCGAGAGAACTGGCCTTGTCCAGATCCGCCATATATCAGCAAAATCTCCGACGCTACCATAGCCGGAAAGTAAACCCCCGAGTCTTTCGGGAAGGTGATCTCGTACTTCGGCTGGTGTAGCGCACTGCTGGCATGCATAAGTTATCCCCTCCATGGGAAGGACCATTCATTGTAAGCAAAGTGTTGCACAATGATTCCTATTACCTCATTGATGCACAACCATAGGAGAAGAACAAGGCAGACAGGTCTGGCGAGGAATCTAAGTGTCTATGGAATGTAGCTCTACTTCGTCCATTTTACACTTAGCAAAGAAGTGTATGTATCTGAATCTCTCATATGTCGATATGTATGTCGACAATGAGCTTATTAATGAAACCTTGGCACCCCAAGCAGAAACTCGGGGACTGCCTTCATAATTGTCTTTTCTGTATTTACTATTTATATATGTCGGCTGGCATAAATTACTTACACCTTAGCCGGATTAGTAGTGTGTAGGCACCAAAAACCTAACTCTTCGACTTGCTGCTGTCCACCAAGAATTGGCTTCATGGCAAGCAAGAGAACAAGTTTGGAATTGCAAAGCACATGAAAAACGACCAAGGAAAGGAACGTAATCGAGCCGACATTTGTTTTTTGGACTAACCCTGTATTTATTTTATGTTATGTTGAATTACATTGAGCTAATCCTAAAGTTTCATGTATTGTTAAGTCAATTTTTTGAACCTCGGACTCATAAGTCAAAAAACCGAATCAAGGTAGACGCGAGCCAAATCATAAAATTGAAGGAACAAGAAAATGGAACTCGGGGACTACTCCCAAGTTAATCCCATATAAATAAATTAGTAGGAAAACACAACCATTATGCTTAATACATCTACACCCAGCATACCAGGGTTCTGATAAATGTTAAAGTGTTTTGTCCCTCTAAGGAGCAGTAGTAGTAGGAGCCAGATCATCAGTTGCAGGAGGGGTAATTTGGCATCGGTGGGGGAGCTCTAGTCTATGCCTCATCTTCTAGATTGGCCCTGGCATTCTCCGGATCTTAAGTATCCTCGGCAAGCTCCGAGGCTTCCTCTTCTTCTTCACCGTCTGACCCATCCGAAACATAGGCGTCATCAACAGCGTCGAGGAAGCTCGGTCCTTCGTTCCAGCTATGGACAAAGGCATACTGGATAAGTCTATGAGCGCAAGCCTTGCACCGAGATACACTATGGATCATTCATCCACTTGGATCCGGTGCGCAAGCGGTCAAGAACATTCAGGTCCAAGCCCTCGTACCAAGATATCATGAAGCTTAGCGCCATGTCAGCTCCGACGCGCGCAGGGGATTCCCTCCAGAGGTTCAGCTAGGTCTCACACACCATCATCTTTGCAATAAAGGATGTACTACCTTTGGGAGTAGGATCAGTAGGCCAGAGAGCATTGAACATCCGAGTAGCTATAGTCATGATGTCCGTGCCATAAGTCTTCATGGTTTCAACCCGAGCAACGAGGCTCACCAGCATGTCCTCCATATCATAGGGAATAGACTCAGAGCCATGACCAACTGGGGTACCGCGCTATAGGCGGAACTTGGTGATAGCGACAGAAGCAATGGCATCGCCCTGTGGGAATTTTCCTGGTAACAAAACAAGTAACATCAGTACATAAGGGCGCTTGACCCAGAGAAAAAAATGTCGGCAGAAGGAAGGGAACTGATGGGAGATATGGCTGAGGATCCGGGTCAGCTCCTTGAGACCGACAACATTCCTCTTTTTGAGCTTCTCATATTTAGTGGTCACCAACTCAAATTTGATGTCGGCTTCCTTCAGCATATCTTGGTCCTTTGAAGCTGGGTCTTCAGGTGCTCCTTTTCCTCAGAGAATTCTTGATCAGCCTTGTCCAGCATTCAGCCAAGTAATCTCATCACTTTTGAGCCGGAGTTTGGCGATCTCATCGTCCTTCTTCTTGAGTTCGGCCTCATGCTGCCCTGCTTGTTCGAGAAAGTGAACCATCATATCAGGAAATGACACACTATCTTCAAGATACACTGCAAATGATTTGTTGACCCGATAGAGCCGAGGTATAATTATCTTCTGATCCTGGATGGAAAAGGGTAAACACGGTGTGGCCAAGGAGAATTACCTCTGCTCTCGGCCAAGTTCTTCCTCATGAGGATGTTCTCAGCTTCAACTTCGGCTGTGCGATCTGGATCGCAAGATTAGTTCGGATAACGAATGAGGCAGCAGAAGTAAGAGTAAAAAATACTAAGTGAGATAACTTACATTTCTTCTTCAACTCAGCAATTAATTTGATATTTTTTCCATACAACCCCCACAACATAGGGGTCGGGTTCCACTATCAACAGATAACGCAACAAACCCTAGACCATACCTCAACAGGTTCAAGCTCCCTGCGAGCCACCACACATCAAACTACAACCACATTACTACTACAAACCAAGAAGTTCAAAACCCAGAAGCAGGGAAGGCAGGTAGGGGAGACGCAAGATCACCGCCATAACGAGGCTAGTGTATTAGACTAGAACTAACAAACACATCACCAATGTGATCACTTCGTGGCCAAAAGATATCATCTCCTTCTATAACTTTTTGCTTTTCACACCATGCAGATGGGAAGAGAATATCTCAATCTTCCTCCTGTTCATCAGATGGAGACCTGGGTCACTTGCGGCTGGTAGATGGCAGTCCCAGGATAGGTACCCTAGTTGTGTCCATGGCTTCCACAACCGTGAGCGCATTCCTCTGCAGCATCTCCGCTCCCTCCCTCAGCAATTCCCCTTCTTCAGCATCATGAAGACCTGCCCAATGTTTCATAAAAACACAAGCCTACATCACTAAATCAACCGGGGACTTAATCAACTTGTGGTCAAAACATGCTCTATTTCTAAGCTTCTAGATTGCCCAACAGACAGCCGCCACAGCTATAATTTCAATATTGCGACTCATAGCCAAGAAGTTAGGGATCCAGTGAAAATACTGTGAAAAGGATCCAGGTCTAGTACCAGCACCCATAGATCTCGCCACCACACTCCAGACATATCTAGCAGTAGGACAAGAGAAAAAGAGGTGACCAATCGATTCCTCTTGGTCACAGAACCTACACATTGTGTCACCAGTCCATTTCCTCCTCTTCATGTTATCTTTGGATGGAATTGCGTTATGCCAAATGAGCCATAACCAAATTTTGATCTTCAGAGGAATTTTGGCTTTCCACAAGTGTTTAAAACTTCTATCTATCCCACCATTCACCAAATGGCTATACATCGACCTGACACTGAACACCCCTATTTTTGTCCATAACCACCTAGGCCTGTCAGTTTCTTCATACAAAGAAATATCAACTAGTAGCACCTGCATCCCCCTGTATTGTACCTGGTTATCCCCGTTCAACCATCTTCTGAAAGAACATTGCTAGTTCCTTCCAGCCATCTCAGCAACAGTTACATTCTGCTGTCGACATATATCAAAAAGTTCAGGAAATTTACTCTTCAGAGGCATATCCAAACACCATGCATCCCCCCAAAAATCTGTTCTTAGACCATTTCCAATCACCATCCTCCTCCTAGACATATAAATTTCCTTAACTTTCAACAAATCAGACCAACAAGCAGAGTCACTTTGTTTATGCTTAATTGGGAAAATCCCCCCACTGCCCAGGTATTTTTTTTCTTACAAACATTTGCCAAGGACCTTTTTCTAATTCCAATCTCCACCACCACTTGCACAGAAGGCTGCTGTTAAAAATTCTAATGTTTTTATCCCCAGACCCCCTTTCTTCTTCGGTCTGCAAATATATTTCCACTTGACAAGCTGATATTTCTTCTTTCCTGCTTTATCATACTAGAAGAAGAATCTAGTACGTTTCTCAACTTCTTCCACATTTGTTTTGTGTAAGAGGAACATAGACATAGGATACACTGACACACTGGACACACAAGAAGTAATCTTGATGTATCTGCCTCCCACAGAAAGAGCACCTCCCATCCACCCATCCATCTTTTTACCCATTTTTTCCGCAATAAATCTCATCTCAGCTACAGAACATTTCCTGCCACACACAGGAAGGCCTAGATACTTGATATGCCATTCTCCTGTCTGACAGTTAAAAAGAGTAGCATACATCTCTAACTTTATATCATCTTCCAGAACCATCATCACTTCACTATTTTTCAAAATTAATCTTGAGCCCAGACATTTCCTCAAACAAGTATAACAGCAGTTTCAAATTCCTGGCACCCTCCACATCATCTTTAATGAACATAATAGTATCATCAGCATACTACAAAATGGCTATCCCTTTCTCAAACAGGTTATCAGCTAGCCCTGTGAACAAACCACCTGCCTGTGCATTCAACACCATCTTGGCCAAACAGTCGCCTGCCATATTGAACAGGAAAGGGGAAAAAGGATCACCCTGCCTTACCCCTTTAAAGCTTCCAAAATACGGCCCCACCTCTCCATTAATTTTCACACTGAAGGTACCCTGAGTAACAACACTTTTCAGCCAAATCAGCCAATCATCACTGAACCCTTTTTGTTTACAGCAATGGAACAAGAAATCCCAATTAACTTTATCATATGCTTTTTCAAAATCCAGTTTCAGCACCACACCTTGTTGTTTTTGAACTTTAGCCTCCTTTGAAATCTCATGTAATAGAGTAACACCATCAGCTATATATCTCCCTTTGATGAAAGCTGTCTGACAAGTTTCAATCAGTTTGTGCATCACAGGTTCAGCTCTAGCCGTCAAGGCTTTTGTAAAAATCTTGAAAATCACCTGCAATAGGCATATGGGTCTGAATTTTTGTATGATGGCAGCATCCTCACTTTTTGGCAGTAAAGTGATGACCCCATAATTGATACTGGCCAGATCAATTTTATGAGAATGAAAATCCTCAAAAACAGGCATAACATCATATTTGATCACTTGCCAGCAGAATTGATAGAATTCCATAGGCAAACCATCAGGCCCAGCAGCTCTATTCTTCTCCATCTTCTCAATCACATTTTTAATTTCTTCCTCTAAAAAAGGTCTCCCCATGCTCTCTCTATCCTGATAATTGAGCTTCTCCCCATCAATCCAATTGTCATCTGACAACCTAATAGCAAAACCATCTGCAGGCCCAAACAACTTTTTATAATATTCAGTGGCATGCTTCAGGAGATCATAGGTCCCCTGAATTTGTCCTCCCGCACTCTACATAGAGAAAATCATTTTTTCCTCCTAACCCCATTTGCCACACTATGGAAATATTCAGTATTGCTGTCACCTTTCAACAACCAGTTATCTCTGTTGCCAATATTGTTCTTCTTTTTCATATATTTCTAACAATTCCTACTAGACTTGAGCTTTCCTGATTTGTTGTTCTTTATTAAGCAAAATGAGTTCCTCAATGTCCTCTAGCTCCTGAAGCTCTTCACTCAATTGTTTTCTGATTTTTTCTCTTGCCCCCTAATGTGAGCCCCCCAGCCTTTCAAATCATTCCTGACACTTTTGAGTTTTTTCTGCAGCCTATCCAAACTATTTTTGCTTCTGACAGGTTTATTCCAAACCTTCTTAATTCTTTCTAGAAACTCAACATTTCCCAGCCAACTTTTTTCAAATCTAAATTCCTTGTTCCCTCCTGCTTGCCCTTCCATAGTATCCAAGATTAGATGACTGTGATCAGAAATCTCTCTAGTCAAATTATGCACTGTTGCTAAGGGAAATAAATTTTCCCATTTTTGACAAACTAGAGTCCTATCTAGTTTCTCCAAGGTAGGAACAACCTGATTATTAGACCAAGTATATTGCCCACCTGACATCTGCAATTCTCTCATACCATAGGTATTGATTATGGAATTGAACATATGACTCCATGTACTTAGGACATGGTTCTATTCTTATCAAAAACAAATCTCATAATGTTAAAATCACCTCCCAACAACAAGGGGAGGGTTTGGTCCCTGCACACATCTGCCAATTCAATCAAATAATCCTCCTTGTGTTCCTCCTATGCAGCCCCATAGATCACCACCAGATGCCAATGAGTCTGCTTGCTAATATCAAACACATTTATCTTAACATAGAACCTCCCCACCGAAGATCCACAATTGTCAAACCTGGAGGAACATAGACCCCCCAGGATACCACCATATTTCACCACAAAAGGCGACCAACTCCAGGAAAATTAATTCATAGGATCAATTTTCCTAAAAAACTCAACAGAATATTCTTTTTTCATTGTTTCCTGCAAACCAATTAAATCCAAGTGTTCCTTCTGAATCAGATTGATTAGATAAGAAGTCATACCTTTCTTACCCACACCCCTACAGTTTACGGTGGCACCTATCATGATACCTTTTTCCTTTCCCTTATTCCAGTTACAACACCACTCATAGGGTGATAGTTGTTAACCTTCACAGTAGCTGCATTTAACTTGCCCTGTCCTTCTTCACATTGCCAACTGACTTTCTCTTTTTTTATTTTTCTAGATATCACAGGGGTAAAATCTACATCTTCTTCATCACCATCTCTCCACTCAAGATATTCCACCTGCTCTATCTGTTCTACAACTTCATTAAGATCATCCTTTTTCTTCTCAGCTAGCTTATGTCTAGAAATTTCTAAATCTTTCAAAGAATTAATAAACTCAAAAGTTAAAGATGAATGTTCCACTCCCATTTCTAAAGCTCTACTAATAATATCCTCATCATCCAGCACATCAAAAGAATTAAAGAAGGACAAGTTAGTACCTGACAGATCTCTCTGTGAAGATTGAGCCATGAAATTCTCATTCATATTTGAAGACCCCCCCTGATTGGCCAGCCTCTCACTCATTCTAATTGAAGGATCATCAGCTTCCACCTCAACATTTTCAACATTTCTTCCCTGAGATTCCATTTGTGAACCCTGGCTCTCCTGAGTCAAAACTTCAGGCTATGAAGATCCCACCTGCATCACCACTTGCTCCTGTTCCTGTCCCGGTTCCACCCTAGCAAGTGGCACATGAATAGTAGGTGGATTATTCTCCTCATTAGCTCCACTTTCAGCAGATGAGGCAGCAGTATCTTCAAATCCTTCATCCCTACTATCACTATCTTCCTCTACTCCCCCTTTCTCTTCCTCAATTTGCTCCAACAGGTGACCATATATTTTTTATGTTCATAATACTTATCATTGCTCTTGTTTTGCAATAGATCTTGCACAAAATCTTGAAAAGTTTGTCCCCCCAGCAGGATCATCAGGGTTAACCACTGCCCCTATCTCCTGAGGCGCCAGGGCCTGAGCAACCTCTAAATGCACTTCACCCATCACCTGGTCCTGAATTTGGACACCCACATCCCTTTGATGTCTAGTATTACCAGCATCCTCCCCCACCTGCTGCTTTGGGTTGTTGCCACCTCTCTCAGTGTTGTCTCTAGTCACTATTCCCCCTGTAGAACTACCTCTGGGCCACACTTGAGCCACCCTGGCACCAAAGGACATATTCCCTGTATTTTCAGAGTTTTCATCCCCCTCTCTTGGACCCTTCCCTTTTTCCCAATCAGCACATTGTGGGAGGTCCCTGTTAGCCTGACCTGCTCTGACATTCCCCCCAGTTATAGTAGCATCTATACCTGAACCAGCTTCATTCCTCTCCTCATTAGTCATTGTAAGAACAGGTATGTTGCCATCCATAGGAGCATTAAGATTGGTCTGAGTATTTCCCCCACCCACATCAATAGAAGTAGGGATACATGGCACTGCATCAGGGGCAAAAATCTCCCTGGTGTATTTGAATTCATAAATTCCACCTTTCATTTCTCCCCTTCTTGTGTTAGGTACCACGGTAACATCCAAACATGCTACCTTCACCCTGACATATGCCAGATTCATAAGACTGTTCCTGTCCATCCCTAGAGGTTTGCCTATCAGAGAAGCTACATAGAAGACAGTCGATTTCTCTCTATATTTCATACAAATGCCTACTATTCTGAACCAGGCTTCCTCCATCCATTCCACTGGTTCCAAATCCCCAGACCACTTTGACAATTCAATCACTACATCAGGAATTGTTTTCATAAATACTTTACCAAAGTGAAAATCATCAACAGATTTTGGAGAGGGAAATCTCATCAGGAATTCCACATCATTGATAGGTCTAGCATTAAACCTCCACCCAGAGCCAACTGAATCAACCCATGCCTAAAACTCCTTCTCAAGATCCCTCCTAGTGACATCCCCCTGACGACAGTAATATGAGCCAAATTAAGATTGTCCATAGACTGAATGGTAGATTCAGTCACTGGAATCGAATGAAATCCCTGGTCGAAATCAGTACTCTCAAAGAACAAAGGTACATATTCCCATGGTTTCCTATCTTGACAGACCAAAATATTGTGATTCTTCCCACAATTTTCACACTCATGTTCATCAGTATCAGCCAAATTTGTCACACGAAAATTGCTAACATCCACAACAGCTTGCTGATTCATAGGCACACTGACCACCGGTGCAGGTACAGACCCATCACTAGCGTGGCCAACCTGACCTCAGATTGACTGGCCAAAGGAGCAACAAATGGATAATTACCTGCAACAGATGCTGTGCTCACAGGAATCGAACTAGGAACACTGGCGGATGGATTGGTACGCACAGGAGGAACAGTACCAGGCGCCGTTGATCCACTCATAGTAGTAGAAGTAGGCATAGGATTTCTGATCACAGGAGGTTGTTTACTAGTACGCGCGAACACAGGAGCAGGACGACGAGACGTTGTATCAGCAGAGTTACCTGTTCTCCCAGGAAGGATGAATATGACGCCGTGGACTATGAATCTATGTGCATCTCAGGTCTATGGCTCCACCTGCTACGATTCCTGGCTTGTTCCTCATCCCTGTGACGAGCTTCCACCAGAGCTCTCTCCCTTGCCAGATCTTCTCCCCGTTGAGCATCCACCCCTGCCTCCCTTGCCAATTCATCATGCCTGCGATTCTCAGCCCTTGCCTCGTCTTCCATCCGTCTCCGCTCATCTTCCAGACGATCCTCTTCCCAGCGACGTTCCTCCTCCCTGCGGTGCTCCTGTTCCCTGATCCAGCACACATCACGACGTCGCGCATCTAGGAGACGCCTGTCTCCTAACTAACGACCTGCGTCATCGTCAAATCTCAATCTGTTCGCATAGGGAACATGTTGATTTTGACGGCACGGTGGCGATCTCCTTGGACCCTGATAGCGCGGCGAATCTGCAACCACTTGTGCGAAGGACCTACTATCCCTAGATCTGGTGGCTCTCCACACAATCGGAACCGTAACATGGGGAAGCGAGGGAGATGGCAAAGTGGGAGGGTGGACGAAAACTACTCTGCCACCCCCCCAATATAGGGTTAATGGAAATTGCTAAAGCGCCCGCCGATCTGGATCCCCCCTCGATCTCTGATTTACCACCGCAGACGTACCCACTACACTCCCTGTTGTGTGGCCCTCGCACGGAATTGGTCCATTGCTAGATGTACCGCGCCGCACACAACCGCCAACCACAATCGTCTGACACGCTCGCGCATAGGGCGGCGCGCTGGCGTGTTCGTGTCGGTGCCCACGAACATCCCTCTATGGGCCGACCAAGACGTGCCATGCACCACACCTCACACAGTCACCATACGTGACAATCGAGCCAACCTGGATCGGATTTGTGAGTTGCTGCCCAACCTCATCAAACAGCGAGATATTTGTTGCGCCAACCACCTCGATCCATCCCGATCTACATGGAGCCAGGTCACCTGTAGTAGCGCACCTGAATATCATCTGCCGCCGATCAGGCTCCGCCGGCGAGATCCAGTCAACCGCCGTTGGGATCGTCGTGGGAGCCATGCAATGTATTGTCGGCGTGCTCCAATTCCTCTTATGCACTAGATGTCCAATTAATTTGATATGTTTTGAGCGAAGATCCTTGTGGGTGTCCAGAAGACGCTGGAACTTAGCAGTGCGGAGATTGGTGGTGATCTAAAGAGGCAAGTGTTAGTTCAAGAATAAGAAGGAATATTCGAAGTTCGCATGATCCAGGCCAAGTGGAACTTAACCCGGCTCTAGATGTGTGAATATTCGAAGTTTGCAAGATCCGGGCCAAGTGGAATTTAACCCGGCTCTAGGTGTGTGAATATTCGAAGTTTGCAAGACCCGGGCCAAGTGTAACTTAACCCGGCTCTAGGTGTGTGAATATTCGAAGTTCGCAAGATCTAGGCCAAGTGGAACTTAACCCTGTTCTAGGTGTGTGAATATTCGAAGTTTGCAAGATCCGGGCCAAGTGGAACTTAACCCGGCTCTAGGTGTGTGAATATTCTAAGTTTGCAAGATCCAGGCCAAGTCGAACTTAACCCGGCTCTAGGTATATGAATATTCGAATTTATCAAGATCCGGGCCAAGTGGAACTTAACCTGGTTCTAGGTGTGTGAATATTCGAAGTTTGCAAGATCCCGGCCAAGTGGAACTTAACCCGGCTCTAGGTGTGTCAATATTCGAAGCTCACAAGATCCGGGCCAAGTGGAACTTAACCAAGCTCTAGGTGTGTGAATATTTGGTGGTAGTGTTCATTTGGGCGTTGAACTCAGCCGGACCAAATTTCTTCGAGAGATCATCTTTGGGGTTGATGAACTCAGCGTCTTTCCAGTTATTAACATATTCAATGAGCGTCAGACTATAACTCTCCCTACTGAGCATCTGGGTCGCCACCAAGCCCTTAGCATGGGCCTCTTTCCTTGCGATCTGGGCAACAGCTAGATTGGTGTGAATAGTGAGCTGTTTGCTGCCAGCAGACCCGAAAGGAGCAGGGTCAGAGGCGGCACTCCCCTTCTTTATCATGGACGTGATGGCATGCTGTCTATATTCGGATGTTATTCCCTTAGGGGTTTTGGCGGCTTTGGCAGCTGATTGGCTTCTGGAGGCATCAGAATCCTTCTTGGGCTTGGTGACTGCTGCGGGTTGCTGCAGTGAAGGAGAGGCATGCGCTCTAGGTCTGGCCTGAGGCTTCCGCTGGAAAATATCCTTGGAAGAAGCTGTAGGTGTTGGAGTTTTGTCCCTTGGGATGGGCTGAGCTTGGTCTGGTTCTGAAGCTAGCACTGGTGCTGGTGCTGGTGCCGACGCTGGTGCTGGTAATGGTACTAGTGCTAGTGCTGGTGCTGATGCTGGTGCTGGTACAGGTGCAGAAGAAGTTTGGGTCGGTGCCGATGTAACGGGTACCTCAGTGACGGCAGGTTGTGGCTGAGCCGAAGAAGAGCTGGGAAGATCCGGCATAGCCATATCCACGGTAGCGCCACTTCCCCCCGCACCGATGTTTCCCTCCTCATGACAAGGTGGGCTCAGATTCGGAGCGGTCGCCGAGCACTCCTGAATAGGGCTCAGCAGACGCACATCATCATTGTGAGGGGGAGACGGGGCACTCCAGATGGGCGAAGCAATGCAAGAACTGCTCTGGGGGATCTGCCTGGCAGCCCTACCGAATCAGACAATGAACAACAAGTTATAAAGGAAAAAGAGAAACAAGAAATACAAGAAGATAGTGAAATGCAATCCAAAAAATGTACAAGGAAGAAAAAAGGACTTACTCGGATGAGCTTGGAGGTTCCCTAGGGTTGGGCGCTCTGTGGACCGTGGCCTTGACCTTGGATACATGTTTGTTGGCTTCCTTGACGTCAGGTTTCTTCTACCTTTTCTTAGCTGGGGGTGGCTCGGAAGAAGCGACCGAGGTCGCATCACGCTTCTTGGAGAGAGAAGGAACCAGGTTACCCACGATAAGAGGAGGATCCTCGTGGACCTTCCATATCGGGTTTGCTGAAGCCGAGTCAACTGGAAAAGCATAAGAAATGGGCACCAGATCAAGTACCTCCATAATCTCAATATCGGAGTCATCATCGTGATCAGGCCAATCCCTTAAAGAAGAGGCCTTACTAGAGGTTTGCCTGGAGCCATCCGGAGTGGGTAAGAACATTTCCGTGTCCAGCTCCTCAGTGTCCGAGGCTAGGCGATCCTTTCCCCATTTAAGGGATGGCTCCTTACCATCTTCAACGGTTTGCTGAAGGAACAAATGGAGGCAAAGATGCAAAAGAACTGAGTAAGAGAATTATCCGACATAAGGCAAAACTCGGAAAAAGGGATAAAGTGAGAAACATACCAAAGGAGGCAGCATATCCCGGCAGAAATGTTCCAGTCCCCATTCCCACTCCTCGGTGAACTCCTTTTCTATCTTGAAGATCGCCTTGACCCGACAGAAAATCTCAGTATTGTTGAGCTTGAAGGAGGAGGTTCCGTTGGGGTCAAGGTGCCCACTCATATGGCACAGCTTGTGAGTGCGTTTCTGCAGCAGAGAGATTCGGCTACGGAAGAAGGTGATTATCACATCCTCGCTGCATAGCCCCAGCTTGTTCAGCTCCTTGATTCGCTTATCCACCTGATTCACCAAGGCAGTTGGCCGCCTTGGGGTTCGGTCCCACAAGGAGGTGTCTGGAACACCCATCTTGAAGGGGCACAGCCGGATCCGGTCCTCATCCGTGTTGTTCCTCACATAGAAGAACGTTCGGGACCAGCCTTCGCAAGACTCGAGGCCGGTGACTCAGGGGAATGCAGAGTTTTTACGGGGATAGATGGAGGCTCCACCGCATTGGGTCAAGGATTTGTCGGCAGGGGGAAGAAAAGGATCAGGGGTGACATTCTTGTGGAGGCCAAATAACTTGATCTAGAGCTTGTTGGAAGGCCAAAGGCCGACATACCCTCCTATGCCGGAGGAAAAGGAGGAAAGGGAGGTGATGGCATTCGCCGGAAGATGATGCGGTTGAAGCTCATATGCATTCATGAAATCATGGAATAAATCGCTGACTGGGAGACCAAACCACGTTGGAAATGAGAGAGGAAGACCACAAACTCACCCGGATTGGGAGAGGGAGCAATCTCCTAGGTGGCGAGGCGGTAGGTAACCCCTTCAGGGATGCGGAGGGTCTTATAGAGCTAGTCAAGATCATCTTGATAGACCCAGGAGCCGGCCCAGCCGCCACGTTCGTGCGCCTCGCTCTCCTCCTCCTCTTCGACAATGGCGATTTCTTCCACTATCATCTCCAAGTCATTATCCTCGCAGAACCAACCTGGGGTGGGGGATAGTGGACTGGACTGGCAAGGCCCCATAGCGGCGAGGTCGTGCTGGAGCGGCTACGCGGGTACGGCAGAAAAACAAGGTGGCAAAGCGTGACAGTGGCGGTGCTACGAGGAGCAGAAGTAGCGGCGATGGCAGCGTTGTTGTGGTAAGTGGGATCCAACAGTGCAGAAGTGCCACACGGTGTGGCCGTGTATTTGCCGAGTCAGCCAATCAGAGGCGGGCCATAGAAAGGGCCACAGGGAGCAGCAGATCCCACGACGCGACATGGTGATACAGTTAACAAGGAGGTAGCCCTGATGTGAGGTTTACAGCAGTTATTCCTGATAGTGAATACAATAACCAGCACAGTAACGGGCTCATGCCCTTAAAATGAGGCAAGACAATGATTACCCTCCACGTAGGATGTGGGGAAGCGTACGAGAGAAGGAACGATGACCCGAATGAATTAAAAGTAACCCGACCAGTGAGTAATATCTCGGAATGAGCCAAGGGAATGTTAAGCCATAGGAGCTGAGTTATAGAATAAATCGGTCAAGAGAGCGCAAAACTTGCTAGGTTGAACTTGCTGTGGCCTTATCAGCTGAAGTTGCCAAGACCACACTAGCTTCGAGGACTAATGTTGGGGGGATACCCCCGGGTAGGGTCACGCTGGGGTATAAAGGCCGTGTTAACCGAGGTACGTCATGGTTAAAGCTTATGCTGGCTGAGTCAACTCAAGGTAGGCCGACTTACGGAGTGACCCGGCCCGAATGATATCCGTCTAACCTTATCCTGGCCAACATATATCATATGTCGGATAGCCTTTTACAACTTGTTTGCAGGTATCGTCGTGGCTGAGTTAGCTAGGCGCTAGCCGGGTTATCACTTGGCTTACAAGAGAAGGAATCTCGCTGGTCAAAAGGTGGTTGATGGCCCAAGATATCTCGAGCTCATTGGGGAACCCCAAGAGGAAGGTATGATGAGCACAGCAGCAAGTTTCCCTCAGTTATGAAACCAAGGTTATCGAACCAGTAGGAGCAAGGAAACACCTCCAAGGTGTTGTTGCCAACTTGGAATCCTACACAACACAACCGCAGAACTTTGCCCCCAACTTACAGTGAGGTTGTCAATCTCACCGGTTTTGCTGAAAACAAAGGATTAAACGTATTGTGTGGAAGAAAGTAAAAGCTTGCAGAAAGTAAACAGAAAACATGAAACAGTTGTAGATTGATGGTAAAAGACAGGACCGGGGTCCATAGTTCACTAGTGGTGGTTCTCCTTAAGATAGATGACATGTTGGGTGAACAAATTACAGCGGGGCAATTGACAAACATCGAAAAAGCATACATGCATATACTAATCATCTTGACTCCTATGAGATTTGATTGGGCATTACAACATTATACATAGACCGTAATCCAACTGCATCTATGACTAATAATCCACCTTCAGGTTATCATCCGAACCCCCTCCAGTATTAAGTTGCAAGCAACAGATAATTGCATTACGCATTGCGTGTAAAGTAAACAATACGATTGTTCTATGAACAAAGGATTGTTGTTTTCTCCCTAGTAGCAGGAGCACATCTAGTACCTTAGAGATTTCTATCACTTCCCCAGATTACTAGAGGCATGAACCCACTATCGAGCATAAATACCCCCTCTTGGAGTTGCTAGCATCTACTTTGCCAAGATATCTACTAACAACGGAGAGCATGCAAGATCACAAATAACAAAGACATGATAGAATCAATAATCAATCCGAAATAGCATCACAATATCCATCAGAAGTTGGCCTTTACTTTGTAGAATTTGGATCAACATATAACAAACTCCACCGTGAAACAAATTCCTTCTTGTAGCATCAACAGTAATCATCTCACTGAACAAACAAAGAAAACACTTTTGGTGCCAACAACCACTTGGGCTAAGTAGTTATACCAACTAAGCTTGAGCATAGCTCAAACTTAGCAACAGGAACAAGCGTTGTCATCATATCAGCAGGATTATCATGAGTGCTTATCTTGCATATCTTTAGTGTACCTTGTGCAACAATGTCACGAACATAATGGTACTTGATATCAATGTGCTTTGTTCTCTCATGGAACATCTGATCCTTAGTAAGGTAAATAGTACTTTGACTGTCATAGAACATGTTAATGCAAGAATCATCCTGACAAAGCTTAGCATACAAACATTTCAACCAAACAAACTCTTTGAAAGCTTCAACAACAGCCATATATTCTGCTTCGGTTGTAGATAAAGCAACAACTGGTTGCAGTGTTGCCTTCCAACTCACGGCACATCCACCTACCGTGAACACATAACCTGTGAGGGACCTCCTCTTATCCAAGTCGGCAGCAAAATCTGAATCCATATAGCCTGCGAGTCCCTCACCAGTCTTTCCAAACTTCAAGCAAGCATTCAATGTGCCACGGAGGTACCTGAAAATCCACTGAACAACTTTCCGATGTTCTTTACCAGGATTAGCCATGTAACGACTCACCAAACTCATATCATAAGATAAATCAGGGTGAGAACAAACCATATCATACATCAAGGAACCAACAACACTAGAATAAGGAACTCAAGACATGAACTCAGTATCTTCATCAGAACTAGGACATTGCAATGCTGACAATTTAAAGTGAGGAGCAATAGGAGTACTAACTGACTTTGTATCATGCATATTAAAACGTTGAAGAACTTTCTCAATGTAACTTTGCTGACTAAGAAACAACAACCTAGATTTTCTGTCCCGTTTAATTTCCATACCTAGGATTTTCTTAGCAGCACCAAGATCTTTCATCTCAAATTCACTACTTACGTGTGCCTTCAAAGTAGTGATTTCTTTCATGCTCTTGGCAGCAATTAACATATCATCAACATATAACAGCAAGTAATTAGGTGATCCATTAACAAACTTTATGTAAACATAACTATCAAACTGAGATCTCTTAAAACCTTATGAGATCATAAATGAATCAAACCTTTTGTACCACTGTCTTGGAGATTGCTTCAAACCATAAAGTGACCTCTTCAATTTGCACACAAAATCCTCTTTTCCAGGTACTATGAACCCTTCAGGTTGGTCCATGTAAATCTCCTCCTCCAGTTCACCATGTAGAAAAGCAGTCTTTACATCTAGCTGCTCAAGCTCAAGATCATGCATAGCAACAATACCAAAGAAAGCACGAATAGAACTATGCTTCACAACCGGAGAGAAAACATCATTATAATCAATACCTGGAGTCTGGCTGAAACTTTTTGCTACTAACCTTGCCTTAAACCTCGGAGGCTCATTAGGAGACAAACTTTCCTTTCTCTTGTATATCCACTTACATCGGACGATCTTGTTCTTTTAGGAAAGCGCACAACTTCCCATGTGCCATTCTTATAAAGCGATTGCATCTCTTCTTGAATAGCAGAAACCCACTTCTCGCGGTCAACGGATGCAACAACCTCATTGTATGTAGCAGGTTCAGTATCATGCTCCACATGTTTAGCACAACTCAGAGCATAATGAGCAAGATTACACTCTTCAATTAAATGACGAGGTGGGACTATATTACGCCTCGGTCTATCAGTAGTAATAGATTCCTGTGGCTTCTACAAAACAGTAGGTGAGTGCTGAACAACATCATCATCAATATTTTCCTCATGAGTATCATCAATGATAACATTATTATCAACAATTTTCTGCAGGTGCTCCACCTGCACACTAACTCCCTCCTCTCCAATAGCAACATGAGAGGGATCTAATGGCAAGCTGTCATGATACATAACGGATTCATTGAAAACAATGTTCCTACTAAACAAAATCTTTTTAGTTTTAGGATTCCATAGTTTATATGCCTTAACTCCTGAACCATAACCAAGGAACATGCAGTTAACAACTCTAGGCTCCAACTTTCCATTATCAATGTGAGCATAGGCAGTGTAACCAAAAACTCTCAACTGTGAATAATCAGCGGGCGAACCTGACCATACCTCAATAGGAGTTTTGTTCTCAAGTGGAATAGAATGTGACCTGTTGATGAGGTAGCACGTTGTGTTGGCTGCTTCAGTCCAGAAACGTCTATGCATACCTGCATTGGACAACATACAACGAGCCCTCGAGATGATGGTTCTGTTCATGCACTCAGCCACGCTATTCTGCTGAGGAGTGTAAGGGATGGTGTGGTGCCTGATCATACCATCATTACTACAAAACTCCTCATACTCATTAGAACAGAATTCCATACCATTGTCAGTACGTAGTACCTTTACCTTCTTTTCAGTTTGTTTTTCTACCATAACTTTCCACTTCTTAAAAGCATCAAAAATATCAGATTTATGTTTCATAAAATATGGCCACACTTTTCTTGAGTAGTCATCAATAATAGTAAGCATGTAATTAGCACCACCAATAGATGTCTTACGGGAAGGCCCCCATACATCAGCATGCACATAATCTAAAATGCCTTTGGTGGTATGAACGGAAGCATTAAATTTAACTCTTTTATGCTTACTAAAAACGTAGTGCTCAGAGAACTCAAACTTACCCAAGTTGCAACCATCAATCAGTTCTCGCTTAACCAACTCTGCCATGCCATGTTCGCTCATATGCCCAAGACGCATATGCCACAAATTTGTTTTACCACAATCATCAGAATCATTAGAAGTAACAACAGCAGCAATACCATGCAAAGTGCTACCTCTAAGAACATATAACTTAGCAGAATTCATATCACCTATCATGTGAATAAGAGAACATTTTGATACCTTCAACAACCTACGCCCACTGGCGTACTTGTATGCATCAACGTCCATGGTACTCATGGAGATCATATTGCTGGCCATGCTTGGTATGTGCTTCACCTCATTCAACGTACGCGTCACGCCATCATGTGTCCTGATCTTAACAGATCCAACTCTGACAATATGGCATGGGTTGTCATTCCCCACACGTACAAAATCTCCAGTCTACACAGACTCATATGAACTGAACCAATCTTTGTTATAGCAAATATGAAACAAACATACAGTATCAAGTATCCATTCATCATCACGAGAAGCACAAGCAGTAAAAACGGCTAAACATTCACCGTCAGAACTATCACTAGAAACAACAGCAGCCTTGCCAGTACCTTGATCCTTATCTTTCGGTTGGTAAGTACCGTTCCTTTTCTCCTTATTCCGCAGCTTCCAACAATCATCAATAACATGATTAGATTTCTTACAATACCTGCAAAACTTGTCATTTCTCTTGGACTTTGAACGACTTCTGTCGTCCTTGCTCTTATCTCGGTTGCCGTTGTTGTTAAATCTCTGCTCGGTCCTGCCACGAACCTGCAGAGCTTCAGCCTTGGATGAAGTGCCATCTGCCTGCACCATAGTTTTCATCTTTTCCCTCTGTTTGAGGGCCTCTTGTACTTCATCAAGGGTTATTTTATCACGACTCAACAATATTGTATCACGAAAGTGTGTATAAGAACTAGGCAACGAGCATAAGAGTAATAGAGCTAGATCCTCATCATCATATTTTACTTCCATAGATTGTAAATCAGAAACAATCTCTCTGAAAAGAGATAAATGATTCATTACCGATCCACCTTCCTGCAATCTATGCAAGAACAACTTCATCTTCACATGCATCTTATTGGTTAGATCCTTTGACATGCATATTGATTCCAGTTTCAGCCTAAGAGCAGCAGCAGATTTCTCTGCCAAAACTTCCTGCAAAATATTATTGGACAGATGAAGTTGAATCATAGACAAAGCCTTCGGTCTTTCCGCTTCTCTTCGTTAGACCAGCTCTTAGCATCATCTTTCCCGAATCCTTCCAGCGCTTCATCCAGATCTGAAGTTTGGACGAGAATCGCCCGCATCTTTACCTGCTACAAGCAGAATCTTGTGGAGTAGTCCAGCTGCGGTAGATCGAACTTCAATGACGACATATCGCAAACCCTAGATTAGAACCTAGGGCTCTGATACCACTTGTTAGCTTTGCGATAATCAAATAACGAAGAACGAAAATAAAATCGCAGCAAAGGGGACACAGATTTAACGTGGAAAACCCTCTCCAACAAAGAGAGAGAAAAACCACGGGCGCCAGCCAGCAGAACTTCACTATACGGGAAGTGTTTACACAACGCCGGACTTCACAGATGCGACGTATCCCAGCCGGCGGCTTACAAGAGGTTTATATAACGGTGGAAACTCTTAACTCGGCCCAAGTCTCCGGCGATGGGCCTCGCTCCGCTCCGTCAGAAGTTGGCCTTTACTTTGTAGAATTTGGATCAACATATAACAACATCAAGGAGGGAAGAAGTGAACAACAAAACTCATAAACATGAGGTCTAAGTAAAAATTGCTGAGATCCAGCTCAGAAGACGCTGAACTAAAATATCCTTCACCCTATATTGATGAAGCAAGAGGTCGCTCTGAAATCTCACCCTCCAACGAGCAGGAGAAAGGGGCTGATTTTTTAAAATGTACTCGTTCCTCTCTTTCCAAATGTTCCAAGGAGCGCAGACGGCTATCTCCATAAAACATGGGCCAGTGAACAGAATTTTAGCTCGGTGGAAACGCTCTGAAATCTATAGCAAGTAGTCCCACTGAACACCAATCATCTCCCAGAAGGCAGTAGCAAACGAGCAACAGAAAAACAGATGTTCTCTGGTTTCATTTTCCTGGTCGTCCCATAACACACATAGGGAGTCATCATTTATGTGCCAATTTTTTCTTTGCATTACGTCTTTGGTATTCAACCTATCCATCGGGAGTAGCCACGCAAAAACTCTTAACTTGGGAAGGCATTTCGATTTCCATATCGCTGTCAACGAGACGTCCTCTGGTATTGCAGCAAAAATGAAGTTGTAAAACTTTGATGATGTATACATATTACTCCCCCAAACAAATTGCCTAGTATCAAGCTCAGCTTGCTCTAGGATCAAAGTACGTGTGATATCCTGCACCTGAACAAAATCCTCATAAGCTTGGTTGGAGATGGGCAACGCAAACAGACCAAAAGGATTTGATGCCAAAGCCACTTCAGCCACCGAAGCATCCCCATTCAGAGCATAAGAAAACAGACGAGGAAATGTATCGCAAAGGAGCTCTGTATTGAGCCAAAAGGCCTTCCAAAATAATACTGTCCGGCCTTCTCCAACAGTGCACGAGGTAATGCTTCTGTAAATATCCACCAAACTGAAAACATCTCGCCACCAGAACGAGCCGCGGCGCGATTGAGCATGAGGGGAACTTTCAGGTGAATACAAAGACCTAACCATTTCACCCGTGGAATATCAGCTTTACAGTAGAATTTGTGCAGTTGTTTAAGGAGTAGCGCCTTGTTTTGAATCTCAATGTTTACAACACCAAGACCCCCTCGACGTTTTGGTCTGCGTACGAGCGACCAGGCTACCAGTGAGTTTACTGAAGATGAGTCCTCTTCTTTGGCCCATAAGCAATGTCGCCTAGATCGATCCGCAATTTTAACTATTGTTTTGTGAACTTTTAGTGAGCAAAGATCGTGATTCGGCAAAGTGGACAAGACTGAATTTACTAGCTGCAAACGACCCCCAAAATCCAAAAAAGGGCACTCGCAGTCTTCTTTCAATCTTGTTGAAGGATAGAGAGGAAGAGAGATTGGCGGAATATGTTGGATGTATTATTGAGTCTCATGAGAGAGTATATATAGACGTACAGGGATCAACTTGGAGTACAAGACAAGTTAGGCTAGAATCCTAACTATCCTAAATTATCGCAATAACCGTGTACATACAATACTCTAACATCCCCCGCAGTTGTAGCGGTAGCGTCGTGAACAACTAGAACATCACGGACAGTCAGACTGGAGATAAACCGAAGTAGCATCCAGTAGGCTGACATCCCCCTAGTCGTAACAGGAACATCGTGGACGGTGTTGCGTCGTGGTTGCTTGGACTGTAGAGGAAGTTGATGATGCTCAAGCTAAGTGATAGCCCTTGTGCCGATGTTGAGGGAGCCGAGAGCGTGAGGTGGTGCCATGGTCGAGGTAGCCATGCGAGGGGTCGCCGTGGTCAATGTCGTGGTCGGGGATGCCATTGTCGAGGTAGCCGCACGTGAAGCCACATGCGCATAGTGCGTGAGGAGGATGACGGAGACGCGTCGAGGCAGTCGTCGAGGGTGTCGATGTCGAAGCCGATGCAATCCGAGCCATCGAGGACGAGATGCGGCCATAGTTTTTCCGGAACTAGGCGCACGTCGGGGACGAACACACACTCCGGTTTTGCCAGAATCGAGTATGCAAAGAAGAACTCGTCGGTGACGCGGTCGAGGCAGTCGTAGAGGGGTCGATGCCGAAAAAGACGTTGTCGAAGCCAATGAAGACGAGGCGCCGATCCGAGCTTGCCAGACTCAGGAACGCGTTGGGGACAAAGGCACTCCCGGTGTTGCCAGTACCAAGCGTGCGGGGCCAGGAACCATCGTGAACTTGTCGCCATGTCAGAAAGATTAGCAGAGGAAGCCTTCAGAGCAGTTGTGACGCGCAGAGCGGCTAAGGGAGAGATGCCGGCGCTGTCCGCGATTGTCGGAGTAGAGTAGCAGGTGGTGTAGTCGGGGATGAGGCGATGACACTGGCGACAAAGTTGTAGTGGACGAAGACGTAGAAGGCGGCGAAAACAATGGCGACCTGGGGTAGTCATGCTGGATGCCTGGAGTGGCGATGGGGTAATCGGCGGGACCTGTGATGGCGAGAGGGCGCCCTACAGTTTACCTTGTGAAGCGCGGCGGCGATGCTCGAAGTAGGCGAGGAAGACCCAACGACGTGACGAAGACCATGTGCAGACGGCAGCGATCAGCGCCGTAGGAGATGGCACGATGAAAGCCGAGGCCGTCGATGCACGAGGACGGCGAAGTAGACTACGTGCAGCCACGCTACGACCCGAGGGGCTGGCATAGCTGCAGGGCGCAAGTCGGTGCAGCGGCTGGGAGACCACCAGCGACGTACACGCCAAGGAAGGCGCGTTGGAAGCCGGTAGCATGGACCAAAGGCGGCGGCGTTGCGGTCCGACGGGGCGACACAGCGGCAACCCGTAGCTCGATCGGTGGTAGGCGCGTGCTCGGGGACGTGCCTGGCGTAGACATGTGCGGGATCGGTTGATCAGACCGACAGTGCACCGTATGCGCCATGGTGTGGACGACACGTAAATCAGAGTCGATGGCGACGTTGTCGGTGAAGTCCCGGACGATGATGACAAAGACGATCCGAGGAGGGGCGGCTACGGCAGCCTTCCAATGGAAGGCGTAGCAGACGTCCACGGTGCGCGGCCGCCTGCCCTGAGGCCGAGACAGCCTGCCGAGGTAGGCGCAACAGCGGAGGAGGTAGGCGCATGGGCGCGGTGTAGATCCTCGATGCCGATGGTTGTCGTCGGATTGATGACAAATACGCCATGAGGGGGTCCTCGAGGCATGTGGAAGAGAGGGGTGTGAGACATACGTTCTTCCGGGACGGGGAGCACAGAACTTTACCCAGGTTGGAATCCGCCGGCTTTGGACGGATCCTACTCCTGCTAGCAATCCAGTAATACGGCAGAGCCGAAATATGGGTTACAAGGATTTCTCCTGTGCGAGTTGAGATTGTAGACTATTGTCAGGGTTATCAGGTGGTGCCCTAAAGGCTCTCCCTAGGACAGCTTATATAGATATCCGTCCTAGGGTTTACAAAAGAGATCTATCCGGCTACAACTAAGAGCCGGTTACAGAGTACATCTTGAACTACAAGTAACACTATGGGCCTATGTCGGTAAGTCTTCTAGGCCTTCCCGTAGCCGGACTGGACTCCTTCTCTTCTCCCTGACTAGGTCGCCCATGAAGCAAAGCTCTAACCCGAAGTGGGCCACCCTGGTTAGTGAGGTACAGTGAGGATACCCGGAAAGTATATATCCCCAACAGCAGCCCCCGGAGGCCTCCAAGATCCAAAGTCGGATTCATCATCATCTAGCTTGATCTTCGGCTTGCAGAATCTTGAAGGGTTCCTGAAACTTCAAAAGAAAAGATACGATCCGGGTCTCAAAAAATGAGTCGGACCTATGAATACATTATTCGTGTTTCCAGCTCGAAATTCAAACTAAGGCGGAACTTGGTCTCTGACGTAACCTGACAACAGTCATGGTCAAGTCACGTCACTAACAGACATTTCCTGTCAGCACGACCGTTGGTGGGTCCGCCTTTCGTGGAACTGAGGCGCCGTTTCAATGCGTGCGTGGAGATCGAGGTGGTGTAATCATCGCGTGGGGGTTTCCCAGTCCTTTCCACGATGCGTGGCATGTTCACTATCGTGTTTACACGAATCTTGATGCGGCTAGTGGATATAAGTGGTGAGGATTCTTTTCCCCATCTCCTTCACCAGTTCCTTGCGCTGTTTCCTTCTCCTCTACTCCTCTGACAAACTTAGAGCTCCACTGCTCCCCAAAAAACCTCCAGCGCCACCCATCCAAGGTCACCAGCGTACCGGAAAAATGGCTTCTGCATCATCCTCCGGCGTGGCAGCAACGGCAGCGGCGGCGGCGGAGAAGGAGAGCTACCGTGGTGTTTGGATCCCATGCATCCTCGATGATCCCAAGCTCCGTGTCATTGAAGAAGAAGGGCTCCTTCGTGACGGCGACTGGCGGAGCGGTTTCGGCGAAACCATCCCCAACCCCCGTGACGACGAGCGAGTGCACTTCGGCACTCACCTTGACAGAGGTCTGAGTTTTCCTCCCTTAGATTTCTTTTCCGAGGTCATAGGTCATTACAGAGTTCATCTCCATCATCTCCCCCCAAACTCCATCTTAGAGATGAGTGCATACGCCTCTTTGTGCGAGGGGTATCTCGGCATTAGGCCGAGCCTTACTCTCTTCCGGTACTACTTTTATGTCCCGAGAAATACCATAACTGCCGGTAATCCTTACATTACCGGTACCATTAGTTTATTGGTTAGGCGAGAGCGCGTCTATCCTCGAATCATGGCTAGTGAGTCGGTCAAGCAATGGCCGTCCACCTTTTTCTATCACAAAGATATTCTCGCTCCCGGCAAAGATCATGCTTTGCCGGCTTTCGTCGACGGAGCCTCCACGCCCCAAGAGTCCTGGGACAAGCTCGCCCCGGCTCTCAGTGACGATCTGATCCTCGCCAAGAGGCAGATCGAGTATTTGATGAAACACAAGGGCCTGAAAAGGTCCGACTTAGTTCAATGCTAGATGGCACGCCGGATCCAACCTCTTCAACATCATGGAGATCGACTGATGCATTCCATCACGTCGTCAAAGAAGGATTCCCTCTGCATCAACCCCAAAACTTTAGAGCCAAAAGATTATGTAAGCCAAATCAGATGGCTGATAAGGGAGCGGATTGAGAGGAAGATTCCGGAGCTGTCCCTGGACATGCATACAACAGAAGATCCCGTTGTGCTGGTAAGCTTCAGCAGCAACTCTTTTTATGTACTCATCTTTTATGTTATTTTTGCAATACTGAGATACTTCTCCTTTTCATCTTGCTGACCTCCCCAAGTCGGAGTTCGCTCCTATCGAGGGATATCATCCTGAGTTTTCTCAGGATGAGGGCGAATTGGTTCCAATGCCGGACGTTGTTCCTCGGAAATGCAAAGCTCCGACATTGGCCATTGGCACAAAGGAAGTGCCCGTTGTGAAGAGGTAATCTTTCCTCACAAGGTTTTTATATTTTGCTTGTAATTCCTTCTGAGATGTAATGTTCTTTGGTCTATTACCTTCTCAGAGCTAAATAGCTCATCAAGGGCAAGGGGAAGGGAGTTGTCTCGAAACCCCTGCGTCAGTCGAAGCTAAAATTAGCTTCTCATGTCGTGGCTCCTCTGACTCCTGCCCCTCAGCCTTCTGCAGCGCCAGAGATTACTCCATCTCCGACCGTTATAGAAGATCCGGCTTAATCAGCAGAGCCAGCGATCCTTGAATCGCAAACTAACGTCACCATGGGTGACTCCGGTTTTGATAAGGGTGAACCCTCTTCGCGTAATGATCCCTTGGCAGAGACTTTCGCCGACAATCTCTTGGACAATCCGGGACTTGCCAAACTTGTCCTATCTCGGAATTCTGTGGAGGAGATTCAACGGCTAGCCCGGCAATACCTAGAAAGCCGGACTATCTCTGCCGAAGAAAAAACGCAAGAAGCAGAGGATATCAAGCACTCTGATCTTCTTGAAGAAGTTCGTCTTCGCGACGAGAAGCTAAGGACCAGCAAGCTCCCAACTGTGCTAGTGGTCCTGCTAACCCTCGCCGAGAAGGTTATTGTTGAAGTGAATGAGAGCTTGGACAAACTCACTCGCGAACAATATGTAAGTCGGAATTTCAACTCCCATTTTTCCTTATTTCATATCATATCCTTTAGCCCCCAAGCATGAAGCTGGAAAGTCAAATCCGGTTTTATGCTTCCTTAGGATGCCAAAGAATGAACTAGTGTAGCCCCTAAGGCTCGTGCTGATATTAGTAAAAATATTAGCCCGAGTCTTTAGTAGACTTCTGACTCTGGGTATTCTGACTTACAGAAAGTATATTCCTATAACCAGGATTTGTTGAAGAATGTTTGTAACAAGCGGAAAGAAATCAGAGCTCTCCAGCTTGAAAATGCACAATTGAAAGTTTCCAGGGATGAGGCCGAAGGTAAACATTCCGAAACTCAAACCTTGTCTTGTATTTCATAGTCGATTTTTTTTGAACTGTTGTTCTTTTGACTTACAGCACTGGTGAAACCGTCATGTGCTATGATTGAAGAGGCCGAGAATCTTAAGACCCTGGTGATGGAAAACAAGGAACTTCGCCAAGAGCTGGATAAGCTTAAGGCGGATCATGAGAAGAGCATTGCTCAAATTCTAGAATCCACCTCCATGGCCACCGAGGAGCGTGATCGTAAGATTACGCTCCAAGATAAGAAAATCTCGGATCTCAACAATGATCTGTTCAGATAAAGGGACATTACCGAGGCACTCCGGGCTGAACTCCAGAGTCTTCGGGAAGAAAAGGCCAAAGTCGACGATGTCATCTTTGGTATGGTTCCCTTTTTCTAACTTATCTGCTTCTTCCGACTCTTTGGAGTCCAGGTTTACTTGACTTACCCTTTGCATTATATGCGCAGGTCCTCTGAACTTGATGGACTTAGCCTCTGCCGAATCTCGCACCAGCCGGCTTACCCAAGTCGGTGATTTCCTGCATGACTTCCGCCAATCCCTCGAAGATATTGGCGAAGTTCTCAAAGTTCCGGACATGCATAGCATGTCCGGCTTTGAGGTGCGAGATAAGGCCAAGAATATGCCACAACTTGTTCAGGACTGGAACATGTCCTACACGCGAACCGCAGCGCAAAACGCTCTCACCACATGGAAATCTGGCAAGTAACCAGAGGGTACTGCAAGGTGAACGAAGACGGACATGAGCAAGACATCAAGGCTATCATGGACTCCTGCGTCGGATATGGATGTCACCTAGCTGATTTAACCAGCTACGATACTCCCTTCTTCACTCGCATGGACACGCCGCCTCCGCCTTCCAAAGAAACAACTGAAGTTTCCGACGATGATCAAACCATATCGGATTTGAACATCTCGGAACATTATCAAAACAAGGATGATGTATCCAGCGAGCCGGCAGCTCCTACCTCTCCCCCTGCATCATAGAGTATCAGAAAGAACAATGTGTTATTCTGAAAACAATTTGGGTTTGTAAATAAGTAGTATAATACTTTTGCTAGTGCTAAGCTTTATTTTATCTATTCAGCACTTTTGGCTTTAATATTATGTGCCTAAAATGTTTGCATAAGCACTTGTATTTTTTGTCTGCGCTTATCGTTTATCTGGCTTTCCGCCTCGTCCCTTTCGTGAGTCGGCCAACATTTAGCACGGAAACTTTGTCGAGCAACGAAGCTCAATTGCTAAAACAGTTTAAACTCGGAAACAAAGCCGGCTTCCAATACCAACAATTCACTACTCGGAAAATGCACGCATCCAGCAATCAGACAAATAACCAAAGTATAGACTAGAAAATTTAGATTTATACCCGAAGGTAGCAATTTTAGAATCAGAAATCAAAACCAGAACAAACATGAGCATAAAGTACTTTAAAGTATTCTGGGATTTTCGACTGTGACATGATCATTCGGAAATAAGATGGTAAAAACTTCTCAGAAAGATTTTGAGGCAACCAAGACTTTATTTCTCATTGAACATGTACACATATATGATTACAAAGAAAAATAAACTAAGAATAAAAGGGACGTAGCTGAGCAATATTCCATGGTCTGTCTAACTCATTCGGATTTGTACTGCCTCCAGCTCTCTTTCTCTTCTTAGTAGCAGGTCTTTGTTTGACTGGCCGCATATCAGTTAGGTAGTATGAAGCATTGTGCAATACTCGACTAACTAAAAATGGCCCTTCCCATATTGGGGAAAGTTTGTGCTTTCCTTGCTGCACAAGCCGGAGAACCAAATCGCCCTTATTGAAAGACCCGTTTCTGACTCTCTGGATATCATACTTGCGTAACTTCTGCTGATAGGCTGTTGATCTCATCTTAGCAACGACGCGAACTTCTTCGACTAAGTCGAGATCATTTTGTCGAGAAATTTCGGCATCCTCTTAAATATACGCGGCCACTCTAGGAGAAGTGTGAATCAAATCGCTAGGAAGAACTGCTTCTACGCCATAGACCAAGAAGAAAGGTGTGTATCCGGTTGACCTATTTGGAGTTGTTCATAAACTCCATATTACAGAAGGTAATTCCTCTGCCCAAGCCCCTGCAGCACGTCGTAGTGGTGCTTCGAGTCTTGGTTTTAGGCTTGTAGGATTAGACCATTTGCTCTTTCGACTTGTCCATTAGCTTGTGGATGTGCGACTGGCGCAATGTCAAGCCGGATATTTTGTTCATTGTAGAATTCGGCAAGTTCTCCCATAGAAAAGTTACTCCCGTTGTCCGTGATAATGCTATGCAGATAACCGTATCGGATTATAACATTCTCAACAAATCTTCTGGCTATTGCTCCATCACAACTAGTGACGGGTTTAGCCTCAATCCACTTGGTGGATCTCTCGTAAGATTTCCACTCCTTCTTCCGGAGATACACAGCACTGAAAGACCCCAGATGCACTCCACTTATAGAGCTCACCACTAATTATAGTATAGGCTTTTGCTCGTCGGACGATCTGCCGGCTCAGAACTTCGTCTTCGGGTAATTTTCCATCTACCAAGAAATCAAGGTAGGGTTGAGTCCAGCTGGGAATCACAGCCAGAACTGCTACTAAAGGTGAGTCGGATTTGAACGGATATTCCTCGTCCACTCCTTTTATAGAAGGAACTTTGAGGTGCTCCAAAAAAGCGCCATCCGGGACCTTTTTCCAGGCAGAGCCTAGTCGAGATAGTGCATCTTCTTCCTCATTTTCTGTTCGAGGGATGTGTTGAACTTCAAACCCTTCAAACGATTTAGATAGTTCATCCACGACAGTGAAGGGAATATGCCCGAGAGGCAATAATAAAGTGGTTCTTATCTTATTCCATGTTTATGATAAATGTTTATTTTACATGCTAGAATTGTATTGATCGGAAACATTGATACATGTGTGTTTAATAAACAAAAAGGGTTCCTAGTTATGCCTCTCTTATAGACTAGCTTGTTGATTAACAAGATGATCAAGGTTTCCTGATCATGGACATTGGATGTTGTTAATAACAAGGTCACACCATTGGTGGAATGATGTGATGAACATTCATCCGAAGTATAGCATTACGATCAAAGTCATTATGTTTATATTGCTATAACATCATACGAAGTAATCTTTATCCTTAGACCATGAGATCATGTTAATTGCTAACACCGGAAGAGTATCTTGATAACATCAAACGTCACACCGTAAAAGGGTGACTATAAAGGTGGGTTCAATGCTACGAAGGTGTTATGTTGAGGCTCATGGATCAAGAGTGGGATTTGTCCATCCCGATGACGGATAGATATACTCTGGGCCCTCTCGGTGATATCACATTGAAATAGCTTGCAAGCAAGTGATGTGATCACTAGAATGTTATATCACGGGAACGAGAAAAGAGTGCATGTCGGTAACGAGATAAAACTAGGTATGGAGATACCGATAATCGAATCTCGGACATGTAATATATCACGGGACAAAGGGATTTAGTTACTAGCGTTAAAGGTTCTCACGATCACAGAAGTCATCGTTGAATGTGTAGGAGTCAGTATGGATCTCTGTGTCCCGCTTCTGATTATTGATCTGAGAGGGGTCTCGATCATGTCTGCATTATTCGCGAACCGTAGGGTGACACACTTAAGGGACACCGACACCATTTGGAGCAAATATGTTTCAGATAAAGATTTAAGAAAGCCCTGGAATTATTTCAATAGACACCTCGGGTGAAATTGCTGAAATTGGTTCTGCATGTAATATTGAAATGTTGCAGGGGGTTTTATGTGAATGTTTGTTAATTAAAGTAATTAACAAAAATCTGAATAAAATTAATAAAAGAGTTTTATTAAATGAGAGAGCATTAAATTTGGAGAAATTTAATGCATTTAAAGTGGGGACTTTAAAAAGAGAATGTGAAGGGGCAAATTTATGTGGAGGGAGTTACCACCACATGAATGAGAAGGTGAGGGGTCACCCCTTGGGGCGCCGGCCATGGGGAGGGGTACCCTCCCCTCCTCCTATAAAAGGCCCCCTCTCACACCTTCATACTTACACCTCCTTGTGAAGGATCTCTCTCCCCCTCTAGTATTATTTCCCCATGGTCTCGGATTAGCGAGATACATGTTCCCGGTGGCTTTATCTGGAAAGGAGTTGCTGCTTCCGCTGCTTTGCTGGAGCGAGGGACGAAGGTTGTCGGGGTACCGGACGTGTGTGCGACCACGGATGCACCGCTGCTTTGCGGTGCTGGACTTGGTGGTGCTGGAGCTGGATCTGATGGACGTGCTGGAGCCGGACCTGCTGGACTTCATCACGATCTTGAGATCGGCAAGTGTACAACTACATCAACCACGAGTTCCTACTCGTTAACAAGCCCGCCCGTTGTCGAGGGGTAAGTTCTCGTTTCCACCCGTTGCTTTGTACCTAGTAGATAGATCTTGGCGTGTAGTTCACACCGTAGGAATTTTTTTGTTTTCTATGCTGCGGACCCAACAGTGGTATCAGAGCCTGATCTATGCGTAGGTGCTTTGCACGGGTAGTATACACATGTTTATATGTGGGCGATGATGATTATGTTATTGCATCTTCTATGTATTTTGGATATTGGTGGCATAGTGGGATGAAGCGGCCCGGACCAACCTTACATGTCATCGTACATGAGACCGGTTCCACGACTGACATGCAACTTGTTTTGCATAGGTGGCTGGCGGGTGTCTGTCTCTCCTACTATAGTCAATATCTCATTTACAACGAGTTGCTAATAACTTGGTTATCCTCGTTGTGGTTCATGTTCGTAGGTTAGACCGGTTCTATCTCCGAAAGCCCTAAGCCACGTAAAACTTGCAATTGATAAATTAGAGGCGTCTAGTTTAGATCGTTGCTGGGCTAGTGTCTTGATATGGTATTGTTGTAAGTAGATGTATGATAGATACTCTTACAACACATTCAACGTGTAAATTCCATAGACCTTGGCCTTACACACAAAGGAATGATAGAGATCATACCACGATGCAAATGATAGAGATCAAATGCATGGACCATATCATCTCACTTTACACATTAGATATTTGCATCTTATATTGCTAGTTTGGCGTTTTTAGTAGCATTGTAAGATGATCCCTCATTTAAATATCAAGATAAAATGTGTTCTTCCTTAAGTATGCACCGTTCTATGGATCGTGTTTCGAGACATCACGTGATGATCGGGTGTTCTCAACTCTACGCTTTCATGCAACGGGTGTAAGACAGTTTTACACACGCGAATACTAAGGTTCTTACTTGGCGAGCCTAGCATGTACAGACATGGCCTCGGAACACGGACCGAAAGGTTAAGCATGAGTCATATAGTTGATGTGATGACCATATTGATGCTCGCCTTTGAAGCTACACCGACTCACGTGATGATCGGACTTGGTGTATAAGTTTATAAGTCCTATTGCAAACTTTCAGCAAACTCTATTTACTCCATGAAGTTTAATAAGTAGTATTAAATCAAGAGAAGAATTCCAATGTTAGTATCTAAAGTATCATGTTTGCCTCCATGATTATTGATATTCAAAAGTTGTTTTAATATCAAGATTATATTGGAGCTGGAAATTGTTTCAGAAACCATCATGTGTGAAAGATATTGTGATATCTGAAACAATGTGTTTGGTTGCATTATGATAGAGTATAATTTAGCAAAATACATGTTCTCATATTGTATGAGAATTTGTGAAGTATGGAGATGTTAGGCATCCGAATCTACCAAAAAGGTTTTGGGAACTGATATTATACTCGTGATTCTTCCTTATAAGCTATAGTAGCTTGATCATGAAAGTTGTCATGATAAGGATGAATAGGAGATGTAAGTAAAATGTTTACTACACTAATAGATTACTAAAGAATAGATTTTTGAAAGAACACCAAACATTTGATGATGGTGATCCACTTCAAAGTGCAAGTCCAAAGGTATTAGTATTTGACTATATACGCTTTGTACCATGTGTCATGTTGATGACACCACTATTGATGTTGATAGATTTTTTTTAAAAAAAGGAATTGCTGAAAGAGAATCTATAAAATATTTGGCAGAAAATAAAAGGTTGGAGATGTCCAACTTAGGTATATAGAAGATATACATGTTATGGCTATATTCCTTGCTTGTTAAACAATGTGGTTCTTAGGTATTGGATACCGGTATTGGATACCGAATTGGTTGGTATGAAGTGTCATACAGGACAACGCAATTCATGAACTACAATGGCCTAAGTAACCAGCAAGAGAATGCGTGATGATGTTCATCGAAAAAAAATAAAGTGTTATTCTGTTTTTCGTTGTCATCAAACAAAGCCTTCAAGATTTGTTTAAATAATTGTTATTTTGTTCCGGTATCATGAGAACAATGGCTGTTCAAATAATTACCGTATTCCATAAAGGATGGATGAACTTTTACAAGTCTAGTTGGAGAAATCACATCCATAAACACTATTGCTAAAATGTCGCAAGACAAATGATTGAAAGATCACTTATGAAATGACATCGCTATTTAAATTATATTTGAAAGAAAACATGAAGAAACTCCATGTTGATGGATTTTTGGAGTCTTTGATTTTGATCAATTGACGCATGTGAGACTTTCCTCGAGATAATTGAAACTCCGTCCATAGGCCAGAGAGGAACGGATGACTAGCTTATTGGAAATCGTGCATGCTGATGTGCATAGTCCATTATGTGTAGCCATATGCGATGGATCTTTTTTGCTTCATATGCTTTCTCCGAAAAATTTGAGTGAATATATCTGTATATTTACTTAATAAGGAAGAAGTATGAAACATTTGAAAATTGTTCAAAGACTTTCAAGATGAAGTGAAAAATCATTGTAACAAGAAAATAAAGAGTTTATGATTCGATCATAAAGGAAGATATTTGAGTTACATGTTTAGCAAAAACACCTAAGACTTGAGGAATTGTTCCATGATTTGTGTTTCCCGATAAACCATAGGAGTATGGCATATTCGAGAGATGAAATCAAACCATGTTTGACAAGGTAAGATCAAAGGTGTCATTTATAAAACTGCCATTATGTTTTAAGGATTAAATCTTTAGAGAGTACCGCTTTTACACTAAAAAGAGAACCATCGTGATCCGTTGAAATGACACCATATAAGTTATGGTTTGGGATAAAACCCGAATTGTCTTTTCTTAAATTTTGGTATGCTATGCATAAGTAAAATGTTTACAACCAAAGTCGGATAAGCACGTCTTTGTAGGTTATCCCAAAGAATTTGTTGGGAATTTCTCCATAACACCGAGGACAAAAGAGTTTGTTACTTGGAACGTCAAGTTTCTTGAGAAGGAATTTTTCGTGAAAAGTTAAGTGGGAGGACAATAGAACTTTGATAAGGTTGTTGAACCTTAGCTATATGTGCTAAAGTGGCCTAGCGCCGAAAAGTGTCCCGGTGGCGGCCACAATGCTCATGGCTCTCGTGATTACAAAAGGTGTGATCTTGGAGATTAGAGTTCCTATAGAACCGTGTGGGTCGGTAAGAATCAAATAGTAAGATTTGATAAGCAAGTCGTTATTGTTTTGACAATGATGAACCGACTACATGCAAAGAAGCGATGATGGGCCCTGACTCCATAAAATGACTAGAAGTCATAGAATCCGTGATAGTATCCATACACGAGAAAACAAGTTTCTGAACTTGGAAGACCCTCCAGAAAGGCGTGAAGCCTATCGGTCATGTTTGGATCTATACAGAAATAAGACATGGATATTTAACATCTATGGAATAGTCGACATGTCGAAAAGAAGTTTACGACAATGTTCAAGGAGTTGACTATGACAAGATTTGATCTTTCATAGCGATATATAGTCTTGACGGATTAATGTAGCAACCACTACATATAATTTGGTATATGGTAGTTGAATAAACAAAACAAGGTTCTTCTAATAGAACGGTAACCTAGGACATGTACATGACATGGTCCGAAGGGTTTTGTTAATTCAAAGGGTGCTAAAAGGGCATGTAAACTTCAATAGTTGAAGTAAGCATAGCGGAGTTGGAATCTTCACCATGATGAAACTGTTAAAAGAGTTTAAATTCATCGGAGATGATGAAGATGCTTGCATTTGCAAGAAATTAAGTGGGAGCGCTGAGACATATTTCTAATACATTTTGTAGAGGACATATTGTTTATTGGAAATGATGTATCTTGTATTGACACAAGTTAAGAATTTCATTAAAATAAGATTTCGATGAAAGACTTGGGCAAACCCCAAATATTAGGCATCAATATCTATATGGATAGATTAAGGCTCTAATATGGTTGTGCCAGACATACATATATGAGATATTGAAAGGGTTCAATATGGAAACAACAAGAAAGGTTCTTGCTGCATGGAAAGGATTGTATCAAAATTCAAGTGTTTCAACACTTGGTGAGTAAAATCACATGAAGATTTTGATCGATTATACCATGATATGTATATATCCAGAATGTCCTATGCCCTAAATGTTATGAGCATATACCAGAATGATTCATAAGATGATCATTGGACAATAGTAAAGATATTCTTATGAGCTTTGGAAGAACTAAGAATATATAATGTATAAGTGACAAATAGTTAAAGGTAGTTCATTATAAAGTGTTACATTGATACTAGTTTTGTCACAAGATACAAATTAAATTTATCTCAATTTAGACTATGGGTGGCACAATATAATGGAAAGGATGTTCCATGATGGATTTGGATGAGTTCCAAAGTTGAGATATTGTGACGGATACTACAACAAAAGGCTAAGTATATGACTGCTATAGTAGCAGCATAGGAGGGCATTTGTGTTAAGTAGTTTGTTATCAAACTAGGTGTGGTTCAAAGTGGGCTAATACTATGAAGATATATTGTGTGACAATAATATCAACATATTCTAACCCGAACGAACTAAAGGTCTCACCAGAGGACCAAATTTATACAATACCATCTCATTTGAGAATGAGTGATGCGTAGAGACGCAAAGACATGCAAATACACATGGACCTGAAACTGTCAGATCCAGAGATTATGTTAACCACTAGCAATAGCGTATATGCAACACCAGAAAGCCATAGGTGTTCAATACGCAAAGTTTTTCAAACTAGATTATTGACTCTAGTGCAAGTGGGAGACTGAAGGGAATATGCCCGAGAGGCAATAATAAAGTGGTTATTATCTTATTCCATGTTTATGATAAATGTTTATTTTACATGCTAGAATTGTATTGATCGGAAACATCAATACATGTGTGTTTAATAAACAAAAAGGGTTCCTAGTTATGCCTCTCTTATAGACTAGTTTGTTGATTAACAAGATGATCAAGGTTTCCTGATCATGGACATTGGATGTTGTTAATAACAAGGTCACACCATTGGTGGAATGATGTGATGAACATTCATTCGAAGTATAGCATTACGATCAAAGTCATTATGTTTATATTGCTATAACATCAGACGAAGTAATCTTTATCCTTAGACCATGAGATCATGTTAATTGCTAACACCGGAAGAGTATCTTGATAACATCAAACGTCACACCGTAACAGGGTGACTATAAAGGTGGGTTCAGTGCGACGAAGGTGTTATGTTGAGGCTCATGGATCAAGAGTGGGATTTGTCCATCCCGATGACGGATAGATATACTCTGGGCCCTCTCGGTGATATCACATTGAAATAGCTTGCAAGCAAGTGATGTGATCACTAGAATGTTATATCACGGGAACGAGAAAAGAGTGCATGTCGGTAACGAGATAAAACTAGGTATGGAGATACCGATGATCGAATCTCGGACATGTAATATATCGTGGGACAAAGGGATTTAGTTACTAGCGTTAAAGGTTCTCACGATCACAGAAGTCATCGTTGAATGTGTAGGAGTCAGTATGGATCTCTAGGTCCCGCTTCTGATTATTGATCTGAGAGGGGTCTCGATCATGTCTGCATTATTCGCGAACCGTAGGGTGACACACTTAAGGGACACCGACACCATTTGGAGCAAATATGTTTCAGATAAAGATTTAAGAAAGCCCTGGAATTATTTCAATAGACACCTCGGGTGAAATTGCTGAAATTGGTTCTCATGTAATATTGAAATGTTGCAGGGGGTTTTATGTGAATGTTTGTTAATTAAAGTAATTAACAAAAATCTGAATAAAATTAATAAAAGAGTTTTATTAAATGAGAGAGCATTAAATTTGGAGAAATTTAATGCATTTAAAGTGGGGACTTTAAAAGAGAATGTGAAGGGGCAAATTTATGTGGAGGGAGTTACCACCACATGAATGAGAAGGTGAGGGGTCACCCCTTGGGGCGCCGGCCATGGGGAGGGGTACCCTCCCCTCCTCTTATAAAAGGCCCCCCTCTCACACCTTCATACTTACACCTCCTTGTGAAGGATCTCTCTCCCCCTCTAGTATTATTTCCCCATGGTCTCGGATTAGCGAGATACATGTTCCCGGTGGCTTTATCTAGAAAGGAGTTGCTGCTTCTGCTGCTTTGCTGGAGCGAGGGATGGAGGTTGTCGGGGTACCGGACGTGTGTGCGATCACGGATGCACCGCTGCTTTGTGGTGCTGGACTTGGTGGTGCTGGAGCTGGATCTGATGGACGTGCTGGAGCCGGACCTGCTGGACTTCATCACGATCTTGAGATCGGCAAGTGTACGGCTACATCAACCACGAGTTCCTACTCGTTAACAAAGCTCGTTGTCTACGAGGGTAAGTTCTCGTTTCCACCCGTTGCTTTGTACCTAGTAGATAGATCTTGGCGTGTAGTTCACACCGTAGGAAATTTTTTGTTTTCTATGCTGCGGACCCAACAGACAGCCCTATATGCCGCCATGTGCTTGTTTGCCATACAGATATCCGACACTTGTTGAGCAACAAGATCTGAATCTCCATAACACATTAATCGTCGGATGCCGATGTCCTTAGAAATCCGGATTCCATGTAGTAATGCTTCATACTCGGCAATGTTGTTTGTTGCCGTGAAGTGTATCTGCAATACATAGAAGAGTTTATCTCCTTGGGTGACTTGAGCACCACGCCAGCCCCCGAGCCCCCGAGTGCTTTAGACTCGTCAAAATGCAAGGTCCAATATTCCGACTCTGGAAGGGTCATATTCTCCGTTGTCTCTGTCCAATCAGCGACAAAGTCAGCGAGGATTTCGGATTTGATTGCTGTACGAGGTTTGTACTCAATGTCGAAAGCTGAGAGCTCTATGCCCCATTTGGCGACGCGTCCTGTGGCATCACTATTGTTGATTATATATCTCATGGGAGTTGTGCTCACCATGGTAATTGGATGTTCCTGAAAATAATGCCGTAACTTACGAGATGCCAAGAACACACCGTAAGCCTGCTTTTGATAATGCGGATACCGCTATTTTGATTCAGTTAAGACCTCGCTAAGATAATAAGTCGGATGCTGCACCAGGTGTTCCTGATTTTCCTCTGGTCTCTCCACCACCATGACGATACTAACGACCTTGTTTGTCGCAGCGAGATAGAGCAACATCAGTTCCTGTGGTTCCGGTGCTGCGAGGATGGGAGCAGATGAGAGTACGGCTTTCAGGTCTTGTAGCGGAGCTTCAGCTTTGTCGGTCCAAACGAATTTCTTGGTCTTTTTCAGGAGCTTGGATAGTGGTGCGGCTCTTTCACCAAGCTGTCTTACAAACCAACTGACTGCAGCAATGCAACCAGTTAGTCTTTGAACGTCCTTCAGGTGGGTCGGCCTGGAAATATTGAGTATAGCCTTGATTTTGTCCCAGTTTACCTCTATGCCTCTTTGAGACACGATAAATCCTAACAAATTTCCGGCTGGGATTCCAAAGAAGCACTTCTTCGGGTTAAGCATTATGTTGTATTTTCGTAGATTGGCGAACGTTTCCTCCAAGTCAGAAATCAAGGTTTCCTTCTTTTTGGACATCACCGCAATATCATCCACATACGCATGTACATTGCGTCCGATTTGATCGTGGAGGCCACGTTGCATAGTGCGCTGGTACGTAGCTCCTGCATTCTTGAGCCCAAAGGACATTGTTGGGGGGATACCCCCGGGTAGGGTAACACCGGGGTATAAGGGCTGAGTTAGCCAGGGTACGGCGCGGTCAAAGCAAATGCTGATCGGGTCACCTCAAGCCAGGCCGAATCATGGTGTGACCCGGCCCATGGAGCATCTCCTTGACTATGGTCCGGCCGGCATAAGATTTATGTTGCCCCTGTCTATCTGTTTTGCAGGTGACTTGGTAAGCCGGATTAGCTATATGCTAGCTGGATTATCTTAGCTTCCAAGAGAAGGAATCCCCCGCTGGTCAAAAGGTGGCTTTATTAGCTATAGCATGAACAAAGTAAAGTAAAGAAGAGGACCAGCGGGTCAGGGGCGACCAAGGTGACGCGGGCAAAGCCGGATGACGTAGCCCGTGTCTGGTGACGCCAAAAGACAAGGATTACGCTATGGGATGTCCAAAGCCCGGACGAGCCATTAAAGGGAATAAAGAAGCAGCTGCTTTAGGAAAGGAGCATATTCGTAGAATATGCTGCCACCTGTGCCCTAGAATTGTAACCCATGCTTCCATATATAAGGAGCACCGGGGCCTCCATAAAGAGGGCCGATCGATGAATCATTCTCTCTGTCTTAGGTAGAACTCTAGGGTTTCTTCGTAGGGGGTAAGAGACATTGTCTCCTTGCTGAGAGCCTCAAGAGCATTTGTAAACACCATTGATAGAGGGAATACAAGAACTTCCGTGCGTGGAATCACCACGCTCTCCCTCCCTGGATTCCCCTAGCACTCATTGGCCCCACCTTTAGCCTATCCATGGCATCTACCGTGCCACCGCCACGACAGTTGGCGCCCACCTTGGGGCTAGCGGTGCTAGCAGGGGTGAAAATTCAGATGGGAAACTTCTCCGGTACCGGCGAGCGTGTTGTCTCAGGCTTGGTTCAGCGCTTTGGAGCGCTGGACTACGTCAACGACAATGCAGGAAGCTTCGGCAGGAACCCTCCACCACGCAACGGAGTCTTCATCAAGCTTGGCGTGCACAAGATCTACGTCGGCGTGGACGAGTCCTGCGTTCATCCGTGGCACATCATCGAGGGAGGCGAGCTACCTCTCAGCGCAGCTCATGGAGTGCGTATCACTCGCCCCACTAGCAGCGTTGAGGTCCTGATGACCGCGCCAGACGCGGGACAAAGCAAAGATTCGGCGCCAGAGCCAGAGGTAACACCAAAATAGACCAGGTCTAGGTTTCCTATGCTAGAAAGGCTAGAGAATGTGCTCCAGCAAGCAATAGATAGCCTAGCAACACCAATAGCACATGTGGTAGATCCGGCTCAGGCACAAGCTGAGTTAGAGGAAACTAGGCGGAAAATGTTAGCCGGGGCAAAGAAGGTAGCAGAGCTACATCAGTCCTTGACATCACCTTGAGAGAATATGTTAAGGCAAACCGCATAGATGGAGTGAAAATCCGGGGCAGGAACCTGATCACTGAGATTGACAGGGAGTACGAGCCTAGACCGGGTCAGACAGCCACGATAGTAACATGAGTATTGGATCGGTACAGTACCCCAGCAAAGAACCTCAGGGTAGCAAATGCAGCCATGTCTGAGTTAGAAGGTTTAACCGGAGAGGCCCGGCAAAGGCAACAAGAGAGGGTAAACCACTTGTTAGGAGTTGCTTGCCAATAAAATGAAGAATAAACAAGGCTAACCCGGCACCACCAGGAGCCTCGCAGGTGGTGCATTCGGCCAGAAATAACCTGGCAAGATCCAGAGGAGCCACTTCGTCTCCTGGTCACAATCCCCGGAGAGAAGAGGTGGTAGACTCTGGAAGAAGAGACAAACAGATGGTTCCCTATGACCCGGTAAGGGCTGGAAAAGGCAAAGCAGTGCAAGTTGATGAAGATAGGCACAACACCAGCCGAGGTGTGGCTGCCCAAGGTAACCGTGACCAAGGCAATGCCGGTCAAAGAAATGCTGCCAACGGCAATGCCGGACAGAGTAACCCCGGGGAAACGGGGCAAAATTTACCTCGGACATAGCAACAATGTGCACCTTGGCAAGAGGGGAGCGCGGGACAAGCAGCAGCACAACGAAATGCTTGTCTGGATCAGGAAAGATACAATGATGGTTATTCGGCTATGGTCAACGATGGATTCCCTAGACCGGATCACCACATAATGGGATCAAGGCTGGGAAGCAGAAACTTGCAGCCAGATGATGCGAGGCTGAAATTGGATATGATTTATAGGTCGGAGCAAATAGAGATACAAGGTCCACCGGGTCCATCATGCTTTGGGCCTCGAATCATGAACAAGCCACCAGTGCCGAACTTTTAGCTGGCCAGAGGAACCCGAACTTATGATGGTAGTACCAGGCCGGAGGATTGGCTAATTGACTATGCAATTCAAAATCGCAACAGGAAATTTGAGATGGGCGGTAAGGTATGTGCCGCAGATGCTGGAAGGAACAGCGCGAGTTTGGCTGAACAATTTTCCACCGGGGAGTGTCAACTGTTGGTTAGATTTCCAGGAGTTGTTCGTTAGCAACTTCTCAAGCACGTACAAGAGACCCAACAGGCCGCAGACTCTCGCGTTATGTCGGCAGAGACCGAATGAGCCAGATAGAGATTTCCTGACTCGGTGGTGCAATGTGCGAAACTCGTGCGAAGGAGTAATTGAATCACAAGCTATTGCGTGGTTCGCTCAGGGATGCAGATATGGAAGTATGTTGTGGCAGAGGTTACAGCGAGATACGCCAACTACCTTGGCCAAGACGATCTGGATCACAGATTCATATGCCTTGGGAGATCCAACGCAACCCCGGTTAATGTCGAGCGAGGCAAACGAGGAGTATTATGGCCGAGATGGCTCTGGATCGTCAAGGAGGAACGATTTTCGAGGAAAGAGAAGGGATGAGCGTCCGAATTACCGGTATAACTCGCAACAGGTCGTAGCAGTGGACCGGGATCAATCCAATGCCGGAGCCAGTCAACGCCAAAAAACTGGAGGGCAAAACTGGCAGCAGAAAAATGAAGGGAAAAAACCTTGGACCCCGGAGCAGAAGAAGCAATGGCAAGAACGAAAGGATATACCGAGATATACATTTGAGTCTATGCTGGATCAGCCTTGCAAGTTCCATACGCCAAGCCCGAATAGCCTCGCGAATCATACAACCTGGCAATGTGAATGGATGAGGAAATTAGAACAAGGAAGTTCGGGGAATGCTCAGGCACCTGGGAACGAAGCACCTAGAAATGAAGCACCACGGCCACCGTTACTGACAGGAGGGAATGGACAGCAACTGATGCTGCCACCACCTCCTCCGAGGTACGAGAATCCAGAAAGAAGGGATGCTGTACATCAAGTGGGCAATAACCAGCAACAAGGTCAAGGTTACAACGAGAATGAGGGACGAAATGAGTACAAGGAACATCATCAAAGCTACTGTGTGTTCACGACAGAAGAGAATGACCAGAAAAGCTTGCAGCGCCGGCATATGGAAGTGAACGCAGTAATGCAGGCAGTGGTAAGATATATTCCTTGGGCGGATCAAGAAATTACATGGAGTGTCAAGGATCACCCAAAGATCATGCCAAGCCCAGTAACCTACGCTCTGGTCCTGGATCTGACGTTCATTGGCCCGAATCTCAATGTAAGGTTTTCCAAGGTACTGATTGACAATGGCAACAGTATCAACATCATGTACAAAGATACCATGCACAAGTTGGGGATAACACAAAACATGTTGCAAGCAACGAGGACCACCTTTCACGGAATTGTACCGGGTATTTCCTGTGAACCAATTGGTAAAGTCCGGGTTGACGTGTTATTCGGCACAAGAGACAACTGCCGCACTGAGAGATTAGAATTCGAAGTGGTGAATCTGGATAGCGCTTAGCACGCGTTACTCGGCAGGCCAGTGCTGAACAAATTCATGGAAATGACCCACATCAGTTACCTTAAGATGAAGTTGCCCAGACCAAGGGGCGTGATAACTGTATCAGGGGATTCCCGGCGTTCGATCGAGTGTGCCTCAGCCGGATCTAATTTAGCCGAGTCACTTGTGATAGCTCAAGAAAAAAGGAAGATACTGAAAGTACCGGTACTGGATCAATCCGCGCAACAACATATGTCGGCCCTAACCAACCCACACGGGAGCGTGTCATTCCAAGCAATTAAGAACACGAAGAAAGTGCCAATCGATGATGAGTTCCCAGAGTGCACCGTGACCATTGGTGCCGGGTGTAGCACCCCGGTAAAACCACTACTAGAAAATCGTTGTATTTTTTTTTGTTTTGTGCATCATCATGACCGCATGCTCATGTCATCATGCCACATTGCATTTGAGCATCGTCATATCATCATGCATATTTTTGCCTAAAACTATTTTTGAAAAGCCTATCTTTGTTTTCCTAAATCCCGTCTTTACTTCAAATGAAAACTCTGGGTCTACCTAGATATTTTATTTGTCTAAAAACTAATTACAATAGTCTTATAAATGAATAAATAAAACTTACATTATTTTGGGAGGCAGCCAACCAGGCCCAAAAGCCCAGTCGGCCACCTCCAGACCAAACCCTAACTCTACCCTACCTAGTCCCATCTAGTCTCAACCTCATCGCACGCCGCTGCAACACACACGCATGCTGCCCGCAGTGCACCGCAACGCCTCGCGCACGCTGCGTCGTGCCCGGTCCCATAGCCCTCCTTGCATGCTCCCTTCTCGGCCTTGACACCTACCTCATTGCGACGCAACCCCCGCCCGGCCCCACCTACCGACAACATTCCCCCCACTCCTCTCTCGGTGCTCACGACGACAAATCCCCAACCCCCGACGCGCCCTCCTCCTCGCCGATCGATCCCCGTCGCCACTAGTGGCCCCGCCTCCCTCGCAGTGCCCAAGCCACCACCGGCCTCATCCCATCCGCGCCACACGAGCTGCGCCAGCCACGGGCCCCCGTCGACCTTGGCTTCTCGAGCTCCTCCCCTGGCCTGCAGAGCTCCATCGACCGTCGCTTGCACGAGAAGCCAGGGCCACCCCTCTCCTATGCTCCCGGGCCCATCCCCTCATATCCGGTCATCGGGCCAGTGGCGTCGCCCGCATCCCCAAGCCCCTGCCTCGGCCGCGTCGGGCCGCCTCGCCGCCTGGCTCCTCTGCTTGAGCCCAGCTCTGCCCCACCCATGGACGCGCTGCCTGTGACCCACTTGGCAACGCCCTGCTCCTCCTCGTTCGCCTTGTAGCTCCATGATCCGGCCGCTGTGAGCCTCGCTGCCACGGCTCCCTCTGTGCTACATCCCCTGTCCTCGACGCCCCTCGCCTGAACCTCTGTTTCGGACACAGGTGGTGTCCTGACGTGTGCTTGTTGTTGTTTGTTGGTGAATATGGTGTTGGGTTGCGCGAGTACCACCGAAGGCCATGTTTTCTCCCTCAAGATCATCGTGATATCGCTAAAAGACCGCTCCGGTTGTTGAATCAAGTTCACCATCGACCCAACCCGAGAACCACCGGTGCGGATACAAGTTCGCCATCGATGATAAAGTCGGCATCCGAACATCTCCATCTTAGCACGCCAAGGTATCTCGGAACCGCCATGACCTTATTTATGGGTCTGACGACACCCTGAAGCCCGATCCTGGAGTCCGAAGATCGAGTCCGAACCCCGAAGATGCCATCGAACCCTAAGACCATCGGTGCCGACCCCCCAATGTGTGAACCTTTCTGAACCCTATTTTATAAACGCTATATATACCTGTTGCATATTAAATTGCTCATGCTCGAATATGTATTCTTTTGTTTGGGGTACTTTGTAGATTCACCTCATAATTAAATATGGGGACTATATGCGGGCTATTCTAGTCTTATATTGGCCCATTTAAATTTGCGTAGCGAACCGATGACATGTTTTGCCTTGTTAATACAACATTTAAATTGCAGGGTAACTAAACAACATGAACCTTCTAATTAATTGTCGGGACCCCGGTTCCGTTTAATATTGTCTAGTTGCACCGCATCTTTGCCATGTCATGCATCATGCCCGGTCTTCTTCCATAGTATTAAATAGTGTATCCGGTGTTTTTTTAGTGCTTTGCTTCTTCGCGGATTAGGTCATTGAGTGGATGCAAGTATCGACAAGTCCTTCGGATAATATCCATTCGGCAGTGTTTCCCAGGCGAGCAATCTCCCCTTTCTACCTATTTTGCATTTATAGTCTTTACTTCCACCTGTTGATCTATTGCTACCCGTATTGCGATGCTTTAGTTTCCGTGCACCATTTATATACTTTGCAACGTCTATATTGTCTTGGACACATCCTATTGCCTGTTGTTTGACAGATAGATGGTCTCGCGAGTCGTAGTCGCTTGCTCAGGTGCGATCCCGTGTCATGAAGTACCACACAGTTGTTGGAATGTTGTCATATGCTTTACGATGGAGAGGATCATGACTTTAAATACAACTATTAAATTGCTAGGATAACTAATGAAAGAGGCACCGGTGGGCAATATATGCTATTTGTTTTTTCATGTCCACTTGTGTCCCGTAGGCCCCGAGTACTTGATACCTGTTCCTTGACTATTCGCACTATCCACATCTGGGAGACCCTATAGATCCCTGATACATTGCAAATGTAATGTATCTATAATTTTTGATGTTCCATGCTTGGTTTTATCCACTTTCTTGTGTTTTGTTCCAACTTTGGAGTACTTTTCATATGATTTCTTGGACTAACCTATTAACAAGAGCCACAGTGCCAGCTGCCTGATTTCTGCTGTTTTTGGTTCCAGAAAAGTCAGAAAATGAATATTCTCAGAATTGGACGGGACAAAAGCCAAAGTGCACATTTTTCCAGAAGGGATCAAGTGCCAAAATACGAGACGGAGAAGGGCCAGGGAGCCACCACACCACCTGGCCGCGCGGCCAGGCCTGGCCCGCACCAGGGGGTGGTGTGGCCGCTCCCGGCACCCCCTCGGCCTCTCCTTCTGCCTATATATTGCCCTCGGGACGAAAACCCTAAGTACCCGATCAAAAATCCACGAAAGAGTCTGTAGCCGCCGTCATCTCCATCCCTAGATAGGGAGGGATCTGAATCTCTTCCCGGCACGCTGCCGGAGAGGGGAATTCACCCTGGAGGCCTTCTTCATCACCATGCAAGCCTTCGGTGTGATGCATGAGTAGTTCATCCTTGGACTACGGATCCATGTAGTAGCTAGATGGCTGGTTCTCCTCCTTTGTGCTTTCATGTTCAGATCTTGTGAGCTCTATTCATGATCAAGATCATCTATTTGTAATTCATACATGTTGTGTTTGCGGGGATCCGATGGATATTGAGATGCTATTTTAGATTGATTATTGATTCTATCATGTCTTTGTTATTTGTGATCTTGCATGCTTTCCATTGTTAGTAGCTATCTTGGCCAAGTAGATGCTAGCAACTCCAAGAGTTAGTATTTATGCTCGATAGTGGGTTCATGCCTCTGGTAATCTGGGGAAGTGACAGAAATCTCTAAGGTACTAGATGTGTTGTTGCTACTAGGGAGAAAACAACAATCCTTTGTTCATAGAACAATCGCATTGTTTACTTTACACGCAGTTCGGAAAACAATAATCTGTTGCTTGCAACTTAATACTAGAGGGGGTTCGGATGATAACCCGAAGGTGGATTATTAGTCATAGATGCAGTTGGATGGCGGTCTATGTATTATGTTGTATTGCCCAATCAAGTCTCAAAGGAGTCAAGATGATTAGTATATGCATGTATTGCTTTCTCGGTGTTTGTCAATTGCCCCGCTGTAATTTGTTCACCCAGCATGTTATCTATCTAAGGAGAGCCACCTCTAGTGAACTATGGATCCTGGTCCTTTTCCTTTACATACAATCTACACCAGTTTACTTCTTTGTGTTTACTTTCTGCAAGCTTTTACTTCTTTCCATTCGATACGTTTAATCCTTTGTTTTCCGCAAAACACGGTGAGATTGACAACCTCATCGCAAGTTGGGGACAAAGTTCTGTGGTTGTGTTGTGAAGGTCTCCACGTTGCTACTAGCACCGATAGTGCGCCCTGCCAAAGCTCAGCTAGTAACACCTTTGGGGTGTTTCCTTGCTCCTACTGGTTTGATTAAACCTTGGTTTCATAACTGAGGGAAAACTTGTTGTTGTGCTCATCATACCTTCCTCTTGGGGTTCCCAACGAGCTCTACGTCGATCGACGAGCACATCAAGATCTTTTCTGGTGCCGTTGCCGGGGAGTCAAGGACATCTTCACAAAGGGAGTCCCTCACAACCAATCTCTTTACTTTGTTGTTTTTGTTTTGCTTAGTTTTCTTTTTGCTTTGTTTGCTTGTTTTGTTCTTTCAAAAACACAAAAAAATTAGTTTTACTTGTTTGCTTTCTTACTTCAAAAACACAAAAAAATTAAGTCTCCTTTAATAGTCACCTCTCCCTTAGCTCATCATCTTGATCCCTACATTTACCTTGAAAGACCTTTCAAATGGTAGTGGTTCTATAATTGGGAAAGACAATATTGAAGAATTCTTCAGTCATGTTAGTAAGCATGAAGATACTGAGGATGGATCCCTTGCAGAACTTGCCCCAAACTATGAGATTGCTGCAGCTTCTTTAATTCACATGTTAGAAGCTAGGTTTGTTAACCTCAACCCCTTAATGCAAGTAATGTTTCTTAAGCTTAAAGAAATTGAGGATCCTGAAAAGAGGGATTTCATTTTAGAAACTTTGTTTAAGGAGTTCTATGATGTTGCCAAGGAAGCTAGGAAAGTCTTTGAATGGTTCAATATGCTAGGCTCATGTGTAGATGTTGTTGGTACACGAGAAAAGATGAACAAAACCGAACCTAATGGGGAGGAACCTAAGATACCAATACCCTTTAAACTTGTAGCAATACATGATGCCATAGAAAAGAATCTTGATTGGATTGTTTCTGCAAACCCTTTTGATGAGAATAGTGAACCTAAGAGCATTGAGAGAGGATCCTCTAGAACTTATTTGGATGATATACCTTGCCTTGTTGAAAATATTTCTGGTATTGATCTTAATGCTTCTTCATTTGAGAACACTTGATTCTTTCTTTGCTTCTTATGCCTAACTTAAAGGCGTTAAAAAAAGTACTTATTGGGAGATAACCCAAAAGTTTTAGATGAGTCTTGGAAGTTATTACCTCTATAATAACCTCTCCTTATCCTTTTTATTTGCTTTTTGTGCCAAGAGTAACCTCTAATGAGAGAGAAGTAATGATTGGGAAAGTTGCTGTCCCGAAACAGATTTTTGTGCTTCACCGTACAATTTCGTGAGAGAGCTCTGTGTGTCGGATTGATCTGTAATTTTTTGTGCTTCTGACCCAGGTTGTTATCTAACGTTCGTTAGTTCAACACTTTTTGATTTGGGCAACAGAAGGTCTTCGAAAAAATTCGTCTTTACCTGCTGGTCTGTTTTGACAGATTTCTGCCATTTTCTGCATTTGCTTCTTGTGGGTTCCTTTTTGAGTTCTTTTGGGGAATTGAGCTTTTTGAGGTAAGTACTACAGTAGCTAGTGTTCTAATGGAAGTTTATTTGGTGTTAGAACTGAACCTTAAGACTTATTTATCCTGAGTGCACTAATGTTGCTAATAAAGATTGTGTGAAGTTTTGTTTGAAGGAAAATTTCAGGTGTATGGAAGGAATGAGTAATGAGATGAAGGATGGACTAAAGCTCAAGCTTGGGGATGCCACGCGTGTCACCCCAATAAATATCCAAGAAGTACAAGCGTCAAAGCTTGGGGATGCCCAAGGCATCCCCTTCTTCATCGATAAAAATCCCAGGTTTCTTCTAAACGCTTCATTTTTATTGTTTCATGCACAATTGTGTTGTTCTTGGAGCGTCTTCTTTTTCATTTTCGTTTTGGTTTTTAGTTTGCTTGGTTTGCTTAGTTTTCTGAATAAATTGGTTGGACCCCCTCTTTCATACATTGGTTTGCAAATAGTTTGGTTTGGTTTGGAAAAGAGTAGGAAAGTTCATACTTATGTGGTAAAAAGAGCTTGTTTTTGACTGTGACCTGTGCTTTGTCATGCCATGCTTGATATTGTTTTGGCTTTATGCTTAGTATTCTTTGCTGTAGCATGACTTGTTATAAACAATTGAGATTGCTTAATGTGCCTTGGATGAATCATGCGTTGTTTTAGCATATTAAAGCATAGTATAGTGGTATTCTCCTTTGATGCTTTATTTGGGTTGACTTGGCGCATGCTCACACCATGTTATGACTATCTCAAGTCACCTTAGCCTTTATGATCCTTTAGTTTTCAACTTGTAGTATCACTTTATGCTTTGATCAGTGATGTTTTGTCGCTCTGCATGATTATGGCCATTATTGCTCTCTTAGTTTGTCGCTCCCAGTCTTTTGCTAGCCTCCACCACCAGGTATGAGTTCCACTCGTGCATCCAACTCCCTAAACCAAGTTATTCCAAAGAGTCCACCATACCTACCTACTAGCTTATGCTATTCCAAGTATATGCATGCTTTTGTTTACCTTCCAAATTAAACTTGTTATGAGAAAACTAGTGATTAAAGCTCTCACAAACTTGATGGCACACTTTACTTTTTGCCTCTAATAAACTTGAACCATTGGGTCCTTCTTTGTTGCGTATATGCTTGCGCTTTATAAGTTGAAATTAGCAGAACCATGTTTCATGGGGAGCGCTTTCAACATTGCACCTGTACTTTGTACCCCGTTGATATCATGTTATTTTGCTTATGGATCCCGGCGGTGTGAAATAAAAGTGGAACTTGTAAGACCATGGAGTTTGTATGTGTGTTAGAGAAACGCCTAGGCCGCTAGCCTAAGCCATGCCTAATCATGGTGGAAACTTGCAGCATCACCATAATGAGCACTCTATGAAGCATCCTCAATAAAAACCTATGCAAATAGAAAATAAAAAGATCACTGAGATGCTCATTGTCTGCTTGCCTTGTCATTTTGATTATGGGAAAGCTCCCGTATCATGTGCAAGGGGTACCCCGTTGGCGGTTCTTAATGATACACATATACTTACAATGACAAGAGCTTACTCATGACTGAAGTTGAGTAGTATGAGGATCGGTCTTCGTAAGTAAGGGGCATGAGATTTCGATTTATAACTTGTCAAGCATATCCTCTTCGTTGTGTCACTTTAACCTTAACCACCTTCAAGATGCTTATGATAGGGGCAATGAGAGCTGAAAGCTATAAGTATCATAATTTTTGGGAGCTCTTTATGAGACTTGAATCCCTACTTCCTTTTACAAAGGCTTTTCTTCCACCATTATATTGAGTCTCCACCTTCTATCTTTATGCACTTACTTTGAGAGCATAGTGGCCATTCTTAGTTCTATGTGCATTGTCCCAAGACTAGTTGATTGATGCATAACTTGATATTTCTTATTTTAAACTATTGTATCTAGTCACTCTTATGAACTTTGAAGGTGTACTATGCATTTATATTTGCTACTCTATTGAGGAACAAGCTGAATACTATTATGCTATGTTTTCTTTATGTGAAACAAACAAACGTCTTGCAAAGCATTGTTATTCATGAATCTTTTGTTTGTGCCTTTTCATGTTGCATCATAGTTTCTTTGCTTATTGCTAGAACTTTGTCTTTCATGTTATGATTGAAGTACTATGATCGCAGCTTTGAATGTTTTGCAAATACTTTGATCAAGTCTTTGATGGTGCATGTCACCTCAAAAATTATTATTCTTTTTATCACTTGCCTACTCGAGGACGAGCAGGAGTTAAGCTTGGGGATGTTGATACATTGCAAATGTATCTATAATTTTTGATGTTCCATGCTTGGTTTTATCCACTTTCTTGTGTTTTGTTCCAACTTTGGAGTACTTTTCATATGATTTTTAGACTAACCTATTAACAAGAGCCACAAAGTGCTGCTACCTGCTTTTCTGCTGTTTTTGGTTCCAGGAAAGTCAGAAAATGAATATTCTCGGAATTGGACGGGACAAAAGCCAAAGTGCCCATTTTTCTAGAAGGGATCAAGTGCCAGAATACGAGACGGAGAAGGGCCATGGAGCCACCACACCACCTGGCCGCGCGGCCAGGCCTGGCCGCCAGGTGGTGTGGCGCTCCGGCACCTCGGCCTCTCCTTCCGCCTATATATTGCCCTCGGGACGAAAACCCTAAGTACCCGATCAAAAATCCATGAAAGAGTCTGTAGCCGCCGTCATCTCCATCCCAAGATCGGGAGGGATTTGAAGCTCTTCCCGGCACCCTGCCGGAGAGGGGAATTCACCCCGGAGGCCTTCTTCATCACCATGCAAGCCTCCGGTGCGATGCGTGAGTAGTTCATCCTTGGACTACGGATCCATGTAGTAGCTAGATGGCTGGTTCTCCTCCTTTGTGCTTTCATGTTTAGATCTTGTGAGCTCCGTTCATGATCAAGATCATCTATTTGTAATTCATACATGTTGTGTTTGCGGGGATCCGATGGATATTGAGATGCTATTTCAGATTGATTATTGATTCTATGATGTCTTTGTTATTTGTGATCTTGCATGCTTTCCGTTGTTAGTAGCTATCTTGGCCAAGTAGATGCTAGCAACTCCAAGAGTTAGTATTTATGCTCGATAGTGGGTTCATGCCTCCGTAACTGGGAGTGATGAAATCTCTAAGGTACTAGATGTCTTTGTTGCTACTAGGAGAAAACAACAATCCTTTGTTCATAGAACAATCGTATTGTTTACTTTACACGCAGTTCGTAAAGCAATAATCTGTTGCTTGCAACTTAATACTAGAAGGGGTTCGGATGATAACCCGAAGGTGGATTATTAGTCATAGATGGAGTTGGATGGCAGTCTATGTATTATGTTGTATTGCCCAATCAAGTCTCAAAGGAGTCAAGATGATTAGTATATGCATGTATTGCTTTCTCGGTGTTTGTCAATTGCCCCGCTGTAATTTGTTCACCCAGCATGTTATCTATCTAAGGAGAGCCACCTCTAGTGAACTATGGATCCTGGTCCTTTTCCTTTACATACAATCTACAACAGTTTACTTCTTTGTGTTTACTTTCTGCAAGCTTTTACTTCTTTCCATTCGATACGTTTAATCCTTTGTTTTCCGCAAAACACGGTGAGATTGACAACCTCATCGCAAGTTGGGGACAAAGTTCTGTGGTTGTGTTGTGCAGGTCTCCACGTTGCTACTAGCACCGGTAGTGCGCCCTGCCAAAGCTCAGCTAGTAACACCTTTGGGGTGTTTCCTTGCTCCTACTGGTTCGATTAAACCTTGGTTTCATAACTGAGGGAAAACTTGCTGCTGTGCTCATCATACCTTCCTCTTGGGGTTCCCAACGAGCTCTACGTCGAACGACAAGCACATCAATCCCCCTTAGCCAGAGCTTGATTCATTTCTTATTTCTTGGGGCCACAAACTAGTTTGGGGCTTTATTACTATCCTGTACTTATGCCATGCTTTACTGCTTTATTTACGATTGTGCGTGGAGCACCTGTACTGTTTAGGATGGCGGAGTGTTTTCGCGGTATCGACAAGCCCAATCACACTTTCGGGTTCCCGGTCGTTTACAGCCATTGACGCAATCCTTGGGTCCGTCTCGGAGCCGGCCAACTTCGTTGCGGGTAGCTTAATGGGGTGGCCCCCTGAAATATTTTATGAATCCTGTGATTGTTTTGTCGTGAAAGCCTCGTTGGGTTTTGATTTGGTTTTTCCGAGGTTGATCGTGTGTGTGTTGCTATTTACGCACCCTCAGGTAAATCTTTCTGAAAGCCGTGTCCGCGGTTATGGACGACTTGGAGCACAGTATCTCGATCATAGACATGCATAACTAAACTAGTGCTATAAATTTGACTTAATATGTGACTAGTAATCAGCTTCACTACAATGGAATGGATAATAAAAGTGCCAACAACTGGTGGAACTGGGGTGTATCGTGTCAGGTTATTCCTGCCTAGTAAGTATCGCAACTCCAACGGAATGAAATAAAAGTGCCAACAACTGCTGGGGTTGGGATGTCACATGCTAATTGTATCTGACTAGTAAGTACTACAACTACAACTGAATGGTTAACTAAAACTGCCCACTACTTATGCTATCAGGATGACTCATGCTATCTATATCTGACTAGTAAGTGCTTCAACTATAATGGAATGAATAAAATTGCCAACTGTGTGAGTTCCTCGGTTTGACTTCCTCGTTTGGTCTCGAGGGGGAAATGCCAGGATGGGTATGTTTGGTGTTAGTATCAGGTTGGATCCGAATAGGTCTTTCTTAACCCTCTCTGATAGCCGCCAGTTTACTGAGTCTCTACAAGTTGTTTAATGCTGCTGCGCTGCCGCTTCAGTCCACCATACCTATGTAGGCGAGGACCACCGAATTCTAGCCTCGCCGTGTACTGGCCTCAGTACTGACCGCTCTCTTCTTCCTTTGCCCTTTGTCGGCACCCCTTTTGTTTACCAGGTATAAGTTCGACATCGTTAGCAGAGTTACCCTTCCGGCTTGGCCTGGGCAGGGTTATGGACGCCATAGGTTATTCTTCAGGGCTCTTAGCCCCATTTGCATCTTATCCGTACTCGGATGTTGTATCGTTTTCGAGGTGATTTGGATCTTTGTACTATATATCTGTATTCTTGACTCTTGGAGTCATTGTTGTATATATGTGTTCTGTGGGTTCCATCGTGGACTAATTTGCAATGGTATTACTTCGTTCTCCAGCCGCACGCAAGTGCCTGGTGGGCGTCCTTGAATCGTTTCTCTGTGGGTTTGGCGGGAAGCGCTAAAACTTGCATAGGGCCGATTCGAGGGTGTTACAAAGTGGTATCAGAGCTCAGTAGTTGCGATACCCCACTGGTCCAGCCTGTAGGATAACCTAGCTAACAGACGAAGTAGAGTGTCAAAACTATTTTGCAAAATCGGTTGGATAGATCTAATTAGGTTTGTTTTTACTCCTTACCCCTATGCTATTCTCCTCTTACCTTTGCGTGTTTTTAATCTGTTCTGTTACCTTTCTTCCAGTCCAGGATTTCTCGTGGTTGGGTTTTTGTCGTACCTTCAGGGTTTAGGTTCCTTCCTCTTGCAATGGTGTTTCCACATCCGGTCTTCGTGCTATCTAGGTAACCTTCATCTGTTGTACCTTTCGGTGGATCAAAATCCACTGAAATCTTTCGTTGTATCTTCCGGTGTGTTCCAACGCGACAACATCGTCTACATCAGATCCGATGAAGATCCTGCATCACTCCTTTGTTCTACGACACTGCCTGTGAAGATCTTCAGTCTGAATTCCAAGAATGGTTGCATGATTCTTCTATTCGTGTATAGAGTAATGCTTTGAGTGCGGGATGGAGTCATGACCATACCACTACTCTTATCATTCTCTTTTGTACGTTGAATGGTGGATCGATGTAATCTTACTCCTTCCATGGAAGTTAGAGGTGGCATTACCTTTTAATACCTTTATCTTTGTCTTTGTTTCTCCAGAGTGTTCTCTCGATGAACGTGAGCAAGGACTTCTTGTTGGTGGTGTCACCGATTTCAAGATGGAGTAACAATCTTTGTTAGTGGTGTCGCGAGAATCTACACGAAGCGAGAAGATGCAGATCATCGGCCTTCTTCCCCGTACCATGAGGCGGATCTCGAGGGCGAGATCCATTGTTAGTGGTGTCGAATTGTAGCACCCCGGTAAAACCAATACTAGAAAATCGTTGTATTTTTTTGTTTTGTGCATCATCATGACCGCATGCTCATGTCATCATGCCACATTGCATTTAAGCATCGTCATATCATCATGCATATTTTTGCCTAAAACTATTTTCGAAAAGCCTATCTTTGTTTTCCTAAATCCCGTCTTTACTTCAAATGAAAACTTTGGGTCTACCTGGATATTTTATTTGTCTAAAAACTAATTACAATAGTCTTATAAATGAATAAATAAAACTTACATTATTTTGGGAGGCAGCCAACCAGGCCCAAAAGCCCAGTCGGCCACCTCCAGACCAAACCCTAACTCTACCCTACCTAGTCCCATCTAGTCTCAACCTCACCGCGCGCCGCCGCAACACACACGCATGCTGCCCGCGGTGCACCGCAACGCCTCGCGCACGCTGCGTCGTGCCTGGTCCCACAACCCTCCTTGCATGCTCCCGCTATCAGCGCCATCACCTACCCCGCACGCGTTCGCAACCCCCGCCCGGCCCCACCTACCGACAACGTTCCCCCGCTCCTCTCTTGGTGCTTGCGACGACAAATCCCCAACCCCCGACGCGCCCTCCTCCTCGTTGATCGATCCCTGTTGCCTCTAGAGGCCCCCGCCTCCCTTGCAGTGCCCAAGCCATCGCCGGCCTCATCCCATCCGCGCCACACGAGCTGCGCCAGCCGCGGGCCCCCGTCGACCTCGCCTTCTCGAGCTCCTCCCCTGGCCTGCAGTGCTCCATCGACCGTCGCCTACACGGGAAGCCAGGGCCACCCCTCTCCTATGCTAACGGGCCCATCCCCTCATCTCCGGTCGTCGGGCCAGCGGTGTTGCCCGCATCTCCAAGCCCCTGCCTCGGCCGCGTCAGGCCGCCTCGCCACCCGGCTCCTCTGCTTGAGCCTAGCTCTGCCCCACCCGTGGACGCGCTGCCCGCGACCCACTCGGCAACACCCTGCTCCTCCTCGTTCGCCTTGCAGCTCCCTGATCCAGCCGCTGTGAGCCTCGCTGCCATGGCTCCCTCTGTGCTACATCCCCTGTCCTCGACGCCCCTCGCCCGAACCTCTGTTTCGTACACAAGTCGTGTCCTAGCGTGTGCTTGTTGTTGTTTGTTGGTGAATATGGTGTTGGGTTGTGCGAGTATCACCGAAGGCCACGTTTTCTCCCTCAAGGTCATCGTGACATCGCCAGAGACCGCTCCGGTTGTTGAATCAAGTTCACCATCGACCCAACCCGAGAACCACCGGTGCGGATACAAGTTCGCCATCAATGATAAAGTCAGCATCCGAACATCTCCATCTCAGCACGCCAAGGTATCCCGGAACCACCATGACCTTCTTTATGGATCCGACGACACCCTGAAGCCCGATCCTGGAGTCCGAAGATCGAGTCTGAACCCCGAAGACCCCGTCGAACCCCAAGACCATTGGTGCCGACCCCCCCAATGTGTGAACCTTTCCGAACCCTATTTTATAAATGCTATATACACCTGTTGCATATTAAATTGCTCATGCTCACATACGTATTCTTTTGTTTGGGGTACTTTGTAGATTCGCCTCATAATTAAATATGGGGACTATATGCGGGCTATTCTAGTCTTATATTGGCCCATTTAAATTTGTGTAGCAAACCGATGCCATGTTTTGCCTTATTAATACAACATTTAAATTGCAGGGTAACTAAACAACATGAACGTTCTAATTAATTGTCGGGACCCCGGTTCCGTTTAATATTGTCTAGTTGCACCGCATCTTTGCCATGTCATGCATCATGCCCGGTCTTCTGCCGTAGTATTAAATAGTGTATCCGGTGTTTTTTAGTGCTTTGCTTCTTCACGGATTAGGCCGTTGAGTGGATGCTAGTATCGACAAGTCCTTCGGATAATGTCCATTCTGCAGTGTTACCCAGGCCCCGAGTACTTGATACATGTTCCTTGACTATTCGCACTATCCACATCCGGGAGACCCTATGGATCCCCCTTAGCCAGAGCTTGATTCATTTCTTATTTCTTGGGGCCACAAACTAGTTTGGGGCTTTATTACTATCCTGTACTTATGCCATGCTTTACTGCTTTATTTACAATTGTGCGTGGAGCACCTGTACTGTTTAGGATGGCGGAGTGTTTTCGCGGTATCGACAATCCCAGTCACACTTTCGGGTTCCCAGTCGTTTACAGCCATTGACGCAAACCTTGGGTCCGTCTCGGCGCCGGCCAACTTCGTTGCGGGTAGCTTAATGGGGTGACCCCCTGAAATATTTTATGAATCCTGTGATTGTTTTGTCGTGAAAGCCTCGTTGGGTTTTGATTTGGTTTTTCTGGGGTTGATCGTGTGTGTGTGTGTTGCTATTTGTGCAGCCCTGCAGGGTAAATCTTTCTGAAAGCCGTGTCCGCGGTTATGGACGACTTGGAGCATAGTATCTCGATCATAGACAAGCATAACTAAACTAGTGCTATAAATTTGACTTAATATGTGACTAGTAATCAGCTTCACTACAATGGAATGGATAATAAAAGTGCCAACAACTGGTGGAACAGGGGTGTATCGTGTCATGTTATTCCTGCCTAGTAAGTATCGCAACTCCAACGGAATGAAATAAAAGTGCCAACAACTGCTGGGGTTGGGATGTCACATGCTAATTGTATATGACTAGTAAGTACTACAACTACAACTGAATGGTTAACTAAAACTGCCCACTACTTATGCTATCCGGATGACTCATGCTATCTATATCTGACTAGTAAGTGCTTCAACTATAATGGAATGAATAAAACTGCCAACTGTGTGAGTTCCTCGGTTTGACTTCCTCGTTTGGTCTCGAGGGGGAAATGCCAGGATGGGTATGTTTGGTGTTAGTATCAGGTTGGATCTGAATAGGTCTTTGTTATCCCTCTCTGATAGCCGCCAGTTTTACTAAGTCTCTAGAGGTTGTTTAATGCTGCTGCGCTACCTCTTTAGTCCACCATACTTATGTAGGCGAGGACCGCCGAATTCTAGCCTCGCCGTGTACTGGCCTCAGTACTGACCGTTCTCTTCTTCCTTTGCCCTTTGTCGGCACCCCTTTTGTTTAACAGGTATACGTTCGACATTGTTAGCAGGGTTACCCTTCCGACTTGGCCTGGGCAGGGTTATGGACGCCATAGGTTATTCTTCAGGGCTCTTAGCCCCATTTGCATCTTACCCGTACTCGGATGTTGTATCGTTTTCGAGGTGATTTGGCTCTTTGTACTATATATCTGTATTCTTGACTCTTGGAGTCGTTGTTGTATATATGTGTTCTGTGGGTTCCATCATGGACTAATGTGCAATGGTATTACTTCGTTCTCCTCCCGCAAGCAAGTGCCTGGTGGGCGTCCTTGAATCGTTTCTATGTGGGTTTGGCAGGAAGCGCTAAAACTTGCATAGGGCCGATTCGAGGGTGTTACATCGGGTTAAGAAGCAAATAGGAAAGCGAGCTCGTCAACTTCCTCCGTGAGAATCGAGATATCTTTGCTTGGTCTACTCAGGATCTGCAAGGTGTACCGAGGGAGTTGGCTGAGCACTCATTGAACGTGAGACCCGGGGCTAAGCCGGTGAAGCAACCACACAGGCATTTCGCCGAAGACAGGAGGAAAGTCATTGGAGACGAAATAGCTAGACTCCTAGCGGCCGGATTTATCATGGAAGTACTCTATCCGGATTGGCTCTCTAATCCGGTGCTGGTGGAGAAGAAGAAAGATGATCCGAACGTAGCTGTGGTATGGCGCATGTGTATTGATTACACGAACCTGAATAAGGCGTGTCCCGAAGATCCATTTCCACTCCCTAGAATAGATCAAGTCATAGACTCAACGGACGGATGTGAGCTCCTGTCATTCATTGATGCGTATTCTGGTTTCCACGAGATACCCCTGAATCCGGATGATCAAATAAAGACTGCGTTTATTACCCCGTATGGGGCTTATTGCTATCGCACTATGCCATTTGGGTTACGTAATGCAAGAGCAACGTACCAGCGATGCATGCAAAAATGCTTACATGATCAGATAGGTCGAAATGTGCAAGTCTTTATGGATGATGTGGTAATAAAGACCAAGGAAAGCGATACACTCCTTGAGGATATCCGGCAGACATTCGTGAACTTAAGAAGGTTCCGAATGAAGCTGAACCCGGAGAAATGTACCTTTGGCGTACCCGCTGGAAAGTTACTTGGGTTTTTGGTGTCCAGCCGTGGCATTGAAGCTAACCCGATGAAAATCCGGGCCATAGAAAGAATGGAACTGCCAAAATGCCTTAACGATGTGTAGAAGTTCACTGGTCGCTTGGCATGTCAGTTTGTATGTCGGTTGGGAGAGAAGGCCTTGCCCCTCTACCAACTAATGAAAAAGGCAGACAAGTTCACCTGGACGCCATAGGCGGATCTTGCATTTCGAGAGTTAAAAAAGATGTTATCTACTGCGCCAATCCTGGCCGCGCCACTACCTAAGGAGCCAATGTTGCTCTACGTAGCCGCGACCAACTGAATTGTAAGTGAAGTAATCGTAGTGGAGCGTGAGGAGGAAGGAAAGTCAGTGCAAAGGCCGGTGTATTACCTATGCGAGGTATTATCAGCCTTGAAATAGAACTATCCTCACTATCAGAAGATGGCATACAACGTATATATGTCGGCCAAGAAGCTCAAACACTATTTTTTAGGAACACCCCATCAAGGTGATATGTGAGGCACCCATCTCGGAAATCATGAGTAACAAAGACGCAAGTGGCCGGATAGCAAAGTGGGCTATCCAGTTAGCTCCCTACGCACCACAGTTCGATAGAAGGGATGCGGTCAAGTCACAAGCTGTGGCGGATTTCTGTGTGGACTGGGCTGAAATGCAATACGAACCACCCTTGCCGGACTCCAATTATTGGCAGATGCACTTCGATGGATCCAAAATGAGAGATGGGTTGGGTGCCGGAGTAGTGCTTACCTCGCCCAAGAAGGATCAACTGAAATATGTCCTTCAAATCCACTTCAGTGCCTCGAATAATGTGGCGGAGTATGAAGCGTTGGTGCATGGTCTCAAAGTGGCGAAAGAAGTAGGGATACGTCGGATACAATGCTTTGGAGATTCTGATTTGGTGGTGCAGCAAGTGTGTGGAAATTGGGATGCCCTGGATACTAACATGGCCCTATACAGGTTCCATGTTCAAAAGATAAGCGGGTACTTTGAAGGATATGAGTTCCATCACATACCTCAGATTGAGAACGAGGCGGCAAATACGCTGTCTAAGTTGGGCTCGTCCCGGTAGCCAATCCCGCCAAATGTTGCCTTGGAGCACCTGAGAAAACCATCTATCACACGATCACCCGAATCGGATTCCATTTACATCCCGGCACGCTCCGGGTCAGGGGCTGTACCTATGGAGATAGAATGAGGAAGCACCTCAGCAAACCCGGGGACTCCTTCAGCAAACCCGGGGACTGCCTCAGCAAACCCGGGGACTGTTCAGCTTGAGCCGGCAGGAGTTATGTCGGTGGATGCAATGGAAGTTGATGAGGAACCATTTCCCGTCTGGACTATACCAACTTGGGTAAAGCCAATTTTTGATTTCCTAAAAGAGGGGATCTTGCCGGATGATGAAATAAGTTCAAGGCAAATTCAGAGAAGGGCAAAGGCCTATACAATTATCAACACCGAACTATACAAAAGGAGTGTGACAGCAGTGCTGCAGCGGTGTGTTGATCCGGAGGAAGGACTTGACATACTACGGGATATTCACCAAGGGGAATGTGGCCACCATGCCTTCTCAAGGGCCTTAGTAGCAAAAGCTTTCCGGCACGGATTTTATTGGCCTAGTGCTTTGGAGCAAGCAGAGGACTTGGTGAGAAAATGTAATGGTTGTCAAAGATACGCCACAAAGACTCACCTACCAATGTCGGAGCTAAAAACTATCCCCATTACATGGCCATTTGCTATATGGTGCCTAGACATGGTAGGACCATTTAAGCCAAAGGAGGGATGACCCATATTCTGGTCATGGTGGACAAGTTCACCAAATGGATTGAAGTGAAACCAATTCGGAAATGTGAAGGGGCAACAACAGTAAGATTCCTCAAGGATATAATCCTAAGGTATGGCTATCCCCATAGCATCATAACTGATAATGGAACAAATTTCGCGGAAGGAGCGTTTGCAAGATTCTGCCAAGAAAAGAAGATCCGGTTAGATGTTGCCTCAGTCGCCCACCCCGCATCGAACGGACAAGTAGAAAGATCCAACGGACTGGTATTGTCTAGGATAAAACCCCGGCTCATGGAGCCGCTGCAAAGATCAGCTGGGGTGCTGGATAGAAGAACTACCAGCGGTACTGTGGAGTTTAAGAACAACTCCGAATCGATCAACAGGCTACACACCATTCTTTCTGGTATATGGGGCAGAAGCTGTATTACCAGCCGACATAGAGCATGATTCGCCAAGAGTCACCCAATACACAGAAGCCGAAGTGCGTGAATCCCAGCAAAATGATGTTGATCTGCTGGAAGAAGCGAGAGAACTGGCCTTCTCCAGATCCGCCATATATCAGCAAAATCTACGACGCTATCATAAACGGAAAGTAAACCCTCGAGTTTTCCGGGAAGGCGATTTGGTACTACGGCTAATACAGCGTGCTGCTGGCATGCATAAGTTATCCCCTCCATGGGAAGGACCTTTCATTGTGAGCAAAGCTTTGTGCAATGATTCCTACTATCTTATCGATGCACAGCCCCAACAAAAGAACAAGGCAGACAGGTCTAGAGAGGAATCCAAACGACCATGGAACATAGCACTGCTTCGTCCTTTATACACCTAAGAGGTGAATGTATCCGAGCTACTCGTACGTCGGTATGTATGTCGGCAATGAGCTTATCAATAAAAACTTTGCCACCCCGAGCAGAGACTCGGGGACTGCTTTAATGTTTTTTCTAGTTTTCACATTTCTATGTCGGCTGGGTTAAGTCGCTTATACCTTAGTTGTATTAGTAATGTGTAAGCACCAAAAACCTAACTCTTCGACTTTGCTGCTGTCCAACACGAATTGGCTTCATGGCAAACAAGAGAACAAGTTTGGAATGGCAAAGCACATGAAAAACGACTAAGGGAAAGAACTTAAGCGGGCCGACATTGGTTTTTGGGCTAACCTCAGTTTATTTATCACTAAAACACCGGATTATTTTGAGATAATCTCAAGGTTTCAAGTATTGTTAAGTCAATTTTTTGAACCTCGGACTCGTAAGTCAAAAAATCGAATCAAGGTAGACGCGAGCCGAGTGAAAAATTGGGAGAACAAGACCAAACCAAAGTAAAACTTAGTTCATAACATAAAATTGTAGCACAACCAAACCAAAGTATTTAAATACATCTACGCCCGGCATTCCAGGGATCTGATAAATACGACAAGTGTTTTTCAAGGAGTAGGAGCAGCAGACGAATCATCTGTCAATGAGGGAGGTACTCCGGAGTGTGGGGGAGGAGTGCTAGCTTCGGCTTCATCCTCCGGGTTAACCTCGCTGTCCTCCGGGTCTTCAGCCTCTTCGCCCAGTTCGGAGCCCTTGCTCTCACTCCCTTCCACTTCAGCTCTAGAGACAACTTCTTCATCAACAACATCAAGATAACTCGGCCCATCGTTCCAAGCATGGCAGAAGGAATACTAGATGAACTTGTTGGCACAGGCTTGACAGCGCGCGATCCACTCTGGATCCTCGCACCACTTAGACCCGATGCGCATATGAGTGAGCAACGCCAGATCAATTCCTTCGTACCATGAGAGCGCAAATTTCAGAGCAATGTTGGCCCCAGCTCGTGCGGCAGATTCGCGCCATAGATGCAGCTGCATGCACTCCATTAACTTGGCTATGAAAGCCGAGCCTTTCTTTGCAATGGTCTCACTGGGCCAGAGGCAACTGAACATCCGTGTTTCCGCTGGGATAATATCCGCGCCATGATTCTTTACTACCTCAAGACGAGCGATGAGACTCGCCAAGAGATCCTCTATAGTATAAGGGATTAGCTCGGCACCAGGGGAAGCAAGAATTCCACGTTGTTTGCGGGACTGGCGTACAGCAGAGGCAGCGAGCGTATCGCTCTCTAGAAATTTGCCTAAGGATAAGAAGAAAAATAGTGAACAAATGGACCAAATCCAGAGGGTAGAAGATCAAGCAAGGGTAGAAAAACTTACGCACAATCTAGAAGAGGAGTCGCTGAAGCTCGGAATCAACATTGGCACTATGGGCCTGGAGTTTCTCGTATTCGGTGGTCACCGACGTAAGCTTGACGTTGGCTTCCTCCAGTAGGCTCTTATCCTTGGAGATTTGCGTGGTTAAATGCTCTTTCTCCTCGGCAAACTCCTGGTCGGCCTTCTCCAACTCGGACTAATGGAAGCTCTTAAGCCTTTGAATTTCGGCATCCAGCCGAGTGATCTCGAGTCCTGCTGTTGGAGCCGAGCTATCTCCGCGTCTTTCTTTTTCAGCTCAGCCTCATGATTCCCTGCTTGTTCGAGGAAGTGAGTCATCATTTCAGGCATGGTGACACTAGCCTCGAGAGCAACTGGAACAGCACAATGATCCGAAGGACCCAAAGTATAAGTGTCCACCAGATAATGCAAAGAAAGTACATCGATCATGTAAAGGGCATAAGTTTACCTTTGATTTCTGCCAGATTTTTCCTCATGATTATGTTCTCAGCGTCAACATCGGCTGCATGATTCGAATAACAAATTCATATGGGTCCTAAGAAGTTTGAATGAACAAGGAAGAGGAAGAATGGAAAATTACCCCTCTTCTGGTACTCCACCAAGACTTTACCATAACGCACGCGAATATCTTTGTAGGAGTCCAGCAGATGCTGGAACTCAGCGGATCGGCGATTAGTGGTAATCTGAAAAAGCAAGGCAAAGACAAAGTTCAAAGGCACGGTAAAAACAATTTGAAGTCTACAAAACGCGGACCAAGTGGAACTTAACCAGGCTCTAGGTGTGTGGATATTTGAAGTCTACAAAACCCGGGCCAAGTGGAACTTAACCCGGCTCTAGGTGCGTGGATATTTGAAGTCTAGAAAACCTGGGCCAAGTGGAACTTAACCCGGCTCTAGGTGTGTGAATATTTGAAATCTACAAGACCCGAGCCAAGTGGAACTTAACCCGGCTCTAGGTGTGTGGATATTCGAAGTATACAAGACTCGGGACAAGTGGAACTTAACCCGGCTCTAGGTGTGTTGATATTCGAAGTATACAAGACCCGGGCCAAGTGGAACTTAACCCGGCTCTAGGTGTGTGGATATTCGAAGTATACAGGACCCGGGCCAAGTGGAACTTAACCCGACTCTAGGTGTGTGGATATTTGAAGTCTACAAGACCCAGATCAAGTGGAACTTAACCCGGCTCTAGGTGTGTGGATATTTGAAGTACATAAGATATAGGCCAAGGGAACTAGACCCGGCTCTAAATCCACTAAAATTTCATGTCATTATGAACAAAAAGCTAAGTTCTATGAGAAGCATCTGACCGAATAAGAAGTTATTCCCTTGAAGGCTCGGGGACTAGGGGCTATACCTACAAGTGCTCAATTATGTAAAACATCAACAACAGGGAAAAAAGAATTACCTCCATCATCCGACTAACTAGGGAGATAGCCTTGGTAGCGGAGTTCATCTCGGCGCTGAACACGGCTAGGCCGAACTTCTCTGGCAGATTGTCTTGAGGGTCGACGAATTCAGTGTTGTTCCAGTTCTTCACATACTCAAGGAGTAGTGGACTGTAGCTTTCACCGCTCAGAGCGTAGTTCGCCACAAGACCCTTCACGTGGGCCTCCCGCCTGGCGGATTGAGCTGCAGCGGGACTGGTATGCAAAACCAGCTGTTGGCTGCCCTCTGATCGGGAAGCGGTAGACCCGGATGAAGTTGCTCTTGGCTTTGAGGGTGGAGGAATTGATTGAAAAATATCTGCCACAGAAGGGGTAGACCCGGAGGGAATCGATGGAGCTTTTCCCTTGGGAGGCTTGGAGGCTCTCGCTGCTGTTGATGTTGTTGGTGCTAGTGTTGATGTTGTTGGTACTGGTGCTGGTGCTGTTGGTGCCGCTGGTGCTGGTGCTGATGCTGCTGTTGCTGCTGGTGCTGGTGTTGATGCTGCTACTACTGTTGGTGCTGCTGGTGTTGCTGGTGCTGGTGCTGGAACAAAAGGGTTTGCTGGGGGCGGCACCGATGAAACTGGCATCTCAGGATCTGGCGCTGAGGCCGAGGAACCGGGGAGATCTGGCATAGCCGTATCCTGATCTGCCCCACTACCCCTAGCGCCGACATTGCCCTCCTCTTGGCGAGGTGGGCTCTGGTCAGACGCAGCCGCGGAGCCCTCTTGAATAGGGCTGAGCGAGCGATAATCGTCATTGCGGGGGGGGGGGGGGAGGGACTGCTCCGGAGTGGGGAGGCAATGCCAGGGCTGCTCTGGGGAATATCCCTAGGAGCTCTGAGAAAGAAAAGGCACCAAGTCAAAAAGAAGAGTTAATAAGAAACAAAGGCAAGCAAAGGAAAAAAAATCCCAAGAAGCAGCATTAAAGAACTTACTCATCCGCGGTAGGAGGAGCCCGAGGTTTGGGCACCCTCTGAACCATGCTCTTGGCGACAGGCTTGGCCGAGGGTTTAACCCTGGACTTCTTTTGCCTCTTCTTGGGCGATGGCGCCTTCAAAGTTGCGGCCGAGGTAGCTGCGCGCTTCTGGGACGGAGCCGGGGCCGGGCCACTAGTGGCAAGGGGAGGAACCTCGTGGACCTGATCGTACGGGTTAGCTGAACATTCGAACATAGCCAGGTGCGCACAAGAGATGAGAACCGGATCAAATACCTCAAGGACCTCAACGTCCGAGTCAGCATCGTCAGGCCAATCCCTTAGAGAAGAGGCCTTACTAGCGCTGCGTCTGACGACGTCCGGGGTAGGCAGGAAGGCCTCCGAATCAGGCTCCTCCTCGTCCTCCTCGGTGCGGTCCGGCAACCACTTGCTCGCCAGCATATCGCCATCCTCCAGTGGCTGCTGGAGGAATTGCTAAGAAAAGGCAACAATTGACAAGTTACAAAAGTGAAACGACATATAGAGAATATTCGGAAAACAAGAACAGGAAAAATCACCTATGGTGGAGGGTTGGCCCGGGTGAAGGGCTCGAGTCCCCACTCCCAATCCTCAGAGAACTCCTTCTCCACATTGAATATGGACTTAACCCGGCGGTAAACACCGAGTTATCCAGCTCGATGGAAGAAGTCCGGTGAGGATCGAGAGGGCCGCTAAGATAGCAGATCTTGTGGGCTCGCTTCTGGAGGGGGAGACTCGGCTGCGGTGGAAAGTAATCATAATGTCCTCCCCCGGAGTTTCTCCTTGAGAAGCTCCTTGATCCAGCGCTCCACTTGATTCGCCAGGGCCGTGGGCCACTTCGGAATGCTCTCCCAACGAGAGGTGTCAGGAGGGCCAAGTCTGAAGGGGAGCAGCCGAATCAGGTCCTCCTTGGTGGTGTTCCGGACATAAAATAATGTCCAGGCCCAGCCCTTGCAAGATTCGAGTCCGGTGACCCGGGGGAATACGGACTGCTTCTGAGGAGAAATGGAGGCGGAGCCGCACTATGTCAAGTGCTTATCCTCTAGGGCACACTCCTTGTTCGGAACTACGTTCCTCCGGAGGCCAAAGAACTTAATCCAAAGTTCTTTGGTTGGCCAGAGGCCAATGTACCCCTCAATGCCCGAAGCGAAGGAGGGTAGAGAGATAATGGCGTTTGCAGGGAGATGATGCAGTTACAGCTTATATGTGGAAATAAAATCAAAGAAGAAATCGGAAGTGGGAAGGCCGAAGCCACGTTCGAAATGCGAGAGAAAAACAACATATTCCCCAGATTTGGGGGAAGGAGTGACTTCAGGGCGAGGCGGCGGCGGCCTTGGCGGGATCTGCAGCGTGCACGGAGCCAATCGAGGTCCTCCGTGCGGATGATGGAGCCGTCCCAACAACCGCGCTCACGGCCCTCCGCTCCTTCTTCCTGTTGCGCCACCACCGCTGCCTCCGCCTCATACATTGTGGATTCGAGGTCTTCGAGGGAGTAATCGGAGTAGATATAGCCGGAGGAAGGAAAACGAGAAGCGCAAGGCCCCGTGATGGAAACTGTGAATGGGAGCAGTGGGCGAGTGCGGTGGCTTCACACGGTGATGGCGCTTCGTGTAGAAACCTGGTGGCCACGATGAGGTTGCTGTGAAAGAGAGAGAGGCTGGGAAGCGCAGAGGAAATGGGGGAACTTCCCCTGAAATCGCCCCACGCCTCCTACTTAACCGCGCAGCACGCGCGTCGTGGGATCCTTTGCGAGCGGCACGCCACGCACAACGAGCGTGTATGCGGCCAGAACAGCCAATCAGAGCAAGGACACAGGAGGGGCTACATGAGCAGATGACCCCATGATGTGATGCAACATTACGGTTAACGAGGCGCTGCAGTGAAGGGATGTTTACAGCAGTTATTCCTGACATTACGACAGTAACCGGCGCATTAAATGCACGTTGCCCTTAAAATGAGGCAAAATGATGATTACCCTCCACGTAGGATGTGGAGAAGTGTACAAGAGAAGGAAAGGTAACCCGGATAAGCGAGCAAAAGACCTAGCCAACAAGGAATAACTCGGAATGAGCAAAGGGTCACAAGATGAGAAACTCCGGGCTACGAGGTAACTTGGCCTAAGGAGCAAAAGATCTATGGGAACCTGCTGTGGCCTTAGCAACTAAAAGTTGCTAAGACCGCACCAACTTCGGGGACTAATGTTGGGGGGATACCCCCGGGTAGGGTAACACCGGGGTATAAGGGCCAAGTTAGCCGGGTACGGCGCGGTCAAAGCAAATGCTGACCGGTCACCTCAAGGCAGGCCGAATCACGGTGTGACCCGGCCCATGGAGCATCTCATTGACTATGGTCTGGCCGGCATAAGATTTATGCCGGCCCTGTCTATCTGTTTTGCAGGTGACTTGGTAAGCCGGATTAGCTATATGCTATCCGGATTATCTTAGCTTCCAAGAGAAGGAATCCCCCGCTGGTCAAAAGGTGGCTTTATTAGCTGTAGCATGAACAAAGTAAAGTAAAGAAAAGGACCAGCGGGTCAGGGGCGACCAAGGTGATGCGGGCAAAGCCGAATGACGTAGCCCGTGTCTGGTGACGCCAAAAGACAAGGATTACACTATGGGTTATGTCCAAAGCCCGGACGAGCCGTTAAAGGGAATAAAGAAGCATCTGCTTTAGGAAAGGAGCATATTCGTAGAATATGCTGCCACATGTGCCCTAGAATTGTAACCCGGGCTTCCCTATATAAGGAGCACCGGGGCCTCATAGAGAGGGCCGATCGATAAATCATTCTCTCTGTCTTAGGTGGAACTCTAGGGTTTCTTCGTAGGGGGTAAGAGACATTGTCTCCTTCTTGCTGAGAGCCTCAAGAGCATTTGTAAACACCATTGTTAGAGGGAATACAAGAACTTCCGTGCGTGGAATCACCACACTCTCCGTCCCTAGATTCCCCTAGCACTCATTGGCCCCACCTTTAGCCTATCCATGGCATCTGCCATGCCACCACCACGACAGGCATCGTAATGAAACAGAAGGTTCCGAAGGGGGTTATGAATGAAGTTTTGACTTTGTCAGATTCCTTCATCCGGATTTGGTGATAACCGGAATATGCGTCCAGAAAATATAGGAGTTCCAATCCTACCGTAGAATCGATAACTTTATCAATCCTAGGAAGAGCGAACAGATATTTGGGACAAGCCTTGTTCAAGGCAGTATAATCAACACACATCCTTAAATCAGTGGTGTCCTTTTTAGGGACCATTATAGGATTGGCCGACCACTCAGTGTGGATGACCTCTTCTATGAATCCGGCTAACTCGAGCCATGCTAGTTCCTTAGCTATTTCCTTACGCTTTTCATCACCAAAACATCGTAGGGACTGTTTGACGGGTTTAGCATTCGGGTGTACATTTAAAGAGTGCTCGGAAAGTTCCCTAGGTACTCCGGTCATGTCAGATGGCTGCCATGCGAAGATATCTTGATTTGCTTGGAGGAACTTGACGAGCGTGCTTTCCTATGCGCTATCTAGGCCTACGCCTATCTGGGTCACCTTGGAGGGGTCTTCATCCTTCAACGGGGTCTTCTTCATCTCTTTCGATGCCTTGAACTCCGGATTCGGCTTTGTCACCTCCTTCTTTGTTGCGGGCATCTCGGACGGATCTATGGTCTTCTTGATCTCCTGGTACTCCTGGGCGTGCAGCACGGCTTCAGCAAAGGCAGCATTTCCGTCCTCGCACTCTCGCGCCTTCTTCGGGTCTCCCTGATAGTGATCACGCCGTTGGGACCTAGAATTTTCATCATATTATAAATGTAACACGGATGAGCCATAAAAGCCTAGTAAGCCGGACGTCCGAATATAGCGTGGTACGCGCTCTTGAACGGGACCACTTCGAAGGAAAGTGCTTCCGTCCGATAGTTCTTTGGAGTTTCAAAGGTCACATCCAAAGTAATTTCTCCCAGGGAATTTGCTTGTCTTCCTGGGACAACTCCGTGAAAGATCACAGAGCTGTAATTCAGATGGGTCTCCGAGATCTTCATCCGGCGTAGCGTTCGACATCTGAGAATGTTAATCTTTGCCGTCCATGAGAGTCTTGGAGAAACCATAGCCGTCAATAAGTGGATTGACGACTAAGGCATATTTTCCTCGCCTGTGCAACTTAGGCGGATCATCAGCATGGTCAAAGGTGATTGCTACTTCCGACCAGTCCAAGAATTAGGGGACAGCCGGACCAGTCGCATTGAGCTCATGAAGAATTGCTTTCTTGACCTTAGCTGGTTGAGATCCGAGGAAGGTGACGTAAGTGTCTTTCTTTGTTGGGATGTTCCTTTTCCCTTCCGGCTTGGGATTTGAAGCATCGGCTTCCTCCATGTCAGAATCATCCTTGGTCTCTTTATTTTTTTCGGGATTCTTCTTTCCCTTCTTCCGCTTAGCCCTGTAGCCAGCAGTATCGTCTTTCTTGATGTCGTCATTAAAACAACACTCGGCGTTTGTGTGGGACGAGCCCCCATTGGCGTCTAAGTTATGCACACATGGGTTATTGGCAATGTCGGCCCAAGAGTAGGTTTTGTCAGGCTGCTGGTCTCCTCTACCTTGGACTCTTGATGTCCCACGACCGCGTCCACGGCCACCGCCGCGCCCTCCTCGTCCTCCAGACCCAAAAGTAGCAGTGACTACTACCGTTTCCACGTTGGGCTTTTCTTTCGAGGTGTTCTTGCGCTTCTGAGTTTGCTGCTTTGGTTGTTTTGCCGACTGTGGCATAGCTAGGGCGTTAAGTAATCCCTCTGCATCGTCGTCGGCCTCTGCATACTTGCTCGTTGTTTCTATCATCTCTCCCAAATCAATCACCTTGTCACACTTCAAGCGGTGACGTAGTAAACCAATTGGGAGTCCTGCAATGAAAGCTTCAATCGCAGTTTGGTCATTTACTCCTTCACGGGAGTTCTTGGTGTCGATCCATCGTCCGAGATAATCTCGGCAAGTTTCTCCGGCTTTCTGAGTGCAACGCTGTAGGTCTCCTACCGTACAGGGCCTCCGATATGTGCCTTCGAAATTTTGAAAAAACGCGCTTTACATGTCATACCAGTTGTGGATGGTCTTCTCCGGAAGTTCATTGAGCCATGATCGTGCCGTATTCCACAACATGAGTGGGAGATATCGGGTCGTGACCAGTCTGTTTCCGGCTTTGGTGATACAGCAAGCCTGGAAAAAATCCTGGAGCCGAGTATCTGGCCGAGCCATACCGTCGTAGGCCTGAATGTGCCTTGAGATAGCAAATCCTTCTGGGAATTTTGTGGCTCTTATGCATGGTCCGAAGAACTTTGGGCCCACGTATATATCATCATTCTCATAGTGCCGTGCCTCTATGTTGGAGTTAATCATGTGCCTTGCACCATTTGGGGATAGAGATCATCCTGAATGACGGCTATGGCTACGGTGCCTTGTAGCCGAACTCCGGCTTCTGCCACCACCTCCTCTGCCACGACGCCCTCCTTGGCCTCCTTGGGAGCCGTTGTGATGGCTGCTTGGTGGAGAGGGTGGAGCAGCTGGATTGTTTCCGGCTGATCGCCAGTGACCGTCCGGAGCGTCATTATTCCGGTTCCAGGGAGGATGTTCATTACGACGAGCCCCCTACCGGCTTGACTCAGCACGGTGTCCGTCGTTCCTTCGTCCATCAGCCGGACGACTTGTATGTCTAGGAGGTGGCATTCTTTGATGGTCCTCCTCCCAACGTCTCTCTTTGTCTTCTTCCCTGTGATCGTTCGACTCTCGTCAGGGAGGATTTTTCGGATTTAGTGCAGCAATTGCCTCTTGCTCCGCAGCTGGAGTAACATTGTGCCAGTCACGTGCAACTTTGTGATGCTGTCCTGAAGATCCGGTTCTTGAGTAGTTGTCTTCCCGACGGTCAGAACGGTGATGCTGTTTTGGAGCGTGTTGGGGTCTTACGTCATTCCAGGCCGAGTCCGTGCGGCATTGGTTAGATTGGGAGACCGGTTTTCCTCTTCCGGACAGGGCGGTCTTCTGCTGTTCCAGACCCTTGTTGAGTAGTTTAATGCCCAATCGAATCTTCTCTAGGCCTAGATTATTTGCTAGGATTTCTCGAGCCGCAACAGTGTTTTGCACTAGTGTTGGATACACCCAGTCTCCTTTGTTGTCGAGTCGAGGCATCCCATGGTCTCCTCCAAAGAGGACTTTGTGAATTTCCGGGAATTGGTCATCACGAGTGTGACGTTTCCGGGTCTTCTGATGCTGCCGAGAGATGTACTTCTCCACAGTTGCCATGCGTTTCTTTTCTTCCTCAATGTTTTTGGCCTCATCAAGGAGTACTTGGCGACGCGCTTCTAGGTCCTGGGCCCTTTCATCCAGCTCTTCAGCAGTAAGTTCTGCAACTGTAGGAATAGGTGTGATTAGTGCAGCATCGATGAGTTTACGTGCACCTTCGGTGATCACGTGTCCATCCACCTACTCTTCTTTGGGCTTTTCTAGGATAAGTGCTCCATCCGAGTCTTCCTCGTATTCCTCAGCAATCACCTCCTCTGTTGGAAGTTCCTTTGTCGGGGTCTTGTTCTTCTTCTTTGCCTTCTTGGCAGTGCCGGTAGCAAAGACGGCTTTGGGTCTGTTTCCCGGAGTCAAGGTCTGATCTGTACTTTCGGACATCTGGAGTTCGGGATTATCTCCGATCTCCATATCGTCCTGCGCTTTGGGAGAGTTTTCCCCGGATCCTTCAACCATGGCTTCTCCTTCTTCTACAGCTTTGAAGTTGTACTCCTCTTCATACTCTGCGGAGAACTTTCAGAAATCTGCCGACGTCATCGAGTCATCCGAAGATGCGGGTAAGTCGGTGTTTTTTCCAATTGCCTCCAGCACCGAGTCGATGTTGTCTCCAGCATCGGCAGAGCCGGATCCCAGATCCAACGTATCCGACGAAGTGTGACGTGTGGGTCCTGAGGTAGTTGCGGCTTTCCTCATGGGCTTCCTCGAAGATCCTGATGGTTTCGAGAACCTCATCCACGCTTGCGTCTTGCATCATCATGCGCCTCAACGTGTGCCTCAGGAACGGTTGATCTGTTCCAGTGCTGGCAGGTCCGGAACCAAGGTTGTTGCTGCGATCCTCCTGGATTTCGACTTCAGCGGGTGGATCGATATGGGATTCAGCCTCGCTAGGGAGATCCACTCCAGATTCGACTTGAACCGCAAGGTCTGCTTCATGCTCGGATTTCTCCACTATCTCCGCAACGGGTGCGGGCTGGGTGGGATTAGGGTTTTCTGAGATCCGAAACTCTACCGCCTCTGTGGACAAAGGGGACTCAGAAGTTTCTTTTGCCTCTATCATCACCGCTGGGGTGGGTGGGACAGGTTCAGCAAATCCGATGTACACATCGATCTCGCCGAAAGACATGATGGTGTAGGTAGTCACGGTCGACCTAGCCGGAATCCAGGTCTCGTCGAGAATGATGAGAGGGATATCACTGGCATAGAGGATGCGACCGACAGCGATAGTCTCGCCGATTCCGATTCTTGCAGATTCCGCTCAGAACGCAGATCCGAAGGTCACTTGCCCCACGGTGGGCGCCAACTGTCGTCGGATTGATGACAAGTACACCATGAGGGGGTCCTCGAGGCGTGTGGAAGAGAAGGGTGTGAGACGTACGGTGTTCCGGGACGGTGAGCACACAAGTTTATCCAGGTTCGAATCCGCCGACTTTCGATGGATCCTATCCTGCTAGCAATCCAGTAATACGGCAGAGCCGGAATATGGGTTACAAGGGTTTCTCCTGTGCGAGTTGAGATTGTAGACTATTGTGAGGGTTATCAGGTGGTGCCCTAAAGGCACTCCCTAGGACGGCTTATATAGATATCCGGCCTAGGGTTTACAGGAGAGATCTATCCAGCTACGACTAAGATCAGTTACAGAGTACATCTTGAACTACAAGTAACACTATGAGCCTATGTCTGTAAGTCTTTTGGGCCTTCCCGTAGCCAGACTGGACTCCTTCTCTTCTCCCTGTCTGGGCCGCCCGTGAAGCAAAGCTCTAACCCGAAGTGGGCCACCCTGGTCAGTGAGGTACAGTGATAATACCCGGAAAGTATATCCCCAACAATGGTCGGAGTAGAGGCGCGACGATGACGATGGTGGTGGGCGACTCAATCCGATCTAAGATCGGTAAACCAAAAAAGAAAACTGATCAAGAGATCGAAAAAAAAACTTATAGGGCTGCCGATCACGGATAGGCGGACGAACCCTGCGTACGGGTTGGGCGGCCCCCGACGGAGATCATGGAGATCGACCTCCCCGGGGGCGGCGCGGAAGTGTGTGCGGCGGCTAGCGCGGTGCCATGGGGACGACAGCGCTAGGGTTTAGGGACGGGGGAGCCGGTGGCGCCTGGGAGGAGAGGGGCGGCGGCTTGGGTAGGAGAATCGTGGTTAGGCTGTTTGAAGGATAGAGAAGGAGAGACATTGGCGGAATATGTTGGATATATTATTGAGCTTTATGGGCGAGTATATATAGGCGTACAGGGATCAACTTGGAGTACAAGACAAGTTAGGCTAGAATCCTAACTATCCTAAACTACCGGAATAACCGTGTACGTACAATACTCTAACAAATATGATCAACTATTGGGGTAAGGTCCTGGATTGTTGGCTTGGTCGTGCCTAGTGGGAGGCCTAGATACGTGAAGGTTAAAGATCCGATCGCACATCCAAAAATAGCAGCCAGCTGGGCTAGTTTCTGATCATCTAGATTAACTGGCATTTGGCACGATTTAGCATAGTTGACTCTTAACCCTGTCGCTGCAGCAAATTGTTGGAGTAAGTTCTTGAGAGCTAAGAGTTGGACAGGGCAAGCTTAGAGGATTAGGAGAGTATCATTGGCATATTGCACGATCGGAAAATCCGAGTTAGGAATTGGTAGAGGTGGGATTAGAACATCAGCCCTGGCTAAATGGTTCACCATAGATTGCAAAAGGTCAGCTCCAACAACAAATAGAATTGGCGAAAATGGGTCACCTTGACGAACACTGCGACAGTAGGGGATTTTTTTTCTAGGAATGCCATTAAGAAGCACCGAAGAAAATCCAGAGAAAAAATAGCCTGTACCCAACCTAACCATCTGTCATCACACCCCCAGCATTTGAGAATCTCCAAAATCACCTTATGTTCAATGGTATCGAAGGCCTTTGCAAAATCTAGTTTCAGAATGACAATTTCTTGCTTAGACTGTTTGCATTGGTGAATATACTCGTACGCCCAGGCTACACAGTGTTGTATCGTCCTGCTCTTCAGAAAACCGTATTGGTTTACATGAACCAATTTAAGGATCTTTTCTTGCAGACGGGTAGCTAGCAGTTTGGTGAGAATTTTTAGGCTAATAATAAAAAGAGAAATTGACCGATAATCATTAGGACTCTCAGGTGAATGCACCTTTGGGATGAGCGTTGTAAACGCATCAATTATACTTTGGAGATTAACAGAACCCTCCCAAAACTCATGCCACAATCTGTAGAAGTCATGCTTGATAATCTGCCAACAAGTTTTGATAAAAAGGCCCGTAAACCCATCCGGTCCAGGCGTCTTATCAATAGGAAGCTCAGCAACAATTTTATCTATATTTTCTTGAGTAAAAGGTGTAGACAGAGATTCATGATTTATGGTAGGCTGGATGTAGCTAGAGAATGCAAAGCTAGAGTCAATGGGAGTTGAGAGACCAAGTCGATTTTTGTAGGAATTCCATAATATTCCAGCTTTCTCATCGTGTTCAACTGCTATCGATCCATCATCTCTACTTAAAGATGAGATAGAATTTCTCATGTAGCGAATTGTTGCCATTGAATGAAAATAAGAAGTGTTCTCATTACCGAATTTGGCCCATCTGACCGTGTAGCGGTTTTTTCCAGTATTCCTTTTTACAACTGACCAAGTGATGTAGTCTTGCCTTGACTATGTTTCTAAAATTCTATTCGGTGATATGGAGTGGGCGTTGCTCTTCAAGACCATCCAGCATGATAATAATGTTATTACAATTATCAACTATCTTGTTAATGACAGATATGCTTGTGCTCCATGACTTTAGGGCTTTCCGCAACAATTTAAATTTGGCGGACAAACATTTTGCACTATCTCCTGGACAATTTATATCCCATATCCTCTTGACAACATCTAAAAAACCAGGCATCCTTATCTAGTGATTTTCGAATCTAAAAACTTGTGCCTTAGGGATGGTAGTGCCCACCAAAATGACACATGGAACATGATCCGAGGTTGGTCTCGCCAAGGGGTTTACCAAGGTATTCAGGTATTTGGTCGTCCAAGTAGTGGAGGTAAAGAACCAGTCAATTTGCCCTAAAAGGGGATCAACTTGCATGTTGCTCCAAGTGAACGCTCTTCCCTTGATAGGTAGATCTATCAGACCAAGATAGTTGATAATTTCATTGAATGTATCCATGTCTGTCACATTTGAAGTCACATATATATATCTTCTATCCATCTCGTTTGATGATGTTGAACTCCGGTGGCATGAAGAGGAAGGAGAATATTTTGCATTTGATTCCACCAAATCATTCAAGATTTTGCTCCCTCTTGAAATAGATGAGATCACCAACAAGAGACTGTTGATTATGTTCTTTGAGAGAACCCTCCAGAAAACAAGGATAGAATTAAAAGTCTCGAGGGATAAAGGCCACTTCTAACTTCTATGGAATGAGTAAAGTCTCATTAATCCACCAATTCAATGTACAAGAGCGAATGATAAGAGTAGTCGGATGGGATCAGTCCATCGCACACCCAAAGCATTACTCCATACATGAATAAGAAAATCATGCAACCCCACTCTTAGAAATTTAGACTAGAGATTTTGACAAGCAGAATTCCTGAAGCTTCGTAGAAACATAGATTTGATGCAAACGATTCATCAAATCCAAAGTAGATAAAGATGATGATGTTTTTGTCATGTAGGAAGTCCCAACCATCAAAAAGATATGAACAAAGATCATGGAGACACATGAAAGATTCAACAGACAGATTAAGGATAGCACCCTAAAACATGAATAGAATAATTGTAAAAGACCTAGAAAATCTTCATGGCATCTAGTGGATCGAGGATAGAAGATAAAGATAGAGGGTTTCAAAAGATTTATTGACGAGTCGGAGATCAAAAGAATTTATTGTCCTTCTTAAGAAGATTCGAGAGAGATTTAGCAGTCTTGAGGAAAACTTCAGCGGAACAACGATGATAACTTACCAAACGAGGAAAAGCTCCGGATTTGGTTGGAATCTATATGATGGAATTAACAATTTACTTGATGATTCCAGAATTGTAGCAATGTTTTTAGCGGAAGGACGTGGTTGAGATAGGTGACTTCAAAAATTCGGAATTAACACTTTGAGAACTTTGCACAAAGGTGGTGTTCACGAAGCTTGAGAGAAAAGAAGATGTTCTTCATGTTCTTCCATTGATATAGAATAGACGAGAATATCTTCAAGATATACTACCACGAATTTAACAAGGTATTCCAAGAATACCAAGTTCATGAAGTGAGAGAAATGCACAGATGCTCAAAACACTTTCTGAGATCAACGCTCTTTGAAAAATCAACATTAATAGCAAGGATTCGTGTAGAAAATATGCACTAACAGATAGATTATCTTTTTTCGACATGGAGGTGTTACCCCCGGCCTCTGCATCAAAAAGATGCACACAGCCAACTTTATTTATTATTTAACAAAACCTTACAAAGAGAATACAAAGATCTATTGAAGCTACCTCTCTAAACCAACTTGATGAAGAGGGTGGCCATGTCAGAACACTCTAACTGCGCACCAACGCACATCATCAACATACCGGAGGTCCCAAAGCCGCCCACGGCGGGTCAGGAGCACAAACCGGTCCAGCTGATCCAAAACGCATACCATCGTGCACACTCAATCTTCTGCTATTGCCATCTTCTGCCAACCCATCTTCAGAAGGATCAAAATAATTCCCTTATCAGGCTTGCCGTCAACGCCACCAAGACGCCAAACAACGCCACCACCCTGCACGCGTCCATCAGATACACGCGCGGTCACTGCCGAGTCCTATCAACCGATGCAGCTAGAAACCCTCGGAAGATCCGTCATGCATAGCACCTACCAAACCAGGCATGACATAGCGTAGCACCTGGCGGCTAGGCATGACTTGACATCTTCGCCGAAGACTCCGTGCAAGATGAAGACGCTCCACCTCCCACCTTTGCCATCCGGCACCGCTCCACAAACGATGCCCCCAAGAGGGATCGTGACACCGCAGCGCCGCCATTGTCTGATTCGAAGATCTTAGGGTTCCCCCGGAGCGGCACGAGTGGGTAGACGATAGTTGTAGGACAATGCCCTCAACAAGGTTACGATGCGAGAGTGCCGCCATCGCCCGCCTTGATCGGAGTCGCAGCCCGGTTTTCACCGACAACCATGCCGCCCCAACTCGCTTCCGGGGCTGAGATGTGGTATGCACCACACCCAACCACAAACTGGCCGACCATCTCTAGTGAAGAAGACGACCGCCGCCACCATGCCCGAAGCTGCTGCCCAGGACGCCCTCAGTCATGCGAAAGTAGCCTAGGATCCATCCACATCGTCGACAGGCAATAGCAGCTGAGCAGATTCCATGGCCAATCTAGGTCCAACGAACCTAGATCTGGTCCAGATCCGCCGCCCCTACCAGCCTTGCTGCTGACCATGGACGTTCAGGTCGCCGCCACCCGCACCACTGCCATTGGAGATGAAGAGGAGGAGCCACCACCACCTCCACCAGGTGCCGGCCGGAGGGAAACCGCCGCCGCCACGCCCGCGGGCCTTTGCTCGGCGACGCCTATGGCGGCAGCAGCGCCAAGGAGAGGGGGGCGTGGGGAGGGCCTGGGTTGGCAAGGAGGAGCACCCCGGGGGCGGCAGCGGCGACGCCTCTGGGGTGATGTGAATTGTTATCTGTAATAGATTATCTGGCCCTACGAATGATAGAAGAGATGTCGAGTTGTCCACGTAGTTGATCGGATCACCGGTTGAAAAGATAAGGAGATCTAGGATATAGAAGCGATGATAACTCATATATTAAGCAAAGCTATCAGAGATGAACGGATGAGATTCTCCTATACCAAAGAGAACCTTTGCAGATATGAACTTCAAGTGAGGTATAAAGCACAAACATCAGATGAAAATCCACCATAGTGCCTTAAGAAACTTCCGGATTGCCATAGATACTGAATAAGATATAGATATGATCACGGTATAAATCAAAATCACAAGATATAACTACCATAATTTATAGAATTAAATTGATAGTATTGACCATATTCCACTCATGATAGGTATCATATAGCTATACCGAGAACCAAATTACACTCACAAGCATCAGATCGATGCAAGCTATGCATTTAGCGCAAAAGGATTTGTAGATGAAGTAAAAACTTTAGATTGAAGCGTCAGTAGCAAAAGATCGAGTTAGCATGGACATGCCAATAAAGATAAGGTGAAAAATGTATCACACACGACTGAAAAGGAGTGTGGAAACACAGATGGATCAAAGAAAAAAATTCCACATTTTTCGACATTAAAATAGCAACTAGATGCACAAAGCACATATCAGATAGAGATGGCATCGGTTAACCAAGAGTCGAATAGATGGTGTTGGTTACCAAAGAGTCGGATAGATGGCATCGATTAAAACATAAGCTTGTTAGTATGGAATGTACCAACAGTTGATAACAAAGGCAGATTGCGACAACAAGGTTGGATGCAACAGATAGACAAGGGATTAACACACATCCTATGGTACTACATAAACCCCAAACACATGAATCCTAGTTTGAATTTTTAGAATAGGATAGACAAACGTTACACTTCCTTACCTGTGAAGGGTGGGTGGGTGGGTAAGAAGAAAAATTGAAGAAATCCTACTCACACATTTAGTTTTTCCCTAATATACATAACTATCAAAAATATTTTCTAGACTAATAATGACCATCTTGGCTGAGACCCTGAAGGGCGGAATGGCTCTGATACCAATTGTAATACCTCGGACCCTACGCTCTAAGCTCTAGCCTGGATGAACCAAAAGTACACAGGACATACTACCGTAGCCACAGAGTAATACAAGAGGGCCCACCGTGGAGCAGGCACGGTGCAGTTAACTATCCCACCCACTTTTTAGAACATCGGGACAAGAGCGAGCAGCGTAGTCGATAGGTAAAGCTATCAAAAACATACACAAATGAGTATGTATGTCAGCGACATACAATAGACGTTAGAGCCATACCATCTAAAAACAATAGAAACATAAGTATTCAATGCCATACAGCAAGATCCAAATATCCTAGATAGAGATAATAGTTTAGGATAAATCCTCATACACCACATATCAGAGTATCAAGCGGAAGCGGAAAACCAGATCCGAGTATGGATTAAGAAGCAAATTGGCATAAGATCCAACGAAAATAAGCACATCTCGCCCATAGATCTCACGGATCTCCATCCCCGGAATCTCTACACCTGCCAGTCGTTGCCACCATCATCAGTCTCTTTGAACCAGTAGCCTTCCTGAGAGTATACCTATCCATATGAACCAAATATTTATCGTGTGAGACCGTAGGGGTACTCAGCAAGTCTTGATGCATCTAAAGGGAACAACCTAGGGGTGACGCAATTGCAGTGAAAGATAATACCTACAAAGTTCTACATAGACATGCTACACATCCTCCCAACCAGAGATGGACTGACGCTCGTTAATTAGTAACAACAGTTATTTTGGTAACATAAATAAACATCGCTTGCCCTCCTTCTCTGTTGTGGTGCTGTCATAGTAGATGTCATGGATAGGCTAAAGATGGGGCCAATGAGTGCTAGAGGTATCCATGGAGGGATAGTGTGGTGATTCCACAAACAGATGGTTTGTATTCTCAAGATCAATGGTGGTTTATAGATACTCCTTGAGATGTATTTGGGAGAGGAGGAAGATGAAGTTCTTCACTTCTCTCACCTATATCTAGGGTTCTTCCCTTAGTAAAATGATCGACCCCTCTCTCTAGAGGTCCTGGCTCACCTTATAAAGGGGTGGTCAGGTCACAGTTAGGGCATATGTGGAGAGCATATTCCACGAATATGCTCCTCCCAAAATAGCAAAATAGTGCGCTCATTTCTCCCTACGTGAGCCTCTGTGAGATACTGGCGTAAGCCTCTCTGAGCCCATGTCGTAAGCCTCTGCGGTGCCGTGTCACCCGACCAGCAACGGTCAGGCGACGTCACCTTTGTTAGCCAGTACCTCTAGTCCTTGCCTCTCTGTCTTCTGCACTTCCCGCAGTGGCTCCAGTAGAGAGAGAAAAGCTCTGACCAAGGGGAGATTCCCTCCTTCTTCTGTAAGCCAAGTAATAACCCGGGTGCTGCCTGGTTAACTCATCCATGGTGGTACCTGCAAATAGGTAACATGGTGGTGCCGACATATGCTTTATGTCTGCCAAGTTAAAGTTGAGTGAACACAACCATGGGGTCGACCGTAACTCGGTTGGCCTTCGGGTACATTGGTCAGCACCTACTTTGACCTCCCTATACCTCGGAAGTCCTTGCCTTTATACACTAGCTCGACCCTACCCGGGGTCATGTGCCCAACATTAGTCCCGAAGCTGGTGCGGTCTTAGCAACTTCAGCTGATAAGGCCGCAGCAGGTTCAACCTATTTAGAACTCAGCTCTTCTTGCCGAGTTAACTTTTATGTCGGCCTGATCCGAATTTCACTTAGTTATTTACTTTATTGCCTCAATATTTCTCTGGACCTTCCTTGGCTCTTTCCGAGGTACTCATCATTATCTGGGTCTTAATCTTGCATCCGGGTTATCCCACTTAGATGCTTTCCTTCTCATGTACACTTCCCCACGTCCTATGTGCAGGGTAATCATTACCCTTGCCTCATTTTAAGGGCCTATGTTAGTTACTGTGCACACCGTCAGGAATTACTGCACGGCTGTTACATCATGGGTGCCTCTTCGATAACTATAGAGCCACGCTACGTCGGTCAATCTGTTGCACTGTGTGACCCTCCATGTGCCTCGCTGCTGATTGGTTCCTTCGAGAAATACACGCCCACATGATGTGGCCCGACGCAAATTGCAATCCCACTACCCCCACTAGGGGCATGGTTAAATAGGGGACGGGGGTGTCCCTTAGTCATTTCCCTCTTTCGCCTCTTCTTCTCCTTCTTCCACCTTGCAGCGCTGTTGCTACCGCCGCTTAGATATAGCACCGCCACTGCCGTTCTTTGTTCCTCGCTCGCTCCACCGCAGCTCCGCTGCTCGCGGTTGCTACGGGGCCCGTCAATCGAAGCAGCTCCCCTCCGATTCATACTCTGCATCTGAAGAAGAGGATTTGGAGATGCCTCGAGACGTCACCGTTGTCGAGGAGCATGAAGAGGACGGCACTGCCCATGAGCGCGGTGCTTGGGCCGGTTCTTGGGTGTGCCAAGACGATATCGACTGGCTCATCCGCACCCACCGTGTTCCCGCTGGAGTTAGTTGTCACATTCCCGACGACAAACTTATCCCCGCTCTCGAGCCCGGTGAGTTCGTGGTTTTCCTTTCCTACTTCGCTTGCGGGTTCAGCCTTCCTATCAGCGATTTCTTCCATGACTTCCTCTCCACTTTTGTTCTCCAACCCCATCATCTTCCTGCAAATGCCATTGCCTCTCTGCTTTTGTTTCTAGCATCAACAGGTATCTCGGCATGTGGGCTTCGATACGAATCTGGTTCAAGTTCTTCAGTTTCCGGGCTAAAGTCATTCCGAATAAGGAATCTCGCCCTGCCAATAAGTCTCTGACCCAATGTGGGGAGGCCTCCATCTCTCCTCGGTGAGTCTCCGTATTTCCTCGGGTTACCGGCATGGTGTCCTGTAAAGGGTGGGCCAAGACATTCTTTTATGTAAAGAACGATACCCTAGAGGATAAGATTCGGCTGCCTCCTTTTTCTGTCGGCGTCCCTGATAGGAATCGATGGAGCCGGATCCCCAAGAAGTCAACCACCTTGGTTGACCTGGTAGAGAAACGCATCATTGAGCTGAAAACAGAGGGGATGTCCAGTGAGGACTAATGCTCACTTTCATCCGGAGTTGAATCTGCATGCTGCAGAAACGCACCCACAAACTTTGCCACACGAGCATTCACCTCGACCCTAACCAAGTTTCATCGATCAAGCTTTCTGACTCTGATGGCTCTGAAATATAGCCATCTACGTCCACATTTAAACTAGATATTATTCATATTTTTGATGAAATATCTCTCTAAATCCTGCCACTAATGCCTAAAGATCAAAGGGGTATGCAATCCTTTCTTTCTATTTTTCCCTGTGTAGATAATGACATTTGATGATGGCAATCACTACATTAAAGTCAAATACGAGATTTCCAACAACCCAAAGAAACTAGGAGCCGTGAAGAGGAGGAAGACGCTTTAATGACCAACTATACGACTGGAATAAAAATTCCGGCCGTATAGTTCCAGCCGTATAGTTGCCATCAACACCGCTAGGTCAAAGAGAACAACTTTTGTGAAGGGACCCCTATATAAAGAGGCCCCATGCGACGAGAAAAAGGAGAGCTCCAGAGACCATCAGCCACCCCTAGATCTCCATCCACAACACCGAAGAGTCGCCGGATGAATAAACTTAGATCTAATCTCTCCACCACCATAGCCATATTCCACCACTTGTAATAGTATATTTCTTCTTTGATTGGTTACATTGTAAGACTATTTTCTATCAATCTCATGATTTCCACTACAATGTTTATGATATTTGAATTCATCTCTATGTGTGAGTAATTCTCCTTTGGCTAATGGCTTCGGCCTAGCCCTGTAGCTTTTGTGCATGTTATTTATCATAGATGGGATCATGTATTAGTTTGTATGAGATGATGATTATTGTATCCTCTCTTGCCTCAATCTAAGGACTTGCCAGGTACCCAAGACCTCGAGAATTGATCCATGTATAGGGAGTATGAGTAATGACTAATCTGCAGGTTGGGAACCCCAGTGACATATGGGGTAGTACGACTGTATGTGCGGGATTTACTTGGGATTAATGATGATGTCACTATGCATATCATTAGTTCTCTTTCTTCTATGTATGAGACTAGTAGGTTATTGCTATAAGCGGTTGGGGAGGCAACAACAATTATGGATGCACTGCACACATATAATTTATCTTGCTCTAACAATTACATGCATACTTTATTTTTATCTTTTCCCATCAGATGTTTTGCATAGCTACTAGTGAATTGAATGCCCTAGACCCTCTCTCTCCATCATCGACAACAACAAAAAGATGCAAACTCTTAGCCCGGTAAAAACACAAAAGGAATTCTAAAACTCCTGAAGGTCCATTAAAGTAACTTCACTACGCATATGCTTCTTGAGGATTCAACAAACCTAGTTATACTAGGGACAAAGAGCTATACTACATCCGTAATCTGGATCGAAGGTATCAACCTTTTTTCTGGCGCCGTTGCCGGGGAAGCAATAGCTACCCTGGTGAGGTCAGTAGGAACCTTGCTAGTTTTTATTCTTGTTTTTAATTTTGTTAGTTTGCTTTCAGTCTTTATTTGAAAATCCAAAAAAAGTTAGTCTTTAAATTCTTGTTTTTATTATTATCATAAGTTTCTGTTTAAGAAAACCCAAAAGCATAGGACATATTGCTGAAAAGAAGCTTGGCGAATTTGCAACTCCGAATAATGATTATTTGCATACTCCTATTACTCAGCCAACAATTGCTGCTGATGACTATGAAATTAAACCCCATTATTTAAGTTTGGTTCAACCTAATCAATTTGGAGGCTCTGCTGTTGAGGACGCATGTATGCACTTGAATACTTTCACTGAAATAAGTGATATGATGCGCATAAAAGATGTTGACCCTGATGCAGTCAAATTGCGCTTATTTCCATTTTGTCTTAGAGGAAGAGCAAAAGAATGGTTGCTAGCTTTGCCTATAAATACTATTACATCATGGGTGGGATGTACTTCTTTATTCATGACTAAATTTTTCCCACTTGCAAAGACTATGCAACTAAGATTTAATATTACTGGTTTTAGACAAGAAGAGCATGAGCCACTAGCGCTGCATGGGAGAGGATGAAATAATGCTTAAGAAACTGTCCCAGCCATGGGATGGAAGATTGGTTAATCCTCCATTTGTTTTATAATGCTCTTAATCCTATATCTAAGTCTATGCTTGATGCTGCAGCTGGAGGAACATTTACGGGTAAACATATTTGATGAGGACATCCCTACAATTACACCTACCCCAATTGCTAATGAAGTTGTTCCAATTGCAAAGAAGGATCAATCCAATGAGATAAGGATTGGACCAATCACAAGAGCTCGTGCCAAGCTACTAGAACAACAGGTGAACTTGTTTCTTAATGAACCTGGTGTTTTAATTAATGAGAATTTTATACTACCTAAGTCTTTGAATTATTGTATGATCAGGTACTTAGGAGAAGAAGGCATAGCACAGAGTGAGGAGCTGAAGGAACATGGCGTGTTGATCAATAAGGAATGCGCGAGGGAGGAGAGGGAGGAAGCGCAAGGAGCTGTCCAAGACGAAGATCAACAAGAGGAGGAAGTTCTCTGCCGCGGCAAAGAAAAGCTTCGTTTCTTTGCCACGGCAGGCTGCCGCGGCAGGAAAACCGACTAGGACTCTGCCACGGCAGAGCCAGTCTTGGCCAAGCCACTTGTGGCCGGTTTGTATCCAGGTTGGGTGGAACCGACTCGGGTTCCACCATAGGCCGCCGCCCTTTGGACCCATAAATAGATGGGGGCGTCGTAGGTTAGGGTTGAGACCACGTTAAAATATTTTGGAGTTGTTTCTTTCATAGAACCTCTAAAATTACGCTTTGTTCAAATTTACCAACCATAATTGAGTGTGATCTGTTGTTCCATTGGGAATTAGTAGATTGCATACTACCGTTCGTGGTCAAGGCTGCGTGCGCAAGAGCGTGGTGTTGTGAATATCCTACAAGGTTTGAGAGCTGTTGCATTGGCATTAGGGATCGAGCGGGAGAGTTCATAGCTACAGGCTAGTTATCTATCATCCACCATCACCACCGACAAGTGCTTACTGAGAAGATCGGGCCACCCCATATCAATATTACTGAAGCAAAGCAACTGCTAGACAATATGCAAGACAACCATGCCCAATGGCATGTGGAAAGATCAAACATGAAGAAGGTGAACTCTGTCTCACCACAAGAAAATGAAGAACTCAATGCTAAGCTGGATGAGCTCATATTAGCAGTAAAAATTAAGGAAACCCAGGTAAGAGCTATCCCTGAAACTAATATTGAAGAAGTAGACTTCATAGCTCGTAATGATTACAACCCTGCTCGGAAGAAGATTATAATCCTAATTTCCAAAAACACTATTCTAGTCCTGCAGGTAACTCTAATAATAATATGGGATCAAGTAATGGTAGTCTCCAAGAAACACTTAAATCATTCATAGACTCACAAAATGAGAAAAACAATATCCTTGTTAAAATAATGGAGAAGCATGATGCTATGCTTGGTAAATTATCTAACCAAGCTGTAAGTTTGAGGAATGATTTGTAGGCCCTCCAAGAAAGGACGAGGATTGTTGAGATACAGCTAGGTAAGATAACCAAGAGTCAAACTCTCATTCTAGCTAAATTTGCAGGTAAAGCTGAACCCAATCCCGTTGAAGACCTTAAGATGATGAGAATCCAAAGGGAGGATCCCGAAGAACTTGATTATAGTAATGCTCCCACACCAAGTTACACTGGTAAAAAGGACCAACAATAAGATTCCGATGAGTGAAGGAAATGATGAAGCCATGTATCAACACTTCGTTAATCAGGTAGCAATAAACATATGTGAGCTGAAGAAGAATATAAGAAAATTGCTAAAAAATTACATGTTAAGCTTGATGATATATTTGAGCCTATTATTAAGATTAAAATTGGGACCAATGAGATAGCTGCACTTTGTGATCCAGGTGCAAGCGTTTCAACAATTCCAAAGAGTCTTTTTAATAAGTTAAATCTTGGCTCTTTTGAAATCACCGAGTTAAAACTACATCTTTAGATTCTACCTACAAACAACCTGTAGGAATTAAGAAGAATACTTTCGTATACATTAAAGGATGTTCTGCTCTTATTGATTTTGTTATTGTTGACATGCCTGAAGATGCTACTGCTCCTATTATATTAGGTCATCCTTTCTGAAGAACTATTAAGGCTTTGATTAATCTCCATGAAGGGAACCTGAAGCTTAAATTGCCTTCGCGGTATCCTTTTGTTATTTATTTCCCCAGGAAGAAGAAAGCCAAGCATGATGAAAAGGAGGCCATCACTTTGAAGGCCAACTATTTTGGAGTGGGAGTTCCACTCATCTTGCCTAAGTGAGCAACATCAAGGTCAAGCTATTGACCATAAAAGAGCGCTGCATGGGAGGCAATCCAGGTGAAATAAAGGCTTGAGTAAAGTTTTTAAGTTTTAGTTTAAGTTTATGTTTAATAAAGAGTGCTAGAAAACTCCAGTTGAGGAGAAGAAGTTTGGTAGTACTAAAAATCCTGTTATGTAGATGCTGTTGTTGGTCCATAATTTTAAGTGTCAACTTTTTGTCAAAAACAAGGTATTTCGCTAAGTTTCAGTATAAGAAGTAATTCTCGAAGAAACAGAATTTTTTTATGGGTACAAAGACTTTAATGACCAACTATACGGCGGGAATAAAAATTCCGTCCGTATAGATACTTTTGCCATCGACAATTTTTCTTTCAAAAGTACTGATGGTTTAACGACCAACTATACAGCGGGAATAAAAATTCCGGCCGTACAACTCCAGTCGTATAGATATCGATTCTTTCGTACAAATTCTTTTCTAGGTATAGATGATTTGACGACCAAGTATACGACGGGAACATATTGTTCCGGCCGTATAGCTGCACCGCCAGGTGGAAACCCTAAAATATTTTGACAGCAGGCCAACTATATGGCGGGAACACATTGTTCCGGCCGTATAGTTGCGTCCGACCACAAAAATGCCACGGGAGGTACCTCCAACCCCAAAACTTCAATCCTTTTTCTCTGTTCTACCTCCAAACTCTCTCAAAACCTCAAGAGATCTTTATCTCTACTCAATTTTGTTCGATTTCCTCGCACATAAGTGATCTACAGTATGTTTCTCCTCCGATCCTCCAATTACTTTTTGCAAATTCATCTTTGATATATTGTCATTATCAATCTAGGGTGAGACCTACTATGAACTAATTGCCATGATTCTCTTGACTAGATTATTATTTTGAGGGGATTCTTTAGTGTGCTATGATAAGGAATATGTTATGCCTATTATTGTTGGATCAAAAAGTTTTATTTTTCCTTGTTATTTTTAGATGATGAACACAAGGAGCAAAACTCGTGCTCGCGCCACCACTAGCACTTCTCGGGCTGTCACTCAAGAACATATGGGGATACGGTTCAGGAATGAGCTCCAACGTGATAGCTTCGATAGGATCAAGAACCGAGAAGTGAAGGCAACCAAGTGGGCTTGCCCCATTATATTGAACCAACTGGGTATTTCTAATGACTTCAATTTACTTTACAATAGGGTTGGCTTGCAAAACTTTGTTTTTAATGATGTTCCTACTTGTCGCCGGTTAACCATTGAATTCCTAAGCTCCTTGCAAAGCACCGTTAAACCATGGCATGGAGAAGACCGCATTTCTTTCCGGCTCATGAACAACAGCTATAATTTATCACTAGATGAATGGTGCACATGCTTTAATTTGCCAAACAATAATGATAATGATTTGCACGCATCCTATACTGGCTTAGACCCTTCCCCTAAACAATATTATAATAGAATGATCTTCACTTCTAGAGTGAGCAAGGGGAAGAATATTCAACATCCTGCAATTCGCTATTTGTTCTATGTTATTGCTAACACCTTATAGGCAAGAAATGAGTTTACAAGACTCAATGAGGAGGACATCTTAGACCTTGCAAAGGCTGCTTTCAACAACTGCAACTTGTCGCTCAAGTTGGGCGCAATCCTTGTGCGCTACCTAGAGCACCAATCCTCCCAAAGCCAAGGACCAATCACAGGTGGAGGCGTCATCACCATGCTTGCCACTGCCCTAGTTATCAACCTAGGTGATTTGCAACCTGTGCTAGGTGAGCGATGCGTTGGTTTCTCCACTTTAAAAGCTTGTGGAATGCTCACTAGGAGAGGTGGTGTTTATTACCTGCATATTGCTGGAGCTGGGCGTATCTAACCCGCTCCTTTGCTTGATGGTCTTTTCTCTATCGAGGAAGGACGTTTGCTATATGACTTGCAGGTTGAGCAACACCAACCCGAGGAGGATATTCTAGACAAGGATGAGGACCCAAAAGAGGAGCAAGAAGTTCCTTATCAAGAGGAGCAGCCATCAATTCGGTTCGCTACATACCAAGATTTCCAAGAACTTGGAGGGACTATGGAGAGGATGCATTGCCTCTCTTTGAACCTCCGAGAATCCACTAGTAATTTATCAACTCAATTTGCGAACTAGAGTTCTGACTTTTTCCTGCCACCACAATGATTTGAAGGGCTTGCAAAAGCCTAAGCTTGGGGAAGTTTCCTCATTTATCTTTATTTGGCATCTATTTGCTTTTATTTATTTCGAGGTTATGTTTTTAATTTGAGTTTATAAGCACTCGTGTTGGTTTCCCCAATACTTTATCTTTATTTATTTCTATTTGCTTTCAAGATTTTCTAGACGAGCTTTGCCGCCAATTTTATATTCTTTAATTCCCTCTCTTAAAAACAACAAAAAGATTTCTCCATTTATCTTTATTCCCCCTTTCTTTTCTTTTTGCCTCGAGGTTCTCATGTATCTGCAGGAAGAGTGATTAACTTCGTGTTTCCAAGAAACGAATAAAAAACGAAGAGATAAGTGGAACCAAACATGAGAGGTATGCCTTATGACTCCCCACTTTTGAAGTTTGAGAAACCCATGCTAGTTAGTAGTAAATGTTGAGATATTATATTGGTGGAGTGAGTCTTTGTATTGTAGTAAAATTTTGTTTACATGGGTATTTAGTTGGGTAAATTTTGTTCCAGCTCTTGTAGTTAACCAAGTCTTGCCTAAAAATTTGTTAAACAATTGTAATAAGAAAAAGTCTCACAATTGAAGGCTTGGATGTTGTAGTGTTTAGTCTTGAAGGCTTATTTCTAGAGACACTCAACACCATGAAATATAATGATTGACTTGATAGCTCCCTTTAAAAGGAATTGTTCAATTGAATTAATGTTTAGCGGTTTTTGTGAGCATGCCAAAGTTTGACTTGTGAATCATAAGAATGATATAGCTTTCTGCGTGTCAAACTTCATGGGATGCGAACAACTCCTCTAGCCTATGAACTATCTTCATGGAGGAAACTCCTAGATTTTGGCTATGAGTTGATTAAACATATGTAGTAGCAATGCTATAATGGGTAAGATTCTTGGTTGTCCTGGGTAGCTGTGTTCATGATGGAATCACTCCTCTGGCTATTATGAGAAATCATTGTACGAAAGGAACAAAAGCCTTGGTGAAGCCACGAGTGTCCATCACAGCCCGATAAACTAATTAAAATCATTGGCATGCTCTCAATTACTTAAGAACTGAAATTCTTGAAGGACAATAAATAGAAAAGTAGTGCTTGAAGAGTCTTGATTTATTGATGTGGGAGAATTGAGATACTCTAGTATATATATGCTTTTCATGACGAATCTCACACTCTCAATTTTACATGATTATACTTTATTGTTCAAAGGAAAGCCTATGAGTTGATTACATGACATGGAATAAAGTTTACTCATTTGAATCATCCATGTTAACAATAATTTTGCTGTGCTATAAGGATACATGAAACCCGTATGATATGATTTCCATTACTCTATCTATGCTGAAGTTTTTCAGATTTATAAAGTGGAGGAAACATGAGACTATCAATCATGAGTAAGATCATCATCTCGTTATTTCAGTTTAAATACCGAGTTCCTTTTTGGTTTTGGTTTTCTTGCTCGAGGACGATCAAGTTTAAGCTTGGGGAGGTTGAAGGCTCTGAAATATAGCCATCTACGTCCACATTTAAACTAGATATTATTCATATTTTTGATGACATATCTCTCTAAATCCTGCCACTAATGCTTAATGATCAAAGGGGTATCAATCCTTTCTTTCTATTTTTCCCTGCGCAGATAATGACGTTTGATGATGGGAATCACTACATTAAAGTCAAAGATACGAGATTTCCAACAACCCAAAGAAACCAGGAGCCGTGAAGAGGAGGCAAACGCTTTAACGACCACCTATACGACCGGAATAAGTTCTGGCCGTATAGTTGCCATCGACACCGCTAGGTCAAACAGAACAACTTTCGTGAAGGGACCGCTATATAAAGAGGCCCCAGGCGATGAAAAAAGAGAGAGCTCTAGAGACCATCAGCGACCCCCAAATCTCCATCCACAACACCGAAGAGCCACTGGAGGAATAGACTTAGATTTAATCTCTCCACAACCATACCCATATTCCACCACTTGTAATAGTAGATCTCTTCTTTGATTGGAGACATTGTAAGACTATTTGCCATCAATCTCATGATTTCCACTACAATGTTTATGATCTTTGATCTCATCTCTATGTGTGAGTATTTCTCCTTGGGCTAAGGTCTTCGGCCTAGCCATGTAGCTTTTGTGCATGTTATTTATCATAGATGGTATAATGTATTAGTTTGTATGACATGATGATTATTGTATCCTCTCTTTCCTCAATCTAAGGACTTTTCAGGTACCCAAGACCCCGAGGATTGAGCCAGGTATAGGGAGTATGAGTAATGACTAATCTGCAGGTTGGGAACCCTAGTGACATAAGGGGTAGTACGGCTATATGTGCGGGATTTACTTGGGATTAACGGTGACATCACTATGCATATCATTAGTTCTCTTTCTTCTATGGATGAGACTAGTAGGTTATTGCTATAAGCGGCTGCGGAGGCAATAGCAAATATGGATGCACTGCCCACATATGATTTATCTTGCTCTAACAATTACATGCATACTTTATTTTTATCTTTTATTCCCATCAGATGTTTTGCAAAGCTACTGGTGAAACCGAACGCACTAGGCCCTCTCTCTCCATCATCGACAACAACAAAAAGACGCAAACGCTTGGTCCGGTAAAAACACAAAACAAATTCTAAAACTCCCGAAGGTCTGTTAAAGTAACTTCACTACGCTTTTGCTTCCCGAGGATTCGATAAACCTAGGTCTACTAGGGAAAAAGAGCTACACTATATCCGTAATCCGGATCGAAGGTATCAGACTCCCAGATCTATCGCCGGGTTAAGTCTATCTTCAATATGCCCTTGACCAAGGATTGGGAGTGGGGGCTAGAGCACTTCAGCCAAGATAGGCCAGCTCACGCGGTACATCTCTTATGTGATCCTTTTTCCGAGTTAACTTTTATGTTGGCTCTTATTGCCTATTTGACCCTTTTTTTTTGCTTCACTCATAAATTCCTTCCGAAAACAACAGAGGACACCTCAACCCCTACCCTCAAGTGGGGCAAGTATCAAGATACCTCGGATCCGGGGGAGCTGGATCCCGAGGAGCTCATGCCTATTGCAAATTCTGGCTCCAGCCGACCCTCCGGTAAGACTTCTGTCTTAAGGGATTGGCCGGATGGCGATGAAGATGATGATGATTGTGAGGTCTTGGATGTATTCAGTCCTATGCCCATCTCATATTCCTATCCCGCTAATCCCCCTCCAGTTAACCCGGCTGGTCAGGTGCACGATGTGCCTCTTGTGGTAGTGCATGGGAGGCCAAGGCCCGACGAAGAAGTGAGCTGCAACCTCGGCTCCTTCTTCCGAACCACCCAGGTTTGGAAAAGATACAAGAGGTCTGCCAACAAGGTTGGTGGCAAACCCCCTGTCAATACCACAGGCCGGAGAGCTCCGAGACCCAAGGATCCACCTGCTGCATCCGACTAATTTCTTCTTTATTTTCTTGTTCTTTGCGTAGCATCGCTCTTTTTATGTGTATTTCTTGTTTTTCTCTCTGGCTTAACTTGATACTTGTTTATGTTGACTCGGCAAGGCCCCCATGGACATCTCCTAGAGCGGTCCCAGCATAGCCTCTCCCTTTCGCTGGAATTCCCCTTCTCCTCGTCGTGATGACGCTCTTGTTTTGAGCCCCATCCAGTATAATTCTCCTACTGCGCAAAATGTCAGTCCACCTCGTCAGGAGGGTAACATCGGCACAGACGGAGGAGGCGCCCCCTAGGATGTGATCATGTCGGATCAGTAAAATGTCCCTTCTGCTCTGCAGCAACAATAAGATGATGGTGCCAGCAACATCGGCACCGAGAAAGTTTCTACCGAGGTGCCGGTGACTCTGGCATCGACCAAAGTTCAACCTCCATCTCAACCTCAACCCGTTCTAGCTTCAAGTTCTTCTCAACAAGCACCCCTGCCTCGTCCGAGTCTCCCCAGACTCGGCGAGAAGACCAATCTCGGTCGAAGCCTTAGACCAAGTCTCCCGCGTGATCTTTAGTGGCCAGAGATTAACCTTCAACTTTGCAATAGCAAGCCAACCCAGCCGCCAAGTCCAAGAGTGCAGCCGAGGTGACGAAGGTTAAAAAGCTACCGAGGTGATCAGGGCTACACCCAAAGGATCAACGGCCAGATCTAGGCAACGCACCATTGCATCCATGATGCAACAGGGCAGCTCCGTCTCTAGCCCAACTCCGGACAAGAAAATCATGCTGCATTCCAGTCTGGCCACTGCCAAGGCTGCATGCCAAGCTGCACACGAGAAAGGGTTAGTCCTGACTTGGACTCTTAGTGGTGGAAGCCTCGGCCGACTCACTGAGTTCGTCGAGAACTGGAATAACGCTGAATACATTGATGTCATCTCCGGTAATCCGGCAAAGTTTGGTCATGAGGATATTGGTGCGCAGATGAATACTGCTAGCAAAGCCATTGCTTATGCCAGCAAAATGATGGAGGTAAACCTTTCAACCACCTCTATATATGTGCAAGTACTTGTAGATATATCCTCTAGTCCCCGAGCCTCCAGGGGAGTAATATGTTACTCGATCGGATGCTCTTAGCAATTAACTTGCACTATTTTTCCTTATCTCGCTCCCAATTCCCAAGTATTTTAACTTAGCCAAAAAACTAGCCAATATTTCGTTCAGCCAATCCCTTGTGTTAGAATTTAGTTTTACTTGGTTCAATTCTTGCGTAGCTTTAAATACTCAATCACTTAGAGTCGGGTTAAGTTCCACTTGACTCGGATCTGAATAACTTCAAATATTCACTCACCTAGAGCCGGGTTAAGTTCCACTTGGCCCGGGTCTTGAGTAACTTCAAATATTCACTCACCTAGAGGCGGGTTAAGTTCCGCGTGGCCTGGGTCTTGAGTAACTGTAATTTTCCTTATTACTCATGAACTAACACTTTCCTTTTCAGATCACCACCAACCATCGCACCGTCGAGTTTTAGCGGCTTCTAGACACACACAAGGAGCTTTCTTCAAAGCATAAAGCCTTGCTACCCGAGCTGAAGAAGAAAGGTAAATTTTTCTCTTTGATATTCTCAATTTTACTTCCTTTCATCTTGGCTTCCTAAATTAATTTGTGACTCGGATTTTGCAGCCAATGTGGAGGCCCAGAATGAGGCGCTGAGGAAGGAGGTGGCTGAGTTGAAAGGTATTCTTTCTTTTGCGCCTTATCCTTTTTCATTTCTCATTCTATCTCGGCAGGTAATTATACCTCGGCTCTACCGGTTCAAAAAAAGTATTGCAGTGTCTTTTCAAGATAGCATGCCCCTGCCTGACATGATGCTCCATTTTCTCGAACAAGCAGGAAAACACGAGGCCCAACTTAAGGAGAAGGATGAGGAGATCGCTCGGCTCCGTGCCGAGAATACAGACCTCAAACTCCTCCAGAGAACTGAGCTTGAAAAATTAGATCAAGAGTTCTCCAATGCAAAGGTCCATCTCGTAGGCCAGCTTGAATAAAGCAAAGGACTTCTTCAATAGGTCGAGGCCAAACTTGTGTCGGTGAGCACCGCCCTTGCAGATATTCAGAGATAGTAGGGTAACTGGTTGGCTGAACTAACTCAGATTCATGGTCTTATAGCCAATAAGTTTCTGTGCCCACTTTATTTTTTATTACCTAGGTTTCTCTTCTTTTCGCACCTTCTGCATTAATTTTTGTTGTCCCTTCAGAGGATTTTCCTCAATCCAAAGTATGTGCCGACGTTGCCATCCGCAAGCTCTGGGCGAAGAGAGCTGAATCCGGCCCTATCTCTGAAGACGTCACAATTGACGAATCCTTGGCTGGTCGTGCGGCTTGTCTCGGGCCCATGAGGGTCTTTTGTGTGGGGATCCTCGGCGATGCCATCAACACTTCTCATACTCTGTGGCCGGGTGAAACTGATCCCAAGGAGGTTGCCTTGTTGATCGAGAGACTCCGGGTTAATAGTACACAACTCAATTTTTGGCGAGAATCCACTGCGCGTGCTAGAGCTGATACGGCCTTATCCTTTGCGTTGTCCTGGTACGAAGGCATTGACCTGAATGTGCTTGGTCACCTGCGCACTGGATCCAAATGGACCAATGACTCGGCATGCATCGCCCAACGTCAAGCTTGCGCATATGATCTTATCCAATATGCTCATTGTCATCAATGGAATGAGGGGTCGAGTTTCCTCGAAGCCATTGACGATGAGTACGTTGAAAGAGATGCGGATGATGTCCAGGAAGATTCGTATTATGCCGAGGATGCCGAGGCAAACCCGGATGATGATGCCAAAGTTGAAGCTGGCAATGCCAAAGACAACATGCCTCCTCCTACTGCAGTTGACCTGACAGTTGTTGCTCCTTGAAGCGATAAACTTTTAAAATTTGTTAGATCCCCGGTATGCTGGGCGCAGATGTAATGAACAATGCATTATTTTGCTATAGCTTATGTTTTTATGCCGGATTAAGTTGGGCGAAGCCCTTGAGTTTCATTTTCTTGTTTTCTCAATTTATTGACTTGGCTGGTGTCTACCCATTATTCAGTGTTTGACTTACGAGTCCGAGGTCCAAAAAATTGATCTATCAATACTTGAAACTTTTAGGATTAGCTCAAAATGATCCAGCATAATAAAAATAAACTAAATATAGGGGTTAGTCCCAAAAGAAATGTCGGCTCGATTATGTTTCTATCCTTAGATGTTTCTCATGTGTCCTGCAAATCCAAACTTGTTCTCTTTCTTGCCATGAAGCCAATTCTTGTTGGACAGCAGCAAACCAAAGAGTTAGCTTTTGGTGCCGACACATTACTAAGTAGGCTAAGGTGTAAGTAATTTAAGCCAGCCGACATATAAAAGGTAAATATAGAAAAATATAATTACTATTAGGAAGTCCATGAGTTTCTGCTCGAGGTGCCGAGGTTTCACTGATAAGCTCATTGCCGACATACAGGCCGACATATGAGAGTTCGAGATACATACACTTTTAGCTAAGTGTAAAATGGAGGAAGTAGTGCTACGTTCCATGGCCTCTTTGATTCTTCTCTTGCCATGTTCATGTTATTCTTCTCCTGTGGTTGTGCATCAAAGAGGTAATACGCATAATTGTGCAATGCTTTGCATACAGTGAATGGCCCTTCCCATGGGAGACATCTTATGCATGCCGGCAGTGTGCTGCACCAGCCGAAGTGCCAGATCTCCTTCCCGAAAGACTCAGGGGGTTCACTTTCTGGCTATGATATCGTCAGAGATTTTGCTGATAAATGGCAGATCTGGAAAATTCCAAATCTCTCGCTTCTTTGAGCAGATCAACATCGTTTTGCTGGGCTTCTTGCACTTCGGCTTCTGTGTATTTGGTGACCCTAGGCGAGTCATGCTCTATGTCGACTGGTAATACAGCTTCAACCCATATCCAAAAAGAATGGCGTATAGCCTGTTGATCGATTTGGAGTTATTTTTAAGCTCCATAATACTGCTACGAGTTTCTCAATCTAACACCCCACTGATCTTTGCAGTGGCTCAATGAGCCAAGGTTTTATCTCGGACAGTACTATTCTGTTGGATCTTTCCACTTGCCCGTTCGATGTGGGTGGGCCACTGATGCGACATCTAGCCAGATTCTTTTGTCTTGGCAAAAACGGGCAAACGCTCCTTCAGCAAAATTTGTGCCATTATCTGTTATGATACTGTGTGGATACCTGTATCTTAGGATAATGTCCTTGAGAAATTTCACGGCAGTAGCTCGATCACACTTTCTTATTGGCTTTACTTCAATCCACTTTGTAAACTTGTCCACCATGACTAACATATGGGTCATGTTTCCCTTGGCTGGCTTAAACGGTCCAACCATATCCAAACACCACACAACCAATGGCTAGGTGATAGGTATAATTTTGAGTTCAGACATTGGCAGATGTGTTTTGCTAGCTTACCTATGACACCATTACATTTCCTGACAAGTTCCTCAACTTGCTGCAAGGCACTTGGCTAGTAAAATCCATGCCAAAAAGCTTTTGCCACTAGGGCCCTAGATGAGGCATGATGTCGACATTCCCCCTGATGAATATCTCGGAGCATGTCGAGCCCTTCTGCTGGATCAACACAGCGTTCAGGACATTCGTGACACTTCTCTTATATAGCTCAGTGTTGATTATGGTATATGCCTTTTCTCTTCTTTGCACTTTCCTAGAGAGTACCTCATCACTTGGCAAAGTTCCATCTTTCAAGAACTCAAATATTGGTTGCGCCCATGTTGGTATAGTACAAGCTGGGAAAAGTACTGCGTCAATTTCCATTAGATCCACCGACATAACCTCTACCGTATCAAGCTGAATAATCCTCGGGTTTGCTAAGGCAGTTCCCGGGATTGCCGAGGTGTTCCCCCAGTCAATGTCCATTGGGGCAGGTCCTGATACAGGGTTTGCCAGGATATAAATTGAGTCGGATTCTGGTGAAGGGGTAATATATGGTTTTATTAGATGCTCCAAAGCAACTCCTGGTGGGATAGCTTTCCTGGATGAGCCTAGCTTAGATAACAAGTCGGCTGCATCATTTTTAGCTCGTGGTACATCATGGAACTCACATCCCTCAAAATACCCACATATTTTCTGAACGTGAAATCTATAAAGAGCCATGTTTGCATCTAAGGCATCCCAATGACTAGATACTTGCTGCACAACTAGTTCCGAATCACCGAAGCATTGTACCCAACATATCCCAATCTCTTTTGCCACTTTTAGTCCGTGCACGAGCGCCTCATACTCGGCCACATTGTTTGATGCTCGAAAATGGTTCTGAAGCACATATCACAATTGATATTTCTTGGGCGAGGTAAGGACAACCTCGGCCCCTAATCCGTCCTTCAACTTTGATCCATCAAAGTGCATCCTCCAATAGTTTGAGTCTGGCAAGGGTGGATCATATTGCATTTCCGCCCAATTCACGAAAAAGTCGGCCACAACCTGAGACTTGATCACGTCCCTTCTATCGTATTGTGGAGCGTACGTGGCTAACTCAATTGCCCATTTTGCGATTTGGCCACTTGCATCCTTGTTACTAATTATCTCGGATATAGGTTCTTCACATATCACTTTAATGGGGTGTTACTCAAAATAGTGCTTGATCTTCTTGGCCGTCATATAGGCGCCATATGCAATCTTCTGATAATGGGGATAGTTCTGCTTTGACGTGGACAATATGTTGCTTAGGTAATATATTGGCCTCTGCACTGACTTACCCTCCTCGTCGCGCACCACCACTACGACGGCACTTACGACTCATTTGTTTGCTGCTATGTAGAGCAACATCGGCTCTTTGGATAGTGGTGAGGCTAACACTGGTGCAGAGGCTAACATGTTTTTTAGTTCATGAAACATGCTATCTGCTTGAGGTGTCCATATGAATTTATCTGATTTTTCATTAGCTGATAGAGGGGCAATGCCTTTTCTCCCAGCTGACATACAAACCAACTTAATGATGCCAGGCAACCATTGAACTTCTGAACATCATTGAGGCACTTTGGTAGCTCCATCCGCTCAATAGCTCGGATTTTAGTTGGGTTAGCCTCGATACCTCGGTAGACACAAGGAAGACGAGTAATTTTCCAACCGGGACCCCGAAGGTACATTTTTCCGGGTTAAGCTTCATCCGGAACCTCCTTAGGTTCACAAATGTTTGCCGGATATCATCTAGAACTATTTTACTTTCCTTTGTTTTTATCACAACATCATCGACATATACTTGGACATTTTTTCCAATTTGATTGTGCAAGCACTTCTGCATGCCTCTTTGATACGTTGCCCCTGCATTATGTAAGCCAAATGGCATGGTGCGATAGCAATAATCCCCTTACAGGGTAATAAAAGCAGTCTTTATTTGATCATCCGGGTTAAGTGATATCTGGTGGAAACTAGAATACGAATCTACAAATGACAATAGCTCACACCCAGCGGTCGAGTCAATGACCTGATCTATCCTGGGCAGTGTAAATGGATCTTTTGGACATGGCTTATTCATGTTCGTGTAATCGATATACATACGCAACACCACTGCTATGTTCGGGTCATCTTTCTTCTTTTCCACCAACACTGGATTACACAACCAATCTAGGTAAAGCACTTCCATGATAAACCCGGCTGCAAGGAGCCGAGCTATCTCATCACCAATGACTTTTCTCCTATCTTTAGCGAAGCGGCGGAGAGGTTGCTTCACTGGCTTTGCGCCGGGTCTGACGTGCAAAGAGTGCTCAACCAACTCCCTCGGCACACCTTGCAGATCCTATGTGGACCAAGCAAAGATATCGCGGTTCTCACAGAGGAAGCTGACGAGCTTTCTTTCCTATTTGTTGCCAAGGCCCGTGCCAATAGTTACGGTATGCTATGGGATCTGATCATCAATTGACACCTTCTTGGTATCTTTTGTCGGCTGAAATGACACGCTTCCATGCGGGTTACTCAGAGCCGGCATATTCAGCTGCACGAACTGAGCCAGTGCTACGACCTCTTGGATCCTTTTCTTCTCTTGGGCGATCACCAATGACTCGGCCAAGTTTGACCCGACTGAGGCACATTCCATGGAGCGCCTAAAGTCCCCGGCTATGGTGATGACCCCATTTGGTCCTAGCATCTTCATCTTTAAGTAACTGATGTGGTCACTTGCCATAAACTTTGATAGTGCTAGCCTGCCGAGTAATGCATGGTAAGCGTTGTCCAAATCCACTACATCAAACTCTAAGCTCTCCGTCCGCCAATTATCTCTTGTGCCGAACAAGACGTCAATCCGAACCTTTCCAATGGGCTCACAAGATAAACCTGGCACAATACCATGGAACATTGTCTTCGTTTCTTGTAGTATGTTCTCTGATACTCCCAACTTGTGCATGGTGTCCTTATACAATATATTAATGCCGCTCCCATTGTCAATCAACACTTTTGACAACTTTACTTTAATGTTTGGCCCGATGAAGGTTGGGTCAAGCACCAGAGCATATGATCCGGGACTCGGCATGAGCCTGGGGTGATCCTTGATACACCATGTAATTTCGTAATCAGACCAATGCATGTACCTCGGCACTGCCGGCATAACTGCATTAACCTCCATATGCCGATGTCACACGCTCTGCCTATCAGTTTCTTCCATGGTATACACGCAATAAGGTTGATGGTGTTCTCTATACTCGTACCTCCCATCATTGCCAGGGTCCTTTGGTTCTGCTGGTTCTGGTTCTCCACCTGATGCACTGCATCCCTTTTGTCATGACTCTCATACCTCGGAGGGTGGTGGTGGTAACATTAGTTGTTGCACATTTGCTCCCGTGAGCTGCTGCTGCCAAGGTGCATCATGCCGAGGTGCTTACGCATTCTCCGAGCTTCTTTACTCTATCCTCCTCATCCACTCACAGTGCCGAGTCATGTGGTTCGCCAAGTTACTTGGGTTAGGCGTGTGAAACTTGCATGGTTGATCCAGCATAGCCTCATATGTATACCTTGGCCTATCTTTCGTTTCTTGCCACTATTTATTCTGCTCCGGTGTCCAAGTTTTCTTGCCGTCATTTCTCAGGGTCCACTATTGGCCTCCATTCTTTTGTCGCTGGCTATTCCCAGCTCCGGGTTGATCTGGCTCTACTGCCGCAACTTGGTCTGAACCATATATGTAATCCGGCCTTTCATCTCTCCTCTTACCCTGGAAATCATTCCGTCAGGATGACCCAGCTTCGTCACGAGGGTAATATTCCTTGTTTGACTCGCTTGCCATAAGCCGAGGTTGTGTTGGATCACCAAATGCATATGAGTCAGCAATTCTGATTGTTTTAGCCAACATAGTTGGCATATCTCTTTGTAGCCTGTGCCACAACACACTTTCATATCTACATCCTTGTGCAAACCAAGAAATAGCTTGTGACTCGATGACCCCTTCGCACGAGTTGCGCAGGTTGCACCACCGAGCCAGAAACTCCCTGTCTGTCTCATTCGGCCTCTGCTTACACATTGCCAACTGTTGTGGCCTGTTCGGCCTCTTGTATGTTCTTGTGAAATTATTGATAAACATCTCCTCAAAATCTATCCAACAGTTGATGCTTCCTGCCAGTAGATTATTAAGTCAGATTCCCGTTGGTCCTTCCAGCATCTATGGTACGTACCGCACTGCCCGTGGCAATGTTTACCACGATGACATAATCAATCAACCAATCCTCTGGCTTGGTACTTCCATCATATTTCTTTGTCCCTCTGGCCAACTGGAAGTTCGGCACTGGAGGTTTTCTCATAATCCGAGGTCCAAAGAGTGCTAGACCCGAAGGACCTTGTCCTTCCATTATCTCTGACCATAGATTCGATCTAGTTTCAGCCTTGCATCATCTGGCTGTAGGCCCCTGTTTCCTAGCGTCGACCCTATCACATGATGATCCGGCTTGGGAAACCCAGCATTCACCATTGCCGAATAACGATCATCGTATCTGTTTTGACCCGGATGAACATTTTGTTGTTGCATAGCTGGGGCGGCACTTTGCTCTTGCCGAGGTATGTACTGTTGTTGATGCTGCCGAGGTGGATTTTGTCCAGCTCTTATCGAGTTATGTTGTCCGGCATTGCCGTACCTGGCGTTTCCCTGCCCTACATTGCCTTGGCCGAGGTTACCTCATCCACCTTCACCAAGGCTAACACTATGGCGATCCTCATCGCACTATGCTGTTTTTCCTTTCCCTGCACTTGCCAGGTCATATGGTGAAAGGGAAATGGACGTCGCCTAGAGGGGAGGGGGGTGAATAGGCGTTTTAAAATTATTACGGTTTAGGCTCTAATAAATGCGGAATAAAACTTAACTTTTAATTTATCAAGCCAAGACCTATATTCACTAGGTTCACTAAGTGCACCAACAACCTATGCTAAACACGATAAACAACAAGGTGATAGCAAGATATAATACTTCAAGCACGAAGGCTATCAAAATGTAAATTGCATAAGAAAAGGGCTCGGCTGAGAGATAACCGATGGACAAGGAGACGATGATTTGTTTCTCGAAGTTCACTTCCAAAGAAGCTACGTCTCCGTTGGAGAGGTGCGGGGGCGCAATGTACTTCGAACGCCACAAGTGGCTCACCTCTAGGTGTCGTGGCTCGATGCTCACCCAACGCCACACAAGGCCTCACCCCAAGATGCGAAGGCACGCAACCTACCGACACCACAACAGGCTCACCCTATTCTCCCGTGAGCTCGCCACAAAGGCCTACTCACGTTCCACTATGGGACACTTGAGGGCGGTCACCGAACCCGTACAAGATTGGGGCAATCTCCACAACTCAATTGGAGGCTCCCAACAACAATGCCACAAAGGCTACAAAGCCACAAAAGGAAACAAGGCCACAGAAGGCTACAAGACCACAAAAGGTCAACAATCCAACCACACAACCGTCTAGGATTCCAAGAACCCAAGAGAAACAAGCCCAAGGGCTTGAACTCGCCAAATCTCTGAGGAGAACTCAAACCTATGCACCAAATGCAAGAGGCAAGTCCTTCTCTCTCAAATTCCACCAAAGCTACAAAAGCTATTGGGGGAATAAGAGAGGAAGAACACGAGAGGAGAACACAAAACTCTCCAAGATCTAGATCCCAAGGATTCCTTCACAAAGAAGGGATTTGGTTTGGTGGGAATTGTAGATCTAGATCTCCTCTCTCAAATCCCTCAAAAAGATGCAAGAATCATAGGAGGGGGAAGGGGAGAGGGCAAGCTCTTCGAGGTCAATAATGGAGGAGAGAGAAAGCCAAAAACCAAGAAAAAGCAAGTTGGCCCCGAAGAGGAAAGGGGAGCTCCTTTTAAAGGGCTCCCCGATCTGCCCGTTACACACAGATTCGCGCACGGCCGGTAGTACCGGTGGGTGGCCGGTACTACCGGTGGCACTCAGCCAACGGTCCAAAACAGCGATGCGAATGAACACAAAAACGAGGTCGGCCGGTACTACCGGTGGTCACCGATTTACCGCTGGGCCAGTACTACCAAGATTCCGGCTGTACCGTCAAATAGCGCAAACCAGGCAGAGAGAGTACTAAATAGAAATAGGGGTTTCTGGAAGTTGTGTCGGAATTTACAACGATGCTACCAGCGGCATTTCTGCCCGAGCGGTACTTCCGGCGCCTGGCTGGTACTTCCGGTAGGAGAAACCTTAGAACCAAAACTGCAAGAACTTTTGCATCCGAACACCAAACGAGATGAAACCAATTTTGTTGGAAACATAACGATGTGTAGAATCCAATAAGATACCATGAATATATATGCAAAGGTTTTATTAGAAATATTGGGTATCACCAAGGGAGAAAATACCATGAATATATATGTGAGATACCTCCCAAGGTGTGGAGCCAGAAAACCTGCAAGATCAAAAATGCAATAAGATATGCAAGGGAAATCCGTTTTTGATGAACTAGAGCTTGTGATGAAGATAACCACAAGCTCTAGATCCTCACATGGACAAGAACCAAACAACAACCAAGAAAGATGATGCTATGTATGCAAAGGTTTGAGCTCTCTCTGAAAGATACGAACGAGTCACCCACTCGAGATCCCCTCTTGATAGTACGGCTATCTATCCTAAACCCGATCTCCCAACACTACAAGAGACCGGTAAAATAGAAACCCTATCAAGATCATACCTTTGCCTTGAGCATCCCACTTGAGCTTGATGTAGACGATCTTGTCACCTTCAAGATGGAACACCTTTCTTGATTGCACTTGCTTGATGAAGTCTTGAGACATGCTCCTCCATACTCCATGGGGAAGCCTCTTCTTCGAAATTGTCTTCATCATTCCATGATTGCCGAGGATGGCAAGCATCAGGCATGAGATCTTCTAGAGAGGACGCATATTGAGCTTGCACAACAATTCTTGATGATGATGACTTGAAGAAAGCCATGTGGAACTCCATCTTCTTCGTCTTCTTATTCTTCTTCTTCTTCAAGACATACTTGATCTTCTTCTTCTACTTGATTCCAATAGGCACAAAGCCCTTGGACAATGCATCCTCTTTTTCATCCTTGAAACAAACACATGGTCCAAGCGATGCCAATGGACAAACCTACAAGTGAAACTCAATTTGCACATTAGTCCATAGGGATTGTCATTAATTACCAAAACCACACATGGGGCATACATGCCCTTTCAATCTCCCCATTTTGGTAATTGATGACAATCCCCTAGAGGGGGTTTAAATATGGAATTTTACAAACAAAATGGTTGCCCCAACATCAAATACTACACAAGTATGTGATGTTGGTACAACCACAATATATAGAGCAAACACCCCCATAATCTATGCATGTGTGATGAACTTGAAATTCATTGCATAGATTGCCAACCATTATTGGCGGTTGAGTTTCCTCTATATATTAAACATGCAAAACAACAACAAAGATGCAAGAGCATGCAAGGCTAATGCTTTAAGAACCAACTCAAAGCATAACCAACTTCCCTTAAACCCTCTAAAACTTCTCCCCATTGGCATCGATTGCCAAAATGGGTGAAAAGTTCTAGACGGCCAATATAGTGAGACTCCCTCCAAAGGTGTGCATATGCACATATCCGATGATGAATACTTGGGAGGAAATCAAACTATATTCAGGACCCAAAGGTTGCAAAAAGAAAAGAAGGAGAGAATAGCTTCAACAAATGAAGCGATCAACCCAAAAGAAAAAATACCAATTGACAACAACAATTGATACCAAAAGAGAAACACAAGATATTATAATACGAACAAAAGAGTGTTTAGATGAAATAGGGAAGCTCCCCAATCTTCGTGCACAATATAGAATCATTTGAATACATCATACACAAATATGGAATCCTCACTCCCCCATAGACATTTAAACCTCAAAAAAGAGAAAGCCAATGAGCATTCTTAAGTGAGTTAGAGAAGCTCCCCAAGGATTATGCACCAATTATAATAATTATATTTGGAAACAAAGTGCACAATCATGGAATCCTCACTCCTACAAACTCATTTAACAATACATGGCAAGAGAGCTCAAATTATGAGTGCCCGGAGATGCAAACAAATGGGAGAAACACCCATAGGAAAATAAATTTGGAAGCCACTGAAGAATCAAAAAGAAATAAAGGGTGGTCTCCAAGGAAAACAAAAACAACCAAATATTTATCTTCTCTTTTGTGTATAAGTTTCTAGGTGGAAAATATCACAAAGACATATGCCCGCCAAGAAACATGCACACACAAAATAGATACACAAGAAAGCACATAAACAACAGAATGAAGTCATATAATATATCAATAGGATTTTTGCTTGAAAGCATGGCCAAAGGCTCAAATATATCTTATTGTACATCAATGAGCTTCAAACACCAACACACTACATACATTAAACTATTACCAAGGGAAAAAGGAAATTGTTGAAATATATGGAGAAAGGCAACAAGTATCACAAATACAAAATAACTATGCAAAATACTCACTATTGCACATGAGAGTGAAAGAGGAAAAGATATGCAATAAAATTGCTAGATTGACATATTTGGGATAAGTGAATCATGATCGTGATTTTGTAGTCCCCATTATATGCACTCATCTCAACATACTCACATTTGCAATAGAGAGCACTCGAACAAAACAAACAAAGAACCACTACATTACGAACACACAAATTCATGCCAACAAGCAACCTACAAAAGGTTGGAAACAAGATAAGTATGCATGAGAGAGATACTTGTTACCGAGATATAATTGGTAGGATGTAGTGGATATGAATTCATTGATCATCCTAGCTTGCCTCCAATTGACATGTAGGCACCACTTCTTCCTAATGGATGAGACAAGCGTCCAATATATCTCCAATGTACCTAAAATACAATTAAGTACACTATGTTCCCAAACAAATTGGGTCCAAAGTAGTTAGTGAAACTACAATATATAGGAGACACTCCACATAAATATGTGCATATTGATATGAAATTGAATTTCATGCACATCTTAGCCGATAGGATTTAGTGGAGAATTCCCTATATATTGGATCAAGAAAGAAAGCATGCCATGATATATACAAGAAGCAAATATGCATGCACTAGACTTTAAAGAACCAAAAAGGAGATACAATTTGAACTAAAACACCAAGTAGACCAAGAAGTAGCACACAAGAGTGTGACGCGACAAAAAGGTGTCCCAATTGTATCAAGGATCGAAAACAACACATGAAAGGACACCAATTCAACAAATGAACAAGGAAAAAGCCAAAGAGCAAAAGGTGCACAAAAAACACAATGCTCAAGGATTTATCTCATTCTAAAAGACCAAAACAAGTAACAAAGAATGAGACAAAGCCAACTCCCAAATAGAGCAAGGTTCCAACACATAAACCAAGCTCTCTACACTTTTCATGATGGAACAAAGTACCAAAAATAAATATCAAGCATCCAAGCATAAGAAACACTATATAGATCAACACAAGAAGCATAAAATGAGTGTTCTAGATAATATAAGAGAGCTCCCCCATGAATGGTGCATTATATTGAATTTTGCTTTTGAATGCAAAATGCACACAAAAGAGATCATCACTACTACCTACATTAAATAAACACAAGAGAATACAAATAAATTAAAACGATCCACAAGAGACAAGGAAGACATGGGAGAAAAAGAAAACAAATTCTCGGCCAAAGATAGGATAAATCAAACCAAAGGCCAAAGTGAACATGATCAATAAATCCTACCATATATGGAGTGTCACTTGTCCAAGGACAAGTATTATGGGGAAATTTTCCCGAGGTAGTTTGCAAGGAAATCATGATCATATTCACACAAAGAAGCATGTAGCAAGATATGCTTGATGCTTCGAGAGAGATTCTTGATAGCTCCAAATAGTCACACAATTATTAAAGATTAAAGTAACTTGAAGCAAATGGTTTCCATGGAGGATATTGAGGTCCAAATATGAGGAAACACATCTCAAGAAAAATTGATGAGGATATATACAGGGATTATGATGATTCTGACTGCCTGAACTGGAAGGAAATATTGAGTCAAATCAATAATGACTATCAGGTGAATTCATTCCTAATTAAACCTGATGTTTTACTTAATGAGCACTTTATACTACCTAAGTCTGTGCATCTTTGTATGATCAGGTTTATTGATAACACAAGCGTTGCGCGAGGAGGAGGAGAGTTGCAGCAAGAAGGACAAGCACTGATTTCCAATATCAACAAGTGCGCGAGGGAGGAGCGGGAGGCATGCGCACTAGGAGGCAATGAGGAAATCACGTATGAGCAAGAGAGAGAGATGGCGCACCAAGAATTACATGTTTGAGGTGTTCCACAACGTTTGGACTGCGTGCCAATAAGGCCGAACCCATGTATGGGTCGGTATGTATCAGTTTGAGTCGAACCGAGTCAGTTTGGGCCAAGTTATGGCTGTTTTTAGGCCCGTTTAGAGGGGAGGACGCCCCAGCCCTCATATAAACCTCCGTAGCCGTCACAAGTTAGGTTTTTAGACCACGTTAAAATATTTTGGAGTTGTTTCTTTCATAGAACCTCTGGAATTACCCTGTATTCGAATCTACCAACTATAATTGAGTGTGATCTGTTGTTCCATTGGGAATTAGTAGATTGCATACTACCGTTCATGGTCACGGCTGCGTGCGCAAGAGTGTGGTGTTGTGAATATCCTACAAGGTTCGAGATCATTGCGGCGCATCGTGGATCGGCGGAGAGATCATAGCTACACACTAGTTATCTATCATCGACCATCATCATCGCCATCCGCTTACTGAGAAGATCGGGCCACCCCATATCATCTTGGTATCAGAGTTCCTTGTTGCCTCGGTAAGCAATCCACAATCCATCCATAGATTAGAGTGTTTTTCATCCTATACAGAAAAAGCCCCACAAAACGAGGTGCCATAGCCTAGATTACATCGTAATCGAGTAATAGTTGCTGGTCGAATTCCTCTATTAGATTTGATTTTGATCTGTTCTTCGTAGATTTGTTTTCTAGTTGTTTTAGTTGTTTGCCACCATCTTTTTCCGCTACCATCAAGTCAGATCCGACCCTAGTAAAGAGTCCTAGTTGTGTACTACTTGGCAAGTCGGAATAAAAAAAAATTGGCTCGCTGCCTCACGCCTGACCGCAGACAAGTCTGTGCTCCCGCGTGAATTTTTCTTTTTTTGGACCGTCGCCTTACCACAGACCAGTCTGCCCTCATACGAGAATTTTTTGGAGTCTGCCGACCTCCTGCCGCGGCAGGATTTTAGGCTGTTTTTCTGCCGTGGCAGAGACCAATTCTCAGGTCAAATTTTTTCTTTTTTGTTTATTTTTTTTACTGAGTCCACATAGCGTACCTATCCTTGTGAGCCTTAGTAAGCCTTTCTTTGTGTCTAAAACTATCCTACGAGACTAGCGTGCTTAGTGCTTTGCGGGCTGCTCAGTTTAGCAATCTTGTGCCCGTTTCGTTGAGACATTGCTAGCGTCTCTCCTTGTGCATTGCAACACGAGCGTTCCTCCGACATACCTCACTTTACTGAGCTCATTTTCATAGTTGCAATTGCCCCATTTATCTCCACCGTGTGTGTTTGGGTCTTTGTCATACGATCAGCACTAGGACTTGTTTGCGGTGTAGTTAGGATACCATACCTACAGCTCCACCATAAATAACCTGTGTGCCCTGCGATCATTCTCTATACCTTTGGTATTCACTTCATCACATTAGTGCATCAGTCTTTGATTTCGAATTGGTAAGCATCACTATTCACTTTGGAACAGTAAGATCTACTTTCTTGTCAGTTTTTGAGTGAGTTGTGAGTGTGCCACCAAAAATATTTTGTGTTTTTGCACTAACATACTACTCATGATTTCTACTAGTGTTGATGTGATGCAGAAATCAGATGATGTTTACCATGACTATTTAGCTATTGTGGTTGGCATGGCATATGATCCAACTACAATCAAGTGGCGATTGGAAAGTTCCGCTGCACCCATGAATATCAGATCTGGGAAATTGATATGGGATTTGGTTTTGCGAGATGTCGTACTTTCGATAGCAAGTTTAATGGCCATATAGAATACATTCTTGCTCACCGACGTGTGGATGAAGAGGTAGCTCGTTGGTGGAAGGGCCTTGGATTGTGTATGGTGTCATGGGTAAAAAAATCCTTTGGGAAGATTTCAAGCAGTTTCTACGTTCTATGTTTTTGAACAACTACAAATGGCCTATTCCAGAAATTTTGAGAGTGGACACTAATGAGACATGTGAGTTGTCTACTAACGTAATCATGTCTACTCCTAGTGTTGTATCTTGTGATGTACAAGTTGCTTTTGAAGAAAGGGAGCCGCCTATTTTACAACCTGCATGACACGATCTGGTATTATCACTTGAGGAGGATGTCGTAGTACCTACTATAGCTGAGAAGATTGTTGATGACATTGGTACTAATTTGGAGCTTCAGCCAACATGTGTGACATATTGTGAGTCTATTCCTTTACTGAAGCCTCCTTGTGATTTGCCTTACACTATTGTTTCAGCACCATGTGATAGTTTACCAAATTCCAATTTTGATCATGTGGTACTGATTACACATAAAGAAATACTTGCTCGAATACCACCTGCTGATATTGTGTTTTCCATCATGCTAAATGAACCTATGAGTATGAGTTGTGCTATGGACAAGATTTCTGAAATTTCATGTCTAAATTCTAGCACATATTCTCCTTGTTTCACTTTCAATCTAATTGGTGAATATAGCATGCATGAAAATTTTCTTGTGGATCACATATGCATTACTTGTGATAGAATCGCTGAACTGAAACATGCTGTTTTCAGCCATACTTGTTGTGTGTCGATGACTTGTTGTGGGACATATGCTGAAATTTGTGATAGTATGAAACTAAAGTCAGATCTAGTTGATATAATACAGCCAACACAAGTAATTTTACCTATGTTGGATCGTTGTAATCTTGCTAGAATAGAACCCAAGTTTTCATATCCTTTGTGTTTGTCCCAAAAGTCTTTGTCTAGCTGTGCTACTGCTCTATACTTCACTTATATTTGCAAATTGAGTTGCATCTTCCATACTGGACAACATGATCATGTTTATATTAATCAGAGTAGCGCAGTTGAAGCATGGTGTGAATCAATTTGGTTTTCACACATATTGAATTGGTTAGATCTTGTCCACAAATTTGATCATAGATCTTCTTTAAGAAAACTGAATTTAATATTGAAGAACAAGACTATCTATTTAGTTGTTTTTCACCATGATCATGATTCTTTGTACTTCACTTATACCTGCAATTTAAGTTGCTTGATGTATACTGGACATACTTTTCATGTGAACAACAATAATACAACATGTTATATATACATATACTTTGCGTACACGTTGTTCTTTTTGTTTCTCCCACTTTCAGCTTACCTAAAGCCGAGGACGGCTTTTCATGAAGAAAGGGAGGATGATGAGGATATATACAGGGATTATGATGATTACATCGCTGAATGGAAGGAAATATTGAGTCAAATCAATAATGACTATCAGGTGAATTCATTCCTAATTGAACCTGATGTTTTACTTAATGAGAACTTTATACTACCTAAGTCTATGCATCTTTGTATGATCAGGTTTATTGATAACACAAGCGTTGCGCGAGGAGGAGGAGAGTTGCAGCAAGAAGGACAAGCGCTGATTTCCAATATCAACAAGTCTTGTGAGGAGGAGGGAGGCATGCACTAGGAGGCAATGAGGAAATCACGTATGAGCAAGAGAGAGAGATGGCGCACCAAGAATTACATGTTTGAGGTGTTCCACGACGTTTGGACTGCGTGCCAATAAGGCCGAACCCATGTATGGGTCGGTATGTATCAGTTTGAGTCGAACCGAGTCAGTTTGGGCCAAGTTATGGCTGTTTTAGGCCCGTTTAGAGGGGAGAACGCCCCAACCCTCATATAAACCTCCGTAGCCGTCACAAGTTAGGTTTTTAGACCACGTTAAAATATTTTGGAGTTTTTTCTTTCATAGAACCTCTGGAATTATCCTGTGTTCGAATCTACCAACTATAATTGAGTGTGATCTGTTGTTCCATTGGGAATTAGTAGATTGCATACTACCGTTCGTGGTCACGGCTGCGCACGCAAGAGTGTGGTGTTGTGAATATCCTACAAGGTTCGAGATCTGTTGCGCTGGCATCAGGGATCGAGCGGGAGAGATCATAGCTACGCACTAGTTATCTATCATCCACCATCATCATCGCCATCCGCTTACTGAGAAGATGATATGGGGTGTCCCGATCTTCTCACAAACAAGATCCAAAAGATGAGCAATAAAAGCAAACCAAGGGAATTGGAACTTGTTTGAGCTAAATGTGCCACTTAGGATCTAGGTAAATAAATATCAATTCTAAGTGACACTACCTCAAATGTCCACATTTTCTAGGTTTGTAATATGCACAAAGCATATGACTCCCCCATAATGTGGTAAATCAAAAATTCTCAACAAGAGGTAAAAACAACCAAATACAGATGATTAATGAACATTATGGAACTTGAATTTCTCATGAGAAAGACATACCACATAGAGACTAGATAAACTTGCAAAATAAATACTAAGTGGTATTCCTCACGTACCCACATTTTAGGATTGTGGAATGCCCAAGCACAACACTCCCCCAAAATGGGATTGTCCATTAATCTCTCGCAAGAGCCATGAAAGATACCAAATAAATTCAACAAAGGATTAAACACAAGAACACAAATACATGATGTGCCAACCAACATACACAAATCTACTAGTCAACTCAAAATATAAGTACGAGGGAAGCACAACATATACATAAACATGCAAGGTACAAAACCACACATTCACAAGGGAGCAAGTAACTTTCAATGTAAGTGAGTTGAGAACATGTTACCGCAAGGAGGAACATTGGATATATGATAGGAGCAAGATAATCCAATTGGCTTGACTTGACAAAAATGAATGATGAAGATCCCTCAATTCTTCATAATGTAGCCAAGCCTCCAATTCCCTCCAACAACACCTATTGATCAAGTTTTAGCTTGTTGGTCCCCAACCAAGTTGGGTCCTAAGAAGTTAGTCACAATAGGCTTGGCCACCCAAATGGTTCTTTTCTTGACACCACTTTGGGCACCAACACATTTGGCAAACACATTTCCCACCTAATCCTTACCAAGAGAATATGCATCATATATCAAGAAAGGCTTGGATGAGGGGTTACCCATGGTGCATGAGGAAGAAAGGTGCCCCTTCTCACAACATATGTAGCAAGTTCTTCTCTTGCTATCTTTCTTCTTGGAAGATGCCACCCCTTGAGGAAGATCTTGAGTCTTGGGAAGAGGCCCTCTACTAGCTTGAGGTGGAGCTTGAGGCCGCTTCCCTTGATGCTTCTTCTTCAATGGGTAACATCTCACATGATGGCCTTCTTCCTTGCACTTGAAGCACACAATGTTGGCCGGATTCTTCACTTGAGCTTGGCCATTCTTCTTATTACCCTTGTGCTTCAACAAGTTGGTGGGCTTGTTCTTGATGTTGGAGTTATAGCCAAGCCCACTTTTGTCGTTGGGGGAACTTCGCACACCCAAGACGTTCTTGAGTGTGGTCTTCCCTTCATGACACTTCTTCAAGTCATTCTTCAAAGAAATGACTTGAGCCTTGAGCTTCTTGTTTTCCTCTACATGGTTAGTATCAACAACAATACTAGAGGAAGTAGATGCTACAATGTTTGAGCAACAAGGCAAGGAATGTAATTCATCACAAGATGTAGCAATAGCATGAGTGGATGAACTACAAGGACTAGCACATGGCAAAATGACACAAGGAGTAGATGTAGTGCTAATGTCCACATGAGGCATATTCGATGTTACCTTTGACAAAATAGCCTCATGAGCCAACTTTAGACTACCATGGGAAACTAGAAGGTCCTCATGCGAGCTTGTGAGCTTAGCATGACTCTCTTCCAATTTCCCATAGTTCCTAGTTAGCAAATCAATTTGAGCATGTAGCTCAACATTCTCCTTCACAATAGATGCTTCACAAGAGATAGAGTTAGTAGAACAAGCATCATCAATAGTAGTAAGAGGTGAGGGCAACTTGGAAAGCTCTTTAGAGTAAGAAGCTTTAAGTTGCTCATGTGACTCGGTGAGTTTGATGAGCTCCCCCTTTATGACCCTAGAGCCATTGTTGAGGTGCTCAAAATCCTCAAGGAGTTTAGCATAGGCAACTTCAAGCTCATCATTTTTAATTTGGAGGTCACTTGCCACCTCAAGCTCTCCATCATGAGATTTCTTCACCCTAGATAGCTCTAGGGAAAAGGTCTCCTCCAGAGATTCCTTGGTGGTTTGTTCCTCTTCAAGAGCTTCATTTAAGTTTGCAATGTCATTAGCATACTCACGCTCAAGACTACTCATTTTGTCAATTGTGTCCTCATGCTCATAAATTAGTTGCTTACTTTCAATGGCAAAGTTCAAGATTTCAATGAAAGTAGAGCAAGCATTTTTATCATTGTGTAGAGCACAAAGGACTAGCTCCCCCTTATCTTTTAAAGAAGAAACATCATCATCTCCTACATCTAAGTCAACATTCACATCATCCTGAGGTGCATTGGGGTCCAAAGGAGAAGTTACCTTTGATTCCTTAGCCATGAGGCATAAGTGAATGTTGGGAGAAGGTGATGATGGGGGAACACATTAAGCTCCAATTTCAACCTTGCCTTGGCCCACACATTCTTCGATTTCCTCTACATGGTTAGCAACACAAGTACTAGAGTAAATAGAAGCACATTTATCATGGCAACAAGGCAAAGCAAGCATATCATCATGAGATATATTCAATCCATTTCTACATGATATGCAAGGGCAATCAACACTAGGATGTAAATCACATATAGTCCTACAAGTGTTCATGCCCAAATATACAACATTGCAATGAGATTGATATGTAGGATCATGAATGGCAAGCTCACTATACTCATTGCAAGTTCTATCACCACTCACCATATCATTACCTTGTGACAATTCATATGTTGGTGTAGTGGAAGAAGATGAGAACTCATCATGGCCGGAGGTGGAGGGAACACAATCATCCTCATTAAGCTTGGACACATCATATTTTGCTTGAAGCTTGGTCCAAATATCATGAGCATTTTGAAAAGGCATGATTGAGGAAAGAACTACAAAGCTCACAACATTAACAAGAGCATTAGATGCTTGATCTTCGAGATAAGAATTTGTCTCTTCCTCCAAAGATAGATTTTGAGGATCCATAGGAGGAGACATGCCCATATCTAGAATTCGCTCAATATTTGGGCCAATGACCCAGAAATGACTAAGCATGCGAATGCGCCAAACATCATAATTTGTGCCATCAAAAGTAAATGTGTGAGAGTGCACTAAACCCCTAGGAGACATCCTTACTCTCGAGGTGGTGAAGCCTAAGAAGCGAGAGACGTCGCTCTGATACCAATTGAAAGGGAAATGGACGTCACCTAGAGGGGGGTGAATAGGCGTTTTAAAATTATTATGGTTTAGGCTCTAATAAATGCGGAATAAAACTTAACATTTAATTTATCAAGCCAAAACCTATATTCACTAGGTTCACTAAGTGCACCAACAACCTATGCTAAAAACGATAAACAACAAGGTGATAGCAAGATATAATACTTCAAGCACGAAGGCTATCACAATGTAAATTGCATAAGAAAAGGGCTCGGTTGAGAGATAACCGATGGACGCAGAGACGATGATTTGTTTCCAGAAGTTCACTTCCAAAGAAGCTACGTCTCTGTTGGAGAGGTGCGGGGGAGCAATGTACTTCGAACGCCACAAGTGGCTCACCTCGAGGTCTGATGTCTACGCACTTCTATTCTTGTAGACAGTTGTTGCGCCTCCAAGTGCAGAGGTTTGTAGAACAGCAGCAAGTTTTCCCTTAAGTGGATCACCCAAGGTTTATCGAACTCAGGGAGGAAGTGGTCAAAGGTATCCCCTATCAAGCAACCCTGCAATCAAGATACAAGAAGTCTCTTGTGTCCCCAACACACCCAATACACTCGTCAGGTGTATAGGTGCACTAGTTCGGCGAAGAGATAGTGAAATACAAGTGGTATGGATAATTATAAGTGGTAATGGTGCTAGAAAATAGCTTGATGGCGTGGAAAAGACTAAAGGCAAACTGAAATAAAGATGGAAGCAAGCAAACATGTACCATATCTAATTGCAAACGGTGTTTCAATGTTTAGAAACAAGGCCTAGGGATCATACTTTCACTAGTGAACACTCTCATATAAATATCTTCTCTTTATGATACTACTCATAACTACTCTCCGGTTGGACACTCTAATCGATGGTAGGGCTATAACAACACACCTCAAAGTTTGTTTTCCACATCTAGATAACCCCACACTGTCACCTTGAGCACTAGATGGTTCCAACAAACACCACAATTTCATAAAGACATCCAACTCCAAATATAACTCATAACAAGTATTTGTAATCTCTAGCCTAAGTGCCACCATGGTGTGCACACTGTCAACTTCACACACATGGGGAGAGCATAGATCTATTTAAAGCACTTGAGTAGCAAGGTAGATCTATAGATTACAAGCTCATGATCACAATATGATCATTCATAGATAGATAGATGAACACATAGCTACCGGTAGAACCCTTAGGCTCGAGAGAGAACTACTCCCTCATCATCATGGGAACCAGCAACGGCGATAGATATGGTGGTGGAGATCGATGGAGATGGCTCCGGGGGCACTTCCCCGTCCTGGCAGGGTGCCGGAACAAAGACTTTCTATCCCCTGAATCTCCCCTTTGGTGGCGGCGGCGCTACGAAACTTTTCGTGGCTGGAGGCTGGATGATTTAGGGTTTTTGCATCGGGAGGCATCTTATAGGCGAAGAGGCAAGGTCGGTGGGCGCCCAGGAGGCCCACACCACCTAGTGGCGCGGCCAGGGCTAGCCTGCGCCATCATATGGTGTGGCCACCCTGTGGCCCCTCTCCGTCTCGTCTTCTGGCTCCGTGAATCTTCCGGGAAAATAACGACTTTGGCTTTTGTCCGGTCCAATTCTGAGAATATTCATTTTCTGACTTTCTGGAACCAAAAATAGCAGAAAACAGGGAACTGGCACTGTGGCTCTTGTTAATAGGTTAGTCCAAGAAATGATATGAAAAGTACCCCAAAGTGTGGACAAAACATAAGAAAGTAGATAAAACCAAGCATGGAACATCAAAAATTATGGATATGTTAGCAACATATCAACATCCCCAAGCTTAACTCCTGCTCGTCCTTGAGTAGGTAAGTGACAAAAAGAAAGAATAATTTTTGAGGTGACATGCACCATCATAAACTTGATCAAAGTATTTGTAAAACATTCAAAGCTGGGATCATAGTACTTAAATCATAACATGAAAGACAAAGTTCTAGCAATAAGACAAAGCAACTATGTTGTAACATGAAAAGGTACAAACAAAAGATCATGAATAACATTGCTTTGCAAGACGTTTGTTTGTTTCACATAAAGAAAACATGCATAGTGGCATTCAGCTTGTCCCTCATAGAGTAGCAAACATAAATGCATAGGACACCTTCAAAGTTCATAAGAGTAACTAGATACAAATAGTTTAAACCAAGCAATATCAAAGCTATGCATCAATCAACAAGTCTTGGGACAATGCACATAGAACTAAGAATGGCCACTATGCTCTCAAAGTAGGTGCATAAAGATAGAAGGTGGAGACTCGATATAAAAGTGGAAGAAAGGCCTTCATAGAAGGAAGTAAGGATTCAAGTTTCATAAAGAGCTTCTAAAAATTATGGTACTTTTTAGCTTTCAGCTCTCATTGCCCCTATCATAAGCATCTTGAAGTGATTAAGGTTAAAGTGAACAAACTATGGAGTATATGCTTGACAAAGTATAAGTTGGAAATCTCATGTCCCTTGAATACGAGGGCCGCTCCTCATGCTACTCAAGTTTAGTCACCGGTAAGTTCTGGTCATTGTAAGTACATGTGTATCATCGAGAACCGCAGGGTACCCTTGCCCGATGATACGGAAGAATCCCCATATCAAAATGACAAGGCAAGCAGACAACGAGCATCTCAGCAATCTTCTTATTTACCATGGGAATATGGTGCTTTTTTCTCTCTTTCCTCTTTTCATATATCTCTTTTTTTTCTTTTTTTTCTCCTTTTCTCAATATCTAACTCTTTTTTATAAGAAGAATACTTCTTAGACAGCTCATTATGGTTACGCTATAGGTTTCCACCATGACAACATGGATTAGACCAGCGGCCCAGACGTTTCTCTAACACATATACATAATTCCATGGACTTACAAGCTCCCCTTTCATTTCACACCGACTACATCCATAGACAAAAGAGCATGATATCAACTAGGTACAAAGTACAAGTGCAATGTTGAAAGCGTTCCCCATGACAGCATGGTTCTGCTAATCCCCAACAAATAAGTGCAAGCATATACAACATAGACGACACAATGGTTCAAGTTTATTAAGGGCAAGAAAAGTAAAGTGTGCCATCAAGTTCGTGAGAGCTTTAATCACTAGTTTTCTCATAACAAGTTTAATTTGGAAGGTAGATAAAAACATGAATATACTTGGAATAGCATATGCTAATAGGTAGGTATGGTGGACTCTTTGTAATAACTTGGTTCTAGGAGTTGTATGCATGAGTGGAACTCATACTTGGTTGTGGAGGCTAGCAAAAGACTAGGAGCGACCAACTAAGAGGGAATAATGGCCATAATCATGCAGAGCGACAAAACATCATTGATCAAAGCATAAAGTGATACTACAAGTTCAAAACTAAAGGATCATAAAGGCTATGGTGACTTGGGATAGTCATAACATGCTGTGAGCATGTGCCAAGTCAACCCAAATAAAGCATCAAAGGAGAATACCACAATACTATGCTTTAATATGCTAAAACAACGCATGATCCTTCCAAGGCACATTAAGCAATCTCAATTGTTTATAACAAGTCATGCCACAACAAAGAATACTAAGCATAAAGCCAAAACAATATCAAGCATGGCATGACAAAGCATAGGCCACAGTCAAAAACAAGCTCTCTTTACCAGTTAAGCATGAACTTTCCTACTCTTTTCCAATCCAAACCAAACTATTTGAAAACCAATGTATGAAAGAGGGGGTACAACCAATTTATTCAGCAAACTAAGAAAACAAAGCAAACAAAAAACCAAAACAAAAACGAAAAAGAAGACGCTCCAAGAACAACAGAACTGTGCATGAAACAATAAAAATGAAGCGTTTGGAAGAAACCGGGGATTTTTATTGATGAAGAAGGGGATGCCTTGGGCATACCCAAGCTTTGACGCTTGTACCTCTTGAATATTTCTTGGGGTGACACGGGGTGGCATCCCCAAGCTTGATATTTTGTCCATTCTTCATCTCATTACATCATTCTTTCCCTACACCTGAAAATTTCCTTCATACAAAAGTTCACACAATCTTCATTAGCAACATTAGTGCATTCAAAATAATAAGTCTTTTGGTTCAGTCTCAACACAAGTAAAACTTCCATTAAAACACAAGCTACTGTAGCACTTCCTTTAAAAAGCTCAATTCCCCAAAAGAACTAAAAAAGGAACCAACAAGAAGCAAATGCAAATAATGGCAGAAATCTGTCAAAACAGACCAGCAGGTAAAGACAAATTTTTTTGAAGACCTTCTGTTGCTCAAATCGAAAAGTGTTGAACTAACGAAAGTTAGATAACAACCTGGGGTAGAAGCAAAAAAATTCATGCCTCAAAAATACGTACAGAGATTTTACACGAATTTTTATGGTGAAGCACAAAAATCTGTTTCGGGACAGCAACTTTCCCAATCATTACTTCGCTCTCATTAGAGGTTAGTCTTAGCACAAAAAGCAAATAAAAAGGATAAGGAGCGGTTATTACAGAAGTAATAACTTCCAAGACTCATCTAAAACTTTTGGGTTATCTCCCAATAAGTACTTTTCTTTAACGCCTTTAAGTTAGGCATGATAGTTTGAGAAGATGCTCACATAAGAAATATGAATTGAAGTAAAAGAGAGCATCAAGAAACAAATTCAAAACACATTTAAGTCTAACCCACTTCCTATGCATAGGAATTTGTAAAGAAACAAGTCATGAAAACACAAAGAAACAAGCACAGGAAAGCAAAACAAGTGCAACTTCAAGACTTTCAACATAAAGAGGGGAAACTTAATTTTGTTGAGATACATAAAACCATGTTTCCATCTCTCATAATAACTTTCAGTAGCATCATGAATAAAATTAACAATATAACAATCACATGAAACATTCTTATCATGAGCCACATGCATAAAAGAATTAATACTCCCCACGTAAACATAGTCATTCTTATTAATTGCAGTGGGAGCAAATTCAACAAAATAGCTATCATTATTATTCTCATCACCATAATCATCAAATATAGGAGGCATATTGTAATCATAATTAATTTTCTCCTCAATAGTAGGTGGACTGAAAATATCATATTCATTATTGCAATCATCATATATTGGAGGTATAGTATCATCATAAGCAATAGAATAGTTATCTTCCAAAGTGTGTTCGTTTGTAAACTTATCATCATTGGAAGGAACATGGATAGTACTAATAGTACAATAATTATTAATATCATCATTTTCAGAATTGGTACCGAAGAGATTTTCAATATCAAAATTAGTGTGCTTTTCCCAATCATGATCACTACTATAGGTAATAGGCATAGGAACATCATCGAGTTCAGACTCATCAAAAACTATAATAGGAGCAACATTCTTAGGGGAAAATACTGTTTCCTCTCTCCTTTTACTCCTCTTATTCTTTTTCTTCTTCTCTTTAGGAGGGAGAGTCTTGAAAGTAAGCTTCTCCATATACCCTGGTTTATCGTTAGAGACGATAGAAGAAACTTTGGAGGATTCCTCCTTTTCATTAATAAGAACAAAACACATATTAGTCCTGTCATATTTTGGTAAAATCTCATCTTTTATAATATTTTGTATGTAAGTATTTGTGTGGGAATTATCAACATAATAAAGATAATAACCATGCATGACGCTATTCATACCAAAATCACTCATATTTACCAAAGAAGTTTTTCTTGATAACTCTTCACACCCCAAAAATAATGTAAGTTCATCATGCTGATTAGGAGTGATCATGTCATCACAATACAAACTTGCAGTACTTATTGGATTAGAAGGGCTATTATTATGGCCTGAGCATTGAAAATTCAAATGACCCAGTTCAAAGCAAAGTTCACAAATAAAAGGATAGAGGGCACAAACTTTTTTACCAAGATCATTTAGAGCCCTATACCACATTCTAGTTTTTTCATTCCTATGGGTGATACAATATTCTTCTTCAATTTGATTATTCTCACAAGGTCTATGTATTCCACAAAAATTAACATGCTTATAAGAAATAGTACTTTCAGAGGTTTGAGCATGTTTATTGCTATCATTAATAACAATTTCATTTTCCATGCAAGTGTCTTTAAAAGGCTCATGATACATGTCCGATTTTTCTTTAGGAGCATTAATATGAGAAGGAAAGGCTCTAAAACAATCAATACGAATTTGAGGATCAAGACCATATTTAGCACTAAGCTCTTGAAAATCAGCAGTTTCAACGAAAGACTTAATGCAATCATACTCATAGTTTATACCTGGTTATTTACCTTTGTTGTTATCCCAATCTTCGGTATTGCTTTGAATTGTTTCAAGGAGATCCCACTTAGCTTTGACCTCCTTACTTGTGAAGGATCCCTCTAAACAAGTATCTTGATAGTCCTTGTAATGTCCTGAAAACCTTGCATAGAAATTATTAATAACAATATTACTGGGGAGCTCATGAATGGGACATTTGAGCATTAGTGACTTCAATATCCCCCATGCTTGGGCAATACTTTCTCCATCATGAGGATGAAAATTATAAATATAACTCCTATCTTTATGAATTTCATGAGGAGGATAAAATTTAGAGTAAAAGAGAGATTCAAGTTCCTTCCACTCCAAATGATGAGGATCATCTAGTAGCTCATACCACTCCCTTGCTTTGCCCTTAAGTGAAAAGGGGAATAGCTTCCTCTTAACTTAGTTCATTGAAATACCTGCACACTTGAACAACTCGCATAATTCATGTATAAAGAGTAAATGATCACCAGGATGGACAGTTCCATCTCCAAAGTAGCAGTTATTCATTAGACGTTCAACAATTTTTATAGGTATTTTAAAAGGGATGCTTTTAGTATGTGGATTTAACATATCACAAGTATCATTAGAATTACCACATATGGGAGATAAAGTATCATCAAAGCAAATTTTCTTCTTCAAAGCTGGGGAACTAAAAAGATCATTTTCATAAAAACTATCTTCCCCAAGCTTAGACGTTTCCATAGCATTAGTAACAAAGGTATTCAAAAGATTCATACTAATAACATTGCTATTAGCATGCAAAGAAAGTTCCATGGGTTTTTAATTTTCTTTTCAGAAAATTCATGTTCTATCTTAGGAAAAATACTAAAAAGCTCTCTAATTTTGTTGTTGTTTTCCATTAAGCCTAACTAGTGAAAACAAGAAACAAAAAGACAAAATTGCAGAATCTAAAGGAAATAACTTCGAGCACTCACACCGAAGGATGTGAGTACCTTTTACCTTACCTCCCCGGCAACGGCGCCAGAAAATAGCTTAATGTCTACGCACTTCTATTCTTGTAGAAAGTTGTTAGGCCTCCAAGTGCAGAGGTTTGTAGAACAGCAACAAGTTTTCCCTTAAATGGATCACCCAAGGTTTATCGAACTCAGGGAGGAAGTGGTCAAAGGTATCCCCTCTCAAGCAACCCTGCAATCAAGATACAAGAAATCTCTTGTGTCCCCAACACACCCAATATACTTGTCAGGTGTATAGGTGCACTAGTTTGGCGAAGAGATAGTGAAATACAAGTGGTATGGATAATTATAAGTGGTAATGGTGCTAGAAAATAGCTTGATGGCGTGGAAGAGACTAAAGGCAAACTGAAATAAAGATGGAAGCAAGCAAACATGTAACAGATCTAATTGCAAACGGTGTTTCAATGTTTAGAAACAAGGCCTAGGGATCATACTTCCACTAGTGAACACTCTCATATAAATATCTTCTCTTTATGATACTACTCTTAACTACTCTCCGGTTGGACACTCTAACCGATGGTAGGGCTATAACAGCACACTTCAAAGTTTGCTTTCCACATCTAGATAACCCCACACTGTCACCTTGAGCACTAGATGGTTCCAACAAACAGCACAATTTCATAAAGACATCTAACTCCAAATATAACTCATAACAAGTATTTGTAATCTCTAGCCTAAGTGCCAACATGGTGTGCACACTGTCAACTTCACACATGGGGAGAGCAGAGATCTATTTAAAGCACTTGAGTAGCAAGGTAGATCTATAGATTACAAGCTCATGATCACAATATGATCATGCATAGCTAGAGAGATGAACACATAGCTACCGATAGAACCCTTAGCCTCGAGAGAGAACTACTCCCTCATTATCATGGGAATCATCAACGACGATGGAGATGGTGGTGGAGATCGATGGAGATGGCTCCGGGGGCACTTCCCCATCCCGGCAGGGTGCCCGAACAGAGACTTTCTATCCCCCGAATCTCCCCTTCGGTGGCGGTGGCGCTGCGGAACTTTTCATGGCTAGAGGCTGGAGGATTTAGGGTTTTTGCATTGGGAGGCATCTTATAGGCGAAGAGGCAAGGTCGGTGGGCGGCCAGGGGGCCCACACCACCTAGTGGCGCGGCCAGGGCTACCCCGCGCCACCATATGGTGTGGCCACCCTGTGGCCGCTCTCCGTCTCGTCTTCTGGCTCCGTGAATCTTCCGGGGAAATAACGACTTTGGCTTTTGTCTGGTCCAATTCCGAGAATATTCATTTTCTAACTTTCTGGAACCAAAAACAGCAGAAAACAGGCAACTGGCACTGTGGCTCTTGTTAATAGGTTAGTCCAAGAAATCATACGAAAAGTACTCCAAAGTGTGGACAAAACATAAGAAAGTAGATAAAACCAATCATGGAACATCAAAAATTATGGATACATTAGCAACGTATCAAGGTGTGTGGTGGCTCGATGCTCACCCAACGCCACACAAGGCCTCACCCCAAGATGCGAAGGCACGCAACCTAGCGACACCACAACAGGCTCACCCTATTCTCCCGTGAGCTCGCCACAAAGGACTACTCACGTTCCACTATGGGACACCTGAGGGCGGTCACCGAACCCGTAGAAGATTGGGTCATTCTCCACAACTCAATTGGAGGCTCCCAACAACAATGCCACAAAGGCTACAAAGCCACAAGAGGCAACAAGGCCACAAAAGGTTACAAGACCACAAAAGGTCAACAATCCAACCACACAACCGTCTAGGGTTCCAAGAACCCAAGAGAAACAAGCCCAATGGCTTGAACTCGTTGAATCTCCGAGGAGAACTCAACCGTATGCACCAAATGCAAGAGGCAAGTCCTTATCTCTCAAATTCCACCAAAGCTACAAAAGCTATTGGGGGAATAAGAGAGGAAGAACACAAGAGGAGAACACAAAACTCTCCAAGATCTTGATCCCAAGGATTCCTTCACAAAGAAGGGATTTGGTTTGGTGGGGATTGTAGATCTAGATCTCCTCTCTCAAATCCCTCAAAAAGATGCAAGAATCATAGGAGGGGGAAGGGGAGAGGGCAAGCTCTTCAAGGTCCACAATGGAGGAGAGAGAAAGCCAAAAACCAAGAAAAAGCAAGTTGGCCCCGAAGGGGAAAGGGGAGCTCCTTTTAAAGGGCTCCCCGTTCTGCCTGTTACACACAGATCCGCGCACGGCCGGTAGTACCGGTGGGTGGCCGGTACTACCGGTGGCACTTAGCCAACGGTCCAAAACGACGATGCGAATGAATACAAAAACGAGGTCGGCCGGTACTACCTGTGGTCACCGGTACTACCGCCTGGGCCGGTACTACCGCCCAAGATTCCGACAGAAGCACCATCAAATAGCGCAAACCAGGCAGAGAGAGTACTAAATAGAAATAGGGGTTTCCAGAAGGTGGGACGGAATTTACATCGGTTACCGGCGACATTTCTGCCCGAGTGGTACTTCCGATAGGAGAAACCTTAGAACCAAAACTGCAAGAACTTTTGCATCCGAATTCCAAACGAGATGAAACCAATTTTGTTGGAAAGATAACGATGTGTAGAATCCAACAAAATACCATGAATATATATGCAAAGGTTTTGTTCGAAATATTGGGTATCACCAAGGGAGAAAGTACCATGAATATATATGTGAGATACCTCCCAAGGTGTGGAGCCAGAAAACCCGCAAGATCAAAAACGCAATAAGATATGCAAGGGAAATCCATTTTTGATGAACTAGAGCTTGTTATGAATATAACCACAAGCTCTAGATCCTCACATGGACAAGAACCAAACAACAACCAAGAAAGATGATGCTATGTATGCAAAGGTTTGAGTTCTCTCTGAAAGATACGAGCGAGTCACCCACTCGAGAGCCCCTCTTGATAGTACGGCTATCTATCCTAAACCCGGTCTCCCAACACTACAAGAGACCAGTAAAATAGAAACCCTATCAAGATCATACATTTGCCTTGAGCATCCCACTTGAGCTTGATGTAGACGATCTTGTCACCTTCAAGATGGAACACCTTTCTTGATTGCACTTGCTTGATGAAGTCTTGAGACATGCTCCCCCATACTCCATGGGAAGCCTCTTCTTCAAACTTGTCTTCATCATTCCATGATTGCCGAGGATGGCAAGCATTAAGCATGAGATCTTCTAGAGAGGACGCATCTTGAGCTTGCACAGCAATTCTTGATGATAATGCCTTGAAGAAAGCCATGAGGAACTCCATCTTCTCGTCTTCTTATTCTTCTTCTTCTTCAAGACATACTTGATCTTCTTCTTCTACTTGATTCCAATAGGCACAAAGCCCTTGGACAATGCTTCTTCTTTTTCATCTTTGAAACCAACACATGGTCCAAGCGATGCAAATGGACAAACCTACAAGTGAAACTCAATTTGCACATTAGTCCATAGGGATTGTCATTAATTACCAAAACCACACATGGGGCATACATGCCCTTTCAATCTCCCCCATTTTGCTAATTGATGACCATCCCCTAGAGAGGGTTTAAATATGGAATTTTACGAACAAAATGGTTGCCCCAACATCAAATACTACACACGTATGTGATGTTGGTACAACCACAATATATAGAGCAAACTCCCCCACAATCTATGCATGTGAGATGAACTTGAAATTCATTGCATAGATTGCCAACCATTATTGGCGGTTGAGTTTCCTCTATATATTAAACATGCAAAGCAACAACAAATATGCAAGAGCATGCAAGGCTAATGCTTTAAGAACCAACTCAAAGCATAACCAACTTCCCTTAAACCCTCTCCAGGAATTTTTTCTACCGCTTGTTGAATTATTTTAATGGATTCCCTCATTAAACTTCTCCCCCATTGGCATCAATTGCCAAAATGGGTGAAAAGTTCTAGACGGCCAATATAGTGAGACTCCCTCCAAAGGTGTGCATATGCACATATCCGATGATGAATACTTGGGAGGAAATCAAACTATATTGAGGACCCAAAGGTTGCAAAAAGAAAAGAAGGAGAGAATAGCTTCAACAAATGAAGCGAGCAACCCAAAAGAAAAAATACCTATTGACAACAACAATTGATACCAAAAGAGAAACACAAGATATTATAATACGAACAAAAGAGTGTTTAGATGAAATAAGGAAGCTCCCCAATCTTCATGCACAATATAGAATAATTTGAATACATCATACACAAATATGGAATCCTCACTCCCCCATAGACATTTAAACCTCAAAAAAAGAGAAAGACAAATGAGAATTCTTAAGTGAGTTAGAGAAGCTCCCCAAGGATTATGCACCAATTATAATAATTATATTTGGAAACAAAGTGCACAATCATGGAATCCTCACTCCTACAAACTCATTTAACAATACAAGGTAAGAGAGCTCAAATTATGAGTGCCCAGAGATGCAAACAAATGGGAGAAGCACTCATAGGAAAATAAATTTGGAAGCCACCGAAGAATCAAAAAGAAATAAAGGGTGGTCTCCAAGGAAAAAAAAACAACCAAAGATTTATCTTCTCTTTTGCGTATAAGTTTCTAGGTGGAAAATATCACAAAGACATATGCCCGACAAGAAACATGCACACACAAAATATATACACAATAAAGCACATAAACAACAAAATGAAGTCATATAATATATCAATAGGATTTTTGCTTGAAAGTATGGCCAAAGGCTCAAATATATCTTATTGTACATCAATGAGCTTCAAACACCAACACACTACATACATTAAACTATTACCAAGGGAAAAAGGAAATTGTTGAAATATATGGAGAAAGGCAACAAGTATCACAAATACAAAATAACTATGCAAAATACTCACTATTGCACATGAGAGTGAAAGAGGAAAATATATGCAATAAAATTGCTAGATTGACATATTTGGGATAAGTGAATCATGATCATGATTTTTGTATAGTCCTCATTATATGCACTCATCTCAACATACTCACATTTGCAATAGAGAGCACTCGAACAAAACAAACAAAGAACCACTACATTACAAACACACAAATTCATGCCAACAAGCAACCTACAAAAGGTTGGAAACAAGATAAATATGCATGAGAGAGATACTTGTTACCGAGATATAATTGGTAGGATGTAGTGGATATGAATTCATTGATCATCCTAGCTTGCCTCCAATTGACATGTAGGCACCACTTCTTCCTAATGGATGAGACAAGCGTCCAATATATCTCCAATGTACCTAAAACACAATTAAGTACACTATGTTCCCAAACAAATTGGGTCCAAAGTAGTTAGTAAAACTACAATATATAGGAGACACTCAACATAAATATGTGCATATTGATATGAAATTGAATTTCATGCACATCTTAGCCGATAGGATTTAGTGGAGAATTCCCTATATATTGGATCAAGAAAGAAAGCATGCCATGATATATACAAGAAGCAAATATGCATGCACTAGACTTTCAAGAACCAAAAAGGAGATACAATTTGAACTAAAACACCAAGTAAACCAAGAAGTAGCACACAAGAGTGTGACGCGACAAAAAGGTGTCCAAATTGTATCAAGGATCGAAAACAACACATGAAAGGACACCAATTCAACAAATAAACAAGGCAAAAGCCAAAGAGCAAAAGATGCACAAAACACACAATGCTCAAGGATTTATCTCATTCTAAAAGACCAATACAAGTAACAAAGAATGAGACAAAGCTAACTCACAAATAGAGCAAGGTTCCAACGCATAAACCAAGCTCTCTACACTTTTCATGATGGCACAAAGTACCAAAAGAAAAGATCAAGCATCCAAGCACAAGAAACACTATATGGATCAACACAAGAAGCATAGAAGGAGTGTTCTAGATAATATAGGAGAGCTCCCCCATGAATGGTGCATTATATTGAATTTTGCTTTTGAATGCAAAATGCACACAAAAGAGATCATCACTACTACCTACATTAAATAAAACACAAGAGAATACAAATAAACTAAAATGATCCACAAGAGGCAAGGAAGACATGGGAGAAAAAGAAAACAATTTTTCGGCCAAAGATAGGATAAATCAAACCAAAGGCTAAAGTGAACATCATCAATAAATCCTACCATATATGGAGTGTCACTTGTCCAAGGACAAGTATTATGGGGAAAATTTTCCCGAGCTAGTTTACAAGGAAATCATGATCATATTCACACAAAGAAGCATGTAGCAAGATATGCTTGATGCTCCGAGAGAGATTCTTGATAGCTCCCAATAGTCACACAATTATTGAAGATTAAAGTAACTTGAAGCAAATGGTTTCCATGGAGGATATTGAGGTCCAAATATGAGGAAACACATCTCAAGAAAAATTCTCACAAACAAGATCCAAAAGATGAGCAATAAAAGCAAACCAAGGGAATTGGAACTTGTTTGAGCTAAATGTGCCACTTAGGAGCTAGATAAATAAATATCAATTCTAAGTGACACTACCTCAAATGTCCACATTTTCTAGGTTTATAATATGCACAAAGCATATGACTCCCCCCATAATGTGATAAATCAAAAATTCTCAACAATAGGTAAAAACAACCAAATACAGATGATTAATGAACATTATGGAACTTGAATTTCTCATGAGAAAGACATACCACATAGAGACTAGATAAACTTGCAAAATAAATACTAAGTGGTATTCCTCACGTACACACATTTTAGGATTGTGGAATGCCCAAGCATAACACTCCCCCAAAATGGGATAGTCCATTAATCTCTCGCAAGAGCCATGAAAGATACCAAATAAATTCAACAAAGGCTCAAACACAAGAACACAAATACATGATGTGCCAACCAACATACACAAATCTACTAGACAACTCAATATAAGTACGTGGGAAGCACAACATATACATGAACATGCAAGGTACAAAACCACACATGCACAAGGGAGCAAGTAACTTTCAATGTAAGTGAGTTGAGAACATGTTACCACAAGGAGGAACATTGGATATATGATAGGAGCAAGATAATCCAATTGGCTTGACTTGACAAAAATGAATGATGAAGATCCCTCAATTCTTCATAATGTAGCCAAGCCTCTAATTCCATCCAACAACACCTATTGATCAAGTTTTAGCTTGTTGGTCCCCAACCAAGTTGGGTCCTAAGAAGTTAGTCACAATAGGCTTGGCCACCCAAATGGTTCTTTTCTTGACAGCACTTTGGGCACCAACACATTTGGCAAACACATTTCCCACCTCATCCTTACCAAGAGAATATGCATCATATATCAAGATAGGCTTGGATGAGGGGTTACCCATGGTGCATGAGGAAGAAAGGTGCCCCTTCTCGTGACATATGTAGCAAGTTCTTCTCTTGCTATATTTCTTCTTGGAAGATGCCACCCCTTGAGCAAGATCTTGAGTCTTGGGAAGAGGCCCTCTTCTAGCTTGAGGTGGAGCTTGAGGCTGCTTCCCTTGATGATTCTTCTTCAATGGGCAACATCTCACATGATGGCCTTCTTCCTTGCACTTGAAGCACACAATGTTGGCCGGATTATTCACTTGACCTTGGCCATTCTTCTTATTGCCCTTGTGCTTCAACAAGTTGGTGGGCTTGTTCTTGATGTTGGAGTTATATCCAAGCCCACTTTTGTCATTTGGGGATCTTCGCACACCCAAGACGTTCTTGAGTGTGGTCTTCCCTTCATGACACTTCTTCAAGTCATTCTTCAAAGAAATGACTTGAGCCTTGAGTTTCTTGTTTTCCTCTACATGGTTATTATCAACAACAATACTAGAGGAAGTAGATGCTACAATGTTAGAGCAACAAGGCAAGGAATGTAATTCATCACAAGATGTAGCAATAGCATGAGTGGATGAACTACAAGGACTAGCACATGGCAAAATGACACAAGGAGTAGATGTAGTGCTAATGTCCACATGAGGCATATTTGATGTTACCTTTTACAAAATAGCCCCATGAGCCAACTTTAGACTACCATGGGAAACTAGAAGGTCCTCATGCGAGCTTGAGAGCTTAGCATGACTCTCTTCCAATTTCCCATAGTTGCTAGTTAGCAAATCAAGTTGAGCATGTAGCTCAACATTATCCTTCACAATAGATGCTTCACAAGAGATAGAGTTAGTAGAACAAGCATAATCAATAGTAGTGAGAGGTAAGGGCAACTTGGAAAGCTCTTTAGAGTAAGAAGCTTTAAGTTGCTCATGTGACTCGGTGAGTTTGATGAGCTCCCCCTTTATGACCCTAGAGCCACTGTTGAGGTGCTCAAAATCCTCAAGGAGTTTAGCATAGGCAACTTCAAGCTCATCATTTTTAATTTGGAGGTCACTTGCCACCTCAAGATCTCTATCATGAGATTTCTTCACCCTAGATAGCTCTAGGGCAAAGGTCTCCTCAAGAGATTCCTTGGTGGTTTGTTCCTCTTCAAGAGCTTCATTTAAGTTTGCAATGTCATTAGCATACTCACGCTCAAGAATACTCATTTTGTCAATTGTGTCCTCATGCTCATAAATTAGTTGCTTACTTTGAATGGAAAAGTTCAAGATTTCAATGAAGGTAGAGCAAGCATTTTTATCATTGTGTAGAGCACGAAGGACTAGCTCCCCCTTCTCTTTTAAAGATGCAACATCATCATCTCCTACATCTAAGTCAACATTCACATCATCATGAGGTGCATTGGGGTCCAAAGGAGAAGTTACCTTTGATTCCTTAGCCATGAGGCATAAGTGAATGCTGGGAGAAGGTGATGATGGGGGAACACATGAAGCTCCAATTGCAACCTTGCCTTGGCCCACACATTCTTCGATTTCCTCTACATGGTTAGCAACACAAGTACTAGAGGAAATAGAAGCACATTTATCATGGCAACAAGGCAAATGATGAGGACATCCCTACAATTACACCTACCTCAATGACTACTGAAGATGCTACAACTATTGCAAGAAAGGATCAGTCCAATGAGATTAGAATTGGACCTATTACAAGAGATCGTGCTAAGCTACTGGAATAACAGGTGAATTTACTCCTAAACGAATCTGGTACTTTGATTGATGAGAACTTTATATTGCCTAAGTCTATGCATTTATGTATGATCAGGTTCAATGGAGAAACAAGCATGGCGCGAGGGGGAGAAGGGCTACAAGAGAAGCCCAACATGATGATCGCCCAAGGATGCGCGAGGGAAGAGCGGGAGGAAGGCGCAAGAGAAGATCATCAAGACGAAGGCAAAAAGATCTGCCACGACCTGAGTGTCCGGCCAGATCAACCCGGACTGTCCGGCCTGGTCGAGAGGCGAACTGGCGTGGACATTCAGTATGCTAGTTTGGACACTACACGGACGCCACCTAGAAACTTCAAAGTTTCCGAATTGGACGGAGTGTCCGCCACCGACCGAATCTGGTCTGAGTCGGTTTGTATGCTTTGAGTCGCTTATGCTCAGTTTCGGTTTCGTCGCCCACGCCCTTATAAGCTATGGGACGACCTCTAGTTAGGGTTTAGACCACGTTAAAATATTTTGGAGTTGTTTCTTTCATAGAACCTCTGGAATTACCCTGTGTTCGAATCTACCAACTATAATTGAGTGTGATCTGTTGTTCCATTGGAATTAGTAGATTCAAGACTACCGTTCGTGGTCACGGCTGCGTGCGCAAGAGTGTGGTGTTGTGAATATCCTACAACGTTCGAGATCTGTTGCGCTGGCATCAGGGATCGAGCTGGAGAGATCGTAGCTACGCACTAGTTATCTATCATCCACCATCATCATCGCCATCCGTTTACTGAGAAGATCGGGCCACCCCATATCAGCAAAGCAAGCATATCATCATGAGATATATTCAATCCATTTCTACATGATATGAAAGGGCAATCAACACTAGGATGTAAATCACATATAGTCCTACAAGTGTTCATGCCCAAATATACAACATTGCAATGAGATAGATATGTAGGATCATGAATGGCAAGCTCACTATACTCATTGCAAGTTCTATCACCACTCACCATATCATTACCTTGTGACAATTCACATGTTGGTGTAGTGGAAGAAGATGAGAACTCATCACGGCCGGAGGTGGAGGGAACACAATCATCCTCATTAACCTTGGACACATCATATTTTTCTTGAAGCTTGGTCCAAATATCATGAGCATTTCGAAAAGGCATGATTGAGGAAAGAACTACAAATCTCACAACATTAACAAGCACATTAGATGCTTGAGCTTCGAGATAAGAGTTTGTCTCTTCCTCCAAAGATAGATTTTGAGGATCCATAGGAGGAGACAAGCCCATATCTAGAATTTGCTCAATATTTAGGTCAATGACCCGGAAATGACTAAGCATGCGAATGCGCCAAACATCATAATCTGTGCCATCAAAAGTAAATGTGTGAGAGTGCACTAAACCCCTAGGAGACATCCTTACTCTCGAGGCGGTGAAGCCTAAGAAGCGAGAGACCTCGCTCTGATAGCAATTGAAAGGGAAATGGACGTCGCCTAGAGGGGGGGTGAATAGGCGTTTTAAAATTATTACGCTTTAGGCTCTAATAAATGCGGAATAAAACTTAACGTTTAATTTATCAAGCCAAAACCTATATTCACTAGGTTCACTAAGTTGACCAACAACCTATGCTAAACACGATAAACAACAAGGTGATAGCAAGATATAATACTTCAAGCACGAAGGCTATCATAATGTAAATTGCATAAGAAAAGGGCTTGGTTGAGAGATAACAGATGGACGAGGAGACGATGATTTGTTTCCCGAAGTTCACTTGCAAAGAAGCTACGTATCCATTGGAGAAGTGCGGGGGCGCAATGTACTTTGAATGCCACAAGTGGCTCACCTCGAGGTGTGGTGGCTCGATGCTCACCCAACACCGCATAAGGCCTCACCCCAATTTGCGAAGGCACGCAACCTACCGATGCCACAACAAGCTCACCCTATTCTCCCGTGAGCTCACCACAAAGGCCTACTCACGTTCCACTATGGGACACTTGTGGGCGGTCACTAAACCCGTACAAGATTGGGGCAATCTCCACAACTCAATTGGAGGCTCCCAGCAACAATGCCACAAAGGCTACAAAGCCACAAAAGGAAACAAGGCCACAATAGGCTACATGACCACAAAAGGTCAACAATCCAACCACACAACCGTCTAGGGTTCCAAGAACCCAAGATAAACAAGCCCAAGGGCTTGAACTCGCCGAATCTCCGAGGAGAACTCAAACCTATGCACCAAATGCAAGAGGCAAGTCCTTCTCTCTCAAATTCCACCAAAGCTACAAAAGCTATTGGGGGAATAAGAGAGGAAGAACACAAGAGGAGAACACAAAACTCTCCAAGATCTAGATCCCAAGGATTCCTTCACAAAGAAAGGATTTGGTTTGGTGGGGATTGTAGATCTAGATCTCCTCTCTCAAATCCCTCAAAAATATGCAAGAATCATAGGAGGGGGAAGGGGAGAGGGCAAGCTCTTCAAGGTCAACAATGGAGGAGAGAGAAAGCCAAAAACCAAGAAAAAGCAAGTTGGCCCTGAAGGGGAAAGGGGAGCTCTAAAGGGCTCCCCGATCTGCCCGTTACACACAGATTCGCGCACGGCCGGTAGTACCGGTGGGTGGCCGGTAATACCGGCGGCACTCAGCCAACGGTCCAAAACAGCGATGCGAATGAACACAAAAACAAGGTCGGCCATTACTACCGGTGGTCACTGGTACTACCGCCTAGGCCGGTACTACCGCCCAAGATTCCGATAGAAGTACCGTGAAATAGCGCAAACTAGGCAGAGAGAGTACTGAATAGAAATAGGGGTTTCCGGAAGTTGGTCCGGAATTTACACCGGTGCTACTGGCGGCATTTCTGCCCGAGCGATACTTCCAGCGCCTGGCCGGTACTTCCGGTAGGAGAAACCTCAGAACCAAAACTGCAAGAACTTTTGCATCCGAACTCCAAACGAGATGAAACCAATTTTGTTGGAAAGATAACGATGTATAGAATCCAACAAAATACCATGAATATATATGCAAAGGTTTTGTTCGAAATATTGGGTATAACCAAGGGAGAAAATACCATGAATATATATGTGATATACCTCCCAAGGTGTGGAGCCGCAAAACCCGCAAGATTAAAAACGCAATAAGATATGAGAGGGAAATCCCTTTTTGATGAACTAGAGCTTGTTATGAAGATAACCACAAGCTCTAGATCCTCACATGGACAAGAACCAAACAACAACCAAGAAAGATGATGCTATGTATGCAAAGGTTTGAGCTCTCTCCGAAAGATACGAACGAGTCACCCACTCGAGAGCCCCTCTTGATAGTACGGCTATCTATCCTAATCCCGGTCTCCCAACACTACAAGAGATCGGTAAAATAGAAACCCTATCAAGATCATACCTTTGCCTTGAGCATCCCACTTGAGCTTGATGTAGACGATCTTGTCACCTTCAAGATGGAACACCTTTCTTGATTGCACTAGCTTGATGAAGTCTTGAGACATGCTCCCCCATACTCCATGGGGAAGCCTCTTCTTCGAACTTGTCTTCATCATTCCATGATTGCCGAGGATGGCAAGCATCAAGCATGAGATCTTCTAGAGAAGACGCATCTTGAGCTTGCACAACAATTCTTGATGATGATGCCTTGAAGAAAACCATGAGGAACTCCATCTTCTTCGCCTTCTTCTTCTTCTTCTTCTTCAAGACATACTTGATCTTATTCTTCTACTTGATTCCAATAGGCACAAAGCCCTTGGACAATGCTTCTTCTTTTTATCCTTGAAACCAACACATTGTCCAAGCGATGACAATGGACAAACCTACAAGTGAAACTCAATTTGCACATTAGTCCATAGGGATTGTCATTAATTACAAAAACGACACATGGGGCATACATGCCCTTTCATATGGGACTATCTGTTTGTTACCACCTCTTCTCTTCTTGGGGCATCATGTGGAGATGATGCTGCCCCGGTGGATTTTGCTGGAGCACCTCCTGCCGAATGAACGAATTTGGAGCCTCCTGCCCTCGCCGGGTTTTCCTTGAGCAACTCCCCGTTCTGTTTGTTGGCAATTTTTACTAACTCAATGAGTCTTTCTTGCTGCCTTTGTTGGGCTTCACCGGTCAGAACCTCTAAGTCGGATGCTGCTACATCTTCCGCCCTGAGGTTCTTTGCCAGGTACTATACCTCAGCAGACCCGCTGACATGGGTTTACCTGTTTCTCCTGGCCTAGGTGTAACATCCCAAAACTTCAATGCAAGAGTATCAAAGATCAAATCATCCAAATTTAGGATTAACAAAAACTTTTCCAAATTTAAAATGACAACATTCATATATGTGTGCATTTAAAATAGGAGTTGTTTTGAAGTGCCATGATTGTGTGATCCGTTGCTTCTAAAATGTTTCTTAAGTGATTTAAACATCATCTACATCATTCCCAAACTTTTCCTAAAAGAAATCAAATCAAAAAGAATTAAAATGAAGGAATGGTCATTTGGACAAATTTAACTCTCATGCCTACTTTGGCTATTCCTAGTACTCAATTCTTAACAGAAACAATTCTTGATCTTTGCACCCCTTGCTAGTACACATAATGAAGTACCAAGGCCCACCTTTTGATCTTCTAAAAACCTTCTGGAAACTATTTTAAATGGCAGTTCAAAATTGAATCTAATGCATATGCATAGATCACCCCTATTTCAAAAACCATGTATTTGAGCACCATTTTCAAAACCCTTGCAAACAGAGACTACCTAGCACTAGTGGAGATCACTCAAAATTTTGAACTCAAAATTCAAAACTTTTTCTCTTGTGGCCATTTCATTAAACACTTGGCAGGCAGAATCATAACTCTAATCCTAGCTCACTGTTTGGAACAGGGTTTTGCCCCCATTTGATCTCCATTTAATCTCTCTGTCCCCCTTTGATCAAACCATGCCAATTGCAGCCCATCCCCTACGCCCTAGTGGCAATGCCATGCCATGCCGAGCACCACCCTGGCCGGCCAACCTTGCAACCGCCGCAGCAGACCACTCCCCCTTCCCTCGCCATGTCTACGAGGTAGCCAACGCCGCACCGCCCCTCTCTGTCCCTTGCCCGAGCCAAGAGCGGTGTGGACCACCGAGAGAAACCGCCAGTGCCAGACCATGCCGACGCCATGCAGAGCGCGACTGCCCGCGCTGCACAAGCCACCACTCGACACCAGCCCTTACCGCCTCCGCCGACCTAGAGAACACCCTGACACCCCGTTCGCCGCCCAAAGCCCCACAACCACCGCTTGTGGACACCGCCGCCGCCTCTCAAAGCGCCACCTCACCCCGATCAAGATGCCACCGCCTCACGGCAGATTGAAGCGCTAGAGCACCGCCAGGGACCGCCCATCGATCGCCATCCTCACCATGCCGCTTAGCTCGCAGAGCCATGTCGCCACCGTCGACCGCCCATCCCGCCGGTCTCACCGTCGAGCCTATAAAAGGAGCCTCCCCAGCACCAAAGACTCACACCATTCCACCCTCACCTCTGAACCTCACCCACCTCTCGCCGAGCAAGTGGAGCAGCAGTCGCGAATTGGAGCCGAGCCGCCTCTGGAGAAGAAGGGTGTCATTGATTCCGCCACCCCAAGCTCCGCGACCACGCCGCCTCGCTGCCTTCCACTTTGTTCGCTCAAGATTGCCGACCTTCTGGAGCCCTGCACGCCTCAAGAGACCCCACCGAGCCGCTAGGGTTCGAGGCACGGCGACCGTCTGTCGACGATTTACCCTCGGTAGAGATCTAGCCTCTAATCGCACTACCACGGCATGTTGTCAGCGTTTTAAGTGCCGCTGACCAGTGGGACCCCCATTAGCTGAGCCCTGCAGCGGCACTGGGCCGTCCCATTTCCTTTCCCGCGCAAGCCCGTAGATTCAAATCTAGGTTTTTCTTTTTAGTTAGAATATAGTTTCTGTCCAGTGCTTCAAAATTCAATTCTGTGAGTTTGACAAATCCAAATTACATGAAACTAATTTTGTCTGAAAGGTATTGAAATGCTCTATCCAAGCCCGTTGGATTTAATTCATTTAGAGTTATAGATTTCTCCTAATAAAAATTAGAAGACAGAAGCTTTTGCAACTTGAAACATTTTTGTAAAATCAACCAAGTTCGCTTTTGAGTTGATTCCAACTCTCAAAAATCACATTTCATCATATCTATCCAAATATGTAATAATATTAAGGTTTACAGGCAGTGACTTTGGACTAGTACCAAAATAATGCTATATAGGCATTTCTAGTCACTTTAAATTATGAAATAATAAAACTTAAACCAAAGTAATATTGAATCAACCTTTAAATCTCATTCCCACATGTTAGAATATGTGGTGAGGACATGTGTCCACATGATCCCATATTTTGGTGGTGAATAAGTGTAGTTAATATTTCAATGAGTAGAAATTACTTTTCCAAAATAAAAAGGTTGAAACTATTGAATTAAACTTGTGATGTTTGGGATGATAACAGATCATCAATTGTGTGGTTTAGAATACTACTCAGCCTAGTTAAGTATTGTTTGGTGATTGTGCACTCCCTATGTATTTCTAGACGATAGTACCGACCAAGCCTTCGAGGAGGAGGAGTTCTACCAAGAAGAAGAAGAAGAAAACTTCAACCACTGCACCAACCAAGGCAAGATATTAGTGGCAAGATAACCCTTGCAAACATGCTTTAGTAAGCTATTATAGCAAGCTAGAATAAAACTAGATAGTTTAGTAAAGATGCCTTAAGCATACTTTGATCACACCCCCTTAGTTTACACAAAGTTCTTTAATTAATGTTTGAAGGTAGCATAAAGAGTATAAAACTTGACCTAATCTAGAAACCCTTAGATGTCATTCTATGGCATGAGATTGATCCCACTTTTCCACCTTAGTGAACACTCTTAACCTAGTGTTTTAGAATAGATCAAACTTGAGTCATTTTAGATGGGAACACGTGGTGAAAATGAGTTATGAAAACCTTGGAATGATGAGTCATTCTATTGAGATGTTTTGACATGTGTTGAGAAACACAATTGGTTTATGATGATGAAAATGATGAGGCATGAGCCTTAACCCTTTTTATAAAACTGATGGTTGGATTCGGATGCGATACCATTCCAAATTTACTGCATAAACCATATTACCTGAATTGGGTAAGGCTTAGCCGGAAATTTATATGCATTAGTATTAGTTCCCTCACGGGAGAGGTTTGAGCTAAGGCTACCTCTCAATGTTGTCCACCTATGAAGTGCCCAAGATGACTGATGGTCATGGTTGGGAGGCCATGCTCATAGGAGAGGTGCTTGTACTAGGGTGTGTAAAGGGAAGGTTATGTTTGATTATCTGCATACTAAGTATGAGGATTCAGGGCTATCCCTGACAGATGTATCGAACCTTGTGGTGAAAGTGTACCACCTCTGCAGAGTGTCAAACTATTCGAATAGCCGCGTCCTCGGTTATGGACAGTTGGAATGGCCATACTATTTCGTTGTCAGATGTTTTCTAAATAACTTGAAATGAATGATGAACCTTGACTTGACCACAACAGGGTTGTGTAGATGAAAATAGCTTCCCAACTTAAGTGATTCTAGACTTTTATTTTATCTTTTCTTGCTTCAGAACTCAGCTTAGGTTTCAAACTCAACTTGATAGTTACTCTTTCAATTCAGTACTTTAACTTAGAATCATAACCCTTGCTAGTAGTAGTTTGCGAGTACTTAAAGAGTACTCATGGCTTTTGTCCCTGGCTATTATCATGGCCAGACTATGAAGGAGATTATCAAGATGATGGTCGCAGGACGCTATGATAACTAGGACTATCTCGCCTCACAAGATTACTGTGCCCTCAAGATGGACCCCACCGCTATGCTATCGCTTATTTCACCGCTTGTTGTATTAAAGATGGATCATGAGATCCTTATTTGTGTAAAACCTTATGTATGGTTTGTAATGGATGATGTACTATGATATCCAATCCGTTATGTCTCGCAAAAATGGTAATCCTGGATTGCAGGTATGGCATAACGGGCATCCGGGATTAAAAATCCGGTGTTGACAAGTTGGTATCGAGCCATCGACCATAGGAGACCCTAGTTAGAATGGACGTCCAAACCCAAAAACTTAGCTTCAAAACCAAAGTGAGTATTTATGAAAAACTATTTCCTCTTACCCTTGTGAACTCATTCTTTCTCAAAAATACATGTTCCTCAAAATTCTTACATTACTACTTAAAATTTGACACACTTGATCACTTCACTAATTTCCTCATCCTAAATTCTTGTAGATGGAGACTCAATTTAGCAAGTTTTACCAGTTGGGAAACGGAGGTCACCGATCTTGAGAGGGATCTGGATTCACTGCCGAATTTCTAGGACGCCCACATCCGGAGTTTCTTGGAGCTCAACTTCCAGACCCCTGTGAGGAGACCTACAATGGCTAGTCACCGCAGATCTTCAAGGAAGCATTGAAGCACCAACTTCCGGGAGAATTCAGTTCTCTGTGAGAGAGAACAACTGGCTAGATGGATTAGCCAGGGCAATGCATGAAGCTCTCGCACGTCTATGTGCCCTCAGCGTCAACAAGATTCAAGGAACCCGTTTTGCCCACTATGCAAGACGTGACTTCATGGGAATGCCGATGGAGATGCCAAGTCACCCAGAGTTGAGGCGCCAAGTGGAGAACCTTGACTTATTGCTTCATGACCGACAGCAGGAACTGGACAATGCCAGAGAGTTAGCCAACCGTAACTGCAAACCGCCACCGTAAGGCCCAGACTTTCACACTGCTCGTCCAAGATCGCCAGTCTCTTCGTCGCCAGCGTGCAAAGAAGGATCGCACCATCGCCTGTCTTCGCAAGAAGGTGGCCGACCTCGAGAAGACTGTCAAGGAGCAGGAAGCTTGGCTTGCCGCCAAGGAAGAAGATGATGAAGGAGAAGACATCCAGGGAGATATGGATTCGTACCTCAGCAACGATGACGACTTTCTGGCAGAGGATGCTATGGACTTCTACACTGATGATGAAGACTCCGACTTCATCGACGATGAGTAGATGCACTAGAGCACTGTTGTAGCATGAGAGGTATCATCTCATTGTACCATAGCTTATAGAATGGTTCTTCAAACCATCTGTTTTCCCCTTTGATTGTTGTGGTGTGTGTTGTATCGTGTGCTTGCTTGCATGAATGAGAATGAAGTTAGTTGAAAAGCTTGAGTCTAACTCAAAGTTGTAGCTTTGAAAATCCAAAACCATGAACCTTAGAACTTCCCTCTTACCCCTATATCTATCTCAATCTTCAGATGACTCGTGGAAACCAAGGAGGGAGCAGCTCATCGCAGGACCCAATGCTGTAGATCTTGCAGAATCTCATTGCGAACCATGAAGCGAGCAGGGCCGAGCGTCAAGCCAACTTAGCGACATTGCAGCAGATCGCCCAAATGGCTCTCAACAACCAAGGACATGGAAATCAGGATCACCATGGATCAAAACTCAAAAACTTTCAGAACACCAATCCCCCAATCTTCAACCAATCTGAAAATCCATTAGATGCGGATGACTGGTTACAGACCATGGAAAACAACCTTGAAGTTGCAGGAGTTGATGAGAATGAGAAAGTTCTCTTCGCCACTCACTATCTGGCGGGAGATGCAAGAGCTTGGTGGAATAGCGTCCGCAACATGAACCATGGCCAGGTGATGACCTGGGAAGCATTCAAGGTCAAGTTCAGCCGCACCCACGTGCAAGGTCATGTCAACAGGATGAGAGATGAATTCCATGAACTGAAGCAAGGAAGATTGATCGTAGTAGAGCATCGTGACAAATTCTGGTCACTTGCCGATATGCACGGATGAAATCAACACGAGGCCAAGAAGAAGAGAGATTCTTAAAGGTACTACATGATGTGATGCAGATCGTCTCGTCAACATCCGCTTCGGGATCTTGAAGAGCTAGTCGACTCGCCATTCAGATGGAAGGGAAGATTAACCAGTAAACGACAACCGCAAGCGTCAGATGATGCAGAGTCTGGATCCAGAGTCACCATAAGTACCGCCCCTAACCCCTCACCAGATATGCACCAACGAACAACCGACCCCAAATTCTCGCCTAAGCTACCCAACCAGAAGCGGAGGAAATGTGAAGCCGGAGGAAACAATCACAACTCCGCAACGCCAACAACTTCAACCGTGTTCTCCTAAGAGCAACAACAACAACGCCCCAGAATGGCAGCAATGCTGTACTGTTGCTAAGGACAAGTCCTGATCACTTGTTTCAATGTGGAGTGAAGGTTCACTACTCCAATGAGTGTCCCAAGAAGATCGCCGCCAATGCCCCCGTGAATGCCCCCTCCAAGAACAAAGATCGTGTTCAACCAGTGAGATTTGCCCTGTGGAACCCGCAGACAATCAAGAACGGTCGTCTCTTCCACATGAACGCAGAAGCCGGAAGCACCAGATGTAGTGCTGGGTATGTTTTCTGTCAACTCAGTTTTAGCAAGAGTATTGTTTGATTCTGGAGCATCGCATTCATTTGGCACCGAAGAATTTGTATGCACTAGTAAGATTCACCCAACCAACCTGAAGCATGTCATGATAGTTCAAATCCCCGGTTCAACAACAAAAGCTAGAAAAATTTGCAAAGTTGTACCTATCAGAATTCATGGGATAGATTTTTATGCCAACCTAATTGTACTTGGAACCAAAGGTTTGGAAGTAGTACTAGGTATGGACTGGATGTCAAGGCATAAAGGACTGATAGACTGTGCTAAGAAAGCCATCACCATGACTAGTAGTTCTGGAATAACAGTAGAACATATCTCCGAAACCTTACCCCGTCAATTCAAATGCAACAAAAGTGTAGCCCTGCCTACCATTGACCAAGTTAGAGTAGTCTGTGAATACCCGACGTATTCCCGATGAATTGCCGTGTATGCCCCGGATAGGGATATAGAGTTCATTATCGAACTAATCCGGAACCCACCTATAGCCCAGAGACCCTATACCATGAACCCCTCAGAGTTAGTAGAACTGAAGAAGCAGTTGGATGCCATGTTAGCAACCGGCTTGATTCAGCCAAGTGCATCGCCATGGAGATCACCAGTGTTATTCGTCGACAAGAAAGATGGAGGCAACCGTCTGTGTACAGACTACAGAAAGTTGAATGATGTCACCATCAAGAACAAGTACCCCTTGCCAAAGATAGAGGATCTATTTGATTAGTTGATCGGAGCTCGTATTCTCAAAGATTGATCTTAGGACTGGTTATCACCAACTTAAGATTCGTGCAACGGATATTCCGAAGACCGCCTTTACTACTCGCTATGGTTTATACGAGTATACGGTTATGTCTTTTGGATTAACCAATGCCCCTGCTTATTTCATGAATCTCATGAATAAGATCTTTATGAATTTCTTAGATAAGTTTGTAGTTGTGTTTATCGACGACATCCTTATCTACTCCAAGTCAGAAGAAGAGCATGAGCAACATCTGAGAATCATCCTAGACACCCTGAGAGAGCATCAGTTATATGCCAAGTTCAGCAAGTGTGAGTTTTGGCTAAAAGAAGTAGGATTCCTAGGACATATTGTGTCTGCCGGAGGAGTCTCTATTGATCCCATCAAGATCAAAGATGTCGAAGAATGGGAAGCCCCAACTAATCAAACCCAAGTTCGTTCATTTCTCGGATTAGCGGGATATTACCGCAAATTCGTAGAAGGATTCTCGAGCATATCCCGACCAATGACCCAATTATTGAAGAAGGACAAGAAGTTTGAATGGACAGACAAGTGTGAAGCCGCTTTAGAGCTGAAGAAGAGATTGATATCAGCCCCAATTTTGATCATGCCAGACATCAAGAAGCCGTTTGATGTATATTGTGATGCATCCAAGATTGGTCTAGGATGTGTATTGATGCAAGAAGGCAAAGTCATCGCGTATCTGTCTCGACAACTGAAGCAGCATGAGCAGAACTATCCGACCCATGATCTTGAGCTAGCAGCTGTGGTTCTAGCGTTGAAGACATGGCGTCATTATTTGATGGGTAATCGCTGTGAGATTTACTCAGATCATAAGAGCTTGAAGTATATCTTCACCCAGAAGGAGTTGAATATGAGGCAAAGAAGATGGATAGAGTTAATCAAGGATTATGACCTTGACATTCACTATCACCCCGGCAAAGCCAATGTGGTAGCGGATGCTCTTAGCAGATTACCGTGTAGGCTTAACATCATGATCAAAGAGAAGCAACCAAGTTTGTATGAGGAGTTGGAGCAATTCAGGACTAAGTTAGTTAGCAAAGGATTCCTAGCTAGCATTGAACTTCAACCCACTTTGATTAGCCAAATCAAGGAAGCCCAGAAGGGGAATGAAAGTATCGACGGAATCAAACGTCGTATTGGTACAGGCAAAGTACCTGGATTCACCGAAGACGAAGGTGTACTGTGATACAAAGGACGATCTGGTACCGCAGATTCGGAGCTGAAGGAAATTATCATGAAGGAAGCTCATGATACTCTTTACTCTATCCACCCCGGAGGAACAAAGATGTATCAGGATTTGAAAGAGCAATTTTGGTGGCACAAGATGAAGAGAGAGATCGGAAGCTACATCGCCAAATGTGACATTTGTCAAAGAGTCAAAGCGGAGCATCAGAGACCTGCAGGATTGTTGCAACCATTGCGATTCGAATGGAAATGGGATTCCGTCGGAATGGACTTTATCACCGGTTTACCTACTTCTAGTAGGGGAAATGACTCAATCTGGGTCATAGTTGATAGACTATCCAAGGTAGCCCACTTCATACCAGTCAAGACAACCTACCAGAGTGCAAAGCTAGCAGAGCTGTACATTGCTAGAATTGTTAGTCTGCATGGAACCCCCAAGACCATCGTATCAGATCGAGGAACTCAGTTTACTTCAAGATTTTGGCAGAAAGTTCAGGAAGGTTTAGGAACCAAGTTGAATTTCAGTACCGCTTATCACCCGCAAAATGATGGATGACCGAGAGAGTCAACCAGATATTGGAGGATATGCTTAGAGCTTGTGTGTTGGAATACGGATCAAAATGGGAAGATCGCTTCTTCGAGAATTCTCATATAACAACAGTTATCAAGCTAGTTTGCAGATGGCACCCTTTGAATTCCTATACGGGAGAAAGTGTCGCACCCCTTTGAATTGGTCGCAAGTAGGAGAGAGTCAGATCTTCGGACCCGACATTCTCCGAGAAGCAGAAGAGAAAGTTCACAAAGTTCGTGAGCACCTCAAGACCGCCCAATCCAGACAGAAGAGTTATGCTGACAAGAGAAGAAGAGACCTGACTTTAGTCTGAAGGGAACTCAAGGTTTCGCCATTAAAGGGAACTCAACGCTTTAGTCTGAAGGGAAAATTAGCTCCCAGATATATCGGACCTTTCAAGATTCTGAACCGCCAAGGAGAAGTATCGTATCAACTGGAACTGCCTGAAGAGATGTCAGCCATCCACAATGTGTTCCATATCTCGTTACTTCTCAAATGCTTGGAAGTGCCTGAGAAGACTGAAGTTTTCAAGAATATCGATCACAGAGCAGTGGAAATCAACAATGACCTGACCTATCGGGAAGTGCCCATTTGTATCTTAGAAGAAGCCTACAGAACCACCAGGACCAGGAGTATCAAGTTTCTCAAGATTCAGTGGAGCAACCATACTGAGGAGGAAGCCACTTGGGAGCGCGAGGATTACATTAGGACAGAGTTCCCAGATCTCTTTAGTTCCTAGTTTTCTTGTAAATCTCGGGACGAGATTTTATTTAAGGGGGGAAGGTTTGTAACATCCCAAAACTTCAATCCAAGAGTATCAAAGATCAAATCATCCAAATTTAGGATTGACAAAAACTTTTCCAAATTTAAAATGAAAGCATTCATATATGTGTGCATTTAAAATAGGAGTTGTTTTGAAGTGCCATGATTGTGTGATACTTTGCTTCTAAAATGTTTCTTAAGTGATTTAAACATCATCTACATCATTCCCAAACTTTTCCTAAAAGAAATCAAATAAAAAAGAATTAAAATGAAGGAATGGTCATTTGGACAAATTTAACTCTCATGCCTAGTTTGGCTATTCCTAGTACTCAATTCTTAACAGAAACAATTCTTGATCTTTGCACCCCTTGCTAGTACACATAATGAAGTACCAAGGACCACCTTTTGATCTTCTAAAAACCTTCTGGAAACTATTTTAAATGGCAGTTCAAAATTGAATCTAATGCATATGCATAGATCACCCCTATTTCAAAAACCATGTATTTGAGCTCCATTTTCAAAACCCTTGCAACCAGAGACTACCTAGCACTAGTGGAGATCACTCAAAATTTTTGAACTCAAAATTCAAAACTTTTTCTCTTGCGGCCATTTCATCAAACACTTGGCAGTGTAATCATAACTCTAATCCTAGCTCACTGCTTTGGAACAGGGTTTTGCCCCATTTGATCTCCATTTAATCTCTCTGTCCCTTTGATCAAACCATGCCAATTGCAGCCCATCCCCACGCCTAGTGGCAATGCCATGCCATGCCGAGCACCACCTGGCGACCAACCTGTAATCGCCAGCAGCAGACCACTCCCTTCCTCGCCATGTCTAGGAGGTAGCCAACGCCAGACCGCCTCTCTCATCCCTTGCCCGAGCCAAGAGCAGCCGTGGACCACCGAGGAGAAACCGCGCAGTGCCACAGACCATGCCGACGCCGCCTGCAGAGCGCGCGCTGCCCCAAGGCACAAGCCACCACTTGACACCAGCCCACCGCCTCGCCGACCTAGAGAACACCCAGACACCCCTGTCACGCCTAAAGCCCCACAGCCCACCGCTGTGGACACCGCCGCCTCTGCCTCAGAGCGCGCCACCTCACCCCGCAAGATGCCACAGCCCCACGGCCGCATTGAAGCGCTTAGAGCACCGCTGGGACCGCCATCGATCGCCATCCTCAGCCATGCCGCTTAGCTCAGAGCTATGTCGCCACCGTCGACCGCCCATCCCGCTCGGTCTCACCGTCGAGCCTATAAAAGGAGCCCTCCCTAGCACCCAAGACTCACACCATTCCACTCCCCTCACCTCTCTGAACATCACCCACCTCTCACCGGAGCAAGTGGAGCAGCAGCTACGAATTGGAGCCGAGCCGCCTGGAGAAGAAGGGTGCCGTTGATTCCGCCACCCCAAGCTCCGGCCACACCATGCATCGCCGCTGCCTTCCACTTCGTTCGCTCAAGATTGCCGACCTTCTTTGGAGCCCTGCACGCCTCAGAGACCCCACCGAGCCGCTAGGGTTCGAGCTGTTTACGACCCGTCTGTCGTCGATTTACCACCTCAACCGTAGATCTAGCCTCTAATCGCACGGCCCACAGTGCCGCCAAGCTTTAAGTGCCGCTGACCAGTGGGACCCCCCTGTCAGCTGAGCCCCGTGCCGCGTAGTGCCACTGGGCCGTCCCATTTCCTTTCCCGCGCAAGCCCGTATATTCAAATCTAGGTTTTTCTTTTTAGTTAGAATATAGTTTCTGTCCAGTGCTTCAAAATTCAATTCTGTGAGTTTGACAAATCCAAATTACATGAAACTAATTTTGTCTGAAAGGTATTGAAATGCTCTATCCAAGCCCGTTGGATTTAATTCATTTAGAGTTATAGATTTCTCCTAATAAAAATAAGAAGACAGAAGCTTTTGCAACTTGAAACATTTTTGTAAAATCAACCAAGTTAGCTTTTGAGTTGATTCCAACTCTCAAAAATCACATTTCATCATATCTATCCAAATATGTAATAATATTAAGGTTTACAGGCAGTGACTTTGGACTAGTACCAAAATAATGCTATATAGGCATTTCTAGTCGCTTTAAATTATGAAATAATAAACTTAAACCAAAGTAATATTGATCCAACCTTTAAATCTCATTCCCACATGTTAGAATATGTGGTGAGGACATGTGTCCACATGATCCCATATTTTGGTGGTGAATATTAAAGTGTAGTTAATATTTCAATGAGTAGAAATTACTTTTCCAAAATAAAAAGGTTGAAACTATTGAATTAAACTTGTGATGTTTGGGATGATAATAGATCATCAATTGTGTGGTTTAGAATACTACTCAGCCTAGTTAAGTATTGTTTGGTGATTGTGCACTCCCTATGTATTTCTAGACGATAGTACCGACCAAGCCTTCGAGGAGGAGGAGTTCTACCAATAAGAAGAAGAAGAAAACTTCAACCACTGCACCAACCAAGGCAAGATATTAGTGGCAAGATAACCCTTGCAAACATGCTTTAGTAAGCTATTATAGCAAGCTAGAATAAAACTAGATAGTTTAGTAAAGATGCCTTAAGCATACTTTGATCACACCCCCTTAGTTTACACAAAGTTCTTTAATTAATGTTTGAAGGTAGCATAAAGAGTATAAAACTTGACCTAATTTAGAAACCCTTAGATGTCATTCTATGGCATGAGATTGATCCCACTTTTCCACCTTAGTGAACACTCTTAACCTAGTGTTTTAGAATAGATCAAACTTGAGTCATTTTAGATGGGAACACTTGGTGAAAATGAGTTATGAAAACCTTGGAATGATGAGTCATTCTATTGAGATGTTTTGACATGTGTTGAGAAACACAATTGGTTTATGATGATGAAAATGATGAGGCATGAGCCTTAACCCTTTTTATAAAACTGATGGTTGGATTCGGATGCGATACCATTCCAAATTTACCGTACAACCATATTACCTGAATTGGGTAAGGCTTAGCCGGAAATTTATATGCATTAGTATTAGTTCCCTCACGGGAGAGGTTTGAGCTAAGGCTACCTCTCAATGTTGTCCACCTATGAAGTGCCCAAGATGACTGATGGTCATGGTTGGGAGGCCATGCTCATAGGAGAGGTGCTTGTACTAGGGTGTGTAAAGGGAAGGTTATGTTTGATTATCTGCATACTAAGTATGAGGATTCAGGGTTATCCCTCACAGATGTATCGAACCTTGTGGTGAAAGTGTACCACCTCTGCAGAGTGTCAAACTATTCGAATAGCCGCGTCCTCGGTTATGGACAGTTGGAATGGCCATACTATTTCGTTGTCAGATGTTTTCTAAATAACTTGAAATGAATGATGAACCTTGACTTGACCACAACAGGGTTGTGTAGATGAAAATAGCTTCCCAACTTAAGTGATTCTAGACTTTTATTTTATCTTTTCTTGCTTCAGAACTCAGCTTAGGTTTCAAACTCAACTTGATAGTTACTCTTTCAATTCAGTACTTTAACTTAGAATCATAACCCTTGCTAGTAGTAGTTTGCGAGTACTTAAAGAGTACTCATGGCTTTTGTCCCTGGCTATTATCATGGCCAGACTATGAAGGAGATTATCAAGATGATGGTCAGCAGGACGGCTATGATAACTAGGACTATCTGCCTTCATCAGCATTGCCTGTGCCCCTGAAGATGGACCCCACCGCTATGCTATCGTTTATTTCCGCTGCTTGTTGTATTAAAGACTGGATCATGAGATCCTTATTTGTGTAAAACCTTATGTATGGTTTGTAATGGATGATGTACTATGATATCCAATCCATTATGTCTCGCAAAAATGGTAATCCTGGGATTGCGAGGTATGGCATAACGGGCATCTGGGATTAAAAATCCAGGTGTTGACACTAGGCATATATTCCTTGTCTATCTCAATGATGAGATTTCTACCCCTAATATTCACACCGTCCATACGGGTGGGACTGATCGTGTTTGCCTTTGCATATCCGTGCAGTGTGATGTTTAATGACTGCTGAAGTGCTGCTACTCTCTTTGCCCCTACTAACATTTTTAGCCAGGTCTCCTCTAGCTCGGCCTGTGCCTGAGCCGGATCTGCTATTGGAGCTATGGGAGTTGTTAGACTCTCTATTACCTACTACAACACGTTTTGTGGCCTCTCTAGTGGAGGACCCCTAGTCCTAGGTACCTTCGATGTTGTCTCCGGGTCGTCTATCGGGTCTTTTCTTGCTCCTGCGTCAGGCACAGTCATCATTACCTCAGTGAAGCTGGTGGGGCAAGCAATACGTGGACCGCGAGCCGCGCTAAGGGGTAGCTCCCCTCCCTCGACGATTGCTGTGGGTGAACGCAGGGCTCATCGAAGCCGATGTAGACCTTGTGGGCGCGAAGCTGATGAAGAGCCCTTCGCACGGAGGAGGGGGGTTGCCGAAGCCACGCGTGTTATCACTGATGTAGTCCGGCGCACTGAAGCATTGAACAAGCCCAGACACGATGCGCTCCCCGGTGACCATGAAGTTTCCTGTCCGGATCTTGGCTCCATCTAGCACCGCTGCTGGCCCCACGGTGGGCGCCAACTGTCGCGGTGGTGTCACGGCAGATGACATGGATAGGCTAAAGATGGGGCTAGTGAGTGCTAGAGGTATCCAAGGAGGGATAGTATGGTGATTCCAAACATAGATGATTTTTATTCTCAATATCAATGGTGGTTTATAGATGCTCCTTGAGCTGTATTGGGGAGAGGAGGAAGATGAAGTACTTCACTGTTGTCGCCTCTCTCTAGGGCTCGGAGGGGTTCATTTTGGTGGAGGGATATTTTTAGCCTAATTGGATATTATCGTAGCATCACCAAATGTCACGTGGGGAGTGGTTCCTCTATTCTTGTTTGGAAGGATTTTTGGTTGGATGGAGGCCTGCTTTGTGACTGTTTCCCTCACTTATTTTCTTATGTGATCAATCAAGATTTGTTAGTGGCTGAACTCACGCAGGTTGTTGAATTCATCACTTGTTTTGCTCTCCCTCTTTCTGTTCAAGTTTACCAAGAATGGGAGCAGGTTTCACTGATCCTATCTGAGAACTCTTTGACGGTAGGCGGAGTTGACAAAAGGAGCTTTGTTTGGGGCGACAATTATGCTCCTTGAAAATACTACAATTTACAATTAGTAGACTCCCTCAGGATGCATCACTAAATGAAATTTGGAAATCTAAAGCACTTCCCAAACTCAAGGTTTTTTGCTAGCTACTAATGATGGATCAGTTAAACACTAAAGGTTTTTTGCTAGCTACTAATGATGGATCAGTTAAACACTAAAGATCTCATGCTACGCAAAAATTGGCAATTTGACTCAGGCCTGGTTGTGTCCTTTGCAGATCTACTGCACTCGAAACAAAAGATCATCTCTTTTTTTATTGTGAATTCGCTCGCCAGTGTTGGGACTTTCTTCATATTCCTTGGACTAGGATGAACTCTTTTGCAGATGATTTTGCTCTTGCCAAGATAGCTTTTCTTGGACAATTTTTTATGGAGGTATTTGCTTGTGCTGCCTGGAATATTTGGAGAGTGCGCAATGATTTCATTTTCAAAGATATCCATGTTTATTTTAATAGGTGGAAGGTGGGCTTCCAAAGTGACCTGAGTTTGCACAAATTTAAGGTCAAGTTGTTGTGTGTTTAACCTCTAGTTGAATGGCTAACCTCTTCCTTTGCTTAATGGTTGTAATCTTTTTTAGACATTTTTCCCCTCCTTGATTCTTCTTGTGTGCCATAAGGCCTCCTTGTAAAAGCTCTCTTTTTTTAATTTATAGAAGTACTACCTAGGGGCTTCCCCTATGGTAAAGGTGTCAAAAAAAGTTAGGCCATACGTGGAGAGCATATTCCGCGAATATGCTCCTCCCCAAATAGCAAAACGGTGTGTTCCTTTCTCCCTACGCGAGCCTCTGTGAGATTTTGGCGTAAGCCTATCTGAGCCCATGCGGTAAGCCTCTACGGTGCCATGTCACCCGACCAGCAATGGTCATGCGATGTCACCTTTGTTGGCTAGGACCTCTAGTCCTTGCCTCTCTGTCTTCTGCACTTCCCAAAGTGGCTCCAGTAGAGAGAAAATCGATGACCAAGGGGAGATTCCTTTCTTCTATAATCCAAGTAATAACCCAGGTGCTACCTGGTTAACTCGGCCATGGTGGTACCTGCAAACAAGTAACATGGTGGTGCCGACATATGCCTTATGTCGGACGAGGTAACATTGGGTGAACAGAACCATGGCCGGGTCGACCGTAACTTGGTTGGCGTTCAGGTACGTCGGTCAGCACCTTCTTTGACCTCGCTATACCTTGGCAGACCTTGCCTTTACACTCTGGCTCAACCATACCCGGGGTCATCCCGCCAACATTCTCGCTTACCGACAAGAAGGCAGAAGAACATCCCATCCATTGGAAATTTTATTAACCATTCCATGAGTGTTACACTATTTACTAGTCATGTCTTAGTCAAGTTAAAGGCGGTACTTTAGTTATGCTTGTCTATGATCAAGAAACTGTGCTCCAAGTCGTCCATAACCACGGACATGGCTTTCAGAAAGATTTACCCTATAGGCATGCACAAATAGCAACACACACACAATCAACCTCGGGAAGAACCAAATAAAAAGCAACAAGGCCTAACGATAATGCATTCACAGGATTCATAAATTATTTCAGGGGGCCACCCCATTGAGCTACTCGCAACAAAGTAGGCCGGCTCCGAGATGGACCCAAGGTTTGTACCAATGGCTGTAAATGACTGGGGCTCCGAAAGTGTGACTGGGCTTGTCGATATGCGAAAACATTCCACATTCCTAAATAGTACAGGTGCTCCACGTGCTATCATAAATAAAGTAGTAAAGCATGGAATAAGTACAGGATAGTAATAAAGCCCCAAACTAGTTTTTGGCCCCAAGAAATAAAGTGCAAATCAAGCTCAGGCGAAGGGGATCCATAGAGTCTCCCGTATGTGGATAGCGCGAATAGTCAAGGAACAGGAATCAAGTACTCGGGGTCCTACAACACACAAGTGAGCTTAAAGAACCAAATAGCAGATAATGCTCACTAGTGCCTCTTTCATTAGTTATCCCATTATTACCCAGTTTAAGTTGTTTAGGTACCTCATTATCCAAAGACTCGCACAAACCCTACACATGCAATTCTACGACTCGCATGGCTCAAAGAAATCTTGCAGTAATGGCTCATGGGATTGAGGTACAAGCTTCAGTGGGGTTTAAAAGTAGAGGCTATGCAATACTTGGGATTCAAATTAATGCAATCACAACTCAATGATGCAGGAGTAAGATAGAAGCATAGGTAATATACGTATGCAAGCATGGGCAATTCCTTGCATGGAAGCTCAGTTGCAGAATAGGAAGGATCCGGGTAATACTCCTGAGGCTCCTGATATTCTCCTTGCGCAGCGTCTATCCGGATAAAATCCAAACACACAAGGTCCAAAATAAATACATTGCAAATCATATAGATCATACGCAACAAGCAAACAAGGTATGCCATGATGGAATGATGCACAATTGCATGGTATGGGTGAGGTGTGCGAACAATAATAAAGTACTTTAATTAATTATTTAGGCATGTTTTGCTCCCATAAACAATGTTGTATTCATTATATTTACATGATGCAACTAGGCTGTGTTAAGCGGAATCGGGATCCCGACAATTAGTTAGATGGGTCATGTTATTTAGATACCCCGCAATTTAAATGTTGTCTTATCAAGGAAAAACATGTCCCTGGTTTGCTACACAAATTTGAATAGAGCAAAATATAAGACTAGAATATCCTGCATATGGCCTCAATATTTAATTTAGGTGAAGTCCTATTTAACCCAAACCACACGATAATATGTATGCAATAAAGAACAATTATATGCAACAAGATATATGGTATATTACAAAATAGGGACGGGTTAGGTGGGGGTCGCACTTCTCGGATCGAAGATCTTGGGGTTTCGAAGGCATCGGGTTAGGCTTCAGATCCAAAATCGGGGTCTAGTCTTGAGGTTCCGTGAAGGGGACATCAGCGTTCCATGTTGAGGGGGCTTCGCGTCTGCATCGGAGTTCTTGGATTTCTTGCTTCGATCATCGGCGCTAAACTCGAATCGACACCGGTGGTCTTGTGTGATCCTTCGAGTACTCGCCTAGTGTCGATCCCGGTTTCTTGAGCAGCACCAAAGATCTTGTGGCACCAAACTTTTGCCAATTCACCTTTGAAAGACCCTGGCGCACCTGTCAATTCGTAGATGGAGGTTTCACCAACACACCAACTTCACTTCACCCCATCACATCCAACACCAAAACATCTCTTGACCAAAAACGCCACCACATCCTCAACAATATCGAATTATCGGGAAGTAGCATCTAGAACCGGCGATCGCCAACCCCCGGAGGCTAACTGGAGCATCAGAAGGTCGATGATGAACTCAAACAGAAGGACCACACGAGCTACAGGGGAGCACTAGGTCGAGGGAGGAGGGCACTGAAGGAAATATGCCCTGAGAGGCAATAATAAAGTTGTTATTATATATTCCTTATATATGATAGATGTTTATTTTACATGCTAGAATTGTATTGATCAGGAAACATCAATACATGTGTGTTTAATAAACAAAAAGGGTTCCTAGTTATGCCTCTCTTATAGACTAGCTTGTTGATTAACAAGATGATCAAGGTTTCCTGATCATGGACATTGGATGTTGTTAATAACAAGGTCACACCATTGGTGGAATGATGTGATGAACATTCATCCTAAGTATAGCATTACGATCAAGTCATTATGTTTATATTGCTATAACATCATAAGAAGTAATCTTTATCCTTAGACCATGAGATCATGTTAATTGCTATCACCGGAAGAGTATCTTGATAACATCAAACGTCACACCGTAACAGGGTGACTATAAAGATGGGTTCAGTACTACAAAGGTGTTATGTTGAGGCTCATGGATCAAGAGTGGAATTTGTCAATCCCGATGATGGATAGATATACTCTGGGCCCTCTCGGTGATATCACATTAAGATAGCTTGCAAGCAAGTGATGTGATCACTAGAATGTTATATCACGGGAACGAGAAAAGAGTGCATGCTCAATCTAGATCAAACTAGGTATGGAGATACCGATGATCGAATCTCGGACATGTAATATATCGAGAGACAAAGGGATTTCGTTACAAGCGTTAAAGGTTCTCACGATCACAGAAGTCATCATTGAATGTGTAGGAGTCAGTACGGATCTCCAGGTCCCGCTGCTGATTATTGATCGGAGAAGGGTCTCGATCATGTCTGCATTATTCGCGAACCGTAGGGTGGCACACTTGAGAGTTACCGGACACCATTTTGGAGCACATATGTTTCAGACGAAAGAATTGCAAAGCGTAGGAATTATTTCAATAGAAACCGGAAATTGTTTCGGGTGAAATTGTAGAAAGTGGTTATGCATGTGATATTGAAATATTGCAAGGGGCTATATGTGAATGTTTGTTAATTAAAGTAATTAACAAAATTCTGAATAAATTTAATAAAAGAGTTTTATTAAATGAGAGAGCATTAAATTTGGAGAAATTTAATGCATTTAAAGTGGAGACTTTAAAAGGGAATGTCAAGAGGCATTTTTATGTGGAGGGGTTACCACCACATGAATGGGGGAGGTGAGGGGTCACCCCCCCATGCGCCGGCCATGGAGAGAGGGGGCACCCCCTCCTCCTATAAAAGGTCACCCATTCCCTCCTTCATCCACACACCTCCTTGTGAAGGATCTCTCTCCCCCTCTAGAATTATTCCCCCATGGTCTCGGATTAGCGAGATACATGTCACGTGGAATTTCGTCTGAAGGAGTTGCTGCTCACTGGATCGCTGGAGCGAGGAGGTGGAGGTTGTCCGTGGCTTGAACGTGTGTACTGGATGCGCTGCTGAGTTGCGGCGCTCGGACTTCCTCGCGATCTTGAGATCGGCAAGTGTACGACTACATCAACCACGAGTTCCTACTCGTTAACAAAACTCGTTGTCTTCGAGGGTAAGTTCTCGTTGGATGTATGTCCACCCGTTGCTTTGTACCTAGTAGATAGATCTTGGCGTGTAGTTCACACCGTAGGAAATTTTTTGTTTTCTATGTTGCGGACCCAACAGTGGTATCAGAGCCTGATCTATGCATAGGTGCTTTGCACGGGTAGTACACATATGTTTATATGTGGGCGATGATGATCATGTTATTGCATCTTCTATGTATTTTGGATATTGGTGGCATAGTGGGATGAAGCGGCCCGGACCAACCTTCCATTTAATTGTACATGAGACCGGTTCCACGACTGACATGCAACTTGTTTTGCATAAGTGGTCAAGCGGTGTCTCTCCTCTTACTATAGTCAATATCTGATTTACAACGAGTTGCTAATAACTTAGTCATCCTTGTTGTGGTTCATGTTCGTAGGTGAGCACGGTTCTATCTCCGAAAGCCCTAAGCCACGTAAAACTTGCAATCGATAAATTAGAGGCGTCTAGTTTAGATCGTTGCTGGGCTAGTGTATTGATATGGTATTGTTGTAAGTAGATGTATGATAGATACTCTTACAACACACTCAACGTGTAAGTTCCATAGACCTTGGCCTTACACACAAAGGAATGATAGAGATCATACCACGATGCAAGTGATAGAGATCAAATGCATGGACCATATCATCTCACTTTACACATTAGATGTTAGCATCTTATACTGCTAGTTTGGCGCTTTTGGTAGCATTATAAGATGATCCCTCATTTAGATATCAAGATAAAAATGTGTTCTTCCTTAAGTATGCACTGCTCATGGATCGTGTTTCGAGACATCACGTGATGATCGGGTGTACTCGAATCTACGCTTTCATAGGAACGGGTGTAAGACAGTTTTACACACACGAATACTAAGGTTCTTACTTGGCAAGCCTAGCATGTACAGACATGGCCTCGGAACACAGATCGAAAGGTTAAGCATGAGTCATATAGTTGATATGATGCCCATATAGATGCTTGCCTTTGAAGCTACATCAACTCACGTGATGATCGGACTTGGTGTAGTGGATTTGGTTCATGTAATCACCAAAAGGACACGAGGGATGTCGTTTTTGAGTGGGAGTTCATTAGTAATTTGGATTAGTTGAACTCAATCTATCATAAACTTAGTCTAAATAAACTTTACAAATTTTGTTGTAGATGGCACCACCTGCTTTTAATTTCAATGTGTTCATGGAGAAAGAGAAACTTGCTGCGAATGGTAGCAACTTCACCAACTGGGCTATGAATTTGAGGATTCTCCTCACTGCTGCACAAAAGCAATATGTGCTAGATGCACCGCTAGGCCCCCACTAGCTCCTGATGCCCCTGACGAGGAAAAGAATGTCTATGTGACTCGTTAGGAGGACCACAACTTAGTTCATTGCGGCATACTGTATGGGCTAGAGCCAGAACTTCGAAAGCGTTTCGAAAATGGCAATGCCTTTGATACCATGGGAGAATTGAAAATAATTTTTGATACCCATGCTGCGGTAGAGAGTTATAATGCTACAGAAAAGTTATTTAGCTGCATGATGGAGGAAAACAGCTCCGTTAGTGAGCATGTACTCAAAATGTCTGGGTACGCCGATAAGCTTGTGTCCTTGGGAATAACGATTCCCATTGACTTAGGCATACATCATGTTCTCCAATCTCTGCCACCTAGCTACAAGAGCTTCGTGATGAACTATAATATGCAGGGCATGAAGAAGTCTCTTCCCGAGCTTCTGTCAATGCTTAAGACTGCAGAAGTGGAGATTAGGAAAGAACATCAAGTGTTGATGATCAATAGGACCACCAGTTTCAAGAAAGACAAGAAAGGCAAGCACAAGGGAAAGAAGGGTGGCAAGTTTGTTGCCACGCCTGAAAAGAAACCCTGAGCTGGCCCTAAATCATAATCGAGTGCTACTATTGTAAGGGGATGCCATTGAAGTGCAATCGCCTAAGTATTTGGCGGACAAGAAGTCCGGCAAGGCAAACACAGGTATATGTGATATACATGTTATTGATGTGTACTTGACTAGTACTCGCAGTAGCACCTAGGTATTTGATATGGGACCGGTTGCTAATATATGTAACTCGATTCAGGGGCTACGGAACAAGCGACAACTAGCAAGGGATGAGGTCAGGATGCGGGTCGGCAATGGATCAAAAGTTGATGTGATCGCCGTCGGGACGCTACCTCTCCATTTTCCATCGAGATTAGTTATAAACCTAAATAATTGTTATTTAGTGCCTGCACTGAGCATGAACATTGTATCTGGATCGTGTTTGATGCAAAGTGGTCATTTCTTTAAATCTGAAAACAATGGTTGTTCAATTTATAAGAATGATATCTTTTATGGTCATGCACCTATGTTGAATGGTTTATTTCTGATAGATCTCGATAGTAATATTACACACACTCATAATGTTAATGCTACAAAGATTAAACTTGATGATGATATGTCTACATATATGTGGCACTGTCGTCTAGGTCATATTGGCGTTAAACGCATGAAGAAACTCCATTCTGATGGACTTTTGGAATCACTTGATTTTGAATCATTTGATACATGTGAGCCATGCCTTATGGGCAAGATGACTAGAACGCCGTTTTCTGGTTCAATGGAACGGGCGACAGATCTATTGGAAATCATACATACTGATGTGTGTGGACCAATGAGTGTGTCGGCATGAGGTGGATATCGTTATTTTGTTACTTTCACGGATGATTTGAGTAGATACGGGTATATCTATTTGATGAAACACAAGTCTGAAACTTTTGAAAAGTTCAAGGAATTTCAGAATGAAGTGGAAAATCATCGTAATAGAAAGATCAAATTTCTACTTCCGACCGTGGAGGAGAGTATCTAAGTTACGAGTTTAGCACACACATGAAAGAGTGTGGAATAGTTTCACAACTCACGCCTGCCGGAACACCACAACGTAATGGTGTGTCGGAATGTCGTAATCATACCTTATTGGATATGGTTCGATCTATGATGCCTTTGACTGACTTGCCACTGTCATTTTGGGGTTATGCACTAGAAACAGGTGCATTCACTTTAAATCGGGCACCATCTAAATCCGATGAAACGACACCGTATGAATTATGGTTTGGAAACAAACCTAAGCTGTCATTTCTTAAAGTTTGGGGATGCGATGTTTATGTGAAGAAACTTCAACCAGATAAACTCGAACCCAAAGCGGAAAAATGCGTCTTCATAGGATACCCTAAGGGAACAGTTGGGTATACCTTCTATCACAGATCCGAGGGCAAGGTTTTTGTTGCCAAGAATGAATCCTTTCTTGAGAAGGAGTTTCTCGTGAAAGGTGTGAGTAGTCGGAAGGTAGAACTCGAAGAGGTTATTGAACCTTCTCTTCATGGAATGGCGAGTGGCGCAGCACCGGAAGTTGTTTCGGAGTTGACTTCACCTGATGAAGAGAGAGCTAATGATAATGATCATGAAACTGCGAAAGAGGACACTACCAAACCTCGCAGGTCAAGCAGGACACGTGCAGCTCCTGAACTGTACGGCAATCCTGTTGTGAATTTCATGGTTGATGAAATGGATGACCCTGTGACGTATGAAGAAGCGATGATGAGCCCGGATTCCAACAAATGGCTGGAAGCCATGAAATCCGAGATGGAATCCATGTACGAGAACCAAGTTTGGAACTTGGTGGACTTACCTCACGATCGAAAGGCCGTTGAGAATAAATGGATTTTCAAAAGAAAAACTGATGCTGATGGTAATGTGACCATCTATAAGGCTCGACTTGTCGCAAAGTGGTTTCGACAAATTCAAGGAGTTGACTACAATGAGACATTCCCTCCCGTAGTGATGCTTAAGTCGGTTAGGATTATGTTAGCAATTGCTGCATATTTCAATTATGAAATATGGCAGATGGATGTCAAAACTGCGTTCCTCAATGGTAATATTGAAGAAGAGTTGTATATGATACAACCTAAGGGTTTTGTCGATCCTAAGGATGCTAATAAGGTATGCAAACTTCAGCGATCCATCTAAGGACTGAAGCAAGCATCCCGGAGTTGGAATCTCCGCTTTGATGAGGTGATCAAAGAGTTTGGATTTGTCCAAACTTATGGAGAGGCTTGTATTTACAAGAAAGTGAGTGGGAGCAATGTGGCATTTCTTATATTATATGTGGACGATATATTATTGATTGGAAATGATATAGATCTTTTAAACAGTGTTAAAAGTTATCTAAACAGCAAATTTTCGATGAAAGACCTTGGTGAAGCGCCATATATATTAGGCATTAAAATCTATAGAGATAGATCAAGGCGCCTAATTGGGCTATCGCAGAGTACATACCTTGATAAGATATTAAAGAAGTTTAATATGGACGAAAGTAAGAAGGGGTTCTTACCTATGTTGCAATGCAAGACATTGAGTAAGACTCAAAGTCCGGCTACGGCGGAAGAAAGAGAGATGATGTATAAGATCTCCTATGCCTCGGCCATAGGCTCTATTATGTATGCCATGCTATGTACAAGACCGGATGTGGCACATGCTATTAGTTTGACTAGTAGGTACCAACTGATCCGTGTTGAACATCGGATAGAGGTAAAGAACATCCTCAAGTACTTGAGAAGAACTAAGGATATGTTTCTTATATACGGAGGTGAAGAAGAGCTAGTCGCTAAGTGTTATGTCGATGCTAGCTTTGACACCGATCTGGATGACTCTAAGTCTCAATCCGGATACGTATTTCTCTTGAACGAAGCAACAGTTAGTTGGAGGAGTTCCAAACAACCTGTGGTGGCTGGATCAACAACGGAGGCGAAATATGTTGTCGCTTGGAAGCGGCAGAGGCGGTTTGGATGAAAGAGTTCATTACGGAACTAGGTGTGGTTCCCAGTGCGTTGGATCCAATGGTGATCTATTGTGACAATAATGGAGCCATAGCCAGCACAAAGGAACCGAGGTCTCACAAGAATTCCAAGCATATTAAGCGCCGGTTTCACTCCATCCGTGAGCATGTCAAGGATGGAGATATAAAGATTTGTAAAGTACACACACGGACCTAAATGTAGCAGATCCGTTGACTAAAGTTCTCCCTAGGGCAAAACATGATCAACACCAGAACTCCATGGGTGTTAGATTTATCACTATGTGAACTAGATTATTGTCTCTAGTGCAAGTGGGAGACTGAAGGAAATATGCCCTGAGAGGCAATAATAAAGTTGTTATTATATATTCCTTATATATGATAGATGTTTATTTTACATGCTAGAATTGTATTGACCAGGAAACATCACTACATGTGTGTTTAATAAACAAAAAGGGTTCCTAGTTATGCCTCTCTTATAGACTAGCTTGTTGATTAACAAGATGATCAAGGTTTCCTGATCATGGACATTGGATGTTGTTAATAACAAGGTCACACCATTGGTGGAATGATGTGATGAACATTCATCCAAAGTATAGCATTAAAATCAAGTCATTATGTTTATATTGCTATAACATCATATGAAGTAATCTATATCCTTAGACCATGAGATCATGTTAATTGCTAACACCGGAAGAGTATCTTGATAACATCAAATGTCACACTGTAACAGGGTGACTATAAAGATGGGTTCAGTACTACAAAGGTGTTATGTTGAGGCTCATGGATCAAGAGTGCAATTTGTCAATCTTGATGACGGATAGATATACTCTGGGCCCTCTCAGTGATATCACATTAAGATAGCTTGCAAGCAAGTGATGTGATCACTAGAATGTTATATCACGGGAACGAGAAAAGAGTGCATGTCGGTAATGAGATCAAACTAGGTATGGAGATACCGATGATCGAATCTCAGACATGTAATATATCGAGAGACAAAGGGATTTAGTTACAAGCGTTAAAGGTTCTCACGATCACAGAAGTCATCGTTGAATGTGTAGGAGTCAGTACGGATCTCCAGGTCCCGCTGCTGATTATTGATCGGGTCTCGATCATGTCTGCATTATTCGCGAACCGTAGGGTGGCACACTTAAGAGTTACCGGACACCATTTTGGAGCACATATGTTTCAGACGAAAGAATTGCAAAGCGCAGGAATTGTTTCAATAGAAACCGGAAATTGTTTCGGGTGGAATTGTAGAAAGTAGTTCTGCATGTGATATTGAAATATTGCAAGGGGCTATATGTGAATGTTTGTTAATTAAAGTAATTAACAAAATTCTGAATAAATTTAATAAAAGAGTTTTATTAAATGAGAGAGCATTAAATTTGGAGAAATTTAATGCATTTAAAGTGGAGACTTTAAAAGGGAATGTGAAGAGGCATTTTAATGTGGAGGGGTGACCACCACATGAATGGGGGAGGTGAGGGGTCACCCCCCATGCGTCGGCCATGGACAGAGGGGGCACCCCCTCCTCCTATAAAAGGTCACCCATTCCCTCCTTCATCCACACACCTCCTTGTGAAGGATCTCTCTCCCCCTCTAGAATTATTCTCCCATGGTCTCGGATTAGCGAGATACATGTTCCCGGTGGCATTTCGTCTGGAAGGAGTTGCTGCTTCCGCTGGATCGCTGGAGCGAGGAGGTGGAGGTTGTCCGGTGGCTTGAACGTGTGTGCGAGTACGGATGCGCTGCTGAGTTGCGGCGCTCAGACTTCCTCACGATCTTGAGATCGGCAAGTGTACGACTACATCAACCACAAGTTCCTACTAGTTAACAAAACTCGTTGTCTTCGAGGGTAAGTTCTCGTTGGATGTATGTCCACCCGTTGCTTTGTACCTAGTAGATAGATCTTGGCGTGTAGTTCACACCATAGGAAAATTTTTGTTTTCTATGCTGTGGACCCAACAGGCACCATTGGTGATGACCACATACAGGGAGAGGCGGCTAGCAACAGATATCAGGGTGGAGGCCCCTAGGGCTCTAGCGAGGACGACACGCTCGGACGGCCGAAGGAGGAGTAGAGAGGGGGCAGTAGGTTGAACTCAGGGCCTGTAACGAAGCTCACAGGATTGGTGGTGCTGGGCATGAAGGAGGTCGATGAGAAGGGCTGCAAGATGGAGGGCGCGTGACAACACGGTAGAGACGAGGCTGGTCGGAGCGCAGGCAGACGGTGAAGGTTGGGGGTGAGCTCGTAGAGCTTGGCGCGCGGGATGGCGATGGAAGGCCGGCGATAGAGAAGGACATGTTCTCGGCTGAGGGGTCGCAGGAGTCATAGAGGCGAGTTACTGGTCAAGGATAGGCCCCTGGAGGCGACCGGAGCGGAGAGAGGAAGGTGCTGGTGAGGAGGCACGAGGCAAGATCTGAAGTGCTGGGTAGTGAGCAGAGAGATCGTCGGGGTCATAGACGAGCCACGGCCAGAGGCGAGGTACTACATCGGGGCGGAGGAGATCCCCGGCGAGGCCGGGATCGCAGCAGGTGGCAGCGCTCGTATAGCTTGGTGATGTGCACGCTTGAGTTCGAGGAGGGGCGGCCGACGACACTCGCGGAGTAAGAGGAGACGGGGTGGGGATCGCGATGTGGGGGCAGAGCAGAGTCCCGCAGGGGGGCGGTAGGTGGATCAATTTGGTTTATAAAAATAACACATGCAATGACTCTAGGGGATCAATGTGTCAAACCATGGTCATAGAGACCAAAAACACATAGGAAAGTAGCTTCCATATTGCATGTTGCACCAGTGTGGTAGAACTTGCATCAGAGAATCCACTGGAGTGTGTGTGGTCATGTGAATCAATGTGGTTTAGGAAAAGAACACATGAAATGACACTAGTGGATCAATGTGTCAAACCATGGTCAGAGAGACAATAAACACATAGGAAAGCAGCTTATACGTTGCATGTTGCACCAGTGTGGCAGAAGTTGCATCACAGAATCCACTAGAGTGTGTGTGGTCATGTGGATTAATGTGGTTTAGGAAAAGAACAAATGCAATGACTCTAGGGGATCAACGTGGTTTAGTAAAACAACACATGCAATGACACTAGTGGATCAATGTGTCAAACCATGGTCACAGAGACCAGAAACACATAGGAAAGAAGCTTCCACATTGCATGTTGCACCAGTGTGGCAGAAGTTGCATCACAGAATCCACAAGAATGTGTGTGGTCATGTGGATCAATGTGGTTGAGGAAAAGAACACATGGAATGACTCTAGGGGATCAATGTCTCAAACCATGGTCAGAGAGACCAAAAACACATAGGAAAGTTGCTTCCACATTACATGTTGCACTATAGTGATAGAAGTTGCATCACAGAATCCACTAGAGTGTGTGTGGTCATGTGGATCAATGTGGTTTAGGAAAAGAACACATGCAATGACTCTTGGGGATCAATGTGTCAAACCATGGTCATAGAGACCAAAAACACATAGGAAAGCACCTTCCACATTGCATGTTGGACTAGTGTGGAAAAAGTTGCATCACAGAATCCACTAGGGTGTGTGTGTTAATGTGCATCAACGTGGTTCAGGAAAAGAACATGTGCAATGACTCTAGGGGATCGGTGTGTCAAGCCATGGTCATAGATAATAAAAACACATTGGAAAGTAGTGTCCACATTGCATGTTGCACAAGTGTGATAGAAATTGCATTACAGAATCCGCTAGAGTGTGTGTGGTCATGTGGATTAATGTGGTTTTAGAAAAGAACATATGAAATTACTCTAGGTTATCAATGTGTCAAACCATGGTCACAGAGACCAAAAACACATAGGAAATCAGCTTCCACATTGCATGTTGCACCAGATTGGCAAAAGTTGCATAACAGAATCCACTAGGGTGTGTGTGGTAATGTGGATCAATGTGGTTGAGTAAAAGAACACATACAATGACTCTAGGGGATCGATGTGTCAAACCATGGTCATGGAGACCAAAAACTCATAGGAAAGCAACTTCCACATTGCATGTTGCACAAGTGTGACAGAAGTTACAATACAGAATCCGCTAGAGTGTGTGTGGTCATGTGGACTAATGTGGATCAATGTGTCAAACCATGGTAACAGAGACCAAAAACACATAGTTGATCAGCTTCCGCATTACATGTTGCACCAGTGTGGCAGAAGTTGCATCGCAGAATTCATTAGAGTGTGTGTGGTCATGTGGATAAATGTGGTTTATAAAAATAGCACATGGAATGACTCTGCGGGATCAATGTGTCAAACCATGGTCACAAAGAGCAAAAGCACATAGGAAAGCTCCTTCCACATTGCATGTTGCACCAGTGTGACAGAAGTTGCATCACAGAATCCACATGATTGTGTGTGGTCATGTGGATCAATGTGGTTTAGGAAAAGAACACATGCAATGACTCTAGGGGATCAATGTCTCAAACCATGGACATAGAGACCAAAAACACATAGGAAAGTAGCTTCCACATTGCATGTTGCACAACTGTGACAAAAGTTGCATTACAGAATCTACTGGAGTGTGTGTGGTCATGTGGATCAATGTGGTTTAAGAAAATAACATACGCAATGACTCTTGGGGATCAATGTGTCAAACCATGGTCATAGAGACCAAAAACACATGGGAAAGCAGCTTCCACTTTGCACGTTGAACAAGTGTGATAAAAATTGCATCACAGAATCCAATGGAGTGTGTGTGTGGTCATGTGGATCAATGTGGTTTAGGAATGGAACACATGCAATGACTCTAGGGGATCAATGTGTTAAACCATGGTCACAGATACCAAAAACACATAGAAAAGCAGCTTCCACATTGCATGTTGCACTAGTGTGGTAGAAGTGGCATCACAAAATCCACTTGAGTGTGTCTTGTCATGTGGTTGAGGAAAATAACACATGCAATGAATCTAGGGGATCAATGTGTCAACCATGGTCATAGAGACCAAAAACACATAGGAAAGCAACTTCCACATTGCATGTTGCACCATTGTGGAAGAAGTTGCATCACCGAATCCACTGGAGTGTGTATGGTCATGTGGATCAATGTGGTTGAGGAAAAGAAAACATGCAATGACTGTAGGGGAACAATGTGTCAAACCATGGTCACAAAGACCAAAAACACATAGGAAATCAGCTTCCACATTGCATGTTGCACCAGTATGGCAGAAGTTGCCTCACAGAATTCACTGGAATGTGTGTGGTCATGTGGATTAATGTGGTTTATAAAAAGAGCACATGGAATGACTCTACGGGATCAATGCGTTAAACCATGGTCACAAAGAGCAAAAGCACATAGGAAAGCACCTTCCACATTGCATGTTGCACCAGTGTGACAAAAGTTGCATCACAGAATCCACATGATTGTGTGTGGTCATGTGGATCAATGTGGTTTAGGAAAAGAACTCATGCAATGACTCTAGGGGATTAATGTCTCAAACCATGGACATAGAGACCAAAAACACATAGGAAAGTAGCTTCCACATTGCATGTTGCACAAGTGTAATAGAAGTTGTATTACAGAATCTACTAGAGTGTGTGTGGTCATGTGGATCAATGTGGTTTAGGAAAATAACATACGCAATAATTCTCGAGAGGATCAATGTGTCAAACCATGGTCATAGAGACCAAAAACACATAGAAAAGAAGCTTCCACATTGCACGTTGAACAAGTGTGATAAAAATTGCATCACAGAATCCAGTGGAGTGTGTGTGGTCATGTGGATCAATGTGGTTTAGGAATAGAACACATGCAATGACTCTAGGGAATCAATGTGTTAAACCATGGTCACAAATACCAAAAGCACATAGAAAAGGCAGCTTCGACATTGCATGTTGCACTAGTGTGGTAGAAGTTGCATCACAAAATCCACTGGAGTGTGTGTTGTCATGTGGTTGAGGAAAATAACACATGCAATGAATCTAGGGGATCAATGTGTCAACCATGGTCATAGAGACCAAAAACACATAGGAAAGAAACATCCACATTGCATGTTGCACCATTGTGGAAGAAGTTACATCACCGAATCCACTTGAGTGTGTGTGGTCACGTGGATCAATGTGGATGAGGAAAAGTGTAACATCCCAATTTCTGAAACCCTGATTAGTTGTCCAGAATGCAAAAATCAGGGGGAACAAAAACTTTTTCTTGTTTAGTGATGAAGTATTTGCCTGTTGTTTGAATATATTTATGTTTGTGAATGTGTACTAGAAGATATACTCCTTACCTCAACACCAGTTATCAAAAAGCTATTTAACAAAACTATCTTGGCTCACTTTACATATTCTCAAATGTTCTGGCATTTCAAAACATGAGCCAAGATGCTTCTGTAACCAAAACTATTTTAGTAGCTTGTATTGACAAAACTATGGAGAGAGATATAAGAAAATCTCCTTATGTTTTCAAGACAGAACCTTCTACTACTCTTATCCCTAGATTTAACAAAACCATTTATGAACCATTTGAATTCTACTCTTGGTAGAGATACCAAAGACTCTCATCTTATTCAAACTCCAACCCTTTCCAAATTGCCCCAACCTTACCTCAAGTCAGACTTGATGGTAACCCTAGTAGTTGGTTTGCTTAGTTTGTAAGATGAGTTGCCTTGCTCTGCTGTCTGATGAATTGCCTTGATCTGCTGTTTGATTTGTCTGTTTAGGAGATAGTATGAGCTACTCTAGGAGCTCATCACTAGGATCAAGAAGTTTCCAAATCATCACACCCTAAGGAAGAATACAAACCTGGATCTGATCTCTAGCCACTAGGTGATCATCTAAAACCCTTAACCAGATCAATTCTGAAGATATCCCTTCTAGAAGTTTCCAAGTCAATGAAGACCAATATCAAGCCTAGATCCTTTCTACTCAATCTACACTTCAACATCATCCACATGATGATTCTTGGGTACCTTGCAAACCAACAAAAACATCCCCTCTCATGCTCTAGTCAAAAACCCTCAATCTGCCAAATTTGGCAAAGTCTGGAAAACTATTCCCAACATCACCTTTTTAAATGCTTCCCTTTCTTAACCCTTGTGCATTTTTGAAAATGCATATGAACCATATTGTTAACCATCCTAATGACTACCAAGGACCACTCTTTCCCTTGGTTATATCATCCTACAACCTAATAGTTCTTGATGGTTTTGCAGGCAAGAAAATAACTTTTCCTGCAAATCTAGTCAACATGCCTACTTGGGTATAAGCTCACACCACCATCCAACCCTCTATGGACCAAATCTTTGCATGGTTATGTTCTACTCATATAAGTCTATCAACATCTACTTCACTTGTTCCAAGTGGATCTTTGTGCTGCTCAAACCCACAAGGTTTTGAAGGCTAGTTGATAAACTGCTTTGGCAGGCTTATCTTATTCAAAGTTTGAAAGCTTGTCTTGGTGAGCCCAAGCAGGATCAAGCTCAAACCTCTGTACCATGTTGATGTACATCACTTGGTCTATCCATCCATCTACCCCATGCCCCAAGGGGAGATCTGAACTCCAAGATACAACCATGTTTTGATGGTATGAAATTAACATCACCATAGATCCTTAATCTAGGGTATTCCACCAAAATCAACTTGGATTCTCCAATCCCAAGGATGAAAATGCTTGCTACACCTTGTCTACATCATCTACCCTGATCATCAAGACTTATCAATAATTCTCCATAATTATTATGGCTCGAAATCTAATAAATCTCCTTAATAGTCAAAATCTCCAAAACTCCTTCCATAAAGGAAAGTTTGGTTTTCTCCAAAACACTTCCCCAAATTTTGGCTCAAATGAGGGCCATACATCATACCCCATCTTCCCACTTCAAAAATAAATATTTTTGAAGAGCTTTATTATTTCTTTTTGCCCATTTTCTTAAATGGCTGAATTGGAATAACAAATGTTTTAAATACTTTTGTGCCTCAATAAATCTTAGGAAAATTCCCCTAAGTGTGTACTCACATTTGAGACCCTTTCGAACCAAAAACCAACCTTGCCCAAGGTAAAATTAGCAAATGATCTTCTAGAAACTACTTCTGTACTTTTTGAATAAATGATTTTTAAGGGGACTTAAAATCCTTAGAAAAATCCCAAATAATTCCTGGAGATCTACCTTGACCTCATCTACCTACCAGTACCATTTCCTCATCTTGTCCAATGCAAGTTTTTAGACTTCCTTCATAACCCCCTATTTGATCAAAATTGCCAACCAATCAAATCCACTACTCCAACCCACTCAAAAACCTCATCAAAAACTAGACCAGCACCTCTCTCCAGCACCCATCTCACTCCTGGTCGAACCCCCAATAGTACATCATTAGTACTTGGAAGCAGAGAGAGAGAGAGAGAGAGAGAGAGAGAGGGACAAGACTTTATTGCCTCTTGGGAAGACAAGCTTAGGACAGCAGCCCCACTGCCCATCTGCCCTAAGCACGACCCCAGATAACACCTCCACCCCCTCTCCACCACCCCTGCTGCCCCATGGATGGCCAGCACCCCTCCTAAGCTTGCCCATGGACAAAGTCCACCATACACCTCTCCTCCTCGAGTTAAATAGGCCAGGCCACCCAGCTCTCCCCTCATTTGACCCCTCTCCCTCTACCTACCCGTCTCCAAGCCCCAGATCCAGCCCCAAGGCTCCCCATCGCCCTGGGAAGAGAAAGCTCTCTCCTCGGCCTTCTTCAAGGGTTTAGTTCCCCGTCGCCCCCGGCCTCTCCCAACCCTCTATCTACCTTCTGTACCGCCTCCCTGGACCTGAGCTACCTCCTGATGCCTCTCCTTTCGCTGCAGGAACCCCAGAACGCTGTCACCAGCAACCACCCCGAGCGAAGCTCCACTCCCGAGTCTGCCCTCTCCTCACCCCCAAGGGCTCCCCCGAGGCTGCAGCATCCCTCCCGGTCCTCTGTTCCTCCTCTCCGACGACATGCATGCAACCCCGAGGCCTCTCCGGCGAGCTCCGGCGAGCCCCGTTCGGGCCTCTTCACGCAAGCCATTTCCCAGCGTCGAACCTATCCTTGCCGCCCATCCCCGGGCTCGTCGCGGAGTATCACATCGCCTCCGCCCTCCCCCGTCGCCGGAGACGATCCCAGGTGATCTCCTCGCGCGCCGCCTGAGCCCCCTAGGGTTTCTGCCCCACCGCCGTGTCGCTGGGGAGAAGAAGGTCTCCCTGCCGTCGATCCCCCTTTAGATCGGACGGCCACCAGGCCACCGTACCGTTTCGGCCCCCGCAGCCGCTGATGGTCGGACCCCGCCTGTCGGGTTCAAAGGCCCCTCCCGCGCACCGCCTGCCCGGATTGGCCGCCTTCCTGCCGCCCGGCCCAACCAACGGCGGCACCTCGCTGCCCACCCCCATCCCCAGATCCGGACCATCTCCGCTCGAATTCAGCCCAGCCGCCCTAGTCTTTTTCTTTTTCTTTATTTAAATTACTCCTAGATCTGAAACTAGCTGTTTGGTTTAAATAGAAATAAAATTGGAAATCACCTGACTCTGGCCAGATCTAAATTTATTTATGTTCCTGGGTGTTTCCTCTAACATGCAGAACCAAAACCCTAGCCTAATATTAATTCCCATCGGTGTGGAAATTAAAATGCTAGCACCTATCCTTTTCACTAATTAAAATCCTCACTGAGCTATCCAACTCCAATTGGAGTAAAACCAACTGCCTCTGGTAGGTATCCCAGGTACCTATCTCATGTCCTTTGTCCCATGCCAAGGTGAACAGCAGCTTATCTATAGTAAAAAGAACAAGAACAGTCCTATGCTGATTATAGAAAGTTCCCTAGGTCAAATTCTAACTTGTTTTGACCTCATTCCAATTCTCTGTGATGTGGTACACTAAATACTACCAAAACCCATGAGATCACCATTTATTGGGCTTATGATGAATTTTAATGAATTAAACAACTATGTCCCTAGTGTTTTCACTAGATGAAACACTACAGTAGCTCTGCAACTCCAAAAAGAGTGATTCCAGTTGGTACTAAGAGGTATTTATGATACCTATCCAATGCCCTTTACATCATACCAAAAGCCTTTGTAGATTAAATTGGTTGAAGAAGACAAAATATCATACATAATATGTCCTTGGTCCAAAACCCCTCCTAAGTAATTCCTAGACTATAAATCCTAAGGGATTTTCTTCCATATTACCAAGACAAGGCCAATCTTATCAAATCCCTTCCTCCTAGGACCTAATGAATAGTGAACTTGTATTGCTCATTGTTTGCCATATGTATTGGTGCTTGTGTGCCTTGTGTTGATTGTGGCTTGGTTTGCTTGCATGTGCTAGCGGGGTGACGATAGTTGCGATGAACTCGGAGAGCAGAAGAAGTGGTATTTATTATTGCTAATGGTATTCTGGGGTTATCTAAAGAAGAAGTCCAGGGACATATTGCCATATTGCTGATCTCAGGCAAGCCACCTTCTTGCTCATAATCCTTGTCCTACTATTTTACTTATGCATGTTTTGTCTACTATTTGTGAAACTGCATTGTTTTATTATATGTTGATGTATTTATGGTAGTGGTTTGGCTCCTCCGAACTATTACACTCTTGTACTACTAAGTACAACCCCCTTGATGATACCTACTTGTCCATAGTGGAATAGATGGTGTAATACACCATACCCCTATGGAGACCCCGTTTTAGCCGAAGCGGAAAACTAGATGATGGGAAGACCCCGGAAAAAGGTTTTACCAAATTTTTATGAGAAAACCTTGGTGAGGTGGGACCTCCCAAGATATGTTGAGAAAGGGATAAGAGTTTTGTTTATAAAATGCTAGAGGAAAACCGGAGGAAAAAGGTTTACGAAAACGCACCCGGTTCTTTGCAGTTTAGCTATAACAACTTAACCCTGTGCAACCACATTACTTTGGAATGGGACAGGGCTGGATTTGAAGGTTGTTTATTCCGGTATAAGCTGCTCTGTAGCTACTACAGGGGACCGGGGATCCCTGGAGGGTGGGCCTTCTCTGATAAAGGTCCATGTGGGACATCAACCTGGAGAAGGAACGAAGGGTCTGCTGGCCTCCACGCATTACTATGAGCCCCTCATTGAAAGCGCACACTCGAGAAGTGTAAAAAGCGCTCTGGTTGGTCCTCGGTACCCGACATCCCGGTTTTGAGGGGATTAACACTCATAGGGTAGGCACTTACATTGGAGTGGGCATCCGGAGAGTCTTGATCGGTTACTCGACCCATGATCGGTGAAGATCAGGGTAGTGTACCCGGATGGTGTGGGTAAAGTGTACAACCTCTGCAGAGTGTAAATCTATTCGAATAGCCGTGTCCGTGGTTAAGGACGGGTTGGACAAACTTCTGTAGAGCGGTGCTGGTTTTGTTTTCAAAAAGGATTTCGGAAAAGCAGTGGCTTTGAAATGTTTTGACCATGGGATGGTCGGAAAGGATTCCTGTTTTGACCATGGGATGGTCAAAACGGAATGGAAGGAGTTTGGTCGTGGGATGACCGGAAGTCGGGAACAAATGGGTGACCTAGTCCTGATGTTTGCCAACACTTTTCAAAAAGGTTTCCAAAATGTTTACAAAAGTTTTCAACAAAGGTATGTAGATGCTATAGCTACAAGAGAAACTAATTGAGAAAAGAGCCTCTCTTGGAGCCCTCCTACTACCACAGCCATAATGCATATCCTCCTGTTATTATTGTTATCTTAAGGTGGTTTGCGAGTACATTCAAAGTACTCACCGGCATTGTCCCTGGCTATTAACTTGGTCAGATATCAAGAAGAGGTGAAGTGGACGACTATGCGAGCTAGGACGTTCTCCTAGTCGGTTGCCTATAGGTTAAGGTATGGATTGGGCTCTACGCTTGACGAAGTTCCGCTGATGATTATTGATGTAGCCATAACGACATTTATGTAAGTTTTGTAAATTCGGTATGTCTCGGATGTTGTAATGATACTTATTGGTTATGTGCCATGACTAACTGATCATGGGATCGTGGTTGTTTGCATAACAGGGATTCTCGGAGGATTAATTCGGGAGCCCCACAAAAAGAACACATGCAATGACTTTAGGAGATCAATGTCTCAAACCATGTACATTGAGACCAAAAACACATAGGAAAGCAGCTTCCACATTGCATGTTGCACCAGTGTGGCAGAAGTTGCATCACAGAATCCACTGGAATGTGTGTGGTCATGTAGATCAGTGTGGTTATGGAAAAGAACAAATGCAATGACTCTAGGGGATCGATGTGTGAAACCATTGTCATAGATACCTAAAACACATAGGAAAGCAGTTTCCACATTGTATATTCCACAAGTGTGACTAAAGTTGCATTATAGAACTCGCTGGAGTGTGTGTGGTCATGTGGATTAATGTGGTTTAGGAAAAGAACACAAACAATGACACTACGGGATCAATGTGTCAAACCATGGTCATACACGTAGGAAAGTAGCTTCTACAATGCATGTTGCACCAGTGTGGCAGAACTTGCATCACATAATCCACTAGAGTGTGTGTGGTCATGTGGATCAATGTGGTTTAGTAAAAGAACACATGGCAATGATACTAGTGGATCAATGTGTCAAACCATGGTCACAGAGACCATAAACACATAGTAAAGTAGCTTCCACGTTGCATGTTGCACCAGTGTGATGGAAGTTGCATCATAGAATCCACTCGATTGTGTGTGGTCATGTGGATCAATGTGGTTTAGGAAAACAACACATGCAATGACTCTAGGGGTCAATGTCTCATACCATGGTCATCAAGACAAAAAACACGTAGGAAAGTAGCTGCCACATTCCATGTTGCACAACTGTGATAGAAGTTGCATCATAGAATCCACTAGAGTGTGTGTTGTCATGTGGATCAATGTGGATTAGGAAAAGAACACATGCAATGACTCTAAGGGATCAATGTGTCAAACCATGGTCACAGAGACCAAAAACACATAGGAAAGCATCTTCCACATTGCATGTTGCACCAGTGTGGCAGGACATGCATCATAGAATCCACTGGTGTGTGTGTGGTCATGTGATTGAGTAATGTAACACATGCAATGACTCTAGGGGATCAATGTGTCAACCCATGGTCATAGAGACCAAGAACACATAGGAAAGAAGCTTCCACATTGCATTTTGCACTAGTGTGGCAGAAGTTGCATCACTGAATTCACTAGAGTGTGTGTGGTCATGTCAATCAATGTGGTTTCGAAAAAGAACACATGCAATAACTCTAGGTGATCAATGTTTCAAACCATGGTCACAGAGACCAAAAACACATAGGAAAGTAGCTTCGACATTGCATGTTGCACTAGTGTGCCAGAACTTGCATCACAGAATCCACTACAGTGTGTTGTCATGTGAATCAACGTGGTTTAGGAAAATAACACATGCAATGCGGTCCTGTGGATCAGTGTGGTTTAGGAAAAGAAAACAAGAAATGACTCTAGGGGATCCATGTGTTAAACCATGGTCACAGATAACAAAAATATATAGGAAAGCATCTTCCACATTGCATCTTGAACCAGTGTGGAAAAAGTTGCATCACATAATCCACTAGAGTGTGTGTGGTCATGTGGATAAATGTAGTTTAGGAAAGAGCACATAGAATCCACTCGAGTGTGTGTGGTCATGTGGATCAATGTGGTTTAGGGAAAGAATACATGCAATGACACTAGTGGATCAATGTGGTTTTAGGAAAACAACACATGAAATGACTCTAGTGGATCCATGTGCAAAACCATGGTCACAGAGACAAAAAACACGTAGGAAAGCAGCTTCCACATTGCATGTTGCACTAGTGTGGCAGAAGTTGCATCACAGAATCCACTAGAGTGTTTTGTGGTCATGTGGATCAATGTGGTTTAGTAAAAGAACACATTCAATGATACTAGTGGATCAATGTGTCAAACCATGGTCACAGAGACCATAAACACATAGGAAAGCATCTTCCACATTGCCTGTTGCACCAGTGTGACAGAAGTTGCATCACAGAATCCACTAGATTGTGTGTGTAACATCCCAATTTCAGCAACCCTGGTTTGTTGTCCACAATGAAAAAATCTGGGGGAACAAAAACTTTTTCTTGTTCATTGGTGCAGTGTTTGCTTGTTGTTTGTTTGTACTTGTGCATGTGAGTGTATATGATATGATACACCTTACCTCACCCTAGTTGACAAAAGCTATTTAACAAAACTATCCTGGCTCATTTTACATATTCTCAAATGTTCTGGCATTTCAAAACATGGGCCAAGATGCTTATGTAACCTAAACTATTTTTGTAGCTTCTATTGACAAAACTATGGAGAGATATATAATGTAACCTCCTTATGTTTTCAAGACAAAACCCTCAACTAATCTTATCCCTAGTTTTCCCCAAAACCTCTTTTCAAAGCATTTGAATTCTACTCTTGGTAGAGATACCAAGGACTCTCATCTTATTCAAACTCCAACACTTCAAAATGCCCCAACCTTACCTCAAGCTAGGCTTGATGATAACCCTAGTAGTGGATTTGCTTAGTTTATAAGATGAGTTGCCTTGATCTGCTATTTGACTTGTTTGCCTAGGAAGTAGTATGAGCCACTCTAGGATGCTCATCACTAGGGTTAAGATGTTTTCCAAGCCACCCCACCCTAAGCACGTTTGCAAAGCAAGATCAATCTCTAGATACTAGGGATCATCTAAAACCCTTAACCAGATCCATTCTGCAGTGATCCATTTTAGAAGCTTCCAAGTAAACAAAGACCAATATCAAGCATGGATCCCTCCTACTCAATCTACACTTCAACATCATTCACTTGATGATGCTTTGGTACCCTGCAACCCCTCCAAGAACATTCCCTCTCATCTGGAAACTGTTCCAACACCACCTTTTTGAATGCCTCCCTTTCTCAACCCATGTGCATTTTTGGAAATCCACCTGAACCATCTTGTTAACCATCCTAAGGAATACCAAGGCCCACTTTTGCCTTTGGTTATATCATCCTCCAACCTACTTGTTCTTGAAGGTTTTGCAGGCAAGAAAATAACTTTTCCTGCAAATCTATTCATCATGCCTACTTTGACAGAAGCTCACACCATCATCCAACCTTCTATGAACCAAATCTTTGCATGGTTGTGATCTACTCATATAGGTTTATCAAAACCTACTTCACTTGACCCAAGTGGATCCTTGTGCTACCTAAACCCACATGGTTTTTAAGGCATCATGATCCTTCTGGTATGGCAGCCTTATTTTCAACAAATCTTGCCATCATTTCCAGACCACCTCAAATGCAACCACCCCAAACTCCTTCTGTCATGACCATCTATATGACTTGTTCTAACTAACCATCTATCCCATGCCCCAAGGGGAGATCTGAACTCCAAGATACAACCATATTTTGATGGTATGAAATTAACACCACCCTAGATCCCTAATCTAGGGTATTCCACCAAAATCAACTTGGATCCTCCAATCCCAAGGTTGAAAATGCTTGCTACACCTTGTCTACATCATCTACCTGGATCATGAAAATTTATCAACAATTATCCATATTTATTATGGCTCCAAATCTATTTAATTCCTTTAATAGACAAAATCTCAAAACCCCTTTCCCAATGGAAAGGTTGGTTTTTGTCAAAACACTTCCCCAACTTTTGGCTCATGTGAGTTACATATATCATACCCTACCTTCCCATCTCAAAAGTAAATATTTTTGAAGAGCTTTATTATTTATTTTTGCCCATTTCCTTAAATGGCTGAATTGGAATAATAATTGTTTTAAATACTTTTAATCCCCAATAAATCTTGGGAAAATTCCCCTAAGTGTGTATTCACATTTGGGACCCTCTCACACCAAAGACCAACCTTGTCCAATGTAAAAATATCAAATGATCTTGTAGAAACCACTTCTGCCCCTTTTGAATAAATGGATTTATGAGGACAAAAACCCCTTATAAAAATCACGAATAAATCCTAGGAGTGTACCTTGACCATGCCTATCCACCAGTACTATCTCCCCCACCCTGTCCTATGCAAAATTTTGAACTTCCTTCACAAGCACCCATTTACTCAATTTGGCAAATCTAGCTAGTATTGAGCTAAATCAAGATCAAACCACCACCAATCTTGCAAAAGCAATGCACCACAGCACCCAACACTCTCCTGGTCGTGACCACTGTAGCTCCACGCCAGCATTGCCCCTTTTACCCTTGGAATTAGTGGAGAGAGAGAGATAGACAAACAAATCTTACAAGATTTCCCCATTTAATTACCACAGCAGCCGTACTCCTCTCTGCCCGACCAAATCCCCCTCTTACCCCTCCTCACCGCCCTATGAGCCAATCCCAGGCCAGCACCACTCCTGCCCCCATGTCCAAAGTGGACATTTGCACTCTCTACTCCTCTTTCTTGGTATAAAGGCCGGAGGCCACCCTAGCACCCCACTCTGCCCCTCATTTCTTCCCCTCCCACTCCACTTACCTCCCCTAGCTCCACTCCCCCTCCCCTGTTCTGTGCTGCCCGGAAGAAGGAGAAGAAGGAGCCTCGGCCTCCTCAAAAAATCGAGCTAGGTGCTCTCCCCCTTGCTCCCCCTTCTCTGCATGTCACCTGGTCGCACTCCCCTACCTCTCCTGCATCTAACCGTGGCCCTTTTCTTTCCCAGGACCGTCTCCTCCATCGTCGCCGTCGAGCTCTGGCGAGGTAGCCCTCGGTCTCCATCGCGCGAGCCAGATCCTGGCCAGGAACCCCTTCTTCCGCCCGTCCCCGAGGTCGCCGTCAAGCCCCGCTTCACCTCCGCCGCTCCTCGTCACCTCCCTAACCCCCAGTGAACCTCCCCGCTCCTCCCTGTGCCTCCTCTAGGGTTCCTGCTCATCGCCGACGCGCCCAGGAGGACGACAGCCGCGAGCCATCGATTCCCCATCTAATCGAACGGTCCACCACCGCCGATACCTCTTCGCGCCCCCTCGCCCACTAACGGGCCAGGCCCACTTTGTCAGTTCAAACCCGTGCAAGCCTCTGGCGCCTTGGCGGCCTGCCTCTCAACCCGGCACCCCAGATCCAGCCCAGTTCCCTGTTGCCCCTTTTCTTTTTCTTCTAAAAATTTCAGATCCAGGAATGTACCAGTTACTTTAAATCCGTTTGAAAATGTAAACAAGCTCCAAATGCCAGGATCTAAATTTCTGAGATTCCTCAGATGTTTTCTTAATCATACAAATGTAACCCCTAGTCAAAATTAAATTCGATTATTTGTTAGTAATTAATCTGTAGCAAAGTATACTTTACACGAAATAATTTCCTCAGAGAGTTTTACTTATCCATCTGGGGAGAACCAAAGCTCTACTGAAAGGTATTTGATATACCTGTCACCTAGCATAGGCCATATGCCAAGGTGAACATCAGTGTGTCTTTAGCAAAAATAACAAAAACAGCCTTTATCTGCCTTGGGTAAATTATCTAGTTCAAACCAAATGAGGTATTGACCTACTTCCAACTCCCAGGGTTGTGTATTTTCAGCATCTACCAAACCCCAGCAGCTCAGATTTTATTGAGCTCTGGTTGAATCGCACTGAATTAAATACTTCTGTAAGTGGTATTTTCACTAAATAAATCACTCCAGGAGTTTGAAAACTCCAAAAAGAGTGAATCCAATTCCTACAGATAGGTATTCTAAGTGCCTACCACATTCCCTTGGAATCAACTCAAGAGCTTCCGTAGAATTAATTTGGTGGAAAGAACAAAAACACCATAGAACTGCCTTTGGGAATTTCCTGAGGGCATTCTGGTAATTTTTAGACTTGATTCCAACTCTATGTGGTTCAATACATCAAACACTACCTAACCACCCAAGGAAATAATTTTTGGGCCTCCAGATAAATTCTGGTGAATTATTTCCTCAAACTAGAGTTTATTCCACTATAAAAAGCATAACTAAATCTAGGTAATTGATAATCTAGTGAAACCACTTGTGTTGGTTTTGTTTTGTCAAGACCTATCTGAGGATATCATTACACATGCGTGCCCTCGTCACCGCCGGTCTGACCAGCCTGGACATCACCTTTAGCTGGATGTCCAGGCTGATGATGCCGCTGCAGCAGCGAGCACACATGATGTGCTTCTACTCCGGCCGGCTAGACCCGACCCGGCTGTCCCGCCGTGATCCCCGCTACCACAACCTGAAGGAGTGGGTGCGGACCATCACGAAGGAGCGGCTGTCAGAAGGCTGGACGTTCGCCTGGTAAGTCTTCCAACCAGATTTCCTTTTGAGCTTCTTGCTGTTTTTTCATCCGACTAATCTGCTTGCTTCTTCTCTCCTTGGTAGATCTTCCCCTGTATCCTCCGAGAGGAGGGCGAGACTCCTCTTCAGAGCTTCATGCCCGACTTGCCCGAGCCCCACGCTCGTCGGTTCGGTGAGGAGTCTGACAGGGACGGTGATGTCTTCCCCAGCCGGAATGACGAGCCGATAGCCGACCCTCACGCGGAGGTCGACGAGGAGGAGGAGGCCGCGTCGGCTCCCGAGCCGTCACGTCGCTGCGCGACGGATGGCGACTCTAGCCGGTCCGACATCGGTGGGAGCAACTCCAGCCGGTCAGGTGGCGGCGGAGGTGGCTCCTGTCGGTCTAGCGCCAGCCGTCCCGCCACGGAGGAGCCGACCGCCAAGAGGAGCTGGACCGGCAACCTTCCCTCGAGCTGCCTTGGTCACAAGAAGGGGCCGCCTCCGGTGGTGCAGGGGTAAGTTTTCTGTTCTTAGTGCTTTTGCCGTCTTCCACTCTTTTTGTTTGTCTGTCTTTTGGCTTATTTGGCTCTTGCTTCCTTTCTTTTTGCCGCTCAGCACGCTGGTCTCTTTTGGTGCTGTGAGCCCGGCGCGGACGCTGATTGGGTTGCCGCCCCACGCACCGCCCGCGTCTGCCTCCACCCCTCCTTCCGAGGCGCCGCCTCCGCCACCGCCTCGAGCTGAACCGGCTGCGACAACCAGAGCGGGGGTCCTCCGCCGGCTATGGTGGTCCAACCGGAAACAGTTGTGACCACCTCGCAAGGCGGGGATAATTCTCCTACAGGGGCGCAGAGGGCCGCCACCGTCAAGGAGCTCGTGGTTGTCGGCAACGACAACTCCGACGATGACCCGGGGAGGAGTGGAAGGTGGCGGTGGCCACGGCGAAGGAGTCCTTGGTCGCCAACGCGGTTGACGACGACGCCTCTTCCGCCGCCTCGCTGACGGATCTTGCTGCCACCCTCGAGCTGGCGGTGAGGGAGATCCGGCTGCTCGAGGCCACAGCCGGCGGCAACCGGACCCTGGAGCAAAAGCTTGCTGTTGCCAATGGGACGTCGCAGAGTAAGTTCCCTCATCCGGAATCATTTTTTTTGCTGATAGTTGGTTTTTCGCATCCATCCTGGTGTGCGCTCAGTAGGAAATCGATCGCCTGAAGAAGGCGAACGACCGGCTGAGAAAGTCCAATTCTACGCTCCGACTGCAGAATAAGGACTGGCACGCCAAGGTGGACGCTCTGGAGGCCACCGTTAAAGAGCACGACGCCACCCTCGCCAGCCGGGCCGAAGCCTTCAACCTTCTCGAGGCCCAGAACAAGGACCAGGAGGAGGAGGTTAAGCGGCTGACGGCGAAGGAGAAGGCCCTGGTGGAGGAGCTGATGCAGGTCGGGCATACGGCCAAGGGTAAGTTTCCTTTCCGACTCCCCTTGTCTTTCCGGATCCGGTAGCCGGATCTGACTTTCTTTTTTTTGACAGCTTTTTATCCCATCGTAAACCTGCTGGCGTACAACCGGCTACAGGAGAATTGGCCGGGGGAACAGCCGACGGCCCAGGAGCTGGTCGTCCTTCTTGGCGAGGAGGCTGCCAAGCTTCGTCAGGCGGTGCAGGCTATCTTCTCCTTCTTGTGGCCGGACACTCCGATTCCGGAGAAGATGGCGCAGCTGGCCGCCAAGGTGGCGGAGGTGCCTGCTACCGTCAACCGGCTGCGGGACTTGGCGGTGCAAGCTGGGGCGGAGATGGTGTTGGCCCTCATGATCTCCTAGCACAAGGACGCTCACGTTGAGAAGATCGCCGGGGGTTTCCGTGCCGGTGCCGACCTTGCCGCCGTCCGCCAGGCCCATCTGGAGCTCCGGGCCTCCGCCATCAAGATTGCTGATTATGTGGACGTCGACGAGGTTCTCACCGACTCGGAGTCCGTCGGCACTCCGGATGCGGAAGCTTCGACACAACCGGCTGGTGGCGACGCCGGAACCGTATCAACCGCCGCGCCTCCTCCGCCTTCTGAGACTACCGCCGTCCAGGGTGCCCCGCACGACAAGGGCCCTGCCGTTTAGTTATGACCCCGGGATGCCGGGTGTATTTGTCCATCTTGTTTTGCTTGAAACCATGTTATCTGTGCCGGTTGCTTCTGGCGCCGGGTGAACTCATGGGAGCTTCGTCTCCCTTTTTATGTTAGTCTAAACTATTTTGGCTTGCCTTCAACTTGTGTTTTTTTGTATGCTCTTTCAACATTTGGCTGATTGGATTTATCCGGCTGACTTCACTCGGTTGAACGCCTTTAGCCGAGGGAACTGCAATTCCAGTGGGGGCGCGCCAACGCACCCACTGGGTGTAGCCCCCGAGATTCGGAGTGGCTGGCGTAGCCAGGTACTTTGAATCTTCTTTCTTTCCTCAAGTCTTTGGCTTCATCTGACTAGACACCTCTTAGAGGGTTACTTTCGCTGGCTGGATGCCTGCAGCCGGGGGAACTTCCATTCAAGTGGGGGCACGCCAGCGCACCCACTAGGTGTAACCCCCGAGATTCGGAGTAGCTAGCGTAGCCAGGTGCTTCGAATCTTCTTCTTTCTTCTCTTCCTACCCTTGCCCCCACCGGGGCACCAAATATCTGGCTAAACGCCTTTAGCCGGTCAGAAACTACAAGATTCCACTAGGGGCGCGCGAGCGCACCTAGTGGGTGTAGCCCCCGAGATTCGGAGCGCTTGATGAAGGCAAGGACTTTGAATCTTCTTCTTTTCTTCCTGAATTCCGACTTGAAATAGTCGGGCCAACATTGTACACGCATACATACATTCTCACCCGTTAATAGGTTAGTCTGCTAAACTTTAGCTGGAAGGCGGATTTGTTTTTTGAAAACCAGCTTGCGCTTCTCTGGACACTTAGTAATTTTCCCGTGTGCTCTACTATTTTTGTTGCGTCCTTGTCGGGCAGCAGGGTTGCGATCTGCAGCCGGAATCGAAGGGAGCTGATAGTACATTGCGCACGGTACTAACGGCTTAGTAGCCGGATCATCTTAAGCTAGTTGCAAGGCCAGGACGCCCGATCTGTCGCATCTTCTCCCCGTTTTTCATGTCGGATGCCTCGGGCTTTTTCCCTTGCTAGTCGGACAGCTGGGCTGTGGTCTGTAGCTGAGACGAAGAGTGGGGCTCTGACATCGTCGCACATTACTCAGTCAGTTTGTTGATTTAGCAGGTCAGGCCAGCCGGCAAGCCCCCGGGTAGGGACTGCCGGAGCCGGAAAAACTGAACCGGAAAACAAATGCACATAGATTTCTAGCAAGGAGCCCCCGAGTATCTCGTAGGGGTCCGCATTTTCATTCATAGGGTTTGTGGGATACATACACTGTCCGATGACTAGTGTAAAACGGGCAGAGCAAGGCCGCGTTCCAGGGGCGCTCCGTCTCCTCATCCGACGTGTCCATCTTGTTCTTGCGCGGCTGCTGCGCGTCGATGAGGTAGTAGGAGTCGTTGGGCAGCGCCCGGCTGATGATGAAGGGACCTTCCTAGGGTGGCGATAGCTTGTGCATGCCCTTCATGTCTTGCACCAGCCGGAGGACCAGGTCGCCCTCGCCGAATGCGACATGGTGGATCCGGCTTGAATGGTAGTGGCATAGACATTGCTGGTACAAGGCCGATCTGGACAATGCCAGCTCGCGGGCCTCCTCGAGGAGGTCCACACCATCCTCCCGTGCCTCTTGGTTGGCGTTTTCGTCATAGAGGAGCTTGCGCGGAGAGTCGAACTCGATGTCTGCGGAGAGGACAGCTTCCGAGCCATAGACCAGGAAGAACAGGGTGTAGCCGGTTGATCTATTCGGCGTGGTGCAGAGGTTCCACATCACACCTGGAAGCTCCTCGATCCAGCATCGGGGCGACCGCTCCAAGGGCTCGATGAGGCGTGGCTTGATGCCGGCTAGCACTAAGACGTTTGCCCTTTCGACTTGCCCGTTGGACTGCGGGTGCGCGACAGAAGCAAGGTTCAGCCGGATGCCCTTTTTGCTGTAGAGTCGGGCGAAGGCCCCCTTGGAGAAGTTCGTGCCGTTGTCGGTGATGATGCTGTTGGGGTAGCCGAACCGGTTGATGATGTCGGTGAAGAACGTGACGACTGTTGCCCCGTCCAGCTTCCGGATGGGCTTGGCCTCTATCCATTTTGTGAACTTGTCTACCGCCACCAGAAGATGGGTCATGCCTGCGCGCGCCCGCTTGAAGGGGCCGACCATGTCGAGGCCCCAAACAGCAAAGGGCCAGGTGATCGGTATGGTCTTGAGAACTGAAGCCGGCATGTGCCTGAGCTGCCCGAAGCATTAGCACCCGTTGCACGTGCGGACCAGCTGCTCGGCGTCCTCAAGGGCGGTGGGCCAATAGAAACCGTGGCGGAACACTTTGGCGACTATCGCCCTAGAGGAGGCGTGGTGCCCACATTCGCCCTGGTGGATGTCCTTGAGCAGGCGGTAGCTTGTGTCCACGTCGACACACCTTTGGAATATGCCAGATACGCTACGCTTGTACAGTTCTTTGTTGATGATGGTGTACATGTGCGCGTGGCACCGGATTTGCCTGGCCTCCACCTCGTCATCCGGAAGTTCTCCGTTGGCGATGTAGTCCATGAAGGGCTGTGCCCAGGATGGTATCTCCCGGACGGTGAGGATGCTTCCGCTCTCCGGTTGATGGTGGTCGGGGGGTCGTCCAGATGAGGTACCTGGGACGGCAGCCCCTGAGCCACTTGATGAGTCGGCAGCCCCCGGGTCTTGTGAGCCGGAGGGTACTGGTTTGCCGGAGTTGGTGCGGGTCTTCTTCTTTGGAGGTTCTGTCGGCTCTGCGTCTGCCGTGCCGTCAACCGGGGCACTCCCTACCCAGATGATGGAATCCGACTCGGGGGACGGGTTGATGGAGGGCTTGCACAAGTGCTGCAAGGAGACCCCCGGTGGGATCGCCTGCCTGGTTGATCCGATTCGTGCGAGCGAATCGGCTGCATCGTTGTTGACGCGAGGGACGTGATGGAATTCACATCCGTCGAAGCAGGCGCTGAGCTTCTGTATGTGGAACCGGTAGAGAGCCATGTTTGCATCACGGGCGTCCCACACTCCGGATACCTGCTGCACCACCAGATCCGAATCACCGAAGCAAAGGATCCGGTTAACACAAATCTCCCTGGCTAGCCGAAGGCCGTGCACCAGTGCCTCGTATTCAGCCATGTTGTTGGAGGCCTTGAAGTGGATCTGCAGGACATACTCCAGCTGGTCTCCTTTGGGCGAGGTGAGCACGATGCCGTCTCCCAAGCCCCCGAGCATCTTCGACCCGTTGAAGTGCATCCTCTAATGGTCCGAATCTGGAACCGATGGGAGGTATTGGGTCTCGGCCCAGTCGACGAGGAAGTCCGCCAGCGCCTGCGACTTGATCGTGAGTCGGGGCTTGTACTGGAAGGAATAGGCGACGAGCTCGATGGCCCACTTGGTGACTCGGTCGGTGGTGTCCTTGTTCCCGATGATTTCCAAAAGGGGTGCAGTGCACACGACCTTAATCGGATGCTCTTGGAAGTAGTGCTTGAGCTTCTTGCATGCCAGGTACACGCCATAACACATCTTCTGGTAGTGGGGGTAGTTCTGCTTGGAGAGAGAGAGAACCTCGCTGAGGTAGTAGACAGGTCACTGAACCGGCTGAGCCTTGCCTTCCTCGGGGCGCTCCACCAGCAGGATGACACTGACGACCTGGCTGATGGCTGCTATATAGAGCAACATCGACTCCTTGCTAGCCGGCGTGGCTAGAACCGGCGCTGTGGATAGCATGCGCTTAAGGTCATGAAAGGTGGCGTTAGCTTGCGAGGTCCAGGAGAACTTGTCCGTCTTCTTCATCAGCTGGTACAACGGGAGTGCCTTCTCCCCCAACCGACTGATGAAACGGCTAAGGGAGGCCAGGCATCCGGTGAACTTCTGGACTCCGAGCAGGCTCCTAGGCGGCTGCATCCTCTCGATGGCCGCGATCTTTTCCGGATTCGCCTCGATCCCTCATTGCGAGATGAGCAAACCGAGTAGCTGACCGGATCGGACTCCGAAGACGTATTTCTCCGGGTTCATCTTCATCTGGTATTGCCGGAGGTTGCCAAATGTTTGCCCCAGGTCCTCGAGGAGGGTTTGCTTCTCCTTGGTCTTAATGACCACATCGTCCACATAAGCATGCACGTTTCGGCCGATTTGTGAGTGAAAGCACTTCCGCATGCAGCGCTGATAGGTAGCGCCTGCATTCTTCAGACCGAAAGGCATGGTTACATAGTAGAAAGCCCCGTACAGGGTGATAAACGAAGTTTTTATCTGGTCATCCGGGTTTATCCGGATCTGATTGTAACCAGAATAACAATCTAAAAAAGACAAAAAATCACAGCCGGCCATGGAATCGATGACTTGATCGATACGGGGCAATACGAATGGGTCCTTCGGGCATGCCTTGTTCAGGATGGTGTAGTCGATACACATGCGCCAGGTCTTGTTCTTCTTCAATGCCAGGACTGGGTTTGCTAGCCAGTCTGGGTGGTACACTTCCATGATGAACCCGACTGCAAGGAGCCGGGCGATCTCGTCATCGATAATCTTCCTCTTCTGCTCTGTGAACCGGCGTAGAGGTTGCTTGACCGGCTTGGCATCCGGCAACACATGAAGTGAGTGCTCGGTGAACTCCCTCGGTACACCTGGCATGTCCTTGGGTGACCATGCAAAGATGTCCCGATTCTCACGGAGGAAGTCGACGAGCGCGCCTTCCTATTTGCTGTCCAAGTTGGCACCAATGGTCACGAACTTGGTCGGGTCGGAGGGGTCGAGCAGGATCCTCTTCGTCTCCTTTGTCGGCTGGAAAGCTCCTTCTCCAGCCAGCTTGCTGCTAGCCGGCATGTCTTGCTGGGCCATGGCCACGTTACGCATGATCACGCGCTTCTCTTCGGCTATGATGATGGCCTTTGCCAGCTTGGAGCTGGCTGAGGCGCACTCCATCGACCGCCTGAAGCAGCCGGCGACGGTGATCACGCCGTTTGGTCCCGGCATCTTCATCTTGAGGTACGCGTAGTGGGGGACGACCATGAATTTAATGAGGACGGGGCGCCCGAGGAGAGCATGGTAGGAGCTCGTCAGGTTTACCACCTCGAACCAAATCGGCTCGCGGAGGAAGTTTTCCTTGGTCCCGAAGATGACGTCCAGCTGGATTTTACCCAGTGGGGCGCAGGCCGGTCCCGGAAGCACGCCGTGGAACGTCGTGGTAGTCGGGCGCAGGTCACATTCGCGGATGCCCAGCTTCTCCAGCGTAGACCGGTAGAGGAGGTTGAGGCTATTGCCTCCATCGATGAGGACGCGCGAGAAATGACCGTTGCGCTCGTTGGAGACAATGAGGGGGTCGAGCACCATGGCGTAGCCCCCAGGAGTCCGAAGCTACTCAGGCTGATCTTCTCGGCTCCATGTGATGGGGGTTTCCGACCAGTTCAGGTACTGGGGGACCGGAGAGACGATGGCGTTGACCTCCTTAGAGCGTCACCTGCGGCTGTGCTTGTCATCCAGCTCCATCTCGAAGATGTGGTAGGCGGCGTGCAGCTGGGGGTAGCCGTTGTTGTTGTTGCCGCTGTTGCCGCCATTACCATCATTGCCGGCTCCCCTAGCCGGTGGTGGTGGTCCACCAGGAGGAGGCAGGGGGAGACGTTGCTGGCTGCCCTGGTCCTTTAGCTGGCGGGTCCAGCTGCGGTTCCGGGTGGTGCGTAGCCGGCTTGAAGGGACCGCTATGCCACTTGCACGGGCCGTCAAACATCTGGTCAAAGGTGAGCCATGGCTTCTGCCTTATTGCATCGTTAGCCGGTGCATCGGGCACGCCCTCCATGGCATTGACCTGCCGCGCGTGGTAGCGGGGCTTCTGCTGTCCGGCTTGGTGGTCCCCATGGAACCGGTTGTCATTGGCGTGGCGCCTAGAGGATCCTGCTTCTCCAGCCGGATTGCTCGGACGGTCGCGAGCCGGCTCCGTAGGAGTCGGACGACCATCAGCACTTACTCGGAGGGGCTTTTCATGGTGGCATCCGCCGTGGCGTACTGGTTCGCTACCATCATCAGCTCCGCCATGGTTTTCATCTCGTCACACAGTAGCCGGTGGCGAAGCATGGTGCCTTCTCGGCATCCCTCGATGAAAAAACCAATGGCCTGGCTCTCCAGGATGCCCTTGCAAGTGTTGTGCAGCTTCGTCCACTTGGCGAGGTACTCGCGGTCGGTCTCGCGATCTCCCTGCACGTACAGGGCCAGGTCGCGAGGGCGTCCCGGACGCTTGTACGTGCCGTTGAAGTTGCAGACGAACACCTTTTCAAAGTCTGGCCAGGCGTTGATGCTGTTGGGCGCGAGGCTGTTGAGCCATATCCTCGCTGACCCAGTTAGCATAAGGGGGACGTAGCGCACAGCTGTGCGCTTGTTCCCATGGGCAATGCCGACTGCCGTAGCATAGTCGGTCATCCAATTTCCGGGCTTCATACTGCTGTCATACTTGGGGGTGTCCCTGGGCAGGGTGAACTTATCCGGAAACGGCTCGTTCCGGATGTGGGGTCCAAAACAAACCGGTCTCATGGAGTCTTCTTTCTCCGTAACGCGCGCTTGAGCGAGGAGCTCGATGCGGTCACGGGCATCCGGGCGATCCAGGTTGGGCGCTCCCACACGGCATGAGAGACGGGAACCGGCGGGTCTTGGCGCTCCGGTTGGGGGAGGGGGAGGCGGTGGGTTGCTGTTCACCGTTTGCTCCGGGCGTGGCTGGCCCTTGCTACCCAAACCGCGATGCTTGCTGCGGACCTTAGCCGGCTGAGGAGAGGATGCCTGTTGGGTGTCGCGAGGTGCACCCTTGCTGTTGACGGGCGGCCTGCTTCCCTTGGAGCAGCTGGGGTCCTCCTGCATCTGCCGGTTGGTGTCAGACTGCTCGTCCACGATCCAGAGGAGCTCTTGCACCCGAGCGTGCTGGCGGGCTCGCTCCTCGCCCTCTAGATTGGGCAGTTCGTCTATTGCGGCTCGTGCCGCACGCAGGTGCTTGATGGGCTTGCTGTAGGTGGGCCGGATGAGAGCGGGCGCGGGATCCGGCTCGCCATCCTTTTCCAACCTTCCGCCTAGCTCGCCGCCTTGGCGTTGCACTTGGCCGCGCCGGCTCGGCTCCGCGGTAGCCGGAGTGAAGCAGTGCGCGCGGTCGTACTCGCATCGGGTGATCTCGAGCTGCTTGCGGGTTGCTGCCAACTCCATGGCCTCCTGGAGGAGAAGCTGTCTCTCCATGGAGAAGTTGGCCTCCGCCTCCTCCGGTTATCCCCGAGGTTAACCGGTGTGAGGAGCCGATCGATGGCCTCCTCCACCGGGTTCCGGGGCTATGGTGGCGCGGAGGTTCCGCCCTCGTCCACGCCCCGCTCCCGCGGCTGGCTGGGGTGAGAACTGGAGCCGGCCATCATGACCTCGACGCCACGGGAAGCGACGGAGATGCGGCTGCCCAAATGCGGCGGCTCCACAACGGAGACGATCTCCCTAGGGAAACGCTCCGGAACGGTGGCAACATAGACGGGGAGGTCGCCGAAAAGCAGGATGGAGCCGTTCGCCGGGAACGAGGTTCCGGCGAAGCAGGAAGCGTTGTCAATGACTCAGTCGAATTTGCCGAGCGTGAGCACCAGGCCAGAGGCCACGCGCTCACCAGCTGAAGTGCAGGGTCCCGTGTGGAACGTGACTCCGGTCGAAGCCATCTAGCCCCACGGTGGGCGCCAACTGTCGTTGTGTTGGGAACGGCAGTACCTAAGCAGGTTAGATAGAGGTGTGGGGACTAGCAGGGAAGCTATTGACGGTGTCCGCAGGCAGGATTGGATACAAGCGAGCGTGGGCCTTGAGAAGTACCTGTTCGGAGCCCTCCTGGTGAGGTAAAACTCCTACTCCTGCCGATCTGACTATGAGCGATATACGGGCTACAAGTGCTCCTAGAGCTGTATTCTCTAGCTACTGCCTTAAATGCACTGAGACCAACCCTCTCTATAGAGGCCTTGCCTCTCCTTTTATACGCAGAGAGGCAACGGTCTTACTGGCCAGTCCGGCTAGCGGGCCCCACAAGTGGGTCCTAGCCAGCTGGTCATCTACAGTATCCGGTACAACTATATCCCATCAGAGTACGCGCGGTATGGTCGTCATGGGCATAGTGAACACCTTGTGAGCCTGTCGTCAGCATTGGGCCACTGTTCCCGCGTCACCCCGCAAAGTCTTCGGTATGGCCGAGTAGTTGCCAGTCTTGTCGTCGTACCAGGGCGTGCCGCGCACTCTGCTGCACGTCGCCCTGTCCTCCTGATTGGTTCCAGCTACGCTGATGTAGCCGGCTCCTCTTCGCCATTCCGGCTACCGAGAGGTTGCCGGCTTGTCTTGCTTCTGTCCGGCTGCACTTAGCTAGCCGGGCTCGATCCGACTGCCGTAGTTCTTGTCTGGTTGGGGTATCCGGAGTTCATCCCCCCGGCACCTATCATGACATGATCGTTGCCTGGATGTAGTGAAAGAGATGAAGGAGGACATGAGCAGAGGGATCACTGTACTGGAGGGTGTTCGGAAAGAGAACGAGGAGCTAAGGGCTTGTATGGAGGCGTATCAGAGCAATGCCCAAGTTTGGTTCCCGTTAGAGGGGGCACGAATATCAGTTCGTGCTCCATTCTTTTTGTAATATTTAGGGTTCAGGGAGCAATGTCCAAGTTTGATTCCCATTATAGGGTGCAAGAAGAGAGAATCCTAGGGCAACTCCTTATCTATCTGGACATGTGTAGGTGTTCATGCTCATGAATGGACACCATGAGCTCTTTCCATTCTGTATCTGGACATGGATTCTGCATTATTAGTTTGCCACTACTATTTGGTGACATGGGAAAAAACCCACAACACACTAAACTGCAGATAAACCTTATTTGTCTTCGAAATTGAAATTATGACAGTGCCACTAGTCGATTCATAAAATGTTGATTAGTCCTAGATTGCTTCTTCCTTGAAATTATGTCAGTGCCACTAGTCGATTCAGTTAATTATGGAAACTAACCACCTTGTCCTGGTGAACTAAACAAACTATGCTATATATTTTTGTTGCAGGGAAAGAGGCGAAAGCTCAACCAAGACCTGGCGACCTAGCTAAATATCAAGATAGACATCCTAAGGGAGAAGCAGTATTCCCAGAAGTTAGCCTTTGACCACCTACGCGCTGAAGTCGCGGTCCTAATTGACATGTGCCAGAAATTGAAGGAGGTAAACGCCGGCTGGGAGAAACTTCACAGGGAAGGTCGCACCTCGTCTAGTAAGAAGATGGAGATCATGAAAGGGATCATGAAGGAAAATCGTATGGTTATAGACCAACTTCTCAAATCCCTGGCAGAGCGCTGGAACCTACAAAAGGCGCACGACAAAGTACTGAAGGAGCTGGCCAATCCTAGGGAGGATGATGCAGCCCGTCCTGCGGACGCTACTACATCCACAGCGCCAAGTCCCCAAGATCGTCCCCAAGTCAACCAAGAAGATGGACCATGAGCAGCCAGCTCCAGAACGAGAGTCTCCGCCGTCATCGCCCCGGAGAGTCCGCCCGAATCCAGCCGGAGTGTCTGGCGCAGCCGGAGTGTCCGGCGCGACTCGGCCGGAGTGTCCGGCCTGCCCTAGCCCCAACCTGGCGTGGACATTCAGAAGGCCAGTTCGGACACTACCTAGACACTACCCGGAGTGTCCGGCTACCCCGGACTGTCCGGTCACTCTGACCCGGACTGTCCAGCCCAAGTGATGGGCCTGCGAGCCAACAGCTGGGCCCTTGGCCCATGTACCCCTCTATTTCGCACCAAACCCTAGTTTTATGCCCAAACTACCCCTGAACTTGTGGCTGGCCTATAAATAGATCCCCCACCCCCTCATGTATCCCTTAGGCATAGATGATAGACTAAAGACAACCCCCTTTGTGGAATCTCTAGTTTTGCCTCATCCCCTTCTACCAAAGGGGATCGACTATCGTCACCACCTCGTTGGAGTTTGCATCACGCCTCCCTTGTTGTACAAGGCCTTGGCATCGGTGTCCCTTTGCCAAGACGTCAAGACACTCTCCAAGGTGTTCTTCCCTCTCCGCTTGGGATTGATGGGAGCACGTTGACCGATCTTTCCTTGCGAGGATTCTATCGGACCGGTGGCCACCGGTGAGAGCAATTGGCCTTGTATCTTGTGTGTTTTGCGTGTGTTCATCGTGTTCTTCGCGAGGTGTGCGTCCGCTTCCGCTACCTTCTCCCTTTCCCCTCGCTTTCCCATCGATTTGACCACGAGATCCGTGAAGATCGGGCCACCCTAGAGGTTTGCTCTCATCATCTGGTATCAGCAGCTTTTGGTTGCCACGGATTTCTCCTCGATTTGGTCTTTTCCCCCATAAATTCGAAAATCCCCAAAAAATAGCCCCAATTTCGTGTTTTGGATTGATCTGTGATTTGAGTGCGTTTTGGTAGGTTTTGATCCGTGGATTACTTGCTAAACTTGTTGATCTACCTTCCCCTGTGTTTCCATAGCCTAATTTCTTGATTTTCCCCATCAATTTGAGGTTTTGGTTCGAGTTTTTGGCCAAAACTCGTCCAGTTCGTGTTCTGGAAGTTCTGGTTCGACCGGACCGGACTGTCTGGCCAAAACGGACTGGACTATCCGCCCCACCGGAGTTTCCGGCCTAAACAGACCAGAATATCCGGCCCGGCCTGCGCGGACCGGACTATCCGCCCCCCTGCTGACAGAAAAATCTGATTCACGGTTTTGAGCATAACTTTTGCATACGAACTCGGATTTTGGTGTTCTTTAGCTCGTTTTGAAGAGGAGAAAGAGCTCTACATCATCATCTCCGTAGTTCATGCTATCTACTCCATACAAATTCCGTGAGCAAGGCGGAATCCACCAATAAAGGGTGAAGATCGGCGAGGAAAGGTATAAAAATTCCGCAACTTCTCCCCACTTGCTTTACTTTGTGAGCTACACTATCTTTGCGTTCAACAAACACCTATTGAGACTCGTTCCTCCTATGATTGCTTGGGCTATGCACATTTGATATCTTGTAGAATTCCGAGCAAAAGTTGTGAGCACGCCATCTCATATAGTTATCTTGTATAGTTGTTGGCACAAGGAAGGGGCAAGTGAAAAAGAAAAGTAAAGTGAAAAAAATAGAAAAAAAGAAGAAAAAGAAAGAAAGAAACAAGTGCCTCATAGAATAGGAAGCGCAAGCTCGATGAACATCAAATAGGTGGTACTTATTGTGCATATCTTGTAGCCCACCAATTTTATTGCAATCGAACTAGCGTCTCTCCTTGCACTTGTGCGACACGAGCTTATAGTCTTCTCTAGGTAATCATTTGGTTCTTAGCTCACTTTCTCCGTCGCACAAGTCCCATTTATCCCACCGTGTGTGTTTCCTTGTATATATTCCTATCTTGTGGATTGACTTGTTTTGCTTTGTGATCATCGTGGTTCTTTACTTGCCATTACAATATCTTGATTTCGGATTGTTCTTGGACACGCCACCTTCCATACCTATCCACCATAAGCTTTGTGTGTGTGTGTTTTTTAGTGGTTAGTTGGTTTTGGTGTTCCGCGTGAACTTCACTTTGCTTGGTTTTGATTGCTCTCGAGTGTTGCCACTTGCATGATACTATCTTCCAAGGTAAAGTAAGGTTTGACGTTGCATCTCTAACCCCCTACCACTTCCATATACACCACTTGGTCTTGTGAATCATGTCTAGGGACTCCGGAACCGAGGATGATATCTATGAAGAATCAATGATGAGCCACCATGACTACGACTCCACAAGTATAGAGGACATGATGGAGCACTACACCGACAATGGCTCTGCATGCTTTGAGGACCCGGAGCATTGCACATATGACGGCTCCATATGCATGGAAGACATGGAGCACGTCATCAACTATGGCTCCTCAAGCATGGAGGAATTGGAGCTCTACATCGACAATGGCTCCTCATGCATGGAGCACTACACCGACAATGGCGCCACATGCTTGGGTGACATGGAGTACTACATCAACAACGACTCCCCAAGCATGGATGGCTTCGAGTGCTACAACGACGACGCCTCACCAAGCATGGACGACATGGCGAGCTTCATCCACTTCGAGGGCTCTTCCATGAGCCATGAAGAATACCTCCACCGCTTGGAGATGGAGGACTACGCCAAGCTAGCGGAGACGCCTCATCAAGAAACCATGACCTTCAAGGCCAAGCGTGCCACACCAAAGGGCACCACCTACTTCGATGATCCACCTCCAAGGCGTCAAGCGCCACCACCTACATGGCGTCATGCACCACCATCTCCAAGGCGACGAGCGCCATCACCTCCAAGCCACCAAGCACCACCATCTCCAAGGCGCCAAGCACCACAACCTCGAAGGCGTCAAGTGCATCTACCTCCTAGGCATCAAGTGCCACCAACTACAAAAAAGCGCCCCAACATCACCTTCCAAAAGAGGCGCCAAGAAGCAAGAATCTTCATCAACATACATCCTCTCGTGATCATCGCCAACATCAAGAGGATACAAGACATCATTCAAGGCATCTTCGCCATGAAGACGAAGAATACATGTTGAGCACCATCCATAAGGCTCAACCAAGCTCAAGAATGCACCACCATCACAAGAAGAGTGCCAAGGACAAGGAGCATCGTCGCGAGCGTCATGTGGATGATCAAGTGTGCCATCTACATCAACCTTTGGCAAGGCACGCCAATGACCTCCATCGACACCATCATAAGGCACCTTCAACTACTCGTGCCACCACCAAAATGGCACCAAGAGCAAGCTCTCCTCCACGCCATCAAGCTTCAATGCCAAGACATGACGTCCTAGATGACGCATGCAACCTCATGGATGAGGAGGACGAAGACCTCTATTTCGCCAAGTTGGACGAGTATGTCAAGAGGACTACACAAGCCAAGGTGCAAGATGGCAACGACAAGGTCAAGAATGGTGAGCATGGGACTTTCCCTTCACCAAAGGAGGCGCAAGGATTTGAGAGAACCGAACCTACCCCCATATGCTTGAGTGATGATGTGGTACCAATTCCATGTGAGTATGAGAGCCACTTAGCCCACTTGAGTGAAAACAAGAGTGAGATGAGTGACTCCACCATACGTGAGATTGAGTGCTTCCACTTGGAGGGCATGAGTGATACACCGAGTGAGTTGAGAGTGGTAGTTGATAGGTCATGTGAGACCACTTTGATTTCTAACGACTTACCCTCTACCTCTAGTGTGTTTCCTCATGTTGTGCTAGGTTCCATGGATCAAGAAGCGCCAAGCTTGGAGATGATGATGCCTCCTACCAAGAAGATGTACATGGTGGATGAAGTTGATGCCATCCCCATATTGGATGAAGAAGTCGCCTGAAGAAGTCGCCCACATGGAGGCCAATTCTACCACAACACCCACTTCATATGAGAGGTATGAACAAGGTAAGAATACGGGTGTTGATGATGCCATGATCCCACTAGTGGACATGATGACTTGTGATGATTGGCATGCTATGGATGATGTTTGTGATATCACATATGACCCATTGGTATTTCCATGTGATACTTTGCCTTTGCATATTGTTGAGCATGTGAAATTATTTGATTGTGATGATGTTGCCATAGACATGCCATGCTCTAAACGTTACGTTGATGATATCATTGCTTGCACTTTGTTGAACAATTGCTCTTTCCAATGTTTTGCTTGCAATGATGTTACCAATGGTACCCCTCGAACCATGCTTTGTCATGAATGTTTTACAATCTCTCCCTTTGCTTGCAATAAGTTGAATAATTGCTCTTTCACTTGTTTTGCTTGCAACAATAATTCTCATATGGTTTATATTGAGATGGCCCCCATAGCTTTCTCAAATTTTGGAGATTTTGATGATTGCCATGATAAGCATGTTTCCCACTTGCATACTCACCATGCATATTTTTCATCCTTGATTGACACTAATGGTGATGTGCACAAGAAGAGATATGTCATGATGGATGATGTATTTCTCTACCATGCACACACGTCCTTCCTTTTATCTATGATGTGTGTAGGTACCCGCACAAGAATGTCAACCTCGGTTGAGCACGAGTTGACAAAAAGAGCTCTAGAGAGCATCCCCACGTGAGTTCAAGATCGAACCCAGCACTGATACCTTTTGCATGCTTTGCATCTTTCATGTTGACAAATTGCTCTTTCCTATGGTTTGATTGCAAGCATATTGATGGTATTCTTTCACCTTGTAACAATCATGTCTCGTTGCTTTTGGATATTGATGCTTTGTGTGTTGCCACAAAAATGTTGAACAATTTCTCTTTCTGATGTTTCGTGTGCAACCATAATGCCATTTTGAGCATGTATTGTCATGAGAGCTTCCAAGTCTCTCGTATTGTTGTTGCAACAAACATAAGGACCACTTGCTCTTTCATATGGTTTGTTTTCAAACATGTTGTTTTTGCTACCTCTTGCGATACTCATACTCCCATGATTTTGGCTTTTGATGATATGTGTATGGCATCCAACATATTGAACAATTGTTCTTTCCATTGGTTGGTTTGCACACATAATGATGTTGCTTTGGATATTCTTCCTCATGTGTTTTTGCCGAATTCTCCCAGCTTTGCATCAAAGATGTTGATCAAGATTTTAGTCACTTGCTTTGAGTGCCACACTAAGATGTTATATGGAGTTTTTGAGTTCCCACATTTGGATGATGCTCAATTAACTCCTATGCACTTTGACCTTGCATACGCATTTCGTTTGCGATACTTGAGTTGTGCTAATAGTGTTGTGAACAAGAATGGACATGCCACAAATGACATGCTCCTCTATCACACACAAACATATGTTGCTTGGTCTTTGTTGTGTGAAGGTACAATTGCATACGTGTCAACCTCTATGGACAAAGAGTTGACAAGACGAATCGAAGAGAGTTACCTAGGGCTATCCTTCAATGAGCTATCTCTATATCATAAGGTGACTTCCTTCTACTTGAGGACTCATGCTATAATCTTCATGAGTTGGCTACTCTTTGAGTGTTGCTTCGCTTTTGTTGTGAGCTTTGTAGGCTTCATGGAAGGTGAAGGAACATTGAAGAGTTGCCACATCAAGCTTCTTGAGGACGACTATATGGTGAACCCTAGGATCAAGAAGGTCTCTCGACATCATCTTCTTGGGATGAGCATGAAGAGTCGAGGACGACTCTTTTTGAAGGGGGGGGGGAGCTGATGCAGCCTGTCCTGCGGACGCTACTACATCCACAGCGCCAAGTCCCCAAGATCGTCCCCAAGTCAACCAAGAAGATGGACCATGAGCAGCCAGCTCCAGAACGAGAGTCTCCGCCGTCATCGCCCTGGAGAGTCCGCCCGAATCCAACCGGAGTGTCCGGCGCGACTCGGCCGGAGTGTCCGGCCTGCCCAAGCCCCAACCTGGCGTGGACATTCAGAAGGCCAGTTCGGACACTACGCGGACACTACCCGGAGTGTCCGGCTACCCCGGACTGTCCGATCACTCCGACGGACTGCAGCCCAAGTGATGACTGCTGAGCCAACAGCTGGGCCCTTGGCCCATGTACCCCTCTATTTCGCACCAAACCCTAGTTTTATGCCCAAACTACCCCTGAACTTGTGGCTGGCCTATAAATAGAGCCCCCACCCCCTCATGTATCCCTTAGGCATAGATGATAGACTAAAGACAACCCCCTTTGTGGAATCTCTAGTTTTGCCTCATCCCCTTCTACCAAAGGGGATCGACTATCATCACCACCTCGTTGGAGTTTGCATCGCGCCTCCCTCGTTGTACAAGGCCTTGGCATCGGTGTCCCTTTGCCAAGACGTCAAGGCCCTCTCCAAGGTGTTCTTCCCTCTCCGCTTGGGATTGACGGGAGCACGTTGACCGATCTTTCCTTGCGAGGATTCTATCGGACCGGTGGCCACCGGTGAGAGCAATCGGCCTTGTATCGTGTGTGTTTTGCGTGTGTTCATCATGTTCTTCGCGAGGTGTGCGTCCGCTTCCGCTACCTTCTCCCTTTCCCCTTGCTTTCCCATCGACTTGACCACGAGATCCGTGAAGATCGGGCCACCCTAGAGGTTTGCCCTCATCAGAGGAAAACAAGCAGCTCCAGGCTAGGCTCGCTTGAACCCAACATATGTGTATTTAGTACTGAACTGCCTGTTTTATCTTCTGCAGTGGTGATTTTGTAAACGTGAACTTAACTCTATGCACGATATGTGTGTTTATCTGAAATTATTTGCTCGAGGATTGAGTTTGGCTTAGTTAAGAAAGTGCAACTGCAACTCTTATAGTTAACTAGTTTTAGGAATTGGCACATCATAAGTTATTCATCTTTAATTTCCTTTATCCTCTGTAGTCTATCCTTGTTCACCCTCGCGCGCCTTCTTCCATTCCTTCAACAGATCCGCAATGCAGTACTCTAGCTTCTTGTCTTCCCTGAGTTGATCCCTCTCCTTTTCTGCATTATGAATTAGCAACCTATGACTATCTTGAAGCTTCTTTGTAGTTCCAACAACCAAGCTCCCATTGATTCTGTCACTTAGTTATGACTGCAAATTCTCGATTTCTTGTTCCGGCTCCTTATTTTGTACCGACAACTTGTAATTTTTTTAGCTGCATCACAAGCATTAGTAAATCTCCCTGACTTTTCCAATTCATACATCTCCCATAATTAGGCCAAACATTTCTTAAGTGCATCTGGCCACTCAAGATCCACCCACTCTACTGCTTTACACACCGAGCCAACCAAAAAAAACACACACTATCGTGTTATGGACACACACGATACATTTTTCTTCATGTCACCGTTGCACATAATGTAAACAAACCTGATTTGTATAGCACAAAAACCTTCTCCCAGTGTTACTGCCTTCGAGTGCAACATATCTCCACAGTTTTAGCCCATGGTCACATGGTACTTCTCCATCGAGATCTAGGCCCTCCCATTTAGAGTCATAGATCGTTCGTGGTACCTATATGTAAACACAAAGCTGAATTGAACATGATTGCATGCACATATGGAGATCAGATCGAGGGATTTACCAATGCCTAACCCTAGCACGAGAAAACAGAGGAACTCACATCATGGAAGTAATACTCGAGGTTGGAGAGAAGGTTGTCGATGCTCGACTGGTCGTCCTGATTGTTCTAGGACAGTATGGCGAATGCATCATTATCGGCGACGGCATCGGTGTCCGTGAGGAGAGAGAGAGAGAGAGAGAGAGAGAGAGAGAGAGAGAGAGAGAGAGTTTGAGAGAGAGTGAAAGAGTGTCGAAAGTTAAGTGCGTCACCGCTAGAACAATGACTAAATTGGCATGTTACAATAGTTTAATGGATACCATGCCCTTTCCCTGGATTACTGTCACCTGCCTAATAGGGATTCTCTTCATACATTCTTATTTCAAATATTAAACCTGTACTCCCTCCACCCCAATTTCATTGCCTAAGGAAAACATACCAGTTTATTACATCATCTAAAGAAACAAAATCATGTCAACTACAATGTACTTATGCATCACTTGTTTAGTCATGGTTTCACAAAAATAACATTACAATCTCTCAACAAACATAATCATAGAAACAAGTATATTACATCAACTCAAGAAACAAAATCATGTGAACTACAAGGTACTTACGCATCACTAGTCCAGTCATGGTTTCACAAAACATTACATTACAAACTCTCAACAAACAAAATAACAGAAAAAAGTGACATACATCATCTCAAGAAACATAATCATGTCAACTACAATGTATTTATGCATGACTTGTCTAGTCATGGTTTCACAAAACATTACATTACAATCTCCCAACAAACATAATAACAGAAACAAGTACAGTACGTAATCTCAAGAAACATAATCATGTCAACTACAATGTACTTATGTCTTATTACAACAACGATGGTTTCACTGAGTGACATGTCCGAAAATCTCAACAGCTCGCACAACATTATATCGCAATCTCTCAACAAACATAATCACAGAAACACAGTCTAAATGCAACAGCAGACAATGTTACAAATACAGGCAGGGGAACCCCGTGGTCCATATGACAATCCTAGGGTAGAAGCTTTCATCGGATCTCATCAACATCGAGCATCTCATTATGTTCAGCCACTAAAGGGGCCTCTACATCCACTATAACCTGTTCAACAACATCTGAAATGGTACCAAGGAAGAACACCTTCCTGGTTCGCTTCTTTCATTGCATAATCTGCATCAGATCTTTAGTATCCAAAACCTCTCTGAATTCCTGCTTCTTATGATGCCACCACCGGATTTGTGCCATCTTCTTAGGGCCAATACTGATTTCCTTACCGATCATCTCTCTCATTTCATCAAGAGTTATGTTTTTGGAATCAACAGTGATCTCCACAGTACATGATGAAACTGGCTTATTAACTCCCTCATCAAGTTTTGCCATGTATGAATCCACCTCTAAGTGTATACTGAACTTATCTAGATCAGCATCTATTGGTCTGCAGTCTCTAGGAGCCGAAGCTCTGGCAGCAAGATCTCTAGCATCTACATACATATCATCAATCATCGCTTCAACTTTCACCTTACGATTAGCTGCACAACACTCCCAAACCATCTGAATCTCATGGGAGTGCTCAATTTGCATATAGGTATCATTCATGTTGCGCCACACCAATTTTGTCCTCTGTATAGAACCCTAGAGAATCCTAGCAGGAAGCATATCTACCAGCTACGAAATAGACACAACCTCTTTGCAATTCACAAGCAGATGCACATCTTGCCCGAACACAACCCTCTCGCAACCAAAAATCTAGTTTTGAAGTGTACTGGCGAACATGAACTGTGAACTCATATAGGTCCCTTGTATCAAAGATGTGCCTAATTTGATTAAAAATGGGAACTTTTCAGTTCATTCGATTCTATTATGCCGTAACTAATCTACTTGTAAGATAAGGCACAAATAAGAAAGATTCACCTCTCGCTCTTCTTCCGGGATTTTTCTTCTAGATCTGGGTGCTGCATCCACCCACCGGAGCCGAACAATCTGCCACCGTCCTTGCTTTTCTCTTCAACCCGCTGCTCATAGGTACCTAGGGAGCAGAATCCTTACTGACCTCCTTGCTAACCAGGGCTGAAGACCTCGCCGCTGCTTCGCATTGAGGGGCTCCATGTTGATCCCAAGACTCTGGCCCCGACGGACCCGAATCAGTCGGCGACGTAGCTACAACCTTCGCCTTGCAAGACAAGATGGGCCACCGCCGCCGGATTTAGTGTCGGAGGAGGGAGAAAAAAGGACCTCCGCCGCCGGCAGATTTAGGGTCGGGGAAGGGAAGAAAAAGGACCACCGTCGCTGCAGCCAGATTTAGTGTAAGGAGTTAGGAAAGTACAGTAACGGATTTGCCCCTACGACACGTGCAGGGTGGCTAAGAAGAGAGACTGGCGAAGAAGGGGCACAACAGGAACTAGTGTAACGGAATGTCCTGACTTAACGAACGCGGTTCGAAAATATTGGGTTTGGCCATCATTCACTCGAAACACCCCTCTCAGCAATTGGCGCCCCAACTTTTCGAGTCACGGTGATTAAAATCACCTTAGGTACCACGATGCACTAGCGTCTCAACTTTCGGGCCACAAAATGATATTCTCCTAATAGCCGGCAGAACCCGTATGCACCGGGCTTGGGCCCGAGAACAACTCGGCGAGCCTGGATGCGGCAGAGGCCCGGTGCAGGGTCATTGTTATGGCCAGCACTACCGTCTCCGTGGCATCTGCGGCAACCTCGCCCGGCTTGGCAGCAGAAGCTGCAACCTCGGCCGGCTTGGTAGCAGAAGATGCGGCCTCAGCCGACTTGGCAGCAGAGACTGCAGCCGATGCAGTTGGGCCCTCGGCTCCAGCCGGGTGAGGGTCAGACGTGATGGCGATGGTCGTTGAGCTGGCCAAGGACATGACCTCACTACATGCAAGATGAGAAGAACATAATAAGTAAAGCGCAAGCCAACAGTCACGAAAAGAAAAGGGGGCAAGGGCACGTACTCGGCGATGCTTGGCACGGTAGTCGTAGCCTTCGGCCGGCATGCCCTCTTCGATCCCTCTCCGACTGGGGCGGTGTTGGTCGAGGCAGCCCGTTTCCCCCTAGACCGAGAGGCAGCAACCTCAGCCGGGTCCGCATACACACCATGTGCGGCTGCTCCATAGCACAAGGAGAGCGTCAAGCATAAGTCTGAGGGACAACAAAACTAACAAAGGCTAGAAGCGCATCCTCACCGAGTGGGAACTCGGATCCCTCATCGGCCCGGGTGGGGAAGCGCTCTGGCTCCTGTGAAGGTAACTTCGCCGGCTTGAAGTCGGCCGAGAAGGAGGGAAGCTTGTTGTCCCCCATGCCGTCCTCTGCTAGCTATGTTGTAAAAAGCTACTCGATAGGGGGAAAATAAGAAGCAAGAAAAGATCCTTGGGGACAAGTTCACCCGGAGGAAAAGAGGAAAGGAGGCTAATCTTCAGCGGTAGCCGGCCATGGTGGTACGGCCGGAAGGAGAAGGTCCAGTACTCCGCTAGCATCTCCTTTGAGATGGTGGCGAGCCACTCTCGAAGCGCCCCATACGGCACCTCCAGCCGGGACACCCGCATGGGATCCAGGGTGCCTGATAGGTGCCACATCTTGTGCGACCGCTGCTGCAGCAGAAGCACGCGACTTGTCATCCAGGATAGCGAGATGTCATGGGTGGTTAGCCGCTCCTTCTCAACCAGCAACCCCACATGGGCGGCCATCCGCTCCATGTCTACTTGGGCGCCTAGATTCTGGATGCTCCACGCCTTCCAGGTGGAGGGGATGTTGGCGAACACCGGCACCTTGATGCAGTCAACCTCAGTGTGGTTGCACACGTAGAAGTATGAACGCTGCCACGGCTTGATGGTGTCAGGCATCTCCAACCGTGGAATCACCGATGACGGCCTCGGGTAGATGGTGTAGCAGCTGGTCTCCGTTAGGGGGCCGCCCTTCCCCACCACCTGGACCTTGAAGTTGAAAAATTTCAAGAAGTTCACCGTGTTCGGGAAAACCACCAACAAGGCCTCGCGACAGGCCGCATGGTGCGTCAGCTGCGCGATGGCGTTGGCCCCCAAGTGGTGAAGCTAGAGGTTGAAGGACACAAGAAGCTTGAGGACGAACCTGCTCAGCGGCAAGACAAACCCACGAGCGAAATGGGCGATGAAGATGACATCTTCCTCGGGCCTGGGGTTAGGCACCCGCTCCCCCTCTAGCACGAGGCGATGCCTCACTAGGTGCTCCGACGGGATGAGTTTTCCCTGCCGATACTTCTGGATGAGCTCGTCGGTGACATATGTGCCATACCAACCCCCTGCCTTCTCTGGTAGCTTCTTGGTGGGCGTGATGGTCGCGCTGGAGAATCGAGGTCCCATCGTCATGGAAAGCAAGCGGCAGCGACGGCAACCAAAAAGCGGAGGCGAAGGGAAGCAGTAAGGAGGCAGAGCGCAAAGGGAAGACGCAATGGGCACAGGGAGAAGATCAAGTGGGGAAAGAACTCTCCCTTGCGCCCCTATTTATCGAGGCAGGGCAACCGCGCCCCCCTCGCGCTCCCCTCCACCATGTGGCAAGGAACCGCTGCACTCCCCCCATGATGCTTCAGCTCTAGATCGTGTGCACCAGAGTAACTCCCACAGAAGATCCTGCAGGCATTACCGCGAAGGACAAGTTCATGCACGATTCCCAAGAAACCGCTATGATGAGGGCGTGTGCGCAGTTACAAAAACGGACGCGACAGGCCAAGAGGTCAAACTGACGTGACGTGCGCCATAGGTGGCAGGAACGGCCAATGCAAGAACTAACATCATCAACAAGGCAATTCACCTCCCTCGCCGGTTGCGACAGCCGGAAGATTCAATCGCCGCTCACACCCTGTGGGTGGCCCACCGAATCCATAGTCGGTAAACCCCAGCCGGGGAATAACAAGCATCTCAAGTTGGAGAACGACAAGCACTACCGGACAAGCACTACAAAGAAAGCACTACAAAACAGTCTGCAATACGGTCTTCATCAACTATCATTTTAGGCTTAGCCAAAGAGCACGCAAGAACTTCTCGGCAGGGCGAAGTCCCAACGTGCTAGGGGACTAGTGTCAGGGGTATGACCCCTGGGTATCCAGGGAGGCATGGCCGGGTGGTTGCAAGACAAGACTTAAGGCTAACGAGTAAAGCACCGGCTGACGGATAAATCTCCGGCTGACAGATAAAGCACCAAGCTGATGGATGACGCATCGGGTGACGCCTAAAGTGGTAGTGTTGAGACGTTGTGGCACTGTCCCCACCTGTACTAGAGCTTGGCTGGGTCCTGGCCCACCGGCTGGACCCGGCCAGTCGGCCCGCTTTGTAAACCCAAAGCCCAAATAGTAAACCCTAGAGCCCATGTTGTAACCTACCCTCCCACTAGTATATAAGGAGGGGTAGTGCTAGGGTTTTAGGTTACGGCATTACAAGTTAGAAGTTAGCCAGAATCGACAAGTTGAGTAGTTCATCTTCCTCTGTCTCTCGATAGAAGCTAGGGAAATAGCTCAAGGAGCACTTGTACTAAGCATCCGCTCCCCATATAATAGATCCTTGCAGGAGTAGGAGTGTTACCTCGAGAAGAGGGCTCTGAACCTAGGTACATCACTGTGTTTGCAGTATCTGTGCCCAACCCGTTGCGAGTAGCCACCGATAGCATCCTGATTGTCCCCTCTAATGCCATCCCCGACGGCACTGTCGTGTTCCACACCACGACACAATGGCATGTAGTTACTGTCATAGCCAAGAATCAACCAGATATAAATTATAATGGTATCAAAAGACAACTTCTAGAGCAGGAATGCAAACCACGAGTGAACTACATAGTAGAGGACAGTTATGCTGTTGCTCAGGATGAACCAACACTGGGTAAGGAGGTAATGGCATCCCTTGTGAACCTATAGAATAGGATATACAAACCAACATATTCGTTGTTCCATTTTGAGCTCTATGCAAGAAAAAGAAAATAGTTAGTGATGCAGCTTTTGAAGAACCAGATGGCAACAACAAAATTATAATCGAATTAGTACGAAGAGTTTAAACAGCTACTATAGGATAGCAGAATGATGCCAAGGAGGAAATAATAGCAGGAACTGATCTCAGGATGAACTAGATAGATTCAGTAACTATAGAGCAGGGAATCCACACTAATATTTTCCATTGACTTCAGATTTTGCAAGAATTACATAGTAGCAGGCAATTACTGTTGTATGGAGTAGCCAAGAACATGTGCATGACAAAATAATAGACATGTGCATGACTTGCAATTTGTAGAGCAGCGAATGCAAACCAACATGTCTAATGACCTTGTATGTACTAGCACGAAGAACAAGCATGCTCAGTGACTTGTATGTACTAGCACGATTACAAAAATGCAGTCCACCGAGGGTTTGAGATTTGGTTAACCTTGGTCGAAGAGGCGTCTAAGCATCATCGGTACCGTGTGAGTGACATCCAGGTCACCGAGGGTGCTGCGGTTGTAGTGGCTATTGCCGTCGAGGAAGCAGATCTTGGGCAGTTGATGCTGGCTTGAGCGCGGTGGACGAGAGAATCACTGAGGCAGATCCGGTGTAGTGAACGGCAACGGTCGTGCAGCTGGTCTGGAGTAGTGGACATGGAACTCCTTGAACTAGATCATGTCCGGTGGACACCGGTGAAGCGGATCTGGTACAGTTGGGTATCTTTCGGCGGCGAGGAATCAGAGCTTGGGAGGTCGATGACGCCATCAGCGTGGTGAATGACACCATAACTCCGGTGTAGTGGCAGAGAAGCCTAGTGAACTAGATTTGGTGGGTGAGTGTCGATGAAGCAGCTCCGTGGTGGTGCACCAGACCACAGCTCAAGCCGGTGCGCATGGTGGTCATGGAGGGTACAAAGGAGCTTGGGATTTTTGGGAGGGCCAGTGGAAAAAACTTGGCGAATTGGGACCATAGAGGTGAGCAGAAAAACTAATTACGATTATGCGCCCAGCTACCGACTTTAGCATGCCCAATTGTCGTCGGAACAATGGGTAGAATTGGAATTTTAAATTCTAAAGTTTTTGAAATGGAAGGGCGCAAAATGCTTCAAGGTCAGTGTGTGGTTTTGCCACTCGATTGAGATTTTGAATTTGTCTAGGTCCCATCTAATATTAATAGAAAAATGGTACTCCCCTGGTCGGTGGGTTATTTTGGCTCAAAGTTTTTGAAACGGTGGGGATGGAAAAGCTTCATGGTAGGTGGGTGATTATGCCGCTCAATTGAGATTTTGAATTTGGCTAGCATCCATTTACTAATAGAAAAAAGGTAGTAGACCGTAGGCTATCTGTCCAGGAATTCAAGGCCGAGAGTCACATCAACTGATCATCCAAAACCATATTTTTGCACAAAAACTTGGATACCTTCGATTCACATAGCATAGGCGGTAAATCTTGCCGCTTGACTGATATTTTAAATTTGTCTAGCGTCCAAGTAATAATATAAATTGTTTCAAACAGAGGGGTGCGAAATGCTTCGGGGTCGGGGGTTATTTTGCCGCTCGATTACGATTTTGAATTTGGCTGAAGTTTTATTAGTAGAAAAAAGGTTGCGTAGATCGAACGCCATCTGGTCAGGAATGTAAAGCGAGAGTCACATCAACTCCTGCGTCCGATTCAAATGGGGTAGGCGGTAGGTTTTGGCGGTCGACTGTGATTTTGAATTTAGAGATTGTCCAAAGAATAATTAAAAAAACAGGCCGTTCTCCCTCTATTTCGGGGATCCAAGTCGGGGAAAGTGATTATCTACCACGCGTACTATCGGGGGATTGTCCCGTGTACCCCAAAAAGCGCTCCAACACGTTTAAAAAAGGCAAAAACTGATAAAAGATAAAGGAAAACTATGGCCTAGAGGGTCTTGGGCCGACTGCCACCTCCCAGCAGGCCCACAGCCACTTCACCTCCTCTTCTTCCCGGCTGGGCTGTTGCTAGCCGGCCTAACCGCCGAACCGCTCTCCCGCCAGGACCTCTCCAGCGCTGCATCCCGGTTGGGCCTCGCGACGCCCTGGATGGGCCGCGTCCCCCAACGCCTCCCGGGTGGGCCGCCACATTCGACCTACTCCCACCTGGCTCCGGATCCTCCCCGTGTGGGCCGCTGGGGCCTCCCGGCCCGCCCGGCTTTGCCCCTGCTTCCTCCCGGACGGTGCCACCTCCTCTCGCTAGGCCGATTGGCACAGCCGGCTGAGCACATTGCTCCCTCGTACAGAGGCGCCTGCGAGGAAGCCTCCCCATCGTTGTGGCCTCCGGCCTGGGTTGACTAGGGATTCCCTGGATCGATCGTTGGTCCTGGCCAGCTCCCTCCCCCAGTCAGACGCTCCACTGTTGCTCTACTCCTATCGATCAAGGCATCGGCCCTGCTGCGTTGGATTCCAGCGATAAAATCAGCAAGAAGGACATGAGAAGAAGGATGAGAATACAGCATGGGACACCTCTACGTAGGGACTAGTGTGGCCTTATGCACTTTATCCGATGATGTAACAAACAGTGTAGCACTATGCATGACACCATGTACACTTTATTAGATAACACATGCATAGTGTAGTTAGGCTAGGTGGGGCCACCTTGTCCCTTGGCATGTCCTATAAATGACTAGGAAGGGCTCACTCATTTTGAGAGGGGACACTCTCACAAGGAGCTAGCTATCTCTCATTCGTACACACGCACTAGCACATGGTCATTCCGATCGATCGCTAGCTGCTAGCTAGCTCTCTCACACAGAGCACACAAACACTCAGGCATATACACATGCACACATACACTGGGTTGGGTTCGGTTGGACTTTCACTAGCTAGGAAGTTCATACAGCTCGAGGAGCAGCTTGTATCTCTCATATCATCCCATCGTCAAATCGGCAGGAGTAGGGGTGTTACCTCCTCAAGAGGGCCCTAAACCTGGGTACTTCTTGCGTATCTGTTACGTTGGCTTGTATCCAATCCCGCCTGCGGACGCCGTCGATAGCTTCCCTGCTATTTTCCCACACCTCTATCTGGCCTTCTCAGGCACTTACATTTCCAATACAACAACATGTATGAAAATGCAGATCTCCGATACAAGAATGTTTGTTTAACAAAACAACAAACAAATGTCTAAAGTAGCTCTAATTCAAGCATGTGAAAATGGTGTGCAACCAAGGTCTACTAATTATTTAGGTGTCGGCACAAACTCTTCTACAAGAAGCACTAACTAAATGGTAGTACAAATTCAGATCAAATAAAAAGTCTGCTGCGAAACAAATACTCCTACTACTGCATGCTATCAAAACACAAACTCCAGCTATAAGTATATGTAGAACACATAAAACAAGATTACATCACGCATACACTACTATATAGAGAACAAACCAAGGTGTGACTGCACCCCAAGCCAAGGTGCCGCCACAGTTCCATCAGCTACCAAAACAATAAAACATCAGATTGTAACTCCAAATAACACAACCTGGGAAAACACATACTTTCCCAAACAAGCCTTGCGTGTTCATCCGAGTGTTATTTTCATCTCCTTTATGTTGCAGTCTAAATTATATGTACTGCTGACAGGACTTCCTTTCGTTTCTTTGATTTAGCACTTAGAATCACGTTGATTGCTGAAGGAAATGAACAAAATGATCAGCAAAATCATAGGTGTAAAAAAATGCAAGGGTTGCACATGAATGACTGCACTAACCAGGTGTCATTATGTAGGGATGTAAAGTACACCAACGTTTACGATATCTGAACTTCTTAGACTTCATGCTGCTGAGATCTAATTCGAATACTCCCTCCTTCGCCCATATAACCACCATTTCTCTATCCTCAAATGTGCAAAGTACCCTTATTGCATCTTTCCCACCATATGCCCATGATTTCTCAAGGCCAAGGAGACTATCCAACTCAACCTTTATATGAGGCACCCAAGATTCCCATTTTCCTGTTGATGATCTTGCATTGGACCACGTGTTTAGAGTGAAGTCTCTTATAACCGCAAGGGAAACATCTCCATTATGCCCCTTTGCGATGACAAAATTGCGTATGGAAATATCATGTGTCTCATGGGGGCACTAAATATAACATAGTTTTGTTGTCATGTTGTCGAAGGCAATTATATATCTGGAGTTCATTGCTGGCCAGTACAAAATGTCCCCTATAAGAGTTGACAACATGTGATCAATCTTAAACAGCATCTCAGAAGGTTCAATCTAGTCCTCCCATTTTCCTAACTCTGATGAGTACCTATGGACAAGTGCTTGGTTACCATTGGTTACTATCCAAACAACCTAGAAATTGTTGCAACAGTGTGAAGACAATCTCCCATGGTTTATCAAACAGAGATTTGTGCCGCTATCATACTCACGTCTCCACCATATTGGTAGTTCTGGTATCACTGTTTCACTTCCACTGATTGGATCCCAGGCCTTTACCATGTTAGACCCTTGCGGATAATGAAGTAGCACCCTACCATTGCAACATCTGAGTACGTATGGTTTGTAGGCTTTATGTTGGTCAAGATTATGATCTCTTAAGAATCGAGCATCCTCGGAGCTGTTGGTGACAAATCCAAGTAACGGCATTCCTCTATTGTGTGATAGGGTTAGCCTTTTGAAATCGTTGCTTCCCATGAAGTCCATCCAACGTTTTTGGGTGACTGGTGCCCTTAGTATGCCCTAACAAGAATCTGACCAAATGCATCGCCTGGCAAGTAATTGATTGTTGCATATGTTCTTCCACTGAAGCTCGTAGGATGATGCAAATAGCACAAGTGCATCATCAGAATTAAGTAAACAGCACAATTCACAATGCACAACCCTAAAAAATAATCAAGTAAACACCATAATGCATCATATAATTTGACAGGAAATTTTATCATCAAATTTTCCTAAACTGCACGCATCTGAAAAATTACCTAAAAAGCAGAGTCTGTCAAAAAATAACCTAAACACAAGGAATCAATTAGAGTAGTGCGAAAGCAACGCAAAATGCTTCACCATGTCGGAACTGGGAAAATGAATGAAAAACTTTTTTTAGGTCACCGGGGAGGACAGAAAGGCCCCCACCTGAATTTTATGGTTTTATCATAAAGAAGGGGAGAAAAAATGGACGCAGCTTCAGTGACATGGTGAACCCAAGTCTCACGGTGACTTGCCCCAAGATCCACCTTCCATCTTAGATCCAATGTGTGATAGTAGCTCAGATTTTGAACTACAAAGTAAAACTATTCAAAAAAATGACAAAAAATTAGTAAATCATGGGTGCCTAGGTTTGAATCCTTTGAAAGTTTCACCCCATTCGGATCGCCAGTTTTTGATTAAATAGCTTTTTATGTTCCCAGTACTACTAGTTTAAACTAATATGCACTACGTCTAGAAAAAAACCCTAGAGCAGAATATAGAAAAGAGGGAGGGAGTCAGGGAGACAACATCCAACGCATAACTTACAATAGGGTCGATGAGTTCTGAGAAGATGGAGCAGGCGTCGCCGACGAATGACGAGCCACATCCGTTGACGCTGAAGAAGCAAGACCACGAGCTGACGCATTCCTAGCATCCCACGCAGCCGTCGCTTTCGCAGCGGCAACCAACATAGCTGAATATGTTCCAACATCAGTTGACGAGGATTTTAACTGCGCCTCCACTGCTTTCCAAGCATCACTCAACACTACCCAAGACTCCGATGCAGTACAAGCATATGCCTCCGCATCCGCTTCACATGTATCACTAATGCTGCTTCACCATCCCCCTCTGCTTTACAAGCATCCACCGACGCAGCAAAAGCATCCGCCGATGCCGATTCCATTTCTTGGAAATGCCACTAGCTTATTTAGTTTGCAATGCCCAAAATAAATGCATTCTATCTTTCAAAAAGCCCATAATCGCTGGAGGTTGGGGACGTACGTACCAGCGAATAGTGGTGCGGTGGTGTTCAATAGTGGAGCGACGAGGACGGTCCGGTCAAGGGGTGCATGACTGAGCTTCCTCAAACTTGAAACTAACTTTTGCCCTGGTATATTTTTTTTGCGAACCCCGCTTTATTAGGGGAAATCCCCGATGTATTAATAGTAGCAACCACACGATTGATACAAGTTTGTGCACTTGCATTGCTCAGTTTCCTGCCTACAGACATGAAGTTTGTGCACTTATTCATGTGATACAATGAATTTCTAGGTATAAAATATTCTAGGTGGTAGAAGCCTGCCCATTTTATGACATCAAGATCTAGAGTACAAAATCGACCCAAAATTCCACAATCTACGACTAAAAGTTTTGGTTTACTACCATAAACATGCTAACAAATCACTCGCAACTGTCATTAACATCATCATTAATAGATCTTAGAAGGAAAAGTTGAAAGATAAAACCACCGCAAGGTCGAATAAGATGACTATTGTTGCGAAATATAGTCATATAAAGCCAGGTCCAATATATATGTCATAATAGTGCATCCAATATATAGATTCATGGACATAACACACTAGCAGAGCATAAAAAATAGTTATAGTACCTGACTTAACAAACAGTCATCCTCACAAGGGACCCCAAATCCTTCAAAAATGAAAGTAGAGAGGTCAGTATGGTTTAAAGATTTCCTCCTCTTTTGCAGGATCAGGACTGTATGGGCATGGAGAATCTCGAATTTCAATCAGGGTCTCATATGCTTCTAGAGCCGTACTGAAAAGATTGTTAGCTTGCATTCCCACCTATTCCAAGATCTGGTTGTATGCCTGGCCAATCAGCTCATCGCCATCCACCTATTCCAAGAAACTAAGTTATCAGCCACTAACTTTTGAAAATCGACAACAGAATCATGAGCAACTGAAATCGATGTATTCCATCATACAGTCAAACCAGCTATCTGCTTAGTGGATGTGGCCACTTCTTCCTTTAGACGCCTAATATGTTCGTCCTGGTGTTTCTCTTTCTCTTGAAGGCACAAAATCATGTGTCTATGAGCTTTGTATTTCTCTCGGAGACGGGCAGTTGTCAAATCCTTGTAGTGACTAACACCATTACGCCATGAGCGATATGAATAAAGTGGAAACTGCAGATATTAAACCAGATTCTCGTTTCAAAAAATTAAATCAAATTCTCATTTCAAAAATAATAATCCAAATTCCGCTACACACATTGTGCAAGCTCCACAGTGGTACCGCGAATGGCAAAGAACCATAGAGGCATATTGCCAAAATATGGGAAGCAAAACCGACATGAAAAGGGTCGTACTTCAGGGTTTTCCTTCTTAGCTAGCACATGAGTAGTCCTGGCCTTAGTATGTTGAAGTAGATTAGAATGACTTCGTTTTGGCAAATTATGATGCAACAAAAATGATCAATACATTTGAGGGGACATTTTAAGTAATAAAGTGCTCTTTATCGAAAAAATGTTTTCGTGGACAAAGCATAGGTTACTGAAATTCTAGCAAAGCAGCTGGATACACAAAAGCACTTGTCACTCGATAATGCCTCCTCCACCGGTGGGACATGCACATGATGCTAAATGAAATAAAGAAAAACCAGTAAATTTTAGGAAAGAAGACATCAACTTTGCAATGCAAATGAGGATACGTGCATTAATGTGATGCCAAGGATTGGGCGTGTTCCCCTTTTCTGAAAATATAATTTAAATAACTCAGCTTTGCAGGACACCAGCAAATAACAATCTGTTTATGAATGATATGTAGCAAATGACATATTTAGTGTTCAGCAAAGGACCGTTTTGTGAAATAAAGCCAGGGGCAAGCTTCCCATCCTCATAAGGCTCTTCTTGGCAGCATATACTTACCTATTTTTAGTGGACCTTATAGCTAATTCCATGGCAACATCCATGGTGATCCCAGCTTCCTAATGTGGCATATAGATCTACTATTTCAAATAGCAATCACCTAAACAACTATCCGAATGGTTGCGGACTCACCAGAGATTGCGCTGCTACGATGGAAAGGTGGATGTTGTTGGGTAAAGAAGGTGTGCGACAGGGGAGTTGCACAAATGTGCAAAAAAATGTAGCGATAATTGTATATAGATAGAGATAGCAGTAACACATAAACTAGATCAATTAGTGGTAACCACAAACTCTAGACAGGCTGTAAGCAGACTCTCAACTACTCCCATATTAATTAACCTAGTGTAATTTAACGTGGCAGTACTATGAGATTGTGAGTACTAGTAAACAAAAGGGGATTACTTAATTATTAGTGAAATATACAACCATCCACCAAAAGCATCATGAGCATGCTAAATATCTAGATTGCATACCATACTTGGTTAAGGACCTAATGTCCAGCTCTAATTACCCAAATCTAGGAACATCTATCCTATTTACGACCGACTGAAGTGAGTTGGAGACATCCGCTAACTCTGCAGCCATCTCCTCGGCATGCATCTGATGGCGCTCCTGCTCCTCCTCTTCGAGGTCATTGTGGATCTCGAGCTGTAACCAGAGCGACATCATCGTGTGCTGCAGCAAAAGTGAGTGTGGTAGATGGACCAAGTGGAAGAACCTACAACGCTCACATTCGTAGTAGCAACCCAAGAACCTACGGCCGAAGTTCGTTCCCTTGAACGTGACCTGACGACGGGGCGCCAGGGCGTAGTCGCACCAGAGCTGGAGATCCGCATCGGTAACGATGTCATACCACTTTGTGTCTACCATCCATGTCGGCATCTAAAATTAGGAAACATCGTCGGTCGAGATGGGCAGAACAGAGAAAACCCCCAAAAGGAGAGAACCCATAAGCTGAATTCGAGAAAATAAACTGAGACGGTGAACACTGGCGTACTTACCCTAACCCATCCGCCTTGCGCATCAAGATCCTCCTTCCTTCACCGGACCGACATGACTGAATCCACCGACATTGCTCGAAAAACGAGCGCGCCTTCAAAGCCTAGCGGAGAGGCTTCATGGAGAAGGAAGAGGTAGGGGAGCCGGTGCTCACATTCAGTGGCTACTATTGGATTTAACCCGACCATGATAATTGGGGCCCACGCTAGAGAGCCCGTGGGCTCCCAAACATCACTGACCTAGTTTGACTTGCATTACATGTACTTTTGGAAATAGATCAAAACTCAATAAATAAATAAACCAGAGGCCCTCCTCTCTTTTTGCAAAAAATCAATATAAAATGGAGAAGCTCAGAAATGCTTACACACACTCACCCCTATGAATGCAGGTGCACACACCCTACACCTATGAGCACTTTAGAAAGACTGGATCTTGAGACTGATCCGGCAGGGCTTGAGCTTGAAGAAGTCACCATAGGAACCTCGCTATATATTGATGGGAACGTCGCCTCTCACTACCCTCATAACCATCCTTCAAAGCCGAGAACCGAGACTTCGTGGCGAAGGATGTGCTAGAGGGTCGGAGCTCACATTCGTTGGCTGATATGGGAAACTGAACCACTAATAATGTGGCCCCACAGTACTGAGCCCATAGACCCTAGACATCAGTGACCATTACAGTTACTTTTGGAAAACCGAGAAAAACTTAATATAAATAGAAGGCCCATCTCTCTCTTTTTTGCGAAAACCCACTACAAAACGCACACGCTCACAAATACATACACACACTCACCCCTATGAATGCATGAACACACTTCCTACACCTATGAGCACCTCCAAAAGATTGTGTCTTCAGACTAGTACAGTGGGGCTTGAGCTTGACGAAGTCACCGTAGGCACTTCGCCTATCGATGGGAACGTCGCCTCCTACTGCCCTCATAACCATCCTTCAAAGCCAAGTGTCGAGGCTTCATCAAGACAAAAGCTCTAGAGGAGTCATAGCTAACATTATTTGGCTGCTATAGGATATAACTGGACCACTAATAACAATGGGGCCCCACGATAGTGAGCGCATAGGCCCCATACATTAGAGCAAGCATGACATCAAGTCTTAAACATATGTCTAAACGGGGGAGTGGGTGGTGCTAACAAAAAGAGTCTTCAAGGTGAGTCTAGTGCTAGACTTATGTCTAAGAGAATCAATTGGCATGAGGGCCCACTAGTCAGTCGATAACAATCCGTTTTTATTTTTATTTTTAGCATCACTGTGTGGACCCACTTTAGTTCTAAACGCTGGAGCAAAAGTAGTTTTCTTAGCTACTTCTAGACACTGCACACGCACTTACTAGACGTAGCTTAGAAATTTACTAACCTCGTGTCTAAGAAAATAAAAATCTGCTCCACCATTTAGACCAAATAGGAGACCCACTCATCTGAGTAGAAAGAAACAATAAAGAAAACCTTCTAGACACTAATGAGTGGGTTCGACTGCCATTTAATTTCCTTAGACATGTGTCTTGTATAGACCCAGGGTCCAAAACACTTAGCTAGACTGACCCTCTCAATTGTTTAGACCTTGGTCTAGTAAGAAAATATTATGTTAGAGTACACCCATAAATTCCAACGTTGCACATGCTCACAGTGACTTAGTTTGACTTGCATCATAGGTACTTTTGGATAACCGAGCAAAACTCAATACAAAACAAAGGCCTGTCACACATTTTTTCGAAAACACAATACAAAGCACAGATATTCACAAATGCATACACACACTCACCCCTATGAACGCACGCACGCCCTACCTCTATATGACCACCTACGAAAGTCTGTGTCTTGAGACTAATCCTTGGTGGGGCTTGAGCTTGACGAAGTCACCATACACACCAAGCTATATACGGGGACATCGCTTCCCACTTAAGAATAATATTCCTCCTTTTATGAGAAACCAAAGTGCCAAACCTGATGGGGTCTAAACTCTGGTGGGCTAGGGGTAGTACCACTTCACTCAGAACCATCCAACCACGGTTTATTAGCTCGATCTCTCTCTCTTGTATATATATAGTACAAGGTGCACAATTAAATAACTGGCATACAAGAAATTAGGTGAACGCACTTTCTAAGATCTTCATTATGACCGCGCTCTTAACAATTAGCTCAAGAAACTCTTTAACTATAGCATTTTTTAGTACGTTAACATTAACGAGAAAAAAATGTTGCTCACATAAGTTCGATAAGAAAGCAAACCAAGATTAAACAAGTCGACTAGACGAGCTAGGGATCATTAAACTTGGGCACACAAGAGCTTGCCACAGCGCCCATTTTTAGACAAATGAGTAGACATGTGTTTAGGGTTTAGGGTTTGGGGTTTGGGTTTTAAAGGTTTAGGGTTTAGGGTCCTTGTGTTAAATGCATGCACTTGGATGCAGTTTTCATTTATTATGAGGTCTTTGATGTAACTTGTACTTCCACCGACCGTGTTAACTCAAGCACCTCGCTCCTATGGGACTAACCATAGTTAAAAGAAAATGCAACCGCCCCAATTATATATCACACAAAGTGGACCACGGTTTCTTATATGTAATACCCAAGTTTCTAGTACTAGGAATTTTCAAGCTTCCTAGCTAATTTGGCACACTTTAGAGACTTCTTGCCGATCTAACGAATTGAGGTCAAACTTGAGCTACAAGTAAGCACGATAGATTGCTCTTGAATTAAATGTCTTTTCAGAGGTAGATGGGTGCATCCAATTGTAGTAAACAATTTCGTTAGTGTGAATTTCCAACTAGCAGGAAAGAACATTAACAATTTCTTGAGTGATGTCATGAGCCAAAAATTTAACAAAATTAAATGTCTTTTCGAAGTTATATTAGGTCGAATTTGAATTACAGGTAAATTGTAGGTTGCTTTGAAATTTTTATGAAAAAGCTTTTGGAGGTACCCAATGGGGGGTCAAGTAATATATCATAAACATCCGAGAGTTTTGACGACAACTTCAACATCTTGCTAAGATTTTGCATCTTGACAGTTTAACATAATTAAGTTAAACTTGAGCTACAAGTAAGCGTGATAGATTGCTCTTGATGAAATTAATGTAATTTTAGGGTAGATGGGTGCATCTTCTTTAGTAGTAAACAATATGTCATTTGTGTGAGTGTCCAACTATTAGGTAAGGACATTCTCAATTTTTTGGGTGATTATGAGATCATTCTTTTCCGTAAAGAAAAAGTCCAAACAATATTGGATATGAATGCCACAAGCCAAATTTACATACATATATAGTGGACCAACATGTTGTACCGATGATTCCCATGTTTTATGAGTTTTCAAACTTCCTAGGTAACTCCACCTACTTGAATGAATTTATGTCTATTTATCGAAATTAGGTCAAATTTGAAACTACAAGAAAAATTGTAGGTTTTTCTATAAAAGTTTTATGGAAAAGATTTTGGAGGTACCCATCCAAGGGTCACAATTAATATATGAGAAACCACCGAGAATTTTGACGAGAGGTTCAACTTTTTCTAAGATTTTGCATCTTGACAGTTTAACAAAATTAGGTCAAACTTGAGCTACAAGTAAGTGCGATAGATTGCTCTGGAAGTAAATGACTTTTTAGAGGTATATGGGTGCATTTTCTTGTAGTAACATTGTCGTCGGTGTGAGTTTACAACTATTAGGACAGGAAATTCTCAATTTTCCGAGTGGGATGACAAGCGGGGTAGTTCTTTTCTGTAAAGAAAACTCCAAAGAATATTGGATTTGAATGCGACAAGCCAAGTTTACATATATTTATAGTGGACCAACATGTGTACCGATGATTCCCATGTTTTATGTATTTTCAGACTTCCTAGCTAACTCTACCCACTTGAATGACTTTATGTCAGTTTATCTAAATTAGGTCGAATATGAACTACTCCCTCTGACCCAAATTAGTTGACTTAGATTTCTCTAGATTCGGATGTATCTAGACTTGTTTTAGTGATAGATACCTCCGAATCTAGGCAAAACCAAGTCAACTAATTTGGGTCGGAGGGAGTACTACAAGTAAATTGTAGGATGCTCTAAAAGTTCTATGAAAAATCTTTTGGAGGTACCCATCGGGGGTTCACAGTACAATTAATATATCAGAAACCATCGAGAGTTTTGACGATAGGTTCAACTTCTTGCTAAGATTTTGCATCTTGACAATTTAACGAAATTAGGTCAAACTTGAGCTACAAGTAAGCGCGATAGATTGCTCTTGAATTAAATGTCTTTTCGGACGTAGATAGGTGCATCTTGTTGTAGTAAACAATTGCATCAGTATTAGTTACCAACTATCTCAGGAAAGATTCTCAATTTTTCGAGTGATGACGAAATTTTCTTTCCCGTAAAGCAAGTCCAAAGAATATGGATCTGAATGGCACACGAGGCAAGTTTTCAGACATATATAGTGGACCAACATGTTGAACTTACGATTTCCCATGTTTTATGAGTTCTTAAAGTTCCTAGCTAACTTTGCCCACTTGATTGACTTTATGCAGATTTATCGAAATTATTAGGTAAGAATTGAACTACCACAAGTAAACTATAGGTTTCTTTAAAATTTTGACGAAAGATCTCTTGGAGGTACCAACCGGGGGGAGGGGGTAAATTAATATATCAGAAAGCACCGAGAGTTTTGACGGTAGGTATGGTTCAATTTCTTGCTAAGAGTTTGCATCTTGACAATTTAACGAAATTAAGTCAGACTTGAGCTACAAGTAAGCGCGACAAATTGCTCTTGTATTAAATGTCTTTTTTGAGGTAGATGGGTGCATATTCTTGTAGTAAACAATGTCGTCGGTATGAGTTTCCAACTATCAGGAAAGAACATTCTCAATTTTTTTAGTGATGTTGAGATTATTCTATCCCGTAAAGGAAGTCCGAAGAATATAGATTTAAATGCCACGAGCTAAGTTTTCACACGCATATATGTATATATAGTGGACCAATATATTGTACTTAGGATTTCCCGTGATTTATGTGTTTTCAAACTCCATACCTATCTCCGCCCACTTGAATGACTTTATGTCAATTTATCGAAATTAGGTCAAATTTGAACTACTACAAGTAAATTGTAGGTTGCTTTGAAAGTTTTACGAAAAAGCTTTTGGAGGTACCCATCGGGGGGTCACAATTAATATATGAGAAACAATCCAACGAGAGTTTTGACGACAAGTTCAACTTCTTTCTAAGATTTTGCATCTTGTCAGTTTAACAAAATTAGGCCAAACTTTAGCTACAAGTACGCGCGGTAGATTACTCTTGAATTAAATGTCTTTTCGGAGGTAGATATAGGTGCATCTTCTTGTAGTAAACAACGCCACTAGTGTGAGTTTCCAACTATCTCAGGAAAGAACATTCTCAATATTCCGAGTGATGACGAGATTGTTCTTTCCCGTAAAGAAAGTATGAAAACTATGGATCTGAATGCCACAAGCCAAGTTTTCAGACATATATAGTGGACCAACATGATGAACTTACGATTTCCCATATTTGATGAGTTCTCAAATTTCCTAGCTAACTTCACCCACTTGAATGATTTTATGTCGATTTATCGAAATTAGTTAAAATTTGGACTACTACAAGTAAATTGTAGGTTGCTTTGAAAGTTTTATGAAAAAGCTCTTGGAGGTACCCATCGGGGGGTCAACTAATATATATCAGAAACCACCAAGTGTTTTGATGACAGGTTCATCTTCTTGCTAAGAATTTGCATCATTGTCATTTAATGAAATTACGTCAAACTTGAGCTACAAGTAAGCATGATAGATTACTCTTGAATTAAATGCCATTTCAGAGGTAGATGGGTGCATCTTCTTGTAGTAAGCAGCATCGTCGGTGTGAGTGTCCAACTACCAAGTGAGAACATTCTCGATTTTACGAGTGTGATGACGAGATCGTTCTCTCCCATAAAGAAAGTGCGAATAATATTGGATATGAATGCCACAAGCCAAGTTTTCACACACATATAGTGGACCAACAACATGTTGTACTTATGATTTACCGTGGTTTATGAGTTCTCAAACTCCCAAGCTAACTCCGCCCACTTGAATGACTTTATGTCGACTAATCGAAATTAGGTCAAATTTGAACTACTACAAGTACTAGTAAGTTGCACGTTCCTTGCACGTGAGACTCAGATAGTAGACGTATGACATATCATCACTATATAAAATTATAATTGGTAAAGAGCAAAAATTTATAAATTTGATCAACATCTATAAAGTATTGGTGTATATTCGGTTCTTGTACTTTGTATCATCATGTAGAACTCAAAGATTATTAGCTACCTAACACATGAAATTTTTGATAACATGGTCTAGAGAGACGAGGGAGAAGATTCTAGTACGATGGAGAAGTGCATTTTGAGGATCCATGTCAGAGCAAAGTTATGACAGGTTCCTGACACGAGGTACTCCTACGGCCATATAGTGTACTACACTCTACTAGTAGTAAATTTCAGGATGTATGTATGCAAAACAAATCGTGTGTTTTATCTCTCCTTCGCTACCCTCCATCTCTCCACCCCTTTCCCCTCGCGCACTGGCCCGATTGATCTCTCCCGCGTCCATAGCGTGGCGCTTCACACGTGTGCCTTGGTACGGCGGCTGTGTGTCGTTGGCGTGTTCGGCAGCCGCGCGTTGGTGTGGAGTAGGTATGACGAGTAAACAGGAAGGAAACCACTTTGGTCCTTGGTGGCACAAAATTCAAACATTTCCGGTTTTCGAAATTTTCACTTGCTTCCCAAACATCGGAAGGGAAGGTTATTCAAAAGATCGGCCATTCGTAGTATTGTACTTCTTATCTCATATTTATCTTTCCTTATCTCTTACAATACCATACCATTGTATAGTCTATGGAACATTGACCATTTGATCAAGACTGGCAAATCTAAACATTGCTAACCGTTGGATCTTCTTTTCCATTCTTAGTATATAGAAGGATTCTACTGATAGTCTTTAGCACGATGAACACTAGTATGCGCAAACCTCAAAACACACACGTCATTGCTCAGTTCCAGGGTCCTTGTGCTAAATGCATGGACTTGGATGCAATTTTCATTTTTTATGAGGTCCTTGATGTAACTTGTACTTCCACCGATAGTGTTAACTTTCAAGCATGTCGCTCCTATGAGACCTACCATTAGATTGGCCATACGCAGTACTTCTTATCTTACCTTATCTTTATCACCTGCCTTATCTCTTACAATACCATACCACTTTATAGTGTCGGATTAACTTTGAACATCGACCGTTGGATCAAGACTAGCAAATCCAAGCATTGCTAACTGTTGGATCTTCTTTTCCATTCTTAGCATCAAGAAAGATTCCACTGATAGCCTTTAGCACGATGAACACTAGTATGCACAAACCTCCAAACACACACTTTATTGCTCAGTTTTAGGGTCCTTGTGTTAAATGCATGGACTTGATGCAATTTTCATTTTTTATGAGGTCCTTGATGTAACTTGTACTTCCATCGACCGTGTTAACTCTCAAGCACCTCGCTCCTACGAGACCTACCATTAGATCAACCATTCGCAGTACTTCTTATATTATCTTTATCTTGTCTTATCTCTTACAATACCATACCACTGGATAGTGTACAAATTAACTTTGAACATTGACTGTTGGATCAAGACTGGCAAATCCAAACATTGCCAACCGTTGGATCTTCTTTTCCATTCTTAGCATTTAGAAAGATTCTACTGATAGTCTTTAGCATGATGAACGCTAGTATGCGCAAACCTCAAAACACACACTTAGTTGGTCAGTTTCAGGGTCCTTGTGCTTAATGCATGGACTTGGATGCAATTTTCATTTTTATGAGGTCCTTGATGTAACTTGTACTTCCACCGACCGTGTTAACTCTCAAGCACCTCGCTCCTACGAGACCAACCATTAGATCAACCATTCGCAGTACTTCTTATATTATCTTTATCTTGTCTTATCTCTTACAATACCATACCACTGCATAGTGTACAAATTAACTTTGAACATTGACTGTTGGATCAAGACTGGCAAATCCAAACATTGCTAACCGTTGGATCTTCTTTTCCACTCTTAGCATTTAGAAAGATTCTACTGATAGTCTTTAGCATGATGAACGCTAGTATGCGCAAACCTCAAAACACACACTTAGTTGGTCAGTTTTAGGGTCCTTGTGCTTAATGCATGGACTTGGATGCAATTTTCATTTTTATGAGGTCCTTGATGTAACTTGTACTTCCACCGACCGTGTTAACTCTCAAGCACCTCGCTCCTACAAGACCTACCATTAGATTAGCCATTCACAGTGGTACTTCCTATCTTATGTTTATCTTGTCTTATTCTTACAATACCATACCACTTTATAGTGTACATAACATTGACCGTTTGATCAATACTAGTAAATCTAAACATTGATAACCGTTGGATATTATTTTCTATTCTTAGCATCTAGAAATATTCTACAGATAGTCTTTAGCTCGATGAACGATAGTATGCGCAAACATCAAAACCCACATTGCATTGCTCAGTTTCATGGTCCTTGTTCTAAATGCATGGACTTGGATGCAATTTTCATTTTTTATGAGGTCCTTGATATTACTTGTACTTCCACTGACCGTGTTAACTCTCAAGCACCTCGCTCCTACGACACCAACCATTAGATCGGCCATTCGCAGTACTTCTTATCTTATCTTTATATTTTCTTATCTCTAACAATACCATAACCACTCCATATAGTGTACGGATTAGCTTTGAAAATTGACCGTTCGATCAAGAGTGGAAAATCCAAACATTGCTAACCATTAGATCTTATTTTCCATTCTAAGCATCTAGAAAGATTATATTGATAGTCTTTAGCATGATGAACACTAGTATATATGCGCACACCTCAAAACACAAACTTCATTGCTCAGTTTTAGGGTCCTTGTGCTAAATTCATGGACTTGAATGCAATTTTCATTTTTATGAGGTCCTAGATATAACTAGTACTTCCACTGACTGTGTTAACTCTCAATAACCTCTTGCTACTACAAGACCTACCATTAGATCGGACATTTGCAGTACTTCTTACCTTATCTTTATCTTATCTTATCTTATCTTTTACAATACCATACCATTGTATAGTGTACGGAAGATTGACTGTTTGATCAAGACTAGCAAATCCAAACATTGCTAACCGTTGGATCTTCTTTTCTATTCTTGGCATCTAGAAATATTCTACTGATAGCCTTTAGCATGATGAACGCTAGTATGTGCAAAGCTCAAAACGCACACTTCATTGCTCAGTTTCAGGGTCCTCGTGTTAAATGCATGGACTTGGATGCAATTTTCATTTTTTATGAGGTTCTTCATGTAACTTGTACTTCCACCGACCGTGTTAATTCTCAAGCACCTCACTCCTACGAGACCTACCATTAGATCAACCATTCATAGTACTTCTTATCTTAATTATCGTTATCTTGTCTTATGTCTATCAATACAATAACCACTACATATAGTGCACGGATTAACTTTGAACATTGATTGTTGGATCAAGATTGGCAAATCCAAACATTGTTAACCGTTGGATCTTATTTTCCATTCTTAGCATCTAGAAAGATTCTACTGATAGTCTTTAGCACGATGAACGCTAGTATGCGCAAACCTTAAAACACACACTTCATTTCTCAGTTTCAGGGTACTTGTGCTAAATGCATGGACTTGGAAGCAATTTTCATTTTTATGAGGTCTTTGATGTAACTTGTACTATCACTGACTGTGTTAACTCTCAAGCACCTCGCTCCTACGAGACCTACCATTATATCAACCATTCGCACTACTTCTTATCTTATCTTTATCTTGTCTTATCTCTTACAATAGCATACCACTGTATAGTGTACGGAACATTGAACATTTGATCAAGACTAGCAAATCCAAACATTGCCAACCATTGGATCTTCTTTTCCATTCTTGGCATCTCGAAAGATTCTACTGATAGTCTATAGCACGATGAACGCTAGTAGTATGCGCAAACCTCAAAACACAAACATCATTATTGCTCAGCTTCAGGGTCCTTGTGCTAAATGCATGGACTTGGATGCAATTTTCATTTTTATGAGGTCCATGATGTAACTTGTACATCCACCGAACGTGTTAACTCTCAAGCACCTCGTTCCGGCAAGACCTACCATTAGATCGGCCATTCATAGTACTTCTTATCTTATCTTTATCTTGTCTTATCTCTTACAATACCATACCAATGTATACTATATCGAACATTAGCCGTTTGATCAAGACAGGCAAATCCAAACATTGCTAACCGTTGAATCTTCTTTTCCATTCTTAGAATCTAGAAAGATTCTATTGATAGTCTTTAGCACGATGAACGCTATTATGCACAAACCTCAAAACATACACTTCATTGCTCAATTTCAGGGTCCTTGTGCTAAATGCATGGACTTGGATGCAATTTTCATTTTTTATGAGGTCCTTGATGTAACTTGTACTTCCACCAACCGTGTTAACTCTCAAGCACCTCGCTCCTACGATACCTACCATTAGATCGGCCATGCTCAATACTTCTTATCTTAATTATGTTTATCTTGTCTTATCTCTTACAGTACCATAACCACTTCATATAGTGTACGGATTAACTTTGAACATCGACTGTTGGATCAAGACTAGCAAAACCAAGCATTGCTAACCGTTGGATCTTCTTTTCCATTCTTAGCATATAGAAAGATTCTATTGATAGTCTTTATCACGATGAACGTTAGTATGAGCAAACCTTAAAACACACACTTCATTGCTCAGTTTCAGGGTCCTTGTGCTAAATGCATGGACTTGGATGCAATTTTCATTTTTATGAGGTCCTAGATGTAACTTGTACTTCCACCGGCCGTATTAACTCTCAAGAACCTCGCTCCTACGAGACCTACCATTAGATCGGCCATTCATAGTACTTCTTATCTTATCTTTATCTTGTCCTATCTCTTACAATACCATACCACTGTATAGTGTATGGAGCATTGACCGTTTGATCAAAACTAGCAAATCCAAACATTGCTAACAATATTATACGGATAGTCTTTAGCACAATGAACGCTAGTATGCGCAAACCTCAAGACACACACTTCATTGCTCAGTTTTAGGGTCCTTGTGCTAAATGCATGGACTTGGATGAAATTTTCATTTTTATGAGCTCCATGATGTAACTTGTACTTCCACCTACCGTGTTAACTCTGAAGCACCTCACTCATATGAGACCTACCATTAGATCGGCCATTCGTAGTACTTCTTATCTTATCTTTATATTCTATTATCTGTTACAATACCATACTACAGTATAGTGTACGGATTAACTTTGAACATTGATCGTTGGATCAAGACTGGCAAATCCAAACATTGCTAGTCGTCGGATCTTCTCTTTTCCATTCTTAGCATCGAGAAAGATTCTATTGATAGTCTTTAGCACGATGAATGCTAGTATGCGCTGTGTAAACCTCAAAACACACACTTCATTGCTTAGTTTTAGGGTCCTTGTGCTAAATGAATGGACTTGGATGCAATTTTTATTTTTTATGAGGTCCTTGATGAAACTTGTACTTCCACCGCCTGGGTTAACTCTCAGGCACCTCGCTCCAACCGGATCTACCACAGTTATAAGAAAATGCAACCGCCCCAATTATCACACAAACTGGACCACGGTTTCCTATACATAAAACGCAAGTTTTTCATACTAGGATTTTTCAAGCTTCCTGGCTAACTTCACACGCTTCAGTGAATTCTTGTAGATTTAACAAAATTAGGTCAAACTTGATGTGGTGGTATTGCCGACACATACGCCATGGAGGGGTCCTCACAGTGCATGTTTAGAGATGTGGGGTAAGGTGGAGAGTTGGCGGGCACGAGGTAACACAGCTTACCCAGGTTCAAGTCCCACGACGGTGGCGGAACTCTACTCCTGCTATAAATCACTATAATGGCAATGTGCCGAGTTACAGAGATAGGTTCACTGTGCGAGGTGTTGCACATTGTACGCAGCAATCTAGGTTGTGTCTTGCCCTAAAGGCTCCCACAGGTCCAGCTTATAAAGACAACAGTGCCTAGGGTTTACAGGGAAAGGTCATTGCCAGACAAGGTAAAGAGTCATACACTAATATGAACTAGTCTTTCGTGTCTTGCACTCCAAGGCTTCGAGTACGTCGATGACTCCTGCGTAGCCTTCCTTTATCCAGCATGGGCCTCCCTTCTGAATCCATCTAACTGGGCTGCCCAGTAGGCCATAGGCCCTGCTACTAACTATGGGCCACCCGGGTTAGCCGGATTGGAGACATGCTATGAGGATACCCATTTAGCATATCCCCAACAGTAGCCCCCGGAGGACTTTGAAATCTTGAGCCATCTTGCCTATTGATCTTTGAATGCTCCGTCTAGGTGATGCCAGCAATTCGTCAAACAATATCTCAAAGGTCTCCCAAAGAACCCTGAAATCCTCTCTGGCTTCACAATGTAGCCGGAGATTCCTTGAGTCTACATTTCTAGAACCGGACAATTTCCGCCTTCGATGGAATCTTCAGACGTGACACTTCACTGCAACTATCAGGAGGATGATGTAGGGTGCAGCCTACGCTACCTCGAAACTCACAGAAGGCACGAAATTCAAAACGGTGAAGCGACAAAAATGGAGGACATGGTGAAATTACCGCACACGCTCGTCTCTACATCGGCAACCCTCCGTCCATCAGATTGTTGGAGATATGCCCAAGAGGCAATAATAAAAGTGGTTATTATTATATCTTTGTGTTTATGATGAATGTTTACATCCCATGCTATAATTGTATTATAAGGAAACACTGATACATGTGTGCTTTGTAAACATAAAAGAGTCCCTAGTAAGCCTCTTGTGGAACTAGCTTGTTGATTAAATGATGATCATGGTTTCCTGATCATGGACATTGGATGTCATTAATAACAAGGTTATATCATTAGGAGAATGATGTGATGGACACACACCCATAGTAAGCATAGCATAAGATCAAGTCATTAAGTTCAGACATAAGATTTCAAATGCATAGTAACCTAATCCTTCACCATGAGGTTATGTTAATCACCATCACCGGATGGGTACTTTGATGACATCAAACACCGCTCAGAATCGGGTGGTTATAAAGGTGTCATTGGGTATTCTGAAAGTATGTGTTGAAGCGCATGGACCAAGATTGGGATTTGTCCATCCATATGACGGATAGATATGCTCTGGGCCCTCTCGGTGGAATGTCATCTAGTTAGCTTGCAAGCATGTGACTAGGTCACAAGGGATGACATAACATGGAACGAGTAAAGAGTACTTATCAGTAACAAGGTAGAACTAGGTATGGAGATACCGACGATCAAACCTCGGATAAGTAGAATATCGCGTGACAAAGGGAATTGATTTCGTATGTTAATGGTTCTATCGATCACGAAGTCATCGTTGAGTATGTGGGATCCATTATGGATCTCCAGATCCCGCTGATGGTTATTGATCGGAGAGGTGTCTTCATCATGTCTACATATTCACGAACCATAGGGTGACACACTTAAGGTTCAAAGTTGTTTTAAGTAGATATGGAATATGCGTTGGAGACCGAATGTTGTTCGGAGTCTCAGATTGGATCCGGGACATCACGAGGAGATCCAGAATTGTCCAAAGAATGAGATTCATATATTGGGGATCATTTTCTAAGTTAGGAAATGTTCCGGAGTATTTGTATGGGGATTCTAGAAGGTTTCGGAATGTTCCGGAAGGTTGTAGGAGATTTCTTGGAGTTTGCTTGAAAACCAAGAAAGGATCAAGGAGTCCTTGTGGGGCAAGACAAGGAGTCGTGGGGGAGGAGGACTCCTCCCTCCCTCCCAATCTGCCAGCCAAGGAAGGGAGGGGAGTCCTACTAGGACTCCCCCTCCCATGGCGCCTCCCTCCTTTAAATAGAGGGGTGGGGGCGCCACCCCCTGGCCCCCCTCCACTCCAAACCCTGGCTGCCGCCTCTCTCCTCCTCCTTCCCTCTCAAAGCTTAGGCAAAACTCAGAATTTCTACTCCACCACCACCACCACACCGTCAGGCTGCTGGGATTCCGTGGAGAAGATCTACTACCTCCACGTCACTGAACGGGAGAGGAAGGTCTGCCGACTGCACGCAGGACCGATCATGAAGCGCGCCGAACGCTGGCGCCGGAAGGATCGTCCACACGATCTTGAGATCGGCAAGTGATCGACTACATCAACCACGAGATCCAATCTCGTAACGCTTTCGGATCTACGAGGGTTAGTACAGATCTATCTCGTTGCACATGTCTAATAGATTAGATCTTGGCTTTTATCTAGATTAGATCTGGGTTTTGTTTGTTCTTGCGGTAGAAAATTTTTGTTTCCATGCTACGAACCCATCAGTGGTATCAGAGCCGTATCTATGCGTAGATCTGTTGCACGAGTAGAACACAATGGTTTTGTGGGCGTTGGTGCTCGTGCCGTCTTTTTCTTTGTGTACTTTGCATCTTGCGGTATGGTGGGATGAAGCGGCTCGGGCTAACCTTACATGTCATCGCACATGAGACTTGCTCCATGCTTGACGTGTAACTTGCTTTGCACAAGTGGCTTTGCGGGTGTCTGTCTCTCCCACCATAGTATAGATCCAATCTACACTTTGCACTCGATAGCACTTGTATCAACGTTGTGGTTCAGTTTCGTAGGTAAGATCCGTTTATTCGAAAGCCCCAAACCACGTAAAACATGCAAAGAAAATTAGAGGCGTCTAACTTGTTTTTGCAAGGGTTTTGTGATGTGATATGGCCATCATGTGATTGTGATTATATTTGATGTATGCAATGATCCTTGTTGTAATATGGCAACTGGAAGGAGCCTAATGGTTGTCTTTAATTCTGTTAAGACCTGCGTGTCTATTCATCTTGTAATAGCTTTATTCCAAGTAGTTATAATAGTTGCTGGTGATGATGGACAACCATGAAGCGGGCCTTATCGACCTTGACGCAATGCTGGTGATGATGGAGATCATGTCCGTGCTTTGGAGATGGAGATCAAAGGCATAAGAAGAAAGGGCCATATCATATCACACTAATTATGAATTGCCTGTGATGTTAATCCTTTATGCATCTTGTATTGATTAGATCGCGACGGTAGCATTATAAGATGACCCCTCTCACTAAATTTCAAGTAATAAAGTGTTCGTCCTTAGTTGGCACCGTTGCTAAGACTCGCTGCCCTCAAGCATCTCGTGATGATCGGATGTGATAGATTCTACGTGTGCGTACAACGGGTGCAAGCCATATTTGCACATGCGGAAACTAAGGTTAATCTTGACGAGCCTAGCATGTACAGACATGGTCTCGGAACACGGAATACCTAAAGGTAGAGCATGAATCATATAAGTGATATGATGAACATGAAGATTGTTCGCCGATGAAACTACATCTTCTCTCGTGAAGATCGGACTTGGTGTAGTGGACTTGGTTCGTGTAATCACTAAGACAATGTGAGGGATGTTGTTTTGAGTGGGAGTTCACCTAGTTAATTTAAGAATTAAAATTAAACTCAATTTATCATAAACTTAGTCTAAACTACTTGCAAATTTGTCGTAGATTATGGCGAACCTCTCCATCAATTTTAATGCGTTCCTAGAGAAAGAAAAGCTTAAGAACAATGGAAGCAACTTCACGGACTGGCTCCGTGGTCTGAAGATTATCCTCAGGGCTGGTCAGATGACCTATGTGCTCGAAGCACCGCTAGGTGACCCACCTGCAGAAGATGCCACCGATGACGTAAAGAATGTTTACGCCACTCGGAAAGATCATTACTCCACAGTTCAGTGTGCCATCCTATACGGTTTAGAAACGGAGCTCCAGAAGCGTTTTGAGCACCACGACCCGTTCGAGATCATTAAGGAGCTCAAGCTCATTTTTGAGACTCACGCGGACGTGGAGAGCTATGAGGCCTCCGAAAAGTTCTTTACCTGTAAGATGGAAGAGGGAAGCTCCGTTAGCGAGCACGTGCTCACCATGTCTGGGCACGCAAACAAGCTCCAAGAGTTGGGGATAACGATTCCTAATGAGTTAGGGATTCACCGTGTCCTCCAATCACGCCACCGAAGTTATAAGAACTTTGTGATGAACTACAATATGCCTTTGCATGAACAAGATGTTGCTGAACTATCATCCATGCTGAAAACTGAAGTGGAGATCAAGAAGGGCACCAAGTGTTGATGGTCAACAAGACCACCAATTTCAAGAAACAGGGCCCTAAGCCTAAAAAGGGCAACTTCAAGAAGGACGGCAAGAAAGCCGCGGCTCATTCTATGAAGCCCAAGGCTGGGCCTAAGCCTGAAACTGTCTGCTTCTTCTGCAAGGGTGCTGGTCCTCGAAGCGTAATCGCCCAAGTACCTGGCGGATCTGAAGAACGGCAACATCAAGAAGAAAGGTATATTCGATATACATGTTATTGATGTGTATCTTACTAGTAATCGTAGTAGTGCCTGGGTATTTGATACTGGTTCGGTTGCTCATATTTATAACTCGAAACAGGAGCTGCGGAATAAACGAAGACTGGCGAGAGACGAGGTGACGATGCGCGTTGGAAATGGCTCCAAGGTTGATGTGATTGCCGTCGGCACGCTCCCTCTACATCTACCTTCGGGATGAGTTTTAAATTTGAATAATTGTTATTTGGTGCCTACGTTAAGCATGAACAATATATCTGGATCTTGTTTATTGCGAGACGATTACTCTTTTAAGTCTGAGAATAAAGGTTGTTCGATTTATATGAGTAATATCTTTTATGGTAATGCACCTGAGATGAGTGGTTTATTCTTATTGAATCTCGATAGTAGTGATACACATGTTCACAACATAGATGCTAAACGAATAAAATTGAATGATAATTCTACATACATGTGGCACTGTCGTCTTGGTCACATTGGAGTGAGGCGTATGAAGAAACTCCATTCTGATAGACTTCTTGAATCACTTGATTTTGAATCACTTGAAAGATGCGAAGCATGTCTAATGGGAAAAATGACTAAGACTCCATTCTCTGGAATAATGGAGCGAGCTATAGACTTATTGGAAACAATACATACCGATGTGTGAGGTCCAATGAGTGTAGCATCGCGTGGTGGATATCGTTATGTTCTCACTTTCACTGATGACTTAAGTAGATATGGGTATGTCTACTTTATGAAACATAAGTCCGGAACTTTCGAGAAGTTTAAGGAATTTCAAAGTGAAGTGGAAAATCATCGTAACAAGAAGATTAAGTTTACGCTCGACCGCGAAGGTGAATATCTGAGTTATGAGTTTGGCATGCATTTAAAGAAATGTGGAATACTTTCGCAGTTGACACTGCCGGGAACACCACAGCGTAATGGTGTGTCCGAACGTCGTAATCGAACTCTCTTAGATATGGTTCGGTCTATGATGTCTCTTACAGGTTTACCACTATTGTTTTGGGGCTATGCATTAGAGACAGCCGCATTCACTTTAAATAGGGCACCATCTAAATCCGTTGAAACGACACCGTACGAATTGTGGTTTGATAAGAAACCTAAGTTGTCGTTCCTTAAAGTTTGGGGTTGCGAAGCGTATGTAAAGAAGTTACAACCTGATAAGCTTGAACCCAAAGCGGAGAAATGCGTCTTCATAGGATACCCTAAAGAAACAATTGGGTATACCTTCTATCATAGATCCAAGGCAAAGTTTTCATTAAGAATGGATCCTTTCTTGAGAAGGAGTTTCTCTCAAGGAAGTGACTGGAAGGAAAGTAGAACTCGACGAGGTTATTGAACCTTCTCGAGTTGAGAGTAGCGCAGACCGAAGATGTTTTTGTGCCGCTGCACCAATTGGAGAGGAAGCTAATGATGGTGATCATGAAACTTGAACGGTTCTGCAGAACCTCGCAGTCAACGAGGGTTCGTACCACTCCTGATTGGTATGACTCGCTTTGAACGTCATGTTGGTGGACAACACCGATGACCTGCGACGTATGAAGAAGCTATGGTGAGCCTAGATTCACAAATGGCTAGAAGCCATGAAATCCGAGATGGGATCCATGTACGAAACCAAGTGTGGACTTTGGTGGACTTCTCGGATGGCCGTAAGGTTATCGAGAACAAATGGATTTTCAAAAGAAAATCAGATGTCGATGGTAATGTTACCGTCTATAAAGCTCGACTTGTCGCGAAGGGTTCCGACAAATTCAAGGAGTTGACGATGAGACTTTCTCACCAGTAGCGAAGCTAAAGTCTTTGAGGATTTTGTTAGCAATCGCTGCATATTTCGATTATGAAATTTGGCAGATGGATGTCAAAACGGCGTTCCTTAATGGTGACATTGAGGAAGAGTTGTATATGGTACAACCCAAGGGTTTTGTCGATCCTAGTGATCTTGACAAGGTATGCAAACTTCAGCGCCCATTTATGGACTGAAGCAAGCATCCCGAGTTGGAATGAACGCTTTTGATAAAGTAATCAAAAACTTTGGATTTATACAAACTTATGGAGAAGCTTGTATTTACAAGAAAGTGAGTGGGAGCTCTGTAGCATTCCTAGTACTATATGTAGATGACATATTGTTGATTGGGAATGATATAGAACTTCTTAATAGCGTCAAAACCTATTTGAATAATAGTTTTTCAATGAAGGATCTTGGCGAAGCGGCATATATTCTAGGCATCAAGATTTATAGAGATAGATCAAGACGCCTAATAGCGCTTTCACAAAGTACATACTTAGACAAAGTTCTAAAGAAGTTTAGAATGGAAGAGAGCAAGAAAGGGTTCGTGCCCATGTTGTCAGGTAAGACCTTGAGTAAGACTCAAAGTCCGCTACAGAAGATAGAGAAAAGATGAATAATATTCCCTATGCCTCGGCCATAGGTTCTATCATGTATGCCATGCTGTGTACAAGACCGGATATAGCACATGCTGTTAGTTTGACTAGCAGATATCAAATTGATCCTGGAATGGAACACTGGACAGTGGTCAATAATATCCTAAAGTACCTGAATAGGACTAAGGATATGGTTCTTTCTTATGGAGGTGATGAACAACTTGTTATAAACGGTTACACTGATGCTAGTTGGAACACCGATCCAGATGACTCAAAGTCACACCGATAATGATTTATTTTGAATGGTGCTGCAATGAGCTGGAGGAGTGCCAAGCAAAGCGTTGTGGCGAAATCTTCAACTGAATCGGAATACATAGCTGCTTCGGAGGTTGCACAAGAAGCCATATGGATGAAGGAGTTCATTACTGAACTTGGCGTGGTTCCCAGTACGTTGGACCCGATGGCCATCTACTGTGACAACACAGGTGCCATAGCTAATGCACAGGAGCCAAGGTCACATAATAAGCTGAAGCACATCAAGCTACGTTTCCATGCTATTCGCGAGTATGTCCGAGATGGTGACATAAAGATTTGCAAAGTACACACTGATCTGAATGTGGTAGATCCGTTGACTAATCCTCTCCCTAGAGCAAAGCATGACCAACACCAGAACGCCATGGGTGTTAGGTATATTACCATGTAATCTAGATAATTGACTCTAGTGCAAGTGGGAGACTATTGGAGATATGCCCAAGAGGCAATAATAAAAGTGGTTATTATTATATCTTTGTGTTTATGATGAATGTTTACATCCCATGCTATAATTGTATTATAAGGAAACATGTGTGTTTTGTAAACATAAAAGAGTCCCTAGTAAGCCTCTTGTGGAACTAGCTTGTTGATTAAATGATGATCATGGTTTCCTGATCATGGACATTGGATGTCATTAATAACAAGGTTATATCATTAGGAGAATGATGTGATGGACACACACCCATAGTAAGCGTAGCATAAGATCAAGTCATTAAGTTCGTATTGCTATAAGCTTTCAAATGCATAGTAACCTAATCCTTCGACCATGAGGTTATGTTAATCACCATCACCGGATGGGTACTTTGATGACATCAAACACCGCTCAGAATCGGGTGGTTATAAAGGTGTCATTGGGTATTCTGAAAGTATGTGTTGAAGCGCATGGACCAAGATTGGGATTTGTCCATCCATATGACGGATAGATATGCTCTGGGCCCTCTCGGTGGAATGTCATCTAGTTAGCTTGCAAGCATGTGACTAGGTCACAAGGGATGACATAACATGGAACGAGTAAAGAGTACTTATCAGTAACGAGGTAGAACTAGGTATGGAGATACCGACGATCAAACCTCGGATAAGTAGAATATCGCGTGACAAAGGGAATTGATTTCGTATGTTAATGGTTCTATCGATCACGAAGTCATCGTTGAGTATGTGGGAGCCATTATGGATCTCCAGATCCCGCTGATGGTTATTGATCGGAGAGGGTCTTCATCATGTCTGCATATTCACGAACCGTAGGGTGACACACTTAAGGTTCGAAGTTGTTTTAAGTAGATATGGAATATGCGTTGGAGACCGAATGTTGTTCGGAGTCTCGGATTGGATCTGGGACATCACGAGGAGATCTGGAATTGTCCGGAGAATGAGATTCATATATTGGGGATCATTTTCTAAGTTAGGAAATGTTCCGGAGTATTTGTATGGGGATTCTAGAAGGTTTCGGAATGTTCCGGAAGGTTCTAGGTGATTTCTTGGAGTTTGCTTGAAAACCAAGAAAGGATCAAGGAGTCCTTGTGGGGCAAGACAAGGAGTTGTGGGGGAGGAGGACTCCTCCCCCCCTCCCAATCCGCCGGCCAAGGAAGGGAGGGGAGTCCTACTAGGACTCCCCCTCCCATGGCGCCTCCCTCCTTTAAATAGAGGGGTGGGGGCGCCACCCCCTGGCTCCCCTCCACTCCAAACCCTGGCCGCCGCCTCTCTCCTCCTCCTTCCCTCTGCTCAGGCTTAGACGAAGCCCTGCAGAATTCTCTACTCCACCACCACCACCACCACACCGTCGTGCTGCTGGGATTCCGTGGAGAAGATCTACTACCTCCTTGCGTCATGGAACGGGAGAGGAAGGTGCCGCGACACTGCGTGTGACCGATCATGGAAGCCGCCGAACGCTGGCGCGGAAGGATCGTCCACACGATCTTGAGATCGGCAAGTGATCGACTACATCAACCACGAGATCCAATCTCGTGACGCTTTCGGATCTATGAGGGTTAGTACAGATCTATCTCATTGCACATGTCTAATAGATTAGATCTTGGCTTTTATCTAGATTAGATCTGGGTTTTGTTCGTTCTTGCGGTAGAATTTTTTTGTTTTCCATGCTACGAACCCATCACAGATCCCTTAACACGAATTTTGACACGGGGTCTATATATTTTCACCGCGGTCAGGTTATTTTCGTTTTATCCGCATTCGCTTCCTCGTCTTCGACTTCCTCCAGCCGTGCGCCCCTTCGAGCTCCTCCTCGGAAAACCCTAGCCAGAGCCCACTTCTTCTCCACCTACTCCATCATCACAATGGCCTCCAGCAGCTCCATTCCTTCGATGACGGTGACCCCCAAGGCTATTCCAGAGCCATCTTAGGGAGTAACTGTCCTGCCGAAGGGGGTGGTTATCCCTGTCACCCGTGGTGGAAGCCACCGGTGATGACCAAGAAAGAGCGGCGCCAGATGCCGCTGAAGAGGACAATGACTCCCACAAGGGAGTGTGGAGAGGCTCTGACCTTTCCACCAAAGATCTCCAAGAACTGGTCACCGAGGGGTTTCTCCTCGTGGCGAAGGATTTGGTCTGGCGGCCGGCACCGGCCGGCGAGGTGGCTCCTTCTTCCCAATCCAGAGAGAAGGTGTACCTCAAAGCTTAGCTAGTACGAGGCGTAAGCCTGCCAGTATCCTACTTCTTCCTGGACGTTCTCCGGCACTTCCGGGTACATCCCCACAACCTCTCTCCCAACAGCATATTCGTCCTTAGCAACTTCGTAGCTCTATGTGAAGGATTCCTAGGTATCAAACCTAGATTAGATTTGTTTGTGTACTTTTTACCGTCAAGAGAGAGTCCGTAGAGTCCAAGGATGAGTTGCGAATTTGTGGAACCATTAGCTTTAAGATCCGGCCTAGCCGGCACTTCCCTGACATCGTAGGGCATGAGTCATGCAAGAACTGGTAGCACACATACTTCTATGGCCCAGATATCCCCCCTGCGTCACTGCCTTGAGACATATCCCGACTTTGTCGATGGAGCCGCCGTCGAGGTACCTGCATGGCGGACCCTAGCCTCCCTTCCGTCCGACGACGAGGCCAATCGCGCCGTAAGGCGGATTGAATGGCTCGTGGATGGAGGTCTGACGGGCTTGGACCTGGCCATGTGCTAGTTTGTTAGGCAGATCTAGCCTCTACAGCACCGCACCGAGTTGATGTGCAAATACACTCAAGATAGGAGGGATCCCATGCGAATTTCGTGGGATAACTTCTCCACTGACTCTGCCAAACTCTGGCTAAAGGACATCATCAAGGTGAAGGATAGGAAGTGCAGCTTCAATATCACCTATGACATGTTCGATTGCGACAGATGCCCAGAGGTAGCTTTTGTTTCCTTTGTTGCTCATTGTATACTCTAAGGTTTTTCCGACTTTGAAGTGTCAGTCTAACACTCCTCTGTATCCCAGTAGGTGACCTTGGCGGTGGATCAGATGGCCACCCAGGTCTATGATCCCAATTTGAAGGATATCCAGGTGGTGTCCGACGATGACGCCTGTCAACACACGGATTTTTAATCCCAGATGCTTGTTATGCCATACCTCGCAATCCCAGGATTACCATTTTTGCGAGACATAACAGAATTGGTACCACAGTACATCATCCATTACAAACCATAATAAGGTCTTACAAATAAAGGATATCATGATCTAGTCTTAATACAAATCAAGAAGTGGAAAATAAACGTAGTAGGGGCTCCATCTTCAGGGTCACAGGCAATGCTGACGATGGGAGATGATCCTAGTTGTCATAGACCTCCTGCTGTCCATCATCCTGGTAGTCCTCCTCATAGTCTGGCCACGGGAATAGCCAGGGACAAAGCCATGAGTACTCTTTAGGTACTCACAAACTATCACTAACATGTAAGGTAGTTCTAGTAGGAATCTTAAGCTCTAGGTGTATTTGCAAAAATCCAGGTTTATCTCATACTGAGTTTAGAAATAAAGAAAACTAAGTTAATGTTCTAAATCACTTAAGTGGGAACGTAGCTTTCATATCCAGAACCCTATTGTCGTCAAGTCAAAGTCATAGTTCAATTCATAAGTCATTTTGAAAACATCTGACAACAAAACAGTATGGCCACTCCAACTGTCCATGACCGCAGACATGGCTATTCAAATAGTTTGGCACTCTACAGAGGTTGTACACTTTCACCACAAAATTCGATACATCCGTCAGGGATAACCCTGAATCATCATACTTAGTATGCGGATAATCAATCATCAACTTTCAATTACACACTAGTATAGGCACCTCCCCTATGAGCTTGGCCTCCCAGCCACGGCCATCTGCCATCCTGGGCACTGCATAGGTGGACATTCACACTCACGAGGTAGCCTCATCTCAACCTCTTCCGTGAGGGAACCCATACTAAGGCATATAAACTTCTAGTTAAGCCCTACCCAATTCGGGTATTGTGGTTGTACGGTAAAATTGGAATGGTATCGCATCCGAACCCAACCATCAGTTTTTATAAAGGGATAAGGCTCATGCCTCAACATTTTCATCATCAAATCCTTTTGTGTTTCTCAACACATGTCAAAACATTTCAATTGAATGAACCATCATTCCAAGTTTTTCATAATCATTTTCACCGAGTATTCCCATCTAAAGTGATCAACTTTTATGCTTAGCACTAGCCACTAAAGTGGAGGGTATTCACTAATGAGGGGTGCTAATCAAGTGTAACTATCCAACTCTATTGTATGTATTTTGATGACATCTAATTATGACTACTTAGGCCTAGTTTTATACTCTTTATGGTATCTATCCTATTTTTCCTATACTCACAAGGCACTAACTAAAAGTAAATAACTTTGGTAAAGTAAAAGAATAAAGCTTGCAAGTAAAACTTGGGATCGGTATAGTCAAGGTTACATAACCAAATCATGCCTAATACATCTTGCATAGGTTATCAAGTTTGCAATTAGTGATGGCTTGCATAAGTATGACACTGGCAAGTTTTAGCTTGCATAGTTAACTTGTAGTGCTAGTATTTCCTTGAGTAGTGTAGTGATTGAAGTTTTCTTCTTCTTCTTCTTCTTCTTCTTCTTGGTAGTACTCCTCCTCCTCGTCCCGGGTCGGTACTATCGTCTATAAATGAATACGAGGTACACAATCACCAAACAATACTTAACTATTTCTATTGAGCACACTAAGGCTCACACTTGATGATCTAGCATCATCACAATCATTACATGAAATAAAGACTTAGTCTTATTTATCTTATTTTAGAAAAGTAATTTCTACTCATTGAAAATACTTAAGATTTAATATTCTCCAATTAAAATATGGGATCATGTTGACACATGTCATCACCACATACTCTAATACTTGGGAATGTGATTTAAAGTGTTGGTCATATTTTATAAAGTTTAAGATTATCATTTAATAGAATTAAAGTGACTAGAAGTGCCTATATAGCATTCTTTTGGTACTAGTCCAATGTCACTACATGTAAAGCTAAATATTTTTACATATTCAGATAGATCTTGTCAAATTTGATTTTTGAGAGTTGGAATCAACTCAAAAGCATTTATGGTTGATTTTTGAAAAATGTTTGAAGTTGGAAAAGTCTATGTCTTGTTATTTTTTGTATAGGTGATCTATAATTTCAAATGGTATGAATCCAATGGGCTTGGATAGATAATTTGAATATCTTTCTAACAAAATTGGAATCATGCAATTTTGTTTAGTGAATCTCTTTGAATTGATTTTTGAATCTACTGACAACATCTGGTTTCAAATAAAATGGAAAATAACTATTTGAATCACTGGGCTCTGCGCGGGAAACTAACTGGGCCGGCCCAATCTACGCAGCATGGCACAGAGGGCTACTGACAGAGGGGTCCCACTAGTCAGTGATTCTATCTAACCGAAATGGTATCTTTCAATCTAGGCCGTGCGATTAGAACATGATCTAACGGCTGAGGTTCATCGTCTACGACGAATAGCTCCGGCGAGGTTCTAACCCTAACGCGGTGGTGGGGTTCGTGTGAGGCTCACCAGGGCTCCAGCTAGGGTCGACGATGGGGGCGAACGACATTGTAGACAACGGCGGTTCAAACGGTGGTCGCGGCGGCTCCTGGGGCGGCTCCGATCGACGGCTCCCTTCTTCTTCTGCAGCGGCGGGCTCCGGCCAAATTCCGGCAATGCGGTGCTCGCCTTTCTCCGGAGATAGGTGTGGGAGGTTCTGTGAGGAGTGGAGAGTGAGGTGGTGTGCTGAATTGAGGCGGAGGGGGCCTCTATTTATACACCGGCAAGAGGGGCATTGCGGCATGGGATGGCTCCTCCGGCGACGGCAGTACAACGAGCTATCGGCGTGGTTGAGGGTAGGGGGCGATGTGGTGCTCCGTGGCGGTCATCACGGGCTTAATGGCACGGCGCAGGGCCGTTTGGAATGGTCGGGATGGGCGGTGCTCTGCGCGGAACTAGCAGCGTTCGAGATGGCACACGGGTGCTACAGGTCGCGCGTCGGCGAACGGGGATGTCTGGGAGCTAGCTGGTGTTATGGCGAGGGTGTGCACGCGCGGAGAGGGCGAGGCGCGGCGCGTGCGAGCTGGTCGGCTGCAGCGCTCTGGCGCGCACTCGGCACGGTGCAGAGAAAATGGGCTCGGCGGTTTTCTGGTGGTCCATGGCCTAGCTATGGTCAAGGGCTGGACAGGGGGTGGCGGTGGACGGTGGCCTGCCTGCTGGATATCATGGACGAGGATGGCGCGGTCTGTGGCGAGCTGCCCATGGTCGGCCGACGTGGCCAGCTTCGGGCGGCGCTACACTGGTGCAACAACAAAGTGCGGAGGCTGTCCACTGCATTGCTAGGTGCTGGGGAGATAGGGGAGTGAAATGAGGGCAATTGGTCGAGTGATCACTGCTCCAAACAGTGGAGTTAGGCAGGGTTTAATTAGTGTCTACAAAGTGTTCGACCAAATGGCCACATGAACTTAAGTTTGAAATCTTTGAATGAAATTTGGTGAGTGATCTAAACTTATGCTTGGTATTCTCTAGTTGCTTGGGTTTGTCAAGGTGAATTGATTTGAGTGGTTTTTGCAAAATGGTGATCTTACCATATGAACTTGACTCAATTTTGAACTGTCCTTTAAATAGATTTGAAAATAGTTTCTGTGAGTTTGTAAAGTGGGCTTGGGTTCACTTTTACTTGGTCTAGCAAGGGGTGAAAAGAAGTGGAAATGTTTCTATTAGAAATTATGTACTAGGAACCCACAAAGTGGCCTAGTGGTTAATTTTGGTCAAAATGACCATTTGATCATCTGCTTTATATTTGATTTCCTTTTCTTTGGATTTTGTTTGTAATTTGCCTAGATGATGTAGTATTCATCTCTAAACCATTTCTTATCATTTGTAGCAAACACACATGGCAATTTCACTCAATCATACACTAATGCAAATCACACGTACACTCATATTCAATTTAGTAATAAAAGTTTTTGTTAACCCTAAACTTGGGTGATTAGTACTTGATAATCTTGATTAATATTTTTGGGGTGTTACAACGCCCCCAAGGATCAGCCAACTCCGGCAGCGCGAAAGCAGAAGAGCTCCACCTCTAACAATGCTGCCGAGGCCAAGAAGAAGAAGAAATCAGAGAGTGGAGTCTCCAAATGGTCCACCGCCGTCTTAGAGGCGGAGAAGAAGAAATCCACTGACATTCCCCTCACCAAGGCTCCTACCGTGAAGTATATTCATTCTCTGGCTTGTACTTTTAGCTCATACCTTTTTTCAAGTCTTGTAAATTATACTTTGTACGTTTCAGATGGAAAGGCGGTGTTAGTTTGAAGCGATCCTCTAGAGATGCTGGAGGATCAAAAAACATTCGTGACATGTTGACCAAAGATGTGGCCACCAAGCCCTCTCCCGCTACTGCTCCCCCTACTCCTGCCGCGATGCCTTCTGCTGGACCCGCTGGGCCTTCGTCCCTTTTCATCCCTAAGATCTCCGCCATGGAGACAGATGTCAATCCAATCCTTGATGTCTCAGGCTCTGTCAAAGCGGACGTTGGTCCCAGCGGCCAGGCGACGCAGGAGAGAACTTCCTCTAAAGTAGTTGAAGATCCGGCTAAGGATGCCACCAAGAAAGGGAAACAAGTAATGGAAGAGGCGGAGGCGGAGGTGGTTGTGGCAACGGATAAGGCAGGAGCCTCTAATCCATCAACTGTTCTAAAAACACAACAGGCGGCTAGGGCATCATCCATGCCTCCGGCTTCAACATCTCCTTTGGTTGTGACTCCTCCGAACTTGTGCTTGGATGACCTCATTGCGCAGGCGGATGCCGTGTATAATAATGTCAGCATCTTCCATATTGCATATGCCATTGTAAGTCTTTTGAACTTCACTTCTTTTATTTTGCGTAGTATATCCCTCTGTAGCCCCCGAGCTCTTAGGCGGATAAAGAAAAGTTATTGGCCCGAGTGCTCCAAAGAACTAGGAGTAGGGGTGTTACCTCCTCAAGAGGGCCCTTAACCTGGGTACTTCTTGCGTCTCGGTTACGTTGGCTTGTATCCAATCCCGCCCACGGACACCATCGATAGCTTCCCTGCTATTTTCCCACACCTCTATCTGGCCTTCTCAGGCACTTACATTTCCAATACAACATGTATAAAAATGCAGATCTTCGATACAAGAATGTTTGTTTAACAAAACAACAAACAAATGTCTGAAGTAGCTCTGATTTAAGCATGTGAAAATTGTGTGCAACCAAGTTCTACTGATTATTTAGGTGTCGGCACAAACTCTTCTACAAGAAGCACTAACTAAATGGTAGTACAAATTCAGATCAAATAAAAAGTCTGCTACGAAACAAATACTCCTACAACTGCATGCTATCAAAACACAAACTCCAGCTATAAGTATATGCAGAACACATAAAACAAGATTTCATCACGCATACACTACTATATAGAGAACAAACCAAGGTGTGACTGCACCCCAAGCCAAGGTGCCGCCACAGTTCCATCAACTACCAAAACAATAAAACATCAGACTGCAGCTCCAAATAACACAACCTAGGAAAACACATACTTTCCCAAACCAGCGTTGCGTGTTCATCCGAGTGTTATTTTCATCTCCTTTATGTTGCAGCCTAAAATTATATGTATTGCTGATAGGACTTCCTTTTGTTTCTTTGATTTAGCATTCTGAATCACGTCGATTGCTGAAGGAAATGAACAAAATGATCAGCAAAATCATAGGTATAAAAAAATGCAAGGGTTGCACATGAATGACGACACTAACCATGTGTCATTATGTAGGGATGTAAAGTACACCAACGTTTACGATATCTGAACTTCTTAGACTTCATGCTGCTGAGATCTAATTCGAATACTCCCTCCTTCGCCCATATAACCACCATCTCTATCGTCAAATGCGCAAAGTACCCTAATTACATCTTTCCCACCATATGCCCATGATTTCTCAAGGCCAAGGAGACTATCCAACTCAACCTTTATATCAGGCACCCAAGATTCCCATTTTCCTGTTGATGATCTTGCATTGGACCACATGTTTAGAGTGAACATAACCGCAAGGGAAAAATCTCCATTATGCCCCTTAGCGATGACAAAATTGCGTATGGAAATATCATGTGTCTCATGGGGGCACTAAATATAACATAGTTTTGTTGTCATGTTCTCGAAGGCAATTATATATCTAGAGTTCATTGTTGGCCAGTACAAAATGTCCCCTAAAAGATTTGACAACATGCGATCAATCTTAGCCAGCATCTCAGAAGGTTCAATCCAGTCCTCCCATTTTCCTAACTCTAATGAGTACCTATGGACCAATGCTTGGTTACCATTGGTTACTATCCAAACAACCCAGAAATTGTTGCAACAGTGTGAAGACCATCTCCCATGGTTTATCAAACAGATATTTGTGTCGCTATCATACTTACGTCTCCACCATATTGGTGGTTCTGGTATCACTGTTTCACTTCCACTGATTGGATCCCAGGCCTTTACCATGTTAGACCCTTGCAGATAATGAAGTAGCACCCTACCATTGCGAAATCCGAGTACGTATGGTTTGTAGTCTTTATGTACTTCCACCAGGCTGTTCAGCTTTTGGAAGATGGATTGGTCAAGATTATGATCTGTTAAGAATTGAGCATCCTCAGAGCTGTTGATGACAAATCCAAGTAACGACATTCCTCTATTGTGTGATAGGGTTAGCCTTTTGAAATTATTGCTTCCCATGAAGTCCATCCAACGTTTTTGGGAGACTGATGCCCTCGGTATGTAGGATGAGTGTGTAGGAAGCCTAACAAGAATCTGACCAAATGCATTGCCTGGCAATTCACTGATTGTTGCATATGTTCTTCCACCAAAGCTGGTAGGATGATGCAAATAACACAAGTGCATCATCAGAATTAAGTAAACAGCACAATTCACAATGCACAACCCTAAAAAAGAATCAAGTAAACACCACAATGCATCATATAATTTGACAGGAAATTTTATCATCAAATTTTCCTAAACTACCCGCATATGAAAAATTATCTAAAAAGCAGAGTCTGTCAAAAAAATAACCTAAACACAAGGAATCAAGTAGACTTTTACGAAAGCTACGCAAAATGCTTCACCATGTCGGAACTGGGAAGATGAATGAAAAACTTTTTTTAGGTCACCGGGGAGGACAGAAAGGCCCCCACCTGAATTTTATGGTTTTATCATAAAGAAGGGGAGAAAAAATGGACACAGCTTCAGTGACATGGTGAACCCAAGTCTCATGGTGACTTGCCCCAAGATCCACCTTCCATCTTAGATCCAACGTATGATAATAGCTCAGATTTTGAACTACAAAGTAAAACTATTCAAAAAAAATGACAAAAATTTAGTAAATCATAGGTGCCTAGGTTTGAATCCTTTGAAAGTTCCACCGCATTCAGATCGCCAGTTTGTGATTAAATAGCTTTTTATGTTCCCAATACTACTAGTTTAAACTAATATCCACTACGTCTAGAAAAAAATCCTAGAGCAGAATATAGAAAAGAGGGAGGGAGTCAGGGAGACAACATCCAACACAGAACTTACAATAGGGTCGATGAGTTCTGAGCAGATGGAGCAGGCATCGTCGACGAATGACGAGCCATATCCGTTGATGCTGAAGAAGCAAGACCACGAACTGACGCATTCCTAGCATCCCACGCAGCCGTCGCTTTCGCAGCGGCAACCAACATAGCCGAATATGTTCCAACATCAGGTGACGAGGATTTCAACTACGCCTCCACCGCTGTCCAAGCATCACTCAACACTGCCCAAGACTCCGATATGGTACAAGCATATGCCTCCGCATCCGCTTCACATGTATCACCTAATGCTGCTTCACCATCCCCCTCTACTTTACAAGCATCCACTGACGCAGCAAAAGCATCCGCTGATGCCGATTCCATTTCTTGGAAACGGCACTAGCTTATATAGTTTGCAAAGCCCAAAATAAATGCTTTATATCTTTCAAAAAGCACATAATCGCTGGAGGTTGGGGACGTACGTACCAGCGAATAATGGTGTGGTGGTGTTCAATAGTGGAGCGACGAGGACGGTCCGGTCGAGGTAGGGTGGCCAGGCGGAGAAGATGATGATGCGGTCGAGGGGCGCGCGACTGAGCTTCCCCGAACTTGAAATTAACTTTTGCCCTGGTATATTTTTTTTGCGAACCCCGCTTTCTTAGGGGGAATCCCCGATGTCTTAATAGTAGCAACCACACGATTGATACAAGTTTGTGCACTTGCATTGCTCAGTTTCCTGCCTACAGACATGAAGTTTGTGCACTTATTCGTGTGATATAATGAATTTCTAGGTATAAAATATTCTAGGTGGTTGAAGCCTGCCCATTTTATGACATCAAGATCTAGAGTTCAAAATCGACCCGAAATTCCACAATCTATGACTAAAATTTTTGGTTTACTATCATAAACATGCTAACAAATCACTCGCAACTGCCATTAACATCATCATTAATAGATCTCAGAAGGAAAAAAAATGAAAGATAAAACCACTGCAAGTTCGAATAAGATGACTGTTGTTGCGAAATATAGTCACATAAATCCAGGTCCAATATATATGTCATAATAGTGCATCCAATATATAGATTCATGGACATAACTCACTAGCAGAGCATAAAAAATAGTTATAGTACCTGACTTAACAAACAGTCATCCTCACAAGGGACCCCAAACCCTTCAAAAATGAAAGTAGAGAGGTCAGTATGGTTTAAAGATTTCCTCCTCTTTTGCAGGATTAGGACTGTATGGGCATGGAGAATCTCGAATTTCAATCAGGGTCTCATGCTTCTAGAGCCGAACTGAAAAGATTGTTAGCTTGCATTCCCACCTGTTCCAAGATCTGGTTGTATGCCTGGCCAATCAGCTCATCACCATGAAGGAGATATGCCCTAGAGGCAAATAAGAAATAGGTTTTTATTATCATATCTCAATTAGTTTATAATAGTTTCATATTGTGCTATAACTGTGCCAAGTAGAAACATTGGTACAGGTGTGGTATGAAACAACCAAGTCCCTATTAGCCTCTATTCATACTAGTTCGTTGGTCACGAAGATGATCTGGGTTTCAAGATCATGGGCATTTATGCCGACAGACAACGAGATCATATCATTGAGAATGATGTGATTGGACATTCCTCGAAGGATTGCAACACGATCAAGTCATATAGTTCATTGTTGCAATAGCTATACCTAGAATCCTTCTCCTTAGACCATGAGCTCATATTACTCACTATTTCCCTAGGTTTCTTTCACTGCATCAAGCGTCATCTGGTAATACGGTGGCTATAAAGGTGTATGTTGGGTATTCCGAAGGAACAGTAGATGACATGTGACTGCAAGACCGGGATTTGTTGACCCACATGACGGGTTAAAGATACATACGGCTGGCTTGGTGAGATTACATCTATAAATGTTGCAACATGTGACTAGGTCACGGAGATGTAATATCACGGTAACAAGAAAACACAACTTGTTGTGAACGAGATTGAACAAGGTATAAGATACCATTGATCAGATCTCGGACAAGTTGTATCGAGAAACAAAAGGAAGAGGATGCTATATTTAGACGGTTCAAACAACATTGTCATCAGGAATGCATAGGGGTCACATGGATATCCCTGGTTCCTCTGTTGATCATTGTTACAGATCATGTCTAGAGCATTCCCGGGCCATGAGAGGATACACTTAAGGGTACGATGAGAGCGATCATTCGTAAGACAGAATCACAGTAGAGAAAGAGAGAAAGCCGGAATTGTTCCGCAGAGAGATCCGAAGTTGTTCAGAGAAAGAATAAAGGAAAAGACCCGAAAAGTGTTTTCGGATAAACGAGAATTTAAATATATATTTATTATATGTTAATTATGAATTAATATATTCTAAATAATATTTAGATTAAGATTTATAAATTCAACTTTTATATTAGGCCAAATCCTAGAGGGAAAAGACTTAGAAATAAAACTGCAGAAAAAGAAAAAGGAAAAAGAAAAAGAAAATGGAAAAGGAGAATAAAGAAGAATGATTCCGGGTTGGCCTTGACTCACTCGCCACGGGGAGGCAACTGGCCTGGGCGCCAGCCGCTGCCGCTTGCTGGGCCGACGGGGCGCAGAGGCCCACGCGGGAGGCCGGTCCACCTCGACCACAACAGGCCGCCGCGAGTAGCAGGTAAGCAGGGCGCGGGGTGGGCCGCGCCAAAGCCCACTCGGCCAGCCCCTGTTTGTTGCCCCTGTTCTTTTTATTTAGTAATTTCTGTTTGCCTATTAGGCTGGGTAGAAATAGCCCATTTGGCAGTCCGAATTTCTGCTGAGTTTTTCCTTTAGTAATTAGTCCCACATGGCTTAGCCTTTAAGAAAGGCACACCCCCTTAACCTATATAAAGGGGTGCCCATGGGTGGGATTAAACACACAATTTTGAGAAGTCCTTTAGTTGACTTTCTCCCTCCCTCTCTCTATACCTTGTGACCATGGCCCCAAGTCTGGGCTGTGCGATCAAGACACTCCTGCAGTACGCCGTTGCGCTACAGGGATTCCTAGCCGGATATCACTTCCGCACTCCCGAAGGGATTGGGGAGCCGGAGGTCTCATCGTGCACCGGATGTGTATGAAGACACGAGGGGCAACACTTGGGGCGCTTAAATGTCGTGAGTCGGAGCTGTTGCACGATGAAGATGATGAAGATCAAGAAGGAGCAAGGGGTGACCTGCGAGGAGCTTCGTGACCTTGAGGTCGGCTACGAGTACGACTACTTCAACCACGTTCCCCGTGGAACGTTAACCGCGTACAGACTACAAGGGTATGTATTCTCTACGCATTGGCTGTTACCGCATTACTACATAGATAGATCCTAGGCTAGTTTCTGGGGTTCCGTCGTAGGGAAATTTTTGTTTTCCGCACCGATCCCCAACAGTGGTATCAGAGCCGATCTATGCGTAGGAGTGTTGTACGGCCAGTACACACAAGTATTGTGCGGGTATTGATCCCTTAGTTGTTACCCTCTAATGTATACTTGTTTATATCGCGGTATTGTTTGATGAAGCGGCCCGGACCGACCTTACGCGTATTCATACGTGAGACTGGTTCCACGCTCAACATACGGCTTGTACCGTATAAGTGGCTAGCGGGTGTCTGTCTCTCATTCGATAGTTGATATAGCATTTACAACGGAGGGCCCCGAAAGGGGTGTAGTAGAGACAACAGTCGGATCCATGTTGCGGTTGGAAAGTTCGTATCTTAGAAACGGTTCTAGTGCGAAAGCCCTAACAACCACGTAAAACTTGCAATAGATAAAGTAGAGGCTTCTAACTTTATTTTGCAGGGGGCATGTGATTATGATATGGCAATGGTCGTTACGAAGGTAATGTAGTTTACTTTTCTGTTACTAAGTAGTATAGTAATAGTCATCGTTTCGATGGACGACCTGGTGGAGGCGTCGTGGACTTGGCATCAAACCAAGGGCACGATGGAGATCATGCCGGAGCACTCGATGGAGATCAAGGCACCAGAAAGACCATATCATATCACATTATACATATGATGTTGATACCAGTTTTTATCATCTTATTGTGTGCTAGTATTTAGATACTCAATGGTAGCAAACAAGATAATCCCTATTGAATTCCAATATTCCGTGTTCCCCTTGTGTGTGCACCACCAAGAAAGTTCTTCGGTATGAGGCGATCCAGGGTTACAGGCCTGGGTGTCAGACATATCTACGTTCGCATACAGTGGGTGTAAGCCATGTTGCACAGCGAATACACACAAGTTAGATTTGGCAAGCCTAGCATGCTGGAGAAGCGTGGCCTCGGAACACAAGAGATCGAAAGATCGAGCATGAGTCACATGGATGATGTGATTGACATTATTGAATGTCTACCTTTGATAATGCACTGATGGCCATGTCGATCGGGGGAGGTGTAGAGGATAGGGATCATGCGATCACTAAAATCGTCCAGGGGATGACCGTTTTAGTGGAGACCAATTATAAATTGATCTCTTATTATAAACTTAGTCTGGATGTCTGTTTGCAAATATCTTAGTAGACCTTGGCCTATCCCATTGAGGTCCTTTGCGACCATGGGAATATATTGCTTAATATGAAACTTAGCAAAAGGGTCCAACTTCATAGATTAATACCCATGCCTGAGGGATATCCTTGTAAAGGTGATCTTCTCTTCTTGATACAATAACCATTAGGAGATAATTCAATGACTCTAGAATGTTTGGAAAAACACTCAGCGATCTTGCATTAGAGTTGAGAACTCTTAGAAGGGCTTGATTGAAAATGGAGGTCATAGATGGAAAAGGTATATGTAAGATATACAAATTATAAATGTGGTTCTTGCAAAACTCGTTGCAAATTGCAAAGTATTTGATACTTGTCCCGTTCTGTGAAAACAGGATGGTCTGCTTGAGAATTGCTGGTTTTGAGGCAATGTGACTTGATGACGGCAAGCAAAATAGTTGATGGCCGACATCACCTCTTCCCTCAAAGTTTATCATCTGGATTAGTGGACTTGAATATAGATTTGTAATCCTAGTTTGTGTGTCTTGCTTTAGGCGAGACAATTGTTCATATGAACAAGTTACAAACCAGTTTGTACTATTCTTATGAACAATACCTTATGGTCACATTACGATTACAAATAAGTTATTCTCATCACTATGCTAATGATAATAGTTTAAACATTTATAAAGGATTAGAATGCTAAAAGATATCCAAATCTTAATAATGAAAAGACACTACAGTTTAAGTCATTTTGGTTATTGCAGGTTCTTTATGAAATATCAGGGTCCTAGATGCTTAATCTAGAGACTTTGCAAAACCATGCCTCTTGGGCAGAATGACTAAAACTCCGCATTCTGGTAAAACGGTGATATGCGAAGAAATGTTGAATCTTATACATAGTGATGTATCATATTTTCAACAAGTAGTGGAAATCATTAGTTAATTGTGGACTTAAGTGAATAAGCGTATTTACTTAATGAAACATGAAGTTTGAAATGATTTGAATTGTTCAAATGAGTTCATAACTAAAGGAGGATATTGAATTAACTGAATTAACAAGTCTCTTCGATTTGATCGACATGACTAAAGTATTCAAGTTAAGTTTAGCATAAAAGGGACTTGTGAAAGATGTTCCAGAAATTATGATAATTGGACAAATTCAAACTATGTTGAAATGTCTAAACATCATAATCAATATGTATTAGATACATATGGTATAATATCATCTCTTATGGGGTTCTAGTTGTCGTTTAGAGTTAGAGATCAAAAATAAGCAAACGCTCATTTGAAATACAAAGGAACATCTAAAGATTCGTGGAAACAACACCATAAGTGTTATGGCATGTTCGAGTTTCTGGAGATTTTGACATGTCGAAGCCGTGGCGAATAAACAAGTCTTTGTAGAGCATTCTTAGGAAGCTATGAATGCATCTTCCACAAAAGAGGAAAACCTATTGTTGTCCAAAGTTAACGTGTCTTGATGAAGATACAGGTGGAAGAAAGTAAAAGATCAAAACAAGGTATTTGACCTTGCCTCCGAATTGTTGAGTGGCGCAGCGGAATTTGTTTCGTGAAACCAAACTCTACAAATAGAGGAGAAACTATTGATAATGATCACAAAAAGTTTCAAGTAAATACTTTTACTAAAGTAAGTAGGATTCAACTATATATTCTACAAGTTTGTGGAATTATATTGTTGATTCACTTGTCATGAACATGACATACCTACAAATTACAAAGAAGCATGATGGACCTAAGTACGAGAAATGAATTGTCATTGAAATCTCGTTGGTGGAATTCTCGATTTGATAGTAATCAAAGAATTTTGGAATGTCCAAGATTATCGAGAGAACCTAGATTTGAGTGGGAGCAAATCAGCTTGGCTAATTCAGAATATGTAACTGACATATTTTGAGTGGGAGCTAAGTGAAATCCATGGATCTCAAACATGAATGTCACATTTGAGTGGGAGCGTGAAATCATTCTGGAATATGTAGACGACATATGTGAATGATGTGATTGGTGTTAATAGTATTTAAGATAGGATGAAGTTGAAGTTATTAAACAAAAGATCTATCTAGATAGATTGGTGAGTTTAATAAACACTGAATGTCGAATGCTTCCTGGACTTGATTTTGAAAGATGTTTAGAATGTCCTAAGCCAAGATTCTGAAGTAGCTCAGAATGAAACAAAGTAAGAAAGAAGTTCTTACTGTATGAAACATTGAGTATTGCAACTATGGTTGAAAGAAAGAGATGCGTTGCATCTCCTATGCCTCAGTCATAGGTTCTTCCATATAACCATGATGCATACTCGACATAATGTGACCAAAGGTTCTGGTTGGAAGGACTAGCTCTTAACTATAAGAGCATGTCTTTAAGTGATTCCTGAATCGATCACTGAACCAGAATTAAGTTTGTACTTAAATAGCAAGAAGCAATGTAAGTGGCATAGATGCATTTCATGCACTAGGATCTACATAGATATAGAAGTATAAAGGCTACATATGGTGTGATGTATAGTGTTATGGCGGGGCTAATTCGCTTTTAACGTAGAATGATGTGTCCCAATGCCCATGAGAAAGCCCTCAAGGTTGATCTAACGTCACTGTAAGCTCCTGGAATCAGGCCTCGTTCTGCTGCCATGACTATAGTATATACACAAAGGATAGCAAAGTGTGTTTCGAAGTTTAGATGGCAACAGTGAATAACGACCGTCATCATAAACACTAGAAACAAAAGTCTCACTTTGTTGCCAAACAAATACTTTGACCCATTATAAGATAATGGTGTGAATGTCAAATTAGGAAGACATTAACGATTTGCAAAAGACATAATGATCTGGTAAAACAGAACATGGACATGACGTTTCCCATGAGCATGCATGATCTGTAAACGCATATGGTATATGGTTTATATGAGTAAAATGCAAGCTAGATTATTTGTACTCTAGTGCAAGTGGGAGACTGAAGGAGATATGCCCTAGAGGCAAATAAGAAATAGGTTTTTATTATCATATCTCAATTAGTTTATAATAGTTTCATATTGTGCTATAACTGTGCCAAGTAGAAACATTGGTACAGGTGTGGTATGAAACAACCAAGTCCCTAGTAGCCTCTATTCATACTAGTTCGTTGGTCACGAAGATGATCTGGGTTTCAAGATCATGGGCATTTATGCCGACTGACAACAAGATCATATCATTGAGAATGATGTGATTGGACATTCCTCGAAGGATTGCAACACGATCAAGTCATATAGTTCATTGTTGCAACAGCTATACCTAGAATCCTTCTCCTTAGACCGTGAGCTCATATTACTCACTGTTTCCCTAGGTTTCTTTGACTGCATCAAACGTCATCTGGTAATACGGTGGCTATAAAGGTGTATGTTGGGTATTCCAAACGAACAGTAGATGACATGTGACTGCAAGACCGGGATTTGTTCACCCACATGACGGGTTAAAGATACATACGGCCGGCTTGGTGAGATTACATCTATAAATGTTGCAACATGTGACTAGGCCACGGAGATGTAATATCACGGTAACAAGAAAACACAACTTGTTGTGAACGAGATTGAACAAGGTATAAGATACCATTGATCGGATCTCGGACAAGTTGTATCGAGAAACAAAAGGAAGAGGATGCTACATTTAGATGGTTCAAACGACATTCTCATTAGGAATGCATAGGGGCCACATGGATATCCCTGGTCCCTCTGTTGATCATTGATACAGATCATGTCTAGAGCATTCCCAAGCCGTGAGAGGATACACTTAAGGGTACGATGAGAGCGATCATTCGTAGATGTAATCACAAGAGAGAAAGAGAGAAAGCCGGAATTGTTCCGCAGAGAGATCCGAAGTTGTTCGGAGAAAGAATAAAGGAAAAGCCCCAAAAAGTGTTTTCGGATAAATGAGAATTTAAATATATATTTATTATATGTTAATTATAAATTAATATATTCTAAATAATATTTAGATTAAGATTAATAAAGTCAACTTTTATATTAGGCCAAATCCAGAGGGAAAAGACCTAGAAATAAAACTGCAGAAAAAGAAAAAGGAAAAGAAAAAGAAAAAGGAGAACAAGTTGAACAGCCGGGCCGGGCTCCTGGCCATCAAGGCCGCCCAACTGCCGCTGGCCTTGGGTAGCTGGTCATGGGGAGCAACCCGCCTCGGTGCCGGCCGCCGCCATTTGGCCGGCGTGGCGGGCTGGAGGCCACGCTGAGGCCGTCCGCCTCGACCGCCACAGGCCGCCGTGAGCAGTGGCAGAGGCGTGGGGTGGGCCGCCAAAACCCCACCCGCCAGCCCTTCTTGCCCCTTTTCTTTTTATTTAGTAATTTCTGTTTGCCTATTGGGCTGAGTAGAAACAACCCATTTGGCAGTCCGAATTTCTGCTGAGTTTTTCCTTTAGAATTAGTCCCACATGGCTTAGCTTTTAAGAAATGTACACCCTCTTAGCCTATATAAAGGGGTGCCCATGGGTGGGATTATACACACAATTTTGAGAAGTCCTTTGGTTGACTTTCTCCCTCCCTCTCTCTATACCTTGTGACCATGGCCCCAAGTCTGGGCTGTGCGATCAAGACACTCCTGCAAGACGCTGCTATACCGCAGGATTCCTAGCCGGATATCACTTCCGCACTCCCGGCGGGATCGGGGAGCCGGAGGTCTCATCATGCACCGGATGTGTACGAAGACACGAGGCGCAACACTTGGGGCACTTAAATGTCGTGAGCCGGAGCTGTTGCACGATGAAGATGATGAAGATCAAGAAGGAGCAAGGGGTGACCTGCGAGGAGCTTCGGGACCTTGAGGTCGGCTACGAGTACGACTACTTCAACCACGTTCCCCACGGAACGTTAACCGCGTACAAACTACAAGGGTATGTATTCTCTACGCATTGGCCGTTACCGCATTACTACATAGATAGATCCTAGACTAGTTTCTGGGGTTCCGTCATAGGGAAATTTTTGTTTTCTGCACCGATCCCCAACACGCCATCCACATCAGGCGACTCGGAAACTAAGTTATCAGCCACTAACTTTTGAAAATCGACAACAGAATCATGAGCAACTGAAATCGATGTATTCCATCATGCAGTCAAACCAGCTATCTGCTTAGTGGATGTGGCCACTTTTTCCTTTAGACGCCTAATATGTTTGTCCTAGTGTTTCTCTTTCTCTTGAAGGCACAAAATCATGTGGCTATGAGCTTTGTATTTCTCTCGGAGACGGGCAATTGTCAAATCCTTGTAGTGACTAACACCATTATGCCATGAGCGATATGAATAAGGTGGAAACTACAGATATTAAACCAGATTCTCGTTTCAAAAAATTAAATCAAATTCTCATTTCAAAAATAATAATCCAAATTCAGCTGCACACATTGTGCAAGCTCCAAAGTGGTACCGCAAATGGCAAAGAACCATAGAGGCATATCGCCAAAATATGGGAAGCAAAACCGACATGAAAGGGGTCGTACTTCAGGGTTTTCCTTCTTAGCTAGCACATGAGTAGTCCTGGCCTTAGTATGTGGCAGTAGATCAGAATGACTTCGTTTTGGCAAATTATGATGCAACAAAAATGATCAATACATTTGAGGGGACATTTTAAGTAATAAAGTGCTCTTTATCGAAAAAATGTTTTCATGGACAAAGCATAGGTTGCTGAAATTCTAGCAAAGCAGCTGGATACATAAAAACACTTGTCAGTCGATAATGCCTCCTCCACGGGTGGGACATGCGCATGATGCTAAATGAAATGAAGAAAACCCAATAAATTTTAGGAAAGAAGACATCAACTTTGCAATGCAAATAAGGATACGTGCATTAATGTGATGCCAAGGATTGGGCGTGTTCCCCTTTTCTGAAAATATAATTTAAAGAACTTAGAAATGCAGGACACAAGCAAAAAACAATCTGTTTATGAATGATATGTAGCAAATTACATCTTCATTGTTCAGCAGAGGACCGTTCTGTGAAATAAAGCCAGGGGCAACCTTCCCATCCTCATAAGGCTCTTCTTGGCAGCATATACTTACCTATTTTTAGTGGACCTTATAACTAATTCTATGGCTACATCCATGGTGATCCCAGCTTCCTAATGTGGCATATAGATCTACTATTTAAAATAGCAATCACCTAAACAATTATCCAAATGGTTGCGGACTCACCAGAGATTGCGCTGCTACGATGGAAAGGTGGATGTTGTTGAGTAAAGAAGGTGTGCGACAGGGGAGTTGCACAGTACAAAAAATGTAGCGATAATTGTATATAGATAGAGATAGCAGTAACACATAAACTAGATCAATTAGTAGTAACCACAAACTCTAGACAGGCTGTAAGAAGACTCTCAACTACTCCCATATTAATTAACCTAGTGTAATTTAACGTGGAAGTACTATGAGATTGTGAGTACTAGTAAACAAAAGGGGATTACTTAATTATTAGTGGAATATACAACCATCCACCAAAAGCATCATGAGCATGCTAAATATCTAGATTGCATACCATACTTGGTTAAGAACCTAATGTTCGGCTCTAATTACCCAAATCTAAGAACATCTATCCTATTTACGACCAACTGAAGTGAGTTGGAGACATCCGCTAACTCTAAAGCCATCTCCTCGGCATGCATCTGATGGTGCTCCTGCTCCTCCTCTTCGAGGTCATCGTGGATATCGAGCTGTAATCACAGCGACATCATCGTGTGCTATAGCAAAAGTGAGTGTGGTAGATGGACCCAGTGGAAGAACGTACAACGCTCACATTCATAGTAGCAACCCAAGAACCTGCGGCCAAAGTTCGTTCCCTTGAACGCGACCTGACAATGGAGCGCCAGGGCGTAGTCGCACCAGAGCTGGAGATCCGCATCAGTAACAATGTCGTACCACTTTGTGTCTACCATCCATGTCGGCATCTGAAATCAGGAAACATCGTCGGTCGAGATGGGCAGAATAGAGAAAAACCCCAAAAGGAGAGAACCCATAAGCTGAATTCGAGAAAATAAACTGAGACCGTGAACACTGGCGTACTTACCCTAACCCATCCGCCTTGCGCATCAAGATCCTCCTTCCTTCACCGGACCGGCATGACTGAATCCACCGACATTGCTCAAAAACGAGCGCGCCTTCAAAGCCTAGCGGAGAGGCTTCATGGAGAAGGAAGAGGTAGGGGAGCCGATGCTCACATTCACTGGCTACTATTGGATTTAACTCGACCATGATAACTAGGGCCCACGCTAGAGAGCCCGTGGGCCCCCAAACATCACTAACCTAGTTTGACTTGCATCACATGTACTTTTGGAAAACAGATCAAAACTCAATAAATAAATAAACCAGAGGCCCTCCTCTCTTTTTGCAAAAAATCAATATAAAATGGAGAAGCTCAGAAATGCGTACACACACTCACCCCTATGAATGCAGGTGCGCACACCCTACACCTATGAGCACTTCAGAAAGACTGGATCTTGAGACTGACCCGGCAGGGCTTGAGCTTGAAGAAGTCACCCTAGGCACCTCGCTATATATTGATGGGAACGTCGCCTCTCACTACCGTCATAACCATCCTTCAAAGCCGAGAACCGAGGCTTCGTGGCAAAGGAAGTGCTAGGGGGTCGGATCTCACATTCGTTGGCTGATATGGGAAACTGAACCACTAATAATGTGGCCCCACGGTACTGAGCCCATAGACCCTAGACATCAGTGACCATTACAGTTACTTTTGGAAAACCGAGAAAAACTTAATATAAATAGAAGGCCCATCTCTCTCTTTTTTGCGAAAACCCACTACAAAACGCACACGCTCACAAATGCATACACACACTCACCCCTGTGAATGCATGAACACACTTCCTACACGTATGAGCACCTCCAAAAGATTGTGTCTTCAGACTAGTACAGTGGGGATTGAGCTTGACGAAGTCACCGTAGGCACTTCGCTATCGATGGGAACGTCGCCTCCTACTGCCCTCGTAACCATCCTTCAAAGCCAAGCGTCGAGGCTTCATCAAGACAAAAGCTCTAGAGGAGTCATAGCTAACATTATTTGGCTGCTATAGGATATAACTGGACCACTAATAACAATGGGGCCCCACGGTAGTGAGCGCATAGGCCCCAGATGATATGGATCAAGCCAATGATCCTATAGATTTGTCCCGATCTTTCACAGCGAATCAACCCGGATGGTAATCTTCCAATAACACGATGAACGTCACCTGAAGAAGAGGAACGAATCCAGCAAGTAACGTGATGAAGATCACCACGCCTCAAACCTGAGCACGACAATCCTTGATGAACACAAGAACCTCTGCAGCAATAATAATCTGATAGCGGTATCGCCGTCCCCGGAGGGATGATACACGGTGGAGCACAATATAGTTTTTAGACTAAACAACTGAACTCCCTAAACCCTAGGTGGCTGGCTCCTTTATATAGGAGGCCTGCAACTAGTCGGTTGGATATACCCAAACCGAACACACAACGGACTCGAACCTAACATGGACTCGGACTCAATAACATAGCAAAATATTTCACACAACCTTAGACTTATCATTACATATCGTAGGTCGTCCTGGTGTGCCAATCATCAATGGGATGTGCCCGCATCACCTAGCTTGGTGGAGTCCTAAAATTAGGCTTCACCTCCTCCTTCATGCCCTATCATCATCCCCCCTTCAAGAAGCGTTGTCCCCAACGCTTGCGGGTCGGGTCGGAAAGGTGGCGTGATATGAACAATCGCTTCACGCGTCTTCACCATCTTCAAGTCTTGCTTGCCTTCCTCACCACATCCTCCCTCTTGGCCTGCTCGACTTGATACAGCCCTCGGCGCCTCCACCTCCTTGCGTCTCCATACGAGCTTGGACCTAGGCGCCAACGTCTTCTTCTTCTCAACTCTTGTTGGAACCTGTGGTTGCGGAACACGGACCTTCTTTGCACGACCTGGCATAAGATGAGTAATGCCTGGACCACACAGCTGACGAACATGTCCATCCTTGCCTCTATGCATCCGCACAACTGTCCCAACAAAACGCATCACAGGTGTGCTAACAAAACTGCTCTTGTTACCCCGCTGCACCACATGCACTGGAACATCAGGAGCACAACTATCATCCATTTGAACACCTGTGTCAACACAAACAACCTTCTGAACTTATGCTGCAACATCCTTCCTCTCAACAATAAGAGGATGCACTTCAACTGGCTTGTCACTAACAAGTTCCACTAGCTTGTCATCTACAGGCATAGCTGAAGCAATATCAACATTGTCGCACTGTGCATCATGCTCTCCATCCTGCACCTTAGCTAGCCCAGATTTTGGCTTAGCCTTGCGCACCTTCTCCTTATGTACCACCAACTCTATATCAGACTTTATGTCAACATCCTGCATAGGCTTCAAAGTCTGTTGTTTGCCACCATGCACAAAAGAATATGTATTTGCTCTTCCAGCATGTGTAGCGTTGCGATCATACTGCCATGGACGACCAAGTAATAGCCCACATACCTCTAATGGCAACACATCGCACTCAATCTCATCAACATAATCACCAACTGTAAATGGCACACGCACCTTATGAGTTACCTTCACCATACCGCAGCTATTGAACCACTGTAGATGCTTAGGTTCAGGAATACGCCATGTGGACAACCCCAACGCTGCCACCATTGCCTTGCTAATGCCATTAGTACAGCTTCCTCCATCAACAATCAACTTGCATGCTTTGCCTTTGATCATACACTACGCCTAAAATAAATTCCAACGCTGGCCCTTGTCAACTGTCATGGAAGCATCGTCTTTTACTTTCTTGAGTTGCAAATTCAGCCCACTCAATGGTACAACATCCTCTGGAACAATCACCTTGTCCTCTATCTCTGATGGTGCCAAAAATTTAGCACGTAAAAACTTTTTGTAGTCCTCCCAAACAGTATTTATTGAGACACCTCGCATACGTGTGTCCACATTCCACCACCGGAAAATTCACGCAGCCTCACGCCTTTTTGCAAGACGAAAGTGATAGTGTCGTCAAACTGCAGATCTGGAGAAAGATCAACACATAAGCGAAACCCAGCTTGCATTGTCTCTTCTCATATCTTGTATTCTGTCGAGGTTGCAGTATGTAGAAGCCTCCACTTCAATTTACTAGAATCCTAGTGCACACAATTTTTCAGGTCTAGATAATCATTGTAGACGTCTTGCGCTGAAAAATCACTAACATTACCCTTAAGATCCATCTCTGAACTTTAGCAGAACTCTGACAAAAAAATCACACAGACACCGGAACGATCTTTTCTTTTATCACCTGCTTCACGTAAAAGGGCAGAAAAGTCTGTGGTGTTGCGTGAAGGTAGCAAGCAGAATTCCTCCTTTCCGCGCGCTCGTTCAGACGATCGATCCAACTACAGCGATTCCCAGGCAGACGTTGGGCCAGCCCACCAGGCGACACCGAGCGGCCACGCACGGGCGATGCCAGACGGGGATCGGGGCGATCCCTCGATCGTGCGCCAGGGGACAGATCGCCCGAGCGTGAGGAGTACGGTGGTTGGCCTCCTTATCTCCCTTTTTTTAATTGCCGATTGGATCTGAGAAAACGTGGAACCTGTGGGACCTGCACCGATCGGATCTGTTTTTTCGCGAACGAGGATCACGCGCAGCCTCCTTATCTCCCTTTTTTCTGCTATCCAACTCGCTAGAGAACAGCCGCCACAACTCGCGATCGTGACGCGCGAGGCTGTTCGTTGCTGCTGCTTTTTTTATTGCCCACGATCGGATCTGGCAAGAACCTTGATTGATCGGATCTGGCAAGAACCTAGATCGATCGGATCTGGAAACTGACGGAAATTCCAACGATGAATACGGATGAGGAAATCGATCGTACCAACGACGCCCCATGCAAAAACTCCTCACCAATCTGACTTGGCTGCCAACGAAGAACACGATCCAATCTGAAAACTTCAACTTTCAATCTCTTCTCCAACCGATCTGTAAACTACTTGTAGAAAAATAGTCCACAGATGATCCAAAAATACGCTGTGATCAACGAGAGCTCTGATACCACCTGATACGGATCAAGCCAATGATCCTATAGATTTGTCCCGATCTTTCACAGCGAATCAACCCGGATGGTAATCTTCCAATAACGCGATGAACGTCACCTGAAGAAGAGGAACGAATCCAGCAAGTAACGTGATGAAGATCACCACGCCTCAAACCTGAGCACGACAATCCTTGATGAACACAAGAACCTCCGCAGCAATAATAAGGATGATACGGTGGAGCACAATATAGTTTTTAGACTAAACAACTGAACTCCCTAAACCCTAGGTGGCTGGCTCCTTTATATAGGAGGCCTGCAACTAGTAGGTTGGATAGACCCAAACCGAACACACAACGGACTCGAACGGACTCAGACTCAATAACATAGCAAAATATTTGACACAACCTTAGACTTATCATTACATATCGTAGGTCGTCCTGGTGTACCAATCATCAATGGGATGCGCCCGCATCACCTAGCTTGGTGGAGTCCTAAAATTAGGCTTCACCTCCTCCTTCATGCCCATATCATTTTTCTTACTAGACCTAGGTCTAAATAATTGAGAGGGTCAGTCTAGCTAAGTGTTTTGGACCCTGGGTCTATACAAGACACATGTCTAAGGAAATTAAATGGCAGTCGAACCCACTCATTAGTGTCTAGAAGGTTTTCTTTATTGTTTCTTTCTACTCAGATGAGTGGGTCTCCTATCTGGTCTAAATGGTGGAGCAGATTTTTATTTTCTTAGACACGAGGTTAGTAAATTTCTAAGCTACGTCTAGTAAGTGCGTGTGCAGTGTCTAGAAGTAGCTAAGAAAACTACTTTTGCTCCAGCATTTAGAACTAAAGTGGGTCCACACAGTGATGCTAAAAATAAAAATAAAAACGGATTGTTATCCACTGACTAGTGGGCCCTCATGCCAATTGATTCTCTTAGACATAAGTCTAGCACTAGACTCACCTTGAAGACTCTTTTGTTAGCACCACCCACTCCCCCGTTTAGACATATGTTTAAGTCTTGATGTTGTGCTTGCTCTAATGTCTGATGATATGGCATGAAGGAGGAGGTGAAGCCTAATTTTAGGACTCCACCAAGCTAGGTGATGCGAGCGCATCCCATTGATGATTGGCACACCAGGACGACCTACGATATGTAATGATAAGTCTAAGGTTGTGTCAAATATTTTGCTATGTTATTGAGTCCGAGTCCATGTTAGGTTCGAGTCCGTTGTGTGTTCGGTTTGGGTCTATCCAACTGACTAGTTGCAGGCCTCCTATATAAAGGAGCCAGCCACCTAGGGTTTAGGGAGTTCAGTTGTTTAGTCTAAAAACTATATTGTGCTCCACCGTGTATCATCCTCCGGGACGATATACTTATCGATTATTATTGTTGTGGAGGTTCTTGTGTTCATCAAGGATTGTCGTGCTCAGGTTTGAGGCGTGGTGATCTTCATCACGTTACTTGCTGGATTTGTTCCTCTTCTTCGTGTTATTGGAAGATTACCATCCGGGTTGATTCGCTGTGAAAGATCGGGACAAATCTATAGGATCATTGGCTTGATCCGTATCAGACAAGAAGTTTGAATGGACCGACAAATGTGAAGCTAGTTTCCAAGAGCTGAAGAAGAGATTGATTTTAGCCCCAATATTAATCATGCCAGATATAAAGAAGCCATTTGATGTATATTGTGATGCATCCAAGATTGGTCCTAGATGTGTATTGATGCAAGAAGGCAAAGTCATCGTTTATCTGTCTTGACAACTGAAGCAGCATGAGCAGAACTATCCTACCCATGATCTTGAGTTAGCAGCCATAGTTTTGGCATTGAAGACATGGCGTCATTATCTGATGGGAAATCGCTGTGAGATTTACTCGGATCACAAAAGCTTAAAGTATATTTTCACTCAGAAGGAGCTGAATATGAGGCAAAGGAGATGGATAGAGTTAATCAAGGATTATGACCTTGACATTCACTATCACCCCGGCAAAGCCAATGTGGTAGCAGATGCTCTTAGCAGATTGCCGTGTAGGCTAAACACCATGATCAAGGAGAAGCAACCAAGTTTGTATGAGGAGTTGGAGCAGTTCAGAACTGAGCTAGTTAGCATAGGATTCTTAGCTAGCATTGAACTTCAACCCACTTTGATTAACCAAATCAAGGAAGCCCAGAAGGGAAATGAAAGTATCGACAGAATCAAACGTCGTATTGGTACAGGAAAGGTACCTGGATTCACTGAAGACAAAGAAGGAGTTCTGTGGTACAAAGGTTGTATCTGTGTGCCAGCAGATTCGGAGCTGAAGCAAGTTATCATGCAATAAGCTCATGATACTCTTTATTCTATCCACCCCGGAGGAACGAAGATGTATCAAGATTTGAAAGAGCAATTTTGGTGGCACAAGATGAAGAGAGAAATCAGGAGCTACATCGCCAAGTGTGATATCTGTCAAAGAGTCAAAGCGGAACATCATAGGCCCGCGGGACTGTTGCAACCCTTGCAGATTCCGGAATGGAAATGGGATTCCGTCGGAATGGACTTTATCACCGGATTGCCTACTTCAAGTAGGGGAAATGACTCAATCTGGGTCATCGTTGATAGACTGTCAAAGGTAGCTCACTTTATACCGGTCAAGACAACTTACTAGAGTTCGAAGCTAGCAGAGTTGTATATTGCTAGAATTGTTAGTCTGCATGGAACCCCCAAGACCGTAATATCAGATCGAGGAACCCAATTCACCTCGAGATTTTGGCAGAAAGTTCAGGAAGGATTAGGAACCAAGTTGAATTTCAGCACCGCTTATCACCCGCAAACTGATGGACAGACTGAAAGAGTCAACCAGATCTTAGAAGATATGTTAAGAGCTTGTGTGTTAGAGTATGGATCAAAATGGGAAGACTGCCTGCCTTTCGCAGAATTCTCATATAACAACAGTTATCAAGCTAGTTTGCAAATGGCACCATTTGAGTTCCTATACGGAAGAAAGTGTCGCACCCCTTTGAATTGGTCGCAAGTAGGAGAGAGTCAGATCTTTGGACCCGACATTCTCCGAGAAGCCGAAGAGAAGGTTCACAAAGTCCGTGAGCACCTCAAGACCACCCAATCCAGACAGAAGAGTTATGCTGACAAGAGAAGGAGAGACCTGACTTTCAATGTCGGAGATTTTGTATATCTCAAGGTTTCACCACTAAAGGGAACCCAGCGTTTTAGCCTGAAAGGGAAGTTAGCCCCCAGATATATTGGGCCTTTCAAGATTCTGAATTGCCGAGGAGATATATCGTATCAACTGGAACCGCCTGAAGAGATGTCTGCCATCCATAATGTGTTCCATATCTCGTTACTTCGCAAATACCTAGAAGTGTCGGAGAAGACCGAAGTGTTCAAGAACATCGATCACCGAGCTCTTGATATCATTAAGGACCTAACATATTGTGAAGTGCCCATCCGTATCCTGGAGGAAGCCTATAGAACCACCAGGACCAGGAGTATCAAGTTTCTCAAGATTCAATGGAGCAACCATACCGAAGAGGAAGCCACTTGGGAGCGAGAAGATTACATTAGGACTGAGTTCCCAGATCTCTTTAGTTCCTAGTTTTCTTTCGTAAATCTCGGGACGAGATTTTGTTTAAGGGGAGAAGGTTTGTAACATCCCAAAACTTAATCGAAGGTTAATCAAGATCAAATCTACCCAATTTAGGGTTAACAAAAACTTTTTCCATTTAAAATAATTAAGCATTCATATGTGTGTGCATTTAAATTAGGAGTTGTTTTGAATTGCCATGTTTCAGTGATCCATTGGTTGTAAAATGATTCTAAGTGAATTAAACATTATCTAGATCATTCCCAAACAAATCCCAAAGAAAAACAAATCAAAATGAATAAAATAAGGAAATGGTCATTTGTGCCATTTTAATCACCTAGCCTACTTTGGCTATTCTAGAACTCAAATTTTAACAGAAACAGTTGCGGTTCTTTGCACCCCTTGCTAGTACAAGTAGTGATGTACCAAGGCCCACTTTGTTTCATCCCAAAAACTTTCAAACACTAAATTTAAATGACATTTGAAAATTGAATGTAGTTCATATGTATAGATCACGCTTATTCAAAAATCACTCAAATGAACTCCACTTTTAAAACCCAAGCATACCTAGAAGCTCAAGCATAAGATACATCACTCCACCAAAAATCAGCCCAAAATTCAAAACTTTTTCTCTTGCAGCCATTGTGTCGAGCAGGTGGCAGACAGAAATAAAACTGCCTAACTAACACTGGTCCTAGTTAAACCCTTGTCCCCATTTGCACCCTCTCTGCTCTCCTCTGTCCCTCCTGAGTCCAACCAAACCCCCACCGGCCTACCCCTAAGCTGGAGCAGCAGTGGAGCGCCGCCACTTTGTGGTCACCGCCGGCCAGAAGCGGGCAACGCGCCCGCGACCATGCCGCGCCATTCCAGCGTGCCCTAGCTCCGCCCAACCCTACCACACCTCACTGCCCCTTCCCCAAGCCCAGCCAGGCCCTAGGCCACTCCCCAGCATCGCCGCCCTTTCTCTCTTCGAGCTCGCCAGAGCACGATAGCCGCCAGCACGCAGCAGACCGCCCCTCGACCCCATACCACGCACGCCGCTTCGCCTCCACCCCAGCAACCTGCTAGACACGGCTGTGCACCGCCACGTGACCCACAGTCGCCATGCGCGCCATCGAGCACCGCCTCTGTCTCCTAGAGCGCGTGACGCTCCCGACCATATGCCACCGCCCCTAGCCGCGCCATTACGCCGTAGAGCACCGCCAGGGAACCGCCCACCGTCCGCCTACCTCACCCACGCTGATAGCCCCCTTATACCGCCCTCGCCGGAGACACCTGCCCACACCTCTCGGTCTCACCGTCGAGCCTATATAAGGAAGCCACCCCCTGCCTCATTCTTCACACCATTCCACTCCCCTCTCTCCCCTGAACCTTTCCCCTCTCTCACCGGAGCCACTCGAGCCATAGTTCGCCAGAATTGCACCAGAGGAGCCCGCTGCAGAGGAGGAGAAGGTGTTGTCGATTCCGTCCACCGCAGCCCCTGCCGCAACCTCCTCGCCGAGTCCGCTGTCATTGTTCAGTTCGACGCCACCTCGCCGCACTAGCCGGAGCCTGCGTTGCCCCTCAGAGACCCCATCGGCTTAGGGTTCGGTCTCACCGGCGACGAGTCCGTCGTCGATGACGACTGTGAGCCGTTGATCCGCGTTATAATCGTGTGGCCCAGATCGCTAGATACCATTTCGGGTTTAAGTCTCGCTGACAAGCGGGACCAACCTGTCAGCCGCCCTCTGCGCTGCTGAGCGTCACTGGGCCGGCCCATTTCCTTTCCCGCGCTGACCCAGTAATTCAAATCTAGATTTTTCTATTTAAGTTTAAACTCAATTATGTCCCTTAGTTCAAAAATCAATTCAAGAAGATTTACTGAACCAAATCGAGTGATTCCAATTTTGTTAGAAATCTACTGAAAAGATATATCCAAGCCCGTTGGATTTAATTCATTTAGAGTTAGAGATCTCTCCTAGTAAAAATAACAAGACAGAAGCTTTTGCACATTCAGACATTTTTATAAAATCAACCATAATAGCTTTTGTGTAGATTCCAACTCTCAAAAATCATATTTAACCATACCTATCTGAATATGTAATAATATTAAGGTTTACATACAGTGACTTTTGACTAGTACCAAAATAATGCTATATAGGCATTTCTAGTCACTTTAAATCATTAATTATTAAACTTGAACTTGTTAAAATGTGATCCAACCCTTAAATCACATTCCCATATGTTAGAATATGTGGTGATGACATGTGTCCACATGATCCCATATTTTAAATGGAGAATATTAAATCTTAGTTAATTTCAATGAGTAGAAATTACTTTTCTCAAATAAAAAGAATGAAGCTAGTTCATTAAACCTTGTGATGCTTGTGATGATATTAGATCATCAAATGTGTGCCATAATGTGCTAAGTAGACTAGTTAAGTATTGTTTGGTGATTGTGTACTCCGTATGTATTAATAGACGATAGTACCGACCAAGCTTACAAGGAGGAGGAGTTCTACCAAGAGGAGGAGGACGAAAACTTCAACCACTGCACTACACAAGGCAAGCCATCATTAACAATGCAAGCTAACCCTTGCAACCTAGATAACCTAAGCAAAGACATTAGACATGCTTTGGTTATACCAATTGGACTTATACCTATTCCAAGTTTTATTTCCAAGCTTTAACTTCTTTACTTTACCAAAGTCCTTTACTTGTTTGAAGGTAGCATAAAGAGTATAAAACTTGACCTATCTAGTTAGACTTAGATGTCATTCTATGGCCTGAGATTGACATTAGCATCCCACATTAGTGAACACTCTTAACTTAGTAGTTAGAACAAAACTCAAAACTTGATTCACTTTAGATGGGAATATTTGGTGAAAATGAATTGTGAAAACCTTGGAATGATGAGTCATTCTATTGAGATGTTTTGACATGTGTTGAGACACACAATTGGTTTACGATGATGAAAATGTTGAGGCATGAGCCTTAGCCCTTTATAAAACTGATGGTTGGGTTCGGATGCGATACCATTCCAATTTTTACCATACAACCATAATACCTGAATTGGGTAAGGCTTAGCCGGAAGTTTATATGCATCAGTATTAGTTCCCTCGCGGGAGAGGTTTGAGCTGAGGCTACCTCTCAATGATGTCCACCTATGCAGTGCCCAAGATGACAGATGGTCATGGTTGGGAGGCCATGCTCATAGGAGAGGTGCTTATACTAGGGTGTGTAAAAGAAAGGTTATGTTTGATTATCTGCATACTAAGTATGATGATTCAGGGTTATCCCTGACAGATGTATCGAATCTTGTGGTGAAAGTGTACCACCTCTGCAGAGTGTCAAACTATTTGAATAGCCGCTTCCACGGTTATGGACAGTTGGAGTGGCCATAATGTTCTGTTGTCAGATGTTTTCAAAACAACTTATGAAATGAATTGTGACATGACTTGACCACAACAGAGCTGTGACTATGATAATTAAGTTCCCACTTAGGTGTTTCCAAACTTCTTTTATCTTTCTTTGTTTCCTAACTCAGCTTAGGTTTCAAACTTAACTTTATAGTTAAACTTAGAGTTAGCATTTACACTAGAACTATACTACTTGTTAGTGGTAGTTTGCGAGTACTTAAAGAGTACTCATGGCTTTTGTCCCTAGCTATTCCTATGGCCAGACTATGAAGGAGATTACCAAGATGAAGGAAAGCAGGACGGCTATGATAACTAGGACTATCTTCCATCTTCAACATTGCCCGTGACTCTGAAAATGGACCCCACCGCTACGCTATTTATTCCGCTACTTGATTGTACTAAGACTGGATCATGAGATCCTTATGTGTGTAAGACTTTATTTATGGTTTGTAATGGATGATGTACTGTGATATCCAATCTGTTATGTCTCACAAAAATGGTAATCCTAGGATTGCGATGTATGGCATAACAGGCATTTGGGATTAAAAATCCGGGTGTTAACAGCGATCCCTGGAGGGTGGGCCTTCTCACATAAGGGTCCATGTGAGACATCGACCTGGAGAAGGAACGAAGGGTTTACGGACCTCCACACGTTACTATGAGCCCCTCATTGAAAGCGCACACTTGGGAAGTGCAAGATGCGCTCTGGTTGGTCCTCGGTACCCGACGTCCCGGTTTTGAGGGGAATAACACTCAATAGGGTAGGCACTTATATTTGAGTGGGCATCCGGAGAGTCTTGATCGGTTACTCGACCCACGATTGGTGAAGATCAGGGTAGTGTTCCCGGATGGTGTGGGTAAAGTGTACAACCTCTGCAGAGTGTAAATCTATTCGAATAGCCGTGTCCGTGGTCATGGACGGGTTGGACAAACTTCTGTAGAGCGGTGCTGGTTTTGATTTCAAAAAGGATTTCGAAAAAGGAATGGCTTTGGAAATGTTTTGACCATAGGATGGTTGTAAGGAGAAAGGTTTTGACCATGGTGTGGTCGGAAGGAGGAGAAAGGAGTTTGGTCGTGGGACGACCTGAAGACGGGAACAAATGGGTGACCTAGTTCTGATGTTTTCCAAAACTTTTCAAAAAGGTTTCCAAAATGTTTACAAAGGTTTTCAACAAAGATATGTAGATGCTATATCTACAAGAGAAACTAATTGAGAAAAGAACCTCTCTTGGAGTCCTCCTACTACCACAACCATAATGCATATCCTCTTGTTATTACTGTTACCTTAAGGTGGTTTGCGAGTACATTCAAAGTACTCACTGGCATTGTCCCTGGCTATTAACTTGGTCAGATATCAAGAAGAAGGTGACATTGACGACTATGCGAGCTAGGATGTTCTCCCAGTCAGTTGCCTGTAGGTTAAGGCATGGCTCGGGCTCTACGCTTAATAAAGTTCCGCTGATGTTGATCGTTACTGGCAATTAAGGTATGACATGTATTCGTTATGTATTGGATGTTTACTTCGATACTTGTCGGTTATGTGCCACGACTAACTGATCATGGGATCGTGGTTGTATGCATAACAGGGATTCTCGGAGGATTAATCCAGGGGCCTCACAATATGGATGATTACATGATCAATCTCATCTAATCCTCATCCGCTTCATATGCCTACAAAGGACTACCCACACATGATGATGGAGAGTGAGCACATGGTTGTTGACGATGATGTTGGTGATGGTGGTGATGGAGAAGACATTGAAATCCTCCTCTCTGGTGTGGAGAACAGGACCAATCTAACCCCCAAAAAGAAGATCTTCGATTTGGTGGTGCTCTGTTTCGCAAAAAGGTACCTAGGTTTCTCAGTATTTATTGCGGTACGCCAAAGGAGAGCCCGAGACAACACTCCAGGACCGAAAAAGCCTGGGTGGCACACTCAGCAAGGGAGGGTGCCGCACCTATGATCTTTTGGCCCTCGTGCCCCCTCATGTGATTCCAAAGCTTAGGCTTCTTATTTTGATGAAAAACATGTGTGGAATTTTTTTCTCAATTTTATTTCCTGCGAGAACAGATAGAAAGAAGACTTTTGCAAAAACAACGTTAGACTCGGCAGTTTTATCCAAGAATGGTGCAATTCTGGAGCAATTGATTGAACATGGTACTTGGAAAAGTAGATATATTTGAGATGTATCACGTACATGTGAAGGATACCGTCCGTGGAAGCTTATCCCCAGCACTCACCAGACCCACCTATCGTTCTCGCTTCTAGTGCATGATCTCACCATGACAAGCCACGACCGTCTATAGCCTACGCTTCCAGGTGAGAGATAACGCTAGCAGGTAGGCTACGAATGGGCCACGCTGTGGGATTTCGCCGCGAAAACCCGCATCCTATAGATTCTACACTGATAGATGCCACGAGATTATGTCACCACGTCGGTTTGGGATGACCCCACGTCCACGAGAAAATGCAGACGATATTGGCTTACGACTCGACATACTCTCTACATGGGCCCATGTCCCCAAGAATCCGCAATCGGCATGGGCTTGAGATGCCAAGTCAGCTCCTTACGGGCCCCATTGCCACGATAACCCGCGTCCATCCATATCGTACACAGCCACATCGGCTCTACCTGGACCCTAGGTCTGCGATAAAACACGGTTGTCTGAGGTCTATGGTACCACGTGGGCTCCGGGCCGACCCATGACTGAGAGAAACCACCGACCACACGGACCCACAACACCATGTTGTCTCTAAGCGAGCCTCGCAACCCGTCAGGTGTGGACACGTTTCGTGCCATGAACGCCTCTTATAGAGCACGTTCCTACCCGCGTATGCTGACGGTAGGCCCATGTCACTCGCGCATCCCACTGTCCGGCGACGCTAGGTATGGTGGCACGCGGTACACCCATACGCAGTAGGGAATCTTTCTCCCTGGCGTGCGGTAGGGCCTGCCTCATAGGATAGTAGGGCTCGTTGCAACATCGTTGTATGTCCTTTTTGGCATCCATGCATCCCACAGCCGAAAAGAATCGGGGCGACATGAATAGAAGTTTGAGATGAAACAATCTAGTGCTTTTATTTACTCCTAATTTTGTTCTTTATTTAAGATTTGTAATTTGAATATCTATTCGACAAGATATTCTGTTATCCATTATATTGACATTACATTAGAATTTTGAATGCCTATTAGCTTGAATTAAAAATTTATACTTTATATTTTCAAATTCAAATTGTTTCATCCAAAAACAAAGAAATCCACAAGGTCATGTCAAAACTTATAGCATTCGAATTTGACAATCTAAACCATAGATCATCAAAAAAGAGAGACGATCTAATCCTCCTCGGTTTTAAAATTAGCACGAAAAAATTCCCCACTTCTTCAGATGCATGCATGCAAATGCACAAAATCCTACTTCTAACCCTCATTTGGTCCTAAACATTGAGATGTTACACCTCCTCCACAATGCCATGCCATTTGTTGCAACCATGGTGGATCATGGCCCAACGATGCGACATTCCCAAGACGTTGCGATCATGGCACAACATCTTGAAATAGGGATCCAAAAGCCCAAGGACTATACACACATGATGATGGAGAGTGAGCACATGGTTGTTGCTGATGATGTTTGTGACGATGGTGGTGGAGAATACCTCAAATCCCCCTCTCCGACATGGAGAGCAGGACGAATCTAACCCCCAAAACAAAGATCGTGGATTTGGTGGCATTCTGTTTCGTGAAAAGGTCCATCCTCTTGGATACCTAGGTTTCTCAGGTATTTATGGGGGTACACCAAAGGAGAGGCCCAGACGATGCTCTAGGGATGAAATAGTCTGGGTGGCATGCCCAGTAAGGGAGGGCGCGCCACAGGTGCTCTTTTGGGCCTTGTGTCCCCCCTCATGTGATTCCAAAGACTAGGCTCCTTGTTTTGATGAAAAACCTATATGGTATTATTCCTCGATTTTATTTCCTGTGAAAACAGATAGAAAGAAGACTTCTGCTAACAACAACGTCTGATTCAGTAGTTTTATCCAAGTATGGTGAAATTCTAGAGAAAATCATTGAGCAAAGTACTTGGAAAAGTAGATGCATTTGAGGTGTATCAGTTCCCCCAAGTTTAGCTCGTTGTTTGTCCTGAAAAAACTGAAACACAGTGTAGAAGCGATAAAAGACTTTGAGAAGAACTTTGCTCTATGCATGCATGACAATTTAATATAGGAAGTATTTGGAACATGGCTTTATCAATGAATAGAACAGTGTTAAAAAAAGTTCACTATGTTGGTGTTCCACTATTTATACTTGGTGCAAAGGAGATAATATATGGCAAACTACCTAAACACGATTAATTGATAGTGGAAACAAACAAAGTTCTCACATCGTATTTGATTGAATCATGAGTAAGGTTTTTGAGACCTTTGATTCTTTCAATTGTTGACTAATAGTTCACCATGTTTGCATTGTAGATTAAATACTTGGGCGATGTCGTATCCTTCCAGTCTTTCAATCTTTGAAAATGCATAGAAGATCCATACATGAAGAAGTAACTAGTATCTTTAGTTGACATTAGGGTGGAGTGGAAATAGGATATGTGCTTGCTTATAGGATTCTACACCTTATATGAGCGGCAGGGGTTTCTCCCCTTAATCTTCATTCAGATTCATTTGAATAGGGGTTATTTCCCTTTCTTTAATGGACACTTCTTAGTTTTTGCCCTTTATTTAGTGGACACTTCTTTGATATCATCTTAATAGCCAGCTCATTGGGTTCATTTTATTGGCTGATGGTAGTGTGCCCACAAACACAATGATAGCCATGTTGATGGAGTTGGTTTGTAGGCTAGCGTAAAAGTTAAGTGGTCAACTAAAGTTACTATCAACTGACTTATATGGGACTCAACACTGAGATTCACTATTTCAAAGACTAGACTGTCATCCAAACATCGACCTTCATATTTCAATGAGACATAGGAATATAAATATTAATCATTTAATATGTGCCACATTCACAATACCGAACACAATGGGATGCATAGACCTTTTTTCAGAGCTACTATCTTTCAATCAACTCAAAATAATGTTCCTCAATAGAATATCATTTGCATCGCTAGATAGCAAGAAAAACACAAACAAGGTAAACATCCATCACCACTTCCCTAAGTATTGATGAAACTACACACAGGTACTTTCTATTCTTAGATTGCATGCATAAACATAGCAAATATGTCATACCTCTTTTATCAGTCCATAAATGCCGATTCATCATTGTTGTTCTTCCTTTCCCAACTCAAACTGCACAACACAATCACATACAGAATAGAGTCAAGAGAGTAAAACTTGGTTCATTTAGGACATCATTTCCAATACTTCGATCAAGTCTACTATGGGTTTTTTCATCAAAAACATTTCATCAAATGGTGCCAAAATTGTGGCTTATAATGTCTATGATCCATATATCACCATAGTACTCATTGGGGATCATTTGCAAGTTCAACTAGCCACTTTTAGTGACGAAAATCAAAATCTGCCAATGGATTGCTGTAGCGATCCATCCTAGTTTTGACCTACTTAAATATACCAAGATTTTTGCCAATTTTTGTGTGTGGGGGATGAAAAGTTATAGTTGCTGTAGAAATTTCAACCTAATCGGAGTTACAGATAAAAAATGAAAAATAAAATAGTGGACAACATCATGTAGATTTCTGCAACTCCTTCTACGTGCTTTTCAAAAACAATATATTTTTGTGGTTTTAAGTTTTGGGTGGCAAAGCAAGCTAAAATAACAAGTGAAAACTTTTTGGGTTTTTGGTTTTGCTGAGAATAAACAACTTGCAAGAGGCTACAAAGTAAAAATCTTTTTGGATTTCCAAATTTTGGACAACTAAATACAACTCCAGCAACTTAAATAATTCTAACATAGCATATACAATGATAATGAAGGGAATAAATCATACTCCCCCAAGCTTGGGTGGAAGCTAGTAGCCTGGGTAGTGAGGGTTTGTCCCCCAACCGTGAGATCAATTGCCATAGTAGGGCGTCGGCTGCTCCCATGGCGCCCACTCCTAGAGCACACCCTCATTCCCTAACTGATAAGAAGAGCCTTCCCTGTGTGATACCCAGGTGCATAGGCGTGCCACCCCATGTGAGGTATATTTCTGGTGCCTTAGGCCACCAAGAATGCCTTTGTCTTTGTTCATTGAGGATGAAACCTTGCAGCACTCTAACAAAAATCACTAAACAATTAGATGTAGTAGGTTATAATTACTTAGGAATACTCATGGGGGTGCTACTTAGAAATACTATGAATCATATCAAATAAAAAATTCAAATCCATGGATTTTTAAAGCATTAGATGTGACACCAAAAGCAACATTTATCTCACAATACAAAGCATAATACCAAAAATAAATTGGAAGGGTGGACGAGTCACATACCAAGGAGTAATCCCACCAAAGGGATTTGAAAATGGCTCCCCAAACTTGGAGATCAAAAATCGAGCAGCACAGGAGCAAGACAATTTTTTTCGAGGGTACCTAGTCGGGTTCTAAGAGGAAGGGATGAACCTGGGAGCTCAGATGCCACCTAAATCCTCCTGTGGGCCCCACAAAGGTGGGCAGCGCGCCCTTCCTAGGTGGGCGCACCACCCGGTCCCTTTTCCTCCTTGTTTACCATTTTGCCTCGTCCTTTTGCCTGATGGGTCTCATGTGTTGAAAAATGACCTGGGAATATTCTTGTAGTTTTTAGAAAAAATCTATGTAGGATTTTTTAGAACTAAAGAACTTTTAAAAACAGGAATAAAAAATTAAAGTAACTTAAAATAAGTGAAAGAGTTCAAATAAACATTGATACTACTATAGCAATATTTAAATGAAAATCATTATCTTATCATCATAATATTAAGAATGAGGTTGATCAAGTCCCATCATCACCATCATAAGGATAGAAACAATGATTCAGTTATTATTATGAAAGAAATTTTCATGATACCTCACAATAGAATAGAGTTGTTCCAATCATTATTGTTTGATACTTGGGCTTTGGAGGAGGAATGGGTATTTCAAAGTTCCCAATTGTAAGGACCCTTGGTCCAATGGCATTGACACCTTTTTTGGTAATTCCCCAGAATTCTTCTTTGGAAAATATATAGTGTGCTCCTTCCCTTTTACATTGAATGTAACTTTGCTTTTGGTACAATTAATCACAGCCCATGCAGTATTTAGAAAAGGTCTACCAAGAATAATAGATAAGTTATCTTCTTCTAGCATTTCAAATATCACAGAGTTTGTAGGGATCTACACATTAGCAATCATGATAGGAACATCTTCACATATACCAATAGGAATAGGAGTTGATTTATCAGCCATTTGAAGTGAAACTTTAGTGGATACTAACTTGTTTAAATTGAGTGTCTTATAAAGAGAGAAAGGCATAACACTTACTCCAACTCCAAGATCACATAAAGCATACTTCACATAGGTATTCTTGATTGTGCAAGGAATAGATGGAATACCTAGATCTCCACACTTTTTAGGTAGCATTCCCTTAAAACAATAGCCAGGAAGCATGGCAGTGATAGCTTCATTGTGTATTTTCCTTTTGTTAGCAACAATATCTTTCATATATTAAGAATAAGGAGGAATCTTAATACAATAAACTAAAGGAATTTTCAAATATAGACTTTTTATCAATTCAATGAATTTTTCAAACCTTCCATCATCTAAATTTTTCATTACCTCTTGAGTATATGGTATTGGTATTTGCACCCATGGATCCCTTTCCTTACCTTTTTGTTGATATGGAGGCTTCTTATTTTTACTTTTATCCCTAGACGATTGAGGGTCTTACCTTGCCGTAGGTTCTGATTCTTCATTATTCTCATCTTCCTATGGATCTTCATTTGGTTGAGATACTCCACATCATCTTCTTCATTATTATTATCTTCACTTTTAGCATCAGAAATAGATACATCATTTTCTTGTTCTTCAAAATTTCCATTCACTTCACTTCCATTGGGAGATTTTCCCGCAAAGTATTTCTTCTTATGAGCCTCTTGCTCTTTTGTCTTTGGATGTCCATCAGGATAATCAGGATCCTGAATATTGGATCCTCCCCTAGTGTTAACTCCACAAACTTGCCTCTTCTCAGCAAGAAGCTTCTCATATAGTTCGTTTTGAACAGAGATCATTTGCTCCACTGGATTATTCATCATTTTGCAATGCTTAATAGTCATCTTAAGATAATCTACACAAGATCTTACTCTTTCGTGGAGGACATTGATTTTGTGAGAATTCTCTAATAGATCCCTTTCAACACCATGGTCGAAAGCTTTTTGATGATAAGCAAAGTCATCTAAACGATCTACATATGATATTTCAGTAGGAGATGATACTTTTCCATTACCTTTAGCAGAGCATATAACATGTACTTGGATAGGAAAACATGGCTCATCAGTAGGAAATTTGACCCCTTTTCAGAAAGCTCCTTCAAGTGAGAAGTTTTAATACAACTTTCTTTGATAGACCTCGAAGCTTATTTCATGTCTTCATTAGATAATTTATGAATACCCCTATTATTATGGATCATTTCAATTTTCCTTTCCTCTTCAATGTGGCAATCGTGATGATTCGGAGTAATAATGTTCAATAATGTTTTAACTTCCTCAACAATGTTGTGCTTGAAAATATTACCCGCAACACTGTCTAGATAAGATCTAGATTTTTAAGTTAGTCCATTGTAGAATATATCAAGCAACTCATTATATTTAAAACCATGAGAATAGAATCTCCTCTCTAGGGGACAATATCTCCCCAATCTTGGGGAATACTCTCCTCCTTACCTTGCGCAAAATTACTAATTTCAGCAATCATGGCATGTATTTTACTAGAAGGGAAATAGATATTACAAAACAAGTGTATGAATGCCTCTTTGCTAGTGATTGAATTTGGAGCTAATGAGTTATACCAAGATTTTGCTTTTCCTCCCAAAGAAAAAAGAAACAATTTCAAGAAGTAATAGCGTTGTCGGATTTCAGTTTTCCCAAATAGGCTAGATAGATCAATCATATTTTTAAGTGTAAATAGCGGAATTCTTCTTCTTTAGCATAGAACTTAGATGCTTCAACCATTTCTATTATTTCAGAATCTATAGTGAACTCATAGTCTTTATCTTTAATGTATATTACAGGTGCATCTGTTTTAATAACCACAGGGAATAACTCTCCTAAAGAAGTACTCATGCTAGCATCAAATTTATCTAAGTCATCTAAATAAGGGTTCATAAAAGATTCAGAAAAAGTAATATCTTCTTCAGAGGGTGTTGGTTTAGAGATAGTTGCAATATAACTTCATAATAAAGTTCATATTCAGCTTATTCAGATTCTATATCATCATTGGACACATACATAGATAAATCAGGCGTCCTCTCTTTATCTTTGCCAACATCCAACAAGTCATGTTTAGTTCTAGTAGACATCCTAGACAATGGTGAACTTGGTAGGACAATAGTTTTCTTTCTAGTAGCAACATTAGGTGAAACGTGTGGCCTAGAAGGAAAATCCGTACCTCTACTTGTGGTGGAAGGCACAATGACCTTCTTAGTAGCATCCTTATCCTTTCCCATAATGAGAAACAAATAAGTATAGCAAGTAGATGATAACAAGTGGTATTACCAATAAATATAAGCTCCCCGGCAACGGCGCCAGAAAATGTCTTGATGCCCACAAGTATAGGGTATCTCTAAAATCTGTGATGGGAAGTATTACCCAAATTTATAGTTAGACTCAAGGGGAACACAAGAATATCAATAAGACTTTAGAAATTGAGACGTCAGTCTAACCACACTTGTATGTCAATAAACTCACAAAGCAAGTGGTGATTTATAGCAGTTGATTCAAAGCAGTAAAACAAGCAGTAAGGAATAGCAGCAGATTTCTAGTTTTCACCAGAAGTAGTGACTTGTAACTTTCAGTGGCTAAAAGCATATGCATAAGGTGATAGCGGGGTGTTGCATGAATGATATTGATCATATAATTTAATACTAATAACATGGCATTCATCTCTAATTCAGTTGTATGTAGGTGTGTGATCCAAATATAGTTATGCATACTAACCAAGAGAATTTTCATAACATCTATTGTCCTGCCAGCACATTTCACTGGGGCCAACTTGGAACTATAGGTAATTAAGGTCTATCCTTTCAAATAGACCGAGACAAAGAATTACACTTCATGAACACACAATATCCTCAAACTGTAACATCGCACTTTCAGCAACCCTGATTAGTTGTACAGAATGCAAAAATCAGGGGGAAGAAACTTTTTCTTGTTTAGTGATGCAGTGTTTCCTCGCTTGATTGCTTGTGCTTATGCATCTGATTATGTATTAGATGATATACTCCTCTACCTTCCCCTCAAGTTTACAAAATCTATTTAACAAAACTATCTTGGCTGGTTCTACATATTCTCAAATGTTTTGGCATTTCAAAACTTAAGCCAAGATTCCTTTAACACAACAATTACTTTATTAGTTTCTATTAACAAAATTATGCAGATCTATATGATATAATCTCCTTATGTTTTCAAGACAGAACTTCCAACTACTCTTACCTCTAGGTTTTCCAAAACCTTCTCTAAAGCTTTTAAATTCTATTCTTGGTGGAAGTACCAAGAACCTTACCTTATTGAAAATTCGAACCTTTTCAAAATACCCACCCTTATCTCAAGCTAAGCTGGTGGTAACCCTAGTAGTTGTTGAGTGGCTTGCTAAGATGAACTGCCTTGATCTACAGTTTGATGAATTGCCTTGATCAGCTGTCTATGTTGTTTGCATAGGATGTAGTATGAGCTACCCTAGGATATCATCCTCTAGGATCAAGATAATTAAAGAATACAAACCTTAACCAAGTTACCCAAGCCTGATTTAATCTCTAGTCACTAAAGGGGTCAGCTAACCTCTTAAACTAGATCAATTCAGGGATTATCCTTCTATAAGTTTCCAAGTCAATAAGGACCAACTATAAGCATGAATCTCTCTACTCAATCTACACTTCAAACTCATCTGTTTGATGATGAGTTTGCAACCTTGCAACTTCTCAAAATAATCCCCTCTTGTATTATTGGCAAAAACCACAAATCTGCCAAAAATGACCAAGTCTCGAAAACTGTTATCAATACCACATCTTTGAGACTCCCTATTTCTCAACCCTTGTGCATTTTTGGAAATGCACTCAAACCATCTTGTAAAACATATTAAATAATTCCTAGGCCCACACTTTTCCTAGGCTACACCATTCTTTAACCCACTTGTTCTTGATGGTTTTGCAGGCAAGAAAATAATATTATCTGCAAATCTTATCAACATGCCTATTTTGGCAGAAGCTCCCATCTCCATGCTATCTTATTTTGACCAGATCTTTGCATGACTATACTCTACTCATGAAGTTTTATCCATACATACTTCACTAGTTCCATTTGAAGCTCTGTGATTTTAAAACTCACATGGGTTTTGAAGCTAATTAATATTCTACTATGACAACCTTATTTTTAGCCAACTTTGGCATCACTCCTAGGAAAGCTCAATCATGATCAACCTCAACACTCCACACCATGGTGATCTACATCACTTAGTATATCTATCCATCTAACCGGTGACCCAAGGGGAGCTCTAAGCTCCAAGGTCCAACAAGGTTTTGAAGGTATAAAAATAAGAATGCCTAAGACCCTTTGTCCCTTGTTCTCTTTCAAAATCAAGTTTTATTATAAAAACCCAAGGATACAAATGATTGATACATCATGTGGAAATAATATAGCTTGGATATAAAGATTTATCAAACATTATGCATAATTGTTTGACCCTAAAAGTATTTAATTCCTTTCTTTTAACAAAATCTTAAAACTTCCTCTATATAGGAAAGTTTGTATTTATCCAAAAACTTGTCCAACTTTAAGCACCTTTGAGGCCTATATATCATATCATATCTTCCCACTTCAAAAATAAATATTTTTTAAGAGTTTTAGTAATTATTTTTGCCTATTTTCTTAAATGGCAAAAACAAGAAATTAAATGTTTTAAATACTTTTCTGCCTCGATAAATCTTGGGAAAATTCTGCAAAGTGTGAATCCCTATTTGGGACCATCTCAAACCAAAAACCCTCATTGTCCAATTCAAAAATTCCAAATGAATTCCATAAAAAAGATTCATCCCTTTTTGAATAATTGTTATAAAGTTCACCAAAAATCATTTGAAAAATCTCAATTAATTCCTGGAGGTGTATCTTGATCACATCTTTCTACCAGCATCATTGACTCATCTTTCCAGGATAAAAAAGAAGAGGTTATTCCAAATCATCATCAATGGTATTTGGAGTATGATCAAATCATGATCTAAATCACATCCAAACTTCACCTAACTTGGCCATCTCAACACCACATCACCACTACTTCTCTCTGGTAAAAAACCACTATAGATGATCACTGTAGCCCCAGATTACCTATTGTCCTTGGTCTTTGGGAGAGATAGAGAGAGAGAGCAAGACGCACAACATGACATAGCTATTAAAACATGTAGCGGCAGCCTCCATGTCTCCTTTGCCTTTCTTTGCAACCAGACCTCTCTCTCCACCGCCCCGGATGACCAACCAGTAACCACCACCCCTCCCCATGGCTCACATGAACTTGGATCACCATACACCCTCTCTCCCCTTGTTAAATAGGCTAGAGGCCCTCCCCCCTTGCTCTTGCTCCCTCATTTCTCCCTGGCCACCAGAGCCTCTCTCCATGATCCCCTGCTACTCCTCTTGCTCCTCACCATCATGCAAAGGAAGGAAGTTTCCCCCCTCGGTAATAAAGCAGGTAAGAAAACTCGAGTTCCCTTCCTACCACCCCTTCCTTTCTCCCTCCTCTAAGTGTGTTCCCCTGCATCTGATCAACCTCCTCGTGCTATCCTCTTTGTCGTAGAGACGCCCGAGATGCCTCCACCCTAGCATGTCCGAGTGGAGCATCCACAACGAGTCCCTCGTGTCCGAGCACCTCCAGCCCTGACAAGACCACCCGGTGGTATCCCTGGCCCTCCTCGACCGTGTAGTTTCCGCTACAACAACATGCAACTTCCCTAGCGGCTGCTCCGAGAGCAGAAGAGCGAGCACCACCGGCGCAGATGCGCGAGGTCGATTTCAGAACCAAATCCATATGTTCTGCACCTCATCGAGTTCGTCGTCATGCATCGCATCCCCTCCTCACCTCCTCGATCACCGACGAGCCTCCTAGGTGATCCCCCTCCAGTAGGACCTAGGTTTTCCCCTCCTTTTTCACGCTGATAGAGGTAGAAGACACACCCCTGCTGTCGGTCTCGTTTTAGATCTCCGGCCTGGATGCTTCGGTACCCCTTCAGCCCCAGGTCACACTGATGGGCGGGCCCATCCCTTCCTGTTAAAACAAGCCAGCTCCCACGCGAATCCATGTCCGAGTGATCTGAATATGTCCTCCTCGGCCCATCTCCCTCTGAAGTGTAGCCCATAGGCAGATGTGCTCTTTATTTTCTATTAATAGTTTCCGATCTGATTTAATAACTACTAGGATTAAATGCCTAAGAAAATGGAAAATAGCTTATTATGCCCAGATTATATTTTGTACTTGTAGCCACATGTTTTCTCTATCATGTAGACCAAACCCAAGGCCCAGCATATTTTATTATACTATGGCCTTATTTCCACTAAATAGTATCTTTCTAAATAAATAAATTATCCAGTGAACACATATCCAAATAGGGTGTTTCCAACGTTCTCTGGTAACTTTTGACATTACCTATCTTTTTGCCTTGACCTCATGTCAAGTAGAGCCTTGGTTTGCCTGTAGAAAAAATACCAAAATCAATACATATCTATCTTAGAGAAATTCTCTAGGTAAATATGATGCTCATTTTGAGTTGATTCCAACTCTCAGTGATGTGGTACACTAAGGCCTACCAAACCAAAAGAGATCTTGAATTTTGGAGCATCCTATAAATTCTAGTGAATTAAACTCACATGGGTTTTGAAGCTAATTAATATTCTACTATGACAACCTTATTTTTAGCCAACTTTGGCATCACTCCTAGGAAAGCTCAATCATGATCAACCTCAACACTCCGCACCATGGTGATCTACATCACTTAGTATATCTATCCATCTAACCGGTGACCCAAGGGGAGCTCTGAGCTCCAAGGTCCAACAAGGTTTTGAAGGTATAAAAATAAGAATGCCTAAGACCCTTTGTCCCTTGTTCTCTTTCAAAATCAAGTTTTATTATAAAAACCCAAGGATACAAATGATTGATACATCATGTGGAAATAATATAGCTTGGATATAAAGATTTATCAAACATTATCCATAATTGTTTGACCCTAAAAGTATTTAATTCCTTTCTTTTAACAAAATCTTAAAACTTCCTCTATATAGGAAAGTTTGTATTTATCCAAAAAACTTGTCCAACTTTAAGCACCTTTGAGGCCTATATATCATATCATATCTTCCCACTTCAAAAATAAATATTTTTTAAGAGTTTTAGTAATTCTTTTTGCCTATTTTCTTAAATGGCAAAAACAAGAAATTAAATGTTTTAAATACTTTTCTGCCTCGATAAATCTTGGGAAAATTCTGCAAAGTGTGAATCCCTATTTGGGACCATCTCAAACCAAAAACCCTCATTGTCCAATTCAAAAATTCCAAATGAATTCCATAAAAAAGATTCATCCCTTTTTGAATAATTGTTATAAAGTTCACCAAAAATCATTTGAAAAATCTCAATTAATTCCTGGAGGTGTATCTTGATCACATCTTTCTACCAGCATCATTGACTCATCTTTCCAGGATAAAAAAGAAGAGGTTATTCCAAATCATCATCTATGGTATTTGGAGTATGATCAAATCATGATCTAAATCACATCCAAACTTCACCTAACCTGGCCATCTGAACACCACATCACCACTACTTCTCTCTGGTAAAAAACCACTATAGATGATCACTGTAGCCCCAGATTACCTCTTGTCCTTGGTCTTTGGGAGAGATAGAGAGAGAGCAAGACGCACAACATGACATAGCTATTAAAACATGTAGCGGCAGCCTCCCTGTCTCCTTTGCCTTTCTTTGCAACCATACCTCTCTCTCCACCGCCCCGGATGACCAACCAGTAACCACCACCCCTCCCCATGGCTCACATGAACTTGGATCACCATACACCCTCTCTCCCCTTGTTAAATAGGCTAGAGGCCCTCCCCCCTTGCTCTTGCTCCCTCATTTCTCCCCTGGCCACCAGAGCCTCTCTCCATGATCCCCTGCTACTCCTCTTGCTCCTCACCATCATGCAAAGGAAGGAAGTTTCCCCCTCGATAATAAAGCAGGTAAGAAAACTCGAGTTCCCTTCCTACCACCCCTTCCTTTCTCCCTCCTCTTAGTGTGTTCCCCTGCATCTGATCAACCTCCTCGTGCTATCCTCTTTGTCGTAGAGACGCCCGAGATGCCTCCACCCTAGCATGTCCGAGTGGAGCATCCACAACGAGTCCCTCGTGTCCGAGCACCTCCAGCCCTGACAAGACCACCCGGTGGTATCCCTGGCCCTCCTCGACCGTGTAGTTTCTGTTGGAGATATGCCCTAGAGGCAATAATAAATGTAATTATTATTATATATCTTTGTGTTTATGATAAATGTTTACATTCATGCTATAATAGTATTAACAAGGAAACCATTAATACTTGTGTGATTTGTAAACTTAATTTGAAGTCCCTAGTATAGCCTCTATACTTCACTAGCTTGTTGGTTGATTGATGATTGTGGTTTCCCTATCATGAACATTGAGATGTTATCAACAACAAGATCATATCGTTAGGAGAATGATATGGTGGACATACTCCTATAGACAAGCGTAGCATAAAGATCAAGTCATTTCAATAGTTCAATTGCTATATGCTTTCTGATACATAGTAACCTAATTCCTTCGACCATGAGATCATGCATATCACCTTTACTGGATGGATGCTTTGATGTCATCAAACACCACACCGTAACAGGGTGGCTATAAAGGTGGCATTGAGTGTTCGGAAAGTATTGGTTGAAACACATGGATCAAGAGTGGGATTTGTCCATCCACATGACGGATAGATATTCTCTGGGCCCTCTCGGTGAAATGTCATCCAATTAGCTTGCAAGCATGTGACTTGGTCACAAGGACATATCACGGGAACGAGAAAAGAGTACTTATCAGTAACGAGGATGAACTAGGTATGCAGAGATACCGACGATCATAACCTCGGATAAGTAACATATCGTGAGACAAAGGGAAATTGGTATCGTATGTAAGTGGTTCATTCGATCGCAAAGTAATCGTAGAAATATGTGGGAGCCATATGAATTTCCAGATTCCTCTATTGGTTATTGTTCGGAGAAGTGTCTCGATCATGTCCGCATAATTCACGAACCGTAGGGAGACACACTTAAGGATTCGACGTTGTTTGAGTAGTTATGGTATTATGAGAAAGAGACCGAATGTTGTTCGGAGTCTCGGATGGGATCCGGGATATCACGAGGAGATCCGGAATGGTCCGGAGAATAAGATTCATATAAGGAAAGTCCCGTTTCGGAGTAGCGGAATGATTCCGGTGTTTTCATCGGGAACATTCTAGAAGGTCCCGGAATGTCCGGCACTCCGGAAGGGGAAGGGTACATGAGTGTGTCATTACATATTGGAATGATTGCATCATGTACTAAGTGTTCTTGCTGTCCCAAATAAAGGATTTATTTGAAACCTAAATTGAAAAGTCAAACGGCTAGTTTGAAAGTCAAACGGCAGTTTTGGGAAGTGGGAAAAGAGGAGGAGAGGTGGAGGCCGAGTTGGAGGAGGGTTCCTCCCCTTGGCCGGCGCACCTCCCTAGGCCGAGTTGGGGAGGAACTCCTCCCTTGGCCGCCAGCCCTCCAACCTATATAAGGAGGGCAGGGCTCCTCCTAGACACACAAGTTTCCTATCCTCTAAACTAAACCCTAGATCTAGACCCGGTTTAGAGCTATTCGGTTTAGAGCCTTCTAATTGGTTTAGAGCCTCTAATTAGTGTGTCTAATTACTAGACCACTAATAGCCTCTCTCATAAGCTCCACCATACTCACCGGCTTAAGGCGAAGCCTGCGGGATCTCCCTCTACCTCCCAGACCACGTCGTTGGTTGCCGGAATCGCGAGGAGAGTGCTACAACCTCCGCCTGCTGGAACAAGGAGAGGAAGGTCTTCGCCGAAAAACGGTGACCGATCAAGGGAGCGCAAGGGAACGCTGGCTAAGGATCGCTCACGCGATCTTGAGATCGGAAAGAGTATACTACATCACCCACGAGAATCTGCTCTCGTTAAACACTTTGGAATCTTCGAGGTGAGTTATTCCATCGACTGTTGCTACAATCTAGTAGATAGATCTTGGCTTGTTTGTTTGTATGCGATAGAAATTTTTGTTTTCCATGCTACGAACCCCTACAGGGTATCGAGCCGTGTCTATATGTAGATCTCACAGACGAGTAGAACACAATGGTCATTGTGGGCGTTGATGCTTTTATTGTAGATTGCTTTTCGTGTACTTTGCATCTTGCGGTATGTTGGGATGAAGCCCGGCTAACCTTACATGACATCGTTCATGAGACTTGCTCCACACTTGACATGCAACTCGCTTTTGCATAAGTGGCTTTATGGTGCCTGCTTTCCTAGCATAGTAAAGATACAATTTACAACGGGTGATCAACAATGCTAGTATCAATGTTGTGGTTCTTGTTCGTAAGTTAGAACGACACTTATTGAAAGCCCCAAACAACGTAAAATATGCAAAGAAAGTAGAGGCGTCTAACGTTGTTTTGCGGTGGGTGTGATGATGTGATATGGCCATGATTGTGATTATATTTGATGTATGCAATGTTCCTTATTGTAAGTTGGCAACCGCAGGAGCCATATGGTTGTCTTTAATTTACATTAAGACCGCGCGTGTCTATTAAAAATAGTTTTAATAGTTGAAGCTGGTGGACGACAACCATGAAGAAGCGCCATTGACCTTGATGTCAGCCGGTGTGATGATGGAGATCATGTTCGTGCTTGAAGATGGAGATCGGAAGCACAAAGAAGAAAGGCCATATCATATCACATATTATGAATTGCATGTGATGTTAATCCTTTATGCATCTTGTATTGCTTAGTAGACGATGGTAGCATTATAAGATGATCCCTCATACACATAAATTTCAAGTTCTAAAGTGTTCACCCTTAGTATGCACCGTTGCCAAAGCTTGTCGCTCAAGCACCACGTGATGATCGGGTGTCTTTGATTCCATGGGTGAATACAACGTAGCAAGCCAGATTTGCTTATGCGGAAGCTAAGGTTTGATCTTGACGAGCCTAGCATGTACGCATGACCTCAGGAACACGGATCGCCGAAAGGTAAAGCATGAATCATATAGTAGATATGATGAACATGATGATTGTTCGCCATTGAAACTATATCAACTCTCGTGATGATCGGTGTTGATGTAGTGGATTTGGTTCGTGTGATCACTAAAACAATGTGAGGGATGTTGTTTTGAGTGGGAGTTCACCTAGTTTAATTTCATTAATTAATTTGAACTCAATTTGTCATAAACTTAGTCTAAACTATTGCAAATATGTTGTAGATCAATGGCAGCCCCTACCATCAATTTTAATGCGTTCCTAGAGAAAGAAAAGTTGAAAAACAATGGAAGCAACTTCATGGATTGGTTCCGCAATTTGAGGATTGTCCTCACATGGTAATTTGACCTATGTGCTGGATGCACCGCTAGGTGACCCACCTGCAGTGATGCTACCGATGAAGTAAAGAATGTTTACCTCGCCTAAGAATCAAGACTCCATAGTTCAGGTGCTATCTTGTATGGTTTAGAATCGAGCTTCGTAAAAGGTTTGAAGAGTCGATCCATATGATATTGTCGAGGATCTCAAATTAATCTTTGAGACTCATGCGGCAATTGAAAGTTATGAAGCTTCAAAAGTTCTTTAACTGCAAGATGGAAGAGGGTAGCTCCGTCAGTGAGCATGTGCTTAAGATGTCTGGGCACGCAAACAAACTTCAAAGTTTGGGTATAGTGATTCCTAATACTTTGGGAGTTTACCGTATCCTCCAATCACTACCACCAAGTTACAAGAACTTTGTGATGAACTACAACATGCAGAACATGAACAAAGAGTTGCGTAACTATTTGCTATGTTGAAATCTGCGTAAGTGGAGATCAAGAAAGAGCACCAAGTGTTGATGGTCAATAAGACCACCAAATTCAAGAAAGGCAAGTCTAAGCAAAAGGGACACTTCAAGAAGGGTGGTAAGAAAGCTGCCACGCCGACGAAGAAGACCAAGGCTGGACCTAAGCCTGAAACTGAATGCTTTACCGCAAGGGAGAAGGTCACTGGAAGCGGAATTGCCCAAGGTACTTGGCAGATTTGAAGAACGGCAACATCAAGAAGAAAGGTATATCTGATATACATGTTATTGATGTGTATCTCACTAGTATTCGTAGTAGTGCCTGGGTATTTGATACTGGTTCGGTTGCTCATATTTGTAACTCGAAACAGGAGCTGCAGAATAAACGGAAGCTAGCGAAGAACGAGGTGACGATGCGCGTAGGAAACGGATCAAAGGTTGATGTGATCGCGGTCGGCACGCTACCTCTTCATCTACCATCGGGATTAGTTTTATACTTAAATAATTGTTATTTGGTGCCTGCGTTGAGCATGAACATTATATCAGGATCTAGTTTATTGCGAGACGGTTACTTGTTTAAATCCGAGAATAATGGTTGTTCGATTTATATGAGTAACATGTTTCATGCACATGCACCTTTGATAGATGGTCTATTCATATTGAATCTCGATAGTAGAAATACACATATTAATAACATTGAAGCTAAACGATTGAAATCAAGCGATAACTCGACCTATATGTGGCAATCGCTGCCTTGGTCACATTGGAGTGAAGCGATGAAGAAACTCCATTCCGATGGACTTCTTGAATCACTTGATTTTGAATCACTTGAAAGATGCGAGGCATGTCCGATGGGTAAAATGACTAAGACTCCATTTTCGGTATGATGGAGCGAGCCATGACTTATTGGAAATCATACATACCGATGTGTGGTCCAATGAGTGTAGCATCGCAGCGGGTTATCGTTATGTACATACCTTCACGGATGACTTGAGTAGATATGGGTATATCTATTTCATGAAACATAAGTCCGAAACATTCGAGAAGGATAAGGAGTTTCACAGTGAGGAAGAGAATCAACGTAACAAGAACATTAAATTTCTACGCTCGATCGTGGAGGTGAATATCTGTTACGAGTTTGGCGAGCATTTGAAGAAATGTGGAATACTTTAGATTGACACCGCCGGAAAACCACAACAGAATGGTGTGTCTGAACGTCGTTATCGAACTCTCTTAGATATGGTTCTTTCTATGATGTCTCTTTCAGATTTACCACTATCATTTTGGGGTTATGCATTAGAAACAGCCGCATTCACTTTAAATAGGGCACCGTCTAAATCCGTTGAAACGACACATATGAATTATGGTTTGAAAGAAACCTAAATTGTCGCTCCTTAAAGTTTGGGGATGCGGCCTATGTAAAGAAGTTACAGTAGGACAAGCTTGAACCCAAAGCGGAAAAATGCGTCTTCATAGGATACCAAGGAAACTATTGGGTATACCTTCTATCATAGATCCGAAGGCAAAATCTTCGTTAAGAATGGATCCTTTCTAGAGAAGGAATTTCTCTCGAAAGAAGTGACTGAAGGAAAGTAGAACTGACGAGGTTGTCGAACCTTCTCTCGAATTGCAGTAGCGCAGACCGGAAGAAGTTCTGTGGTGCCCGCACCAATAAGAGAGGAAGCTAATGATAGTGATCATGAAACTTCGTTGAAGTTGCACAGAGCCTCGAGGTCAACGAGAAATCGTACCACTCCATTGGTATGATTCCGTTATGAATGTCATGTTGGTGGACAACACCGATGACCCCGAGACATATGAGGAAGCGATGATGAGCCCAGATTCCAATAAATGGCAAGAAGCCATGAAATCCGAGATTGGATCCATGTACGAAAACCAAGTATGGACTTTGGTGGACTTAGGATGGCCGAAGGTCGAGAACAAATGGATTTTCAAGAAGAAAACAGATGTTGATGGTAATGTTATCTTATAAAGCTCGACTTGTCGCAAAAGGGTTTCGACAAATTCAAGGAGTTGACTACGATGAGACTTTCTCACCGTAGCGAAGCTAAAGTCTGTGAGGATTATGTTAGCAATCGCTGCATATTATGATTATGAGATATGGCGATGGATGTCAAAACAGCATTCCTCAATGGAGACATTGATGAAGAGTTGTATATGATGCAACCCAAAGGTTTTGTCGATCCTAAAGATGTTAACAAGGTATGCAAGCTTCAACGGTCCATCTATGGATTGAAGCAAGCATCCCGGTTGGAATCAACGCTTTGATAAGGTAATCAAAAGTTTTGGTTTTATACAAACTTATGGAGAAGCTTGTGTTTACAAGAAAGTGAGGAGCTCAGAGCATTCTTAATACTGTATGTGGATGACATATTGTTGATTGGGAATGATGTAGACCTTCTTAATAGTGTCAAAGAGTATTTGAATAATAGTTTTCAATGAAGGATCTTGGCGAAGCAGCTTACATATTAGGCATAAAGATTTATAGAGATAGATCGAACGCCAAATATCATTGTCACAAAGTACATATTTGGACAAAGTTCTAAAGAGGTTTGGAATGGAAGATAGCAAGAAAGGGTTCTTGCCCATGTTGCTAATACGACCTTGAGTAAAACTCAAAGTCCGACATCGGCGTAAGATAGAGAAAGGATGAGTAAGACTCTATGCATCAGCCATAGGATCTCTAATGTATGCCATGCTATGTACTAGACCCGACATCGCATATGTCGTTAGTCTAACTAGCAGATATCAAAGTGATCCAGAGTGGATCATTGACACGGTCAAAACATCCTTAAGTACTTGAGAAGAACTAAGGTATGGTTCTTTCTTATGGAGGTGATGAATTTCGTTGTTAATGGTTACACCGATGTTAGTTGGAACACCGATCCGATGATTCTAAATCACAATCTGGATCGTATTTATTTTGAATGGTGCAGATTAGCTGGAGGAGTGCAAAGCAAAGCGTTGTGGCGAGATCTTCAACTGAATCGGAATACATGGTCGCTCGGAGGCTTCACAAGAAGCGATATGGATGAAAGAGTTCATTACAGCTGGGTGTGGTTCCAAGCGCTGGACCCAATGTCTATCTATCGTGGATAACATGGGCGCCATATAATGCGCAAGAACCAAGGTCACACAAGAAGCTGAAGCATCAAGCTGCGCTTTTCACGCTTATTCGAGAACATATCCAGGATGGGGATATAAAGATTTGCAAAGTACACACAGATCTGAATGTGGCGGATCCGTTGACTAAACCTCTCCCGAGGGCAAAACATGACCAACACCAAACTGCCATGGGTGTTCGGTATATTACCATGTAATCTAGATTAGATGACTCTAGTGCAAGTGGGAGACTGTTGGAGATATGCCCTAGAGGCAATAATAAATGTAATTATTATTATATATCTTTGTGTTTTTGATAAATGTTTACATTCATGCTATAATAGTATTAACAAGGAAACCATTAATACTTGTGTGATTTGTAAACTTAATTTGAAGTCCCTAGTATAGCCTCTATACTTCACTAGCTTGTTGGTTGATTGATGATTGTGGTTTCCCTATCATGAACATTGAGATGTTATCAACAACAAGATCATATCGTTAGGAGAATGATATGGTGGACATACTCCTATAGACAAGCGTAGCATAAAGATCAAGTCATTTCAATAGTTCAATTGCTATATGCTTTCTGATACATAGTAACCTAATTCCTTCGACCATGAGATCATGAATATCACCTTTACTGGATGGATGCTTTGATGTCATCAAACACCACACCGTAATGTGGTGGCTATAAAGGTGGCATTGAGTGTTCGGAAAGTATTGGTTGAAACACATGGATCAAGAGTGGGATTTGTCCATCCACATGACGGATAGATATTTTCTGGGCCCTCTCGGTGAAATGTCATCCAATTAGCTTGCAAGCATGTGACTTGGTCACAAGGGATCACATATCACGGGAACGAGAAAAGAGTACTTATCAGTAACGAGGATGAACTAGGTATGCAGAGATACCGACGATCATAACCTCGGATAAGTAACATATCGTGAGACAAAGGGAAATTGGTATCGTATGTAAGTGGTTCATTCGACGCAAAGTAATCGAGAAATATGTGGGAGCCATATGAATTTCCAGATTCCTCTATTGGTTATTGTTCGAGAAGTGTCTCGATCATGTCCGCATAATTCACGAACCGTAGGGAGACACACTTAAGGATTCGACGTTGGGTGAGGAGTTATGGTAGTATGAGAAAGAGACCGAATGTTGTTCGGAGTCTCGGATGGGATCCGGGATATCACGAGGAGATCCAGAATGGTCCGGAGAATACGATTCATATAAGGAAAGTCCTGTTTGAATAGCGGAATGATTCCGGTGTTTTCATCGGGAACATTCTAGAAGGTCCCGGAATGTCCGGCACTCCGGAAGGGGAAGGGTACATGAGTGTGTCATTACATATTGGAATGATTGCATCATGTACTAAGTGTTCTTGCTGTCCCAAATAAAGGATTTATTTGAAACCTAAATTGAAAAGTCAAACGGCTAGTTTGAAAGTCAAACGGCAGTTTTGGGAAGTGGGAAAAGAGGAGGAGAGGTGGAGGCCGAGTTGGAGGAGGGTTCCTCCCCTTAGCCGGCGCACCTCCCTAGGCCGAGTTGGGGAGGAACTCCTCCCCTTGGCCGGCCAGCCCTCCAACCTATATAAGGAGGGGCAGGGCTCCCCTCCTAGACACACAAGTTTCCTATCCTCTAAACTAAACCCTAGATCTAGACCCCGGTTTAGAGCTATTCGGTTTAGAGCCTTCTAATTGGTTTAGAGCCCTCTAATTAGTGTGTCTAATTACTAGACCACTAATAGCCTCTCTCATAAGCTCCACCATACTCGCACCGGCTTAAGGCGAAGCTCGGATCTCCTCTACCTCCGGTACCACGCCAGTTGTCAGGAATCGCGAGGAGAGTGCTACAACCTCCGCCGTCACTGCTGAACAAGGAGAGGAAGGTCTTCACGAGTACCGAACGTGTGACCGATCATGGAGCGCTCTTGGGAACGCGGCGCCGGAAGGATCGTCTACGCGATCTTGAGATCGGAAAGAGTACGACTACATCACCCACGAGAATCTGCTCTCGTTAAACACTGGAATCTTCGAGGGTGAGTTATTCCATCGACTCGTTGCTACAATCTAGTAGATAGATCTTGGCTTGTTTGTTTGTATGCGATAGAAATTTTTGTTTTCCATGCTACGAACCCCTACAGTTTCCGCTACAACAACATGCAACTTCCCTAGCGGCTGCTCCGAGAGCAGAAGAGCGAGCACCACCGGCGCAGATGCGCGAGGTCGATTTCAGAACCAAATCCATATGTTCTGCACCTCATCGAGTTCGTCGTCATGCATCGCATCCCCTCCTCACCTCCTCGATCACCGACGAGCCTCCTAGGTGATCCCCCTCTAGTAGGACCTAGGGTTTCCCCTCCTTTTTCACGCTGATAGAGGTAGAAGACACACCCCTGCTGTCGGTCTCGTTTTAGATCTCCGGCCTGGATGCTTCGGTACCCCTTTAGCCCCAGGTCACACTGATGGGCGGGCCCATCCCTTCCTGTTAAAACAAGCCAGCTCCCACGCGAAACCATGTCCGAGTGATCTGAATATGTCCTTCTCGGCCCATCTCCCTCTGAAGTGTAGCCCATAGGCAGATGTGCTCTTTATTTTCTATTAATAGTTTCCGATCTGATTTAATAACTACTAGGATTAAATGCCTAAGAAAATGGAAAATAGCTTATTATGCCCAGATTATATTTTGTACTTGTAGCCACATGTTTTCTCTATCATGTAGACCAAACCCAAGGCCCAGCATATTTTATTATACTATGGCCTTATTTCCACTAAATAGTATCTTTCTAAATAAATAAATTATCCAGTGAACACATATCCAAATAGGGTGTTTCCAACGTTCTCTGGTAACTTTTGACATTACCTATCTTTTTGCCTTGACCTCATGTCAAGTAGAGCCTTGGTTTGCCTGTAGAAAAAATACCAAAATCAATACATATCTATCTTAGAGAAATTCTCTAGGTAAATATGATGCTCATTTTGAGTTGATTCCAACTCTCAGTGATGTGGTACACTAAGGCCTACCAAACCAAAAGAGATCTTGAATTTTGGAGCATCCTATAAATTCTAGTGAATTAAACTCTTTTGCCTAGGATGTTTCCACTAGGGAAATCATTATAGAAGCTTTGTAACTCCAAAAATAATGATTCCAATTTCTACAGAAAGGTATTTAACATACCTACTATGTGTCTTTGGAATCATATCAAAAGCTTATGTAGTTTTAATCTGGTGAAAAAGATAAATTGTCAACAAAATTCACTTTGGGATTTTCCCAAACGTATTCTGTTAATTGTTTTGAAGTGATTCGAACTCTCAAAAATCACAAACCTCAAAAAGAATACAAAACCCTCCAAGGACAAATTTATTGGAGTTCCAGATATTTTCTAGTGATTTATTCACCTAAACTAGGGATATTTCCACTAAAATAATCATAACTAATTAAAAAACTGATAAAATCATGAAAGCACTTTTGTTGGACTTGTTTTTTCAATATTTATATGATGATATCATTTTTTATATTGATATCATACAGACCGAAGCCTTGGTTCATAACCCCTTCTTCTAGTAGTATTTGACAAATAAATCACAATAGAAATGCCACAAAGGCAATTAAAGTATTTCCCAATGCTATGATCTCAGACAATCAAAACTTACTAAAGCTAGTGATGTGTTGTATGTTTGTTTGATGTATTGTATTGGTGCGCGAATGTTGTGTGTTGATTGTGGTACTTTGTGTATTTGCATGTGTGCTCCTTTACGATAATAGCTGCGATTATATCGAACACCCGAAGATGATGGTTATTATTATTATTATGGTTTGCTAAGAAGAAGTCTAGGGACATATTTCCATATTGGTGATCACAGGCGAGCCACCTACTTGCTCATAAACTTTGTCCTATTGTTTTACTTATGCATATTTTACCTACTATTTATGAAAACTACATTGTTTTATTATATGATGATCAATATTTGGTAGTGGTTTGGCTCCTCCAAATCATTACACATTTGTACTACTGAGTACAACCCCCTTGATGACCCATAATTTTCCCTAGTATGGTAGATGGTGTATAACACCATAACCCTTTGGAGACCTTGTTTTAGCCAAAGCAAAACTATAGGATGGGAACACCCTGGTAAAGTTTTACAAAAATGTTTTATGGTAAAACCTTGGTGAGGTCTGACCTACCAATAGAAGTTTGAGAAAGAAAAAGGGTTTTGTTTTACAAAAGATGTTGAAGAAAAAAGGATGAAAATGGTTACGAAAATGCACCCGTTTCTTTGTAGTTTGCTAGAATAATTAACCCATGCAACCACATTACTCCTATTAGGGATGGACTCAAAGTTTGTTTACCCTAGTATATGTTGCCTCACAACTACTACAGGGGATTACGATCCCTGGAAACAGGGCCTTCTCTAATAAAGGTCCATGTGAATCATCGACTAGGAGAAGGAATGAATTGTTTGCGGGAGAGCCATGCGTTTACTATGAACAGCTCATAGGGTAGGCGCTTATACTAGAGTGGGCATCCTGACGGTCTTGATGGGTTACTCGACCCATAATCCGTATGTGATCAGGGAAGGGTACCCGGATGGTGTGGGTATAGTGTACAACCTCTACAGAGTGTAAATCTATTCGAATAGCCATGGCCGCGGTCATGGACGGTTGGGAAGGTTGCTATAGAGTGGTGCTGGTTTTGATTTCAAAAATGATTTTGGAAAAGAAAGATATTTATGAAAAGTGTGGTCCAGCGTGACCACAGAGGAAGTGAGGTGATATCTAAATGATCACGGAAGATGGAAATCCTGGCCAAGATAGACCAAGGAGATGAGAATTGGGTGACCAATTCTAGTGTCTTCCAAAACTTTTCAAATGACTTTCAAAATGTTTTACAAAAGTTTTCAACAAAGATATGTAGATGCTATATCTACAAGAGAAACTATTTTAGAAAATAACCTCTTATGTAGCCCTCCACTACCACATCCATATTTCATATCCTTTTATTGTTATTATCTTAAGGTGGTTTGTGAGTACATTCAAAGTACTCACTGGCATTGTCCATGGCCATTAACTTGGTCAGATTTCGAGAAGTAAGGTGAAGAAGAAGGTGATGCTGACAACTTTGCGATCTAGGACGTTCTCCCAATCAGCTGCCTATAGGATAAGGCATGGCTTGGGCTCGACGCTTGATAAAGTTCCGCTGATGATGTTTGATGTAGCCATAATGTCAATCGAGGTATGGCTTGTATACGCTTAAGTAATGGATGTTTATTTTGATACTTGTCGGTTATGTGCCACAATAGACTGATCATGGGATCGTGGTGATATGTATAACATGGATTCTTGGAGGTTAATCCGGGGGCCCCACAGACTTGGTATCAGAGCCATCCTGATTGTAGGACAACCTTAGTTAGCATGGTCTTTAGACTAGAAACACTATTTTAGAAACACCGGTTTCCGAAAACTATTTTTTCACGGCTTTTCAAAAGATTCTACTTCTTATCTCATCCTGATTTAAATTTCTTTTGGAAATGGTTCCTTCTATCTCTTGTCCAAAATTCAAATATACGAATTTCAAACAACCATGACCTAGAACCTAGAGAAGATGATGAGAACGAGATGAAGAGAAGCAACTACCAGCAAACACAAGGAGACTACAAGATCGCCCTACCAGCGGAATCCCCATAATTAGAAGAATTCAAGTGTTTCACTATTGAGAAGCATCCAATGACACGGCGAAGGCTTCATCCGCAAGATAGTGACCCAGACCACAATAACGATGATACCTGCGATCAATAGTCCTAGGATAGGATTTCCCTATATCACGAGTAGTTAACTCCTTGGTCCCTATAGTAGACCATGTTTGCTTACCTAAATGCATGATGTGTTGCTCTATGTGTGTTGTTTACGTTTCTATGCGAAGAAAAGGATCATGATCCCATCGCTCTGTTCACCTTGTATGTATGTTCTAGCTTGTGTGGCCCTAGTCAAATATGTTTTGGGAATTGATACACCCCTGTTAGTTGTCGCTAACAAGACCCATACGAACCTTGGGAGCTATAAGAGAAAGAGTGCCCCAAGAACTAAGACTTTGATACCATCAAGTTAGAAACATTTGATGAATTCTCCTCGGCAGGATGGCATACTTTGTCAAACTCAACTCTCAAGACTCGTCACCAATGTTGTACGCCACTATTCACCTGCCAACAATAGCAATAGTCCTGTTGAAGCCGGAAGTCTACCGCCGAAGGACCCCCACCATCTGCAACAAACCACAAGGCTTGCTAACCAATACAAGAAGTGAAGACCTGACTCTACTAACCTTCGTCCTATTAGAGCTTCCGACAACCCCAAAATACTAACTATTTTAGTCAATCCCTCTGCCACACCGATGGGACGTTCCTCACCACAAGGCTAGAATACCCCAAAATCCTGAAGATAAGGATGCGTGAATAAAATGAGTCTACTCCGCCATCAAGTAGAAACAACACAAGGAATTCAAGTGAAGATAACTCCTCTGAAGTTGGATGTATCTACTCTGAATGAAGACTAGAAAGAAGTATCATTAACCGCTAACCTTCCTAGAGGTAACTCCATAAGGCTTCGTTAGGAAACCAGCCCGACAAGGTTTACGCAATAGGACGTCACTCGAGGACCTCAACTCAAGACCCAAGGAGATACATCCTTGTTTAGAATCATGCCAGCACTTCAATACGGAAGATCTGCACTACTCTTGAAGGACCTTAGTGAAGCTCTAAGGTGGAAAGACTGCGTCTTTCCAACTCAAATCCCGAAGATTGTCTACCGAAAGATACTTTAGAAAGATTTCCAGATCCGACGTATTTCACCAAGCATCAACTCATGAGTTATCATATGACACAATACATGAATATGTTTTAAGCCCCTCTAATACTTTAGCAGAAGACCCACCTGAAGGACCAAAGAATTGCTAACTTCATCAACTCTAACCTGTTTGGACAATCCGCTAATTCCACTTCCCCGATAGGTTCAGTACGAATAAAGGTAGTATATAAGCCTCATGTGACGTAGTTTGCGGACGTCATCTGAAGATTTCAATCCCCGACGGAAGATTGCGATATTCACCTAACATCCTCTGCCGACTCCAAGAAGGAAGGACTGCGTTATCTCCGAGCTACCTGAGCATGATCCTAAGGGGGAAAGACTACGTCTCTCCCACAAAATAGAGTAACCATATGCCAGAAGAAACGTCAGGAGTTATGACCTAAGTCGTTAAATAGGAGGCAATAAGCCCCTAATGAAACACCGTGAATCCTTACAGAAAACACAACAGGTTGTAGACTCTACCCTTAGAATAATACTTCGTGAAGTTCCAAATTAAAGGTAGTTTGCCCAGCCAAAGCCCTCGAGATATCGAGTCTGAAAGGAAAATAAGATCGGCCTTTACAATCAGGACTGGAACCTGCTCAACTCTCCGTGCATCCAAGAAGATCGAAGTTTAGCTCTACCAACACAGTAACCACACTCAAAGACTAATCCCATAAGTTAGTACGCTTGAGATGCATAGTACCACCCTAGACCTAGAACTCCGCTAACCCTACTCTCCCAAATCTCGGGACGAGATTCTTTTAAGGGGGAAAGGTCTGTAACATCCCACTTTCACCAACCCTGATTAGTGACGTCCGCAAGTGCACAGATCGTTTGTAGCTAGTTTCGAAGTAAAGATATCGATCCCACAGGGAGCCCAAACGTAAGTGTTTACGGTGAAATCTCTTTCACACACAAAGTTGTCACAGGTCTTCGAGTGAATTGACTGCAAGTGTAAAAATGAGAATGGAATTTGGATTAAACTGATTGTATTAAATAAAACTATAATATAAACTTCGGAAATAAAAAGCATAAAAGTAAAGAACGATTCGGTTATTTGTTGTTTTCTTCAGATGGTGAAAGAAGGCGTGGGGAGATACAGTTCATGGTGATAGTGAGTGTGCCAGATGGACGAATGATAAATGTAACAATTATAATCTTATAAGTATATGTGTAGGCGAGCAACCCATAATTAGCTAGAACTCATCTTGGTAGATTTCATCCCAACTTTAGTAATCCTACTGGTCTATTACCAAAACCATGGTTAGACACTAGATGATTAAGACCCTTCAGGTCGCTTAGCGATTAAGCTCCTTGGATCGGACTAATGCAATAAGCACGGTGGTTTCTCATTATCCTCGAGTCTACTAGTTTTCCATTAATATCCCCGTGTCAGTCGGGGGTCGCCGGTCTGCTAGCGAATAAGTTCCTATCTATGTAGAACAAATCATCATGTTGTTTGGGCCCTTAATTGGACAACAAACATTAAGCATCCCATGGAATAATCAAGCACACATAATATAGTAATTAAGATCAATCACAAACTAATGGAAAATATATGAAGGCACATCACATCTCACCAATCCCTTACATCTCCCACGCCCAAGGAACTTACTCCCACATGAGAGAAGAAAGCATCATTAATATAATTAAATAAAGGGAGTCCTTCTCAATGTTACCATGGAGATCCACAATAAGAATGGAAAAGTAATCCAATACAATTCAAGATGGGAAGAAACAATCTCAAACCCTAGTCTTGCAAGGTGAAGATCTCTCTATCTCTCTCTCAAGTACAAGTAATGGCTATGCGGGTGTATTGGCTAGGAGGTAGAAGATCGTGGAGCGAGATGAAGAACGACTCCTTCTTCTTCTCCGGATCTCTACTTTCTCCCTTCTAGATGGTGTGGCGGCTGTTGTGTTGTGTTTTCGTCCTCGGTCCCTTCATGGAAATTGTCCCTTTTGACAAGATAGAGGCAGATATACGGCCCAAAAAATTGCTCCTATTGTATAGTTGCTCGTTAAATCCTCTATACGCTTCCCTCGATTTCTTCCAAACAAATACATGCTTGTTTTCACCTGAATATTGTGTTTCTCTAGTTAAATCCCTCTCTTGATGTTCAAAACCTGAAACACACATTAAAACCCAAGTTTTCTTTGCTACCGAAGTATTAGCATTAGGTAAAGCTAGAAAACGATCAAATCCAGGAGAAAACCATCAAAAATATGTCGAATCTCACAGCTATCAACTCCCCCAAGATTAGATGTTACTCGCCCTCGAGTGACAAGGAAATAAAGAAGTATAGCAGAGATTCGAGACTGAAATAAAAGAACTTACAAGCATGGATTGGTGTCAAATTATTTTCTTCAAAATCCCTGCAATCTTAAACATAATCATACAAGTATTTACAAGATTGCACTGAGTCCACTTCCTAACCACGTATATCTTGCTAGCCAATAAATGATATGCCCGAGCAAGTGTTAAAAGTATAGCTAGGATAATGAGACAAATCCTTTTGGTATCTCTCATTGTTGAGAGATGAAAACTTTTTGCTCTTGTTTCTTTAATAAATTAAGAGTTCTCAAGTTGGCACCAAGTCATTCAATTTAAGAACAACTCATCTACTCCCATGTCAAAATTTCAAGACTCTCAAAGCACCTTTTTCCTTCCTTTGCATTTCAAAAACTTCAGCTCTTTCATAGAGAAATCATGCCACTATTTTTAACATGTTAATTGGGACTGTGTTGTGCAGTCGTGACCATGCCAATGAATATGTTGAGAAATAATGGGTCAGAGGAGTACTACTACTTCACTTGGATCATGAAACCATGAGGAGACTAAAATTTTACCTATCATAGCATTGCTTCTATAGATGTTTACATAACTCAATAGCCAAAATCAAGTGGTTTCCCACATTTAGATCGTCCATTGGCCAGCGGAGTTAATAGTTCCCCATGGAGGACGACAGTGTTGTAATGACACGCATAAAGCAATATCTTATGATAATTATTAGAAAAAGCAGTGGTATAATCTCTACTACTTCGAAGCATCCATTTTATCAAACAATTTCATTCAAGGGTACTATCGAGTCATCCTTTGGATGCTTTTTATTGTTGTAAAAATGTAGGAAATATTTTAACCAAGTTCATTGCTCATTGTTTCAAAGCTAAAAAGGAGACACTATCAAAGGAATAGAATTTATAGGATAACAAGCTAAGTGGGGAGTGACTCCAGTGGAAGCGAGTAAATAATTGTAGGATCAATTTAAGGTTGCAGAAAAGGTGATGAAAGGAATGTGATACCTCCTCTTGCTTACTTCATTCTCATATTTGAGTCGAACCCCCTTTGTATTTCCATATTGCTAGGTCACCTGAAATTGAGAAATCTCCGAGAGAAACAAAGAACCGAACTTGCAATAAAAGTTACAAATAATTTTTTTGTATTTTTGTTTTAGGAATTGGCTGGTTGAGCTGCTGGAATTCTTGATAGGGGACATAGTTGTACCCCTGCTGCGGCTGGTTGGGCCACGGGTCCCAGGCTCCCCCTTGCTGCTGTTGTTGCTGTCTCTCCCAAGCAGGGTTCTGTCCTTTCTCATCCTCATGCTCCTTCATCCTCATACTATTGCACTCCTTCTTCATCTTCCTCTTGATCAGGCTAGAGTTCAACCATGATCTCCATCACTTGGTCCTTGGTGAGGATCCAAGTGTCCTTCTCCACAATCGAGAAGGCTTGGGGACAGGGCAACGGAACCTGCTCACCCTGTGCATCACCAAGATAACCACACTGATATGCTCAGAGCCTCTGGTTAGCTTGGTAAACACCAAGGAAGCCACAAGCAGTCAAATACTTGACGTCCATAAGTTTGGAGCCGTCAACAAATTGCATAATAGGTAATGTAATATTTAATGCAAGGGCAAGGGGGGTTACGAATCCACCAATGCGAATATCACCTTTCGTCTTGTTTCTTTGGTGGCGAAAGTGCTAGATGAGTAGAGCCGCAGTATTGGAGCTTTAAGGTGTAGTGGAAAAGAGAGACTTGGTGATCATTGTGCATTGGCCATGGAACCAGTATCACCTCTTCCCAATAGTGTGTTGGCGAGGAACAAGGCATTGTAGCAAATTGTTGGGTTCTGAATGGTGGACATCTTCTTCTAGTTGAATTTGGTGCCACCATTAACAGAAATAGCCTCCCAAATTTCTCCACTTATGACACTATAGAGGTTAGTAACAGTTGACTCCCCAACATGAGGGAAGCCGAAAGCATCACAAAATTGTTCAAAAGTTATTTCATAAGGCTGTCGGTTCATGGTGAAGCTTACCATGCATGCATTACCTTTCTACCTGTGTTTGTTGTAGAAGGAGGCAAGGAACTCATAGGTAAGATCGACGTAGGAGTCATGGCTTACATACCCAAGCACTGTTAGCCCGGCCTTGTTACACATGAGGTCGAAGTCCGCCTTCAACCCCGCCGCGGTGAGAAAGCTATGGTCGGCCCAACGTGTGTGCAGTACCCTCCTCGATGAAACTATGGCCAACTTGGGGTTGCGCTCGGCTTGGGACCCCGAGCTCTCACCACGTTGGCGCTTACTCTTGCGAAAAATGTTACCAATTTTGTTCAACTTGATGCACGATCTATCGATTCCCCCACTCAAACAAACAAAATCCGCGAAGAATCGAGAGTTCTAGGTGGGTTTTGAGAGGTTTGGAGAGAGAATATGAGAGAAATAATTAGGGAGGAGAAGAAACCTAGCCGCCTCGGCCCGATTTTGTGGTCGCCCCAAACTATACGGCCAGAACTATACGGGCGAGATATGTTGTTCCGCCCATATAGTTGCGGCGGCGCCGCCAACTAGGGTTTCTTTATGCAGAACATAGCTATACGGACACAACTATACGGCCGAATCATAATTATACCGCCGTATAGTTAGTCGTTAAACCGTCTGTATCCTCAAGATAAATTCTCAAATACAGACATCAATATCTATATGACCGGAACTATATGGCCAGAATTTTTATTCCCCCCGTATAGTTGGTCGTTAAATAGTCAGTACCTTTGGGAAGAAATGGTACGGGGGCATCGATATCTATATGACTGGAGCTATACGGCCGGAATTTTTATTCCTGCCATATAGTTTGTCGTTAAATTCTCTGTTCCCACGCAAGAAAATTATTGATAGCAAAGATATCTATACGACCGGAACTATACGGCCGGAACTTTTATTCCCACCGTATAGTTGGTCGTTAAACCATCAGTAGTCATCAAAAAATTTCTGTTTTTTCAAGAATACCTTCTTATCCCGAAACTCAACAAAATACCTTATTTTTGACAGAAAAATGACAGTAGAAACTATCGACCAATATCAGCATGTAATGCGCAGAACTTTAGCCTTTCTAGATAAAACTCAAACTTTTATTTTATACTTATTCTAGATTCGTTCAATCAATGTTTCTACTACTTTTTGACAGTTGCATCTTCACGGGCACGTTTCCGCAAGAATGTCTGTGAAAAAGTTGTAGGAATGTGATGAATTGTTTATTCTTTATTTTATTTTATTGACGTGATGGGTTGACTCCCATTAAGAATTTTATTAAGAATTGTTGAATAACTCAACCCCTTCTCTGTTCTCGAATTCTTACCTTGGATTGCCCCTTAGCAAAGGCACTTACCACATGAACTCCTTTTGCCGGCAAGATATATCTTTCTCCTGCTTCTAGCTTGTTTGGAAAATACTGGATGATTTCAGCATCATAAACATTGAAGATTATTTTTCCTTCAGCACAATCAACTGATGCTATTGCAGTACTAAGGAAAGGTCTTCCAAGTATTATAGATAATATTTCATCTTCTAGCATCTAAAGAATAATAAAATCAGTGGGAATAACATGCTCATCTATTGGTTGTTTAGTGGACTTGTCAGCCATCTGTAAAGTGATAGTAGTAGGGGAATACTCCCCTAATCCTAACCTTTTATAGAGGGAGTATGGCATTACACTAACTCCGACACCTAAATCACACAAGGCATTGTGAATATTAGTCTTGCCTATTGAGCATGAAATAGTTGGTATTACGAGATCTCCTGATTTAGACAATAGCTTCCCATTAGCAGGATAACTAGTCACCATGGTAACGGTTTTAGTTATTTCTTTCTTTCTACTAAGAATATCACAGAGGAATTTAGAATAGGAAGGAACTTTAATTGCATCCGCAAACGAAATTTCTAGACGAAGGTCACCAAGTGCTTTTGTAAAAGTACATAGATTACCTGATCTGGTGCTTTCTTTTTCCGATCTAAGGAAGCTTTTTCTCACCTTTCTTATTCTTGTCTTTTACCTCTTGTGGGGGGTCAGGCTCTTTTGTTGCTTTCTTTTGTTGTTGCTTATCGCTTTTCTTCTTATCTACTACAACAACTTCATCTTCATTGCTTAATTCTTTTTATTCTCTTGGATCAATCGGCTCTATGTTAGAGTCATAAAGGTCATCATGTGCATCATCTTGGACCTCCTTGATTTGATATTGTGTTTCTTGAGCAGTCTCATCTTGAGGATCCACCAGTGTTTCATCTTCTTGGCTTGCTTCGAGCAAGGCTTTTTTCCTTTCGCTCTTGTCAGCTTCATATTCTGGTGGTCCTAATGTACCTGCAACAACTGCACCTCTTCTTGTAACAACATTAGTAGAAATAGGAATATCTATATCATTTCGAAGAAAAATTTGATAACCAAATGGTATTTTTTCACACTGAGTTTCAATCATACTAAGATACTTATGAAATAATTTTATTTCTTGGCCAATCTCATCATAATTTTCCGTGAGTTCTGCCAAAATCTTTTTATGTTTTTGAAAGTGGTTATGCAGGTTACTATGAGATTTTGCTTGTCGATGTTTTAATTCTTGAAAAACTTTCCTAGTTTCATCATCTTCAGTTAAAACTTGTAACAAGTCTACTTTATTTTCCTTAACAATTCAGAAGGTATACCTTTTTCTTTCATTGTTTTGCATACTTCAGGCATAAGATCAGGAGTTATCCGAAGTATCCCTTTTTCCAGCTTAGTGCCGAAATCAGGATTATATAAAGAATCATTCTTAGCCCTAGTAGACATCAATTATAAACATTCTTTAATAGTTAAAGTGTTTATCGATCCTCTCGCTGAGAAGTCAAGCAACTCTCTACGTTGAGTATTAAGATCGTGGTAAAATAAATGGAAAATAGTTGATTCAGAATAGCCATGATTAGGAATACTATTGATCATTCCAAAAAAATCTATCCCAGGCTTGTGGGTAGTTTTCTCCCACGTTCTGACTAAAGTTGCCTATATTCTTTCTTAGTTCAGTTAGCTTTTTAAAAGGATTAAACATGTTTATGAAATTGACAATGCAGTTTCCCAACATTTAATGTAATGGCGAAGTTGAGAATATAACCAGTCTAGAGCCTTACCTTTAAGAGACCAACGAAATAATTTTAGACGAGAGAAGTCTCTTGGCAAACCTTTTGGTCCAAACGATGTTACCACATCGTCGAACTCTCTAAGATGTCTTCCTGGGTCTTCATCTTCCCTTCCACTAAAAGCTTTTTCCTGCAAAATTTTAATAATTCCACCATCAGATCGATATTCTCTAACTCCAGGATTAGGGAATTCTATTGGTTGCGTAAGAAATTCAGAACTTGGAGCACTGTATTCTCTGAGAGTTTTCTCAAGTTTCTTGGGAGTTCTCCTGGAATTAGACATGATTTCCATTATATCACTCAAGTTTTCAACTTCAACTTTGTTCAATCTTAAAAGTTTTCAATAATTTCCTCGTGTCTTTGAGCAGGCACGCGATCAATATAATCTGGTAAATAGGTCCTACCGGAGCATGTAGACCCTTTGTCTCCTAAGGAGAACATTTTTGTAGTAGTAACACCTGGAATGTCAAGAGACAAACACTTAGCACTTAGCTCCCCGGCAATGGTGCTAGAAAATAGCTTGATATCTGCAAGTGCATAGATCGTTTGTAGCTAGTTTCGAAGTATAGATATCGATCCCACATGGAGCCCAAAGGTAAGTGTTTATGGTGAAGTCTCTGTCACACTCAAAGTTATCACAGGTCTTCGACTGAATTGACTGGAAGTGTAAAAATGAGAATGGAATTTTGATTAAACTGATTGTATTAAATAAAACTAAAATATAAACTTCGGAAATAAAAAGCATAAAAGTAAAGAACGATTCGGTTATTTGTTGTTTTCTTCAGATGGCGAAAGAAGGCGTGGGGAGATACAGTTCATGGTGATAGTGACTGTGCCAGATGGACGAATGATAAATGTAACATTCATAATCTTATAAGTATATGTGTAGGCGAGCAACCCATAATTAGCCGGAACTCCTCTTGGTAGATTTCATCCCAACTTCAATAATCCTACTAGTCTGTTAGCAAAACCATGGTCAGACACTAGACGATTAAGACCCTTTAGGTCACTTAGCGATTAAGCTCCTTGGATTGGACTAATGCAATAAGCACGTGGTTCCTCGTTATCCTCGAGTCTACTAGTTTTCCATTGATATCCCCGTGTCACTTGGGGGTCGCCGGTTTGCTAGCGAACAAGATCCTATCTATGTAGAACAAAGCATCATGTTATCAGGGCCCTTAATTGGACAACAAGCATTAGGCATCCCATAGATAATCAAGCACACATAATATAGTAATTAAAATCAATCACAGACTAATGGAAAATATATGAAGGCACGTCACATCTCACGAATCCCTTACATCTCCCACGTCCAATGAACTTACTCACACATGAGAGAAGAAAGCATCATTAATATAATTAAATAAAGGGAGTTCTTCTCGATGTTACCGTGGAGATCCACAATAAGAATGGAAAAGTATTCCAACACAATTCAAGATGGGAAGAAACAATCTCAAACCCTAGTCTTACAAGGTGAAGATCTCTCTTTCTCTCTCTCTCTCTCTCTCTCAAGTACAAGTAATGGCTATGGGGGTGTATTGGCTAGGAGGTTGAAGATCGTGGAGCGAGATGAAGAACATCTCCTTCTTCTTCTCCGAATCTCTTCTTTCTCCCTTATAGATGGTGTGGCGGCTGCTGTGTTGTGTTTTCGTCTTCGGTCTCTTCACGGAAGTTATCCCTTTTGACAAGACAGAGGCGGCGACAGCTATACGGCAGGAACTATATGGCCGAAAAAATTGCTTCCACCGTATAGTTACTCATTAAAGCCTCTATACGCTTCCCTCGATTTCTTCCAAGAGAGACTTGCTTGTTTTCGCCTGAATATTGTGTTTCTCTAGTTAAAACCCTCCGTTGATGTTAAGAACCTGAAACACACATTAAAAACCAAGTTTTCTTTGCTATTGAAGTATTAGCATTAGGTAAAGCTAGAAAATGATCAAATTTGGGAGAAAACCATAAAAAATATATCGAATCTTATAGCTATCAACTAGTTGTCTAGAATGAAAAAATCAGGGGGAACAAAAACTTTTTCTTGTTTAGTGATGCAGTGTTTGCTCACTTGATTGCTTGTGCTTATGTATTATACTATGTATTAGATGATATACTCCTCTACCTTCCCCTCAAGTTTACAAAAGCTATTTAACAAAACTATCTTGGCTTGTTCTACATATTCTCAAATGCTCTGGCATTTCAAAACATAAGCCACGATGCCTTGATAAAAACAATTACTTTATTAGTTTCTATTAACAAAATTATGGAGATCTATATGATATAATCTCCTTAACTTTTCAAGCAAGAACTTCCAACTACTCTTACCTCTAGGTTTTCCGAAACCTTCTCTAAACCTTTTAAATTCTATTCTTGGTTGAAGTACCAAGAACCTTACCTTATTTAAAATTCTAACATTTTCAAAATACCCAGCCTTATCTCAAGTTAGGCTTGATGGTAACCCTAGTAGTAGTTGAGTGGCTTGCTAAGATGAACTACCTTGATCTGCTGTTTGATGAATGGCCTTGATCTGATGTTTGTATTGTTTGCTTAGGATGTAGTATGGTATACCCTAGGAGCTCATCCTCAAGGATAAAGCTAATTTAAAAATACAAACCTTAACCATGTTATCCAAGCCTGATTTGATCTCTAGTCACTAAAGGGGTCAGCTAATCTCTTAACCAGATCAATTCAGGGATTACCCTTCTAGAAGTTTCCAAGTCAATAAGGACCAACTATAAGCATGAATTCTCTCTACTCAATATACACTTCAAACTCATCCACTTGATGATGAGTTTGCAACCTTGCAACTTCTCAAAATCATCCCATCTTGTATTATAGTCAAAAACCACAAATCTGCCAAAAATGACTAAGTCTGGAAAACTGTTATCAATACCACATATTTGAGACTCCCTCTTTCTCAACCCTTGTGCATTTTTGGAAATGCACTTGAACAATCTTGTAAAACATCTTAAATACTTCCAAGGCCCACACTTTCCCTTGGCTAGACCATCCTTTAACCCACTTGTTCTTGATGGTTTTGCAGGCAAGAAAATAATGTTATCTTAAAATCTTATCAACATGCCTACTTTGGTAGTAGCTTCCATCTCCATGCTATCTTATTTTGACCAGATATTTGCATGATTGTACTATACTCATGAAGGTATATACATACATACTTCACTATTTCCATTTGAATCTATGTGCTTCTAAAACCCACATGGTTTTTGAAGCTAAATAATATTCTGCTATGACGACCTTATTTTTAGCCAAATTTGGCATCACTCCTAGGAAATCTCAATCATGACCAACCTCAACACTCTATACCATGGTGATATACATAACTTGGTCTATCTATCCATCTAGCCCATGACCCAGGGGGAGCTCTGACCTCCAAGACCGAACAAGGTTTTGAAGGTATAAAAATAACAATGCCTAAGATCCTTTATCCCTTATTCTCTCTCAAAATAAAGTTTGATTTTCAAAACCCAAGGTTCAAATGATTGATAAATAATGTGTACATATAGATTGGATATTAATATTTATAAAATTTTATCCATAATTGTTTTGACCCTAAAAGTATTTAATTCCATTCTTTTAACAAAATCTCAAAACTTCCTCCATATAGGAAAGTTTGTATTTCTCCAAAAAACATTGTCCAACTTTAAGAACATTTGAGGACTATATATCATATCATATCCTCCCACTTAAAAAATAAATATTTTTGAAGAGTTTTAATAATTCTTTTTGCCTATTTTCTTAAATGGCAGAAACAAGAAATTAAATGTTTTAAATACTTTTCTGCCTCAATCAATCTTGGGATAATTCTAAAAAGTGTGAATCCCTATTTGAGGCCATCTCAAACAAAAAACCCTCTTCGTACAATTCAAATTTTCCAAAAGAATTCCATAAAACAGATTTAGCCCTTTTTGAATAATTGTTATAAAGTGCACCAAAAATCCTCTGAAAAATCTCAATTAATTCATGGAGTTGTATCTTGATCACATCCATCTACCAACATCATTGACTCATCTTGCCAACATCAAAAACTAAGATTTCATTACTAATGTTCATCTATGGTATTTGGAGTATGATCAAATCATGATCTAAATCACATCCAAAATTCACCTAACCTAGCCATCTGAACGCCATAGCAACACCACTTCTATCTGGTCAAAAATCACTATAGTTGATCACTGTATACCCAGCTTTCCTCTTGTCCTTGGTGTTTGGAAGAGAGAGAGAGAGAGAGAGAAGCACAACGTGACATATTTATTAAAACTTGCAGTAGCAGCCTCCATGTCTCCTCTGCCTTTCTTCATGACCAGACTTCTCTCTTCATTGCCCTACATGACCAACCAGTGACCACCACCCCTCCCCATGGCTCACATGAACTTGGATCACCATACACCCTCTCTTCCCTTGTTAAATAGGACAGAGGCCCTCCCCCTTGCTCCTGCTCCCTCATTTCTCACCCTGGCCACCAGAGCCTCTCTCCATAAGCCCCTGGTTTTCCTCTTGCTCCTCACCATTATGCAAAGGAAGGCAGTTTCCCCCTTGATAATAAATCATGTAAGCAAACTTGATCTCCCTTCCGAACAATCCTTCCTTTCTCCCTCCTCTTAGTGTGTTCCCCTACATCTGATCAACCCACTCGTGTTATCCTCTTTGTTCCAGAGACGCCTGAGATGCCGCCACCCTAGCATGTCTGAATGGAGCATACACGACGAGTCCCTCGTGTTCAAGAACCTCCAACCCCGAAAAGACCACTCCGTGGTATCCCTGGCCCTCTGTCAACACCCGGATTTTTAATCCCAGATGCCTGTTATGCCATACATCGCAATCCCAGGATTACCATTTTTGCGAGACATAACAGATTGGATATCACAGTACATCATCCATTACAAACCATAATAAGGTCTTACACAAATAAAGGATCTCATGATCCAGTCTTAGTACAAACAAGTACCAGAATAATAAGCATAGCAGTGGGTTCCATCTTCAGTGTCACAGGCAATGCTGACGATGGGAGATGATCCTAGTTGTCGTAGCCGTCCTACTGTCCTCCTTCCCGATAGTCCTCCTCATAGTCTGGCCACGGGAATAGCTAGAGACAAAGCCATGAGTACTCTTTAAGTACTCGCAAACTATCACTAACAAGTAAGGTAGTTCTAGTAGGAATACTATGTTCTAAGTTTATTTGTAAAGTTAAGTTTGAAACCTAAGCTGAGTTCAGAAACAAAGAAAGATAAAAGAAAGTTTGAAATCACCTAAGTGGGAACTTAGTTGTCATAGTAACAACCATGTTGTGGTCAATCGGGTCACAATTCATTTTATAAGTCATTTTGAAAACGTCTGACAACGGAACAGTATGGCCACTCCAACTGTCCATAACTGCGGACGCGGCTATTCGAATAGTTTGACACTCTGCAGAGGTGGTACACTTTCACCACAAAATTTGATACATCTGTCAGGGATAACCCCAAATCATCATACTTAGTATGCAGACAATCAAACATAACCTTTCCTTTACACACTCTAGTACAAGAACCTCTCCTATGAGCTTGGCATCCCAGCCATGGCCATCTGCCATCCTGGGCACTGCATAGGTGGACAACTTTGAGAGGTAGCCTCAGCTCAAACCTCTCCCGTGAGGGAACCAATACTAATGCATATAAACTTCCAGGTAAGCCTTACCCAGTTCAGGTATTGTGGTTGTACGGTAAAAATTGGAATGGTATCGCATCCGAACCCAACCATCAGTTTTTATAAAGGGCTAAGTCTCATGCCTCAACATTTTCATCATCATCATAAACCATTTGGGTTTCTCAACGCATGGAAAAACATCTCAATAGAATGGCTCATCATTCCAAGGTTTTCATAAGCATTTTCACCAAGTATTCCAAGAAATTTCAATTGCGTCAGGGGTGGACAGGGGTGAGGGCACGATGCAGAACTAGGGACGTCTTTGGATTGGCACGACGCTCTCTCTGGCGCGTTACCCCCGTCGGCCGGTGGCGACCAAGAATGGGCGGCGCGGTACTGGCGCTACGGGGTTGGAGAGGGGTTGTGTGGGGGTTAGTTAGGCTAAGAGGGGACAGAGGAGAAATGTGAGGTTTAAATGGGCGACAAGAAATCAATTGGCAACAGTATTAGTTAGGCCAATTTTTCTCTGCCTGCCAACATTTCGACAAAATGGCCGCATGAAACTTTTATTTGAATTTTGAAAAGATTTTTGGTGGGTGTGTTAGTCATATGCTTAAGCATCTGTGGTTGCTTGGGATTGTCAAGGTGAACTCATTTGAGTGGTTTTTGCAAAAGTGCGATCTATGCATATGAAATGGATTCCATTTTCAAATCCATTTAAATTTAGTGTTTAAATGTTTTTGTAAGAATTCAAAGTGGGCCTTGGTAGATCATTACTTGTACTAACAAGGGGTGCAAAGAGTTAGAATTGTTTTTGTTTGAATATGACTTCTAGAAACACCTAAAGTGTCCTAGTGGATTAAAATGGCAAAAGTGACCATTTGCATTTATTAATCTTATTTCATTTCTTTTTCTTTATGTTTTGCTTGGGAATGATCTATATGATGTGGCATTAATCTTTGAATCATTTTACAACCATTAGAGCAAACAAACATGGGCATTCAAAACAATTCTATATTAATGCAACACACATATGCATTCCTAATTGTTTTAATAATAAAAAGTTATTGTTAACCCTAAATTGGGTGATTTGGATCTTGATAACCCTGATTAAAGTTTTGGGATGTTACAAACCTTCCCCCTTAAACAAAATCTTGTCCCGATATTTAAGAAAGAAAACTAGGAAATTAAGAGATCTGGAAACTTAGTCCTAATGTAATCTTCTCGCTCCCAAGTGGCTTCTTCTTGGGTATGGTTGCTCCATTGGATCTTGAGAAACTTGATACTCCGGGTCCTGGTGGTCCTAAAAGCTTATTCCAAGATACGGATGGGCACTTCACGATACGTCAAATCCTTGTTGATATCAATGGCTCGGTGATCAATGTTCTTGAAAACTTCGGACTTCTCCGGCACTTCCAAGCATTTGCGAAGTAACGAGATATGGAACACATTGTGGATGGCAGACATCTCTTCTGATAGTTCCAGTTGATATGATACTTCTCCTCGACGATTTAGAATATTGAAGGGTCCGATATATCTGGGGGCTAACTTTGCTTTTAGACTAAAATGTAGCATTCCCTTCAATGGCGAAACTTTGAGATACACAAAATCTCCGACATTGAAAGTCAGGTCTCTATGTCTCTTGTCAGCATAACTCTTCTATCTGGATTGGGCGGTCTTGAGATTCTCACGGGCTTTGTGAACCTTCTCTTCGGCTTCTCGTAGGATGTTGGGTCCAAAAATCTTACTCTCTCCTACTTGTGACCAATTTAAAGGGGTATGGCACTTTCTTCCATATAGGAACTCAAATGGGGCCATTTGCAAACTGGCTTGATAACTATTGTTGTATGAGAATTCTACGAAAGGCAGGCAATCTTCCCATTTTGATACATACTCTAACACACAAGCTCTCAACATATCTTCTAAGATTTGGTTGACTCTTTCAGTCTGTCCATCGGTCTGCGGGTGATAAGCTGTGCTGAAATTCAACTTGGTTTCTAATCCTTCTTGGACTTTCTGCCAAAATCTCGAGGTAAATTGGGTTCCTCGATCCGATACTATGGTCTTGGGGGTTCCATGCAAACTAACAATTCTAGCAATGTACAACTCTGCTAGCTTCGAACTCTGGTAGGTTGTCTTGACAGGTATAAAATGGCCTACCTTGGACAGTCTATCAATGATGACCCGGATTGAGTCATTTCCCCTACTAGAAGTAGGCAAATCGGTGATAAAGTCCATTCCGACGGAATCCCATTTGCATTCCAGAATCATCAATGGTTGCAACAGTCCTACGGGTCTCTGATGTTCCGCTTTGACTCTTTGACAGATATCACACTTGGCGATCTAGCTTCCGATTTCTCTCTTCATCTTGTGCCACCAAAATTGCTCCTTCAAATCCTGATACATCTTTGTTCCTCCGGGTTGGATAGAATAAAGAGTATCATGAGCTTCTTGGATGAACTTGCTTCAGCTCCAAATCCGCGGGTACACAGATACGTCCTTTGTACCACAGAACTCCTTCTTCGTCTTTGGTGAATCCAGGCACCTTTCCTATACCAATAGGACGCTTGATTCCGTTGATACTTGCATTTCCCTTTTGGGCTTCCTTGATCTGGCTAATCAAAGTGGGTTGAAGTTCAATGCTAGCTAAAAATCCTTTGCTAACTAGATCAGTTCTAAACTGCTCCAACTCCTCATGCAAACTTGGTTGCTTCTCCTTGATCATAGTGTTTAACCTACACGACAATCTGCTAAGAGCATCCGCTAACACATTGGCTTTACCGGGGTGATAGTGAATATCAAGGTCATAATCCTTGATTAACTCTATCCATCTCCTTTGCCTCATATTCATCTCCTTCTGAGTGAAAATATACTTCAATCTCTTGTGATCTGAGTAAATCTCACAGCGGTAACCCATAAGGTAATGACGCCATGTCTTCAAGGCTAAAACTACAGCTGCTAGTTCTAGATCATGGGTAGGATAGTTCTGCTCATGCTTCTTCAGTTGTCAAGACAAATATGCTATGAATTTTCCTTCTTGCATCAACACACATCCGAGACCAACCTTGGATGCATCACAATACACATCAAACGGCTTCTTGATATCTGGCATAATCAATATTGGGGCTGAAATCAATCTCTTCTTAAGCTCTTGAAAGCTTGCTTCGCATTTGTCGTTCCATTCAAACTTCTTGTCCTTCTTTAACAATTGGGTCATGGGTCTTGTGATGCTCGAAAACCCTTCTACGAACTTGTGGTAATTTCCCGCTAATCCGAGAAATGCACGGACTTGGGTTTGAGTGGTTGGGGCTTCCCATTCTTCAACATCTTTAATCTTAGTGGGATCAACAGCGACTCCTCCGGTAGACATAATATGTCTGAGGAATCCTACTTCTTTCAGCCAAAACTCACATTTGCTGAACTTGGCATACAACTGGTGCTCTCTAAGGGTTTCAAGGATGATTCTCAGATGTTGCTCATGGTCTTCTTCTGACTTGAAGTAGATAAGAATATCGTCGATAAACACAACGACAAACTTATCCAGAAAGTTCATAAAGATCTTATTCATGAGATTCATGAAATAAGAGGGAGCATTGGTTAATCCAAAAGACATGATCGTATACTCATATAATCCATATCTGGTGGTAAAGGCGGTCTTTGGAATATCCGTTGCATGAATCTTAAGTTGGTGATAACCAGTTCTAAGATCAATCTTAGAGAACATTCTGGCACCAGTCAACTAATCAAATAGATCCTCTATCTTGGGCAATGGTACTTGTTCTTGATGGTGACATCATTCAGCTTCATGTAATCTGTGCACAAACGATTGCCTCCATCCTTCTTGTTGACGAACAACACGGGCGATCTTCATGGCGATGCGCTTGGTTGAATCAAGCCTTTCTCCAGCATAGCATCTAGTTGCTTCTTTAGCTCCACTAACTCTGATGGGTTCATGCTATAGGGTCTCTGAGCTATGGGTCCGGTTCCAAGGATTAGTTCGATAATGAACTCAATATCCCGATCTGGGGGCATACCGGGCAATTCATCTAGGGTATTCACAGACTACTCTGACTTGGTCTATGGTGGGTAGGGCTAGACTCTTGTTGCATTTGAATTGAAGGGGCAAGGTTTTAGATATATGCTCTACTGATACTCCAGAGCTACTGGTCATGGTGATGGCTTTCTTGGCACAGTCTATCAAGCCTTTATGCTTCGACATCCAATCCATTCCTAGTACTACTTCCAAACCTTTGGTTCCAAGTACTATTAGATTGGCATAAAAATCTATCCCATGTATTCTGATAGGTACAGCTTTGCAAATTTTTCGAGCTTTGGTGGTTGAACTAGGTATTTGAACTATCATAACATGCTTCAAGTTGGTTAGGTGAATCTTACTAGTGCATGCAAATTCTTAAGTAACAAACGAGTGCGATGCTCCAGAATCAAACAACACTTGCTAATATGGAGTTGACAGAAAACATACCCAGCACGACATCTGGCGCTTCTTGGGCTTCTTCGGGTTCATGTATAAGAGACGGCCATTGCGGTTGTGAGGGTTCCCTAGGGCGAATCTTCTTCCGGGCTGAACACGACGCTGCTGCTGAGCTGGGGCATTCACATTGGCAGTGGCGGCAATCTTCTTGGGACACTCATTGGAGTTGTGACCCTTCACTCCACACTCGAAACAAGTGACCCTTCACTCCACACTCGAAACAAGTAACCCTTCACTCCACACTTCTAGTCCTTGGGGCAGTGTTATTGTTGTTGTTGTTGTTGGACTTGGGCGGTGCACGGTTGAAGTTGTTGAGGTTGCCGGGGTGGTTGTTGTTGTTCCCTCCGGACTTCACATTTCCCCCACTACGGTTGGGGTAGCTTGGGCGAGACATTGGGGGTCTATTGTTCCGCGGGGCATATTCGGTAGAAGGGTTGGAGCGATACTTCTGGGCACTGTGGAACCCATCTTGGTGCATCATCCGATGTTTGCGATTGTCATTCGCTTGGTTGATCTTCCCTTCCATCTGAATGGCAGAGTCGACTAGCTCTCCGAGGTCCTCAAAGCGGATGTTGACTAACACCGTCTACATCTCATCATGCAGTCCGTTCAGGAATCTCTCCTTCTTCTTGGCCTCCGTGTTGATCTCATCAGGTGCATACCTGGCGAGGGACAAGAATCTGTCACGGTACTCCACTACAATCATTCTGCCTTGCTTCAGTTCTCTGAATTCATCTCTCATTCTGGTGACTAAACCATACGGCACATGGGTGCGGCTGAACTTGACTTTGAAGGCTTCCCACGTCATCACTTGACCGTGGTTCATCGTGCGGGTGCCGTTCCACCATGCTGTTGCATCTCCTGCCAGATAGTGGGTGGCAAACAGAACTTTCTCGTTGGCATCCACTCCTGCGACTTCTAAGTTATTCTCCATGGTCTGTAACCAATCATCACCATCCAATGGGTCTTCAGACTTGCTAAAGATTCGAGGATTGGTATTCTGGAAGTTTTTGAGCTTGGATCCATGATGATCCTGATTTCCATGGCCCTGATTGTTGTGGGCCATCTGGGCGATCTGCTGTAGGGTGGCTAGATTGGCTTGGCGCTCTGCCCTACTAGCTTCGCGGTCCGCAATTAGCGTCTGCAGAATCTGCAGCATCGGATCCTACGATGAGCTGCTCCCTCCTTGGTTTCCACGAGTCATCTGAATATTGAGATAGATAATGGGGTAAGAGGGAAAGTTCTAAGGTTTATGGTTTTGGTTTCAAAGCTAAAACTTTGAGTTTGATTCAGGTTTAGCAACTAACTTCTTTTCATTCATTCAAGCAAAACACACGATACAAACTCACACACCACAACAAAAGGAAAACAGATGGTTTTAAGAACCATTCTGTAAGCTAAGATACAATGGGACCAATACTTCTCACTCCTACTAAGTGCTCTAGTGCATCTACTCATCATCGATCAAGTCGGAGTCATCATTGTCAGTGTAGAAGTCCATGGCATCATCCTCCAGGTAGTCATCATCATTGCTGAGGTACGAGTGAATATCCCCCTGGATGTCTTCACCTTCTTCCTCCTCTTCTTTTGCTGCAAGCTGAGCTTCTTGCTCCTTGATGGTCTTCTCGAGGTCGGCCACCTTCTTGCGAAGACGGTCGATGGTGCGATCCTTCTTTGCGCGTTGACGACATAGTGATTGACGATCCTTGACGAATAGTGAAAAAGTCTGGGCCTTTTGGGCGGCAATGGCAAGGTTGTGGTTGGCAAACTCTCGAGCATTGTCCAATTCCTTCTGTCTGTCATATAGTAGGAAGTCGAGGTTCTCCACTTGACGCTTCAACTCCGGGTGACTTGGCATTTCCAGAGGCATTCCCATTGAATCACGCCTTGCATAGTGAGTAAAGCGAGTTCCCTAGATCAAGTTGACATTCAGTGCGCAAAGACGAGCAAGAGCTTCATGCATAGCCCTGGCTAATCCATCTAGCCAGTTGTTCTCTCTCACGGTGAATTCAATCTTCTCGGAAAGTGGTGCTTCCATCTTGCCTCGAAGATCAGCAACTACTAGCCATTGTAAATCTCCTCCTGGGTGGTCATTGAGTTGAGCTCCGAAGAATTCCGGATGTGGACGCTCAAGGTACTCAAACAGTGCATCAAGATCCCTCTCGAAGATCAGTTGTCCTCCGTTGTCCAACTGGTAAAACTTGCATTATTGAACTTCCATCTATAAGAATTTAGGATGAGAAAGTGTGTCAAATTTTATGTAGCAATGTAAGAATTTTGAGGATCATGAATCTTTTTGAAAGAATCTAAAGGGTAAGAGGGGAAATAGATTTTCACAAATACTCACTTTGGTTTTGAAACTAAGTTTTTGTTCGGACGGCCATTCTAACTAGGGTCTCCTATGGTCAGGATGGCTCTCATACCAACTTGTCAACACCCGGATTTTTAATCCCAGATGCCTGTTATGCCATAGATCGCAATCCCAGGATTACCATTTTTGCGAGACATAACAGATGGGATATCACAGTACATCATCCATTACAAACCATAATAAGGTCTTACACAAATAAAGGATCTCATGATCCAGTCTTAGTACAAACAAGTAGCGAAATAATAAGCGTAGCGGTGGGCTCCACCTTCAGTGTCACAGGCAATGCTGACGATGGGAGATGATCCTAGTTGTCGTAGCCATCCTGCTGTCCTCCTTCCGGATAGTCCTCCTCATAGTCTGGCCACGGGAATAGCCAGGGACAAATCCATGAGTACTCTTTAAGTACTCGCAAACTATCACTAACAAGTAAGGTAGTTCTAGTAGGAATACTAAGTTCTAAGTTTATTTGTAAAGTTAAGTTTGAAACCTAAGATGAGTTCAGAAACAAAGAAAGATAAAATAAAGTTTGAAATCACCTAAATGGGAATTTAGTTGTCATAGTCACAACCATGTTGTGGTCAATCAGGTCACAATTCATTTCGTAAGTCATTTTGAAAACATCTGACAACGGAACAGTATGGCCACTCCAACTGTCCATAACCGCGGACGCGGGTATTCGAATAGTTTGACACTCTGCAGAGGTCGTACACTTTCACCACAAAATTCAATACATCTGTTAGGGATAACCCTGAATCATCATACTTAGTATGTAGATAATCAAACATAACCTATCCTTTACACACTCTAGTATAAGCACCTCTCCTATGAGCTTGGCCTCCCAGCCATGGCCATCTGCCATCCTGGGCACTGCATAGGTGGACAACTTTGAGAGGTAGCCTCAGCTCAAACCTCTCCCCCGAGGGAACCAATACTAATGCATATAAACTTCTGGCTAAGCCTTATCCAGTTCAGGTATTGTGGTTGTACGGTAAAAATTGGAATGGTATCGCATCCGAACCGAACCATCAGTTTTTATAAAGGGCTAAGGCTCATGCCTCAACATTTTCATCATCATCATAAACCATTTGGGTTTCTCAACACATGTCAAAACATCTCAATAGAATGACTCATCATTCCAAGGTTTTCATAAGCATTTTCACCAAGTATTCCCATCTAGAGTGATCAAGTTTTTGGTTTAGCTCTAATCACTAAGTTACGAGTGTTCACTAATGTGGGATGCTAATATCAATCTCATGCCATAGAATGACATCTAAGTCTAACTAGTTAGGCCTAGTTTTATACTCTTTATGCTATCTATAAATAAAGTAAAGAACTATGGTAAAGTAAAAAGGTAAAACTTGTAAGTAAAACTTGGGATGGGTATAAAACAAAAGGTATAACCAAACTATGCCTAATGCATCTTGCTTAGGTTAACTTGCATCTAGTGATGGCTTGCAAGTTTTAGCTTGCCAATAATAGCTTGCCTTGATTGGTGCAGTGGTTGAAATTGTCCTCGTTTTCTTCGGGGTAGAACTCCTCCTCCTCGTAGACTTGGTCGGTACTATCGTCTATAAATACATATGGGATACACAATCACCAAACCATACTTAACTAGTCTACTTAGCACACTAAGTCACACACTTGATGATCTAGTATCATCACATTCATCACAAGATTTTAATGAACTAGTTTCATCTATTTTATTTGAGAAAAGTAATTTCTACTCATTGAAATTAATTAAGATTTAATATTTTCCAATTAAAATATGTGATCATATGGACACATGTCATCACCACATATTCTAATACATGGGAATGTGATTTAAATGTTGGATCCCATTTTATAAAGTTTAGGATTAATATTTAAATAATTTAAAGTGACTAGAAATGCCTATATAGCATTAATTTGGTACTAGTCCAAAGTCACTGCATGCAAAGCTAAATACTATTACATATTCAGTTAGGTATTGTCAAATGTGATTTTTGAGAGTTGCAATCAACTCAAAAGCTATTATGGTTGATTTTTGAAAAATGTTTGAATGTAGAAACGTCTCTGTCTTGTAATTTTTTCTACAGGTGATCTATAACTCTAATTGATTTAAATCCAACGGGCTTGGATAGATATTTGACTTATCTTTCTAACAAAATTGGAATCATGTCATTTGGTTAAGTAAATCTTTCTGAATTGATTTTTAAACACAGGGACATAATCTAGATTAAGTCTAAATAGAAAAATCTACATTTGAATTCTAGGGCCAGCGTGGGAAAGAAAATGGGCAGGCCCAGTGGCACTCTGCGGTGCAGCAGGCAACTGACAAGGGGGTCCCACATGTGGACCGTGCGATTAGAACCTAGATCAAGGGCTCTGGTTCATCGTCGATGACGGACTGGTCGCCGGCGAGACGGAACCCTAGCGGCTCGGTGGGGGTCTACTGGGGGCTTACCAGGGCTCCAGCTAACGTGGCGATGGGGGCGATCGAATGAGGAGACAATGGTGGACTCAGGTGAGGTCGCGGCGGCTCCTAGGGTGGTCGCAATCGATTGCCCCCTCCTATTCTGCTGTGGCGGCTCCGGTGGAAATTCCGACGAACGGCTGCTCGAGCGACTCCGGTGATTCTGTGAGGTGGTTCTGAGAGAGAGGGGAGTGAGGTAGTGTGGCAAAATGGTGATGGGGAGGGCTCCTTATATAGGCTCGACGAGGAGACCGTGAGGGCGACGGTGAGCTCGTCGGTGACGACGGTACATGGCACTAGAGGCATGGGCGGTGTAGGCGGATGGTGGCTTGCCTCCTGGCGGTCAGCTACAGCGCAATGGCGCAGCTAGGGGCGGTGGCTTGTGGTCGGGAAAGGTTAGCGCTCTAAGCGGCAGAGGCGATGCTCGCCGCGGCGTGCGGTGGCTGCTGGTCGCGCGGCGGGAAAAGGGCATGTCTGGCGGTGTCTTTGGGGTTCTGCGAGCTGCTGCAAGGGGTCGAGCGCTTGTGCTCCTATCGGGGACGGTTCTCTGGCGTGCTCCGGGCATGGTGCAGAGGCTCGGTGCGCGGGCACTCCTCGGTGGTCCAGGGGCTGGCTGCGTCCGTGGGGTGGACAGGGGGTCGCGGTAGGGTGCGGCGGAGCTAGGGGACGTGCTAGATTGGCATGGCGCTGTCTCTTGCATGTTGCCCACGCTCGGCCGGCGGTGACCAAGAACGGGCGGCACGGTACTAGCGCTGCGGGGTTGGAGATGGATTGTCTGGGGGTTAGTTAGGCTAAGAGGGGACAAAGGAGAGATGTGAGATTTAAATGGGTGACAAGAAATCAATTGGCAACAGTATTAGTTAGGCCAATTTTTCTCTGCCTGCCAACTGTTCGACAAAATGGCCGCATGAAACTTTTATTTGAATTTTGAAAAGATTTTTGGTGGATGTGTTAGTCATATGCTTAAGCATTTGTGGTTGCTTGGGATTGTCAAGGTGAACTCATTTGAGTTGTTTTTGCAAAAGTGGGATCTATGCATATGAAATGGATTCCATTTTCAAATGCCATTTAAATTTAGTGTTTAAATGCTTTTGTAAGAATTCAAAGTGGGCCTTGGTAGATCATTACTTGTACTAACAAGGGTTGCAAAGAGTTAGAATTGTTTCTGTTTGAATATGACTTCTAGAAAGACCTAAAGTGGCCTAGTGGATTAAAATGGCAAAAGTGACCATTTGCATTTATTAATCTTATTTGATTTCTTTTTCTTTGGGTTTTGCTTGGGAATGATCTAGATGATGTGGCATTCATCTTTGAATCATTTTACAACCATTAGAGCAAACAAACATGGCCATTCAAAAGAATTCTATGTTAATGCAACACACATATGCATTCCTAATTGTTTTAATAATAAAAAGTTATTGTTAACCCTAAATTGGGTGATTTGGATCTTGATAACCTTGATTAAAGTTTTGGGATGTTACACCCTCCTCGACAGCATAGTCGCTGCTATAGCAACACGCAACTGCGCCAGCGGGTGAGCGGAGAGCAGCAGAGTGAGCACCACCGGCGTAGATGCTCGAGGTTGATTTTGGAACCAAATCCATCCCTTCTGCACCTCATCGGGTTCATCGTTGCGTACCGTGTCCCCTCCTCACCTCCTCGATCACTGATGAGCTTCCTAGGTGAGCCCCGAACTCCGCTAGTATAATTTCCCCTCCTTTTTTTTGCCGACGGAGGTAGAAGACACACCCCTGCGGTCGGTCTTGTTTTAGATCTATGGCCTGAATGCTGTGCTACCCCATCGGCTCCCAGGTCACACTAATGGGCAGGCCCATCCCTGCCTATTCAAACAAGCCAGCTCCCACGCGAATCCACGCCCGACTGTGCCGAATCTGTCTTCCTCGGTCCATCTCCCACCGAAGTGCAGCCTGCTGGCGGCTGTGCTCTTTCTTTTCTATTAATAGTTTCAGATCTGATTTAATAACTTCTTGGATTAAATGCCTAGGAAAATGGAAAACAACTTATTATGCCAAGATTAAATATTTTACTTGTAGCCACATGTTTTCTCTATTATGCAGACCAAACCCAAGGCCCGGAATAATTTTTATTATTGTCTGGCCTTATTTCCACTAAATAGTATATTTGTTAGTAAATAAATTCTCCAATGAAATCGACATATCCAAATAGGATGTTTCCAACTTTCTCTGGTAAATTTTGACATTACCTATCTTTTTGCCTTAACCTCATGTCAAGTGGAGCCTTGGTTCGCCTGTAGCGAAAATACCAAAATCAATACATATTTGTCTTAGAGAAATTCTCTAGGTAAACATGATGCTCATTTTAAGTTGATTCCAAGTCTTAGTTATGCGGTACACTAAGGCCTACCAAACCATAAGAGATCTTGAATTTTGTAGAATCCTATAAATTCTAGTGAATTAAACTCTTTTGCCTAGGATGTTTCCACTAGGTAAATCATTCCAGAAGCTTTGTAACTCCAAAAATAATGATTCCAATTTATACAGAAAGGTATTTAATATATCTACCCTCTTCTAATAATGATTCCAAAAATAATGATTCCAATTTATATAGACAGGTATCTTTGGATTCATCTCAAAAGCTTATGTAGTTTTAACCCGGTGAAAAAGACAAACTGTCAACAGAATTGACTTTGGGATTTTCCCAAGGGCATTCTGGTGATTATTTTGAAGTGATTCCAGCTCTCAAAAATCACAAACCTCAAAGAAATACAAAACCCTCCAAGGACAAATTTATTGGAGTTCTAGATCTTTTCTGGTGATTTATTCACCAAAACTAGGGGTATTTCCATAAAAATAATCATAACTAATTAAAAAACTAATAAAATGATGAAACCACTTGTGTTGGACTTGTTTTTTCAATAGTTATCTGATGATATTATTTTTGTATATTTATATCATACAGAACCAAGCCTTGGTTCACAACCCCTTCTTCTAGTAGTATTTGACAAATAAATCACAAAAGCAATGCCACAAAGGCAATTAAAGTATTTCCAAATGCTATGATCTCAGCCTATCAAAACTTACTAAAGCTAGTGATGTGTTGTACGTTTGTTTCATGTATTGTATTGGTGCTCGAATGCCTTGTGTTGATTGTGGTACTTTGTGTATTTGCATGTGTGATCCTTGACAACGATAGTTGCGATTATATCGAAGACCCGAAGAAGATGGTTATTATTATTATGGTTTTCTAAGAAGAAGTCCAGGGACATATTTCCATATTGATGATCATAGGAAAGCCACCTACTTTCTCATAAACCTTGTCCTATTGTTTTACTTATTCATATTTTACCTATTGTTTATGAAAACTACATTATTTTATTATATGATGATCTATATCTGGTAGTGGCTTGGCTCCTCCAAATCATTACACATTTGTACTACTAAATACAACCCCCTTGATGACACCTAATTGTCCCTAGTATGGTAGATCGTGCATAACACCATACCCCTTTGGAGACCCTGTTTTAGCCAAAGCAAAACTATAGGATGGGAAGACCCCGGGAAAGTTTTACAAAGATGTTTTATGGTAAAACCTTTGTCAGGTATAACCTACCAAGAGATGTTTGAAAAATAAAAAGGGTTTGTTTTACAAAATATGCTGAAGGAAAAAGGAGTTAAAATGTTTACAATAGTTTGCTAGAACAATTAACCCGTGCAATCACATTACTCCTATATGGGAATGGGCTAGACTAGAAGTTTGTTTAGCCTAGTATAGGCTACCTCACAACTACTATAGGGGATTACAATCCCTGGAGGTTGGGACTTCTCCACTAAAGGTCCATGTGAATTATCGACCAGGAGAAGGAATGAACTGTCTGCGGGTAACCATGCGTTTACTATGAATGACTCATAGGGTAGGCGCTTATACTAGGGTACCTCGATGGTGTGGGTAAAGTGTACAACCTCTGCAGAGTGTAAATCCTTTTGAATAGCCGTGTCCACGATCATGGACGGTTGGGAATGTTGTTGTAGAGTGCTGGTTTTGATTTCAAAAAGTATTTTGGAAAATAAAGAGATATCTGAAAAGGGTGGTCAAGTATGACCATGGAGGAAGTGAGGTGATCTCGAAATGATCACGGAAGATGGAAATCCAGGTCAAGTTAGACTGGGGAGATGAGAATTGGGTGACCCAATCCTAGTGTCTTCCAAAACTTTTCAAATGACTTTCAAAATGTTTTACAAAAGTTTTCAACAAAGATATGTAGATGCTATATCTACAAGAGAAACTATATTATAAAAGAACCTCTTATGGATCCCTCCTACTACCACAGCCATATTGCATACCCTTTTATTGTTATTATCTTAAGGTGGTTTGCGAGTACATTCAAAGTACTCACTGGCATTGTACCTGGCTATTAACTTGGTCAGATTTCGAGAAGTAAGGTGAAGAAGAAGGTGATGTTCTTGACTTTGCGAGCTAGGATGTTCTCCCATTCAGCCACTGTAGGTTAAGGCATGGCTCGGGATCGGCGCTTGATAAACTTCCGTTGATGATGTTTGATGTAGCCATAATGGCAATGGAGGTATGGATTGTATCTGCTTAAGTAATGGATGTTTACTTTGCTACTAGTCGGTTATGTGCGACGACAGACTGATCATGGGATCATGGTGATATGCATAACAGGGATTCTCAGAGATTAATCCAGGGGCCCCACACAAACTATCATATATTCACTTTGTTTTCCCTAACAGTCACTTTAGGGTTCGCAGGTTCAACATAATAATAGGCAATACATTTGGCAGATAGATACCAAAATCATATATATCATGGGGCAATAAAAGTTCAGTACTAAAATCATGGCACTTGTGCCCTAGCAATAATCATTAAACATAGAAAAGGTGTAGCAACACTCATACAAGAATATCCTCAAGATAAACACCTCAAATCTCGATACATATGGATGATTACATGATCAATCACATCCAATCCCCATCCTCCACATATGCCTATAGAGGACTACCCACACATGATGATGGAGAGTGAGCACATGGTTGTTGGTGATGATGTTGGTGATTGTGGTGATGGAGAAGACCTCAAAATCGTCCTCTCCGGCGTGGAGAACAGGACCAATCTAACCCCCAAAATAAGATCTTGGATTTGGCGGCGCTCTATTTCGCGAAAAGGTCCGTCCTCCGGGATACCTAGGTTTCTCAGTATTTATTGGGGTACGCCAAAGGAGAGGCCAAGACAACACTCCAGGACCGAAAGATCTTGTGTGGCGCACTCGGGAAGGGAGGTGCGCCACCTGTGATCTTTTGGGCCTCGTGACCCCTCATGTGATTCCAAAGCCTAGGCTCCTTATTTTGATGAAAAACATGCGTGGAATTTTTCTCGATTTTATTTCCTATGAAAACAGATAGAAAGAATACTTTTGCCAACACCAACGTTAGACACGGCAGTTTTATCCAAGTATGGTGAAATTCCGGAGCAATTGATTGAATATAGTACTTTGGAAAGTAGATATATTTGAGATGTATCACATACACATAAAGGATACCGTCTGACGAGGGTTTAACTGGGACTTGGGTTTTGGAGAAGGAGGGAGCGCTGGAGGCATCAATCGGCTAGCAAACAAACACACTGGGACGTAAGGTTTACCCAGGTTCAGGCCGCGTAGAGGTCCCTACTCCTGCTTGTCTGCTCTTGGAATTAACGAATGAATCGAAGATTATAGGGGCGCGCAGATACAATCTGGCAAGAGTTGTGGAAACTAGGGTTGTGATTGTCCTCCTCGCCGCCCCCTCCTAGCCTTTATATAGATAGGCTAGGTCTCGGGTAGCAGGTCGAGTCGGTTACAGATTAGGGTTCGCCCTTTGAACTTTCTATCTTAAGCATCTTCTTGTTTCGCAAGCAATCGAGGAGTCTGTGGGTCACCTGAATTCTGCATTGGGCCTTGGCAACACCGTGAAAATCTGCCGTATCTGGGCCGTATATACCAAACTCGAGTACCTGTAGGGTATACCCATGTCAGTATCCCCCGAGTGTCCAGTGGAATCGCAGATTCGACTCGGGACTTTATGGAGTCTTTCGAGTGCATGACTGAGCATTTTTTCAAGTGTTCTGTTTGTGTCATAGGGATTGTTGATATACATGCCTGATTTATCCGATGTATCAGTATTAGTTAACTGCCTTAGGGCAAAACAACGCAATCTACTCAAACTCGAGTCCCCAGACTCGAATTCAGAAAAGTGATGGCGTAATTCGACTAAGGCTGTGGAGGCCTTACAGGAGTCGAATTCCAGTGTATAACTGTAAGCACTCGACACGTCTGTCAAGGCATGTTCATCGTACCTGCAAGCACGGATATGTTTCTGGTAGTGCACAGCAGATGCGTTGCCAGGCCTTATTCAGGTCTTATCTTCATGATGTATGCGTGGCATCCGAATTTTTTGTCATTGCAGAGATGATTCGGGTGGCCCAGGAGACGGAATCTCTTTATAGGGAAAATATGAGGCAGAGTCGCCATAGCATTCTAGTGTGTGGATGTTATCAACACACAGTACGATGTATAAGGAAAAATAATCATAGGGTGCGCGACCAGCGCTCCCTATGGGAGTAGCCCCCGAGTGCCTATTCGAGTCATAGACTCGAGTGGGGAGTAAAAACATTTGCGACTGCTGTCATCTTTGGTTGCATGTTTCAGTCGAATATGCTTCCGGGGCTCCCTATGGGAGTAAACCGTAATTCATAATTGAATCGTTGATTCGATGATGGGTTTGTCTTGAATGTTCATACACCTGCATAAAATTTCTTTCGGGTGCGCGACCAGCACTCCTGTTAGGAGTAGCCCCCGAGTTCTTGGTTGAGTCGAAGACTCGAGCAAGGACTAAAGTAGTCAAAATCTTCTGCTGCTGGAATCGATGATGTCAGTGCTGACCTCAGTTACCCGCGTGAGCGGCTTTGACGGGATGTGACGAGCGATGGGTCCCACTTTTTGACTTCGATTTGACTGGGCGTGCGTAATCTTCTATTTTAACTGTGTCTCCTCGATTTCCGCACTTAATGTGGGTAGTGGGGGACGGTTCGTGATTCACCCTCACCACGTGTCGATGGCGATGTACGCCACGCGTCCAGTAGGGTTTATGTTGGCCGTTGGATGGCATCCGCAAGGAGGTTGAGTAGCAGCACAGCTATGGTAATTTTCCCCATCTCTCTTCTTTCTCGTGCCTCCTTCGCCATTGCTACTCTCTCTGCTTCCTTGCGTGCTTCCTCTTCGCGGCACTGGACCAGCTCCATGTCTTCCCCAGTTACTTTCTCCATCCGCACCGCCATCGAAAGATGGGTAAGAAGAAGGGAGGCGTCGCCGCTGGATCTGCGGCCACCAAGAGGAAGGGCGGTACCACCACCGTGGGCACCAGCGCCGCCGGCGCTAGGAAGAAGAAGGGTGCGGGCACCCGCATCACCAACGGTGCCTGGCGAGCATCCATCATCAAGCCTTCCGAGCTGCATCTTCATCGTCAAGATGGAGTTCTTCCACCCGTGAAAGATGACTCGTGAGTGCCCGACGACGAGGTAATCCCTTGTCCTCCTCCGGGTTTCCGGGTGATGTTCCTTGCGTTCATCATCCGAGGTCTCTCTCCCACTGCATCCTTTCTTCGGGGGTCTCCTTTGTTTCTATGGGCTCCAACTGCACCAGTTGTCCCCAAATTCCATTCTCCACATCTCTTGCTTCATCATGCTTTGCGAGTGCTGGCTTAGAATCGAGCCACACTTTGTCCTCTTCAAAAGGCTTTTTAAGCAGAAACGTCAGTCGGCATCTGTTTCGGTAGTCTACGACATAGGAGGCTGCGGAATTCACGTCGACTCCTCTGCAGTCTACTTCAACATTAAGATCACCGCATCTGTCCAAGGGTGGAGAGACAAGTGGTTCTACATCCGTGACCAGAAGGCCGACGGAGAGCACTACGGACTCGCGCCCTTCGATCCCGCAGCGACTTGCAAGAGGAGGCACTCCTAGAAGAATGTCGTGATGCCTGGCGAGTCCGAGGAAACGAAGGTGCTGTATAAGCGCGTCTGCGACCTCGAAAGCTGCATAGGCAAAGAAGAGGGTGGTGCCGCTCTCATTCGCACGTGGTTGCGCTGCCACATTCAGCCTCTGCAAGCCAGAGTCCACCTGATGTACTGCTGGGCTGGTGCGAGCGATGTCACTCGCATATCTGTCGAAGGCATTTCTGCGGGTGAGGTGGATAGGAGGGTGCGATTGGTGACCAAGTACACTGCCAAGGAGGTTCTCCCAGGCGAACCAGTCATGCCTCCTTTCGACGCCTCTAACCCTCCTCCTGAGGTAGAACTGTACTGTGAAGTAGTTTTCTTTGTTGATTGCCATTATGGTGCTTGATATATAATGATGTATCTTCTGAATGTAGGACTGGAAAGTGTCTTCCAATTTTCCTCCTCGTCTTGAAGGGGTTATCCCCCGCGAAGTGGATGAAGAGGACGAGTCAGAATAGACCGTCCCAATTGAGGAGGAGGAGCGAGCCCCCGAGTCTAGCGACCAGGACACTCGCAAGCGTTCCCACAGCAAGGATTCTGACACTTCTTCCCCGACGACGCCAGAAGGTCCTTCTGCTGCTGCAGAGGAGCGAATCCCCACCGTTCCTGGGTGCACCATGGCTCCTCTTGCTCAGAAGAAGCTGTGACTGCCGAAGGAGTCATCGGATGACTCCTTTGACCAAGATAATTTTAACTGGTAAGCCTTTAACGCTCGCGAGTTCGTTTTCCTCTCTTTTGAGGTTGCCTTTTTCTAAAGTTGCACTGGGTATGTTTTGTAGTCAAGCGGCATCGTCGTCTTCTGACGACATCCAATTTGTGAAAGAGTACAGAGTCACAGACTCAAAGGCTAAGGAGGTGGCCGAACGGTCTGCTTCTCCTCTAGTGGTGGCCCACTCTAGGCACAATTCTTCGAGTTCCCCGCATGCTGGGGAACACCAGATGCTTGCCCGAACGACTGCGCGGCATTCATCTTCGGAGTCCCTAGAGGATCACGTAAGCGTCCTTTTTGCTGTTTTGGCAGTCAAATTTATACTTTGTGCTTCCGCTGAACCTTTGTTTTCCATTTGATGCAGCTCATTGTGAAGGAAGCTGCTCGCCTGGTGGAGCAAGTCCTTGTCATGGGTCGATAGCACACTTTGCTGGATAATCACCACCATGTTGTCGAAGGTTAGTTTTGGTTTCGTCTTTGTCTTTGTGAAATTTATAAATTCGATTGAATGATACACCCTGTGCTTTGTAGTGTAGCACAATGAACTTCTTCGTCGTGCTGCTTCCCTGGAAAAGGCGCTTGTCGCAGCGGCAAAGAATCGCGATGAAGCAGTCACACCTCTGGAGGAGTTGCGAAAGCGCGAAGAGGATTTGCGCGCTTCCACTACTGAGAGGGAGAAGTTGTTCGAAGAACAACTTTTCTCGATTGCCAAGTCCCTCTCAGGTATTTTTGTCAGCTGGATTTGTGTTGCTCCTTTGCTTGATGTCATGTTGCTGTGCTAACACTTTGTGTATGCAGATGTCGGTGGCTTGAGCTTTGACGCTTGGCAGATGCGCTGGATCTTGTTCTTTGCGTCAAGATCGCAGTGTTTCCTCGAGACACTGGGAAGGCCAAGGATGTGCTTAGTCGCATCCATGAGGATTTAACTCCCAAGGCCGGGCTGATCGACAAGCTTGAAGACCTAGTGGAATCCCTTGCTGGAGGTGTTCCTGCGGAATTCAAGAACTCTCAGTGGTCCGTCAGCGCCACCATGGCACTCGTGATGGTGCAAGCCCATGGCGTGGAGCTGGATCCCGCCACTATTTCCGTGGTGATGCATGTCGACGCCAGAGGCCAGCAGGTAGTGTTTTCTCCCTTCGTTGGTAGCTGCGCTAAATATGGTCCTCAACATATCGAGACAGTCGCCAAGTACTCCGAGGAGGGGCAGCAGGCGAAGGCGGCGAAGACCGTGGCATCTGGGGCTACCACCGGCAAGTCCGTGGCGTCGGAGACTGCCACAGATGCGATGAATCCCCCGAAGCCAAAATCAAAGTCGAAGAAGCAAAATGCTCCTTAGCCTTCATGTGTAATAGCTGTAGCTTTAGCCTTTTGCTTGAACCGTGCTTTTGTGGGGGATGTTCCCTTGACTTTTATTGAATTTGACTGCAGTTCTTTGTTTATCGATGTTTGATGAGTCTCATTCGCCTCTTGCTTGATTATACATAGGGTCCTTCGAGTGGTCCTCATGATTCTCCTCCCACCGATGAAACCTCGACGCAGCCGCGTTCAAAGGTGCAGGAATTGTCGTTGCTTTCACGACTGGGCGATCGCATTAAGCAATTGGAGCGTGAGTTGCCCATCATCCAAGGTAGTGCGGATGTGTGGAAGTCGAAGGCGGAGAAGGCCGCTGCTCGCAAGAAGTATCTCTTGGAGGAAGTGCCGCAATTGAATGAGCAGTTTAAATGTTAGCTTCCCGCCTTCTCATCTTTTCTTTTAGTCAGTCGCGGTGATGTCTTGTCTTCACTCTTTGTTGTTTGCCTGGTGTAGTTGTTAGCGCTCGTCATCCGTAGGATGAGAAGGATCGGGTGGCCATTCGAATGAATAACTTGACCCAAGAGAAGCTGCAGGCGAGTGGGTACTTTTGGGTGGACCACGACCGTGCCATTGCATTATCGACCCTGCATGATCGTTCTTCTCAAGTGCTTCAATGCTTGAAGAAGGCACAGTCGTGCCTCAGACACATTTACCGGACGATGTTTCCTCTGGATGTTGTCCCCTCAAGCCTGTTGGCCCTTTTCATGAAGTTTCAAGATTTAAGCGCGGTGTGCGAGTGCGTTCGTCAGCAATTGGTCATAGGTGTGAAAGCTGCTTTGTCTATGGTGCGACTGCACCGGCCAGATGTGGACATGGCGTCCGTTGCTGCTGGATCACCGCCACCGCCAGAAGGGATGACTTGGAACATGGTGCTGAACTACTAGGCAGTTGACCAGCCAGCAGAAGACACCGTCGACTTCTTTGAAGAGAAGACGAATGTGCATCTTCTGCAGCAGTAGCATAGTTTGTATCCTACACATAGATGTATGAGTGTTGTAAAGTTCGTATGATTATGTTGGGTCTAATTGATACCCATTGATATACAAAGAACTTGTTAGCTTATATATTTTTCGAGTGTATTGTACTCTGCAATTCCTTTTCGTTAGCCTGACTTGTGTTTATCTCAGCACCTTGCCAACCTGTCAGGTGCGTTGCAACTGGGTTGGTGTTTATCAAGGGTTTGATTGGTGTTGTGTTAGCTACTCAGGATACTGCGAGTTGTTCGTAGAACGAGGATGGAAAGGGTGGCGCAGCCCCCGAGTGAAAAAATTGCAAGAAAATAAGGAAAAACACAGAGTTTTGGGGCACTTAGCTTTATTTATTCGTAGAATAGTATGAGGTACAATGTGTGGCTAAGTGGCCTGGCTGCATAGCATTATATGTAATGTAAAAACGACTAGGGGTAGAAACGGCATAGCTGCGCGACGTTCCAGGGGTTGGAGTATGCGATTCCTGTCTCAAAATCTTTAAGGCGATAGGCGCCACCTGGGATTACTTTTGTAATCACGTAAGGTCCTTCCCAAGCGGACTCGAGCTTGAGATGCCCTTGTTGCTTCAATCGCAGGACCAGGTCTCCTTCGACGAAGGATCTGGGGCGTAGCCTTCTGCTGTGGTAGTTGCGAAGGCTTTGCTAGTAGATCGTTGATCTCTCTGCTGCGATTTCCTGTGCCTCGTCAAGGAGGTCGACGGAGTCTTCGAGTGCAAGAGTTGACTCCTGCTCGCTGTAAGCGACCACCCGTGGGGGTTTGTAGCGTATTTCTGCGGGTAGCACCGCTTCAACACCGTGCACCATGAAGAACGGAGTGTATCCCGTGGCGCTATTTGGAGTTGTGCGCAGGCTCCAAAGAACTGATTGTAGTTCTTCTGGCCAGCATCCAGCGGTTTGTTCGAGTGGTCAAAGGAGTCGCTTCTTGATTCCACCGCAGACAAGGCCGTTGGCCTTTTCGACTTGACCGTTGGTCTGCGGGTGAGCCACCGAGGCGTAGCTTATGTTGATTCCTAGGTTCTCGCAGAATTCCTGAAACTCCTTAGAGGTGAAGTTCGTCCCATTGTCTGTGATGATGTTGTGTGGCACTCCAAAGCAGTAGACAATGGACTCGAAGAACTTGACAGCGCTGGCCCCTGATTGATTTGCCACTGGCATGGCCTCGATCCACTTGGTGAATTTGTCGACTGCAACCAAGAGGTAGACGTAGCCTCCTCGCGAGGATTTTGGGAGCTTGCCGACCATGTCGAGTCCCCATTGCGCGAAGGGCCAAGCCAATGGTATTGGCCAAAGTTCCACGCCAGGTGCGTGAGGTTTGTCTGCTAATCGCTAGCAAGCATTGCAGCACTGGACGATGTCCTTGGTGTCGCGCATGGCCGTGGGCCAGTAGAATCCAGCTTGTAGAACTTTGGCAACGAGGGCACGACTGCCAGCATGGTGTCCGCAAGTGCCTTCATGGATGTCAAGGAGGACAGCCCTTCCGTCCCCGTTGGAGACACACCGTTGAAGTACTCCCGTGATGTTGCGCTTGTACAGTTTGTTGTTGATGAGGGCGAATGCTTTGGATCGTCGCACGATGTGTCACGCGTCAGTCGGATCATCTGGAAGCCTCTTCCTGTGTAGATATGTGATGTAGGGTTGTGTCCAAGATGGCTCGATTATCATGACGCCCATTGGTCCTTCGAGCCCAGTATCAAGCTCCAGGTCGTCGAGTGCCATTGGCTCATTAGGTGGCGTAGCCCCCGAGTCCGTGGACATTCTTGCTTTCTTCTCTGGAGCCTTGGGCTTGATGGAGCGTTTGCAGATGCGCTCGAGAAATACCCCAGGTTGTATGGGGGCGCAGGTGAAGACAATATTGGTGAGTAGATCCGCCTCTTCATTTCTTTCGTGGCCCACGTGTCGCAGCTCACAGCCGTCGAAGTCTCCTTCGAGTGTGTCATAGAGGTCGCGATAGGCGATCATGTTGTCGCTCAGTGCGTCACACTCGTGCATCTTTTGGTTGACCACCAGTTTGGAGTCGCCGTAGATGATGAGCCTTTTGGTGCCGCATGCTTTCACCATCCGCATCCCATGGATTAGGGCTTCGTACTCAGCTTCATTATTGGAGGCGGTGAACTGCATTCGCAGAATGTATTTCATCTTGTCTCCATGGGGCGATGTCAGTATGACACCTGCGCCAGCTCCGTCCTTTCGCTTGGACCCGTCAAAGTGCATTGTCCAAAGGTAGGACATATCTGGCTTGTTAGGGAGCTGGTTCGCCCATTCGACTGATGAATCGACTGAGCGCCACGATTCGCCCAGCCAGCTGCTGGACGCGTTTTACGTTCTTCGGCTTCTCCATGGCCAATATGGCCTTTATTTTCTTCGAGTTTGCCTCGATCCCTCTCGCAGAGATGAGATACCCGAGTAACTGCCCAGATGGCACGCCGAAGGCGCATTTGTCCGGATTGAGCTTGATCCGGGAGCGGTCGAGGTTGGCGAAGGTCTCACGTAGATCGTCGATTAGCGAGGCTTCCTCTTTGGTTTTGATGAAAATGTTGTCAACATAGACTTGGATATTGCGATCAAGTTGATTCTTGAGGCAAGCATGCATGCACCGCTGATAGGTGGCTCCTGCGTTTTTTAGCCCGAAGGGCATTGTGCTGTAGCAGAATACACCAAAGGGCATTGTAAACGCTGTTTTCTCCTAATCTTCCTCCTTCATTCGAATATGATTGTAGGCTGAGTAGGTGTCGAGGAAGCAGAGGTGCTCACATCCCGCGGTGGAGTCGATGATTTGGTCGGTTCTCAGCAGCGGGAAGTGATCCTTTGGGTAGTGCTTATTCAAGGAGGTGAAATCCATGCACATCTGCAGGATATCCGTGTCTTTTTTAGGCACAAGCACTGTGTTAGCGAGCCAAGTGCTTTCCTTGATCTCACGTTTGAATTTTGCATCGAGGAGTCTGTTGATTTCCATTTCGACTGCCTTTGCTCTTGGTTCGGACAGTCGCCGAATTATCTGCTTGGCTAGCCTTGCGTCTGGATTCACGTTGAGTGAGTGCTTGGTGAATTCCCTAGGAATTCCTGGCATGTCCGCTGGACACCAGGCGAAGATCTCCCAGTGCTCACGGAGGAATTGGACGAGCGTGAGTTCCTATGCGGAACTCAAGTTGTTAGAGATGAGGGTCGTCTTGGTCGGGTCCGTTGGGTGGACCTAGACTTTCTTCGTGTGTACTGACGAGTTGAAGGACAGGTTGGGTGAACTTGGCTTGTTCATGGGAGGCAGACTGTTGTCTGTCGACTCCTTCAATCTTGCGAGTTCCTCCTGCATGCAGAAGGACTGGGAGATTCTGTTGAATTCCATGTCGCAGCTGTCGGACCTCTCGAAGTTGCCATTGATTGTGATTATGCCGTTTGGACCTGGCATTTTCATCTACAGGTAGGCATAGTGTGGCACTGCCATGAACCTAGCAAACCCGACACGTCCGAGGATGCAGTAGTATTGCGAGGGCCAGTCGACGACCTCAAAGTCGATGCACTCTCGCCGAAAGTTTTGCGGCGTGCTGAACATGACGTCGAGGTTGATTTTTCCTAGGGGATATATGCCCTTCCCTGGGACGATGCCGTGGAACGTCGTGTCTGAAACTTCTAGACAAGTCAGAGGGATCCTCATCGCACGCAAGGTACTCATGCACATGAGGTTAATGCTGCTGCTGCCGTCCATGAAGACGCGACTCATATCGAAGCTCCCGATCTGCGCCTCGAGTACGAGGGGACAATGGCCTGGACGAGGAACTTGGTGCGGGTGATCGCGCCTGTTGAAGGTGATGCAGGAGTCGCTTCTCCTAAGGTACTCAGTGGTGGAGGGTGGAGAGTTTATCGCCAGATTGACTTGGCGAGTGATGGCCTTCTGCACGCGATTTGAGGGACGCCCTTTTTGGATCATCCCTATGTTTCCCACGGCTCGTGGGTATGGCTCGCCTCCATGATGCTGGACCGGCGCGGCCGCGGGTGGTGGTGGTCTGGGCGGTGGTGGAGGAGATCCATGTGCCACAGCGCCTGGGGCGGCTCCATAGCCCCTGTTGACCACGCCGCGATTCATCTAAGCCAGGCCCTCGTGGAGTTTGAGGAACTCACGACAGTCCTTGAGAAGGTGGCTGGATTTCTTATTTCCGTCGTGCTTGTCAATGTAGAAGTGCACGTTGCATGGTCCGGACAGTTTGTCCTTGATAGATGTTGCGGGTGCCTCATCGCGAGTGCGGTGCTGCCACACCTGCGTGGTTTTTCTGCTGTTGTCGTCGCGTTTGTTGGCGTAGCCAGCTGCGACCATATTGACCTCATCACGGTCATCATAGATGCACATTCGACGTTTGCCTCGGCGGTCGCATCTGCGACCGAGGTCGTCGTCGTCGGAGTAGGTATGTTTTTTACCGAGTCTTCTCCGTCAGCCCACCGATTTGCGTTTTCCATCAGGTGGTCGATTGTTTTGGGCTTCGAGCGGCCCAGCTCCTCCTTGAGCTCTATACGGCGAACGCCGCCGTTGAATGCGTCGATTGCGTTGTCCTCCGAGATGTTTTCTATGGAGTTCTTAATGATGGACCACCTCTGGATGTACGAGCGCAGCCACTCGCCAGATCTTTTCTGGCAGCTTCTTAGTTCCTCGATTGATGCGGGCCTTTTGTTTGTGCCCTTGAAGTTGCGCACAAAGCTGTAGACCAGCTCTTTCCAACTGTGAATGGATCCGCGCGGGAGGTTGTTGAGCCATGCGCGAGCGGTGCCCTGCAACTGTAGCTACAGGCATTGCATGGCCGTGCTTCGACTCCCGCCATTTATACTAACAGAGGAGATGTGGTCCTCTAACCAGATCTTTGGGTCCTACAGGCCGTCAAATTTTGGGTTCTCCGACGGGAGCTTGAACCCCTTGGGCATTTGCTTATGCCTGATGGCCCTGCTGAAGCATCTGGCACCGCGGAGGTCAGTCTCATCTTCTTCCGAGTCAGTCGAACGAGCACGCCTCGCCCGCATCTTGTGGACTTTGCACTGCGTGATGTCATCACGTGCGTCGTAGTCGTGGTCATGCCACCGTGAGCGACGTCACCGTGACAGATCGTGACTATCGTCACTGGAGGAGTACGAGTAGTACTTGTCCAGAGCCTTGCTTTTCTTTGGCTCTGGTGTTGGTTCTTTGTCGAGGGCGGCCTCGATTAGCCCTAGGCCTGCGATCGTAGATCGGTGTCGTGGTGGTGTCACGGCAGATGCCATGGATAGGCTAAAGGTGGGGACTAAATGCACTAGGGGAATCCAGGGAGGGATAGTGTGGTGATTCCACACACAGTAGCTTTGTATTTGATTCACTTCCACAGATTACAAGTGCTCCTCGAGCTGTATTGGCGAGAGGAGGAAGAAGGAACTCTCTTACTCTCACCACTAGCTAGCCCTCAGGAACACACACAACTCTCTAGAGCACAATCTATCTCAGCCCAACCCCTTCTACAGAGGCCCTAGCCCTCCTTATATAGGGGTGGCTAGGTCTCCAATTAGGGCATACGTGGAGGCATATTCCAAGGAATATGCCTTCTCCAAAATAGTAAGCCGACCGTGATATGGGGTGGCCCGATCTTCTCAGTAAGCGGATGGCAATGATAATGGTGGATGATAGATAACTAGCCTGTAGCTATGAACTCTCCCGCTCGATCCCTGATGCCAATGCAACAGCTCTGAAGCTTGTAGGATATTCACAACACCACGCTCTTGCGCACGCAGCCGTGAACACGAACGGTAGTATGCAATTTACTAATTCCCAATGGAACAACAGATCACACTCAATTATAGTTGGTAGATTCGAACATAGGGTAATTCTAGAGGTTCTATGAAAGAAACAACTCCAAAATATTTTAACGTGGTCTAAAACCTAACTAGAGGTCGTCCCATAGCTTATAAGGGCAGCTGGGGTGGCCAGAAACCGAAACTAAACGCAAACGACTAAAACTGATACAAACCGACTTGGACCAGATTCGGTCTGCGGGCGGACACTATGGTTGAAATCGGCCAGACAGTCCGGTAAGGCCGGACACTCCGGGTGAAGTGTGCCGGACAGTCCGACCTGGCCAGAAACTTTGAAGTTTCTGGGTGGCGTCCGTAAAGTGTCTGAACTGGCATACTGAATGTCCACGCTAGTTTGCCTCTCGACCAGGCCGGATGGATCTGGCCGGACACTCCGATCGTGGCAGATATTTTTGCCTCCGTCTTGATGATCTTCTCTTGCGCATTCCTCCTGCTCCTCCCTCGCGCATCCTTGGGCGATCATCATGTTGGGCTTCTCTTATAGCCCTTCTCCTCCTTGCACCATGCTTGTTTCTCCAACAAACCTGATCATACATAAATGCATAGACTTAGGCAATATAAAGTTCTCATCAATCAAAGTACCAGATTCGTTTAGGAGTAAATTCACCTGTTGTTCCAGTAGCTTAGCATGAGCTCTTGTAACAGGTCCAATTCTAATCTCATTGGACTGATCCTTTCTTGCAACAGTTGTAGCATCTTTAGTAGTCATTGGGGTAGGTGTAATTGTAGGGATGTCCTCATCATCTCCCCCCCTTCAAAAGGCGTCGACCTCGATGCTCCAAGGTCTTCTCCAGCATATGGTGACAAATCAGCAACGTTGAAGCTATTGCTAACTCCACCAAACTCCTCAATAGGTATATCGACCGAGTAAGCGTTATCATTAATCTTGGCTAACACCTTGTAAGGACCAGCACCACGTGCCTTCAATTTTGACTTTCGAAGTAGTGGAAACCTATCCTTGCATAGATGCACCCAAACCATATCTCCAGGCTTGAACAACACTTCTTTCCTTGCTTGATTCCTTGCAGCAACAATGTTCTTGCCTTTCTTCTCAATAGCCTCTCGAGTCTTCTCATGTATTTTCTTCACATAATCAGCACGTTTTGATGCCTCCATATCAACTCTCTCATGGAATGGCAGAGGCAACATATCAAGTGGCGTCAATGGCTTGAAACCATACACCACCTCAAAAGGACAAACCTGAGTAGTTGAATGCACAGCCCTGTTGTAAGCAAACTCAACATGTGGCAAACACTCTTCCCACTCCCGTAGATTCTTTTCAATCATGGTCCTTAGCAGCTGTGACAATGTTCGATTCACCACCTCCGTTTGACCATCTGTTTGGGGATGACATGTAGTACTGAACAGCAACTTCGTTCCTAGCTTTCCCCATAAGGTCTTCCAAAAGTAGCTCATGAACTTCACATCACGGTCAGAAACAATCGTCTTTGGTACTCCATGTAATCTCCGATGTCCCCGAAAAACAGGTTAGCAACAAGCGACGCCATCGCTTTTGTAAGTGCAATAAAATGAGACATCTTAGAGAACCTATCCACTACCACAAATATAGAATCATGACCTCTCTGAGTTTTAGGTAGACCTAGCACAAAATCCATACTAATGTCTTCCCATGGAGTAGTCGGTGCAGAGAGAGGTGTATACAAACCGTGAGGCTTTAGCTTAGATTTCGACTTGTGGCATGTAATACATCGGCTCACAAATCTGTACACATCACGCCTCATCTTGGGCCAACAAAAGTGATCAGCAAGCATGAGCAACGTCTTCTCACGCCCAAAGTGACCCATCAAACCACCAGCATGTGATTCCTGCACTAAGAACAAACGCAGCGATTATCTGGAATACATAGTTTGTTAGCTCGAAACAAATATCCATCATGTATATGATACTTATCCCATGCGTTTCTAAGAGCACACAAACGATATGGTTCAGCAAAATCATGGTCAGTTGCATAAAGTGCACAAATAGCTTCTAATCCAGGAATTTTAACATCAAGATTGGTTAATAGCATGTTCTTCCTAGATAGAGCATCAGCAACAACGTTCTCTTTTCCCTTCTTATAGTTAATGATGTAAGGAAAAGACTCAATGAACTCAACCCATTTAGCTAATCTTCTATGCAAGTTTGATTGAGCTTTCAAGTATTTCAATGCTTCATGATCAGAATGTATGATGAATTCTTTTGGCCACAAATAATGTTGCCAAACCTCAAGTACTCTAACAAGTGCATATAATTCTTTATCATAGATAGAATAATTCAAACGAGCACCAGTCAATTTCTTAGAAAAATAAGCTATAGGCCGACCCTCTTGCATCAAAACGCCACCTATGCCTATACCACTAGCATCACATTCAACTTCAAATTGCTTCGAAAATCAGGTAATGCAAGTAATGGTGCAGAAGTAAGCAAACGTTTTAATGTATCAAATGCAATGTCCTGAGCCGCGCCCCATACAAAAGGAACACCTTTCTTTGTCAAATCATTTAATGGTGCAGCAATGGTGCTAAAATCTTTCACAAAGCGCCTACAGAAACCAGCGAGACCGTGGAAACTACGCACTTGACTAACATTCATTGGAGTAGGCCAATTCTGAATTGATTCAATTTTAGATTGATCTACCTCTACTCCATGCTTAGAAACAACAAATCCTAGGAATATGACCTTATCTTTTGCAAATGTACACTTCTCAAGATTAGCATACAGTTTATTATCACGTAACACTTGCAGAACTTGTCTAATATGAGTGCAATGTTCAGATTCGGTGTGGTTGTATATGAGTATATCATCAAAGTAAACAACCACGAAACGACCAATAAACTCTCTCAAAACATGATTCATCAAACGCATGAAAGTACTAGGTGCATTAGTAAGACCAAACGGCATAACTAACCACTCATACAAACCGAATTTAGTTTTGAAAGCAGTTTTCCATTCATCCCTTCTTTCATCCTAATTTGATGATAACCACTACGCAAGTCAATTTTAGAGAAAACAGCAGCACCACTCAATTCATCTAGCATATCCTCTAAGCGTGGATTAGGATGACAATATCGAATAGTGATGTTATTAATCGCTCTACAATCAACACACATGCGCCATGTACCATCTTTCTTAGGAACTAAAATAAAAGGGACATCACAAGGGCTAAGAGAGACACGAATGTACCATTTATCCAGCAACGCTTGTACTTGCTTCTGAATTTCCTTAGTTTCTTCGGGATTAGTCCTGTAAGGTGCACGGTTGGGAAGTGTGGCGCCAGGAATCAGGTCCACTTGATGTTCTATACCACGTAATGGAGGCAAACCTGCGGGTACATCTTCTGGAAACACATCCCCAAAGTCCTGCAAAACAGAAGAGACATCAAGAGAAATAGGGGTCATGTCGTTAGAAACCAATACCTCGCCCTTATACATGAGCACAAGTGGCATGGTTGTAGGATCCTCACGAAACTCTCTCATATCCTCCTTGGTGGCTAGTATCAATAACCCAGGCACTCTCTCACTTTTCGTTATATCACTCAATTTAGGCTCAATTACATCAGAATTTTGTACAGTCTACGCTTGAGTGGTAGTATCTTCCTTCAAGTTCACCTCTATCTTCTGGCGAGAATCATTCACAATTTCTTGTGGTGTCATTGGCTGCATAGTAATCTTCTTCCCTTTGAATTCCAAGTGATATGTATTGGCTCGGCCATTGTGTTGCACATGGCGATCATAGAGCCAAGGCCGACCCAATAGTAGGTGACAAACAGTCATAGGAACCACATCAAAATCAATAGAATCTTTGTATGGCCCTATTTGAAAATTCACACGTACCTATGATTTACCTTCATCTCACCATTGTTGCTCAACCATTGTATGTAGTATGGCTTGGGATGAGGTAAGTATGTCAAATTCAGTTTGGCACATAGTTCCTTGCAAGATTTCTGCAGCTACCTCCATCAATAATTACCTTGCAAGCTTTGTTTGGTCCAACTAGAGCTTTTGTTTGGAACAACTTGCAATGCTGGGATTCCTCAACCGGTTGCACACTAAGTACACGTGAAGATACGACAATAGTGGGTGCACGCAAAGATATGCATCATCACCTTCCTCGCCATCATCAATATCATCATCAGAAGCTTCATCTCCACTTTCTACTTCACCTTGTTCATTAACAAACATAACCTTGCTGTTTGGACAATCTTTCTTGTAGTGACCTCTACCTCCATAAGTATGGCACACTACATCATGAGTACGTGCAGTAGACATGTTGGAACCCGAGCTAGCAGCAGGAGCAGCGGGTTTCCGAGCATTAGAACCAAACGAAGGTGAACTTGCTAGTTTGGCCGATGGTGTAAATGGAGCAGCAGCTGGTGGCGTGACTGTAGGAGGTGTAGACCTGAAAAATCTCTTTGGAGGACGTAAAACGAGCACGTGACTTTGCCTCTTCTGCCAACTGGGATTCGGCCTCTCTAGCATGATGCAACAACTTATTCATGGTCTCATACTTGTGATGACGAACAATGCTCTTGATCGGTAACTTCAAATTGTTTAGGAATCCCTGCATGGTCATCTCAATGGACTCATGAACTCGAGCACGCTGCATAAGCATCTCCATCTCCATGTAGTACTCATCAACTGTCATGGTGCCTTGCTTTAGTTGCGTCAATTTATCAAAAACTGATCGCAAGTAGTTGGTTGGTACGAAACGAGCCTTCATGATTTTCTTCATCTCGCGCAATCCATCACAGGAAGTTCATTATCCTCCCGCCTATGTTGCACAAGAGCATCCCACCAACGCAAAGCATAACCATCAAATTCAGATGCTGCAAGCTTGACCTTCTTATCTTCTGGATAGTCAAATAAGCGCCAGAGTTTCTCAATCTTCAATTCCCAGGCGAGGTAGTCTTCAGGATCAATTGAACCATCAAACATAGGAATCGAGAATTTTGGCTTGCCCAAACCGTCATCAGCAGCTTGGTTGGGCACACGTGGACCACGCCCAAGATGGGCAAACCCACGACCATGAGCAGGTGCATGGACAGGGGAATAGCACGTCCCCTGCCAACATGTGGAGCAGCATCAACAGCGCTACCCTCATCGAAATCATCAAAGGCACCATCATGTTGAGGATCTTCCCTTCTATGCAAGGCGGCTGTCAAACCCTCAATGGACTGCTGCAAAGTGGTGACATTGACATTGAGCGTAGCCACTTGCGTTTGGATAGTATCAACTGTCCCAACATGCTGATCCAATCTCATATTCATATCTTGGAGATTCTTGTCAATGGCATCATCGTCAGGTTAGTAAACACACGTGTCAAGTGGGATTTCAAAGCCTCATATTCATGCCAATTGACGAGCTCCTCATCCTTCTTTTTCTGCAACACAACATCATTATCACTAGAAGACATGATTAGTAGGTTAGTGCAAAAATCAAAATCTGTATGGTGGAAACTCTCACAACTCACTCACAACTAATAAGAAAGGAGATCTTACCGTTCCAAAGTGAATAGACATGCTCTACCAAACGGAATCAAAGACTGATGCACTTGATGTGATGAAGTGAATATCAAAGGTATAGAGAACGATCGTAGGGCACACAGATTATTTAAGGTGGAGCTATAGGTATGGTATCCTATCTACACCGCAAACAAGTCCTAGTGCTGATCGTACAAATACCCAGGAAACACACATAGTGGAGATAAACGTGGCAAAGCAACTTATGAAAAGGAATATTGCAATGCACAAGAGAGACGCTAGTAATAGCCAAATAGAACAGGCACAAGATTGCTCAATCTACTAGTGCTATACACAACAAGGCCTCCAATATTGCACACTTCTATATCTCTTTTTTTTGTCAGGCTTGTAGCTCTTTTCTCTTTTTTTTATACTGATTCTCTTTTCTTTTCTCTCTCTTTTTTTCAAACTATATTACTCAATGCAAACGAGCACATCAACTTATAACAGAACTGGGCCGGATAGTCCAGTTGATATGCGCCGTAGACTCCGGTCGGGCCGGATAGTCCGGTGTGATTCGGCCGGATAGTCCGGTTTTGCCTGTCGAAATTTTTTGCACTTCAAAACCCTAATGAGCAGCCTGTCAGAGCAAAGCAACTAGTCTCATGCGTACGTTCCTAGGCACAGATGCTGTAGATAGGCTGTGTCTATGGTATGCAAACAAAGGTACGCTATGTGGACTCGGAAAAACGATAAATACTTGCGGAAACGGTAACGGTGGGAGCAGCGGAAAACAAGAGCAAACCCTAAACCTAGACACAAACGGAGACTAGACTCCTACGAGGAAAAACCTGCAGATCGGATCTACGAGATGATACAATCAGCAACTAAAACTCGAAAACGATGCAATCTAGTCTATGGCAAATCTTTTTGTAAGGCTTTTTCTGTATAGGACGAAAACACTCTCTAATCTATGGATGGATTTGTGGATGCTTACCGAGGCAACACTGGAAATCTGATACCAAGATGATATGGGGTGGCCCGATCTTCTCAGTAAGCGGATGGCAATGATAATGGTGGATGATAGATAACTAGCCTGTAGCTATGAACTCTCTCGCTCGATCCATGATGCCAATGCAACAGCTCTCGAACCTTGTAGGATATTCACAACACCACGCTCTTGCGCACACAGCCGTGACCATGAACGGTAGTATGCAATCTGTTAATTCCCAATGGAACAACAGATCACACTCAATTATAGTTGGTAGATTCGAACACAGGGTAATTCCAGAGGTTCTATGAAAGAAACAACTCCAAAATATTTTAACGTGGTCTCCACCCTAACTAGAGGTCGTCCCATAGCTTATAAGGGCGGCTGGGGCGGCCAGAAACCGAAATTAAACACAAACGACTCAAACTGATACAAACCGACTCGGACCAGATTCGCGTGAGGCGGACACTCGGTCGAATCGGCCCGGACAGTCCGGTCAGCGACACTACAGGTGAAGTGCGACAGATCCGGCCGGAAACTTTGAAGTTTCCGAGTGGCGTCCGTGTTGTGTCTGAACTGGCATACTAAATGTCCACGCCAGTTTGGCTCTCGACCAGGCCGGATAGTCCGGGTGGATCTGGCCGAACACTCCGGCCGTGGCAGATCTTTTTGCCTCCGTCTTGATGATCTTCTCTTGCGCCTTCCTCCCGCTCCTCCCTCGCGCATCCTTGGGCGATCATCATGTTGGGATTCTCTTGTAGCCCTTCTCCTCCTCGCGCCATGCTTGTTTCTCCAACGAACCTAATCATACATAAATGCATAGACTTAGGCAGTATAAAGTTCTCATCAATCAAAGTACCAGATTCGTTTAGGAGTAAATTCACCTGTTGTTCCAGTAGCTTAGCACGAGCTCTTGTAACAGGTCCAATTCTAATCTCATTGGACCGATCCTTTCTTGCAACAGTTGTAGCATATTCAGTAGTCATTGGGGTAGGTGTAATTGTAGGGATGTCCTCATCAGACCGGGTCACTTTAACCCAGCGTCATCCATGCAGAGGCTACGTGAGCCTCTGCGGCGCCCGCGTCACCCGACACAGGCTTCGTCACCTTTGTCGGCCATGCCTCGATGGTCCTGGCCTCTGTCCACTTCGCTCACGCTCTGCATACAGTGGTCACCCTTTGACCAGCGAGATACCTTCCTTCTCTTGTAAGCTTGATATAATCTGGATCGTACCTAGTAGATCCGGCCATACCTGTACCTGCGTACAAGTTAAATATATCTCACCGACTTACGATATAAGTCGGCTGAGACCCAGTTGGGTGGACATCCCCTGGTCCGGGTTACCCCGTGATTCGGCCTGCCTTGAGGTGACTCGGCCAGCATCTAGTTTGACCTTGTCGCACCTCGGCTAACTCGGCCTTTATATCCCGGCGTGACCCTACCCGGGGGTATCCCCCCAACATTAGTCCACGAAGCTGGTGCGGTCTTAGCTGCCTTAGCCGCTAAGGCCACAGCAGGTTCAATTTTATCGAGCCTCTGGTTCCCTTTTCGAGTTACCTCGTAGTCCAGATTTTTTAGGTTTACTTTCCCTTGGCACATTCCGAGTTTCCACTCGCTGGCCGGGTCACCTCATATTCATCCGGGTCATTCTTCCTCCTCTTGTACGCTTCCCTACTTGGAGGTTAATCATTACCTTTGCCTCATTTTAAGGGCATGCGCCAGTAACCGCCGTTGTAATTGTCAGTTATTACTGTAGCACACGTCACATCGTGCCTGCCTCCTCATTAACCGCATCATAACGTCACGTCATGGGATCTGCTACGCCCTGTGGTCTTCCCTGTGGCTCGCTGCTGATTGGTTGATCCGGGTTATACACGGCCACACCGTGTGGCCCGACCACACAACGCGACCCCACTACCCCTTAAGGGCGTGGTTAAATAGGGGTGGGG